>CM039673.1:485160603-486509375 GCA_022496015.1 Hordeum marinum
AGTACCATACCGATAGACAAAGGGAATTGTATACGGGATTAATTGAATCCCCGACATCGTGGTTCATCCGATGAGATCATCGTGGAGTACGTGGGAGCCAACATGGGTATCCAGATCCCGCTGTTGGTTATTGGCCGGAGAAGTGTCTCGGTCATGTCTACGTGTCTCCCGAACCCGTAGGGTCTACACACTTAAGGTTCGATGACGCTAGGGTTATAGGGAAAAGGTATACGTGATTACCGAAGGTTGTTCGGAGTCCCGGATGAGATCCCGGACGTCACGAGGAGCTCCGGAATGGTCCGGAGGTAAAGATTGATATATAGGAAGTCCAGTTTTGGTCACCGGAAAGTTTTCGGGCTCATCGGTAGTGTACCGGGAGTGCCGGGAGGGTGCCGGATGACCCCCGGGAGGGGTGTGACGACCAAAGGACCACATGGGCTGTTAGATAAAGTGTGCCAGCCCTTATTGGGCTGGGCAAGACTTTTGCTAAAGGCCCATGTGGCTGGAGATAAGGAGATAAGGCAAAAAGGATTTAAAAGGAGGAGATCCACCTCCCTTGTGGGAGGTGGACTCTCCCTTTAATTCGGCCGGCCATCTCCTCTTTGGAGTAGAGGCCAAGCCAGCCCTCCACGTCCCTCCTCCTATATATACTTGAGGTTTTGGATGTTTTGAGACAAGATTTGATCTCTCTCTCTCACGGCGAAGCCCTACCTCTCTTCTTCCTCCTCCGCAGCGCTTAGGCGAAGCCCTGTCGGAATACCTTGCTACTCCACCACCACCACGCCGTCGTGCTGCTGTTGGAGCCCTCCCCAACCTCTCCTTCCTCCTTGCTGGTTCAAGGTGTTGGAGACGTCACCGGGCTGCACGTGTGTTGAACGCGGAGGTGCCGTCCGTTCGGCACTTGATCGGATCTACCGCGATCTGAATCGCTGCGAGTACGACTCCATCAACCGCGTTCTTGTAACGCTTCCGCTTAGCGATCTTCAAAGGTATGAAGATCCAATCTCCCCTTGCTCGTTGCTGGTTTCTCCATAGATGGATCTTGGTGAACGCGTAGGAAATTTTTTGATTTACTACTACGTCTCCCAACAATGGCATCATGAGCTAGGTCTATGCGTAGAATCTATGCACGAGTAGAACACAAAGCAGTTGTGGGCGTCGAGTTTGTTAATTTGCTTGCCGCTACTAGTCTTATCTTGATTCGGCGGTATTGTGGGATGAAGCGGCCCGGACCAACTTTACACGTACGCTTACGTGAGACCGGTTCCACCGCCTAACATGCACTAGATGCATAAGGTGGCTAGCGGGTGTCTGTCTCTCCTACCTTAGTCGGATCGGATTCGATGAAAAGGGTCCTTATGAAGGGTAAATAGCAATTGGCAAATCACGTTGTGGTGTTGACGTAGGTAAGAAACGTTCTTGCTAGTAACCTATAGCAGCCACGTAAAAACTTGCAACTACAAATTAGAGGACGTCTAACTTGTTTTTGCAGCATGTGCCTTGTGATGTGATATGGCCAAAGGATGTGATGTGATGCATTGTGATGTATGAATTGATCATGTTCTTGTAATAGGATTCACGACTTGCATGTCGATGATTATGACAACCGGCAGGAGCCATAGGAGTTGTCTTATTTATTGTATGACCTGCGTGTCAATCATAAACGCCATGTAATTACTTTACTTTATTGCTAAGCGTTAGCCATAGTAGTAGAAGTAATAGTTGGCGAGACAACTTCATGAAGACACAATGATGGAGATCATGATGATGGAGATCATGGTGTCGTGCCGGTGACAGTGATGATCATGGTGCCCCGAAGATGGAGATCATAGGAGCAAAATGATATTGGCCATATCATGTCACTATATTGATTGCATGTGATGTTTATCATGTTTACATCTTATTTGCATAGAACGACGGTAGTAAATAAGATGATCTCTCAATAAAATTTCAAGAAAGGTGTTCACCCTAACTGTGCACCGTTGCTAAGGATCGTCGTTCCGAAGCACCACGTGATGATCGGGTGTGATAGGTTCTAACGTTCGCATACAACGGGTGTAAGCCAGATTTACACATGCGAAACACTTAGGTTGACTTGACGAGCCTAGCATGTACAGACATGGCCTCGGAACACGGAAGACCAAAAGGTCGAACATGAGTCGTATAGAAGATACGATCAACATAGAGATGTTCACCATGGATGACTAGTCCGTCTCACGTGATGATCGGACACGGGCTAGTTGACATGGATCATGTATCACTTGGAAGACTAGAGAGATGTCTATCTAAGTGGGAGTTCATTAATAATTTGATTAAATGAACTTAATTATCATGAACTTAGTCTAAAAATGTCCTTGCAAATTATGTCGTAGATAGCTCGCGCTGTAGCTCCCCAGTTTTATTGATACAATCCTAGAGAAAAGTAAGTTGAAAGTTGATGGTAGCAATAATGCGGACTGGGTCCGTGATCTGAGGATTGTCCTCATTGCTGCACAGAAAGCTTATGTTTTTGATGTACCGCTAACTGCATCACTCCCTCAAGCGTTGTCTGTAGATGTTGTGAACATATGACAGGCACTTTTTGATGACTACGTGATAGTTCAGTGCGTCATGCATTACGGCTTAGAATTGAGGCTTCAAAATGTTTTGAACGTCACAGAACATATGAGATGTTCTAGGAGCTGAGATTGTGATCTCAAGCTCGTGCCTATGTTGAGAGGTATGAGACCTCCAACAAGATTCTTTGCCTGCAAGATAAAGGAGAATAGCTTAATCGGTGAGCGTGTTCTCAGATTGTCTGGGTGCTACAATCACTTGAATCAAGTGGGAGTTAATCTTCCAGATGAGATAGTGATTAATGCAGTTCTCCAAGTCACTGCCACCAAGCTACTAGAGCTTCGTGATGAACTATAACATGCCAGGGATGGATAAGATGATCCCTGAGTTGTTCGTGATGTTTGACACCACGAAGGTAGAAATCAATAAGGAGCATCAAGTGTTGATGGTTAAGTGAAAACCACTAGTTTCAAAAGGGGCAAGGGCAAGAAGGGAAAAACTTCAGGAATGGCAAGCCAGTTGTTGCTCTAGTGAAGAAACCCAAGGTTGAGCCCGAACCCGAGACTAAGTGCTTCTGTTGTGAGGAGAATGTTCGCTGAAGCGGAAAAACCCTAGATGATTGGTAGATAAGAAGGCTGGTAATGTCAATGGAAGTATATTTGATATACGTGTTAGTGATGTGTACCTTGCTGGTACTCCTAGTAGCACCTGGGTATTAGATACCGGTTCGGTTGCTAAGTGTTAGCAACTCGAAATAAAAGCTACGGAGTAAATGGAGACTAGCTAGGTGAAAGGTGACGATGTGTGTTGGAAGTATTTCCAAGATTGATGTGATCACCATCGCACGCTCTCTCTACCTTCAGGATTTGTGATAAACCTAAATAAATGTTATTTGGTGTTTGCGTTGAGCATAAACGTGATTAGATCATGATTAGTGCGATACGGTTATTCATATAAGTTAGAGAATAATGGTTATTCTGTTTACATGGATAATGCCTTCAATGGTCATGCACCCACTCGAAATGGTTTATCGAATCATGATCGTAGTAGTACACATATTCATAACATTGGTACCAAAAGATACAAAGTTAATAATGATAGTACCACATGCTTGTGGCACTGCCACGTAATGTCATATTGGTATAAATCGCATGAAGAAACTCCATGATGATGGATGTTTTTTGACTCACTCGATTTCGAATCGGTTGAGACATGCGAGCCATGCCTCTTGGGCAAGATGACTGAGACCCCGTCATCCAATATGATGGAGCGGGCAAGTGGCTTATTGGAATTAATACATGTTGATGTATGTGGTCCAATGAGTGTTGAAACACACAGTGGATATCGTTGTTTTTCTTTACCTTCACTGATGATTTGAGTAAATATGGGGATATTTACTTAATGAAACATGAATCTGAAATGTTTGAAAGGTTCAAGGAGTTTCAGAGTGAAGTTAAAGATCATCGTGACAAGAAGATAAATGTCTATGATATGATCATGGAGGTGAATATCTAAGTTACGAGTTTGGTATGCAATTTTAGACAATGTGGAAATTGTTTCACAGCTCACGCCTCCTGGAACACCATAGTGTGATGGTGTGTTCGAACGTCGTAGTCGTGCTCTATTGGATATAGTGAGTACTATGATGTCTCTTATCGTTTTACCACTATCGTTATGGGGTTATGCATTAAAGACAAATCCATTCACTTTAACAGGGCACCATCTAAGTCTGTTGAGATGACACCATGAGAATTATGGTTTGACAGAAGCCTAAGCTGTCATTTCTTAATGTTTGGGGCTGCGACGCTTATGTGAAAATGGGTTTTTCACCTAGCGAGCTCGAACTCAAAGCAGACAAATGCATCTTCATAGAATACCCTAATGAGACATTGGGTATACCTTCTATCTCAGATCCAAGCGCAAAAGGTGTTTGTTGCTAAGAACGGGTCCTTTTTGAGAAAGAGTTTCTTTCGAAAGAATTGAGTGGGAGGAAGATAGAACTTGATAAGGTTGTTGAACCTTTGTTTCAACCAGAGAATAGCACAACACAAAAAGATGTTTCTGTAGAGCCTACTTAGTTGAAAAGGAAGTTAATGATGATGATCATGAAGCTTCGGATCAAGTCACTATCGAACCTCGTAGGTCGACAAGGACGCGTACTGCTCCTGAGTAGTACGACAACCCTGTCTTGGAAATCATGTTGTTGGACAACGATGAACCTACGAACTATGGAGAAGCGATGGTGGGCCCGGATTCCAACAAATGGCTAGGAGCCATGAAATCCGAGAAAGGATCCATGTATGAAAACCAAGTATGGACTTTGGTAGACTTGCCTGTTGAATGGCGGGTCATTGAGTACAAATGGACCTTTGAGATAAACATAGACGCTAATGGTGAAATGTCACCGTTTATAAAGCTCGACTTGTCGCAAAGAAGTTTCCGCCAAGTTCAAGGAGTTGACTGCAATGAGATTGTCTCATCTGTAGCGATGCTAAAAGTCTATTAAAATTTTGTTAGCAGTTGCTGCATTTTTCGATTATGAAATCTGGCAGATGGATGACAAAACAAGGTTTCCGTAATGGTTTATGTGAGGAAGAGTTGTATGTGATACAACCAGAAGGTTTTGTCAATCCTAAGGATGCTAATAATATGCAAACTCCAGCGATCCTTCTATGGACTGGAGCAAGCATCTCGGAGTTGGAATATATGCTTTGATGAGGTGATCAAAGTGTTTAAGTTTATACAAAGTTTATGAGAAACTTGTATTTGCAAGAAAGTGAGTGGGAGCACTATGGAATTTCTTATAAGAATATGTAGTTGACATATTATTGATCGGAAATGATGTAGAATTTCTGGAAGAGCATGAAGGGTTGTTTGAAAAGTTTTGTTTTTCAAAGGAAGACCCAGATAAAGCTACTATTTTATTGAGCATCAAGATCTATAGGGATAGATCTATTCGCTTGATAAGTTTTTTCGACGAAGACATACCTTGACAAGTTTTTGAAGGAGTTCAAAATAGATGGGTCAAAGAAGGAGTTCTTGACTGTATTGTAAGGTGTGAAATTGAGTAAGACTCAATACCCGACCACGGCAGAAGATAAAGAAGAGATGAGTGTCATATCCTATGCTTTAGCCATAGGCTCTATATAGTATGCCATGCTGTGTACCGCACCTGTGTGTGCCTTGCCATGAGTCTGTCAAGGGGTACAAGAGTAATCCAAGAGTGGATCACTAGACAGCGGTCAAAGTTAGCCTTAGTAACTTGAGAACTAAGGAAATATTTCTCGATTACGGAGGTGATAAAGAGTTCATCGTAAAGTGTTACGATGATGCAAGCTTTAAAACCAATCCGGATGACTCTTAGTAGAAATCCAGCTACGTATAGTGGAGCAGCCATTTGGAATAGCTCCAAGTGGAGCATGGGAGTAGTATGTACAAATATGACATGGAAAAGTTTGTAAGGTACACACGGATCTGAATGTCGCAGACCCGTTGACTAAAACCTCTTTCACGAGCAGGACATGAACAAACCCCAGAACTTATTGGGTGTTAATCACATGATGATATGATCACATGGTGATGTAAGTGTTAATCACATGGTGATGTGAACTAGATTATTGACTCTAGTGCAAGTGGGAGACTGTTGGAAATATGCCCTAGAGGCAATAATAAAATGGTTATTATTGTATTTCCTTGTTCATGATAATTGTCTATTGTTCATGCTATAATTGTGTTAACCGGAAACCATAATACATGTGTGAATACATAGACCACAACATGTCCCTAGTGAGCCTCTAGTTGACTAGCTCGTTGATCAATAGATGGTCACGGTTTCATGGCCATGGACATTGGATGTCATTGATAACGGGATCACATCATTAGGAGAATGATGTGATGGACAAGACCCAATTCTAAGCATAGCACAAGATCGTGTAGTTCGTTTGCTAAAGCTTTTCAATGTCAAGTATCGTTTCCTTAGACCATGAGATTGTGCAACTCCCGGATACCGTAGGAATGCTTTGGGTGTGCCAAACGTCACAACGTAACTGGGTGGCTATAAAGGTACGCTACGGGTATCTCCGAAAGTATCTGTTGGGTTGGCACGAATCGAGACTGGGATTTGTCACTCCGTGTGACGGAGAGGTATCTCTGGGCCCACTCGGTAAGACATCATCATAATGAGCTCAATGTGACTAAGGAGTTAGTCACGGGATGATGTATTACAGAACGAGTAAAGAGACTTGCCGGTAACGAGATTGAACAAGGTATGGGGATACCGACGATCGAATCTCGGGCAAGTACCATACCGATAGACAAAGGGAATTGTATACGGGATTAATTGAATCCCCGACATCGTGGTTCATCCGATGAGATCATCGTGGAGTACGTGGGAGCCAACATGGGTATCCAGATCCCGCTGTTGGTTATTGGCCGGAGAAGTGTCTCGGTCATGTCTACGTGTCTCCCGAACCCGTAGGGTCTACACACTTAAGGTTCGATGACACTAGGGTTATAGGGAAAAGGTATACGTGATTACCGAAGGTTGTTAGGAGTCCCGGATGAGATCCCGGACGTCACGAGGAGCTCCGGAATGGTCCGGAGGTAAAGATTGATATATAGGAAGTCCAGTTTTGGTCACCGGAAAGTTTTCGGGCTCATCGGTAGTGTACCGGGAGTGCCGGGAGGGTGCCGGATGACCCCCGGGAGGGGTGTGACGACCAAAGGACCACATGGGCTGTTAGATAAAGTGTGCCAGCCCTTATTGGGCTGGGCAAGACTTTTGCTAAAGGCCCATGTGGCTGGAGATAAGGAGATAAGGCAAAAAGGATTTAAAAGGAGGAGATCCACCTCCCTTGTGGGAGGTGGACTCTCCCTTTAATTCGGCCGGCCATCTCCTCTTTGGAGTAGAGGCCAAGCCAGCCCTCCACGTCCCTCCTCCTATATATACTTGAGGTTTTGGATGTTTTGAGACAAGATTTGATCTCTCTCTCTCACGGCGAAGCCCTACCTCTCTTCTTCCTCCTCCGCAGCGCTTAGGCGAAGCCCTGTCGGAATACCTTGCTACTCCACCACCACCACGCCGTCGTGCTGCTGTTGGAGCCCTCCCCAACCTCTCCTTCCTCCTTGCTGGTTCAAGGTGTTGGAGACGTCACCGGGCTGCACGTGTGTTGAACGCGGAGGTGCCGTCCGTTCGGCACTTGATCGGATCTACCGCGATCTGAATCGCTGCGAGTACGACTCCATCAACCGCGTTCTTGTAACGCTTCCGCTTAGCGATCTTCAAAGGTATGAAGATCCACTCTCCCCTTGCTCGTTGCTGGTTTCTCCATAGATGGATCTTGGTGAACGCGTAGGAAAATTTTTGATTTACTACTACGTCTCCCAACAGGAGCTTCTTCATGCGTTTGACACCAATATGGCCAAGACGGCAGTGCCACATGTAAGTGGGACTATCGTTATCAACTTTACACTTTTTGGTACTCACACTATGGACATGTGTAACATCACGTTCGAGATTCATCAAAAATAAACCATTGACCAGCGGGGCATGAGCATAGAACATTTCTCTCATATAAATAGAACAACCATTATTCTCGGATTTAAAAGAGTAGCCATCTCGTATCAAGCGAGATCCAGATACAATGTTCATGCTCAAAGCTGGTACTAAATAACAATTATTAAGGTTTAAAACTAATCCCGAAGGTAGATGTAGAGGTAGCGTGCCGACGGCGATCACATCGACCTTGGAACCATTCCCGACGCGCATCGTCACCTCGTCCTTTGCCAACCTTCGCTTATTCCGTAGCTCCTGCTTGGAGTTACAAATGTGAGCAACTGCACCGGTATCAAATACCCAGGAGCTACTACGAGCGCTGGTTAGGTACACATCAATAACAAGTATATCACATATACCTTTAACGTTGCCGACCTTCTTATCCGCTAAGTACTTGGGGCAGTTCCGCTTCTAGTGACCGGTACCCTTACAATAGAAACACTCAGTCTCAGGCTTGGGTCCATTCTTCTTCTTCTTCTTCCCGGCAACTTGCTTACCGGGCGCGGCAACAGCTTTGCCGTCCTTCTTGAAGTTCTTCTTACCCTTGCCTTTCTTGAAACTAGTGGTCTTGTTTACCATCAACACTTGATGCTCCTTTCTGATCTCGACCTCTGCTGATTTGAGCATCGAGTACAACTCAGGAATGGACTTCTCCATCCCCTGCATGTTGTAGTTCATCACAAAGCTTTTGTAGATAGGTGGAAGCGACTGGAGGATTCTGTCAATGACTGAGTCATCCGGGAGATTAACTCCCAGCTGAGTCAAGCGGTTGTGAAGCCCAGACATCTTGAGGATGTGCTCACTAACAGAACTGTTCTCCTCCATCTTACAGCTGAAGAACTTGTCAGAGATGTCATATCTCTCGACTCGGGCATGAGCTTGGAAAACCAGTTTCAGCTCTTGGAACATCTCATATGCTCCGTGTTGCTCAAAACGCTTTTGGAGCCCCGATTCTAAACTGTAAAGCATGCCGCACTGAACAAGGGAGTAATCATCGCAGCGTGACTGCCAAGCGTTCGTAACGTCTTGGTCCGCTGGGAGAATGCGTGGGTCACCTAGCGGTGCATCAAGGACATACAATCTCTTGGAAGCTATGAGGATGATCCTCAAGCCACGGACCCAGTCCGTATAGTTGCTTCCATCATCTTTCAGCTTGGTTTTCTCTAGGAACGCGTTGGAATTGAGGTTGACATTTGCGTTGGCCATTGGATCTACAATATAGATATTAAAGGCAATTTTAGACTAAGTTCATGATAATCGAGTTCACATAATCAAATTATTCAATGAACTCCCACTCAGATAGACATCTCTCTAGTCATCTAAGTGACACATGATCCATGTCAACTAGCCCGTGTCCGATCATCACGTGAGACGGACTAGTCATCCATGGTGAACATCTCCATGTTGATCGTATCTTCTGTACGACTCATGTTCGACCTTTCGGTCTTCCGTGTTCTGAGGCCATGTCTGTACATGCTAGGCTCGTCAAGTCAACCTAAGTGTTTCGCGTGTGTAAATCTGGCTTACACCCGTTGTATGCGAACGTTAGAACCTATCACACCCGATCATCACGTGGTGCTTCGGAACAACGATCCTTAGCAACGGTGCACAGTTAGGGTGAACACTTCTCTTGAAATTTTATTGAGAGATCATCTTATTTACTACCGTCGTTTTAAGCAAATAAGATGTAAACATGATAAACATCACATGCAATCAATATAGTGACATGATATGGCCAATATCATCTTGCTCCTATGATCTCCATCTTCGGGGCACCATGATCATCATTGTCACCGGCATGACACCATGATCTCCATCATCATGATCTCCATCATTGTGTCTTCATGAGGTTGTCTCGCCAACTATTACTTCTACTGCTATGGCTAACGCTTAGCAATAAAGTAAAGTAATTACATGGCGTTTGTGATTGACTCGCAGGTCATACAATAAATAAGACAACTCCTATGGCTCCTGCCGGTTGTCATAGTCATCGACATGCAAGTCGTGAACCCTATTACAAGAACATGATCAATCTCATACATCACAATGCATCACATCACATCCTTCTGGCCATATCACATCACAAGGCATATGCTGCAAAAACAAGTTAGACGTTCTCTAATTTGTAGTTGCAAGTTTTTACGTGGTTGCTATAGGTTTCTAGCAAGAACGTTTCTTACCTACGCCAAAACCACAACGTGATATGCCAATTGCTATTTACCCTTCATAAGGACCCTTTTCATCGAATCCAATCCGACTAAGGTGGGAGAGACAGACACCCGCTAGCCACCTTATGCAACTGGTGCATGTCAGGCGGTGGAACCGGTCTCACGTAAGCGTACGTGTAAGGTTGGTCCGGGCCGCTTCATCCCACAATACCGTCGAATCAAGATAAGACTAGTAACGGCAAGCATATTAACAAAAATCGACGCCCACAACTGCTTTGTGTTCTACTCGTGCATAGATTCTACGCATAGACCTAGCTCATGATGCCACTGTTGGGAGACGTAGTAGTAAATCAAAATTTTCCTACGTGTCACCAAGATCTATCTATGGAGAAACCAGCAAACGAGTGGGGAGAGATTGGATCTTCATACCTTTGAAGATCGCTAAGCGGAAGTGTTACAAGAACGCGGTTGATGGAGTCGTACTTGCAGCGATTCAGATCGCGGTAGATCCGATCAAGTGCCGAACGGACGGCACCTCCGCGTTCAACACACGTGCAGCCCGGTGACGTCTCCTACGCCTTGATCCAGCAAGGAGGAAGGAGAGGTTGGGGAAGAGCTCCAGCAGCAGCACGACGGCGTGGTGGTGGTGGAGTAGCAAGGTATCCCGGCAGGGCTTCGCCTAAGCACTGCGGAGGAGGAAGAAACAGAATAGGGCTGCAGGGAGAGAGAAAGAGTTCGTCGTCTCAAACCTGCCCAAACCCTTGCATATATATAGGAGGAAAGAGAGGGAGGGCTGGCTTGGCCCCTCCTCCAAGGAGGAGGGATTCGTCCGAAGTGGGGGGAGAGTCCTCCTCCCACACGGGAGGTGGACCCCCCCCTTTTAAATCCCTTTTGCCTCTATCTCCAGATCCCTGGCGCATGGGCCCTTTCTAGAAGGTATTGGCTGGCCCAATATGGGCTGGCACACCTCCTCTAAGGTCCCATGAGGTCCTTTGGTCGTCACCCCCTCCCGGGGGTCCTCCGGCACCCTCCCGGCACTCCCGGTACAATACCGATGAGCCCGAAAACTTTCCGATGACCAAAACTGGACTTCCTATATATCAATCTTTACCTCCGGACCATTCCGGAGCTCCTCGTGACGTCCGGGATCTCATCCGGGACTCCGAACAACCTTCGGTAATCACGTATACCTTTTCCCTATAACCCTAGCGTCATCGAACCTTAAGTGTGTAGACCCTACGGGTTCGGGAGACACGTAGACATGACCGAGACACCTCTCCGGCCAATAACCAAAGCGGGATCTGGATACCCATGTTGGCTCCCACGTACTCCACGATGATCTCATCGGATGAACCACGATGTCAGGGATTCAATCAATCCCGTATACAATTCCCTTTGTCTATCGGTATGGTACTTGCCCGAGATTCGATCGTCGGTATCCGCATACCTTGTTCAATCTCGTTACTGGCAAGTCTCTTTACTCGTTCCGTAATACATCATCCCGTGACTAACTTCTTAGTCACATTGAGCTCATAATGATGATGTCTTACCGAGTGGGCCCAGAGATACCTCTCCGTCACACGGAGTGACAAATCCCAGTCTCGATTCGTGTCAACCCAACAGACACTTTCGGAGATACCCGTAGCGTACCTTTATAGCCACCCAGTTACGTTGTGACGTTTGGCACACCCAAAGCATTCCTACGGTATCCGGGAGTTACACAATCTCATGGTCTAAGGAAATGATACTTGACATTGAAAAGCTTTAGCAAACGAACTACACGATCTTGTGCTATGCTTAGGATTGAGTCTTGTCCATCACATCATTCTCCTAATGATGTGATCCCGTTATCAACGACATCCAATGTCCATGGTCATGAAACCGAGACCATCTATTGATCAACGAGCTAGCCAACTAGAGGCTCACTAGGGACACGTTGTGGTCTATGTATTCACACATGTATTACGGTTTCCGGTTAACACAATTATAGCATGAATAATAGACAATTATCATGAACTAGGAAATACAATAATAACCATTTTATTATTGCCTCTAGGGCATATTTCCAACAGAAATAACACGGAGCACTATGGCTATTTAAGCCACTATCTGCCTCTGTCATCCCTCATCCATCTCCCATCCTCTGCCATATGCCCTTCTTGCTCTTCGACCCCTTCCCATCTTCTACACATCCCTCGGCAATGCGGCACACCGGACCAACATACCACTTCCCATTCACCGTGCCGAAGAGGCTCCACCCTACCGGCGTGTACGTTGTGCGCACACTACATGTGTGGGCGATATCAAGGTGGAGGACCGCAAGGAACTTCACCGAGTTCTTCCTCGATGCTGGCTACCGTCATCTCTCGCGGGGATCTTCAACGATGTTCCGCGTCGAGGGGGTCATCCAAAACGGGGTGGTTGTTGCTATCCTTGCCCACTTCACCAATACATTCGATGCCTTCTACCTCCTCGACCGGGTGTTTTGGTGTGGCCGCGAGTTGATCGCTTTCACCATCCACAATACGGAGTACACCAACATCTTTCTCACCGTGTCGCGTATGCACACTCTTCCGTATCCCATCGACAATGCCCCGGATGAGCAGTGAAGGGCGCCCGGAGGAGGAGCTAGGTGGACAAGGCGACGACTAGGGTTCTAAACCCTCTATCTATTTTTACTTTTTTGAATCTATGTTATGTTAATTAAGTTGTAATTGAACTATATTGGAGATGCTATGGGCTTGTTGGCCTTTTTATTAAGTTCTATTATTAAGTTTTCTATCTATTCTATTATTAAGTTCTTATTAGTTTGAACTATGTGATCGTGCTATGGGCTTGTTGAACATATCTATATATTTGTTGATTGTTTTCTTAGAGAGCTCGCTTTGTTAGTAACCACCTGGTGCATGCAGCCACAACGAACCCTTCTCTTTTTTTACACAAGCCACAAATATATGGCCACCTAGCTAGTACATGTAGCCACAAAAATATAAAAACATATTATTCAATTTATTTGTCATAGCAAAACGGGTGCAGATGCCAGTGGATCGAAAAGGCTGAAGCTGATTGTAAAAAAACGATGGTCTAAATTGAGGAGACAAGCGTGCGAGAAGAGAGGAACCAGTGACAGCGACTGTCGCTGCGTCCCTGGCGGCTGGCGTACATGAAAGCGGCTCGGTCAGTGCATCGTGGCGGCACGCATCGACACATCCAGGCTCGGTCGGCGCATCGTGGCGGCACGCATCGACCTATGCAGGCAGGCTTGCTGGGTGCATGTATAGCAGGCTTCTGTCGTGGCGACACGCGTAGGCATTTAATGCAAGGGACGGTCCAACGAAACCATGACCCAATGGTCAAACAGCGACACCGTCCCACGCGGCCCCACTTGTCAGGTCAACGAACGACACAGTCCAGTGCGGCCCCACTTGTCAGAGTTAATGGTCAAGCCATTGACCTGACGGCAACGTCCGTTCTGACCTATTCTGAGGTTTTCGGGCAATGGAGTGAGGAAAACTGAGCAAAAGTTAAGAGCATGGAAATGAATAGGTAGAGCTAAGGAACCAGGGGCACAAATGTAAAAAACCCTTGAAAATTTTAAACTTTACAATGTAATGCGTAATAAATAGCGCCCCTATGTTTCTCTTGTTATAGTGTTCGCACGTTAAATAGTCACTACTCTTTAGCTGGTCTAGTGGTTACGATTGCGGTGAGGATGCGTGAAGTCGTGAGATCGGGCATGGCGCCGGTTATAGACAAATTTCGCAAACCGGCGCCTATAGCACCCCTCGCTCGGTGCACTTTGGGCAGGCCTACATACACATTCTCCTTTTTCTGTTACAAACAAAAAATGCTGCGCCAATGCAACCTCTCACCTCTTATCTTACAACAGCAACCACATACACATTTCCTTTTTTTGTTTCCTTTTTTCTGTTTTTTCATTCGTGGGTTTTCAATCCTAGTTTGCTCCTCATTTTCTGGACTTTTTTATTTGGTTTTTAGTTTTTTTCTTTCTAATTCCCTTTTCTATTTTCTTAAATAAGAGGGTTTATTTTCAAATTCGTAAAGTTTTTTTTCAAATTGATGAACTTTTTCCTAAATTGCATGAACCTTTTTCAAAACGGATGAACTTGTTTTTGGTTTTTGTGAATTTTTTTCAAAAATATTTATTTCAATTATATCAAAAGTTTTTCAAAATTGACGATTTTTTTTGAAATATATAATTTTTTTAAAAAACTGGTGCAATTTTTTTCAATTATATGAAATGTTTTCCAAAATCAATGATTTTTTTTACAAAATACATGAAGTTTTTTCAAAACCGGTGAACCTTTTTTCAATTACATGAAATGTTTTTTCAAAACCGATGAACTTTTTCGAAAAATAGATGAACTTTTTCCAAATTTGATGATTTTTTTCTGGATATCAATTAGCTTTTTTGAAAATTTAATGTACGTTTTTCAAAATGACTGAACTTTTTATCATAATTTATGAACCTTTCCAAAATTCGATGAACGTTTTTCAAATTTGATTATTTTTTCTTTTCAAAATCTGTGAACATTTCTCCAATTTGATGATTTTTTTTGCAAAATCGATGAACTTTTGCTTTTCATAATCAATGGACTTTTTTCAGGTTTGTGAACTTCTCTTTCAAAATGAAGAACTTTTTTGAAATCATGAAAAATTAAAAGAAGGAAAAAGGAATGGGAAAACAATATAAATAAGGAAAAGAAGTAAGCTGTCATACCCTCTTAAGTGCCGGAGTGGTTAGCGTAGCAATCCACCAAACGTGAGGTCCTAGTTTCGATTATGTCCGCCCCTGCCAATTTCCCCTTATTTTTCCTTTTGAAAGTACCCTCCTTTTGGACCAGCCCAAGAGAGCAGTTGCGTGGGTGCCGAAACTCCTAGTTGGCATCGAAAGCGCTAGGCAATTCCTATTTAGCGCTACACGCGCCGGTTTCTTCCTGTTTCCGCAAACCGGCGCCTGCAGCAGCTTTCTCACGTGTCTAGTTGGGCAAGCCCATATTTCTCTTTTTCCTTGCTAACTTCAAATTTTTTTCAGCGGCGGTGGTTCGAACTCATGAGCACGCAAGTCAAACCAAACAGCTCCAGCCACTCTGCCACGTTCACGATCGTGAATAATATCCTCTTCTCTTCTTTTTATTCTGGCACAAGTTTGCTGTGAATCGAGATTTCGTTTTCCTTTCCTTTTTTTCCTTTATTTTTTCCCATACATGCGTGAACATTTTCAAATTACTGAACATTTTTGTTTAAAAAAATAAATGGTTTTGTTTTCATATTCGTAAAGTTCTTTTTAGGATCGATGAACTTTTTTTAAAAGGGATGAATTACTTTCAATTTAATGAACCTCTTTTTGACAATTGATGATTTTTTTCAGTTTTTGTGAACATTTTGCAAAACCGATGAACTTTTTTCAATTAGATGAAATGTTTTTCAAAATCGATGAACTTTTTCCACAACCGATTAACCTTTTATTATTTTTTCTTTTTTCTTTTATCTTCTTTGTCGTTTGACGTTTTTTTTTAAATTCGTGAACTTTTTCTTCATATGGTGAACTTTTTTCAAATTTGTGGATTCTTTTTAAAAAATTTGTGAACTTTTTTCAATTACGATGAACTTTTTTTTTTCAAATTCGATGACCTTTTGAAAAAATGTGGATGGACTTTTTAGAAATTGATGAACTTTTTCTGAAATTCTGTGAACTATTTTGCAAATTCAATGACCTTTTGAAAAAATATGGATGAACTTTTTAAAAATTCGGTGAAATGTTTTCAAATTTTATGACGTTTTGAAAATATATGGATATACCTTTTATAAATTTGATGAACTTTAAAAAAAAATCATTGAACTGTTTTTTGAAATCCATGAACTTTTTTCGAAATTTGATCAAGTCTTTTTCATAAAATAAATCAATCTTTCCCAAATAGCTTTCAAACAATTAAAAAATCTAATAAATAGCACAGATACAATGGTTCTTCAACATTTTGCATTCCTATCAACCAGAAGCGCTTAGCAGCTGTGATGGTTAGAAGATCCATTCTTCCTTTGTAGTTGCATGGTGAATCCTAGTGGATGCACTCTTTTGCGTATTTTTCTGTGATGCAATTTTACTTGGCTGCGCGTCGGCGCGTGGGCGCCAGCTACCTGTTCGGGTGTTTAAGGCGCGGAACAAGAGCTCCCAAGGAGCTGACTAGGAGCTCCCGTGAGATCGAATCGCGGTGGAAGTTCATTTTTGGCTGTGTTTTTTTCGCACTGCGCCGTCTTGGGCCGGCCCATCCAGACACTGCTGTAAGCGCCAGTTAGGTTGCGCGGCGCTGAAGGCGCGCAATAGGAGCTCCCAATAACGGACTGATCACCAGGGGCCTTAATATGGGCTCCCGCAGTAGGACGGGCCGTGGGCTTACTTGCAGGTGGTGCGCACCTGCGACGACGACGACGACCCGTGTGAAGCGGACCCAACCCACTCCAGTGATCCAATCCAGTTGCGTCGCATTCCACCCCAGAGAGGTCACGTGAAAAGTAGCACCAAGAAGGGAGCGGCTTGGACTGGAAGCGACCCACGTCCACCACCGCCGCTTTCCCCGTCTCCCCTTCCCCTCCCCCTCACCGCGCGGCCAGGCCGACCGACCCTGCGGCGAGCCCGGCATGCATCACGACCCCAACCCCTTCGACGAGGGCACCGCCGGCGACGAAAACCCCTTCTCCGTGAGTCAACCTCCCCCTCTTCCCTCTATCCGCTCATCTATCTCCCCCTCGTTTTGCGGAAAAACCCTCGCCGCCTACGACGGGGTAGTGGCTCGGCAGATCTGAACCCCCGCGTGCTGTTTCTGTGGCTTTGCAGAATGGAGGAGGCCGAGGCGGGAAGCAGCAGTACGGCTTCCGGCCGACCGAGCCCGTCGGCTTCGGCGGCGGCGGCAGCAGGGGGGACGCCACCGTCGACGTCCCCCTCGACAACATGGGCGTAAGGCGCTTCACGCGCTGGTTATCCTTTTCGTTTTCGTTCGCACGTCGTTCGGCTGCACGAATCTGATAGTTCTGGTGCGCCGCGCAGGACACGAATGGCAAGGCGAGGGAGCTCTCGTCCTGGGAATCAGATCTGAGGCGGCGTGAGGCGGTGGGGTTTGCTCTCCTCTTTGCCCTTAAACTTTAGTTGGTTTGGTTGTGTGGTGTCTCACGGCCTTTGTTCTGTGGTTGCAGGATATCAAAAGGAGGGAGGAGTCGCTGAAGAATGGTGAGCAACTATTTCGTTGCTGGTGTCAATTGTGTTTCACTTATGACCTGTGTTAGCGGCAGTGTGCTAATTTCTGCTTTCCTTTTCTTCTTTCTTTGATGCAGCTGGAGTGCCCATGGAGGAGAAGAATTGGCCGCCATTTTTCCCGATTATCCACCATGACATCGCCAATGAGATACCGGCCAACGTGCAGAAGCTACAGTATCTGGCATTCGCTAGCTGGCTTGGTACGTACTTGTTGGCTGATGGTAGTGCATTTTTTTTATAATCACCCTAGTTTGTCAGTAGAATTATGCAATTGTGGCACTATAGGCTGTAGATATGGTTCATTTCAGAGGCACATGGTCATGATAGTTTCTGTTTTGTGTTATTTTGATTTACAGGAATTGTGCTCTGCCTCTCCTGGAACTTTATTGCTGTCATCGTCTGCTGGATCAAGGAGGGAGGTGGGTTTTCATCACTACCTATGAATGCCTGGGTGTTCTTGTACATTGGCGGATGCTGAATGCTTGGATTGTTTATGCTTGCAGATTCAAAGCTGTTCTTCCTTGCTACAATCTATGCTTTGCTTGGAATTCCCCTTTCTTACTTGATGTGGTATCGACCCCTCTATCGTGCAATGAGGTATGCTCTCATGGCGCCATTTTAGAACTTCCACCTGTCAATGGAAAAAAAGGACATCCTGAGTCAATTTATTATTTATTTTAGGGCTTTCCACCTACGCACATCACAAAGAGCGTATTTCTTTTCCCTAAATGTTCTATGCAGACCTGCAATATGTACTAGCAATCTAGCATTGTTTCCATCTACTGAAACAATTAAAGGACAGTCTATGCGAGTTCAGAACTTCTGCATAATTTCCATGAAAAATTTCTTCTCTACGCAATTCATGATGCATGCAATAACTACGACAGTTATTACAAAAATATTTTGGCGGACCTGCACCAGCTACACATAACTGTGTCCATTTCATGTATCAGTGACCAATTTATGGATATAGTCGTCCAAAGAAGATAGTATGACATATTTTATAAGTGGCTACATTTTCTTTCCGATTGTTTAACAATTTAAGAGAAAAACTGGACAGTGCATTATGATGCGTGGAAGCATCTGATATGTTCATCTACTTCTTTAAACAGGACTAACAGTGCATTCAGTTTTGGATGGTTTTTCCTGTGTTATCTGGTAAGATCTGCCTGCAAAGGTTATTTAACTTGCTCTTGACATTTGAACTGTTGTAATAATTATTCTTATCACACGGCCACATTCTTCATCTTGTTGTTTGGTGCAGATCCACATTGGTTTTTGCATAATTGCTGCTATTGCTCCGCCAATTGTATTCCAAGGGAAATCATTAACGTAAGCTACCACTACTTTTATTCAGTGAACATCGTAATTACTGTGGTAAATTTCTATTGCACCAGTGTTAATATTTGGAACAACTGCCCACCGGCACAGTATGAGGTTATTTTTAATAAAACCAACAGGATGTTAACAATTAATATAAGTCAAACTTGTATACATAATAGTTGTACATGTGGTTTCACTATTCTGTGGCTTCCATAGTATTGAGACAGCTGAAATTTTGAATTGCTTGTTTCACTATGTGCCTTCAAGATAAATTGTTTGCGTATGCTCTTCTAGCATGATCTAGTGCCAGTGTTCTGGACTGTTTGACTGACTGACAATTGAATATCTCAAGTATCTGATTGAATATATTATCATTCTACACTGTATTCAACCAGTATGTATGTAGCCGGCTGATATTGAGTATTGACTATTGAATGGATGCATGTTATTTTTTAGCTTAAGGCCAATGCCTTCATCTCTTCATAGGTACCCACTATTGGAAGTACGGAATTTCCTTTGTAATTACAATGCTAAGCTTTCTACTTTTCTCTCCAGGGGCATATTGGCCGCGATCGACACTTTCTCTGAGCATTTAATAATTGGGGTGAGAACATCCTTGCAGTGAGAAAGCTCGACATGTTTTGTCTGCTATCTCTTGAATATGTCAAGAGCACTTTGAAGTAACTTTATCTCCAAGTATCAACTTATAGGTCACCAAGTATGAAATATTTGCTTCTGCAGATCTTTTACTTCGTGGGGTTTGCACTATTTTGCTTGGAGACACTGCTGAGCATCGGGGTTCTTCAGGTCAGAGATAATTTCTCAATTAATTTCCTCTGGCCTTCTGTTGTTTTATCATTTTTGTCTGTTCTTATGTATTTTCTTTGTATGCTCACATACTGGTCATATATAGGGCATGAAATGCAGGGACTAGGAGGTGTTCCGTATATTTCACTCTTTATGGATTATTTTCTTTATTTAGTTCACAGCAACTGAATGCATTTTTTTATTTAATATGTTGTATAACTTATGACCTTTTGTTCTAAATCCAGTAAACTTTGCCAAGACATAAGTATGCTTATAGCTGTGTCTCTGCATAGTTGAGAAATAATTGTCATAATTTTCTGCATGGAAAATTATTATACTAGTAAATTTTTTTAGAATATGTGAAACATATGATGTGCTAGTTCCTAGGTGGGTGTCCGATTAAGATGTAGAACTTGTAAAGACGTCAGGGTGTGCTGGCTCCTGTGAGATCCTAAGCATTCCTGTGATAGTGTCTGTCTTTTTCGTTTGGGCATCATTCTGGATGGGCATTGAAATAAGTGAAACACCAATGTCTTAATCCATATGTCATCACATGTAAGTGGTGCTAATTGATGCATCTATTGCATAACAAGCAATTTGATCGTGATCAACCCCTTTATTTGTGTTTGGTTTGTTATCATAGTACTTGTTCAGATGCATTATGCGAGGATATGGTACTAATACCTTTTTCTATTCTTTATTCCTTGGTGGTCACAGAAAGTATACATGTACTTCCGAGGGCACAAGTGAAGCGGTCGTCGATGGAAATTTTTGGGAAGTCTATAAGCAGCAGTGATTCTGTCCATATGTGTCAGTACACCTTGAGTCTATGTTCTGTTCTGCCAAAGGTTACCGAAGAATGCTTTTGAGCCTGAATGGATTATGGAAGATAGCCCTGCTACTATAGGATGTTCTCTAAGATGGAGTGTTGAGATCCTTTATATGCTGTGCTTTCGTGTGTTATCTGGTAGTTTGTTTGGGAGTTTGGCATGTCGGTGAACATTACAAGTAGTTAGTATTTAAACGACGATGAACAAGTAGGCAGGAATCATGTTCTTTCGAGAATTAGTGGCGGTGGTCTGCTATTGTGCTGTATGTTGAATTGTCCAGTTATAGCAAGTTCGTACGGTCACATGGTGTGATGCTATTACCGAGCTACTGCTTCGTTGACCCAAAATATTTCCTGTTAACAGCCGTTGCTTTAGGTGTGTTGGTCAGTTGGAGTTGAGTTGCCGTGAGTTTTATTTACCCGGGCATCTTAGGTATGGCTTCATGCTGTTGTACCACTCACCCTTCCTCTTTTTTTTTTTTTTTGAGAGACTTGAGTACACACAGCACTCAACACCCTTCCTCTTTTGAACGGCTCTCCATCTTTAGTTTCGCCTAGTCCTGAAGTTCGTGTGCTGTTAGTGCCCCCCACCCCCTCCCCAGCATTTTCACTGTGCTAGCTGGGAAGGATTTCAGGGTCACGCTTGAACTCAAAACACATTCTTTAAAGAAATTTAGTGAGCTTAGAAATCCTGAAAGCACCTCTAAAGGGTAAAACAATCAAAGCAAATAACATGAAGAGCCAGTAATTTTTCACAAACATCACTAGTACTCCTGTCCCAAAGTAAGTGTCACTAGTTTAGTACAAAGTTATACTAAATGAGTACTAGTAATAAACTAGATATTCTGATGACAAGACCTTTATTTATGTCTGACGAGAGCTACTACCATTCACTACAGCTGTGGCCAGACAGAGCTACAAACACTCAGCAGCTATGGCCATATTCAGGCACATACACCACGATCAAAGGTAATCACTCTGTTGGATAGATCATACCCAAAATTGGTATTACGCTGAGCAATCATCCCTAGTGCCGCTTTCTCAGCACCGGCAACCCCCAGACACACATATCTACCTGCTGAACCATCAGTGAAGAGCGTATCTCCATAAAGCTCCAGCTCCGCCCCTCCATTGAAGCCAAGCGTCACTGACACAGCTTCGACATCTGACATATCCCCAAAGTAGCAGTTGATGTTGGGGTTAGAAGTGGGATCGGCGACCCTGAGCAAAGCTATTTCTTCGTCGATCCTCTTGAGCAGAGGGTCGAAGATGACAGTGGGAAGCCAGATGAGGGCTGACCCGGAGTCCACCAGCATGGGCAGCTGCTCGGCCTCCTCTTCCTCTTCACGGAGGAATATGGGCATGGGCTGCTGCTGACCAAGGCGACTTCCTCGCCGGTACGTGACGCTCTTGAGGTTGATGGCGTAGCCATAGCCGTCTTGCTTGAACGGAATCCTCATGCCGGACGTGACAGCATGGTAGCCCGACACTTTGCTGCCGTCGCCATAGCTCCTCCGGAAAGTGGACAAGTCATCGCTCGCGCCCGGAGAGACGTACTTCATGGAGAACTGCGTCTGCGTGCCAGTTCCGTGCTCGCACAACGGATCTTCGCACGGCAGGTGCCGGTAGTTTCCGGATTTGCTGGCGTTGAGTGGCAGGTAATAGCTCCGATTGCAGCGCTGCGTCCAGGCGTTCTTTCTCCAACCGACCATTGAGGTGTGTGTGTGTGTGTGTGTGTGTGTGTGTGATCAGTGTCCAATTTGTGTTTCCAAGCTACTCGCGCAGCAGTTGGCTCATGAGTTCCATCATTTTTTGCAGGTTCATCACAGTTGGCACAGGCCATGCTTTTGTGCAAATTCTTAAAGCGAAAATAGATGTGATGATCTAAACAATATGTAGCAACACCTTCAACTGAACAGTATTCCTCGCTATTTACGTGCGCAGAAAGAATGACCCTATTTTTTAGGAAATTAAGCTCCTTGTTTGTGATACGTCATTTAGTTACCGGAACTTTTTTTTTTGGAACAACACACCCAAAGAGCATCTTAGCTGGTTAATGTTACGGAAAATAAAAGTTAGTACAAAGGATAGACAATTGGAGGCAAAGCCACTAGTTAAAAATAAAATTACACTAGAGCCTCTAGCTTTTCGGACGTGTCAATCCCTGATTTACGATTTATCACTTATATATATATTGGCCTCTGCACCAAGGGTGCACACAACCATGTTTATTAACTTATTCAGTAATGTCTAACAAAACAAATACATGAATCCACCCAAAGCCACCTATTTGACTACCTCTATCGACTATACTGACTTGCTTGATGAGGTGCTTGGCCTCGTGCCATAGCACCATCTAATCCGGTGGCCTCTCCAAACCGCCCACCGGCGAATCAAGAGTACCAACCGGTTGTAATAGACGCTCAGCATGCACTAGATGCACACGCTCTAGGCTCTGCCGTCGCCATCTTTCGTTGTCCCATCTTCAGGAGGGATCTAGCAGGCCTCTCTGCCTTCGATTCCATCATGACGCCGGGCAACACCCCCCCCCCCTACACAAGTCCATGTAGACACATTCGGCGCCGAGACTCCATTGCGCCACGACGCCGAGATCCATCGTCTTGGATGCGGTAAATCAAACACTGCTCCACCACTTGTCTCCCTCATTCGAAAGCTGCTCCAAAAATGATTCCCCCATGAGGGAGAGTGACGCCTAAAGCCCCACCATCGTCTGATCCTGGAAACCTAGGTCTAGGTTCTCATCTGAAGCAGCGCAAGTAAGTCGACGGTAGATGTAGTGACGATGTATTCAACAAGATAACGACGCGAAAACGCCGCCATCGCCTGCCATGCCCAGAGTCATAGCACGGTTTTCACCGGCAGCATCGCCTTCCCACTCGACGCTCGGACTAGATGTGATATGGCACAACCAGCCGGTCAACCACCTCCGACGAAGAAGATGGCCACCACCGACATGCCCAGGGCTGGAGTCCTCGACGTCCTCGTATTGCCAGTCTAGCCCAGACGCTGGTTGCCGTCACCGGATCAGACGAGATGCATGACATCATGATGTGCTTCCTGTTGAAGCCCATCTAGGCCTAGATCGCCCCCCTAGCCGCCTCCGCAGAAATCTCGCCGTCGCCCCCTCCAACCCGCGGACCCTGGTCACCGCCTGCTCGCGCCATTACCCTCACGCCACTACCCTCGATCTAGCTGGAGTGGATCGCCACCACCCAGATCCGATCGCTGGCTGAGGAGAATTGCATCCGCCGCAACATGCAAGCTTAGGCTGCGACGCACCTAACAACGACGGTAGGAGGAGGTGATATGTCACTGGTATGGCCGGCGGGGTTGCCCCGGTGCGATGCGGCGCCACCGCACATGAGAGAGGAGGGAGGATGATGTGGTTCTCATGTACTCAGTGTAAGAGCACATTTATCCATGTGTGGTTTTTGTAACTCATGACAATCCCTATGGACTAATGGTTGCCTTGAGTTATATTTGAAGGATTTGTCCATAGGCACTTCTTGAAGTCCATCTGTTGGTTTCTAGGAGTTTATATGGTAACGAAGGTGGTATTAAAGGTTTTATTCAAAGATTGGTCATGTGAGAGTTGAGATTATTGCAAGCATGTCTTGAAGAAGAAGATTGTGTGAGCATTCATGTTTGCCTTCAAGACATCATCATTATGAAGAGACAAGATAAGATACAAGGTTGATCAAGACTAAGTCAAAGAGTGAATCAAGTTGATCAACACACAAGATGTACCAAGAGGGATCAAGTGATCCCATGGTATGGTAAGCATTGTCCATTACGCTTTGTGTACTAATCCATAATCTATGTGAGAGTTATTTGTGGGGTTAGGTATATTTCCATGGGCTTGCATCAAGAGGAAGATTCCATACAACCCATGGAGGATGACATCAAGTGGTGATCGTCATCAAGGTTGCGGTGTGTAAGCTCAAGTGAAGCATCATAGAGAGGTCATGTTTGAAGCTTGCTGTCCATTGTTGTGACAATGGACTTGTGAATATGTGCCGAAGAGTGGCTCACCTATAGTGGAGTATGGGAGAGCAATCTACTAGTCTTCATCGAGCCAACGCAAACAAGAAAGGTGGTCCATCTTGAGGAGGACAAGATCGTCATCATCTAGCTCAAGTGGACTATGTACAAGGCAAAGGTTTGACCTTGATAGGGTTTTCTATTTTACCGGTCTCATGGTGGTAGTTGGGAGACCGGAATATAGGATCGATAGCCGTACTATCAAGGGGGGCTCTCAAGCGAGTAGCTTGATCGTATCATTCGTTGAGGGCTCAAACCATTCTTGGCATCATCATATTTCTTGATTCTTGGTTGTCTTTTCTCTATGCGGGTTCTTGAGTTTATGGTGAGCTTCATGGCAAGTTCAAGTTCATCGAAAACGGAGTCCTTATGCATATTCTATGATGTCAATGTTGGAGTTTTTGTCGGTTCTTTATTCATAGAGGTTTCACATCTCTATATCATTTTCATTTTCATACTGCCTCTTCTTAAGATAACCAACTACTGTTTGGATAGTACTTGTCGTTTCTATCCAACAAACTTGAGTTTGCTCAATTCGGAGCTTGTATGTGGAAGTTATGGCAGTTTCTTTCACACGATAGTGTTCAACACTCAGGCAGTAGTACCGCTGCTTTGTAGCGGTAGTACCGCTCAGGTGGCTCTGGCATTCACGCCAGCCACCAGACATCTGCTGTTGTGTCTGATGACCCGCGCCACTAGAGCGGTAGTAACAAGCGATAGTACGGCTGCCCCTACTACTATTTGGATCTGCCCCTCCTATAGCGCCAGCGGTAGTACCGCTGGCAGGAGCGGTAGTACCGCTCCGGCGGCACAACTGCATCCCTGACCGAGTTAGCTGTGGCCACGGTGCAGGTATTCCGTGCGGGCGGAAGTACCGCTCCCTAGAGCGGTACTACCGCTGGTGTGCGACTGGTGGGCTGGTAATGTGCAGATTCCTCCCCACCTATAAAAGGGGATATTCTTCCCCATTATCTCTAATCCTTTGAGCTCGTTTTGTCCCCCATTGTTGAACTTCTTCGAGCTTGCTAACTCTCAATCCCTCCAATGATTCTTGCTAGTTCTTGAGGGAAAAGAGAGAGGGGGTCTTGATCCACATTTCCACCAATCACTTTATCCTCTATGTGAGGGGAACCCCTTGGATCTAGATCTTGGAGTTCTTCATGTTATTCTTCATTCTTCCTCCCATTTTCCTCCATAGCATTAGTGGTTGTGGTGGGATCTGGGAGAGGAGGACTTGGGCACTCCGTGTGCCATTGCATTTGGTGCATAGGTTTAAGTTATCCACGGTGATACGTGGAAGTGAGAAGTTGTGAAGCTTTTTACTCTTGGGTATTTGAGCACCCTAAAGCTTGTTCCTCTTGTGTGCTTTGGCGCCCTAGACGGTTGGTGGTGTCTCAGAGCTCAATCATTGTGGTGCAAAGCTCCGGGCAAGCGTCGGGGTCTCCAATTAGGTTGCGGAGATTGCCCCGAGCATTTGAGATCACCTTGGAGCCATAATCCATTGTGGTGAAGCTTCATGGTGTTGTTGGGAGCCTCTAATTAAGTTCTGGAGTTTGCCCCAACTTTGTTTGTACGGGTACGGTGACCGCCCTCAATGCATTGTGCGAGGGTGTGAGGAGATTACGGTGGCCCTAGTGGCTTCTTGGGGTGCATTGTGCCTCCACACCGCTCGAAATGGTGATTAGCATCCGCAAGGGTGTGAACTTCAGGATAGATCATCGTCTCCACGTGCCTCGGTTATCTCTTACCGGAGCCCTTTACTTATGCACTTTAAGTTTCATAGACATATTGTTTCATGTTATATATCTTGCTATCACTTAGTTGTTCGCCTTGATAAGCATAAGTTGTTGGTCCACATAGGTGAGCCTAGTCGTTTTAGGTTTTGTGCTTGACATATTAAACGTTAGTTTTATTCCGTATTTGTTCAAGCCTAAACCGTATTTATTTTAAAGCGCCCATTCACCCCCTCTAGGCGACATCCACACCCTTTCACTCAGTGAGTTCAAATAAAGTCATATTGCTGTGAAATAAATAATAAAGTTGTATTGCTATAAAATAAATAAATAAAATTACACTAAAATCATACTACTCTTCCTCTTACTTCGATTGTACACCCCTCGACGGTGATTTAAATTGCATTGGACCAACAATAAATAAAAGGGACAATTGCAAACACTCTTGTCATACCAGGTTTTGAAGACCGCAATGATAACTCACCCCGTTGAGACGTGATCTAGAAATTGTTGAAGCAACATCAGTTGGATCACGTCCCCATGCAGTACAGACTTGTAATCCATCACCGCCAGTTCAACTAACCATGCCACATAACAACACAAAATATGTCAAACTCTGAAAGATACATCAACTGTCAAGATCTGAAGGGGACCAACTAATTTGGGGACGTACACTCTCACATACCTTTCGTCAGTGTTGGATCGGACGTTGTCGAGGTAGAAAGAGACCGAAAGGACCTTATTCCAACACCTCATCACCACCACCACCTCATCGATGTCTCCGCGTAAGCAAAAATTAAAGGAAGGAAAACGATACAGATGGATCCCCACTCCTCTTGTCACCGATGAGATCGTTGGATGGGAAAGAGAGGGACCGATGCAATGGCTTGTAAGGAAGTTGTGGCGGAGGCTAGGGTTGGGATTCTTCTCGTGTAGGGCTTTATTTTGTGTTGGACTATTTGTTTAGACAGAAAGTCTTTGTAAAAAATAGACATGCATAAACTCTTGGTATTGACAGCAACCTGACCATATAACTAAGGGCTCCCGATAACGTGTGAACGTTCTGTGAGGGGAGGAGCCAGATCGAACGCTTCGATCCAGGAGAGGAGAGAGAACACAATTTAGTTTGCTACGATCTCCCCCACACGCGAACCACGTGATTCGTCTCCGCTCGAGTGGACGATGGACGAGCTCAATGGCTTCCAGCAGACCAGCCCCAAAACGCCATTGCCTTGAAGAATAAGAAAAAAAAGAATTACCATAATGTAGGCCCAAAAGCTTCTCCTGCCTCTCCCAACAAATATAAAAATACAGAAGGCCTAAAAATACACCGGACCAAGAAAAACACTCCCTCCAAAATAATCTAGGAAATTCATACTACAAGAAAAAAAGTTGTCATTCTTTAATGAACAAAACTACCATATATTTATGAAAAAATAGAAGGTATATTACAAAAAATTCATGATTTGCCATGATGGTCAAACACACTTCACGTCAACTGAGTGTGTAATTTTTGCCATGATATTATGAAGAAACAAAAAAACAAAAAAATGGACATATAGGATAGAGCCAAAAAGATTCCTACAAAATTTGCCTATTGGACATGTATAAACAAATTCTGGACAATGTCATATCAACAGATCAATTCTTTTAACTTTGCCATCTTTCAATACACAAATTTACTTGCATTTTTCTTACACGAAACCAACAAAGAGTAAAAGCAGGGACAAAACTACGATGACACAATTAAAACTTTGTTGTGGTATACTCGATGAATTTGCCGTACAATATAAAATATATTTGCCATGGTAAAAAACAGAAACACAACATACACACGAAAAAATGCTATGGCAGAAAACATGCACATTGAAAGTGTTTGCCATGGTCCATAGAAATCTTTGATGGAAAATGTTCTGTATATCATGGAAAATTAGCTAACAAAGGTTTACACTTGTAAATATTTTTGCGATGTTATGAAGTATGAATTTGCCATGGTTGAAACAATCAAAATGGCATGGTCACAGAAATAAATTTATCGTGGTCCATAATATAATTTTACCGTAGTATAAAATACAAAAAAGTAGCCATGGTCCAAAAAATAAATAAATAACTGGTTAAAAAAGAAGTTTGCCATGGTGCAAACAATAAAGTTTCAATGGTTCATTTTCTGCCATGTTACGAAGTATGAATTTTCCATGGTACAAACTAATGAAACTGCCATGGTCGTAGAAAATAAATTTTCCATGGTACATAATATATATTTTCCATGGTCTAAACTGCAAAAAGTACCCATGACCCAAACAAAAAGAACATAATTGCCATGGTTAAAACAGAAATCTTCCATGGTGCAAACAATAAAGTTGCCATGATTAATTTTTTATGCCATGTTTCAAACAATAAAAATGCAATGGTGTATGATCGCAAGTAGGTCTAGAGGGTGGAGGTGATTATACTACTTGACCAATAAAAAACTATCATTTTCCCAATTTTAGTTCTCGGAAGATTTTAGCAATACTAACAAGTCTGCTAGCACCATATACATGCAAGTTTAATATAGTGGCAACGGAAATTAAATACTTTGCACATGAAAGTAGAGGACGAGTTTGGACATAATCAAACGCAATAAAAACACGGTGATTTTCTCGTGGTTCTGATATGTAGTGATTTCATACATCCATGTTGATGGAGACTTAAACCCACTGGGGGGTAATGGCTACGTGAGTCTACAAAGGGTTCACCGACGAAGGGTCCACGAAGAAGCAACTATGACATCATGACTTACACCCATGAAGGAATAGCGTCACTCATGGTAGATCTGTAGGGGAACATTGCATGGGAAACAAAATTTTTCCTACGCACACACAAGATCTATCCATGGCGATGAACATCTAAGAGAGGGAGAGTGGATCTACATACCCTTGTAGATCGCTAAGAGGGAAGCGTTAAGAAACGCGGTTGGTGTAGTCGAACGTCTTCACGATCCAAATCGCCGAGCGTCCCGCGATCTCATCACGATCCGTCCCGCAAACTCATCACGATCCGTCCTGCGATCTCATCACGATCCGTCTCGTGATCTTGATCACGGTCCTTCCGATCTAGTGCCGAACGAACGACACCTCCGTTTTCAGCACACGTATGGCTCGATGACGATCTCCACCTTCTTGATCCAGCAAGAGGGAGCGGAGAGGTATACGAGTTCTCCGGCAGCGCGACGGCGTTGCGGCGATGGTGGTGGAGGAATTCCAGCAGGGCTTCGCCTAAGCACCACTGAAAACCGATCTAGAGGAGAAAACGATCTAGAGGAAGAAGAGTGCAGCACGTGGCAATTAGGGTTAGGGCTGCCCAAAAACCTCTAGTATATATAGGAGGAGAGGAGGAGGAGAAGGCTGGCGCACAAAGGGCCAGCCCTTTGATCTTGGCGCAAGGAGGAGAGGAGTCCTTCTCCTCCACTCCTAGTTGGATTAGGACTCCTTCCTGTTGGGAGACGTAGTAGTAAATCAAATTTTTTCCTACGTGTCACAAAGATCTATCTATGGAGAAACCAGCAACGAGTGGGGAGAGATTGCATCTTCATACCTTTGAAGATCGCTAAGCGGAAGCGTTACAAGAACGTGGTTGGTGGAGTCGTACTCGTAGCGATTCGATCGCGGTGGACTCCGATCTAAGCGCCGAACAACGACGCCTCCGCATTCAACACACATGCAGCCTGATGACATCTCCTACGCCTTGATCCAGCAAGGAGGAAGGAGAGGTTGAGGGAGAGCTCCGGCAGCACGACGGCGTGGTGACGGTGGAGCTACGTGGACTCCGGCAGGGCTTCGCCAAGCGCTACGGAGAACGAGGAAGAGGACGGGTAGGGCTGCGCCGAGAGAGAGAGAGATAAGTCGTGTCTCAAATCAGCCCAAAACCTTGGGTATATATAGGAGGAGGGAGAGGGAGGGCTGCCTTGGCCCCTCCTCCAAGGAGGAGAGGTTCGGCCGAACCTAGGGAGGAGTCCACCTCCCACAAGGGAGGTGGATCTCTTCCTTTTGAATCCCTTTCAGCCTTATCTCTTATCCCTAGCCGCATGGGCCCTTCCGGAAGGTCTTGGCCAGCTCAATAAGGGCTGGTACACCTCCTCTAAGGGCCCACGAAGTCCTTTGGTCGTCACACCCCTCCCGGGGGTCCTCCGGCACCCTCCCGGCACTCCCGGTACACTACCGATGAGCCCGAAAACTTTCCGGTGACCAAAATAGGACTTCCTATATATCAATCTTTACCTTCGGACCATTCCGGATCTCCTCGTGACGTTCGGGATCTCATCCGGGACTCTGAACAACCTTCGGTAATCACGTATACCATTTCCCTATAACCCTAGCGTCATCGAACCTTAAGTGTGTAGACCCTACGGGTTCGGGAGACACGTAGACATGACCGAGACACCTCTCCGGTCAGTAACCAACAACGGGATCTGGATACCCATGTTGGCTCCCACATGCTCCACGATGATCTCATTGGATGAACCACGATATCGGGGATTCAATCAATCCCGTATACAATTCCCTTTGTCTACCGGTATGTTACTTGTCCGAGATTCGATCGTCGGTATCCCTATACCTTGTTCAATCTCGTTACCGGCAAGTCTCTTTACTCGTTCCGTAATACATCATCCTGTGGCTAACTCCTTAGTCACATTGAGCTCATTATGATGATGTCTTACCGAGTGGGCCCAGAGATACCTCTCCGTCACACGGAGTGACAAATCCCAGTCTCGATTCGTGTTTCATTAAGTAGACATACCCATATCTGCTCAAGTCATCAGTGAGGGTGAGAACATAACGGTAGCCACCACGATCCTTGACGCTCATTGGACCGCATACATCGGTATGTATTATTTCCAACAAGTCAGTTGCTCGCTCCCTTGTTCCGGAGAACGGAGTCTTGGTCATCTTGCCCATGAGGCATGGTTCGCACGTGTCAAATGATTCAAAATAAAGAGACTCCAAAAGTCCATCAGCATGGAGCTTCTTCATGCGTTTGACACCAATATGACCAAGGCAGCAGTGCCACATGTAAGTGGGACTATCGTTATCAACCTTACACTTTTTGGTACTCACACTATGGACATGTGTAACATCACGTTCGAGATTCATCAAGAATAAACCATTGACCAGTGGGGCATGACCATAAAACATTTCTCTCATATAAATAGAACAACCATTATTCTCAGATTTTAAATGAGTAGCTATCTCGTATCAAGCAAGATCCAGATATAATGTTCATGCTCAAAGCTGGTACTAAATAACAATTATTAAGGTTTAAAACTAATCCCGAAGGTAGATGCAGAGGTAGCATGCCGACGGCGATCACATCGACCTTGGAACCATTCCCGACGCGCATCGTCACCTCGTCCTTCGCCAGTCTCCGCTTATTCCGCAGCTCCTGCTTGGAGTTACAAATGTGAGCAACTGCACCAATATCAAATACCCAGGAGATACTACGAGCGCTGGTTAGGTACACATCAATAACAAGTATATCACATATACCTTTAACGTTGCCGGCCTTCTTATCCGCTAAGTACCTGGGGCAGTTCCGCTTCCAGTGACCGGTACCCTTGCAATAAAAGCACTCAGTCTCAGGCTTGGGTCCATTCTTGTTCTTCTTCCGGGCAACTTGCTTACCGGGCGCGGCAACAGCTTTGCCGTCCTTCTTGAAGTTCTTCTTACCCTTGCCTTTCTTGAAACTAGTTGTCTTATTTACCATCAACACTTGATGCTCCTTTTTGATCTCGACCTCCGCTGATTTCAGCATCGAGTACAACTCAGGAATGGACTTCTCCATCCCTTGCATGTTGTAGTTCATCACAAAGCTCTTGTAGCTAGGTGGAAGCGTTTGGAGGATTCTGTCAATGACCGAGTCATCCGGGAGATTAACTTCCAGCTGATTCAAGCGGTTGTGTAGCCCGGACATCTTGAGGATGTGCTCACTGATAGAACTGTTCTCCTCCATCTTACAGCTGAAGAACTTGTCAGAGACGTCATATCTCTCGACCCGGGCATGAGCTTGGAAAACCAGTTTCAGCTCTTGGAACATATCATACGGTCCATGTTGCTCAAAACGCTTTTGGATCCCCGGTTCTAAGCTGTAAAGCATGCCGCACTGAACAAGAGAGTAATCATCGCAGCGTGAATGCCAAGCGTTCGCAACGTCTTGCTCTGTTGGGAGAACGGGTGCGTCACGTAGCAGTGCATCAAGGACATAAAATATTTTGGAAGCTATGAGGATGATCCTGAAGCTACGGACCCAGTCCGCATAGTTGCTTCCATCATCTTTCAGCTTGGTTTTCTCTAGGAACGCGTTGAAGTTGAGGTTGGCATTAGCGTTGGCCATTGGATCTACAATATAGATTGTAAAGACAATTCTAGACTAAGTTCATGATAATTAAGTTTAGATAATCAAATTATTTAATGAACTTCCACTTAGATAGACATCTCTCTAGTCATCCAAGTGACACATGATCCATGTCAACTAGCCCGTGTCCGATCATCACGTGAGACGGACTAGTCATCCATGGTGAATATCTCCATGTTGATCGTATCTTCTATATGACTCATGTTCGACCTTTCGGTCTTCCGTGTTCCGAGGCCATGTCTGTACATGCTAGGCTCGTCAAGTCAACCTAAGTGTTTCGCGTGTGTAAGTCTGGCTTACACCCGTTGTATGCGAACGTTAGAACCTATCACACCCGATCATCACGTGGTGCTTCGGAACAACGATCCTTAGCAACGGTGCACAGTTAGGGTGAACACCTTTCTTGAAATTTTATTGAGAGATCATCTTATTTACTACCGTCGTTCTAAGAAAATAAGATGTAAACATGATAAACATCACATGCAATCAATATAGTGTCATGATATGGCTAATATCATCTTGCTCCTTTGATCTCCATCTTTGGGGCACCATGATCATCACTGTCACCGGCATGACACCATGATCTCCATCATCATGATGTCCATCATTGTGTCTTCATGAAGTTGTCTCGCCAACTATTACTTCTACTACTATGGCTAACGTTTAGCAATAAAGTAAAGTAATTACATGGCGTTTATGATTGACACGCAGGTCATACAATAAATTAAGACAACTCCTATGGCTCTTGCCGGTTGTCATACTCATCGACATGCAAGTCATGAATCCTATTACAAGAACATGATCAATCTCATACATCACAATGCATCACATCACATCCTTTTGACCATATCACATCACAAGGCACATGCTGCAAAAACAAGTTAGACGTCCTCTAATTTGTAGTTGCAAGTTTTTACGTGGCTGCTATAGGTTTCTAGCAAGAACGTTTCTTACCTACGCCAAAACCACAACGTGATATGCCAATTGCTATTTACCCTTCATAAGGACCCTTTTCATCGAATCCAATCCGACTAAGGTGGGAGAGACAGACACTCGCTAGCCACCTTATGCAACAAGTGCATGTCAGGCGGTGGAACCGGTCTCACGTAAGCGTACGTGTAAAGTTGGTCCGGGCCGCGTCATCCCACAATACCGTCGAATCAAGATAAGACTAGTAGTGGTAAGAAAATTAACAAGATCGACGCCCACAACTGCTTTGTGTTCTACTCGTGCATAGATTCTACGCATACACCTAGCTCATGATGCCACTGTTTGGAGACGTAGTAGTAAATAATTTTTTTTCCTACGTGTCACCAAGATCTATCTATGGAGAAACCAGCAACGAGTGGGGATAGATTGCATCTTCATACCTTTGAAGATCGCTAAGCGGAAGCGTTACAAGAACGCGGTTGGTGGATTCATATTCGTAGCGATTCAGATCGCGGTGGACTCCGATCTAAGCGCCGAACAACGGCACCTCCGCGTTCAACACACGTGGAGCCCGATGACGTCTCCTACGCCTTGATCCAGCAAGGAGGAAGGAAAGGTTGAGGGAGAGCTCCGGAAGCACGACGGCGTGGTGACGGTGGAGCTACGTGGACTCCGGCAGGGCTTCGCCAAGCCCTACGGAGAACGAGGAAGAGGAAGGGTAGGGCTGCGCCGAGAGAGAGAGATAGAAGTCGTGTCTCAAATCAGCCAAAAACCTTGGGTATATATAGGAGGAGGGAGAGGGAGGGCTGCCTTGGCCCCTCCTCCAAGGAGGAGAGGTTCGGCCAAACCTAGGGAGGAGTCCACCTCCCACAAGGGAGGTGGATCTCTTCCTTTTGAATCCTTTTCAGCCTTATCTCTTATCCCTAGCCGCATGGGCCCTTCCAGAAGGTCTTGTCCAGCCCAATAAGGGCTGGTACACCTCCTCTAAGAGCCCACGGAGTCCTTTGGTCGTCACACCCCTCTCGGGGGTCCTCCGGCACCCTCCCGACACTCCCGGTACACTACTGATGAGCCCGAAAACTTTCCGATGACCAAAACAGGACTTCCTATATATCAATCTTTACCTACGGACCATTTTGGAGCTCCTCATGACGTCCGGGATCTCATCTGGGACTCCGAACAACCTTCAGTAATCACGTATACCATTTCCCTATAACCCTAGAGTCATCGAACCTTAAGTGTGTAGACCCTACGGGTTCGGGAGACACGTAGACATGACCGAGACACCTCTCCAGTCAATAACCAAGAACGGGATCTGGATACCATGTTGGCTCCCACATACTCCACGATGATCTCATCGGATGAACCACAATATCGGGGATTCAATCAATCCCGTATACAATTCCCTTTGTCTACCGGTATGTTACTTGCCCGAGATTCGATCGTCGGTATCCCTATACCTTGTTCAATCTCGTTACCGACAAGTCTCTTTACTCGTTCCATAATACATCATCCCGTGGATAACTCCTTAGTCACATTGAGCTCATTATGATGATGTCTTACCGAGTGGGCCCAGAGATACCTCTCCGTCACACGGAGTGACAAATCCCAGTCTCGATTCGTGCCAACCCAACAGACACTTTCGGAGATACCCGTAGTGCACCTTTATAGACACCCAGTTATGTTGTGACGTTTGGCACACCCAAAGCATTCCTACGGTATCTGGGAGTTGCACAATCTCATGGTCTAAGGCAACGATACTTGACATTGAAAAGCTTTAGCAGACGAACTACATGATCTTGTGCTATGATTAGGATTGGGTCTTGTCCATCACATCATTCTCCTGATGATGTGATCCCATTATCAATGACATCCAATTTCCATGGTCATGAAACCGTGACCATCTATTGATCAACGAGCTAGCCAACTAGAGGCTCACTAGGGACATGTTGTGGTCTATGTATTCACACATGTATTATGGTTTCCGGTTAACACAACTATAGCATGAACCATAGACAATTATCATGAACAAGGAAATACAATAATAACCATTTTATTATTGCCTCTAGGGCATATTTCCAACACTTCCTTATTTAGCCTTTTTGCCTTTTTCAACGTTTTTCTCCTTAGAAATCTGTTCCCAGCCGCATGGGCCTTGTGTGGGAATTTGGCCAGCCCACTAAGGGCTGTATTTGTCCTCCCACAGCCCATGTAGCCTCTTGGGTCGAAATACTCCTCCCGATGGTCCCCCGGTACACTACCGGCACTCCCGGTGCACTACAGATGAGCCCGAAACTTTTCTGGCAACCAAAACAGGGCTTCCTATATATCAATCTTTACCTCCAAACCATTCTGGAGCTCCTCGTGATGTCCGAGATCTCGACTCCGAACAAGCTTCGGTCACCACCATGCATAACTCTATACTACCGAAACATCACCAAACCTTAAGTGTGCAGACCCTGCGGGTTCGAGAACTATGTAGACATGACCGAGACACCTCTACGGTCAATAACCAATAGCGGGACCTGGATGCCCATATTGGTTTCTACATATTCTACGAAGATCTTTATCGGTCGAACCTCTATGTCAAGGATTCAGTTAATCTCGTATGATGTTCCCTTTGTTCTTCGGTATGTTACTTGCCCGAGATTCGATCGTCGGTATTCCCATACCTAGTTCAACCTCATTACCGGAAAATCTCTTTGCTCGTTCCGTAATACAAGGTCCCGTGAATAACACTTAGTCACATTGCTTGCAAGGCTTATTGTGATGTTGTATTACCGAGTGGGCCCTGAGATACCTCTCCGTCACACGGAGTAACAAATCCCAGTCTTGATCCATGGCAACCCAACAGACACCCTCAGAGATACCTGTAGAGCACCTTTATAGTCACCCAGTTACGTTGCGACGTTTGATACACATAAGGTACCCCTCTGGTGTCAGTGAGTTGCATGATCTCACGGTCATAGGGACATATACTTGACATGCAGAAAACAGTAGCAATAAACTAACACGATCATATGCTACGTTTGTAGTTTGGGTCTTGTCCATCACATCATTCTCCTAATGATGTGATCCTGTTATCAAATGACATCTCATGTCCATGGCTAGGAAACCTTGACCATCTTTGATCAACGAGCTAGTCTATTAGAGGCATACTAGGGACACGGTGTTGTCTATGTATCCACACATGTATCTAAGTTTCCGATCAATACAATTATAGCATGGATAATAAATTATTATCATGAACAACAAAATATGATAATAACCAATTTATTATTGCCTCTAGGGCATATTTCCAACGAGTTCTTCACGTAGTAGGCGATATACATGCCCTTACAAACTCCTTGGTTCAACTCCATAAGCTTGCAGGCTCCCAAGTGACACCTAACCAATCAAGGAGACATCACTCTCCATAGTATAATATATGTTATTTATGATGAACTCCTTGCTCTTGTGGTTCAAAGGGTGTCTCCTGAATAGTAAAACACTCTCTCACATATTTTTTCTATGTGGTAGGAGAGGGATTGGAGTGGAAAGCAACTTGGGGAGGCTAGAGATCGAGGACAAAAGGTTGGAGTGGAATCCGCTTGATCGCAACACAAGGGAATGTGGTTCTCTTCTATAAAATGGATATGGGAAGTGGTAGCTTCATCCTGATTGCTCTCTGGGAGTTGGTGGAATGGTTGTGGTGGGTGGGTGGAGGGTATATATAGGCCGTACCAAAAATCTAACCGTTACACACCTTTATGCACTACTCGGTGGGTGATACATCTCCAATGTATTTATATTTTTTGTTTATTAAATGATGTTATATTATAACTTTGTATACTTATGTCATTTTATATTATTTTTATGTACTAACCTATTAATTTAGTTCCAAGTGCCAGTTCCTATTTTTTGCATGTTTTCTAATTCACAGAAAAACCATACTTACCGAAATCCAAACACGATGAAATTTTGTGGTGATTTTTGCTGGAACAAAAGAGACCCTAGAAGCATTGGGGGGAGGACGAGAAGACCACGGGACATAAGTACAAAGGGTTGCAAGGCCTATGCCTCAACTCGTACCTTACTAAATTACTCACACATGGAGATCAGCTCGCATGAACAAAGCATTGAAGAACACATATTCAAGATCGATCGATTGATAATATATATTACAATGGTTGCCTTGTGCGATGCACAATTACAAGTATGAACTAGAGGAAGATGAACTATGGTGGTGATGGTGGCTATGGAGATGAAGATGGCGACGGCTACACTACTAGGGAAAACCCTAGCAGTAGTGCGGGGTAAAGGCCTACCAGTAGGCACCATGCTACTACTTGTAATTGACTAGGGTTTATACCCCACGCTACTACCCTAGGGTTTATACCCCACGCTACTGCTACGACGCTACAACTAACTTTTAGCAATAGCGCGTGTATCACCCCATGCTACTACTACATCTGGTAGCAGTAGCGCGGTTTCCCCCTGGGTTACTACTAATTAGTTGTAGCATGGGTCTAGCCCCGCACTACTACTTGCTATTTAAGAATTAAAATAAATAAATTCCATCCATGCTGTTGTTGTGCGTCATCGTCCTATCCATCCATGGCTGTTGCTGGTCCTGGAGGGGATGAAGTTGTCCATGGTGATGGTGCTTCCCGACCCAACTCGTGCCCTCACCACTTGTCTACTGCTGCTACAAAAGAAGACAAATATATTAGAAAGAGGAAGAGACAAATATAGAGGAGTATGATGAGGAACTCACCGGGACCCTCCGGAGTTGGAGTCGACGCCCGAAAACCTAGACAAAGACCGGTGACCTGCCATGTCTTTTTGTGGGACCCTTGACCATGGTCTTCACATGTACTCAGGAGGTGCAAGTGGCTGTGTCCATGGCAGATCTGGTTTCCGCCCTAGACGGTGCTCTACTGGTCTCCCTCTCCTTGCAGCAATGGATAAGGAGGAGGAAGAAGGGGGGAGGGAAGGGGGCTGCGGTGGGAGAGGAGGTCGCCAGATTTGGGCGAGGCGCTAAGGTAGGAGGCCGATGGTGGTGGTGGGTGAGGAAGGGAATCTAAGGTGGGAGGGAGAAGGAGAATCAGGAGAGTGTGGGTTTGGGTTTGAGCCTTCGCGCGTTATGTGTACACAAGTGTTGGTGGGTCTATATTAGTAGCACGGGGTTATAACCCATGCTACTACTTTGTCCCAGGGGGCACGATGGGGACGACTTAGTAGTAGCATGGGGTATAAACCCCATGCTACTACTATGGGTGTACGGTGGGGTCAACTTAGTAGTAGCGTTGGTTTTATACCCCACGCTACTACTATCAACTTACTAGCAGCGTGGGTTTATGCCCCGCACCACTAGTAAATAGCAACAACATGGCCCTGTTAACCCACACCACCAGTAAATGTCTGTCTATAAGCCTTTTCCTAGTAGTGCCAGGGTGATGAAGGGGATGAACATGGTTTTCTTCTATACGTTCTCCTTGATGTTAGGTTGACATTACGGTGTGGCCCCCTTTATAAAAGTTGTTCACGATGACGAGACACCTCAGAATCAATACCATACGACCGCTCATATAAGCGGATGCGGTGAAGGAGTCCTGGACTAAGGGGTCCACGTGCCACTGACCTATCTCTTATGGGCCGGACAGGTGGGCCGCTCTGTGTCCATCGCATGGAAGCCGAACTCTAAGACAACTTCGTATTCGGGAAGGAGACCTTTAGTGCCTTGGTGTGTCCTCCAAGTTAAGGTGGAGAGATCGACGCATTTATCCTTGATGTAACAGACTATGTGTAACCCTAGGTACCCCTCGTGTCTATATAAACCAGAGGGTTTAGTACGTAGAGGGGGGAAGCATTATTCCAAGTCATCTAGGGTTTAGTTCCTTTGATCTCATGGTAGATCGACTCTGTAATCGACATACACACAACAATACAATCAAATAGGACGTAAGGTTTTACCTCTTAGAGAGGGCCTGAACGTGGGTAAACATTGTGTCCCTATTTCCTGGTGCCCATTGATCCAAGATCCACAACTCGGGACCCCCTACCCGAGATCTGCCGGTTTTGACACCGACATAGGTGCTTTCACTGAGAGTTCCGCCATGGGATCGCCAAAAGGATTGATGGCATGTTTGATCATCAGCAACATCGTCTATAACGGGGACATCTTCGTTCCTGGACAGATCTTTGCGTTCGGCAGCATCGGGCTGCATGCCCGTCCGACCGACCATCTTGACTAGATCGGATGTTTGTCCCCCGGTTAGGAGATCTGGGTTGGAAGCCTAGAATTCGTCGCTGACTCCCGGGGATCGCCAAAAGGATTGATTCGCGAGCTCTCGACCCCCCTAGAGGAGCTCGCGAGTCCTCACGCCTCAACGTTAGAATTAGTGAACCCTGCCATCGAGGTAGCTTCCAACTCGGGTCCGGCCTTAAAGCCCGATCCAGTCGAGATGCCCGGACCGATTTTGGCCGAGCACTGCCCGGACACGGTCTTGAACACCCCCGAAGCTGGAACACTACAGATCGACCCTATGCACTCCAGGAGCATGGATCCCGCAGACCTCTCATCATTAAATGAGCTACTCGATCGGATCTAAGCCATATGGATAACCAATAGCCAGCCCTCGATCTACGATCAGATCAGGCTTAAACCCGACGACAGGGAAATTCAAATCCCACCTATCACACACTTCGTCGCAACCATCAAGGACACGGCTGATGGTTCGCCCTCGCAGCCACCGAAGCTAAGGGGTCTATCTGGGTTCCCAATCACCAGGATCGACCCCCTAGTTCGGAATTTGGACCTTTCCCCAGAGGAAGTTTGGGACCGAATCCCAATTTGACATATGACATGGAGTCTGTGCGGCAGTGTCCAGCTGATAACCCGGACCCCGAACCCGCCGCGCCACATTCCACTATGGAACACACAATCGTCAATGCTTCAAGCTCACACCCCACAAGGATGCAAAGTTTTTCCCCACCCACCCCCACGACGAGTACTCTCCAAGTAATTCGGGAATACTTGACATATGGGACCTAATGTACATTAAAAACAACCAGGGGAAATGATCCAACACTTACGGGCTAGATTCCTCCTCGTCAAAAACATGATGGTAGATGCAGCGATCATGTCGGGACCCCGATACTAAGTCATAGGAATCCAGCCTGTAACACATCACCCCTCACTTTGTGGCCTCACGCACGGTAACTCCAAGGCTGCAGCCTTACCTTACCCGGGACCGTTTGTGTATTTTGGCTCACATATGTGAATATGTCGCTAGGATTCCAACGATAGAGAACCCGGGCCGACATGACTAGTCATAGAATCCCAAGTGGCACATCCATACGGGAACATGCATACATAACCCAGAAATGCAGGTGTCGGCCTCAAGCGTGTGTAGATGAGTCATAGCAAGCTACAAGGACTCCATTACGTCGTGGGACATAAATGTCATCACTACACGTAGACGAGTCATAGCAGGCTACAGGGACTCCATTACACTGCGAGACATTTCTCCGAAGGGACAGACACAACAGCAAAGAAGGATACATGCCAGTCAATCAATGTGTCCGGAGCAGTAGCAAGCTACCAAGGCTCGGTGGAAGCACAAAGAGGCAGTTACCCGTAAAGAGTACTAATAAAGGCACATGGCTAGGTGTCGGATCCCATATATACCGTTGCACGTCACACGTACGCACGACATGCCCGGTATGCATAGATACAACTATGGCATCACAACATAACCATACAACAACACAACTTTTATTTAAGAGGCTCAGAGGAGCCTTGCATAATATGTTCTTATAGGTAGGGGTCACATGAACCGACACTCAAGTCATACAAGCAAGTTCATACAAACCAAGCGGAAGCATAAAGCTGTCTGGGTACAGACAGATTAAAGGGTAAAAAGAGGCACATGGCCTGACTATCTACAGCCCGCCACAGGGCATAAGGTTGTAGCTGGGACACCAGCTATTTGACGTTGTCGACATCTAGGTAGAACCCACCTGATGGGTCCTGAGTCTCGTCTGCAACATTTATTAAGCAAACATGAGTACAAACGTACTCAACAAGTCTTTAAAGCAGACCTAGTCTATTTATCCTCATGTATCAACAAGGGGAGTGGTGGAGTTTATGCAGCAATGCTAGATTTGACTCTTGGCTAACCTATACTACACATATTAATTCATTGTTCAAATTTTAGATATCGCACACGAGTCCACTAACCCCACAACAATACGCCACCATGGATTCACTTCCGTCATCTACGAGAGTGCCATCCACGGTACTCACACTTGTCTTGAGATTTTTATGAGTATCCATTAAGTTACCTATGAACAACATAAGTTCTCCAAGTAGTCCATATCCAAGGACACGGCTATTTGAACAGATTCATACCCTGCAGAGGTGCACTCCTTCACACACGCTCTCGCCACTTATCGCTGTGTGCTCATAAAACCATGCACCTCGGCAACCTTCAAGCGGAAGCCCAGCGAGGGAGTCGGCCATGACCGTCATTCACACAAGACCTCTAGTCTAGGCTATCACCTATTTGAGACTGAACCTGCACGGAAGTCCGGCCGAAATTTCTGCTACGGCCCCAAACGATGTGCACAGGGTTCCCAAGCCCACCATTCGGGTGACCCTTGGTACACGGTGCCATTGCCTACCGCGTCATAACCCCTCCTAGGGTCAGTGATACGCATGGCCTCCAGCATACTATAAACACCAGAAACTACTTGCAACCCCTCGACCAAGGACTAAGCGATTGATAAGTCGAGAGGGTCAATAAGTTTCCCAACGTGTGGTAGTAACTAGCCATGGATCAAAACATGGAACTCAGTTCCTAAGAATGGTCGCAATGAGACAACCCGCTATGTACTCCTACATAGCCTCTCATCGCTACCTTTACCAAATCGGGTTCATCATTAAGCTTATCACATCAGAACAATACTGTTTCACTCCAGTTCATCACCCAGATGAATCAGACCTGGCACAACTCTAAGCATAGCAGGAAAAGTAGGTAAAGAACATCATGGCTCAAGCATCTACTAGGTATGCTAGGTTGCAAAGTTTAGCTATTTACTATGACAATGACAGGTCATGCAAAGGAATGGGTTCATCTACCGTATATGACAGGCAATTGAACATTTGTCCTAATGCAATAAACAAGAGCAGGAGCGAGAGAATGGGATGTTATTGGAATGATCAATGGGGTTGCTTGCCTTGCTGGGAAGCGGGAAGGTATTCTCCTTCGTTGGAATACTCGGAGGTATCCTCAAAAGCAGGGCCTACCGCAATGCAGATAAGTAACAATCAATACACGACAAGTGCAACAATATGATGCATGATCATGACATGGCAACATGAATGGGTGAGCTAATGCAACTATTATTCAAGTTGGATGGAGTAGTTTTGAATATAGGTTCAAAGTCGTTCTCCATATTATATTCCATATATTGTCCTATTGCTAAATGTCAATGTTCATCTACATAAGTTTCTCTAACATGCATCACAGCAGCACCATTTGATCCATTGGATTTTTCTGATAAATTTTCATATATAAATTATTTCAATCTGAGTTACAGATTAATTTCTATGATTTTTCTAAGTTTTAACTATTTTCTGGAAGTAATTTTAATCAGAACTTCTTTAATGCATCAGCATGACATTAGCTGGTCAACAGCCCGTTGACAGGTCAAACCTGACTAGTGGGGTCCACTGGTCAGTGACTCAGTCGCTAACAAAGTTAATTAAATCACTAAACACTTAATTAACTAGCAGGGGTCCCACTGTGAGTAGGTCATTAGATTAATTAATTTTATTAATGAATTATTTTTAACTTAAACTTAATTAACAGGGCCGGACCCACTTGCTAGTTGACCCTGGGGTCAAACCCCCACGGTCAAACTGGTTGACTCGCTGGCGTTGAGCCGCCGCCAACATCAAGGACGACAGAGGGGATCAGAAACCCCCCTCCGGCGACCAAATGGACGGCGAAGGGCACCAATCGGCCCTACGTGCTCGCGCGCGTCGCCCCGACACCTCCGAGGGGCTGGGATGGCTGGAGTCGGCGCCGACGTTGAGCGCGGCGGCTGCCGGAGGTCGGGTGAGCACGGGCTCGTCGAGCCGGAGTTCGAGCGGGCCAACTAAAGGCTATTATGGCTACCTAGGATCCTCCTGAGCACGCCAACGTGCTCAGGTGTGAGCTTGGGTCGCCGCAACGACGGCCATGTCCTCGCCGACGGCGAGGAACTCTCGGGTCCGAGGTGTATCGGTGATAGAGCGTGCTAGGGATGGGGAAAATAGGGGGAAAAGAACCGGGGGCTCACAGCGGTTGCAACGACATTGAGAGCGGGCTCAGAGAAGCTCTGTTGGCGGCGGATGGATGGCGGCGGTCTCCGATGACCGAGGAGGAATAAGACGACGGGGTCGATGCTGGGGGGCCTCCGGGCTCGATTCCTTCAGCGGAAAGGACCAGCACGTCGAGGCGGAGCGAATGGGGGGCTCAGGGGCGAGGGGGAGCGGCTGGAGCGGCAACTACGATGGCGAGAAGGCGGCGGCCATGGCGAGGCAGAGGGGGAGAGAGAGAGCTGCGGGCGAGGGAGAGAGAGAAAGAGCGATGGGGACGACTCTCCGAGCTTATCCCCGTTGCGCTAGCAAGGGGAGGCAGGCAGGCAGGGAGCTGCGTGGCAGCTCTGGCGCGGGCGCACGACGACCACGCGCTCGTCCTCCTGGCCGCCAGGAGGACGACGACCTCCCTGGGCCAGGTGGGCCGGCCTGGCCTAGGCCTGTGGTAGGATTCCTTTCTATTTTTTATTTCTTTCCGTTTTGCATTTTCTAACATTTGTTTTATTTTGTTTTAGGCACAAATGCTAGGCACAAAATACTAAGATATTTTATAGAGTTTAGTTTGAATATTTCAAACCTCTACAAAAAGTTTTAGAATATTTTGAATATCTTAAATAATTATAATGCTTTATTTGGCATTTTTAGCAACTTTAATATTTATTTTAGAAATGCTATATGAATTCAGATATTTAGAATGACCCCTGATATATTGATGTCAACATTTATTAGACATAGGGGACATTTTTGATGGGCATTTTGGATTTGTTGATTTTTCACATCTTTTGAATTGGTTTGATTCAACTGAGGTGATAGGGTTTCTATTAATCCCCATTTCCAGTTGATGCAAAAATAAAAACATGATGCACACTCATGCTTACCTAAGTAAACTAACTAGGGATGTGACAACTCACCCCCACTCAAAAGAATCTCGTCCCAAGATTTGGAAGTCGTCGAGAAGAGCACATGGTACTCTACTCGAAGACGATCCTCTATTTCCCATGTGGCTTCCTTCTCGGAATGATGTGACCACTGAACCTTGAGAAACTTGATGTTCTGACGCCGAGTGGTACGCTCAGCTTGATCAAGAATACGAACATGTTATTCTCGATATGTAAGGTTATCTTGGAGATCAAGCGCTTCATGGTCTACTTCATGGACAGGGTCCGAGAAGAAATGCCTGAGTTGCGAGATGTGGAAGACATCATGAACCTTGGAAAGATGCGGCGGAAGTTCCAATTGGTAGGCAGCTTCTCCTCATTTAGCAAGAATGCGAAAAGGTCCAATGTAACGAGGAGCCAACTTGCCCTTGATACCGAATCAATGGGTACCCTTCAGAGGTGTAACCCGAAGATAAGCCTTCTCGTCAACTTCATAGGTGATAGCCTCATGATGGCGATCATATTGGCTCTTTTGACAAGATTGGGCTGTTTTTAACTTTTCACGAATAATGCGAACTTGCTCCTCTGCATCCTGGATCATATCCGGGCCAAAGAGTTGCCTCTCTCCGGTTTCTGACCTGTTAAGAGGTGTTCGACACCTTCGTCCATAGAGAACTTCAAAAGGGGCTTTGCCCAAGCTTGACTGATAACTATTGTTATAAGCAAATTCGGCAAATGGAAGACATTTCTCCCAATTCATACCAAAGGATATAACACAAGCTCTGAGCATGTCTTCGAGAATTTGATTGACTTGCTCAACTTGACCACTTGACTGCAGATGGAAAGTAGTGGTAAAGGATAGATGAGTCCCCATAGCATTTTGAAATCTTTCCCAGAATCGGGAAGTAAAGATACTTTCGCGGTCTGAGTTAATCTCCAAAGGAACACCATGAAGAGAAACTATTCGAGAAATGTATAACTCCGCTAGCTGGGTAGCAGTTATACTCTCCCGAACAGGAAGAAAACCAATTGTAACACCCCGTTACGCCTGGCGGGATCTAGAATGGACCCACAAACCAACACTAGTCTTTCCTGCACACTTTGTCCTCACTCGTGCGCACCCGGGACCAACTTCCCGGCCGGTCACCCATCCTAGGTACACTCCTTGTCAATAGCCATCCAACATTTGTTCTGTTTGATACCAGAGCATCTCATTCTTTCATCTCAGAAAGTTATGCACAGTTGCATAACATATCTTTTTGTGATATGCCTACTCCTTTAGTAGTTCAGACTCCTGGTTCAAAATGGCAAACTTCTAGAGTGAGCCATGACAATGAGATTCTTGTGGATAGGCTAGTCTTCCTGGCATCTTTGGTAGCCCTCAAGTCTCTGGACATCAATATCATCTTAGGCATGGATTGGATGAAAGCCCACTATGCTACGATTGATACTCATACTAGGAATGTTCAGCTTACACATCCATCGGGTGAGATAGTTAATGTCTCCACTCGAGCTGGCAAACGCCAACCCTATTCTCTCAATGCTAGCCCTCTTCCAGAATTAGAAGATATTCCGGTAGTCCTTGGCTTTCTGGATGTCTTTCCAGAAGAACTGCCAGGAATTCCTCCTGTCAGAGATGTAGAGTTTGTGATAGAGCTCATTCCAGGGACTGTCCCAATAGCCATAAGACCCTATAAGATGGCACCCTTAGAACTAGCCGAACTTAAGAAACAACTCGATGAGGCTTTGAAGAAAGGTTTCATCTGTCCTAGTTCTTATCCTTGGGCTTGCCCCGTCCTCTTCGTCAAGAAGAAGGATGGATCGGACCGGATGGTTGTGGATTATCGGCAGTGAATCTGGTCACCATAAAGAACAAGTATCCGATCCCCAGGATCAACGATTTGTATGATCAACTCGCTGGATCCTCTGTCTTTCCCAAGATTGATTTGAGGTTGGGATACTATCAAATCAGAATTAGAAATGGGGACATTCCGAAAACGACTTTTATTACTCGTTATGGCCAATACGAGTACACCGTCATGTCCTTTGGTTTAACCAATGCCCCAGCCACTTTCTCCCGCTTGATGAATTCGATCTTCATGGAGTACCTGGATAAATTCGTCGTGGTTTACCTCGACGATATACTCATCTACTCGAAGAATGAACAGGAACATGCCGAGCATTTAAGGCCGGTATTGATGAAACTTCGAGAGCATCGTCTGTATGCGAAATTCTCCAAGTGTGAATTTCGGTTACCAGAAGTGACCTATCTAGGCCACGTGATCTCTGGTAAAGGTATTGCTGTCAACCCCGAGAGAGTTCAGGCCGTCCTTGATTGGACTCAACCTTAATCGGTTAAGCAAGTTTGGAGTTTCCTTGGCTTAGCGAGCTATTGTCGCCTCCTTGTCGAGAACTTCTCCAAGGTTGCGAAGCCTCTGACTGAACTCCTCAAGAAAGATAAAAAGTTCGAGTGGACCCCACAATGCGAGCAATGTTTTCAGGAGCTGAAAAGACGCCTGACCTCTGCTCCCATTCTGGTGCCACCAGTCTTCTCAAAGGACTTTGTTATCTATTGCGACGCCTCGTGACAAGGATTAGGTTGCATTCTCATGCAAGATCGTTATGTGATTGCATACGCATCTTGACAGCTGCGTCCACATGAGGATAATTATCCAACACATGATCTTGAGCTTGTAGCTGTAGTCCATGCACTGAAAACTTGGCGACATTACCTTCTGGGTAATTGTTACGAAATTTATGCTGATCACCAAAGTCTGAAATATATCTTCACCCAGCCGGATTTGAATCTCAGGCAAAGACGGCAGGTTGAGTTGATTACAGATTACGACTTAGGGATAACTTACACCCCGGGGAAAGCCAATGTCATGGCTAATGCACTAAGTCGTAAGTCTTATTGTAACAATCTGATGTTACAACAAAGTCAACCACTTCTCTATGAGGAATTTTGGAAGTTGAACCTTCACATTGTTCCTCAAGGATTCCTTTCCAACCTGGTAGCAAAACCTACTCTTAGGGATCAAATCGTAGCTATTCAGTGATATGATAAGGGTATATCTCGGATCAAGGAGAATATTGCTAGCGGAAACGCTAAAGATTTCTCCATGGACGATCAGGGTGTTGTGTTCTTCCAGAACCGATTGGTGGTTCCTAAGAGCAGACACTTAAGACAGCTGATCCTTAAGGCGGCTCATGATTCTCCTCTCACAATTCATCCTGGTAGTATCAAGATGTATCAGGACCTACACCATAGGTTCTGGTGGACTAGGATGAAGAGAGAAATTGCTCAGTTTGTTGCTAACTATGATGTTTGTCGTCGCGTTAAGGCAGAACATCAAAGGCCTGCTGGCACCCTTCAACCCTTAGCCATTCCTGAATGGAAATGGGATAAGGTCCGTATGGATTTCATCACTGGATTTCCCAGGACCAAGAGAGGAAATAATGTTATCTTTGTGGTCATAGACCGTCTTTCCAAAGTGGGACATCTGTATGGGAACACACATACATAACCGAGCAATGCAGGTGTCGGCCTCAAGTGTGTGTAGACGAGCCATAGCAAGCTACCAGGACTCCATTACATCGTGGTACATAAATGTCATCACTTCCCGTAGACGAGTCGTAGTAGGCTACAGGGACTCCATTACACTACGAGACATTTCTCCGAAGGGACAGACATAACAACAAAGAAGGATACATGCCGGTCAATCAATGTGTCCGGAGCAGTAGCAAGATACCAAGGCTCGATGGAAGCACAAAGAGGCAGTTTCCCGTAAAGTGTACTACTAAAGGCACATGGATAGGTGCCGGATCCCATACATACCGTTGCACGTCACACGTACGCACGACATGCCCGGTATGCATAGATACAACTATGGCATCACAACATAACCATACAACAACACAACTTTTATTTAAGAGGCTCAGAGGAGCCTTGCATAATATGTTCTTACAGGTAGGGGTCACATGACCCGACACTCAAGTCATACAAGCAAGTTCATACAAACCAAGTGGAAGCATAAAGCTGTCTGGGTATAGACAGATGAAAGGATAAAAAAAGGCACATGACCTGACTATCTACAGCCCGCCACAAGGCATAAGGTCATAGCTGGGACACCAGCTATTCGGCGTCATCGACATCTAGGTAGAACCCACCTGATGGGTCCTGAGTCTCATCTGCAACATTTATTAAGCAAACATGAGTACAAACGTACTCAGCAAGTCTTTAAAGCAGACCTAGTCTATTTATGCTCATGTATCAACAAGGGGAGTGGTGGAGTTTATGCAGCAATGCCAGCTTTGACTCTTGGCTAACCTATACTACACGTATTAATTCTTTGTTCAAATTTTAGATATCGCACACGAGTCCACTAACCCCACAACAATATGCCACCATGGATTCACTTCTGTCATCTACGAGAGTGCCATCCACGGTACTCACACTTGTCTTGAGATTTTTATGAGTATCCATTAAGTTACCTATGAACAACATAAGTTCTCCAAGTAGTCCATATCCGAGGACGCGGCTATTCGAACAGATTCATACCCTGCAGGGGTGTACTCCTTCACACACGCTCTCACCACTTATCGCTATGTGCTCATAAAACCATGCACCACGACAACCTTCAAGCGGAAGCCCAGCGAGGGAGTCAGCCACGATCGTCATTCACACAAGACCTCTAGTCCAGGCTATCGCCTATTTGAGACTGAACCCGGACGGAAGTCCGGCCGAAGTTTCTGCTATGGCCCCAAATGATGTGCGCAGGGTTCCCAAGCCCACCATTCGGGTGACCCTTGGTACACCGTGCCACTGCCTACCGCGTCGTAACCCACCCCTAGGGTCAGCGCTACGCGCGGCCTCCAGCATACTATAAACACCTGAAACTACTTGCAACTCCTGGACCAAGGACTAAGCGATTGATAAGTCGAGAGGGTCAATTAAGTATCCCAACGTGTGGTAGTAACTAGCCTTGGATCACAAACATGGAACTCAGTTCCTAAGAACGGTCCCGATGAGACATCCCGCTATGTACTCCTACATAGCCTCTCATCGCTACCTTTACCAAATCAGGTTCATCATTAAGCTTATCATATCCGAACAATACTGTTTCACTCCAGTTCATCACCCAGATGAATCAGACCTAACACAACTCTAAGCATAGCAAGCAAAGTAGGTAAAGAACATCATGGCTCATGCATCTATCAAGTATGCTAGGTTGCAAGGTTTAGCTATTTACTATGACAATGACAGGTCATGCAAAGGAATGGGTTCATCTACCGTATATGACAGACAATTGAACGTTTGTCGTAATGCAATAAACAAGAGCAGGAGCGAGAGAATGGGATGTTATCGAAATGATCAATGGGGTTGCTTGCCTTGCTGGGAAGCGGGAAGATATTCTCCTTCGTTGGAATACTCAGAGGTATCCTCAGAAGCAGGGCCTACCACAATGCAGATAAGTAACAATCAATACACGGCAAGTGCAACAATATGATACATGGTCATGACATGGCAACATGAATGGGTGAGCTAATGCAACTATTGTTCAAGTTGGATGGAGTGGTTTTGAATATAGGTTCAAATTCGTTCTCCATTTCATATTCCATATATTGTCCTATTGCTAAATGTCAATGTTCATCTACATAGGTTGCTCTAACATGCATGATAACAACACCATTGGATTCATTGGATTTTTTGATAAATTTTCATATATATAAATTATTTCAATTTGAGTTACAGATTAATTTCTATGATTTTTCTAAGTTTTAACTATTTTCTGGAATTAATTTAAATTAGAAACTTCTTTAATGCATCATCATGACATCAACATGACGTCTGCTCGTTAACAGCCCGTTGACAGGTCAAACCTGACCAGTGGGGTCCACTGGTCAGTGACTCAGTCACTAACAAAGTTAATTAAATCACTAAACACTTAATTAACTAGCAGGGGCCCACTGGTAGTGGGTCATTAGATTAATTAATTATTTTTGATTTAAAATTGTTTAACAAGGTCGGGCCCACTTGCCAGTTGACCCTAGGGTCAAACCGCCGTGGTCAAACTGGTTGACTCGCTGGTGTTGAGCCCCGACGTCAGGGATGGCGGAGGGGATCAGAAACCCTCCTCCAGCGACCAAATGGACGACGGAGGGCACCGATCGGCCCTACGTGCTCGCGCGCGTCGAACCCAACACCTCCCAAGGGCTGGGATGGCCGGAGTCGGTGCCGGCGTTGAGCGCGGCAGCTACCGGAGGTCAGGCGAGCACGGGCTCATCGAGCTGGAGCTCGAACAGGCCAACTAAAGGCTCCTGTGGTTACCTACGATCCTCCTGAGCACGCCTACGTGCTCAGGTGCGAGCTTGGGTCACCGTAGCGATGACCACGTCCTCGCCGGCGACGAGGAGCTCTCAGGTTCGAGGTGAATCAGCGTTAGAGCATGCTAGAGATGAGGAAAAGAACCGGGGGCTCACAGCGGTTGCGACGGCGTCGAGAGCGGGCTCGGAGAAGCTCTACTGGCGGCAGACGGACGACGGCGGTCTCCGGTGACCGAGGAGGAAGAAGACGATGGGGTTATTGCTGGGAGGCCTCCGAGATCGATTCCTTCGGCAGAGAGGACCAGCACAACGTGGCGGAGCGAATGGGGGGCTCAGGGGCGAGGGGGAGCGGCTGGAGCGGCAGCTACGACGGCGAGAAGGCGACGACCATGGCGAGGCAGAGTGGGAGAGAGAGCTGCGGGCAAGGGAGAGAGAGAGAGAGCGATGGGGACGGCTCTGTGAGCTTATCCCTGTCGTGCTGGCGAGGGGAGGCAGGCAGGCAGGGAGCTGCGTGGCAGCTCCGGCGCGGGCGCACGGCGACCACACGCTCATCCTCCTGGCTGCCAGGAGGATGACGACCTCCCTGGGCCAGGTGGGCCGACCTTGCCTGGGCCCGAGGTAGGATTCGTTTTCTATTTTTCTTATTTCTTTTTGTTTTGCATTTCTGACATTTGTTTTATTTTGTTTTAGGCACAAATGCTAGGCACAAAATACTGAGATATTTTATAGAGTTTAGTTTGAATATTTCAAACCTCTACAAAAAGTTTCAGAATATTTTGAATATCTAAAATAATTATAATGCTTTATTTGACATTTTCAGCAGCTTTAATATTTATTTTAGAAATGCTATATGAATTCAGATATTTAGAATGACCCCTAATATATTGATGTCAATATTTATCAGACATAGGGGGCATTTTTGATGGGCATTTTGGATTTGTTGATTTTTCACATATTTTGAATTGGTTTGATTCAAGTAAGGTAATAGGGTTTCTGTTAATCCCCATTTCCAGTTGATGCAAAAATGAAAACATGATGCACACCCATGCTGACCTAAGTAAACTAACTAGGGATGTGACAGGACATTATATCAACCTTTCGGTATAACTACTGTGAAGAAGGAGTCCTGAATGCTCACGCTTGTCGCCACGTCCAAAACTTCTCTGAGTTTCGGACTTGCTCCACAAATATTGCGCCATGGAAAGTACCAGGTAGGCTCAACAGATGCGCATGGAGTCAATCTACGCCGAAGAACCTAGGAGACCTTAGCGCAAGCACACAACTACATGATGTCCGGCCGAGCATGAGCCCGTCGAGAAGAAGAAAAAACTGTTTGTAGGGTCCAGTACCGTCCTGGGCGACTTATTAGATAAGTTGTGCCCCATTCACTCTGTCCTACTGAACACGAACGCAATGCTCAACCTGTGAGCTTGCTGGGTCCTCAGGCAAGTCGCAAAGAGTAGAGAGACCATCCTTATGATCTCACCTCAAGAAGACGATCACCGAAGCCACCAGATAACAACCCTGAGGTCCTAACGATCTACGAGACGTTTCTCTCAAATAGTCAAAGGAAAAGAGCTCTTCGAGAACTCGACCAAATACGCCAAGTGGCAGTGGTGAACTCATGAACGAACACACCCATCACCTTAGACGAAGAAGACCGGCCACAAATCCACGTCGACCGAACACCTGCCGCCCTGGTCCTCAACCCCATTGTTGATGGCTTCAGACTCCATAAGGTGCTAATGGACGACGACAACGGTTAAACCTCATTTACGAAGATACCTTGGACAAAATTCATTTTGATAGATCTCGCATCGAACAAACCATACCACTTTCCGAGGAATCATTCCCGGAAAAGAAGCACGTTGCACCGGGCAAGTTACTCTCGACGTGGTACTCGGCACCCCTGAGAACTATAGGTCCGAAGAATTCATATTTCACATTCTGCCCTTTCACCATAGTTATCCTGCCCTATTGGGGTGTGATGCTTTCACAAGATTTCAGTTCATACTGTTGCCACGCAAAATTGCAGCGCGACACCACGATAACCGTTGTACTTTCGGGACGACGAACGAGAAAACCAACAAAGATTTCCTCGCTTTCATGGAGAAGAACCGGTCGATTTTAAGCGCAAAACGGCAAAGATTGACCAAACCTTAGGGCTGCTAGGGCTCGGCAGAGAAGAACGATAGAAAAAAGACGTACTTGAAAAAGTAACGTGTTTGTATTGATAGATCGATTGTTCTCCCCAATCGGCCACGGCCTTACATATATATGGCATGCTAGACTTGGCGTATAAGTTTACAACTCTCAAGATAAAACTGACTAGGAGACATCCTGATTCGGTTGTTTACAATTTGCCTTGCAACTTAGGCTAATAGGTCATGTATAAATCCTCTTGGGCCTACAAGAAAATAATAAAATACTCTGGCAACGTTGTCATCATCCTTGATGATGTATTAGCCCAAGTTGTAACCATGTCATGTAGAAACTCTTGTATCTAGAAGGAAATAATAAAATACTTTGGCCATGTCGCTATCACACTGAATAATGCCTATTATGTACTAAGCATACTCCTTCACCACGTAGACATATATTCCATGCAAACCTCGTATGTTAGCTTAGCATACCAATTTGATTAGGAAATATCCATGGTAGCGGTGTGCTAGTTTTGCATATCCCTGAAACCTGTCCGAACTTTATCTCAGATAACAGCAATCTTAGATAATGCAACTGATTAGTTGGATCAATAATTAAATTAATTTGGCCTATATTACCTAGCCAAATTACACTGTCAACACATGTCCCTGTTTTTGGTAGAATTGCATTGACCAAAAACACTATCACAATTACCGTAGAATGAAACCTATCACACTATGTCGTTGCTTAGGGTGATATCCAGATAATATATCGGCAAAATTTCTTAGGACAATACTTGAAAATATATCGTCCACAGCATCTTCAGGCCTCCCGCCACATGCTAGGATAGTATTTCTTCAAATATTTTCCATTGAGAGCTTTGGACAACTTCTCTCCCTGCAAAGATTATACAAAGTATGAATTTTCAGGAACAATCTCAACAAATTTACACGGACCTTCCCAACTCGGCAACCACTTGCCGAATTTTCTATCTTTAGTTTCAATAGGTAAAATCGTCTTCCACACTAAATCTTCTATTTGAAATGATTTTTCTCGCACCTTTTTATTATAATCCTTAGCTATTCGTAATTTCTCATTCTCAATTTCTCGTAAGGCTCGCAATTTCTCTTCTGAAATGTCATCTATCTTATCCATCATCAAACCATTATAATCTACAGTCGACAAATCATTTTGTCTGGCTACTCTAAGAGCCTGTAAATTAACCTATACAGGTAACACCGCCTCCTTACCTTATACCAGGTCATACAGTGCCACTTGAGTCACTCCATGCTTAGATATCTGATGAACCCATAAAGCTTCCGAAAGTACCTCATGCCATCTTTTCGGATGATCCTCAATTTTCTTCTTTATAAGCTTAATTAAAGTTTTATTGCTAGACTCGACCTGTCCATTAGTTTGAGCATAATAAGGCGACTGATTCAACAATTTAATTCCTAAAGATTCAGCAAATTCACGAAATTGATGAGACATAAAAGAACCACCTTGATCTCTAGTCAAAGTTTGAGGAATGACGAATCTGTGAATAATACGTTCCAAAACAAAACTAATAACTTCCTTACGAGTCATATTTTTCAAAGGAACCGTTTCAGTCCATTTAGTAAAAGAATCTGTAGCTACTAGGACGAAACGATGTCGTTTAGAAGACGGAGGATAAATTTCACCAATAAAATATAAACCCCATCCTCTAAATGGCCACGGCCTAAATATGGGATTTAACATAGCCGCGGGCGCTAACTGCATATTACCAAATTTTTTTACACGCCTCACAACCTTTATAGTACCAAAAACAATCCTCTAGCAAAGTCGGCCAATAAAAACCCGCTCTTTTTAATAACCGTCGCATTTTGTGAGCCGGCTGATGTGTTCCACATATTGTTTCATGCACTTCACCCATAGCTGCTTTAGATTGATCAGAATCCAAGAATTTTAAAAATAACCCATCTATTGTTCGGCGATACAACTTGTCGCTAAACAAAGTATACTTTAAAGCTTGTCAGCGAATTTTCCTATCGCCCGTTTGACTTGGATCCTTTAAATGATTAACTACAGGAATTCTCCAATCTCTTGGCTCTAAATTATATGCTAGTTCGGTCGTTCGTAACTCATGCACCGAATCTGTACCATATTGTATTCCTAGTCGTTGAACTGACCTAGGACCAAGTGTACCATGTGACATAGTATCCAACACTATAGACCCATCTACTACATTAGCATGCATCGGCTTGTCTAGTATAAAAAACACTCCTTTACTAATGTGATAACCAGATGCTTGTTGTGCTAAACAATTAGCTCTAGAATTTTCTTCTCTAGGTATATGATGGATGGTGAACGTATCTAGAGACTTAATTATATCTAAACATGGGTCCAAATAACTATTTAATAAGCCATCAAAACACTGAAATTTGCCTTTAATTTGATGTACTACAAGAAGTGAATCGCCAAAAGCATCTATATCCTTTACGCCCATATCGACTGAAGTTTGTAAACCAAATAGTAGAGCTTCATATTCAGCTTGGTTATTAGTGCAAGGATATTCCAAACGGACCAATGTATCATAAACAACATTATTAGGTGAAACCAAAACATTACCGACACCTTGCCCGTCCCTACAAACCGATCCATCAAAATATAGCTTCTATGGGCATACGCTAACATAATTAATATCTTCATCATCTTTAATCCTATGATCAACAATAAAATCAACGATAACTTGACCCCTCATAAGACGCAAGGATTCAAATGCTAAATCATATTCTATTAGCGCATAAGCCCTTTTTCCAATCCTACCACTAAGAATCTGTTGTTGTAACATATATTTAATGACGTTAGCCTATCAAGCTACTACACACGTATAGAAAGAAGATAAGGCCAAAATTTGGTACATGCCTAATATAAAGATAAGCATTACTTTTCAATAAAAGCGTACCAAGTTTCGACGTCGAGCAAACGACGACTTAAATATGCAATCATATACTCCTTCCCATTGTCCTCTTGTGCCAACACGACGCCGATCAGTGTATATTGTGCAACAACATACAACCTGAACGACACACCAGACTTGGGCCTCGCAATATTGGAGGATTTGATAAACATTGCTTTTATATTATTAAAAACATCTCACTGCTCTTTCTCCCAAGTAAATCCGGCCTCATTTTTTAGCCACAGTAAAGGAACAAATGATTCAATTTTCCCTGCAAGGTTAGATATGAATCGTCTCAAGTAATTAATCTTTCCTAAAAAAAAATCTGCACATCCTTTTTGCATGTGGGTTCCCTCAAATTTCTAATTGCCTCCACCTTCTTAGGATAAATCTCTATGCCATATTCGTGAATTATGAAGCCTAAAAACTTACCAGCCAACACACCAAAAGCATATTTGAGTGGATTCATTTTTAACCCATATCGACGCATCCTTTCAAATGCTAATTGTAAATCGGCTAGATGATGATCAAACCCGTCAGGTTTAACAACTATATCATCGATATATATTTCAAGTACAATGCCTAAAAGATCATGAAAAATTAAAGTCATAGCTCGTTGGTATGTAGCACCGGCATTTTTCAACCCAAATGTCATAACGATCCACTCAAAAAACCAACAAAACCTGGGCAATGAAAAGCAGTCTTAGACATATCTTGTTCGGCCATAAAGATTTGATTAAACCAGCATTACCATCTAAAAAGCTAATTACTTTATGTCCCGAGGCATCATTAATAAGCATCTCGGCTATAGGCATAGGATATTCATCTTTTGGAGTAGCCTTATTCAAATCTTGAAAATCAACACAAATTCTAATCTTACCAGTATTTTTGTTTTTCACGAGCACGATATTAGAGACCCACTCTACATATCTACATGGCCGAATAAACTTAGCTTTTATCAACCGATCAACTTCTTCTTTGATGCTGTCATACAAATTAGGATTGAAATTTCTACGAGGCTGTTTATGTGCCCTAAAACCAGGTTGAACATGTAGTCTATGCTCAACCCAATCTCTACTCAAACCGGGCATCTCATTATAATTCCAAGCAAAGCAATCAATGAATTCTTTAAGTAATACACATAACTTGCTTTTCTGATCGGTTTTCAAGGTAGCATTGATAAATGTAGGCCTCAGAGTGCTTCTATCACCAATATCTATTTCCTCGAGCGGATCAGCCGATGAGAATCCATGTCCAAACTTTTTCATATCATCAAAATCTTCAATTATTTCATGCATATTGTCCTTTCCGGAATGATACTCCTCCATGCGCCTTTGCAGCCACTTAATAATATCATCTTTATTCATCATTTATAAAGATAAATCATTAAGCCGAGCTACATTAGCCGGCTGTGCATTTATAGGTAGAAAACCATCTCTTCCTATGCTTATATAATCATAGTCCGAAATCTCTACCGGTCAAACACCGCATCTCACCGTGTTGCCAATCAACCGGCGTCTCCGTCAAAGCAATACAAGAAGAATTATCCGCCTCAATTACCTCCACATCATCATCAACCCATTGTATTAAGCACTGATGTGGAGTAGAAGGGATGCAACAATTTGCACGAATCCAGTCACGTCCTAAAAGAATATTATACCGGCCTTTGACATCCACAACAAAAAACGCAGTCGGCAAAGTTTTGCTTCCGACGGTGAGCTCCATAGAAATAACACCCTTAGCCTCGGATAATTCTCCCGAAAAACCTCTAAGTCCCATATTGGTCTTCATTAACTCGCTCTCTTTTCGGTTTAGTTTAGAAAATACCGAAAGTGGCATACTATTAATACCAGCACCACCATCAACCAGCATGCGACCAATAGGCTTACCATCAATGTGACCCCTGATAAACAATGGCTTTAGGTGTTGTCCATGCTTCTTCGGTTTCTCAAATGTAGCATTTTGTGGACCGAGAACAACTTAGCGATTTCGCCCTCGGGTGCACGAAATTCAACGGGCAACGCGAAAACCATATTAACATCCATATCAGCATGTGTATTCCTATCATTCTGTTAATTTTCACCACTAATCATGTCATCCATATTTTTATTTTCCTTCGCCGCGATGCGCTTCACCTTCCAAGTTTTTGTCGACACCATTGGTTTATCTTCATGAAACCATTTATCGCCCTCTTTTTCAGCTATCTCTTATTTTATTTTCAATGCGCGCAGTCTCTGCACACGTCTCTTTTGAGTGTGCATAACTCCTATTTGGCACTAGCGAAGTGCTGATTTAGTCCCGGGCGCGACCGACTGAATTCTGCTGCCCCCCCGGTCCTTTGACCTGTACTGACGTACTGTTCTTCCTGGAACGAATATTTGTCTTTAGCCGACAAACCTCCTTGCTGATTGTATACCTTACTAACATTAAAATTCTGGCCCCGTACATCGCTTGAATCCCAACGTGTGCGTGTGCTGCTGTTATACTTGAAACCCGTTGGAGGCAAACTCTTGCGCGTTCCTAGGCCATCATTTCTCATAACTAAATCAGCATACGTACTTCGATTTATACTGTTGACTAGTACGTGAGGACACAACATACTCCTTGTCTGACCGTGCATGTGGGTCATGCCCAGAATTAGTTTTATCTCCAAATTGATTAGATTGGCCAGCTTGCCGCGACTTCACGCCATCACTTTTCTCCTTTGCACTGAGAGCTTGTTTTGACAGGCTGCTTATTTCTGTACAATTGACAACACCTTCATCCGACTGGTGTTTCGTTATTTTCAAACCATGAGCAGCATCTAAATCATCTGCACTTTTTTCAGGTTTAGGGTCGACACGTTTCACCGACATCCACACACGCTTGTAGTCATCCTTATAATTTCTGCCACCTGCATTGCGTACCGGTGATTGACTTCCTCGAATCTCAATGGCATTGTGTGATCTAACATCCTCATTGAACCGAGCCCTCTTTTCATGCACATTTGGTCTGAATATAGGCCTCGGCGAAATCCATCCCGGCTGAAAATAACCTGCTGGCCCTGTAGGATATGGCGCCCAAGGATTAAACCCCCATGGAGAAAACTGTGGATACATAGGAGGTGCACAACCCCAATCTGTCGGCTCCATTACAAAATACAACTATTATTCATATGAACTTCCTTTCCATTGCTCATGACCGCGAGTTCCAGGAGGAGATCTAGGACGCTTATTACCTTCTAGCCGGTTAAACACAGTGTTGGCCTTGCGTGAGGTATATTTTTCCAACACCATGCCAACTGTCGGCTTTAGCCTTGGAGCTTGTCTCCTTCTTCCATTGAATTTTCACACTCCCACTTCTGGATTTTTTGGTTTAATCATCCTTGGAGCAGCATTATCATCAACAACATTTTTTTCTCTTGCGGATTCGGTCTGATCCGACCGAATAAGCATCTTCTTACTCTCAAGCTCGAGCACTTTGACAGGAAAAGGGTCGATGTCGAGCTTCATCTTAGAAACTTCTGTAAATGTCAATCGTCCTTCATTAATGGATGATTGCATCTGTTGACGACGAAACACATTACAATCATTAGTAGCATGAGGAAAAGTATTGTGCCACTTACAATAAGCCCTTCTACCCAATTCTTCTGGAGGCGGAATCACATGACCCTCCCTCACTCTAATTAATTTTCCTTGCAGTAACATATATAAAATTCTATCACACTTGCGAACATCAAAAGTATATTTAATCTCTTGTCTTCTAGCAGTGTAGGATTCATAGCAGAACATGCAAAAGGTTTTGACCTTGGCATTCGAATCCATTCGGCTACACATATATTAACATCATCTTCACTAGCCGAATCACTATCATAATCTAAAGCATTAACTTCATGATTATCCTTTTATTTATTTTTATTATCTTTAAACATACTATATTGTTTAATTTCTTGTCACGCCCAAGATGCGGTCCTATCCTTATTTCAGCACGAGGGCCTCGACAGGGATATAAACGCATCTCGTTGTGTTGCAAGAATGGATATCATTACAAGTACATGTACAGAAGGGATGAGTATATGAAATTGGCTTACACTCGCCACAAACTACATCAAATTCACATCAATACAACAACATAGGCAAACATCATACAGAAGAGCAGGGTCCGACTACGGACGAAAACAAACGACAAAATGACATCCATCCTTGCTATCCCAGGCTGCCGCCTAGAACCCATCCTAGATTGATGAAGAAGAAGAACTCCAAATCAAACAAGCATCGCGCTCACATTCAATCATCGCATTACCTGTACCTGCAGCTATTGTTATAGTAATTTGTGAGCCACGGGGACTCAGCAATCTCATTTCCAAGGGTATCAAGACTATTAAAGCTTAATGGGTGAGGTATGGTTAAGTGGTGAGGCTGCAGCAAGCGACTAAGCACTTGTTTGAGTGGCTAACTTACGAATACAGAAAGTAAAGTATGGTGGTCTACGCATAATAGATGTGAACTAGTAATGATCACAAAATGATCCTGAACACCTACTTAAGTCAATCATAACTCCATCGCGTTCTCTCTCGGATAAGGACTCACGAGAAGAGACAGTCATGGTTACGCACACAGTTGGTGTATTTTATTAGAGTTTACTTCAAGTTTGCTATGACCGGGTGTTAAACAAAGTATCCAAGTTTGCCACATAACCGCGGGCACGACTTTCTGAAAGATTTAATCCTGCATGGGTGCTCCAACTCGTCCATCACAAATTAACCACATGCCGCGGGAATAACCTCGACCACGGATCTCATGATCATCCTAGGCAATTCCAAAGGAAATCCAACACCTCGAGATAGCCCGAAGAGGATCAGAGTTCCTCGCGCAAGACATTCGAGAAAGGTAAAACAAATCCAGCAAGGCCGCCCGACGTGTCGACAAACCCGATAAGAGCCAGGTATCTCGTTCTCAGGACACGACAGATGGGTCTAGCTACAGGGAAAAACTAATCCCCGAGTTTCCTCGAGGTGGCCCCGCAGGCATCCCGTTTTGGACCAACACTCATGAGGAGCACTGGCCCGAGTTGTTTAGTTAAGATCCTCGGGTTAATTACTCCCTATGCAAGTTTATTAGTTATTAGGCAAATGCAGTACCAATGTTGGGCCTTTCCAGACAAGTTTTATCCTAAAACAAAAATCAAGGGGATCCCCATAACAACCCCAAGCATGTTAGGAGCGCTCAATTATGGAACATAACACCGGTTGACAAGTAACTAGGGCAGCAAGAGTGGAACAAAACACCGAGCAAAAGGCCAAGCCTGCCACCCTTTACCAAGTGTATAAGTGCATTAAATTAAATAGCAATAATATTGTGATAACAAAAGAATGTCCATGTTGTCACATGGAAGCAATTGCACCTGCAGCTAGAAACGCTATAAGAAGGGCTGAGCAAGCGGTAACATAACCAAACAAATGTTTGCTGGGATGTGGAGGGGTTAGAGGCTTTTCATGGCAATGTTGGGAGGCTTGTCAAACAAGTGGTAGGTAGCGGGACATAACGATAAAAGAGGGACATCTAGCATGGCAATGATAGTAGTGGTATCCAGGTAAATGTGTCATCTTGCCTGAGGCCCCACTCGGAAGAAGATCGAGTCCATGAAGAAGACGAGCCAACGTAGTCGAACGAATCCTCACACTTCGAACGCTTTTGGAACTCTATCGAAAAGGAACAATTCGAAACAAAAATCAACACACGGGAAACACCACAACATATGCATGACATGATGCACAACCAACTATGATGCATGTCTGGTTTAAATATGCAAGGCATGGCAAATCACATCAAACAACTACTACACATTAAAGTGAAGCTCAATATGCAACAAGTTGCATATTGACGAAACTCCACGTTTGAATTACTTAGTTCACTCTCGTTAGGTACTCATCAATATTAAATGTTTTTAACATGGCAAGAGGTGAAGCATGAACAACTGTATCATCTAGGCATTTTAAATGGGACCGGAAGCAACATATAGCATATCCGAAACGTCCCCATATGCATATTATGATTTAGGTCCAGATCTGTCCTAACACAATTTTAGAGTTGTTAAACAGCAAAATAAAAGTCACCATGAGATTCTACACATTTTTCTAAGCAAGTTACATATATAAATTTTTTTAATCGGAGCAACGGATCAAAAGTTATTAAATAATCATAATGCCATGGCATTAATGCAAATTACAGCAACCAACAAGTTTAAACAGTTTAAACATGGTTGAAAGTTGCAAATTATTAATCTACGAAAAACTCTAGTCAATTTTCTATTGGAAATATGCCCTAGAGGCAATAATAAAATGGTTCATGCTATAATTGTATTAACCGGAAACCGTAATGCATGTGTGAATACATAGACCACAACATGTCCCTTGTGAGCCTCTAGTTGGCTAGCTCGTTAATCAATAGATGGTCACGGTTTCATTACCATGTACATTGTATGTCGTTGATAACGGGATCACATCATTAGGAGAATGATGTGATGGACAAGACCCTATCCTAAGCATGGCACAAGATCGTGTAGTTCGTCTGCTAAAGCTTTTATAATTTCAAGTATTGTTTCCTTAGACCATGAGATTGTGCAACTCCCGGATACCGTAGGAATAATTTGGGTGTGCCAAATGTCACAACGTAACTGTTGGCTATAAAGGTATACTACGGTACCCCCGAAAGTATCTATTGGGTTGGCACGAATCAAGACTGGGATTTGTCACTCCGTGTGATGGAGAGGTATCTCTGGGCCCACTCGGTAAGACATCATCATAATGAGCTCAATGTGACTAAGGAGTTATCCACAGGATGATGTGTTATGGAACGAGTAAAGAGACTTGCCGGTAACGAGATTGAACAAGGTATAGGGATACCGACGATCGAATCTCGGGCAAGTGTCATACCGGTAGACAAAGGGAATTGTATACAGGATTGATTGAATCCCCGACATCATGATTCATCCGATGAGATCATCGTGGAGCATGTGAGAGTCAAGATGGATATGCAGATCCCACTGTTGGTTATTGTCCGGAGAGGTGTCTCGGTCATGTGTACGTGCCTCCCGAACCCGTAAGGTCTACACACTTAAGGTTCGATGACGCTAGGGTTATAGGGAAATAGTGTACATGGTTACTGAAGGTTGTTCGGAGTCGCGGATGAGATCCCGGACGTCACGTGGAGTTCCGGAATGGTCAGGAGGTAAAGATTCATATATAGGAAGTGAGGTTTCGGTCACCGGAAGAGTTTCAGGCATCACCGGTAACGTACCGGGACCACCGAAAGGGTTCCGAGGGTCCACCAAGTGGGACCACCGGCACCGGAGGGTTGCATGGGCCACAAGTGGGAGGGAACCAGCCCCTAGGTGGTCTGGTGTTCCCCTCACAAGGGCCCAAGGCACAACATGAGGTGGGAGGGGGGCAAACCCTAGAGGCAGATGGGCCCTAGGCCCACCTAGGGCACCGCCCCTCCCACTCCCTCTCCTGGCCGCCGCACCAGATGGCATCTGGGGCTGCTGCCGGCTCCTAGGGTGGGAACCCTAGGGCTGTGCCCTCCCTCCTCCTCCTCCTATATATAGTGGAGGTTTCGGGGCTGCCAAACACGCATCTATCTCTTACTCGGCGCATGCCTACTCCTCGTCCTCGTCCTCCGTAGTGCTTGGCGAAGCCCTGCCGGAGTACCATGGAGCTCCACCGTCACCACGCCGTCATGCTGCCAGAGCTCTCCCTCAACCTCTCCTTCCTCCTTGCTGTATCAAGGTGTAGGAGACATCACGGGGCTGCACGCGTGTTGAACGCGCAGGCACCATTGTTCGGCGCTTAAATCGGAATCCATCGCGATCTGAATAGCTGCGAGTACGACTCCACCAACCGCGTTCTTGTAACGCTTCCGCTTTGCGATATTCAAAGGTATGAAGATGCACTCTCCCTTTGCTCGTTGCTGGTTTCTACATAGATTGATCTTGGTGACACGTAGGATTTTTTTTGATTTACTACTACGTTTCCTAACAGTGGCATCATGAGCTAGGTCTATGCGTAGAATCTATGCACGAGTAGACCACAAGCTGTTGTGGGCGTCGATCTTGTTAATTTGCTTACCGTTATTAGTCTTATCTTGATTCGGCGGTATTGTGAGATGAAGCGGCCCGGACCAACTTTACACGTACGCTTACGTGAGACCGGTTCCACTGCCTGACATGCACTTGTTGCATAAGGTGGCTAGCGGGTGTTTGTCTCTCCCACCTTAGTCGGATCAGATTCGATGAAAAGGTTCCTTATGAAGGGTAAAGATCAATTGGCATATCACGTTGTGGTTTTGGCGTAGGTAAGAAACGTTCTTGCTAGAAACCTATAGCATTCCCGTAAAAACTTGCAACAACAAATTAGAGGACGTCTAACTTGTTTTTGCAGCATATGCCTTGTGATGTGATATGGCCAAAGGATGTGATGTGATGCATTGTGATGTATGAGCTTGATCATGTTCTTGTAATAGGTTTCACGACTTGCATATCGATGGGTATGACAACCGGCAGGAGCCATAGGAGTTGTCATAATTTATTGTATGACCTGTGTGTCAATCATAAACGCCATGTGATTACTTTACTTTATTGCTAATCATTAGCCATAGTAGTAGAAGTAATAGTTGGCGAGACAACTTCATGAAGACACGATGATGGAGATGATGATGATGGAGATCATGGTGTCGTGCCAGTGACAATGATGATCAAGGTGCCCCGAAGATGGAGATCAAAGGAGCAAGATGATATTGGCCATATCATGTCACTATGTTGATTGCATGTGATGTTTATCATGTTTACATTTGCTTAGAACGACGGTAGCTAAATAAGATGATCTCTCACTAAAATTTCAAGAAATGTGTTCACCCTAACTGTGCACCATTGCTAAGGATCGTTGTTCCGAAGCACCACGTGATGATCGGGTGTGATAGGTTCTAACGTTCGCATACAACGGGTGTGAGCCAGATTTACATATGCGATACACTTAGGTTGACTTGACGAGCCTAGCATGTATAGACATGGCCTCGGAACACGAAAGACCGAAAGGTCGAACATGAGTCATATAGAAGATACGATCAACATGGAGATGTTCACCATGGATGACTAGTCCGTCTCACATGCTTATCGGACACGGCCTAGTTGACGTGGATCATGTGTCACTTGGATGATTAGAGAGATGTCTATCTAAGTGGGAGTTCATTAAATAATTTGATTATGTGAACTTAATTATCATGAACTTAGTCTAAAATTGTCTTTACAATCTATATTGTAGATCCAGTGGCCAATGCTAATGTTACCCTCAACTTCAACGCGTTCCTAGAAAAAACCAAGCTGAAAGACGATGGAAGCAACTATGCGGACTGGGTCCATAGATTGAGGATCATCCTCATAGCTTCCAAAAGATTATATGTCCTTGATGCACCGCTAGGTGAAGCACCCATTTTCCCAGCGGCTTAGGATGTTATGAATGCCTGGCAGTCGCGCTGTGATCATTATTCCCTGGTTCAGTGCGGCATGCTTTACAGTTTAGAACCAGGCCTCCAAAAGCGTTTTGAGCAACATGGAGCATATGAGATGTTCCAAGAGCTGAAATTGGTTTTCCAAGCTCATGCCCGGGTCGAGAGATATGATGTCCCTGACAAGTTCTTCAGTTGTAAGATGGAGGAGAATAGTTCTGTCAGTGAGCACATACTCAAAATGTTTGGGTTGCAGAACCGCTTGTCTCAGTTGGTAGTTAATCTTTCGGATGACTCGGTTATCGACAGAATCCTCCAGTCACTCCCACCTAGCTACAATAGCTTTGTGATGAACTACAACATGCAGGGTATGGAGAAGTCCATTCCTGAGTTGTACTCGATGCTGAAATCAGCGGAGGTCAAGATCAAAAAGGAGCATTAAGTGTTGATGGTAAATAAGACCACTAGTTTCAAGAAAGGCAAGGGTAATAAGAACTTCAAGAAGGATGGCAAAGCAGTTGCCATGCCCGGTAAGCAAGTTGCCGGGAAGAAGAACAAGAATGGACCCAAGCCTGAGACTGAGTGCTTTTATTGCAAGGGTACCAGTCACTGGAAGCGGAACTGCCCCAAGTACTTAGCGGATAAGAAGGCCGTCAACGTTAAAGGTATATGTGATATACTTGTTATTGATGTGTACCTTACCAACGCTCGTAGTAGCACCTGGGTATTTCATACCGGTGCAGTTGCTCACATTTGTAACTCCAAGCAGGAGCTGCGGAATAAGCGGAGACTGGCAAAGGACGAGGTGATGATGCGCGTCGGGAATGGTTCCAAGGTCGATGTGATCGCCGTCGGCACGCTACCTCTACATCTAACTTTGGGATTAGTTTTAAACCTCAATAATTGTTATTTAGTACCAGCTTGGAGCATCAACATTGTATCTGGATCTCGTTTGATGCGAGATGGCTACTCATTTGAATCTGAGAATAATGGTTGTTCTATTTATATGGGAGAAATGTTTTATGGTCATGCCCTGCTGGTCAATGGTTTATTTTTGATGAATCTCGAACGTGATGTTACACATGTCCATAGTGTGAGTACCAAAAGATGTAAGGTTGATAACGATAGTCCCACTTACATGTGGCACTTCCCCCTTGGTCATATTGGTGTCAAACGCATGAAGAAACTCCATGCTGATCGACTTTTGGAGTCTCTTGATTTTGAATCATTTGACACGTGCGAACCATGCCTCATGGGCAAGATGACCAAGACTCCGTTCTCCAGTATAATGGAGCGAGCAACTGACTTGTTGGAGATAATACATACCGATGTATGAGGTCCAATGAGCGTCGAGGCTCGCGGTGGTTACCGTTATGTTCTCACCCTCACTGATGACTTGAGCAGATATGGGCATGTCTACTTAATGAAACACAAATCTGAAACCTTTGAAAAGTTCAAGGAATTTCAGAGTGAGGTAGAGAATCAATGTGACAGGAAAATAAAGTGCCTACGATCTGATCGTGGCGGAGAATATTTGAGTCACGAGTTTGGCACGCACCTAAGGAAGTGTGGAATTGTTTCACAACTCACGCTGCCTGGCACACCTCAGCAAAATGGTGTGTCTGAACGTCGTAATTGCACTCTATTGGATATGGTGCGATCTATGATGTCTCTTACCAACTTACCGCTATCATTTTGGGGATATGCATTAGAGACTGCCGCATTCACTTTAAATAGGGCACGGTCTAAGTCCGTTGAAACGACACCGTATGAATTATGGTTTATAAAGAAACCTAAGCTGTCGTTTCTGAAAGTTTGGGGATGCGATGCTTATGTGAAGAAACTTCAACCTGAGAAGCTCGAACCCAAAGCAGAAAAGTGCGTCTTCATAGGATACTCCAAAGAAACTGTTGGGTATACCTTCTACCTCCGATCCGAAGGAAAAGTCTTTGTTGCCAAGAATGGGTCCTTTCTAGAGAAAGAGTTTCTCTCGAAAGAAGTAAGTGGGAGGAAAATAGAACTTGATGAGGTAATTGTACCTCCACTCGAACCGGAGAGTAGCACATCACAGGAAGTTGTTTTTGTGGAGCCTGCACCGGTTGGAGAGGAAGTTAATGATGATGATCATGAAACTTCAGATCAAGTTGCTATTCAAAGGTCCACTAGGACACGTTCCGCGCCAGAGTGGCATGGCAACCCTATCCTGGAGATCATGTTGTTGGACAACGGTGAACCTTCGAACTATGAAGAAGCGATGGCGGGCCCGGATTCCAACAAATGGCTTGAAGCCATGAAATCCGAGATAGGATCCATGTATGAGAACAAAGTATGGACTTTGGAGGACTTTCCTGATGACAAGCGAGCCATAGAAAATAAATGGATCTTTAAGAAGAAGACTGACGCGGATGGTAATGTGACCATCTATAAGTCTCGGCTTGTCGCTAAGGGTTATCGACAAGTTCAAGGAGTTGACTACGATGAGACTTTCTCACCCGTAGCGATGCTGAAGTCCGTCCGAATCATGTTAGCAATTGCCGCATTTTATGATTATGAGATCTGGCAAATGGACGTCAAAACGGCATTCCTTAATGGCTTCCTTAAGGAAGAACTGCATATGATGCAGCCGGAAGGTTTTGTCGATCCTAAATATGCTAACAAGGTATGCAAGCTCTAGCGGTCCATCTATGGGCTGGTGCAAGCATCTCGGAGTTGGAACATTCGCTTTAATGAGGTGATTAAAGCATTTGGGTTTATACAGGTTTATGGAGCACCTTGTATTTACAAGAAATTGAGTGGGAGCTCTTTAGCATTTCTCATATTATATGTGGATGACATATTGTTGATGGGAAATGATATAGAACTTTTGGAAAGCATAAAGGCCTACTTGAATAAGTGTTTTTCAATGAAGGACCTTGGAGAAGCTGCATACATATTAGGCATCAAGATCTATAGATATAGATCAAGACACCTCATAGGTCTTTCACAAAGCACATACCTTGACAAGATATTGAAGAAGTTCAATATGGATCAGACCAAGAAAGGGTTCTTGCTTGTGTTACATGGTGTGAGATTGAGTACGACTCAATGCCCGACCACGACAAAGGATAGAGAAAAGATGAGTGTCATCCCCAATGCTTTAGCCATAGGCTCTATTATGTATGCCATGCTGTGTACCAGACCTGATGTGAACCTTGCCATAAGTTTGGTAGGGAGGTACCAAAGTGATCCCGGAGCGGAACACTTGACAGCGGTCAAGAATATCCTGAAGTACCTGAAAAGGACCAAGGACATGTTTCTCGTATATGGAGGTGCCGAAGAGCTCATCGTAAAGTGTTACGTCGATGCTAGCTTCGACACAGATCCGGATGACTCCAAGTCACTAACCGGATAAATGTATAGTATGAACGGAGGGGCAGTAAGCTGGTGCAGCAGCAAGCAAAGTGTCGTGGCGACATCTACATGTGAAGCGGAGTACATAGCTGCTTCGGAAGCAGCAAAGGAAGGATTCTGGATGAAGGAGTTCATCACTGACCTAGGAGTGATTCCCAATGTGTCGGGTCCGATGACTCTATTCTGTGACAACACTAGAGCTATTGCCCTTGCCAAGGAGCCCAGGTTTTAGAAGAAGACAAGACACATCAAGCACCGCTTCAACTCCATTCATGATTACATTCATGAAGGAGATATAGATATTTGTAAAGTATATACGGATCTGAATGTTGCAGATCCATTGACTAAACCTCTCTCACGAGCAAAACATGATCAACACCAGAACTCTATCGGTGTTCGATACAGCACAATGTAACTAGATTATTGACTCTAGTGCAAGTGGGAGACCGTTGGAAATATGCCCTAGAGGCAATAATAAAATGGTTATTATTGTATTTCCTTGTCATGATAATTATCTATTGTTCATGCAATAATTGTATTAACCGGAAACCGTGATGCATGTGTGAATACATAGACCACAACATGTCCCTAGTGAGCCTCTAGTTGACTAGCTCGTTGATCAATAGATGGTCACGGTTTCATTACCATGGACATTGGATGTCGTTGATAACGGGATCACATCATTTGGAGAATACTTTGGGTGGGCCAAACATCACAACATAACTGGGTGGCTATAAAGTTATACTATGGTTATCCTCGAAAGTATCTGTTGGGTTGGCACGAATCGAGACTGGGATTTGTCACTCCGTGTGACAGAGAGGTATCTCTGGGTCCACTCGGTAAGACATCATCATAATGAGCTCAATGTGACTAAGGAGTTAGCCACGGGATGATGTGTTACGGAACGAGTAAAGAGACTTGGCGGTAACGAGATTGAACAAGGTATAGGGATACCGAAGATCGAATCTCGGGCAAGTGTCATACCGGTAGACAAAGGGAATTGTATACGGGATTGATTGAATCCCCAACATTGTGGTTCATCCGATGAGATCATCGTGGAGCATGTGGGAGCCAACATGGGTATCCAGATCCCACTGTTGGTTATTGACCGGAGAGGTGTCTTGGTCATGTCTACGTGCCTCCCGAACCCGTAGGGTCTACACACTTAAGGTTCAATGACGCTAGGGTTATAGCGAAATAGTGTATGTGGTTATCGAAGGTTGCTCGGAGTCCCGGATGTGATCCCGGATGTCACGAGGAGTTACAGAATGGTCCGAAGGTAAAGATTCATATATAATAATTGAGGTTTTTATCACCGGAAGAGTTTCGGGCATCACAGGTAACGTACCGGGACCACCGAAGGGTTCTGGGGGTCCACCAAGTGGGGCCACCGGCACCGGAGGGCTGCATGGGCCACAAGTGGGAGGGAACCAACCCCTAGGTGGGCTGGTGATCCCCCCACAAGGGCCCAAGGTGCAGCATGAGGTGGGAGGGGGGCAAACCCTAGAGGCAGATGGGCCCTAGGCCCGTCTAGGGCGCCACGCCTACCACTCCCTCTCCTGGCCGTCGCACCAGACGGCATCTGGGGCTGCCGCCGGCTCCTAGGGTGGGAACCCTAGGGTTGTTCCTCCTCCTCCTCCTATATATAGTGAATGTTTCGGGGCTGCCAAACACGCATCTCTCTCTCCCTTGGCGCAACCCTACTCCTCCTCCTCCTCCTCCTCGTCCTCCGTAGTGCTTGGCGAAGCCCTGTCAGAGTACCACGCAGCTCCACCGTCACCACGCCGTCGTGTTGCCGGAGCTCTCCTTCAACCTCTCCTTCCTCCTTGCTGGATCAAGGCGTAGGAGACGTCACCGGGCTGCACGTGTGTTGAACACGGAGGCGCCATTGTTCGGCGCTTAGATCGGAATCCACCGCGATCTGAATTGCTGCGAGTACGACTCCACTAACCGCGTTCTAGTAACACTTCCGCTTTGCAATCTTCAAAGGTATGAAGATGCACTCCCCCTTTGCTCGTTGCTGGTTTCTACATAGATTGATCTTGGTGCACGTAGAATTTTTTTTGATTTACTACTACGTTTCCCAACAGTTTCATATAGAAAGCATTTCGATCCGAGGCACAGTTAAGTTGCTAAGAATTAATTCATTTAAAGAGGGCATCACGCCAATCCATGCAAACAGCGTGTTTAAATATTTTCTACATGCATGAAAGTTTAATATTAGTAAACTACACGAAATTCTGGACAATTTACATACCTACATTATTTTCATACGATGCACGGACAATTAGTTATTAACAATTTTAAATCATGGGTTTTTTTTCTAGTAAAAGGACAATTCTCTGGATTTTAGATCTGAGGGCCAGATTTCGATCTGGGCTAGGGTTGCGGGGTTTCTAGGGTTTGTATGGCTAGGGGAGGTTTTCCTAGGGGTGTGGCTGCAATTTGGCAAGGGGGAAACCCTAGTGGAGTGAGAGGCTCTCTCCACAAGATGGTTTATATATAGGGGATGGAACTAGAGTGGATTGGACCTCGTCCGTCCGATTGTGATCTGATGACCACGAACGGAGGGGCAAGCTAGGTTGAGCTACTGGGCTGTGTAGATGGGCTAGGGAGAGATGAGAGGGAGGTTGGTGGCCCATGACACAAGGTTTTAAACACCAAAACGTCCGACAAATAACCGATGACCGCACTGCTACGGTTGACCGATGGGGTATCAAATGGACTCGGAATGCGACAAAATTTGGCGGGCAGTTTGCCTATGCTATAATAAGACCGCACGCCAGGTTTCGACCCAATCCGAGATATTCTAAAGGCACTTTTAAAAACAATATTTTTCAATGCCGCCGGCGTGTGCGTGTGTGGTTGGTCTCGAAACGGTCGACGACACGAACGGAGAGAACCGGCAACTACGAACGGATGCAAGTTTTCGAAAACGGGTGACGATGCTATGTAGATGATGTGAATGATGCGATGATGAATGCAACAACCAAACGAACCACGTGACGAGAATGGAAACAAAAGGAGAATCTCCTGGAGCGTCGGTCCCGGGCTGTTACATTTCCTTAGCTTAGTTTTCCTGTGCCAAAGCCTTCTGCAAAACTTGATTAACATCTAAAAATTCTTGTCCTTCCAGTTTATCCTTAATGTGAGTGAGTAGACCCGAAAAGGCAAGATCGGCTAAATCTTTTTCGGCTATGGTCAAGATGAAACATCGGTTTTTAACATCCCTAAATCTCCTAATATAATCATGAACATGCTCATTATATTTCTGCCTAACCATACTTAAATCTGAAAGTCGAAGTTCCGTTTCACCGCTATAAAAATACTCATGATTTTTTTGCTCCAATTGCGTCCACATTGAAATAGAATTAGGGCAAGCGATTTAAACCAAGTAAATGCAGTACCAAACAAAGATAAAGGGAATAATTTTAACCTAAAAACACTCGATGTGCCAACCTCGCTGCATTGTGCTAAAAATTACCATATATGCTCAAAAGTAGATTTACCATCACCCCCCGTAAATTTAACAAAATCTGGAATTTTAAAACCACGAGGATAAGGTGTCAAGTCGAAGTAATCAGGGTACGTTTTTTGATATGCACCTGCTCTACCCTTAGGTTCTAAACCAAATTTTGTAAGTATACTAGCAACTTGATCCTTAAAATTATCATTGGGATGTAGAGAATTGGTTTGTGGAGAGGCGCAAGCATGCTGCAAAAACTCCGGCGAAGAAATTTGAGCATGCGAAGTTTGCAATGGAGGCCCACTAAAATATGAATCGGGTACCGGCCTGTACGGAACCCCGGTACCAACAGGCGACAGTGGTGGCATACTATATGCTACCGTGTGATAAGTAGGCTGCTGCAAGTTAGAATTAAAACCAAAACTTTGATTATTGCTATTGTGATTTTTTGAAACCGCAGTTGAAACAATAGGAGCAGTAGCACTAGGATCAAAATTACTAGACGAAGTCCCGACATAATTTCGACCACTTTGATGATTCATGAACGAGACATGAGGCTGCGTAGCATTAGCCGATGCACCAGGCGAAAGTATATTACTTGGAAAATTATTACTTTCTAGTGACACCGACCTTTTTCTAGAGTATTCATCATTAACTTGCAGCACTAATGAGCGTACATGGCCAGGTAGACAATTCTCAAGATCTTTATTAAACTGCACATTAAATTCGTCAAATCCACTAGCTACTGCTTGAGTAATTGTACGTGCCATATTTTTCATGTCAGAACCATATTTACTAGCTACAGACATATCAATTAAGTGAGCAATCTGCTCGGCTGAGTTGTTTACCTCAGTTTTGGATGCATAGGAAGGACTTGGAGCTACCTTTTTTATGATGGAGTTCCTCATATTTGTGTATCCGGCCAACTTCACCTTCAACCTTTCAACCTTCTCTCGTTCAAGCTCCAGCTCCAGCTCGTGCCGATCATCTTCCGACAGATCGTCGAGTGTGATGGCGATGATGTTCTCCGGGTCGACGTCGTTCTTGTTCCTGGACTCAGTACTCATCGTGTGCCTCTTCTTCTTCTAGTCCCCGACGGAGTAGCCAATTGTGTTGCCACGCAAAATTGTAGCGCGACACCACGATAAACGTTGTATTTTCGTGACGACGAACGATTAGTTTACGAGCAAAGCAACAAAGATTTTCTAGCTTTCGTGAAGAAGAACCGGCCACTTTTCAACGCAAAATGGTAAAGATTGACCAAACCCTAGGGCTGCTAGGGCTCGGCGGAGAAGAACAATAGAAAAAAGACGTACGTGAAAAAGTAATGTGTTTGTATTGATAGATCGATTGTTCTCCTCAATTGGCTACTGCCTTACGTATATATGGCATGCTGGACTTTGACGTATAAGTTTACAACTTTGAAAATAAAACTGACTAGGACACGTCCTAATTTGGTTGTTTACAATTTGCCTTGCAACTTAGGCTAATAGGTCATGTATAAATCCTCTTGGGACTACAAGAAAATAATAAAATACTCCAACAACGTCACCATCATCCTTGATGATGTATTAGCCCAAGTTGTAACCATGTCACGTAAAAAGAAATAATAAAATACTCTGGCCATGTCGCTATCACACTGAATAATGCCCATTATGTACTAAGCATACTCCTCCACCACGTAGACATATACTCCATGCAAAGCTTAGCATACCAATTTGATTAGGAAATATATCCATGGCAGCAGTGTGCTAGTTCTGCGTATCCCTGAAACTTGTCTGACATTTATCTCAGATAACTACAATATTAGACAATGCAAGTGATTAGTTGGATCAATTAAATTAATTTGGCTTATATTACCTAGCCAAATTACATTGTCAACACATATCTCATTACGGGTATATGAAGCTCAAAATACAAGGTCCCAACGGCGTGATCAAAATTACAAGTGACTCGGAAAGAGCTGTTCAGCCAAAAACAAAACAGCTTCGCTCGCCCTCGAGGCACTATCCGAGGTTCTCGCGGCAGAAGAATTAACCACACTCCGCTCGACGGTGGATAGGGACGATATAATCCTCAGCGAAAGGCACAAATCAACATCCTTCAAACTACCAGTTGAAATCGTCAAATTTCAAGTGTATCCAATAGGCCCCAATAAAACGGCGTTCATCGGAGCTCAGCTAGACCCCACGGTGGACGAAGCATTATGCACATTTCTGTGTGAAAATTGGGACATATTTGCCTGGCACCCTTCAAACATGCCTGGAATCCCATGAAGACTGGCGGAGCATAGCTTGAACATAACTACAAGCTTCAAGCCAGTCAAACAAGCGCTTCGCCTATTTTCCGAACCCGAACGTCAGGCTATGGGTGAAGAACTAGCAAAACTAGTCGAAGCCGGATTCATCCGAGAAATTAAACACCCCGAGTGGTTGAGAAACATGGTCATGGTGCCTAAGAAGGACAAATCTTGGCGGCTATGTGTTGATTTTAAAGACCTGAATAAAGCATGTCCCAAGGATCCCTTTCCCTTAACCCACATTGACCATATCATCAATGCCACCGCCGGGCACGGCTCACTTTTCTTCCTCGACGCTTACTCCAGATATCATCATATCAAAATGAAGGATTCCGACCAGGCCGTGACCGCGTTTATCACCCCGTACGGTCTGTTTTGCTTCAACATAATGCCCTTCGGGTTAAAGAACGCATGCGCCACATACTAGCACATGATTCAGTCATGCCTGGAAAATAAAATAGGCAAAATGGTCGAGGCATACATGGATGAAGTGGTCATCAAGACCAAGCACGTCAGCCAACTGGTGGACGACATCCGGAAATCTGTCGGGACCCCGATCCTAAGTCATATGAATCCAGCTTGTAACATATCACATCACTTTGCGGCCTCACACACGGTAATCCCCACGGCTGCCATCTTACATTGGCCGGGACCGTTTGCGTCTTTTGTCTCACGTATATGATTATATCGCTAGCAATCATACGCTAGAGAACCTGGGTCAACATGACTAGTCATAGAATCCAAGTGGCACATCCGTACAGGAACAGTCATACGTAACCCAACAGTGCAGGTGTCGGTCATCAACGTGTGTAGACGAGTCATAGCAAGCTACATGGACTCCATTACACCGTGAGACATGTCTGTCATCAACTGCGTGTAGACTAGTCATAGCAGGCTATATGGAGTCCAATACACCGCGATACATTTCCCCGTAGGGACAGAAACAACATCAAAGAAGGATACGCGACGGTCAATCAATGTGTCCGGAGGAGTATCAAGCTACCATGGCTCGGTGGAAGCACAAAGAGGCATTTTCCTGTAGAGAGGGCTACTAGAGGCACACAACTAGGTGTTGAATCTCACACATACCAATGCATTTCAAACATACACACAATATGCACAATATGCATAGATACAACATGGCATCACAACATAACTCTGTGACTCAAGTATTCATTAATGACTCATAAGAGCCAACATAGTGTGATATTACAAACAAAGATCGCATGACCCAACACTCAAGTCATACAATCATCAAGCGGAAGCAAAACATGTCTAGGTACAGACATCTACTAAAAGTGGTTGGAGGAGCCTGAAAAGCTATAACGACCCTACCAAAGGAACTAGACCTTTGTCTGGGATTCCCAAGCTAATCCGGTCAACATCGAACTTCACGTCATAAGAATCACTAATGAGACTGACGTCTCCTCTGCAAAAACATAATTAAGCAAACATGAGTACAAAGGTACTCTACAAGACTTACATCAGAACTAACTACATATGTATCATTGTCAACAAAGGGCGTCGTGGAGTGTATTGCAGCAAGCCAGCTTTGACTCTTGGCGAACGTGTACTATGACTACAAGTAGTATCTTTGAGGTCGGATAGCGCACACGAGTCCACATAGTCACCAAATCAATACACCACTATGGTTCCACTCCTGTCTCCCTACGAGAAGCCATCCATAGCACTCACGCTTATCCTGCACATTTTAGAGTATCCATTTCAAATTTCTATGAACCACATAAGTTTTCCAAGTAGTCCATATCTAAGGACGCAGCTATTCGAACAAATTATTTCACCCTGTACGGGTATACTTCTTCACCCACGCTCCCGCCACTTATCGTCATGTGCACGTAAAAAGGTACCTCGACAACCTTCAGCGGAAGCCCAACAAGGGAGTCGGCCACGATCGTTAAGCACACCAGACTCTAGTCTAGGTTTATCGCCTATTTGAGACTGAAACCGCAAGGAAGTTTGACCGAAGTTTTCTCTACGGCCCCAAATGATGTGCGTAGGGTTCCACAAGCCCACCACCTGGGTGCCACTTGGTACACTGTGCCATTGTGCATCTACTGCATCGAAGCCCACCCCGTCGGGCAGTGCTAAGCATGGCCACCATCACTTTTCCTACAATCACCAGAAACTAGTTGCAACTCCTGGACAGAGTTCAAGGCGATTAATAAGTAGAGAGGGTGAATTAAATATTATTTTTGGTACAACCCATTTCTCTACCAGCATGGACCGGATGACATCATAAGGCACTCTGTAAGAGCACATTTATCCATGTGTTGTTTTGGTAATTGATGACAATCCCTATGGACTAATGGTTTCCTTGAGTTACATTCGAAGGATTTGTCTATAGGTACTTCTTGAAGTCCATCTATTGGTTTCAAGTAGTTTATATTGTGACCAAGGTGTTATTCAAGGTTTATCTAATGATTAGTCATGTGAGAGTTGAGCTTATTGCAAGCATGTCTTGAAGAAGAACATTGTGTGAGCATTCATGCTTACCTTCAAGACATCATATTTATGAAGAGTGAAGATAAGATACAAGGTTGATCAAGACTAAGTCAAAAAGTGAATCAAGTTGATCAACACACAAAGCGTACAAGATGTACCGAGAGGGATCAAGTGATCCCATGGTGTGGTAAGCATTGTTCATTACACTTTGTGTACTAACCCGTGGTCTACGTGAGAGTTCTTTGTGGGGTTAGGTATATTTCCATGGGCTTGCATCAAGAGCTAGATTCCATACATCCCATGGAAGATGACATCAAGTGGAGATCGTCATCAAGGTTGCGATGTGCAAGCTCAAGTGAAGCATCACGAAGAGATCATGCTTGAGGCTCGCCGTTCATTGTGGTGACAATGGACTTGTGAAGATGTGCCGAATAGTGGCTCACCCATAGTGGAGTATGGGGGAGCAATCATCTCGTCTTCATCAAGCCAACGCAATCAAGAAAGGTGTTCCATCTTGAGGAAGTCAAGATCGTCATCATCTAGCTCAAGTGGACTATGCGCAAGGCTAAGGTTTGACCTTGATAGGGTGTTCTATTTTACCGGTCTCATGGTGGTAGTTGAGAGACCAGGTTATAGGATCGATTGCCGTACTATCAAGGGGGGCTCTCAAGTGAGTAGCTTGATCGCATCATTTGTTGAGAGCTCAAACCATTGCATTATTGGCATCATCATCTTTCTTTGTTCTTGGTTGGCTTTTCTCTTTGTGGGTTCTTGAGCTTATGGTCAGCTTCATGACAAGCTCAAGTTCATCGAAAACGGAGTCCATATGCATCTTCTATGATGTTTTCGATGTTGGAGTTTTTGCCGGTTCTTCATTGATAGAGGTTTCACATCTCTATACCATTGGCATTTTTATACTGCCTCTTCTTAGGATAGTGCGTGTCATGCTATCCAACAAGCTTGAGTTTGCTCAATTCGGAGCTCGTATGCGAAAGTTATGGCAGTTTAAGTGCCAGTGCTCTTTTTCTCTAAACAGGCGGTAGTACCGCTTCGTACCACAGTAGTATCACTTGGGTGGTACTTCTGCTCTGTACTACCGCTGCTACTTCCGCTTACTTTTTGTTCTCTGGTCAGGGTGATTTTCTGGACAGTAGTAGTGGGTGGTAGTAGGGCGGTAGTACCGCCTGCGCGGTAGTACCACTCTCAAGTACCGTTGCTACTACCTCTTATTTCTGCTGTCTGAAGTCTTACTGCTTCCCAGCGGAAGTACAGTTGGGTAGTGCGGCAATACCGCTTCGGCGACACTACCGCCTCGGGTTTTTCTGCCGTTTTACTTGCTTTCCGTGAAACTACCGCACGGGCGGTGTTGGTGTCAAAACCGGCGGATCTCGGGTAGGGGGTCCCGAGCTGTGAGTCTAGGATCGATGGTAACAGGGGACAAAGGAGACGGTGTTTACCTAGGTTCGGGCCCTCCTATGGAGGTAAAACCCTATGTCTTGCTCGATTATATTGATGTGTATGAAGATTACAGAGTTGATCTACCTCGAGATCATATATCTAAAACCCTAGATGAGTTCCTCTGTCCTACAGTCTAAACCCCCTAGTTTATATAGATACCAGGGGGAGGGTGCCTAGGATTTACACATGATAGGTCTCATGCCGGGGATGGAGATGGCGATTTCCTCATCTTGACTTGGAGTGCATGATACGCCTTCGAGACTTTCTTCTAGAACATGGGGTCTTGGTGTATCCGGCCCTTCCTGCGATAGTCAGAGAGCGGACTACCAAACCTTCCTATCGAGAGATAGACCAGTGGCCCAAGGACCCCTTAGTCTAGGACCCACTCAGTAGCCCCCAAACTAGCCCCAACACCAAAGATCATGACACCAGCATCTTCGTGTGGTCGAAGTCTTCGGCTTGCGAGGGGAGTTCCTTCTTCCCATCAATGATCGTCTAAGACGAGCCCGGCTTCCGATGACGAGTAGTTTTTCCGATCATATGATCGTACGGATGCCATGGTTTGCTTACCCTCGAAGGCCAAACATCAAAGTGTAAACAATGTTTTCTGAAAACCTTTTCAATGAAGGGCCGTGGCCTATCACGACCGCTGAACCAGTTATGGAAACTTGATTCGCGGTTCGAGGCTGTTTTTATATTGGCATGATGCATCAACGTATAGATCGTGCCCCGTTTCACACAGGATATGATTAACACCCTAGGGTTTCTCACACATAACGGTATGCACGTCTAGGGAACTGGAGAGACTTGCGATGTAGTAAAGGGAGGCTCATTGGCATCACTCCTCATAAAAGTAAAAAAGCCCTAGGCCTATTCACGCTTCCCATTTGCATCCCTCGCTTCCTCAATCTTCCCAAGCTCTGAGAGCCCAGATCTAGTTCTTCCTCGATTTCTCCTTCGAGCTTAGCCATGGCGGGATCAAGCTCTATGGGCAAGTGGGAGGCCTCCATGGTCACCGACAAGGACATCCGGGAGTTAAAGCTCGCCAGCTACCTCCCTGCCAACGTCTTCCACCGCGCTCCAGAGGAGAACCAGGTGGTCCCCACCCCCAAGCCAGGCAAAAGGGTGGTGTTTGTCCCCCATTTCATTCGGGGACTGGGCTTCCCGCTCCACCCCTTCGTCAGGGGCCTCATGTTCTTCTATGGGATGGACTTCCACGACCTTCCCCTGAATTCTTTCATGCATATCTCGGCGTTCATCCTCATATGTGAAGCCTTCCTACGGGTCGAGCCACACTTCGGCCTGTGGTTCAAGGTATTCAATGTCAAGCTGAAGACAGTCACGGGTGAGCGCGCAGACCACGGAGGGGCAGTAATCAGCAAACTCCCGCACGTCGAGTGGCCGGCCGACACCTTCATCAACACAATCAAGATATGGCAGAAGGAATGGTTCTATATCACCAAACCAAGGGATGAGAGCTGGTCGGCACCCGCCGAATTCACATCTGGTCCTCCCGAGAAGCTAACCTCATGGATCAGGAAGGGCCTCGACTGGGGGTCAGACGCAGAGGTGAAAGTGCTACAAAAGCGCATCTCCTCGGCGGTTGCAGCTAAGGTCGGGCTGGCCAATGTGGTCCAGGTCATGCTCCACCGTCACCTTCTTCCCTGCCAGCATCGAGCCTCCCCAATGTGGGCCCATCAGCTCAATGATGATCCTACGGTGAAGGGATTCTTCCGCACTACTCACCAGAAGTTGTGGAAGGCCTTATTCAAGCCCCAGAAGAGTTGGCCAGTCGAGGAGGAGGATTTGGGACTAAGCGTCAATAACCCTCCCACCCAGGTACGATACAACTTCAACACTCCGGCCTTGTTATCTAACAAAGAACTAATTTTCCTTTCTTCAATCTTTACAGAAATGATTGAGCAAGGCCTTGGGAATCAACTGCCCGACCCCGCAGCCCGAAGACCCCACGTTGGAGATGCTTGTCGTGGCACCATACACGGCGCCAGAGAAGAGGGAGAAGAAACAGAAAAAGGCCAAAGAAGGCCTCCGCATAAGGGAACTGCCGGACACTATGTCCGAGGAGACCCATGCCTCCTCCACTCATGAGGAGGAGCACACGGACGAGGGAGAGGGCGATTACCCCCTCACAAGAAAGAGAGCGGCGTCATCGGCCCACATGGAGGACCCACCTCCTCTTGCTCCGAAGAGGACGTGTCGGCCAAGGTTGATCCTCCCTGATGATACCTCGGACTTCAACGCCGAGTTCGAGGACTTTGAGCGGGTTCCCCGAAGGAACCTGAGAGTTAAGCCCCAAGCCAAAACGTATGAATCCGAAGACTCTCCTCTGAGTTGCTTATATGAAGTTTTTACTGTCTTAACCGGACAAATGCCTTTTAATCTGCAGCCCACCGAGCATTCTCCCCACCGACCAATTGTCGGTCGGGGAGTCTCCACCCGCCGAACTGGCGGGGAGTGGGATAGCATTGCACCCCACGCCTCCAGGGGTTTCAAAAGAGGCCACAAAGGTGTTGTCACGCTAGGCTCCTTCAGAGCCGAACACCGGCGGTGGGGGTGACGATGTCATGGCCGAGGTTAATGCCTCAGCCATCGAAGACCAGGGGGAGGACCTCCTCCTAGCCGTTGAGGAGGGAGGACAGAAGAACATCCAGTCCCCTCCAAGGACCTCTCCGGAGTGCACTGTGCCTCTGGAGCTACCGGCCCAATCCCCCGTCACAAATTGGGTGGCCTGTCGCCACCAGCGCCACCCATGACTGGGTGGCCAGTCATGATGGAGGAGGCTCTATCGAGCGCCTCCGTCTTAGAGGATCACCACACTCTTATGAGTGCAGTTTTGCAAGGCATTTAGTCCGTTGACAGCGGACCGAAGGAGGCCTTCAACGGTCTTTTCACGGGCTTCAAGGTGATTCACGTAATACCCTTTTCCCGAAAGACATGAATTTTATTGAGTTTGTGTTATCGTTATATGTGTAGTAGCCCCCGAGCCCTGGGTTGTTTGAAAAAACGCACTCGGGGGTCAAATACCTAGGAGTCTTTGACAATACACAAGGCACCACTTGCCTCATACTGTTCTAAAAGTCCGTAAGAGGACCGAACACAAGGTCGTATTATTGACAGTTTGGGGGTTTGAGATAGCACATATCATGATATTCGCTTATTTCTTGTTGGCCTCGTCATCGGCGGTGGCCGTTAACGCCACGGAGCCTGCCGAGCTCAATCGAAGCTCAAGCTCTCCGAAGAAGAGCTTGACAATCTGAACAAGAGGTTCGACGAGGCGCAAGGTAAGTAGAATTGTAACATCCAGACTGTCTATCGCTAGTGATCCATACTGGTAACCCAGTGTAATTGTTATTTATTGCTTCCACAACTTATGCTAAGGAGGTCGAGAATCTAAAGGCCGAGCTGCAAAAGATGAAGTAGGAGGCCGCGAAAGAGAATGCGGCGCCCGAACAAGCAATGGCCACACTATCCGCTTTGAAGACCGCGAGCGATAAGCATGAAGTCCGGGTGGGGGAGGTGCAGAAGGAGCTCAAGGATGCCATCATGAAGTGCGAGGCCCTTGAGCAGAAAGGCAAAGAGTAGTCCACCGAGCTATCCATGCTGAAATCCGAGATCCAAAAGGAGCAGGTGGACATGCGGTTCTTTGAAGAAGAGGTTCGCCAAGTCAAGGCGCTCATTGACGGTAATCCCTACTTACTGCAGTGTGCCTTTGGTGATAGCAAGTTCGCATTGCTCACCCAGGTGTGGTGTTCCTCGAGCGCCTGTTCGGATCTCCTCAAGAGCATGGTGGATGTGAACAAGTTTTATGCTTCACGGGGGAGGATGACGAGGCTCGGCTATTCTGGGCGCAGTTTGAGTCCCCCGAGTGCTCTCCCCTTCCGATTGAGCAGATGAAGGAAATGATGGAGTTGAATAGGATGGCAAAGCCAGCCATGAAGGACCTCTGCATCCGGCTGTGGCCTGAAGAGCCATTGTCGGGAAGCTACTTCGGCTTCGTGCAGAAGCTGAGTGATGCTGCTCCTCGGATTGACGCGCTAAAGCGTTCTACATGCATCGAGGGAGCTCGGATGGCCTTTGCAAGGACCATGGTGCACTGGCCGAAGCTCAAGCCGGCCGATATGACCACTGCACCTCCGCCCCTGGAAAGGAGTATAGGCGCCCTAAGCGATACTTCTCCGCAGTGATGTAGGGTGCTCGGGCGATAGAAGCCCAATGCTCCAAGGATGTTTTTTTATGAGTGAGTGTAATGTAATATGTCTGAAGACTATTAACTCTTTATAATGAGGATGCATGGTTTATCATGTCTTTTAAGGTTTGGTATTAATTTTGTCTCCCATGTGGCCGTTTTATCTAAAAGTTGTGAGTCGTCGGCTTCACCCCCCATGTAGATACTACGCAAGGTGTTTCCGCCTCCGCACTGTGACACTTAGCTGAGCTATCGGTGCCTGAAGGTGGTAGTGCGAGGGGAACAAGGAAATCATACTATGGTGCTTTATCGCTTTCACTTAGCCGAGGAGCTGGAAAAAGCGGGGGATGATGACTAGCCCCCAGTGTTTTGTGATGTTTGGATTTACCCGAGGCTAAAGCCAGCAACACATGGTTTGTACCAGCACAAATACCTTCGTATAACACAAAATAACCACTGTCGATTTTGTAGTATGACACTTATGCTCGGATTTACAGACCAGTTGTCGCTTACTATGATAGTCACTTTTCAGCTGTCTCCTCTGAGGTGCTTGACCAGGCTAGCTGGAAGCACAATCGCAGTGGTTCTCCCTTTTCCCTTTAAGCCGAACGTTTAGAACACAAGAGGGAAAACACAGGAGCGGGGCAACCCAACTATTGACCCAAGATATAGTTCGTATCCAATGCATATAAAGAAAAAAAATCCAAGATACCGAACACACGATTAATTGTGCCGGGGTGATGCTTAGGGCAATATTTAAATTCAAGCCCCAAGTCTATTAGCCGGTTTCATCGTGATGTATACCAAACAGTTTCGCTAGAAGCGGTGATGAGAGAAGAACAAAGTATATAGCATAAAATACAGCGAATAGGCCATGCAAAATGGTCTTTTTATTTGCTCAATAATTCTTACAACTCAAATTGCCGAAGCAACTGTTTACAGGTATCTGAATACGGGGAGAGATTTTATCGGGGAGCTTTGATGGGTGTCCCGATGTCCTCGGTGTGCCCTGTCAGCTGTCCGCTCCTGTGCCTCCTAGGAAGTTGCGTTCCTCTAAGGGTCATTGGTATCGGCGAGCAGACCTTGTGAATAAGATCTTGAGAAGTCGCCAAAGTATGGATGAGCTTTACGCTTTAGCAGGTCCTTGATGGTACCTATGGCTTGTCCAAGGACATGCGTTGGTAGTAGTTTGGTCTAGCCGAACACTTTCCCCTTGATAGTTGTTCCCCACGGCTACCCATGGAATCTTGAGCGCAAAGTTGTACCGTATTGGCACATATTTGATGGGCTCTAGGGCTGTGCAGTGGGGGGTGTTTCCCTATTTCTGGGGGGAAGAAGGTTCCGGGAGTTCGGACTGAGACCGAGCTCGTTTGTCGACTTTTTGTGTCTTTATGGAAGATTTTGGTGTTGGCCGATCGTCGATGTAATGGAATTCGTCCGCTAGGGCCAATGCATGTTCCTCAGTTTGGAGGGAGCGCTCTGTGTTGCCGTTGATAGTAATGACCCCTTTGGGCCCGAGCATCTTGAGCTTGAGGTATGCATAGTGTGGGATGACGTTAAAGCGAGCGAACGCTGTGCGGCCAAGCAGGGCGTGGTAACCGCTGCGAAAAGGGACAATGTCAAAGATCAAGTCCTCGCTACGGAAGTTGTCAGGCAAACCGAACACTACTTCCAGGCTCACCTAACATGTGCACCGGGCTTCGACGCCTGGGATCACTCCTTTAAAAGTAGTGTTGCTATGCTTAATCCTTGTCAGATCTATACCCATCTTTTTTACCATGTCTGAGTAAATCAGATTGAGGCTACTTCCTCCGTCCATTAGGACCTTAGTGAGGTGATACCCATCGATAATGGGGTCTAGGACGAGGGCCGCCTAACCCCCATGACGGATACTGGTCGGATGGTCTCGTCGATCGAAGGTGATCGGGTACGCCGACCATGGGTTATACTTCGGGGCTACAGGCTCTACGGCGTAGACCTCTCGAAGGGTGCACTTCCTCTTCTTTTTGGGTATATGAGTGGCGTATATCATGTTCATAGTCTTTACCTCTGGAGGGAACTGCTTCTGTCCTCCATTGCTTGGACCGTGGGGCTCGTCACCGTCCTTGCTGCGTGGGCCCTTGCCTTGTTCTTCGGCTGCAAGTTTGCCGACTTGTTTGAACACTCAGCAGTTACGGCTGGTGTGGGTGGCAGGCTTGTCTTGGGTGTCATGGATCTGGCAAGGCCTCTCCATGATTTTGTCCAGCGGGGTGGGACCATCACGATTACCCTTAGAAGGCTTCTTTCGCTGCCCTGATCCCGGGTTTGGAAACCGGCGTTAATGGCCATGGCGTCCGCATCGCCGTTGTTGTGCCGGCTTTTGCCTTTTTTGCATCGTGTTTCCTGTTGCCATGCCGGACTTCGGAGGTGCCGGGGTCTTCGGGGTTGTGTCTTCGTCTGGCTAGCCAGTTATCCTTGCCCGCGCAAAAGAGGGTCATGAGTGATGTAAGGGTGGACATAGTCCTGGGCTTGTCCTGGCCGCGCTGACGGGCCAACCATTCGTCCCGAATATTATTCCGGAAAGAGGCTACTGCCTCGGCATCCGGGTAATCGACGATCTGGTTTTTCTTGGTCTAGAACCAATTCCAGAATTGTCAGGCTGACTCTCCTTCCTTTTGGATGACGTTGCTTAGTTCGGAAGAGTCTGGCGGCCATACATAGGTGCCTTGAAGTTAGATCAGAATGCGTCCTCCAGATCCTCCCAAGGGCCGATTGAATTCTCAAGGAGACTCTTTAACCAGTGCCGAGCAAGCCCCTTAAGCTTTAGGGGCAGATACTTGATGGTGTGGAGATCATTCCCTCGTGCCATATGAATGTGGAGGAGGAAATCCTCGATCCACAATGTTAGTTCAGTTGTTCCATCATATTGTTCTATGTTCACGAGTTTAAACCACTCCGGGAACTGATGCTGGATCACCTCATCAATGAAGCACAGTGGATGGGCAGCGCCTCTGGCTCGGGCTATGTCGCGCCGGTGGTCGGCGTCTGATCTAGTCCGGTTTTGTTCCTGACCTCTATTATTGCGGTCGAGCCAAGGCCGATGCCCGTCCCGTCTATCGGGGGAGTACCCTCTAGATCCGTAGATGGATCTAGTGTGGCCTGTTCTATGATCCAAGTCATGTCGCAGGTCATACCTGTCCTCAGGCTCTAGTGGCCCCTTCCTCCTCCTCCGGGGTATCACCGGCCTATAACCGGCGTCACCGGCCGTCTTATCTCGTCCTTGGGGAGGGCGGTCTGGCTGGTCATATGGAGTGTACTTGGGAGACGGTGTATCAGAGACCTCGTCGTCACACTACGGCATCAGCCGTTGGCGTGGATAGCTCTTGGGTTGGTCCAAAGGACAGGTACCATATCCTTCCTCAGCCGATAAGACCCTTGTCCATCTATCATTGAGGGTATCTTGTTCGGCACTGAGCTGTCGTTCTTTTTTCCTTCAGGCTTTGGGCTGTGGCTATAAGCTGTTGCCTAAACCATTCCTGTTCCTCAAGGTTGTCGGGGATGGTGAAGTTTTCGGCTTCCAGGCTCACCTCTTCCTCCTCGACAGGGGGAGGTAGTTGTCATCCTCGGAATCACTTGGATCCTTGGGCTTGCGCTGATCTTCCGGCCTCCCCTCATCCTCTAGCGGATGTTTGGGGATGTCTAGATCGCCGAGGTCTTCCGGGGTATCATTTGACCCAGTGCCAGTGATGGCTACCCTTCCTTTTTTGGCCTTCGATCACTTGCACTGTCTCCGGCGCCTTGATGGCTCCTCACCGGATTTATAGCCATCGTTCTCAGGAGTGTGCTCGCCCTTATCAGCTGAAGTATCCACCATATAGATGTCGTACGCTGAGGTGGCGGTCCATCGCCCGGTGTTAACAGGGGCGGGAGCGCAATCCTCTTCATCCATGTATTCTGCCTCCTCGGAGGTGTAGTCCAACATATCGGTTAAGTCTTCGACAGTGGCTACTAAGTGGGTGGTGGGTGGGTCGAAAAATTCCCCTAATCTCACCTTCCGACCAATTTGAGCATAGATCGCGGTCGGGTCTTCTGTACTTTTGTCACATCCCTAGCTTTAGCAAGCATTAGGATACATGTTGTGATTGCATCATCATTAATTTCTCTTAAACTTGAAATGGGGATGTTCAAAACCCTAGCACCATTTGAATTCAAATAGGCTCAACCAAAACAATTATTTTCAATGATCCAAAGTGACCTTGGAAAATGTTCATCTTCTCTGGAATAATGTGGCAGCATAAACCAGGGGTGGTGCATATTTTGAAAATGTCATTTTTGGTATTGAATTAAAGCAATAACTATTCAGATTGGAGTTTTAAAATACTATAAATATTTTAAAAGCTCCAATAATTATGGAAAATCCATGAGTGCCTTTGGTTATAATATAATAGGCCACATATTAATTTTCACAATAGTATAAAATGGTTTGGTTTTGAAATCAAATCAAAACAAAACTGAAAAAAACAGAAAACAGAAAGTAAAAAAAAGAGAAGAAGGAGGCCCAGGAGGGGCTGGCCCAGCGGCCCAGCCGCCAGTCACCCCAACCTCCCGCCAGGAGGATTGGGGCGTGTGGCAGGGGTGCCGATACGCGCCATGGCCAGCTCCTGCCTAGCTGCCTGCCTGGAGGCCTCCGGGGCCACCAGCGCCTCACTCTCCTGTCGTGCCCTTCTTCCCCTTCCTCTCTCCCTCCCGCTGTCTCTCTTGCTCTCTCCCTCTCTCCTCTGCTCTCCTCCATCGCCGGACGAAGCCGTTGTCGCCGCCGTCGATTCGCCGCCCCTGGTGCGCTCCGCGAGCCCGTCGAGCCGTCATCCAAATGCATCGTGAGCTCCTCGTCGATCCCCCTTCTTCTCCCTGTTGCTTATCCGCCATAGCCGCCGCTTTCCCCGTCGTGCCCGAGCTCCCCTCCTCCGGCGTCATGGCCACCACGGCCAGAGCACCCGCCGTGCTCAACTGAGCACTCCAGCGTGCTTGCGTGGGCTTGTAGGTGCCACCCCAACCTCCGGCTTCTCCTCCCGCAGCCCGTAGCGCCGCGGCCGTCCTCGGCCGAGCTCTGGCCGCCGCCTCCGGCATCACAGCCACGAGCTTCGGCGTCCTCCGCGACCCTAGCTAGCTCCCCTGGGTGTGGGCGTGCGAGGGCTTCGCCCCCGTGCCCCGGCCGCCGCTCCCGTGGCCGGTAGCGCGGACGCCGCCGCGAACTGAGGTCGTTGGCGACAAGCCGCCGCCTGAGCCACCTATAGGTGGGACCCCCTCGTCAGGTGATTAGCTTAAGGCTAATCATCGGGTTAATTAACCCGTGGGTAGCCGACGTGTGGGCCCAGCCCTGTTAGTTTAATTAAAAAAACGGTTAGATGAATGAGTTAGTGACAGGTGGGGCCCAGCCGCCAGGTTTGACCTGGGCTGGCGCTTTTGACTTGCTGACGTCACCATGACGTCAGGCTGACACAATAAATACAATTATGTATATTTAAATAAATTCCAGAAATTAATAAAAACTTCTAAAATTCATATAAATTAATCTATAAGTCAGATGAAAATAATGTATATATGAAAATTGATCAGAAATATCCAATGAATCCATATGTACCATTTTCATACATGTTAGAGCAACCTAAATAGGTGAACTTGGACATTTTAGTTCAAATGCATTATCGAATCCATATATGAAGTTGAATTTGAACCTTGAGATCAAACCTACTTCATTTAAACTTGTTGCTAGATGCATTAGCTCAAACACATCATATTGCCATGTCATATTCATGCATCATATTGTTGCATTTGATGTGTATTGATTTGTTCCCCCTTCGATGGTTGTTCTTCGTGTTAGGCACTGTTCCGGAGGTTACAGTCGAGTATCCATCTGAGGAGCAGTAACGTGTGATCGTCTTATTAGGCAAGCAACCCCCCTTGAACATAACCTATACAATCCCACTCTCTCGCTCTTGCTCTCACTTATTGCATTAGGACAAAACGTTTCAACTTTGCATGTTCCGGTAATTGAACCCATTTCTCTGCATGACCTGTCGTTGTCAAAGTAAATAGCTGAACCATGCAACCTAGCATACCTAGTAGATGCTTCAGCTATGTTGTGCCTTTAACCTGCTATGCTTGCTATGCTTAGAGTTGTGTCAGGTCAGATTCATCTGGGTGATGAACCGGAGTGAACTGAACTTGTTCTGATGATGAGAGTTAAGTTGTGAACATGATTTGGTAAAGGTAGCGATGAGAGGCCATGTAGGAGTACATGGTGGGTTGTCTCATTGGGACCGTCCTTAAGAACCGAGTCTTGTGTATGTTGTCCAAGACTAGCTACTACCGCACATTGGGATCCTTAATTGACTCTCTCGACTTATTAACCGACTTGATCTCTGTCCAGGAGTTGCAGCTAGTTTCTGGTGTTTGTAGGATATGCTAGTAGTCTACCGAGTGGCACCCCGTACAGGTGGACTTGGGACAGACTAGGCATTGTGGCCCGGTGTACCAAGCGTAGTACCATCCGTCGAGGTGGGCTGGGGAACCTAGTACACATCGTTTGGGGCCGTTGAGGAAACTTCAGCCGGACTTCCTTGCGGGTTCAGTCCCGAATAGGCGATAAACTTGTATTAGAGTCTTGTGTGGTTAGTTAGGTCGTGGCCGACTCCCTCGCTGGGCTTTCGCTTGAAGGTTGCCGAGGTGCCTTTTTACGAGCACATGGCGGTATGTGGCGAGAGCATGTGTGACGAAGTACACCCCTACAGGGTAATCAATCTATTCGAATAGCCGCGTCCGCGGATATGGACTACTTGGATACTTATATGGTTCATAGACAATTTAATAGGTTACTCATAAAAGCTTCAAGACAAGTGTGAGTACCATGGATAGCACTCTCATGGGAAGACGGGAGCGCATCCATGGTGGTGTATTATTGTGGTCTTAGTGGACTCGTGTACGCTTCACAAAACTTTACAAAATTATGAAAGTCGTAGTACAGGATAGCCACCGAGTCAAAGCTGGCTTGCTGCATTGACCCCCCACAACCTCTTTGTTGATACCGATGCATATGTAGTTAGTTCTAATGTAAGTCTTGCTGTTTACTCAGTACTCACTATTGCTTAATTATGTTTTTGCAGAGGAGACTCCAATCTCGTTAGTGGTTTCTATGATAAAATCGATGTTGTCCATTTAGCTTGGGAATCCCAACCAGAGGTCTAGTTCTTGTGGAGGGCCTTGTAGATAGACAGGCTTCCCCAATCCTTCCGCTTGTTGTTTGTATGATTTGTGTGTTGGGTCATGTGACCCCCGCTTGTAATATCACCCTATGTTGGCTCTTATGAGCCTCCTAAATAAATGTTGTATTGTTGTATGGTTATGTTGTGATGCCATAGTTGTATCTATGCATATCGGGCATGTCGTGCGTACGTGTGATGTGCAACGATATGTATGGGATCCGACACCTAGTCATGTGCCTCTAGTAGTACTCTTTACGGGAAACTGCCTCTTTGTGCTTCGACCGAGCCTTGGTAGCTTTCTACTACTCCGGACACATTGATTGACCGACATGTATCCTTCTTTGCTGCTATGTCCGTCCCTTCGGGAAATGTCTCGTAGTGTAATGGAGTCCGTGTAGCCTGCTACGACTCATCTACGTGCAGCGATGACATTTATGTCCCACGGCATAATGGAGTCCTTGTAGCTTGCTATGACTCGTCTACACTCACTTGAGGCCGACACCTGCATTACTAGGTTATGTATGCCTGTTTCCGTACGGATGTGCCACTTGGGTTCTATGACTAGTCATGTTGGCCCGGGTTCTTTGTCGTTTGATTGCCAGCGACATGTTCACATACGTGAGCCAAAAGACACAAATGGTCCCGGCTAAGGTAAGGCTGTAGCCGTGGAGTTTACCATGCGTGAGGCCGCAAAGTGATGTGATATGTTACAGTCTGGATTCATATGACTTAGGATTGGGGTCCCGACAGCGTTGGTATCAGAGCTGACTAACTGTAGGATTACCAAGCCAAACTGGTCGATGTTGAGTCTAGCAACTCTTTAGTTATATAAGGGAATTGATTGTGGAAGGGAACGTAAGGCTCTTTTTACTCCTTTTCCCATGTTATTCTGATTCTGAGTCACCCTCTCCTTTTCTACGGGGATTAAGAACTAGGCTTCTTACCCATCTACTAGGATCTCGTGTTACTATTCCGTAGACTTATAGGAATGATTGATCTGAGTTGCTTCCAGTCCTCGAGTGTTATCTGTGTAGCTTTTTAGCTCAATCAGAATCTTGAGATGGTCATGTTAAGGTGTCGTGGCACCTAAATCTTTTCCAGGATGTCTCATTTCTGAGCATTCGCAGCTGTTATGCTGCCCAATTTTCCCTAGGATTTCTTTGAAGATCATGCTTCTACCTTCCCTTCTACCTTTTGGTATGCTGCCATGTCTAATCCTAGTTTCTCATCATCAGGATGTCCCGCAGTACCCAAGCTGCCATTGGTCGCAAGAAGGGCCAGAGATGTGGAACCAGAGATGCTGAAGTTCTGTCGGATTCACCTTCGTTGGCACAGTTCATGTTAGACATTGAGAAATACAAGCGTGAGTCAAATCGCTTGCTGGCACATATTTAAGAAAACACCGCCCATCAATGTGCTAGAACAGTGACCATCCGTGATTTCATCAAGCTGTACCCACCCACCTTCCATCACTCCATTGATCCATTCGATGCAGATGACTAGCTCTGTAGCATCTCAAACAAGCTGCGTTCCGCGAACGTAGCCGAGGCTGACAAGGTCACCTATGATACATACTTCCTAGAGGGTCCTGCTAGTATATGGTGGGAGAACAATGAGACTATAATTCCAGCTGGCCAGATTCCTACCTGGAAAGAATTCACAGAGGTTTTCCATGAGCATCATATTCCTTAGGGTCTCATGGACCGAAAGAGGGAAGAGTTTTGTAACCTTACCCAGGGTAAGATGGCCGTAGATGTTTACAGTCGAGTTTGAGAACCTTGCACGTTATGCCACAGAAGAAGTGTCCAGAGATGCCAAGAAGCAAGCTAGGTTCAGGAAGGGTCTCAACCCAAAGTTGCGTCGTGATCTTCACCTGCATCACTGTGACACCTTCCAAATTCTTGTGAACAAGGCCATTAATGCAGAGACAACTCAGTTCACCTATGAAGAATCTCGCAAGCACAACCGTGATTTGGCTTCTAACTCCGGTTCTGGATCTCAGAAGCACTGGATTTGGGTTCTGAATTCACCGCTTCCTCGTGGATATGCATCGTCGCCATCCTTTGTGGCGCCTTGTCCAACTCAGCCAAATGATCCACCCAGACCTATTGGTGGACCGCCTGTCAATGCTGCTCCACGTCATACTTCTGTGATTTGCTACAAGTGCGGAGAACCAGGCCATATTGCTCGCAATTGCACTCAGTCCAATGGTGTATCACCTTAGTCTTGAAAGTCTGTTGACCGTAGTAAGTCACAAGTCAAGGTGATCCCTGCCAAGCCAACCATCATTGAACAGGGATGTGTGAATCACGTCTCAACCCAAGAAGCTAATGATGATCTAGAAGTTCTCCTTGGAACGCTCCTTGTCAATTGCCATCCAGCATGAGTTCTATTTGATACTGGAGCATCGCATTCCTTCATCTCGGAAGGCTATGCCCGGTTGCATGATATGTCATTTTGCGATATGCCAACTGCTCTTGAAATTCAGACTCCAGGGTCTAGATGGTAGACCACAAGAATAAGCCATGGAAATGAAATCTGTGTTGATAGACTTGTATTCCTTGCTTCGCTGATAGCTCTCAAGTCTTCAGATATTAATATCATCTTGGGTATGGACTGGATGATAGCTCACCATGCCAAGATCGATTGCTCCACCAGGTCTGTTCATCTTACGCATCCATCTGGCAAGATAGTCCATGTTTCAACACGAGTTGCAAAGCGTCAACTCTATTCACTCAATGCCAACCCTCTTCCTGAGCTTGAAGATATAACGGTAGTAAGATATTTTCCGGATGTATTTCCAGAAGAATTGTCAGGCATTCCGCCTGACAGGGATGTAGAGTTTGTGATAGACCTCATCCCAGGAACTGTTCCAATTTCCAGAAGACCTTATAAGATGGCACCCTTGGAATTAGCTGAGCTCAAGAAGCAACTTGATGAGTCCTTGCAAAAAGGTTTCATTCGACCTAGCTCCTCTCCTTGGGCTTGTCCCGTCCTCTTTGTGAAGAAGAAGGATGGAACGGATCGTATGGTTGTGGATTATCGACCCGTCAATTTGGTCACAATAAAGAATAAGTATCCACTCCCCAGGATCAATGATTTGTAGGATCAACTTGCTGGATCTTTAGTGTTCTCCAAGATGGATTTGAGGTTAGGCTACCAGCAAATCAAGATTAAGAATGGAGACATTCCCAAGACGACGTTCGTCACTCATTATGGCCAGTACGAGTACACAGTCATGTCCTTTGGACTAACCAATGCTCCAGCAACATTTTCTCATTTGATGAACTCAATCTTCATGGAATACCTAGATAAGTTCGTCGTGGTTTACCTCGATGTTATTTTAATTTATTCGAAGAATGAAGAAGAACATGCTGAGCACCTTAGACTTGTGCTAGAAAAACTCAAAGAGCACCGCATTTATGCCAAGTTCTCCAAGTGTGAATTTTGGTTACTTGAAGTGACCTATCTAGGTCATGTGATCTCAGGAAAGGGCATCACAGTCAAGCCTAAAAGAGTTGAGACCATTCTCGACTGGACTCCACCTGAAACAGTTAAGCAAGTTAGAAGTTTCCTTGGTTTAGAAAGCTATTGTCGCCGCTTTGTTGAGAACTTCTCCAAAGTTGCCAAGCCTCTGACGGAACTCCTTAAGAAAGATAAGAAGTTTGAGTGGACACTCCACAATGTGACCACAGTTTCCAGGAACTAAAGAGACTTTTGACCTCTGCTCCCGTGCTTGTGCCACCTGACTTCTCCAAGGATTTTGTCATTTATTGTGATGCTTCCAGACAAGGACTTGGATGTGTTCTTATGCAAGACCGACAGATGATCGCCTATGCATCCCGATAGTTGCACCCACATGAGGAAAATTATCCAACACATGATTTGGAGCTTGCAGCAGTAGTCCATGCACTCAAGGTATGGCGACATTACCTTCTTGGTAATCGTTGCGAGATTTACATAGACCACCAAAGCCTGAAGTATATATTCACTCAACCAGATGTGAATCTCAGACAAAGACGATGGCTGGAACTGATTACGGATTACGACTTAGGAATTACTTACACCCCAGGCAAGGCAAATGTCATGGCGGATGCGTTAAGTCATAAATCGTATTGCAACAATATATGCTGCAACAAGGTCAACCCCTTCTTCATGAGGAATTTTGCAAGCTTAACCTCCACATTGTTCCTCGCGGATCCCTTTCAACCTTGGTTGCAAAACCTACTCTGGAGGATCAGATTATAACAAGCCGACAGTATGATGCGGGTATTACCTAGATCAGGGATAATGTTGAAAAGAGAATTGCTGGTAGTTTCTCCATTGATGATAGAGGTGCAGTATATTTTGGGAATAGGTTGGTAGTTCCTAAAAAGCAACAACTTCAGGAGTTGATCCTTAAGGAGGCTCATGAATCTCCTCTCACCATTCACCCTGGCAGCACCAAGATGTATCAAGACCTATGCCAAAGGTTCTGGTGGACTAGAATGAAGAGGGAAATTGCTCAATTCATTGCTAATTGCGATGTTTGTCGTCGTGTGAAGGCAGAGCATCAGAGACCTGCTGGCACCATTCAGCCTTTAGCTATTCCTGAATGGAAATGGGATAAAGTTGAAATGGATTTCATCACCGGATTTCCCAAGACCAAGAAAGGAAATAATGCAATCTTTGTGGTTATTGACCGTCTTTCCAAAGTGGCTCATTTCCTTCCTGTCCGAGAGAGTATCACTGCTAGTCAGTTGGCGGACTTGTATATCTCTCGAATAGTGTCCCTGCATGGTGTTCCATTGGAAATCAATTCAGACCGTGGAAGTCTTTTCACCTCTTGATTTTGGGAAAGTTTCCAGAATGCTATGGGAACCCATCTCTCGTTTAGCACTGCTTTTCACCCTCAGTCAAGTGGGCAGGTTGAAAGAGTCAATCAGATTCTCGAAGACATGCTTAGAGCTTGTATCATCTCATTCGGAATGAATTGGGAGAAGTGTCTTCCATTTGCCGAGTTTGCGTAAAACAACAGCTACCAATCCAGTCTGGGCAAAGCTCCTTTTGAAGTTCTTTATGGACGAAGATGCCAAACACCTTTGAACTGGTCAGAGACCGGGGAGAGACAATTCTTTGTGCCAGATATGATCTAGGAAGCAGAAGAGCAAGTTCGCGTTATTCACGAGAATCTCAAGACAACTCAGTCTCGTCAAAAGAGTCAGTATGATTGCCATCATAAGGAAGTAACTTATGAGGTGGACGAAAAGGCTTACCTTCAGGTTACTCCTGTGAAGGGTACCCATCGCTTCGGTATCAAGGGAAAATTGGCTCCCCGTTACATTGGTCCTTTTCGCATTCTTGCTAAACAAGGAGAGGTTGCCTACCAATTGGAACCGCCCCTGCATCTTTCCCGAGTTCATGATGTATTCCACGTTTCTCAACTCAGGCGTTGCTTCAAGGATGCTATCCGTGAAGTGGACCACGAAACGCTTGATCTTCAAGATGATATTTCATATCGAGAATACCCTGTTCGTATTCTCGATCAAGCTGAGCGTGTAACTCGACGTCGGAATATCAAGTTTCTGAAGGTTCAGTGGTCGCATCATTTTGAGAATGAAGCTACCTGGGAGCGTCAAGATCGTCTTCAATTTGAGTATACGGCTCTTTTCCCGTCGACTCCAGAATCTCGAGACGCGATTCTTTTAATTGGGGGTGAGTTGTCACATCCCTAGCTTTAGCAAGAATTAGGATCCATGTTGTGATTGCATCATGATTAATTTCTCTTAAACTTTAAATGGGGATGTTCAAAACCCTAGCACCATTTGAATTCAAATAGGCTCAACCAAAACAATTTTTTTCAATGATCCAAAGTGACCTTGGAAAATGTTCATCTTCTCTCGAATAATGTGGCAACATAAACCAGGGGTGGTGCATATTTTAAAAATGTCATTTTGGGTATTGAATTAAAGCAATAACTATTCAGATTGGAGTTTTAAAATACTATAAATATTTTAAAAGCTCCAATAATTCTGGAAAATCCATGAGTGCCTTTGGTTATAATATAATAGGCCACATATTAATTTTCACAATATTATAAAATGGTTTGGTTTTGAAATCAAATCAAAACAAAACTGAAAACAAACAGAAAACAGAAAGTAAAAAAAGAGAAGAAGGAGGCCCAGGAGAGGCTGGCCTAGCGGCCCAGCCGCCAGTCACCCCAACCTCCCGCCAAGAGGATTGGGGCATATGGCAGGGGCGCGCCGGCACGTGCCATGGCCAGCACCTGCCTAGCTGCCTGCTTGGAGGCCTCCGGGGCCGCCAGCGCCCCCCTCTCCCGCCGTGCCCTTCTTCCCCTCCCTCTCTCCTTGCCGCTCTCTCTCTCTCTCGCTCTCCCCCTCTCTCCACTGCTCACCTCCGTCGCCGGACGAAGCCGCTGTCGCCACCGTCAATTTGCCGCCCCTGGTGCGCTCCCCGAGCCCGTCGAGCCGTCATCCAAATGCACTGTGAGCTCCCCGTCGACCCCCTTCTTCTCCCTGCTGCTTAGCCGCCATAGCCGCCGCTTTCCCCGTCGTGCCCGAGCTCCCCGCTGCCGGCGTCATGGCCACCGCGGCCAGAGCACCCGCTGTGCTCAGCTGAGCACTCCGGCGTGCTTGCGCGGACTCGTAGGTGCCGCCCCGACCTCCGCCTTCTCCTCCCATATCCCGTAGCGCCGCGGCCGCCCTCGGCCGAGCTCCGGCCGCCGCCTCCAGCGTCGCAGCCACGAGCTCCGGCATCCCCGGCAACCCTAGCTAGCTCCCCTGGGTGCGGGCAAGCAAGGGCTTCACCCCAGTGCCCCGGCCGCCGCTCCCGTGCCCGGTAGCACGGACACCGCCGCGACCTGAGGTCGCTGGCAACGAGCCGCCGCCTGAGCCACCTGTAGGTGGGCCCCCCTCGTCAGGTGATTAGCTTAAGGCTAATCATTGGGTTAATTAACCCCTGGGTAGCTGACTTGTGGGCCCAGCCCTGTTAGTTTAATTAAAAAATGGTTAGATGAATGAGTGAGTGACAGGTGGGGCTCAGTCGCCAGGTTTGACCTGGGCTGGCGGTTTTGACCTGCTGACATCACCATGACGTCATGATGACATAATAAATACAATTATGTATATTTAAATAAATGCCAAAAATTAATAAAAACTTCTAAAATTCTAATAAATTAATCTGTAAGTCAGATGAAAATAATTTATATATGAAAATTGATCAGAAAAATCCAATGAATCTATCTGTACCATTTTCGTACATGTTAGAGCAACCTAAATAGGTGAACTTGGACATTTTAGTTCAAATGCATTATGGAATCTATATATGAAGTTGAATTTGAACCTTGAGTTCAAACCTACTTCATTTAAACTTGTTGCTAGATGCATTAGCTCAAACACATCATATTTCCATGTCATATTCATGCATCATATTGTTGCATTTGCTGTGTATTGATTTGTTCCCCCTTCGATAGTTGTTCTTCATGTTAGGCACTGTTTCAGAGGATACAATCGAGTATCCATCTGAGGAGCAGTAACGTGTGATCATCTTATCAGGCAAGCAACCCCCCCTTGAACATAGACGATACAATCCCACTCTCTCGCTCTTGCTCTCATTTATTGCATTAGGACAAAACGTTTCAACTTTGCATGTTCCGGTAGTTGAACCCATTTCTCTACATGACCTGTCATTGTCAAAGTAAATAGCTGAACCATGCAACCTAGCACACCTGTTAGATGCTTGAGCTATGTTGTGCCTTTAACCTGCTATGCTTGTTGTGCTTAGAGTTGTGTCAGGTCTGATTCATCTGGTTGATGAACCGGAGTGAACTGAACTTGTTCTGATGATGAGAGTTAAGTTGTGAACACGATTTGGTAAAGGTAGCGATGAGAGGCCATGTAGGAGTACATGGTGGGTTGTCTCATTGGGACCGTCCTTAAGAACTGAGTCTTGTGTATGTTGTCCAAGACTAGCTACTACCGCATATTGGGATCCTTAATTGACTCTCTCGACTTATTAACCGACTTGATCTCTGTCTAGGAGTTGCAACTAGTTTCTGGTGATTGTAGGATATGCTAGTAGTCTACCGAGTAGCACGCCGTATAGGTGGGCTTGGGACATACTAGGCATTGTGGCCCGGTGTACCAAGCGTAGTACCATCCGTCAAGGTGGGCTTGGGAACCATGTACACATCATTTGGGGTCGTTGAGGAAACTTCGGCCGGACTTCCTTGCAGGTTCAGTGCCGAATAGGCGATAAACCTGGATTAGAGTCTTGTGTGGTTAGTCAGGTCGTGGCCGACTCCCTCTCTGGGCTTCCGCTTGAAGGTTGCCGAGGTGCCTTTTTACGAGCACATGGCGGTAAGTGGCGAGAGCATGTGTGACGAAGTACACCCCTGCAGGGTAATCAATCTATTCGAATAGCCGCGTCTGCGGATATGGACTACTTGGATACTTATATGGTTCATAGACAATTTAAAAGGTTACTCATAAAAGCTTCAACACAAGTGTGAGTACCATGGATGGCACTCCCGTGGGAAGACGAGAGCGGATCCATGGTGGTGTATTGTTGTGGTGTTAGTGGACTCGTGTACACTTCACAAAACTTTACAAAGTTATGAAAGTCGTAGTACAGGATAGCCACCGAGTCTTGCTGCGTACTCAGTACTCACTGTTGCTTAATTATGTTTTTGCAGAGGAGACTCCGGTCTTGTTAGTGGTTTCTATGATAAAATCGATGTTGTCCATTTAGTTTGGGAATCCCAGCCAGAGGTTTGGTTCTTGTGGAGGGCCTTGTAGATAGACAGGCTTCCCCAACCCTCTTCTTTTCTGGATGTCTGTAGCCAGACATTTTAAGCTTCTGCCTGTTGTTTGTATGATTTGTGTGTTGGGTCATGTGACCCCTGCTTGTAATATCACACTATGTTGGCTCTTATGAGCCTCTTAAATAAATGTTGTGTTGTTGTATGGTTATGTTGTGATGCCATAGTTGTATCTATGCATATCGGGCATGTCGTGTGTACGTGTGAAGTGCAACGATATGTATGGGATCCGACACCTAGTCATGTGCCTCTAGTAGTACTCTTTACAGGAAATTGCCTCTTTGTGCTTCCACCGAGCCTTGGTAGCTTGCTACTGCTCAGGACACATTGATTGACCGCCATGTATCCTTCTTTTGTACTGTGTGTGTCCCTTCGGGAAATGTCTCATATTGTAATGGAGTCCCTATAGACTGCTATGACTCGTCTACGTGCAGTGATGACATTTATGTCCCACAGCGTAATGGAGTCCTTGTAGGTTGCTATGACTCGTCTACACTCGCTTGAGGCCGACACCTGCATTGCTGGGTTACGTATGCCTGTTTCCGTATGGATGTACCACTTGGGTTCTATGACTAGTCATGTCAGCCCGGGTTCTCTGTCGTTTGATTGCCAGTGACATGTTCACATACGTGAGCCAAAAGACGCAAACGGTCCCGGCTAAGGTAAGGCTGCAGCCGTGGAGTTTACCGTGCGTGAGGCCGCAAAGTGATGTGATATGTTACAGTCTGGATTCATATGACTTAGGATCGGGGTCCCGACAACTTCCTATTGATAAGATCTGATCTAGAGCCTCACTAAGGGTCGAGAACTCGATCGGGTCAGTCTACCTGGAGTTTTCGGAATTAACCTCCGTTGCGTCCGCACAAAGAGTTTGTCCGGCAGGAGCCGACCCCTGGACATTCGGTACTATAACCGGATCCAGACCACGAACCAGATCGTCGTCGGGGTTGGTCCCGTGGGCGGAGTCAAGATCAGAATCAGAGGATAAAGCCCCGGAGTCTTCGGGCGCATCAGATTAGATCGCAAGCCCGATGAGCAAAAGATCACCCCAAGAGTCTACGGAGAACTCTAGGTTCCCGAATCTGACCTCTTGATCTGGGGTAAAACTCCCGACCCAGCCAAGATGGACGATCGGGTCAGCGTGCAGTATGATGATGCCGAAAGCGAAGAGCTGTCCAGGGACAAAGGAGTCCATGTTACGGACCTCTTCCCTAATGACTAAGCAAGCAATCGATTCCTTTGGCGGTCACGGCGGAACCCTCAATGAAAGCACCAATGTCGGTGTCAAAACCGACGGATCTCGGGTAGGCGGTCCAGACCTGTGAGTCTAGGATCGATGGTAATAGGGGACGAAGGAGATGGTGTTTACCCAGGTTCGGGCCCTCCTATGGAGGTACAACCCTACGTCCTGCTCGATTATATTGATGTCTATGAAGATTATAGAGTTGATCTACCTCGAGATCGTATATCTAAAACTCTAGATGAGTTCCTCTGTCCTACAATCTAAACCCCTTGGTTTATATACATAGCGGGGGGGGGGGGTACCTAGGGTTTATGCATGATAGGTTTCCTGTCGGGGATGAAGATGGTGATTTCCTCATCTTGACTTGGAGTGCATGACGCGCCTTCGAGTATTCCTTCTAGAACATGGGGTTTTGGTGTATCCGGCCCCTCCTGCGATAGTCGAATAGTGGCCTACCAAACCGGCCTATCGAGAGATAGGCCAGCAGCCCAAGGACCTCTTAGTCCGAGACTCCCTCAGGCGGTAGTACCGCTCAGCCGAGTGGTAGTATCGCTTGTGCACGACCTGTGCACTTCATGGTTGGATTTGGGAGGCCCTATAAAAGGGGGTCTTCTTCCCCATTGCTCTCCAATCTCCTGAGCTCGTGTTCTTCCCCAATTGTTGACCTACTTCGACCTTGCTAGCTCTCAATCCCTCCAATGATTCTTGCTAGTTCTCGAGGGAAAAGAGAGAGGAGATCTAGATCCACATTTTCACCAATCACTTTCGCCTCTATGTGAGGGGAACCCCTTGAATCTAGATCTTGGAGTTCTTCGTGTTCTTCATTCTTCCTCTCATTTCCTTCATAGCATTAGTTGTTGTGGTTGGATTTGGGAGAGAAGCACTTGGGCACTCCGTGTGCCCTTGCCATTGCATTTGGTGCATAGGTTTGAGTTCTCCATGGTGATACATGGAAGTGAGAAGTTGAGAAACTTATTACTCTTGGGTGTTTGAGCAACCTGGAACTTGTTCCTCTTGGGTGCCTTGGAGCCCTAGATGGTTGGTGGTGTCTCGGAGCTCAATCATTGTGGTGTAAAGCTCCGGGAAAGCGTCGGGGTCTCCAATTAGGTTGTGGAGATTGCCCCGAGCAATTTGTATGGGTACTGGTGAACCTCGCCCAAGGGTTGCCAAAGTGTACGGGTACCGGTGACCGCCCCCAAGGGTTGCCATTTGTACGGGTTCTGTGACCGCCCTCAAGGGTCCCTTAGTGGAATCACGACATATTGCATTGTGCGAGGGCATCAGGAGATTATGGTGGCCCTAGTGGCTGTTTGGAGAGCATTGTGCCTCCACACGACTCCAAACGGAGATTAGCATCCGCAAGGGTGTGAACTTCGGGATACATCATCGTCTCCACATGCCTCGATTATCTCTTACCCGAGCCCTTTACTTATGCACTTTACTTCGTGATAGTCGTATTGTTTCATGTTATATATCTTGCTATCGCTTAGTTGTTCAGCTTGCTTAGCATAAGTTGTTGGTGCACATAGGTGAGCCTAGTTGTTTTAGGTTTCGTTCTTGACATATTAAACGTTAGTTTTATTCCGCATTTTCACCCCCTTCTAGGCGACATCCCCCTCTAGGCGACATCCACATCCTTTCACACTATGTCCCAAAACACGAGATGAATGTCATACTTGAAGGGTGCCATAGTAGCCCTTATGCAGGACATCAAGTTGGTGATAGGACCACCGCCAACTACTTCAATGCAGATTTTACTGGCCTACACTCTTCATAGATGCTCACATGTTTGTTCAAAATTGTGACGCGTGTCAATGCACAAGTAACATTGCAAGGAGACATGAAGTGCCCATGAATTATAGTCTAGTATATGAACCTTTTTATGTTTGGGGACTGGACTACTTGGGACCTTTCCCCGTCTCAGATGGGTACATTCATATTCTTGTGGCTATAAATCATGTTACAAAATTGGTTGCGGCCCTTTCAACCAAACATGCAGATGCGGCTACTTCGTTCAAATGATAAAGGACATCATACTACTTAGGTTGGGAGTTCCTAAAATTCTTATTGCTGATGGTGGATCTCATTTTATACAAGGAATATTCGGAAGAGTACTTCGTAAGTACGGAGTGTCTCACGAAGTGACTTCACCATACCATCCACAAACTAGTGGACGGGTGGAACTCTCTAACAGGGAAATAAAGACAATATTGCAAAAGATGATGCATAAGTCTAGGAAAGATTGGGCACCAAAGTTGAATGAAGCACTTTGGGCTTACCGCACCGCCTACAAGAATCCCATGGGGATGTCACCATACAAAATGGTGTATGGTAAGGCTTGCCACCTACCTTTAGAACTAGAGAATAAAGCTTTTTGGGCTATCAAAAATATTAATCTTGACCATAAAGATGCCGGAGAAAGAGATTATTGGATATCCATGCTCTAGGTGAACTTCGCAATAGTGCTTACGAGAGGGCGAGAATGTTCAACGAAAAAGTGAAAATGTGGCATGATCATAAGATACTGAAAAGAACTTTCACTGCGGGGGGACAAGGTCATCCCATTTAACTCTCGTCTCAAGTTGTTTCCAGGAAATCTCAGGTCTCGCTGGGAAGGGCCTTATGATATACAATAGGTGTACAATTCCAGAGCTATTCGACTCAAAGGAGGGAAGCATGGTCCCTGTATTGTGAATGGACAACGCCTAGAGATATATCTTGTGTATGAGCAAAAGGAGGCGTGGATTATAGAAGAGATAAGTTTCCTCACGATCGAGCAAGCTGAAGCCCTTTGTAGGGAACGACGAGTGTAAGACAAGACTCCGGTAAGGTAGATGTAAATGATCAGATAGAAATTATTTTATTTCGTTTGACTTGTTAAATCTCACATCTCAAAAGTTGGAAGTTTCATCTCTAGTTGGGAGCTTTGGCATGAATCTTTCAAGAGTAAAACATTTCTAAGGAAGAAACTTCCACAACGGCCAACAGAACCACAGACAGAGTTCGAAACGGTCGCAAGCGCCCGTTTGGGCGGTCACATGAGATGGGGACGAAGGAGTCATGGGAGTCAAAGACAGAGACATCGTTCCAAATGAACACGAATGTTCGTTTGAGCGGTCATTTGGAATGCCCTCGGCAAGCGTCGCGAGAACAAAGTCAAACACGGTGTACCGACGACTGGACGCGCTCGTTTGGGCGGTCATTTGGTCCATTTTGTGCGACAGTTAAGAGAAGAGAAATATATAGTGGTGGGTCAAACGACAACCCATACGAGCGTGGGCGCTCGCATGGAACGATGTCGTTCATCTGGTTGGCGCGATTCTTTCTTGATTTCATTTTGATTTCTTTCTAATGAACTTTTTATCTCATATCTTGTGATCATCTGCAGGATTAGCCTTTATAAATAAGAGGAAGGGATGTCCATAAACCTAAAATCATCTAATCTCTCATCTTCTTTGCATGCCATCTCTTCCGAAAAGCTTTTAGTTGCAGGTAACAAGCACGATCACCGCCATGAGCAACAAGACCTCATTGACATGTGCTCGCATCATCCCCTTCCCCAACTTGGATGATGTTGTGCCCTTGGTATGGTAGGACTTGAGGAAGCTTAGCACCAAGGAAGAACCTCGTGAGGAGAAGAAGGACATGGAGGATAAGGTGGAGGCGGTGGAGATTGGGGCGGAAGAACAAGCAAAAGAGGGAGATGATGACACTACCCCCGATGGGTACCCTCCTAATCCCTATCAATTCAATATCGTTGGATATATTCCGTTAATTCCTCCGAGGCCTCCTCAATCTGAGTGGGCAAAGGAGCCACCAACCCTTGAGGAGATGAAGGAAAAGAGTCGAGAGTTGGAGAAAGTTTCCAAGGCGTGTGTTAATGTGATCGGAGATGGGATTGATTCTTACTGATTGATGAGCAAGGATTTGGAAGCAAGAGTAGATGGTCTTTTCCATAAGATTGGGCTTATGATGATACTCTTAACAACAACACTGCACAACTTGCGTTTTGACCCAGGTTGTAGATGATCAGCAATGTGATCGAGGAACTGAAGACCAAACTGAAGAGTATCTGCGCTGCCTCCCAGGGATTTCAGGAGTAAGCAAGAAATGGTTAGTACCTGGATCTTCCCGTCTTGATTGTAAGCTTGGGGGTAGATTCACGTGCACTTTGTATCTTTACCCTTTCTACATTTACTTTTCCGTAAGATTCGAGAATAAGCTTTATTTTCATTAAGATTTAACTACCAATTTTTCCTCTGGAATAAGGGATGATCCCTAGGTTGAACTATCAATTTTTCCTCCAGAATAAGGGATGATCCCTTCCAATGAGTTTAGGGATATCTTGATGTGTGAGATCATTATTTTCTTTTGAAGAACATGCTTGATGGTTAATGTGATCTAAAAAGTAGTGCATGTTTACTTACATAATGATTATAAGTCCCCCACATCTAGTTGTGCAAAATTTTGAAGGAGATAAAGAAACTATGTATGGTAGCTCATTAAAGGGTTCAACTTACCTAAGGGCAAGCAAACAAATTAATCCTCTGCTATACTTTGGGAAATGAAGTCTCTCTGAGAAATAAGTCTGGTTTACAATTAAAGTTCATTGAGCCTTCAATATAATTCAATGAGGAGAGGTTGAACCCTTTTGCAATAAAAACATTTTACAAGAAAATTGAGGTAGAGGAAAACTGCTTGCCTGGTTGAAACAACAATGAACTAGGATATGAAGATGTTAATTGTCCTCAATACAATTAAATGACAAGATGTGGATGCCTGTATGATCAGCATGGGCTATTGTTTGCTACACATACTAATCAACGAATGCTTATCTTGAGAGTAACTGATACTTGTGACCTGCGTTGAGTTTTTCCCCGAAGAGAAGGGGATGATGCAGCATAGTATAGATAAGTATTTCCCCCAGTGAGAACCAAGTTTAGCTCATCAGTATGAGAACCACACAACTTCCCATCTTTAGCGCCTACACAAGAAAGAGCAAACACTTGCAACCAACACGGGCAGAGGGTTTTCAATCCCCTTGAACTCGTCACTTGCAAGCGATAAGTAGTGACAGATAGATAGTTGATAGTTGCAGCAAATAAATAAATAAAAATTAAATGAAAACAGCGAGGAAATAATAGCATTCGTAAATACATGTGTGGATAGACCATGGGGCCACAATGTTCGGTAGAGGCTTGTCTCTCGAAGAAAGCATACAGTCGGTAAACAATTATTGTTGGGCAATTGATAGAAAAGCGCATATTTATGCAATATTTATTCATGGCAATGATCATGTGTATATAGCCATCACATCCATGAACAAGTATACCGACTCCTGCCTGGATCTACTACTATTACTTCACCCATTGACCACTATCCAGCATGCATCTAGAGTATTAAGTGAAACAGAGTAATGCTTGGAGAATGATGACATGATGTAGACAAAGTAAACTCAATTAATATGAATAAACCCCATCCTTCTATCCTTAGTGGCAGCAATACAAAGATGTGTCTTGTCGCTTAATATGTCACTGGAATATAGATCACTGCCAGATTGAACCCACTACAATGCACCTCTCCCACTGAAGAAATATCAATCTAGTTGGCCAAACTAAACTGCTAGATCGCAGAGAATTACGAAGCTATAATGATCATGCAAATATAATTCAGAGGAGAATCAATCTTTTATCATAAATAATATGAACGAAAACCCACAATTTATCGGATCCCAACAAACACACCACAAAGATGGATTACAGAAGATAGATTACCGCAGGAATTGCGGTGATCATGGCAATGAAGAACAAAGAGAGAGACAGAGAGAGAGAGAGATAGCCATCTAGGAACTAACTATGCATCCATAGGTCTCTGGTCAACTACTCACACATCACCATGGGTGACGGTGTCCTAGACTAGGGGGTACTCACCACGTTGTCTCCCGACTAGTGGGTCGGGTCGAGGACCCCTAGGATGATTCACTAATGGGCCACTTCGGTCAGCCCATGATGCATAGAAGGGAGAGCCCATGATGCATAGAAGGGAGATTCCACAAGACATGGCGCACAAGGCAAGGACTCCTCTAAACCCTAGGCCTACGGTACATTATATAAATCGAGGCCAGGCTAGTCAATAGAGAATCACATTCATTACAACAATCCCGTGGCAGATACATGTACTATGTACTATCCCTATATCAATACAATCAAAAGCACAACGTAGGGTAATATCTCCTTGAGAGAGCATGAACCTGGGTAAAATTCCATGTCCATGTTACCATCGCTCCAAGACGCCTAGCTTAGGACCCTTACTATGAGATATGTCAGATTTGACATCGACATTGGTGATTTCATTGAAAGCCTGCTGGCAGTCACCGCGGTGTGATAAGAATTCGGGTCGTCTCCGACGCGATCTACGCGTCGGAACTAACCTTGTTGTCGATGTCGGCAACTTCGTCATCGGCTCGAGTGATCACCTCGGCTGGATCGAGGATACCGCTCCTCGCAGGATCATTAAGATCAGACGGATACTTCCATCGTCATCATCTCTGATCTCTATCAAGATCACGAGGAATCATCCATAGAGCTCGGGGGCTCGATGTTAACATTGACCTCGGGCAACTGTGTGGTTTTTCTGGACAGTGAATCATGTTCGCCATCCCCGCTTCCTCAAGCGTCAATTTGACGATTGCTTCATTGGAACTTATGCGGAATTGTGTCTAGAATAACCTTGTAAAATTTTATCATGTTCCGATGGAGGAATCTCCGGCAAACTCCAATCTATCGGAGCCTTGTCGAATTTGGAGAGAATCTAGATGAGTTTAGGGCGAGGCGTCCAGAGGCTAGCTCAGACATCGTTTGCAAGATCCGACCATTCGCCGGCTGCGGAATTCTCATACCGATCACCCCTCACAATTTCAGCCCGATCTGACCATTCAAACTCCGGGAAACATCCGACGAGTACATCAATTTTTGGATATGTTTTCTATGCAAAAACGAACCCGACCCAAATTCATCTTTCTTCATGAATGGGATATTGGACATCTTTTTTGAAGAATTTTTTTCTTGGGTATTGTGTTTTGTTTCCAAACACGTGCCCACAATTTTTAAGCCTTTTTCAAGGCGATCATCATCGTTGCACCGATGTCAAACTGGCCCGCCCATGTTGCTCCATGGCTACCGACCTGCACCAACATCGACGACACCGTATCTCCATCGATCTGACAACAACCACCTCGGATCATCACCTCGGCGAACCAACCAAGTGTTCGGCATCATGAAGGAAAACTAATCGTCAATACAACATCGTCATCCCGTGGATTAAACTAATTGGACGTGCCGCCATCAGTGCACGGTCACTTTTAGCAAGCCGACATTAACCGTGTCACAAATCTCTGCATTGTTGCTTCTACAAGCTGACGCCCATCACGCCGATCTGCTTCGACACGTCGGCTGGCATGGGGGCTACCATCACCTTACCGACTTCTTCATCACCTCGGCTAGACCAGGGGTTTCATCATCTCTTCATCAACCTACTCTGGGACTTCGTCTTCACCAGCCGACCAACTCCTCGCATCAGGCAGCATCGTGCTTTATGCAGATGCAGTCGATCATCTTGAACATATCGAGAGCCTCGCCCTAGGCCAGAAGATCAAGTTCGGCAGCCTAGAGTATGTTGCCGACGCCGAGGGCGATCCGTTCCTTGTCAGGTTCACGGCCTCACCGGATGAGCCCGGTCATTCCGAAGCTTTAACTTCGGGCCTCCTCCCCGACCCTGTTTCCAGATCGACCCCTATCCTGGATTCGGCTTTGAGCTCAGATCTGATGATTGCGTCCAGAAACCTGGGCTTGACCCTTACCCTGTACTGGCTTCGAGCTCAGGTCCGATCACTGCGCCCGAAGACCGGGGCTCTACCTTGGCCATGTACGCTCCCTATGCTCAGGCGCCTAGGATCATCGAGCTTCCACAAATGGCTACTGCAAGATCGATGCCTGAAGGCATCAGGTAACTATAGACGGATGCACTGCGCAGCAAATGGTGCACACTTGATTTCTTTGGAGCAGCCTTTAAGCTGATTCTCTTTTCCATGGAGAGTGACTTGTCATCATACGGGAGATTAATTCCATGAAAGTCAAACCAAGGGGCATTACATCAGATATATTATATCACTATTCGTGTATGACGTCGGTCTAGCAAACCTCTTGTGGATTTTCGACCTGTGTCGACATCAACCTCATGCCAGATAATCGACCTTGACCACACAATGCCGTTAAATCAACGAGCCGACGTCGTCATCCCGCCGCTGCCTACCTCGGCCCTCACACTATATTTTTTCTCATTATTTACTTCACCTAAGTTAATTAAGTAGAGGATTTTCATTTTATTATTATTTGTTATTACTCTTATCTTGCACTGTATTGTGTGCACATGTAATTGACTTCGTCTGCATCATGCGGTCACCTCGACGCTCCGACATCGTTGTCCCGCCTCCATCAACCAAATTACGTCGTCGACATGATCGACTGACGTGGGGGCTTTGCCATCACGCTGCCGAACTACTCTGTCTTGTCGGCTGGACTGGAGGCTTCTCGACCCGAGCTCTTTGCTCAATTACCCCGAGCTTGGGGATGGGACCTCGGCCAGGCCAAGGACTACCTCTCCGTCCTGCCCCAACCCCGGACCACACCAAGCACATTAACCAACTAAGTCGATTTCGTGCTCAACTCTCTTTGAAATTTTACTTTTTGTTCGGTTCAACCAAATATTATATTTTTTTAAACAAAAAATCATTTGTTAAAAGCAATTTCCTTCTTGGTCGTTGTAGTCCGATTGGAGTCCGGAGATCGGATATATCATGTTAAAGAACGACCGAAGCACAGATTAAGTTTTATACCAATTTTGGATTGGCACATTTTTCTTTTATCTAAACATAAAGTTTTTTCGCATAAGTTTTGAGATATTTTTGAGCATAAATCCCACAATACAACGCCAGATGCATTTCATGCATCGGCAATATTGAAGGGGGTCTTCAATTAGCACTGAACCCACAAAAACTGAGCTAATCCATGTAGTCCTTGGCAAAATGTCCTCGATATTTTGCATTTATATGCATTGATCTCGAGTTGTGTCTTTTGTCTATAGTTGGATTGCCTGGCTCCTGTGCTTACCCCTTATGTTTTCGCTTTGTTTAGATAAGGGGTATAGGGAGAACCATTGTGATTGTCACTTTCGGTTTAAATAGTTAAGTGCCTTAATTGGAGAAAGCCGAAAGCTGAATGTCACAACAAGCGTAAATTGATCAGCGAACTGCAGGTGGTGTTCAACCAAATATAGACGATCGGGGTTATCCAAGTAAAATGAAGGGCCTCTCTTTCTTGAAAAGGCCAAGTGGTGGGTGGTTCGACCTCGAATAATCCGAAGAGTTGACATATACCGGGGGCTATTAAGTTGCCCGACAACATATATATGCTCCTATGACTAAGTGATAGTTATAAAGCCCGAATATCTGATTGCCTTGTTTCCACTAACACAATCGCCTCCGGGCACCGAGATGTCGGCTAAGGGTTGTCTTGTTTGTACGGAAACACCCTACATAGCATCTACAAAGGGGTGGTAGCCGACGATAGGCCACTTTCAGATTATAAACAGTCGCAACAGAGTCAAAATAAACTATACGAAGGGTTCCTTGTGGCACCTTGGCATAGATACATCAGGATTCCTGGAGAGCCCAACATATGATGATGGTTTGTATTTAATATATGAAAGATCGCTTCCGTAGTGATCGTTATAAACCATAGAAATGCATCAATTTGACTTGAGATTTTAGCCAAGCTGGGTTGCCTAGCTCCTGTTCCTACCCTCTATATTCCCGATTGTTCAGCTGGAGGGGGGGGGGTACAGGGAGCACCTCTGTGATTGTTACTTCCGGTTCATCCAGGTTAGTACCACAGACTGGGTGAAGCCGAAAGCTAGCCATCTTAAGAATATAATTGGTCGGCAACGACGAAAGTGAAAATTTTGGTTCATTAAAAGACTACAGAGTTCGGGAACATTCCCCAAACTAAGTCCTCATTCCTCCCACATTGATTGGAGTTGAGGTTTCTCGATCATGGTCAACATGATATCCTGGGAAAAGGAACTTATAAATAAAATATTTTCCCCAGAAGATGTTTCTTACATTAAAGAGTAATATATAATATCTCTCCACGTACCTTTATCTATAAAACCGTATGGCCGGATTACCTTGTTTGCAGTAAATCTTTGCCGTTATAAAGGCTTTATAAAGTAGAACAAACACTCCTTGGCTACTAGCCAAGGAGCTTGAAGCCGATGGTTGATCAACAAAGTCTTTTACAATGCGGATCCGAGTAGTAATGATGTAAAAGTACTTGGATACATAGAATCATTACACATAAATTGTGTCAAACAAAAAAAGTTTATGTCAAACAAATATCGTTCCTTAATCTGACCACCCATGCCCAAATTAAGTCTGGGGGCTACTGCATTGCCTATTCAATGTGGCAAAATCAAAGTGCAATATGGTTTCCGAGGAGATTCGATCCTTAGGTTGGTCGGCTGCACCCAACCTGAGTCTCGGGAACAATTGCGCATCGTGTTCGTGTCCCTAAAGTATGTTGCTGAGCAAGAACTCGATCCTCAGGACCATTTCGCAAATCGACCTAAGTCTTATGGGCTACTAGGATCAGTAGTTTTATTTTTATCCTTCAGGTGCATCTCGGGTTTTAGACCGACACACACCTTGAGGGCTACTGGTTATACAGCTCGTCAGAGAATAAATTACACCAATCGGAATTAAATTCCACAAAAACAGCATGAGGCCGAGGTGGTGCACCAACTTGGAAGCAGTCTGGCATAAAGTCCGGATGTATATGGCTGGCTCCATAAAAGACTATTCCCACGTTTGAGCTTGGATGGACTCCTTCAAGTTTTCAGAGACCAAGGTAATATATGCCACCTTGGATGCCGACCTGCGTTGGAGCTCAGCTGCAAAAAGACACCTCGGATGCAGTTCGGCGTTGGAATTCTGGTGCAACAGGGCACCATCGCACGGGAAGCACTTCGAACCCGTGGTCTGGCGTAAAAAATAACAAGGCATTGATAAAGGCCGAGAAATTAAATGGGCTCCCTGGATGCCCGACGTGTGAACTCTTCGAATACACTTCGACAATCCTCAAGAACGAAGGTTGGAAGATTTGTTGAACTAGTTTTCAAGACCGACGACTGAAGAAAAAGAACTGTTCGAAAGAACCGAGGAGCATCCTTAACATGAAGACCGTTTTAGGGGGCTACTGATGGTGTCCTGGACTAGGGGGTACTCACCACGTCGTCTCCTGTCCAGTGGGTCGGGCCGAGGACCCCGAGGATGATTAACAAATGGGACACTTCGGGCAGCCCATGATGCATACAAGGGAGATTCCAGAGGACTTGGCGCACAAGAAAAGGACTCCTCCAAACCCTAGGCCTAGGGTGCATTATATAAACCGAGGCCAGGCTAGTCGATAGAGAATCTCATTCATTACAACAATCTCGTGGCAGATACCTTTACTATGTACTATCCCCATATAAATACAATCAAAAGCATATGTAGGGTACTATCTCCTTGAGAGAGCCCGGACCTGGGTAAAATCCCGTGTCCATGTGACCAGTGCTCCAACACGCCTAGCTTAGGACCCCTACTATGAGATATGTCAGGTTTGACACCAACAATGGGAGCATGAAGGATGATGTAGAGGCCCTCCATGATTGATCCCCCCTCGGCAAGGCACCGAAAAAGGGCTCCAGATGAGATCACAGCAAAACAGAGAGTTGCGGCAGCGGAAAAAGTGTTTTAGGATCTCCCCTAGCCTTTTTGGAATATATGTGAATTTATAAGACAGGGTATGAAGTCAGGAGAGCCTGGGGCACAAGATAACAGGGCGCGGCCACCCCCCTAGGCGTGCCCTGTTGCCTTGTGGGGCCCTTGCCCAGCCCGGGGCCTTCTCCCGAAGATGCCAAGTCTTCTTTTGGTCCAGAAAAAAATCATCAGAAAGTTTCGGGGTATTTGTACTTCATTTGGTATTGTAAACCTGAAAAGCCAAAAACATGCATAAAACAGAACCGTCACTTGGCACTAGGTTAATAGTTTAGTGCTCAAAAATAATATAAAACAACAAATGAATGCCTTAAAAGTATCCTAGAATGATAATATTATAGCATGGAATAGTCAAAAAATTATAGATACGTTGGAGACGTATCAGCATCCCCAAGCTTAATTCCCGCTCGGCTCGAGTAGGTAAATGATAAAAACATAATTTTTGATGTGACATGAGATCCACCATGTAATCTCTTGCATGTATGCTCACTAAGAAATGATGAATTAACTAACATCAACATATTAATATTTATAAGCATAAGTAACACTATCACGAATCTTTTGAAATATATGATCCTTAAAGAATGTTTACCCCCATTCATTTTATCATATTAGTAAGGCATGGATCCATCTTCACCACATTAATACAAATGTCAAGCACCACGGTATTCAAGTCAGGCAATTGGATCATACTTTTTCACGCGCTTCAGCTTTTTATTCTTCATGCAATACATGAGTGTGAACCATTGACATAGCATATATGTGGAATATAATATGGTGGTGGATATCAAAGGGGTAAAAGTGGATAAGAAAGCCTCGCATCAACTAGGCATATCAAGGTGCTATGGAGATTCCCATCAATAGATATCAATGCGAGGAGTGGGGATTGCCATGCAACTAATGCACTAGAGATATAGGTGTATGAAAGCTCAACTGAAGCTATGTGGGTGTGCATCCAACATGCTTGCTCATGAAGGCCTCGGGCATTTGAGGAAGCTAGCCATCGAAATATACAAACCAAGTTCTATAATAAGAAGTTCCCACTAGCATATGGAAGTGACAAAACATGAGACGCTATATGAAGAACATGGTGCTACTTTCAAGCACAAGTGTCGAAAAGCAGGTAGTAGCACTATCCCTTCTCTCTTTTTCTCTCATTTCATTTTATTTTTATGTCCCCCTTTTTTATTTTTATTTCTTTCCTTCAGTTTTTCTTTCTTTTTTTTCTTAGTGAGACAGTGCCCTAATAATGAAAATCATCACACTTTTATTTACTTACAACTCAATATGAAGAACTATAAAACAATATGACTAAATATGAATGCCTATGGCAGTGTACCGGGATGTACGATGACCTAGCATAACGTGTAAACAATGATGAACTGTCTCTTTGCCACAAATACTATGTCAGCTACATGATCATGCCGGAAATATGACGATGAATGAACTAGTCATATGATGTGACGGTGGAAGTTGCATGGCAATATATCTTGGAATGGCTATGGAAATGCCATAATAGGTAGGTATGGTGGCTGTTTTGAGTAACATATAAGGAGGCTTATGTGCAATAGACCTGATCATGCTGCGGGATTTGAATGCACTGGCAAAGTTTGCACCGATCCTTGAGGTGAGAATGGGCAATGGACGGTACCGGAGAGGCTAGCAAAATATGAGGAGTGAGAATGTGTATGTCCACGGATTCACATTAGACATAAAGAAATCATATTCTTATTGCAAAGTTTTCTTAGCTTTCTCGAAGAAAAGTACTACTCACATGCCCCTAGAAAGGAGGTTGGGAGGAGTTAACCATCGCCCGCCTCCGAGTCAAACAACACTAGGATTTCAACAAGGAATAAGAATGCTCACACATCCTCACCATGCCAAAACCAATATTTAGAAAAATGGGAAATTAAAACCTTTTAATATAGATATTCCTATGAACCGACAACCATGCACTCACACCCTTTCACATTACCGCGTCAATATCATTAACCCACAATTTCTCTTTTATGTGTTACATGAAGGTTTTTATTATGCACTCCTTGAATACCTATTATTTTGGACTAGCATTATAACCCATGTAAATTGCCGTCACTATTTATTAACTCTTAGAAAAATATAAGTGAAGAACGAGAGTGCAATTAATTCTATAAAATCTATACACCACCGTTCTAAAAAAGGTATAAGTGAAGTACTAGAGCAACTACTAAGCTCAAAAGATAGAAGTGGAGCACATAGGGTATTCTAACAAATCATGGTGAAGGTGTTTCTATCTCAAATAGGTGTGTCTAGGAAACAATGATTGTGGAAAACTAAAGCAAAAACAAACAAAAGCAAACGATGCTCCAAGCAAAACTCATATCATGCGATGAATAAAAATATAGCTCCAAGTGACATACCGATGGATTGAGACGAAGGAGCGGATGCATTCTAGGCATCCCCAAGCTTAGACGCTTGAGTATTCCTAGAATTCGACTTTGAGTGTCTTGGGAATCCCCAAGCTTAGTCTCTTTGCCACTACTTATTCTTTTGTCAATCGTGATAACACCCAATACTTGAAAACTACATCACACAAAACTCTACAAAACTTCGTGAGATCGGTTAGGATAACAAACATATGAAATACTTTAGGTAATGTTATAAATTGATTCATATTTCATTATTTCATAATATATATTGCATTCTAACTTCTCCATGGCTTATACCCCCGATACAATCGATATCATCATCAAAGCAAGCAAACTATGCAAGCAAAAAACAGAACCTGTCTGAAACAAAATAGCCTGTAATGATTTGAATAAAAGTCATACTTATGTAACTCCAAAAATTAGGAAAAATTAGGAAAGCCTGAATAATTTATATAGAAATACTTTGTAAAAAAAATCATAATGTTATCACACTCCATAAGATAATCAAAATTCTGGTACTAAACGCAAGAGTTCATGTTTATTCACAACATCGATTCTACTATCATACAAGTTAATCCCAAATACTTGGCTTGGCACAAACACTAATTTAAAAAAACACTATCATTACAGAGTAAATAATCATTCTATAACACACAAATAGAAATTAGACACAAAACTTTAAAGATAACTATTGGGTTGCCTCCCAACAAGCGACATTGTTTTATGCCCCTAGCTAGGCATAATGCATAGTATCAAGTGTAGTCATCTTTAACGCTCAGTCCATAAGCAGCCCTCGTAATAAATTAATAAGGTGGTTTAATTATATTCCTAGGGAAGTTTTCCATCCCTTTCTTTAATGACAGTTGGAATCTTATGTTTCCCTCTTTCATATCAATGATAGCACCTATAGTTCGTAAGAAAGGTCTTCCAAGTATAATTGGACAAGATGGATTGCATTTAATATCAAGCACAATGAAATCTATAGGAAAAAAAATCTATTTTAAACAATAAGCACATCATTTATTCTACCTAAAGGTTTCTTAATGGTAAAATCCGCAAGATGCAAGTTAAGGGAACAATCTTGAATGTCGGTGAGACCTAGCACATCACAAAGAGATTTAGGTATTGTTGAAACACTAGCACAAAGGTCACACAAATCATTACATTCATATTATTTAACCTTTATTTTCATAGTAGGTTCCCATTCATCATGAACTTTTCTAGGTATAGAAACTTATAGCTCAAGTTTCTCATCATAAGCTTTTATCATCGCTTCTACTATATTTTTAGTAAAAGCCTTATTTTGTTCATAAGCATTGGGTGAGATAATAATGGATTGAAACAAGGAAATACATTTTATTCAAGATAAACTTTCACATTTAAAGTCCTTGTAATCCAAGATAGTGGGTACATCACTAGCTAAAGTTTTGACCTCTCCAAACCCACTTTTTCCAATTTTATCATTAGAATCATCACCCTCCGAACAAATAGGATGACTTGTAGATAAATTTGACTCATATCCAGTCCCTTTAGAATCTATTTTCAGATTAGTAAAAAAATAATAAATGGAAGAAGTACCAATCATTTTAAGATCCTCATCATGATTACGGTAAAAACCAGATGGAAGAGCCTTTTCTAAGAATTCCCTCTTAGCTCTCAACCTTACGGTCCTCTCCTTACTCTCATTAATAGATATTTTGATGGATTTAATGGACTCATTTATATCATGCTTTGGTGGCAATTTTTTATTTTTAAGGGTTTCCACATCAATAGCAATTCTATCCATGTTCCTAGCCATATCATCAACTTTATAAAACTTTTCTTCTACCATAGTATTTTTTTGAGAACTAATAAATTCTTTAATAGTTTTCTAAAGATCAGAGGATAGCCTATTATTATTTGTAAAACAATTTCCATAAGAAATACCATAATTATTAGACAAAATGTCGGGGTACGGTCTAGCATTGAAATTTCCTCTATAAGCATTGTTGTTGAAATTGTTTCGCGAGATAAAGTTCACATCAATAGCATCAACATTTTGTTCAATCAAGGTGGAGAAAGGAATATCATTGGGATCAACATAAGCATTTTTACTAGCAACCATTTTCATAAGAGCATCCACTTTCTCACGCAAAGTGGTGATTTCTTCAACATGGTTTACCTTCATACCAGCCGGAGCTCTCTCGGTATGCCGTTGAGAATAATTTTTCATAATATTGTCCAGAAGTTTGGTGGCCTCTCCTAATGTCACCTCCATGAAGGTACCACCTGTGGTAGAATCTAGAAGATTTCTAGACACAAAGTTTAGTCAAGCATAAAATTTTTGTACGATCATCCATAAGTTCAAGCCATGAGTTGGACAATTTTTAATCATCAATTTCATCCTATCCCAAGATTGTGCAACATGTTCACGATCATGTTGCTTAAAATTTATAATTTGATTTCTAAGAGAGATGATCTTAGCAAGAGGAAAATACTTCGTAATGAAAGCATCTTTACATTTATCCCATGTTCCAATACTATTACATGGCAAAGATGAAAACCAAGCCTTAGCTTTATCTCTTAGTCAAAAAGGAAATAACTTTAATTTAACCACATCATTATCCATATCCTTTTTATTTTGCATGTCACATAATTAAAGAGACGCATAGCCATATCCTCATTAGGACATCCGGAAAATTGTTCTTTCATCACAAGATTTACCAATGCAACATTAATATCATAAGACTCCGCACTAGTAGCAGGTGGTATAGGAGTACGAATAAAATCATTGTTATTTAGTATTCGAAAGTCACACAACTTGGTATTATTGTGAGACATGGTGACAAAGCAAGCAAAGTAAAAGGGAAAGCAAGTAAACTAGCAAAGATAACAAGCAAACAAGTAAACCAACAAAGATAAATATTTTTTGATTTTTGATTTTTATAACTAGAAAAATATAACAACAAATAAAATGTAGAAGAAGTGAATGGTAATTTGTGTGAAGGTACTTGATAAGAAGTTGATGGTACTCCCTGACAACGGCGCCAGAAATACTTTGTGATACTTGTGATTTGTGTTTGGTTCCCCCCCAAAGAGGAGGGGATGATGCCGCACGGTATGGATAAGTATTTCCCTCAGTGACAACCAAGGTCATCGAACCAGTAGGGGAACCACAAAACTTCCTGTCTTCAGCGCCAACACACAAAAGAGAAAACACTTGCACCCAAAACGGAGCAAGAGGGTTGTCAATCCCCTTGAATTCGTTACTTGCAAGCGATAAGTAGTGATAGATAGATAGTTGATAGTTGCAGCAAATAAATAAATAAAAATTAAATGAAAACATCGAGTAAATAATAGAGTTCATAAATATGTGTGTGGATAGACACGGGAGCCATAGAGTTTGCTAGAGGCTTCTCTCTCGAAGAAAGCATATGGTGGGTAAATAAATTATTGTTGGGTAATTGATAGAAAAACACATATTTATGCAATATTTATTCACGGCAATTATCATGTGTATATAGGAATCATGTCCATAAACAAGTAGACCGACTCTTGCCTGCATCTACTACTATTACTCCACCCATTGACCGCTATCCAGCATGCATCTAGAGTATTAAGTGAAATAGAGTTATGCTTGGAGAATGATGACACGATGTAGACAAACTAAACTCAATTAATATAAATAAACCCCATCGTTTTATCTTAGTGGTAGTAATACAAAGACATGTCATGTTCCTACTATGTCACTAGGATATAGAGCACCGCCAGATTGAAGCTAGTACATCACACCTCTCCCACTGAAGAAATACCAATCTAGTTGGCTAAACTAAACTGATAGATCAGAGAGAATTACGAATCTATAATGATCATGAAAATATAATTCAGATGAGAATCAAATCTTTTATCATAAATAATCTGAACGTAAACCCACAATTCATCGGATCCCAACAAACACAACGCAAGGATGGATTACATAAGATAGATCACTGTGAGAATCGCGGTGACCATGGTAATGAAGAACATAAAGAGATATAGCTATCTAGGTACTAACTATGGACCCATAGGTCTGTGGTGAAATACTCACACATCACCATGAAAGCAACAAGGATAATGTGGAGGCCCTCCGTGATCGCCCCCCCCCTCAGGTAGGGCACCGGAAAAGGGCTCCAGATGAATCGCGGCGGAACAGAGACTTGCGGTGGAGGAAAAAGTGTTTGGGGAGATCCTATAGGGTTTTCGGAATATATGTGAATTTATAAGCTAGGGTACGAGTTTAGGTGAGCTGGGGGCACAAGCTAACAGGGCGGGGCCACCCCCTTGGGCGTGCCCTGTTGGCTTCTTGAGCCCCTTCGTGGCATCTGGCCTTATTCGAAGCTTCCAGGTTTTCTTTTGGTCCAGAAAAGACATCAAAAAGTTTTGGGGTACTTGGACTTCCTTTAGTACTGTAAACCTGAAAACCCAAAAACATGCTGAAAACAACAACTGGACTTGGCACTGGGTTAATAGGTTAGTGCTCAAAAATAATATAAAACAACAAATAAATGCGTTAAAAGTATCTTAGAATGATAATATAATAGCATGTAACAATACAAAATTATAGATACGTTGGAGACGTATCAGTAATGGACACATATCTTTTGATATCCGTATCTCATAAACACAAGGGTGACCCTATGCTTTACATGCCCTGGTACTTTCTCACGGACTACCAAGATTTAAGCTTGGGGGAGTTGATGATTCTAATTTATGTGATATATTTCCTATATATTTTGTGCCTACAAGATGGGCTTTGTGGAATTTTACCGTGTTAGCACACTTATTTTTGTTGATAATCCTTTAGGTGACGTCATTTAGAGAAATATTCATTTAATTGAGAAAACCCCAAAAATGACAGTGGAATCACATATTAAAAGTGATAAACACTTTACATAAGAAATCGAGCAATAAGGCGAAAGAAACAGACATGGCCGTGCTTCTAGAGCGAATGGCAACGTTCAATACGACCGCGTTCGCTCGCATGAGGGCACGTTTTGCACGCCGCCGCCTCTGGGGGATCAACTATTTTCACCCCATCGAAGCATTGTGAATCAGACGAACAGAGACTCCAAAAAACCCATCCAGAAGGCAGAACCCTAGCCTCCGGAGCCCATCCAAAGGGAAGATCGACCAGGAGAAGAAGGGGATTCCTCTCACCGCGAGGGAACACCATCATCATCATGAACATCTACATAATCACAACAATCATCATCTTTTGCATCCTTATCATCTGCAACATCAAGAACCCGAGTAGTCCTTCGGTGTACCGGTTGAAACATTCGTCCATATATTCCATTACCATTACCATGATGATTTTTGTTCCCATGTGTGCGTAGAACCATAGTTCTCCCGGATATGGATGAACCATGGTATGTGTAGGATCTAAAACATTTATTATGGATACTAGATCCTCTATAGAATGCTTAGTTTAATAACTTCGTTAATGTTGTGAAGGGGCCCCACTCAACATTTGTGCCTTTGTTGGCCATGAAGTATATCACTATCTTTGCATAGGTTTAGGATGTGGAGGTAATTCGAGGTGATAGTAAAAGCCTAATGCTCCTAACCTTACAAGTGACCGGGGATTACAAAGAACTCTTAGCGAGGCCACGTCCATGAGGAAATCCTTAATTATCATGAGTTGTATTCCACAAGGGGAGACTATGATGGTGACGTGCGTGGCAGGAAGTCTACCACGAGTAGAACGTGTTCTGTACCCTGCTCCGCCCATCATAATCATCGACAGTGGCTCCGCTTCATGTTATGCTTGCGCATAGTAGTACTAGAAACATACCAATGGGGATTCCAGACTCCCTAAGAACACCTTCTTAATTTTATTGTTTCACTGTCATCTATCATTCTTTACTTTTATTCACTTCTACTATATCTAGTTACAAGTCACCATTTTACTCAAATATTATTTAAATCCGCCCTCACTCCACTTCAAGTATAAAATTATCTACAAACATAAAGTTACATAATTCTCTACAAGGGGCAAAAGCCTGATTTTTGTGCTCCGTGCGGGATCAATACTCTTACTTCCAAAAGGCTATAACTAAAACCATGTGCACTTGCAGGCTATCAGGCACCAACGTCGTCATGCGCCTCCTCCCATCTCCTTCCCCTCCTCCCTGGTTCAGGGCCGGCCCTATGTTTTGGAAGGCCCTAGTTGGCCTCGACGACATGCCCCCCCGAAGTTGTAAGAACATATATTAAACATGATACATAAACATCATTTTTTCAGCAATGATTCTTAGGAAACATTGTAAAACAGACTATTAGCTCAAAATTACTATGAAAAAAGAATACAGACAATTAAAAATTTGTAAATCAAAACCCTAATTATGTTTCATGTACACAGTACACTGAAATTGGGGATGAATTAACACGTACTTGTGAAAGACCCACAAACTCACGATCATGATCTTGTGATGCCAATGACCTACATCAGCTTATTGATGGATTGATTGTCAAGGCCTCGTGGACATGCCGGATGGGCGGAACACCGGGTTGCCAGCACAGGGCGCATGTCGCAAAGCCAGGTTGCCGGCCTGTCGCACGCAATGCCGCAGCAGTGAGAACGAACAAAAATCTGGTGATTCCCGAGCCGCCAAGGCGGAGGTGACAAGCGACTGTTGAGGAAAACTGGAAGACGAACTATTGAAAAGAATGACAAAACGTCCGATTGATTATCATGTGCGGCCGTGCCTGGGATGCTTCAACTGTCGCTAGCTTCAATTGGGCCTAGCCCATCTCCAGGCACCGGGTTTCCTTTATTTTTTTAGTCCACATATTTTTTTGCCGGGCTATACTACACATACATCTAAATCTTGGGCCCCCTCTGGCCCGGGCCCTGGGCCGCCGCCCCTTTTACCATACGCGAGGGCCGACTCTGCCCCGACTCTCTCTCCCTCTATCACACACACACTCGGTGTGCAGGAAAACCATGGCCAACTAGATTGAGTTGTCGTCGCGGTATCTATCAGCTCCAAGAACCCGCTGTTGGAAATATGTCCTAGAGGAAATAATTAAATGGTTATTATTATATTTCCTTGTTCATGATAATTGTCTATTGTTCATGCTATAATTGTATTAACCGGAAAACGTAATACATGTGTGAATACATAGACCACACCATGTCCCTACTCAGCCTCTAGTTGACTAACTTGTTGATCAATAGATGGTCATCGTTTCCTGAACATGGACATTGGATGTCGTTGATAATGGGATCACATCGTTAGGAGAATGATGTGATGGACAAGACCCAATCCTAAGCATAGCACAAGATCATGTAGTTCGTCTGCTAGAGCTCTTTTAATGTCAACTATCATTTCCTTAGACCATGAGATTGTGCAACTCCCAAATACCGTAGGAATTCTTTGGGTGTATCAAATGTCACAACGTAACTGGGTGACTATAAAGGTGCACTACATGTATCTCTGAAAGTGTCTGTTGGGTTGGCACGAATTGTAACAAAGAGGTATCTCTAGGACCACTTGGTAATACATCATCATAATGAGCTCAATGTGACTAAGGAGTTAGTCAGGCGATCATGTGATGTGGAACGGGTAAAGATACTTGCCGGTAACGAGATTGAACAAGGTATAGGGATACCGATGATCCAATCTCGGGCAAGTAACATACCGATGGACAAAGGGAAATATATACGAGATCAATTGAATCCCCGACATCGTGGTTCATCTGATGAGATCATCATGGAACATGTGGGAGATAATATGGGTATCCAGATCCCTCTATTGGTTATTGGCCAGAGAGGTGTCTCGGTCATGACTGCATGGTTCCCGAACCTATAGGGTCTACACACTTAAGGTTCGGTGATGCTAGAGTTGTAATGGGAATTGTATGTCATTATTGAAAGTTGTTCGAAGTCCCAGATGAGATCCCGGACGTCACGAGGAGTTCCGGAATGGTCTAGAGGTGAAAATTTATATATGGGAAGTCCAGTTTCAGTCATAGGAGAGGTTTCTGGGTTTATCGGTATTGTACCGGGACCACCGAAGGGGTTCCGGGGGTCCACCGGGAGCATCCACCTGCCCCGGAGGACCTAATGGTATGTAGTTGGGTGGTAACCAGCCCCTTAGTGGGTTGGTGCGCCCCCACAAGGGCCCAAGGCGCCTAGGGTTGGAAACCCTAGGGGGTGGGGGCGCCTCCCACCTAACTTGGGAGGCAAGTTCCCCCCTGGCCACTGCCCCCCCTCTAGATGGATCTAGGGGGGCCGTCCACCTCTCCCCTTCCCCGTATAAATAGTGCGGGGGTGGGAGTGCAGCCAAAACCTTCCCCCTGGCGCAGCCCTCCCCCTCCCTACACCTCCTTCTCCTCCGTAGCGCTTAGCGAAGCTTTGCCGGAGAACCGCGAGCTCCACTGCCACCACGCCGTCGTGCTGCCGGAGCTCTCCCTCAACATCTCCTCCATCAAGAAGGAGGAGACGTCCCTGATCTGTATGTGTGTAGAGCACGGAGGCGCCGTCTGTTCGGCGCTTGGATCGGATTTGTCGCGATTTGAATCGCCGCGAGTACGACTCCGTCAACCGCGTTCTTTGTAACACTTCCGCTTAGCGATCTTCAATGGTATGGAGATGCACTCCCTCTCTCTCGTTGCTAGCATCTCCTAGATTGGTCTTGGTGACACGTAGGAGAAAATTATAATTGTTACTACGTTCCCCAACAGTGGCATCATGAGCTAGGTCTATGCGTAGATTCTATGCACGACTAGAACAGAAGTAGTTGTGGGCAATGATTTGGTCAATTTTCTTGCCATTACTAGTCTTATCTTGATTCGGCGGCATAGTGGGATGAAGGGTCCCAGACCGACTTTACACATAAGCTTACGCGAGACAGGTTCCACTTTAGTCGGATCATATTCTATGAAGACGGTCATTATGAAGGGTAAATAGAAATTGCCATATCACCATTGTGGCTTTTGCGTAGGTAAGAAAAGTTCTTTCTAGAAACCCATAGCAGATACGTAAAAATTGCAACAACAATTAGAGGACATCTAACTTGTTTTTGCAGGGTATGCTATTTCATGTGATATGGCCAAAAGGATTTGATGAAATATATGTGATGTATGAGATTGATCATGTTCTTGTAATAGGAATCACGACTTGCATGTCCATGAGTATGACAACCGGCAGGAGCCATAGGAGTTATCTTAATTTATTGTATGACCTGCGTGTCAATCAAGAATGCCATGTAATTACTTTACTTTATTGCGAACCGTTAGCCATAGTAGTAGAAGTAATAGTTGGCGAGACAACTTCATGAAGACATGATGATGGAGATCATGGTGTTGTGCCGGTGACGATGGTGATCATGCCGCGCCCGGAAGATGGAGATCAAAGGCGCATGATGATATTGGCCATATCATGTCACTTTATGATTTGCATGTGATGTTTATCATGTTCTTACATCCTATTTACTTAGAACGCTGGTAGCATAAATAAGATGACCCCTCACTAAAATTTCAAGAAAAGTGTTCCCCCTAAGTGTGCACCGTTGCAAAGGATCGTTGTTTCGAAGAACCACAAGATGATCGGGTGTGATAGATTCTAACATTCGCATACAACAGGTGTAAGCTAGATTTACACACGCGAAACACTTAGGTTGACTTGACGAGCCTAGCATGTACAGGCATGGCCTCAGTACATGAGAGACCGAAGGTCAAACATGAGTCGTATAGTAGAGGCGATCAACATGGAGATGTTCACCATTGATGACTAGTCTGTCTCACGTGATGATCGGACTCGACCTAGTCAATGTTGATCATGTATCACTTAGATGACTAGAGGGATGTGTAACTGAGTGGGAGTTCATTAATAATTTGATTAGATGAACTTAATTATCATGAACTTAGTCTGAAATTGTCTTTACAATCTATCTTGTAGATCCAATGGCCAACGCTAATGTTGCCCTCAACGTCAACGAGTTCCTAGAGAAAACCAAGCTGAAAGACGATGGAAGCGATTATACAGACTGGGTCCATAACTTGAGGATCATCCTCATAGATTCCAATAAATTATATGTCCGTGATGCACCGCTAGGTGACGCACCCGTTTTCCCAGCAACTCACGACGTTATGAACACCTGGTAGTCGCGGTGATGATTACTCCCCGGTTTAGTGCGGCATGCTTTACAGCTTAGAACCAAGGCTCCAAAAGCGTTTTGAGTAACACGGAGCATATGAGATGTTCCAAGAGCTGAGAATGGTTTTCCAAGCTCATGCCCGGCTGGAGAGATATGAAGTCTCCGACAAGTTCTTCAGTTGTAAGATGGAGGAAAATAGTTCTGTCATTGAGAACATACTCAAAATGTCTGGGTTGCACAACCGCTTGTCTCAGCTGGGAGTTAATCTTCCGGATGACTCGGTTATTGACAGAATCATCTAGTCGCTTCCACCTAGATACAAGAGCTTTGTGATGAACTACAATATGCAAGGGATGGAGAAGTCCATTCCTGAGTTATATTCGATGCTGAAATCAACGGAGGTGGAAATCAAAAAGGAACATCAGGTTTTGATGGTGAATAAGACCACTAGTTTCAAGAAAGGCAAGGGTAAGAAGAACTTCAAGAAGGATGACAAAGCAGTTGTCGCGCCCGATAAATTAGTTGTCGGGAAGAAGCCCAAGAATGGACCCAAGCCTGAGACTGAGTGCTTTTATTGCAAGGGAACCGGTCACTGAAGTGGAACTGCCCCAAGTACTTAGCGGATAAGAAGGCCGACAACATCAAAGGTGTTAGAAATATGCCCTAGAGGCAATAATAAAATGGTTATTATTGTATTTCCTTGTTCATGATAATTGTCTATTGTTCATGCTATAATTGTGTTAACCGGAAACCATAATACATTTGTGAATACATAGACCACAACATGTCCCTAGTGAGCCTCTAGTTGGCTAGCTCGTTGATCAATAGATAGTCACGGTTTCATGACCATGGACATTGGATGTCATTGATAATGGGATCACATCCTTAGGAGAATGATGTGATGGACAAGACCCAATCCTAAGCATAGCACAAGATCGTGTAGTTCATCTGCTAAAGCTTTTCAATGTCAAGTATCGTTTCCTTACACCATGAGATTGTGCAACTCCCGGATACCGTAGGAATGCTTTGGGTGTGCCAAACGTCACAACGTAACTGGGTGTCTATAAAGGTGCACTGCGGGTATCTCCGAAAGTGTCTATTGGGTTGGCACGAATCGAGACTGGGATTTGCCACCCCGTTTGACGGAGAGGTATCTCTGGGCCCACTCGGTAAGACATCATCATAATGAGCTCAATGTGACTAAGGAGTTAGCCACAAGATGATGTATTACGGAATGAGTAAAGAGACTTGTCGGTAACGAGATTGAACAAGGTATAGAGATACCGACGATCGAATCTCGGGCAAGCATCATACCGATAGACAAAGGGAATTGTATATGGGATTGACTGAATCCCCGACATCGTGGTTCATTCAATGAGATCATCGTGGAGCATGTGGGAGCCAACATGGGTATCCAGATCCCACTGTTGGTTATTGACCGGACAGGTGTCTCGGTCATGTCAACGTGTCTCCCGAACCCGTAGGGTCTACACACTTAAGGTTCGATGACGCTAGGGCTATAGGGAAATGGTATACGTGATTACCGAAGTTTGTTCGGAGTCTTGGATGATATCCCGGACGTCACGAGGAGCTCTGTAATGGTCCGAAGGTAAAGATTGATATATAGGAAGTCCAGCTTTGGTCACCGGAAAGTTTTCGGGCTCATCGGTAGTGTACCGGGAGTGCCAGGAGGGTGCCAGAGGACCCCCGGGAGGGGTGTGATGACCAAAGGACTTTGTGGGCTGTTAGAGGAGGTGTACCAGCCCTTATTGGGATGGCCACGTCCTTCCGGAAAGGCCCATGCAGCTAGGGATAAGGAGATAAGGCTAAAGGAGATTCAAAAGGAAGAGATCCACCTCCCTTGTGGGAGGTGGACTCCTCCCTAGCTTCGGCCGAAGCTCTCCTCCTTGGAGGAGGGGCCAAGGCAGACCTCCCTCTCCCTCCCCCTATATATACTTGAGGTTTTGGCTGTTTTGAGACAAGATTTGATCTCTCTCTCCCATGGCGCAGCCCTACCTCTCTTCTTCCTCCTCCGTAGTGCTTAGGCGAAGCACTGCCAGAATACCTTGCTACTCCACCACCACCACGCCATCATGCTGCTGTTGGAGTTCTTCCCCAACCTCTCCTTCCTCCTTGCTGGATTAAGGCGCGGGAGATGTCACCGGGCTGTACGTGTGTTGAACGCGGAGGCGCCGTTGTTCGGCGCTAAGATCGAAGTCCACCGCGATCTGAATCGCTACGAGTACGACTCCACCAACCGCGTTCTTGTAACGCTTCTGCTTAGCGATCTTCAAAGGTATGAAGATGCAATCTCTCCTCAATCCTTGCTGGTTTCTCCATAGATAGATCTTGGTGACACATAGGAATTTTTTTGATTTACTATGACGTCTCCCAACAGTGGCATCATTAGCTAGGTCTATGCGTAGAATCTATGCACGAGTAGAACACAAAGTAGTTGTGGGCGTCGATCTTGTTAATTTGCTTACCACTACTAGTCTTATCTTGATTCAACGGTATTGTGGGATGAAGTGGCCCAGACCAACTTTACACGTATGCTTACGTGAGACCGGTTCCACCGCTTGACATGCACTTGTTGCATAAGGTGGCTAGCGGGTGTCTGTCTCTTCCACCTTAGTCGGATTGGATTCGATGAAAAGTGTCCTTATGAAGGGTAAATAGAAATTGGCATATCACGTTGTGGTTTTGTCATAGGTAAGAAACGTTCTTGCTAGAAACCTATAGCAGCCACGTAAAAACTTGCAACTACAAATTAGAGGACGTCTAACTTTTTTTTGCAGCATGTGCCTTGTGATGTGATATGGCCCAAAGGATGTGATGTGATGCATTGTGATGTATGAGATTGATCATGTTCTTGTAATAGGATTCACGACTTGCATGTCGATGAGTATGACAACCGGCAAGGGCCATAGGAGTTGTCTTATTTTATTGTATGACCTGCGTGTCAATCATAAACGCCATGTAATTACTTTACTTTATTGATAAATGTTAGCCATAGTATTAGAAGTAATAGTTGGCGAGACAACTTCATGAAGACACAATGATGGAGATCATGATGATGGAGATCATGGTGTCGTGCCGGTGACAGTGGTGATCATGGTGCCCCGAAGATGGAGATCAAAGGAGCAAGATGATATTGGCCATATCATGTCACTATATTGATTGCATGTGATGTTTATTATGTTTACATCTTATTTTCTTAGAACGACGATAGTAAATGAGATGATCTCTCAATAAAATTTCAAGAAAGGTGTTCACCCTAACTGTGCATCGTTGCTAAGGATCATTCTTCTGAAGCACCACGTGATGATCGGGTGTGATAGGTTCTAACGTTTGCATACAACGGGTGTAAGCCAGATTTACACACGCGAAACACTTAGGTTGACTTGATGAGCCTAGCATGTACAGACATGGCCTCGGAACACGGAAGATTGAAAGGTCGAACATGAGTCGTATAGAAGATACGATCAACATAGAGATGTTCACCATGGACGACTAGTCCGTCTCACGTGATGATCGGACACGGGCTAGTTGACATGGATCATGTGTCACTTGGATGACTAGAGAGTTGTCTATCTAATTGGGAGTTCATTAAATAATTTGATTATGTGAACTTAATTATCATGAACTTAGTCTAAAATTGTCTTTACAATCTATATTGTAGATCCAATGGCCAACGCTAAGGCCAACATCAACTTCAACGCGTTCCTAGAGAAAACCAAGCTGAAAGATGATGGAAGCAACTATGCGGACTGGGTCCGTAGCTTGAGGATCATCCTCATAGCTTCCAAAAGATTGTATGTCCTCGATGCACCGCTAGGTGATGCACCCGTTCTCCTAGCAGAGCAAGACATTGCGAACGCTTGGCATTCATGCTGCGATGATTACTCCCTTGTTCAGTGCGGCATGCTTTATAGTTTAGAACCGGGGCTCCAAAAGCGTTTTGAGCAACATGGAGCACATGAGATGTTCCAATAGCTGAAACTGGTTTTCCAAGCTCATGCTCGGGTCAAGAGATATGACGTCTCCGACAAGTTCTTCAGCTGTAAGATGGAGGAGAACAGTTCTGTCAGTGAACACATCCTCAAGATGTCTGGGCTACACAATCGCTTGACTCAGCTGGGAGTTAATCTCCCGGATGACTTGGTCATTGACAGAATCCTCCAGTCGCTTCCACCTAGCTACAAGAGCTTTGTGATGAACTACAACATGCAAGGGATGGAGAAGTCCATTCCTGAGTTGTACTTGATGCTGAAATCAGCGGAGGTCGAGATCAAAAAGGAGCATCAAGTGTTGAGGGTAAATAAGACCACTAGTTTCAAGAAAGGCAAGGGTAAGAAGAACTTCAAGAAGGACGACAAAGCTCTTGCCGCGCCCGGTAAGCAAGTTGCCGGGAAGAAGAACAAGAATGGACCCAAGCCTGAGACCGAGTGCTTTTATTGCAAGGGTATCGGTCACTGGAAGTGGAACTGCCCCAAGTACTTAGCAGATAAGAAGGCCGGGAACGTTAAAGGTATATGTGATATACTTGTTATTGATGTGTACCTAAGCAGCACTCATAGTAGCTCCTGGGTATTTGATACCGGTGCAGTTGCTCACATTTGTAACTCCAAGCAGGAGCTGCGGAATAAGCGGAGACTGGCGAAGGACGAGGTGACGATGCGCGTCGAGAATGGTTCCAAGGTCGATGTGATCACCGTCGGCACGCTACCTCTACATCTACCTTCGGGGTTAGTTTTAAACCTCAATAATTATTATTTAGTACCAGCTTTGAGCTTGAACATTGTATCTGGATCTCATTTGATGTGAGATGGCTACTCATTTAAATCCGATAATAATGGTTGTTCCATTTATATGAGAGATATGTTTTATGGTCATGCCCCGCTGGTCAATGGTTTATTTTTATTGAATCTTGAACGTGATGTTACACATATTCATAACGTGAATACCAAATGATGTAAGGTTGATAATGATAGTCCCATATACTTGTGGCACTACCGCCTTGGTCATATTGGTGTCAAACTCATGAAGAAACTCCATGCAGATGGACTTTTGGAGTCTCTTGATTATGAATCATTTGACACGTGCGAACCATGCCTCATGGGAAAGATAACTAAGACTCCGTTCTCTAGAACAATGGAGCGAGCAACCAACTTGTTGGAAATAATACATACCGATTTATGTGGACCGATGAGCGTTGAGGCTCGTGGTGGCTATCGTTATGTTCTCACCCTCACTAATGACTTAAGCAGATATGGGTATGTCTAATTGATGAAACACAAGTCTGGGACCTTTGAAAAGTTCAAGGAATTTCAGACTGAGGTAGAGAATCATTGTGACAAGAAAAAAGTTCTTACGATCTGAGCATGGAGGAGAATATTTGAGTCGCGAGTTTGGCACACACTTAAGGAAATGTGAATTGTTTCACAACTCACGCCGCCTGGCACACCTCAGCGTAATGATGTGTCCGAATGTCGTAATCACACTCTATTGGATATGGTGTGATTTATGATGTCTCTTATTGACTAACCGCTATCATTTTGGGGATATGCATTAGAGACTACCGCATTCACTTTAAATAGGGCACCGTCTAAATCCGTTGAGACGATACCGTATGAATTATGGTTTGGGAAGAAACCTAAGCTATCATTTCTGAAAGTTTGGGGATGCAATGCTTATGTCAAGAAACTTCAACCTGAAAAGCTCAAACCCAAATCAGAAAAGTGCGTCTTCATAGGATACCCTAAGGAAACTATTGGGTATACCTTCTACCTCAAATCCTAAGGCAAGATCTTTGTTGCCAAGAATGGATCCTTTCTAGAGAAAGACTTTCCCTCGAAAGAAGTAAGTGGGAGAAAGTAGAACTTGATGAGGTAATTGTACCCCCTCTCGAACCGGAAAGTAGCGCCGCGCACGAGAGTGTTTTCGTGGTGCCTGCACCGACTAGAGAGGAAGTTAAAGATGATGATCATGAAACTTCTGATCAAGTTACTAAAGAAATTCGTAGGTCCACGAGGACATGTTCCGCACCAGAGTGGTACAGCAACCCTATCCTGGAAATCATGTTGTTAGACAACGGTGAACCCTCGAACTATGAAGAAGCAATCACGGGCCCAGATTCCAACAAATGGCTTGAAGCCATGAAATCCGAGATAGGATCCATGTATGAGAATAAAGTGTGGACTTTGGTGGACTTGCCCGATGATCAGCAAGCCATAGAAAATAAATGGATCTTTAAGAAGAAGACTGACGCAGATGGTAATGTGACCTTCTATAACGCTCGGCTTGTCGCTAAGGGTTGAAGTTCAAGGAGTTGACTAAGATGAGACCTTTTCACCCGTAGCGATGCCGAAGTTCGTCTGAATCATGTTAGCAGTTGCCGCATTTTATGATTATGAGATCTGGCAAATGGACGTCAAAACGGCATTCCTTAACGGTTTCCTTAAGGAACAATTGTATATGATGCGGCCGGAAGGTTTTGTCGGTCCTAAGAATGCTGACAAGGTATGCAAGCTCCAACACTCCATCTATGGACTGGTGCAAGCATCTCGGAGTTGGAACATTTGCTTTGATGAGGTGATCAAAGCATTTGGGTTTATGCAGACTTATGGAGAAGCCTGTATTTACAAGAAAGTGAGTGGCAGCTCTGTAGCATTTCTCATTTTATATGTGGATGACATATTGTTGATGGGAAATTATATAGAACTTTTGGAAAGTGTAAAGGCCTACTTGAATAAGTGTTTTTTAATGAAGGACCTTGGAGAAGCTGCTTACATGTTAGCCATCAAGATCTATAGAGAGAGATTGAGACGCCTCATTGGTCTTGCACAAAGCACATACCCGACAAGACATTGAAGAAGTTAAATATGGATCAGTCCAAGAAGGGGTTCTTACCTGTATTGCAAGGTGTGAGATTGAGCACAGCTCAATGCCCGACCTCGGTAGAAGATAGAGAAAATATGAGTGTCATCCCCTATGCCTCATCCATAGGCTCGATTATGTATGCCATGTTGTGTACCAGATCTGATGTGAACCTTGCCATAAGTTTGGTAGGGAGGTACCAAAGTGATCCCGGAATGGAATACGGGACAACGGTCAAGAATATCCTTAAGTACCTGAAAAGGACTAAGGAAATGGTTCTCGTTTATGGAGGTGCCGAAGAGCTCGTCGTAAAGGGTTACGTCGATGCTAGCTTCAACACAGATCCGGATGACTCCAAGTCACAAACCGAATACATGTATATTTTGAATGGTGGGGCAGTCAGCTCGTGCAGTGGCAAGCAAAGCTTCGTGGCGGCATCTACATGTGAAGCGGAGTAAATAGCTGCTTCGGAAGCAGCGCAGGAAGGAGTCTGTATGAAGGAGTTCATCACTGACCTAGGAGTGATTCCCAATGCGTCGGGCCCGATGACTCTCTCCAGTGACAACACTGGAACTATTGCCATTGCCAAGGAGCCCAGGTTTCACAAGAAGACCAAGCACATCAAGCGTCGCTTATCTGTTGATTAAACCTCTTTCACGAGCGAAACATGATCAACACCAGAACTCTATGGGTGTTCGATTCATCACAATGTAACTAGATTATTGACTCTAGTGCAAGTGGGAGACTGTTGGAAATATGCCCTAGAGGCAATAACAAAATGGTTATTATTATATTTCCTTGTTCATGATAATTGTCTATTGTTCATGCTATAATTGTATTTACCGGAAACCGTAATACATGTGTGAATACATAGACCACACCATGTCCCTAGTGAGCTCATTGATCAATAGATTGTCATGGTTTCCTTACCATGGACATTGGATGTCATTGATAACGGGATCACACATTAGGAGAATGATGTGATGGACAATAACCAATCCTAAGCATAGCACAAGATCGTGTAGTTCGTCTGCTAGAGATTTTCTAATGTCAAGTATCATTTCCTTAGACCATGAGATTGTGAATCTCCTGAATACTGTAGGAATGCTTTGGGTGTATCAAACATCAAAACATAACTGGGTGACTATAAAGGTGCATTACAGGTATCTCCGAAAGTGTCTGTTGGGTTGGCACGCATCGAGACTAGGATTTGTCACTCCATGTGATGGAGAGGTATCTCTAGGCCCACTCGGTAATACATCATCATAATGAGATCAATGTGACTAAGGAGTTAGTCATGAGATCATGTGTTATGGAATGAGTAAAGAGACTTGCCGGTAACGAGATTGAACAAGGTATAGGAATACCAACGATTGAATCTCGGGCAAGTAACATACTGATGGACAAAGGGAATTGTATACGAGATTAATTGAATCCCCGACATCGTGGTTCATCTGATGTGATCATCGTGGAAAATGTGGGAGCCAGTATGGATATCCAGATCCCGCTATTGGTTATTGGCCGGAGAGGTGTCTCGATCATGACTGCATGGTTCCCGAACCCGTAGGGTCTACACACTTAAGGTTTGATGACGCTAGAGTTGTAATGGGAATTGTATGTGGTTACCAAAAGTTGTTCAGAGTCCCAGATGAGATCCCGAAAGCCACGAGGAGTTCCGGAATGGTCCGGAGGTGAACATTTATATATGGTAAGTCCAGTTTCAGTCACCGGAAAGTTTTCGGGGTTTATAGGTATTGTACCGGGACCACCGAAGGGGTTCCGGGGGGCCACCGGGAGGGTCCACCTACCCCGGAGGGCCTAATGGGCTGAAGTTTGGTGGGAACCAGCGCCGTAGTGGGCTGGTGCGCCCCCAAGGGCCCAAGGCGCCTAGGGTTGGAAACCCTAGGGGGTGGGGGTGCCTCCCACCTAACTTGGGAGGCAAGTTCGCCCCCCTCGGCTGCCGCCCCCTCTAGATGGATCTAGGTGGGCCGGCCACCTCTCCCCTTCCCCTATAAATATTGAGGGGTGGGAGGGCAGCCGCACCCTTCCCCCTGGCGCAGCCCCCCTTCCTACACCTCCTCCTCCTTCATAGCACTTAGCGAAGCTCTGCCGGAGAACCGCGAGCTCCGCCGCCACCACGCCGTCGTGTTGCCAGAGCTCTCCCTCAACTTCTCCTCCCCCCTTGCTAGATCAAGAAGGAGGATACGTCCCCGGGCTATACGTGTGTTGAGCGTGGAGGCGTCATCCGTTCAGCTCTTGGATCGGATCTTCCGCGATTTGAATCGCCGCGAGTACGATTCCATCAACCGCGTTCTTTGTAATGCTTCCGCTTAGCGATCTTCAAGGGTATGAAGATGCACTCCCTCCCTCTCGTTGCTAGCATCTCCTAGATTGATCTTGGTGACACGTAGGAAAAATTTAGAATTGTTACTATGTTCCCAAACAGTGGCATCATGAGCTAGGTCTATGCATAGATTCCATGCACAAGTAGAACACATGTAGTTGTGGGCGATGATTTGGTCAATTTTCTTGCCGTTACTAGTCTTATCATGATTCGGCGGCATTACGGGATGAAGCGGTCTGGACTGACTTTCCACGTACGCTTACGTGAGACAGGTTCCACCGCCTGACATGCACTTGTTGCATAAGGTGGCTAGCGGGTGTCTGTCTCTCCCACTTTAGTCGGATCGGATTCGATGAATAGGGTCCTTATGAAGGGTAAATAGAAATTGGCATATCACCATTGTGGCTTTTGCGTAGGTAGGAAACGTTCTTGCTAGAAACCCATAGCAGCCACGTAAAACATGCAACAACAATTAGAGGACGTCTAACTTGTTTTTGCAGGGTATGCTCTGTGATGTGATATGGCCAAAAGTATGTGATGAAATATATGTGATGTATGAGATTGATCATGTTCTTGTAATAGGAATCATGACTTGCATGTCGATGAGTATGACAACTGGCAGGAGCCATAGGAGTTGTCTTAATTTATTGTATGACCTGTGTGTCAATCAAAAACGCCATGTAATTACTTTACTTTATTGCTAACCGTTAGCCATAGTAGTAGAAGTAATAGTTGGCAAAACAACTTCATGAAGACATGATGATGGAGATCATGGTTTCGTGCCGGTGACGATGGTGATCATGTCGCGCCCCAAAGATGGAGATCAAAGGCGCAAGATGATATTGGCCATATCATGTCACTTTATGATTTGCATGTGATGTTTATCCTGTTCTTACATCTTATTTGCTTAGAACGGCGGTAGCATAAATAAGATGATCCCTCACTAAAATATCAAGAAAAGTGTTCCCCCTAAGCGTGCACCATTGTGAAGGATTGTTGTTTCGAAGCACCACGTGATGATCGGGTGTGATAGATTCTAACATTCGCATACAACGGGTGTAAGCCAGATTTACACACGCAGAACATTGAGGTTGACTTGACGAGCCTAGCATGTATAGACATGGCCTCGAAACACGAGAGACCAAAATGTCGAACAAGAGTCATATAGTAGATGCGATCAACATGGAGATGTTCACCATTGATGACTAGTCTCTCTCACGTGATGATCGGACACGGCCTAGTCGATGTGGATCATGTATCACTTAGATGACTAGAGGGATGTCTATCTGAGTGGGAGTTCATTAATAATTTGATTAGATGAACTTAATTATCATGAACTTAGTCTAAAATTGTCTTTACAATCTATCTTGTAGATCCAATGGTCCACGCTAATGTTGCCCTCAACTTCAACGCGTTCCTAGAGAAAACCAAGTTGAAAGATGATGGAAGCCACTATACGGACTGGGTCCGTAACTTGAGGATCATCCTCATAGCTTCCAAGGAATTATATGTCCTTGATGCACCGCTAGGTGATGCACCGCTAGGTGACGCACCCGTTATCCCAGAAACTCTGGACGTTATGAACATCTGGCAGTCGCGTAGTGATGATTACTCACTGGTTCGGTGTGACATGCTTTACAGCTTAGAACCGGGGCTCCAAAAGCGTTTTGAGCAACACGGAGCATATGAGATGTTCCAAGAGCTGAGAATGGTTTTCCAAGCTCATGCCCTGGTCGAGAGATATGAAGTCTCCGACAAGTTCTTCAGTTGTAAGATGGAGGAAAATAGTTTTGTCAGTGAGCACATACTCCAAATGTCTGGGTTGCACAACCGCTTGTCTCAGCTAGGAGTTAATCTTCCAGACGACTGGGTTATTGGCAGAATCCTCCAGTCGCTTCCACCTAGCTACAAGAGCTTTGTGATGAACTACAATATGCAAGGGATGGAGAAGTCCATTCATGAGTTATATTCGATGCTGAAATCAGCGGAGGTGGAAATCAAAAAGAAACATCAAGTGTGAATGGTGAATAAGACCACTAGTTTCAAGAAAGGCAAGGGTAAGAAGAACTTCAAGAAGGACGGCAAAGCAGTTGCCGCGCCTGGTAAATTAGTTGCTGGGAAGAAGCCCAAGAATGGACCCAAGTCTGAGACTGAGTGCTTTTAATTCAATGGAACCGGTCACTAGAAGCGGAACTGCCCCAAGTACTTAGCGGATAAGAAGGCCAGCAACGTCAAACGTATATATGATATACATGTTATCGATGTGTACCTTACCAACGCTCGTAGTAGCTCCTGGATATTTGATACTGGTGCGGTTGCTCACATTTGTAATTCAAAACAGGAGTTGCAGAATAAGCGGAGACTAGCAAAGGACGAGGTGATGATGCGCGTCGGGAATGGTTCTAAGGTCGATGTGATCTCCGTCGACACGCTACCTCTACATCTATCTTCGGGATTAGTTTTAAACATCAACAATTGTTATCAGACCCGGACCTGAGGGGGGCGGGAAGGGCAGCCGCCCTGGGCCCCCGGGTCGGAAGGGCCCCCCAGCCAGGTACATGAGAGCACACCATTCCGATCTAGGCGCCATTGAAGCAATAGCAAGCAGTTCTATACCTCTCTGTCTTCAGGAAGAAGACACCCAAACATTATCTCTCTAGCGACCTAGGCCTTGGGCCTTTCTTTTTGACATGAAACGTGGATGGTTTGTTTAGTGGGAGTGTGCACCGCAACAGGCCAGGGCATGAAGAACATCGATTCAGCAATTAGGCGTTCTACAGCTAAAAAAAGCATTTAGGCGTACCTTTTCACCTAAAAATGCAATCAAGCCTTTTTTTCTAAAAAAATAAGCAATTAGGCATTTATTCCCCTAAAAACGAAAATACTTCCGTGTTTATTAAATAGAAGCAAGAAAAATATCAATTGATGGATACTTGGAGGTGTTTATTAAAAAGACGGTGGAATTAAGAATCAGATACTCGCATGCTCGCTCGTAACACACATACATTCACACATTAATATTAGGAAATAAAAAGTTGTAGAAAACTAAGCATGGTGGTGTAGAGTAAGTACCGGCAGAAATGCCGAATGGTAGGCTTGCGACATACGCAAACGCCGCGAAAATGGCGACGACACATTCAGTATTCTTGATTTCACATTTTTAACGTCGATTCCAACTATAAATTGGCATTTGATTGTTCTGTCAACCTTATTTAATGCTTTTTTAGATATTCTACTATTAATTTTAATATGTTTGTATTAGTGATTATAGTTGTTATGTATAGAACTTTCTCTTCTGCAATCGGTTACACGACACCAAAAATTTAATTTGTTCTTCGCCGCCACACGCGGCCGAAAATATGGGTTGATCTCCCTTGGGATCTCCCCTGGCTGGGCTGCTTGTGTCATCTATTGGCCGACGCAACGAGACGAATTACAGAGAAGGTGTCTCTAATTCTTTTTCTATTAACAAGTCATCAATGTATCTTTTTTTAGCAAGTCATCATTGTATCTAAGAGTATTTGAATTTTTCTAGGCCCTTGATTTTAAATTTGGCCGCGCCCCCAAAATGTCAGGACCGAGCCTGATTGTTATTTAGTACCAGTTTTGAGTATGAACATTGTATCTGGATCTCGTTTGATGTGAGATGGCTACTCATTTAAATCCGAAAATAATGGTTGTTCCATTTATATGAGAGAGATGTTTTATGGTCATGCCGCGCTGGTCAATGGTTTATTTTTATTGAATCCCAAACGTGATGTTACACACATTCATAATGTGAATACCAAATGATGTAAGGTTGATAATGATAGTCCCACATACTTGTGGCACTGCCGCCTTGGTCATATTGGTGTCAAACGCAGGAAGAAACTCCGTGCATATGGACTTTTGGAGTCTTTTGATTATGAATCATTTGACACGTGCGAACCATGCCTCATGGATAAGATGACTAAGACTCCATTCTCCAAAACAATGGAGCGAGCAACCAACTTGTTTGAAATAATACATACCGATGTATGTGGACCGATGAGCGTTGAGGCTCGCGGTGGCTATCGTTATGTTCTCACCCTCATTGATGACTTAAGCAGATATGCGTATGTCTACTTGATGAAACACAAGTCTGAGACCTTTGAAAAGTTTAAGGAATTTCAGAGTGAGGTAGAGAATCAACATGACAGGAAAATAAAGTTCTTACGATCTGATCATGCAGGAGAATATTTGAGTTACGAGTTTCATACACACTTAAGGAAATGTGGAATTGTTTCACAACTCACGCCGCCTGGCACACCTTAGCGTAATGGTGTGTCCGAACGTCGTAATCACACTCTATTGGATATGGTGCGATTTATGATGTCTCTTATTGACTAACCGCTATCATTTTGGGGATATGCATTAGAGACTGCCACATTCACTTTAAATAGGGCACCGTCTAAATCCGTTGAGACGACACCGTATGAATTATGGTTTGGGAAGAAACATAAGCTGTCGTTTTTGAAAGTTTGGGGATGCAATGCTTATGTCAAGAAACTTCAACCTGAAAAGCTCGAACCCAAATCGGAAAAGTGCATCTTCATAGGATACCCTAAGGAAACTATTGGGTATACCTTCTACCTCAGATCTAAAGGCAAGATATTTGTTGCCAAGAATGGATCCTTTCTAGCGGCAGAGTTTCTCTTGAAATAAGTAAGTGGGAGGAAAGTAGAACTTGATGCGGTACTGTACCCCTCTCGAACCGGAAAGTAGCGCAATGCAGGAGAGTGTTTTTGTGGTGCCTGCACCGACTAGAGAGGAAGTTAATGATGATGATCATGAAACTTCTGATCAAGTTACTATAGAACTTCATAGGTCCACGAGGACACGTTCCGCACCAGAGTGGTACGACAACCCTGTCCTAGAAATCATGTTGTTAGACAATGGCGAACCCTCGAACTATGAAGAAGCCATGGCAGGCCCAGATTCCAATAAATGGCTTGAAGCTATGAAATCCTAGATAGGATCCATGTATGAGAAAAAATTGTGGACTTTGGTGGACTTGCCTGATGATCAACAAGCCATAGAAAATAAATGGATCTTTAAGAAGAAGACTGATGCAGATGGTAATGTGATCGTCTATAAGGCTCGACTTGTCACTAAGGGTTATTGACAAGTTCAAGGAGTTGACTATGATGAGACCTTCTCACCCGTAGCCATGCTGAAGTCCGTTCAAATCATGTTAGAAGTTGTCGCATTTTATAATTATGAGATCTAGCAAGTGGACGCCAAAACGGCATTCCTTAACGGTTTCCTTAAGGAAGAATTGTATATGATGCAACCGGAAGGTTTTGTCGATCCTAAGAATGCTTACAAGGTATGCAAGCTCAAGCGCTCCATCTACGGAATGGTGCAAGCATCTCGGAGTTGGAATATTCACTTTGATGAGGTGATCAAAGCGTTTGGGTTTATGCAGACTTATGGAGAAGCATGTATTTATAAAAAAGTGATTGGGAGCTCTATAGCATTTCTCATTTTATATGTGGATGACATATAGTTGAGGGGAAATGATATCGAACTTTTGGAAAGCGTAAAGGCCTACTTGAATAAGTGTTTTTTAATGAAGGACCTTGTAGAAGCTGCTTACATATTAGGCACCAAGATATATAGAGATAGATCGAGATGCCTCATTGGTCTTTCACAAAGCACATACCTCGACAAGATATTGAAGAAGTTCAATAAGGATCAGTACAAGAAGAGATTCTTACTTGTATTGCAAGGTGTGAGATTGAGCACAGCTCAGTGCCCGACCTCGACAGAAGATAGAGAAAAGATGAGTGTCATCCCCTATGCCTCAGCCATAGGCTCGATTATGTATGCCATGCTGTGTACCAGACCTGATGTGAACCTTGCCATAAGTTTGGTAGGGAGGTACCAAAGTGATCCCGGAATGGAATAGGGGACAACGGTCAAGAATATCCTTAAGTACCTGAAAAGGACTAAGGATATGGTTCTCGTTTATGGAGGTGCCAAAGAGCTCGTCATAAAGGGTTACGTCGATGCTAGCTTCAACACAGATCCGGATGACTCCAAGTCACAAACCGGATACGTGTATATTTTGAATGGTGGGGCAGTCAGCTGGTGAAGTTGCATGCAAAGCGTCGTGGCGGCATCTACATGCGAAGTGGAGTACATAGCTACTTCGGAAGCAGCGAAGGTAAGAGTCTGGATGAAGGAGTTCATCACCGACCTAGGAGTGATTCCCAATGTGTTGGTCCCGATGACTATCTTCTGTGACAACAGTGGAGCTATTGCCATTGCCAAGGAGCCCAGGTTTCACAAGAAGACCAAGCACATCAAGCGCCGCTTCAACTCCATTCGTGGTTACATTCAGGATGGAGATATAGATATTTGTAAAGTACATACGGATCTGAATGCCGTGGATCCGTTGACTAAACCTCTTTCATGAGCGAAACATGATCAGCACTAGAACTCTATGGGTGTTCGATTCATCACAATGTAACTAGATTATTGACTCTAGTGCAAGTGGGAGACTATAGGAAATATGCCCTAGTGGTAATAATAAAATGGTTATTATTATATTTCCTTGTTCATGATAATTGTCTATTGTTCATGCTATAAATGTATTAACCGGAAACCGTAATACATGTGTGAATACATAGACCACACCATGTCCCTACTGAGCCTCTAGTTGACTAGCTCGTTGATCAATAGATGGTCATGGTTTCCTGACCATGGACATTGGATGTCGTTGATAATGGGATCACATCATTAGGAGAATGATGTGTCAGACAAGACGCAATCCTAAGCATGGCACAAGATCGTGTAGTTCGTCTGCTCGAGCTTTTCTAATGTCATGTATCATTTCCTTAGACCATGCGATTGTGCAACTCCTGGACACCGTAGGAATGCTTTGGGTGTATCAAACGTCACAACGTAAGTGGGTGACTATATAGGTCCACTACAGGTATCTCTAAAAGTGTCTGTTGGGTTGGCACGAATCGAGACTGGGATTTGTCACTCCATGTGACAAAGAGGTATCTCTGGGCCCACTCGGTAATACATCATCATAATGAGCTCAATGTGACTAAGGAGTTAGTCACCGGATCATGTGTTATGGAACGAGTAAAGAGACTTGCCGGTAACGAGATTGAACAAGGTATATGGATGCCGGCGATCGAATCTCGGGCAAGTAACATACCTATGGACAAAGGGAATTGTATACGACATTAATTGAATCCCTGACATCGTGGTTCATCCGATGAGATCATTGTGGAACATGTGGGAGCCAATATGGGTATCCAGGTAAATCTATTGGTTATTGGCCGGAGAGGTGTCTCGGTCATCACTACATGGTTCCCGAACCAGTAGGGTCTACACACTTAAGGTTCGGTGACGCTAGAGTTGTAATGGGAATTGTATGTGGTTACCGAAAGTTGTTCGGAGTCCCGTATAAGTTCCCGGACATCACGAGGAGTTCCGGAATGGTCCGGAGGTGAAGATTTATATATGGAAAGTCCAGTTTCAGTCATCGGAAAATTTTCGGGGTTTATCGGTATTGTACCGGGACCATCGAAGGGGTTTCGGGGGTCCATCGGGAGGGCCTACCTGCCCCGGAGGGCCTAATGGGCTAAGGTTGGGTGGGAACCAGCCCCTTAGTGGGATGGTGCGCTCCCCCCAAGGGCCTAATGCGCCTAGGGTTGGAAACCCTAGGGGGTGGGGGCGCCTCCCACCTAACTTGGGAGGCAAGATTCCCCCCCTTGGCCTCCCCCCCTCTAGATGGATCCAGGGGGCCGGCCAACTCTCCCCTTCCCCCTATAAATAGTGGGGGGAGGGCAGCTGCACACTTCCCCCTTGCGCAGCCCTCCCCCTTCCTACACCTCGTCCTCCTCCGTAGCGCTTAGCGAAGCTCTCCCGGAGAACCGCGAGATCCCCCACCACCACGCCATCATGCTGCCGGAGCTCTCCCTCAACTTCTCCTCCCCCCTTGTTGGATCAAGAAGAAGGAGACGTCCTCGGGCTGTATGTGTGTTGAGCGCGAAGGCGCCGTCCATTCGGCGCTTGGATCGAATCTTTCGTGATTTGAATCGCCGCGAGTACGACTCCATCATCCGCGTTCTTTGTAATGCTTCCACTTAGCAATCTTCAAGGGTATGAAGATGCACTCCCTCTCTCTCCTTGCTAGCATCTCCTAGATTTATCTTGGTGACACGTAGGAAAAATTTAGAATTGTTACTACGTTCCCCAACACCCGCAACCCCTCCCGACGGCCATCTCCTCACCGCGACCTTTCTCCTCACGAGCACCCAACTACCGCTTGAGATCTAGTGCCCCGTTGACCCCTCCCGACTGCCATCTCCTCGCTGCACCCTGCCCTCCTTAATGAGCCAGACCTAAGCCATGGTCGCGCCACTGCAGATCCCGCCTCCGCCGGCAACTTTTGGTCATTTCTAACTGAGAAAAGAGGGAAAAGTGGATTGAGAGGGCAGTGACTAGTGAGGGACAGAGGACGAGATCAAATCGAGACCTGATCAGTGCCAGATCCACCGAGAGAATTAACTACCCGGAAGCTCCTGTGCCACTCCCCACAGCGGCCTGGGAGAAACCCTATATCGTCACCGCCACCACCCCCTCCCGTCGCTCTCACCTCCTTGCCACCGTCGGAGGGCACCACCAGGCAAAGTCCGCACGGCGTCTGCGGCGACGGCGCTTGGTCCATCTTCTCAAGGACCTCGAGCGGTGCAGGGGCGACTCGCCTTTGGAGATGTTGGGTCGACTTGGCGTGGTCGGGCCAGGGCGGCAGGTGAACGAGGCGGTTGCTGGGGGCACTGAGGTGGAGGAGGGACGCGGCGTCGTCGGCACGGTGTTGCGCATGAACCGATGAGGCGCAGAGCTGCTCCTGCGCGGGCCCGGCGTGGAGCTGGCGCTTTCTAGCTCAACGCGGAGCTCGTGCGGGGGTGCGGACCCGCGTTGGCGCGAGGCGAGAGTGAGGGAGACAGGGGTCGCGCCTCGGCTTGGGTTGTCGACTGGCTCGCTTCTCGATGGGGCATGGTGTGCGGGAGCGGTGGCCGCTGCAGGGCACGACACATGGAATGCTGCCAGATCCGGGGAGGCACAGGTGCATGGTGCTCAAGAGTCGCTCTTGCGCGGATCTGCGATGTGTCAGTCGCGGGAGGGGCACAGACGGCGCCCCTAGGGCGGATCTGCTGGGTGGCGACCTAATGGCTCCGCTGGACTAGCCGGTGGTCTGGATTAGCTGCCCTGCGGGCAGGCGGCTGGTCTTGTGTTGCATCGAGTGTGCCTGGAGATGCTCTGCGAAAGGAGGTGCATGTTGTTACTCCGGGTCAGTAGAGGCGTGAGATTCGTAGGCAGTAGGACCCGGTCTGGTGGTTTAGAATGCTCGACACTGCTTCGGGTGTGAGGACGAGATGGTGGTGGCTAGAGGGAGGGGAATGGCGTCATCGCGGTTGTTGCATCCTTCGTCGGGAGATGAATGGCCTGCAGGTGTTGCATCCTCAAGGAGACGAATGGCGTCTTGCTTGGTTGCAGCCTTATGATGGGAGACGATTGGCTCTACGGGGGTTGCACCCTCCGTCCAGTGGGAGACGTGGATGCAAGGTTTGGAAGCACGTCGAGTTTGCCGGGGAGGTGCGGTTGGACGTGGAGGCAGAGGTAGTGGTTGGTGTGTAGGCTAATTGGACCCTGGGTTCGGGCTAGGCAGGTGAGACTATCAACGAAAGTACTCCGGCTATGGCCAGAGTCGTAGGCGCCACTCTCTTGTTGGAGACATCGATGTAGCTGCTCTCACCTTGCCTTTCCCGACGTGCTTCGGAGGAAACCCTTGATCTAGTTTAGATCTAACGGTGGTGCGCTATGCGGCGTCGGATTTTCTCTTGGGGGCATCGTCATGGAGATGGATCTAGTTAGAGGGACATGTGGCTCGCGAGGTTGTGTGTGTTGTTTGTCGAAAGGCGTCGTCTGTATGGTTTTTGGGTCCAGTTTTCCTTATAAGCTGGACCAACTCCCTTCTATATCTATTCAATGAATTTAGCAGTTAAACTTGCTTACATTCGGAAAAAAGTGGACTGAGAGAGTAGAAGAGAGGAGAGATTGAAGGATAACATGGTCGTACGCTGATGTGTCATGGACTCAGGCATCAAGATTGGTGATTTGCACCTGACGGTTGCTACGGCGTTCGGGACAGTTTTCCAATAACCAAGTCATACCGGTTTGCCAGAAAAAAAGACTAATCCATACGGTACTACTCCCTCTGTTCCTTTATGACGTATTATTTTCGACACAGTGACTAAGACACATAATTATAGTCATGTTAAAATTAAATTACCCTTGACAAATTTGTTGGTTAGTTGAAAGTGAATCAATTAGTCTAGATAAGTATGAGATACATGCAATTGACAAAGAGATAGTTTTCTTCTTTTCCTATAAGAAGAGATACAAACAATTAAAAAAGAGATACTTTCCTTTGTTAAGAGGGTTAACAAGAAAATTATGAAGAATTAGGAGAAATGCACCTTACATTTTAAAATTTTATCAAAAAATAAACACACGAGCACGAGCCTCGAAAACGAGTACGAGCTCCGCGTAAGATCGATAATTAGTTCGATCGATAATTAGTAGAAACAGAAACGACCGAAGAACTCGTCAAAAAGAAAAACGACCGAAGAAGTTCGAGCCTTCTGTTGTGCATCCCGTACTCGAACCTATCGAGTATCGATACGTGATATAAATATATATCCTATAAAAGAAAGATACGTGATGTACACGTACTAGTATAAATGAGCCTCGAAGAACCGCCGCTACGTAGAACCGTATACCTGAAACTATTATGGCTGCCTCCTCCGTCTCTGCTTCTCTGCTAGCCCTCGCCATCGTCCTGATCCTCTTCTGCTCCCAGCCGGCGTCAACGGCCCAGCGTTCCGATCCACATAACAGATCCACAACAACGTACCTTGCGCCGTGGACCGACGCGTACTTGGCCAACAAGATCCACCACCACGCGGAGGCGGCGGAGGCATCCAGCGTCGCCGCGAGACGCGCGGCGGCGGGTGGCTACACGTACGGCTGCGCCATGTTATGGCTCTCCATGGGGTGCCCTAGCAAGGGGGTTAATGGAACCGTGGTCGACGATGCCGCGGCACGGCGTTACGATCGGCAGCTGGATCACTTCGAGGAGGGGATGCGGCAGTGCAGCAAGGCCTACGATGACGCCCCTCGGATCCCAGATCTGCTGCGGCGCCCCGGCCCGGCGTCTACGGAGTTGTTGTGCGGGTGTTGTATTTGCTGCCTTCCATGTGTTCTCGACTACGAGCCTCGGTGATTTATTTCTTATACTTCACACGTGTTACTATAGGAGGTTTTGTTCATTTATTTTTGCGAAACAACAGCCATATATGTTCGGAATAGGTTCTTGTTTTCGTGCACAAGGCAAGTAAACTACGGATCAAGGTTGCATACGCGCATAGGAGGAACTTGCGGCTTAAACAAAAAACAAGCATAGGTGGATAACTGCTTATTTTCTCTTCGTAAGATTGATGGTTTTTTTAATGAAAAATAGAAAAGGAGTCTCGTTCTTTCAAAAGGTGGATAATTGCTAATGCAGAGAATGATAAATAGTTTCACTAAAACATATCTAAATGTGCTCTAAGTATTGCATATCTAAATTGTATGCCATTGATTTTAGCTAAAGATTCATGCATGTATTTGCTTTTTCCTTTTTCTTTTATGTTAGCTTGAGTCACTTAGAGGCCCTGCTACTTCCCATGCCTTACTCATCCTCATCAGAGGCTGTAACCTGCCCGTCACCGGTGGACGTGAGTTCTACGACGAATGTGGAGGGCCCCACACGCTTGTCGTCTCATTGGCATGGCCAAAAATTGTTTGGCGGCGCGTCGGAGTCGTAGTTGGTGGCGTTCTCGTTCGTGATCACCTGTGCCACCAGTTCCGCCTCTACATCTGGATGCGCCGCCTCCGTATTGCGAGCGGCGGCATGTGCGCGCTGTCTCATAGAGCGTCGGCTGCTTGGCGACGAAGTTGGGGTTCGCCACGACCATGGCCACCACGGCTTCCTCACTCACACACCTGCCATAGATTTGGCCTTCCAACAGTCAGTGCTGCTCGAGGAGGAACATGTTGTACCACTGCTCCTCCTGCGCCTGCTAGAATACCGACATAGGCGCCGACGGCGGCAGCTCCTCCGCCATGGCAACATTGAAGTGCACTCGTGCTTACTCCATCGACAAGACCACATGCACCGACGCGGGCTGCAGCACAGAGTCATCGTTGGAGCTTGTGTCCATTGTAGGTTCGTCATCGGACACCCCAGAGAGCTGGTTCGCATGCCAGCCTCTATTTGCCTGGCACAACGGCACTGACAGGAGGCCGCAAGGGCGGCCACCTCGTGCTTCTCCTTCGTCGAGAGACTCTCCCGTAATGCCTTCCCACTCAAGGTCTTGGCTAACATGGTGCATAGGAGGACGATGTGGAGGGGGTGGGTTGTGGTGCCCTGTGAGCCAGGTTTGGCCGCGGAGGATGTCGAAGAGGCCAAGCGTCCTGAGGTGTCAATGCACGGGCGTTAGAGTTGGTTTCTCTGCTGGCTAGTTTGTTTAATGGCGGCACATGGACGGACGTCCTGGTGCGTTAATGACAGGAGGGCGTATTTTTAATAATGTTAATCAAGCTTGAAAAATATTTAATGCGTATAGAAAAAGTGTTGACCATGTATTAAAAAATGATGAAACATTTTGATCATGAATATAAAAAACCTAATCCTGCATTTGACAAAAATCAGAACTACTATTTTGGAAAAATCTGGAACAAGTATTTGTATAGTAGTAGAGGCGAGGGTCCCAATCTTTCGATAAGATGATAATTATCGATTTGGCGAAGACGACTTTGACAATCCGACTACAAACATGCACGTTGTTGCGCCTTGAAAGCGCTAAACCAACTCCAAGAGGTTATTGATCACGTCGTTGTACGATCAACCTGACCACAAAGGTCTATTCCTGCAAGCAATCGAAGAACAAGCAAGAATATGATAAAAGCTATCTGAATATTACGAATATGGATGAATTATTGATGGGGGTGAGGTTCTGAAAGCGGTCTTCGTCTGGTCGCTGGACACAAAAGTAGTACACGAAGTTGCAATGGCTAATTTCTAACTAAACAAAACCCACGTCTAAACTGTGCCTTAAGGGCTATATTTATAGGGGAAAAGAGAGGGTATTTTTCCACCATTGGCAAGGTGGGACTAAACCACCTCCTGGGTCGTTTCCCCTACAATACAGACTCTAAAAATAGCCTATGAAGTAGTATTTCGAAATTATATGGGTCTGGCCAAAAACTAAGGTGGCGCAACACCAATAGTAAGCCAAGGACGGAATTTATAAAAGTCCATCTTGTATATTTCATCCATCTTCTTGTATGACATCAAGGTGGTTTGAAAGTGCGGAAATCTCCAATGGACACCCTGTTCTTGTTCCCTCCTGGGAGGACCCCGACTCATAAGTCGTGATCACCGAATGCATGTGTATAGTGATCTCAGAGATCAATGCTCACTGAACACACAGAAGCTGAATAAATAAGAGTCTTACATCCATATTTAGCGTCTTACACAAATAAAGACCATGAGGGTCTAGTCTTACATAGATAGGGCCACATCGGTCGAACACTTAAACAGAACAAACAGCGGAAATCTTGATCAAAAGCGTGAACCCATTGCCATCTGCCTTAACCTACATGCATTCTGACTGGGAAGCGTCCTAGTTCGCATGTTCCTCACCAACGAACTCTTCAACATACTCCTGTTCTTCCATGCCTTGCTAATTAAATAACCAATGGCAAGCCAATGAGTACTTTGAATGTATTCACAAGCAACCCAAGTTGTGGAACAAGGTAATAATGATGCATGATGTAGCACTAAGTAGATAATTTGCGGAAAGCTATTTTTTTAATGCAATGACATGATCAAGAAACTAGGTAAGCATGCATCAACAGTTGGCAAATATCTATATGAACAAGTTACAGATATCATCATAAGCAAGGTTTGAACATCTCATGTTCATTCATTCACATCAAGTCTTCAGACTTGTCTCAAGTATCATTCTCTGTCATCCGCACACACTCACACCAAGTTCGCGAAAACATCTAGACGTAGTTTAAGCAACACCATCCAACTATCCTTCACCGTGGACACGGCTATTCGAATAGTTTTACACTATGCAGGGGTTGCACACTTTACCCACGAGAACATACCCGAGGTAAGCACCCGAACAATGCCTTTCCCCTGGCGATACTAAACAAAGAGTCCACTTGATTGGTACCCAGCCCACATGATGTACATCACTCGTATCATCCATGTAGGGACCAACGGTGTGCCCGGTGCCTGTGAAGACAACGCATGATCGTCCATACCGGCACGACCCCATATCGTGAGTGACCACGCCACTCCCGCCACTAGTAATGCGGGCTCCTTGCTAGTACCCACCAAGGTAATCAACAAAGCCCCATCCCATAAGGGGTATCGTGGTTGCGCTTGTAAGGTTTGGATGGTCAACAAATCTTAAATCTAATCCTTTTTCGAAAACACACTCTCAACTTGTCCCGACACACCACTTCTTTCTCAAGTGGTCACCCATCTCATCATCATCTCCCTCGGGCATTAGTGACACCCGACTGGGTTTTCGAAAAGTCTTTGAAATCATCTCTTTCTTTCCATCATGATGTGTAAACCCAATCCCACTTGCGTAGCATCTTCTAGCATCCTATCTACGCCCACCCGCATAACCCTCATAAGGTGGTAGGGTCATGCATGATACAAGTGTCAATGGTAAAAGTGTCGGAAGAAACCCACCGCAGTGGTCACTACTCCACAATCATGTATCACGGAAGTAAAGTGCTATATGACATGCAATGAAAATGGTTTCTCAACATGGTCAAAGGGCTGCTTGCCTGCCTAAACAAAGTCTTCGGGGTATTCAAAGTCTTCGGGTCCAACTCCCTCGTCAATAGCGCAATCTATCATCGCGAATAAAAGTGATAAAAATAAGCATCACACAAAAACAAAGCACACAAGCTAATATTAAAAATGCTACCCTACTCTGATAAATACTAAAAACTATATTAAAAATATTTGCTTCATATTTTGTTATGAAAACATTTTTGAAAACTATTTAATAGAGGCGAAAGATGTCTAAATATAGGTTTTAAAATAAAACAGTGCATGAAAGATTTTCAAAAATTTATACAAAAGGCACTATTAAATTCTATGGAATATTTCAAGAATATATATGGAAGAATTATGGTTATAGGATTTATTTTCAGATCGGTGGAATTTTTGGAAAACGGAGGGAAAAAGAAAAAGGAAAAAGGCACTGTGCCTCTCGGGCCAAAAGCATACAGCCGAGCCGACCCAAAATGGGAACCGGCCCGGGGCGAGACGCCGCGCTCGGCAGGTTTATTTTTAAACCCGCCCGCGGGCCCAACTTGGTAGCGAGAGAGGTGGGGGTGATGGTATGACAGGTGGGCCCCACCTAACATCCCACTCCTCGCGACAGGGATGGAGAGGAGCTCACCGGCGGGGACTCCGGCCATGGCGGCTCAAGAGGAAGGCACCGGCACGCTCAGAGGCTTCCCGCACGTCGGTGGGTGGTCGAGGCGGCCGCCAGGGCTGAGGGAATCGCCGGCGAGGGAGAAACCCTCTCGGCGGCGAGGGTTTGGCTCGGGCTCGTGTTCCCGAGCATGGGGGCGAGGGGACTGGGCACGGGGAAGCGGCTGAGGGAGGAGAGAGCGAGAGGAGAGCAGCGGGAGCTCGGGGGAGAGCTTTATAGGCGGGCGCCGGTGCGCCGTGGACGGGAAGCACCGGCGAGAACGAGGGCGTCGCCACGGGCCACGAGTTCGCCTCGGGACGTGTCTGTGGTGGATGTGGACTTGGTCTGCGCCCACGGACAGGAGAAAGGCAGCCAGGGGGACCGAAGGTGCACGCGTGCGAGCTCGACCATTGGGTCATCCGGCCAGTGCCGTGCACGGGCTAAGGAGGGTAGCAGAGGAGGAGGGAGGAGGGGCCAACCTCCTCGCATGTTGCGGACATCGAGGGGTGGCCAGGGAACATGCTCCTGCATCCCCAGGTGTTCGGGGGGCTCGGGATGGGGGCGGCTACTGTGCGGGAGCGCTTTGTAGCACGCTCCAAAGCGCCCTTACGACCGGCATCGGCATAGAAAATGGGCACTAGCATGTCCACTAGTGTCTTGGGGGTTCTGGAGATGCCCATGGGCTAGGAGAAGCTAGGGAAGGCTAGGAAATAAAAGAAATGGGGAGGGGAGAGGTAGAAAAGATGATGCCATGGTGAAACTGAGGAGGAATTGGGGGTTTTACCACACCCACTCTTGAGCTGAGGCCACACAAGATTTACTCGAGGTAGTTGGTAACCCAGAGAGGCTTTGGTAAAAATTTGGAGACAAGGGAAAGAGTAGAGGTGGTGAAAATAATAGTTTCTAGAATTGACTAGAAGGTGTTTGATGGATATTAGGGCATGCAAATGGACTTTGCTTGCCATGAGATTTGGCAGGATCAAATATTGGTAGAAAATAGGACTGATCACCAAGTTTGAGATGGTTTGAGGAAAGTTCACTATGTAACTTTGTGGAACCCTAGAAATACAAAGAATCTAGTTTCTGTAGATATAGTCATGTTAAGCCAATACCCTTGATGCAACACTTAGTGTAGCATCACAATTTGGTGATTAGAACATGTCCACAAAGTTTGGGGTCAAGGGGAGAAACTTCACAATGTAAAGTTGTTCAAATTTGAATCTGGACAGGGAGGGTTTTGGGATGGTTTGTTGAACCAAATCAACTTGGATTGAGATGAAACTTTGCAAGATCATCACCTATGATAGTGTAGACTTGTTGTAATTTTCCTGTAATTTATTTAGAATATTTCTTACAGAAATATTCCAAAAGTTTGATTTGGACAGAAAGGGTTTAGAGGGGTTTTTCCCATGATTTGATCATGCCCATGTGTTGAAACTCATATATAGGGAAAATATATGTCCACTAAGTTTCCCTAAATTTTCTCAAATATTTTGAAAGCATTTAAATAATTTTTCCCTATGAAAAACCATTTTTGGTCTTAAGAAAAAGCCTTTAAATAAAATATAAGAATAATCTTTATTTGGTGGTTTTGGGAAGTCATATATATAGTAGGTTTGAAATAAAGCCTTTGGGGAGAAAGAATCAACCCAATTTGAGGACTTGCAGTGCAAACCTCATTTCAGGGGGTTTTGGAAACCTAATGTGGATAAATCCTATTTGGTCAAAATAAAATTGGATAAAGTTAGTTTTGGGAACTATTCACATTGCATGATCATTGGGCAAGAGGTTTGGGTCGACAAATATGAATATGAAGTGGGATAGAATCCAAGAGTGACATATACCACAAACAACAAGGAAACAAGCAACAATTCCAACAAGCACAAGCATTGAAAAAGTTTTAATTGGTTCCAAAATTTTCAAATCCAAACATTACAAGGTGATGAAACACAGGGTGTGACAGACCTACCCCCTTACAAGAATCTCGTCCCCGAGATTCCTAGGCTAAGCGCTAAAAAGATAAGGGAACTCAGATCTAAGATAGCCTTCACGCTCCCAGGTTGCTTCAGCTTTAGTGTGGTTGCTCCACTAGACCTTGAAGTACTTGATGGTGCGGTCTCGGGTGAAACGTTCTACCTCATCCAGTATGCGAATTGGCCTCTCACGATAAGTGAGGTCTAGCTGAAGATCGATGGCCTGGTGGTCGATGTCCTTGTAGAGGTCGGGGCGGTTGGGAACTTGGAGACACTCCGGAGTTGTGACACATGAAAGACGTTGTGTACATCCGATAGCTCGGAAGGTAGTTCTATCTGGTAGGCAACTTCTCCTCGTCTTGCAGTGATCTTGAAGGGGCCGATATATCTGGGTGCAAGCTTTCCTTTGACGTGGAAACGCTTGGTTCCTTTAAGAGGTGTGACTCGAAGATAGAGATGATCTCCGTTGTTGAAGCTTAGTTCTTGACGGTGAGAGTCAGCGCAACTCTTCTGTCTTGACTTGGCAATCTCAAGGCGCTCTCAGACGAGTTGAACTTGCTCTTTTGCCTCGTGGAGGATGTCTGGTCCAAAAATTAATCCTTCTCTGGTCTCTGACCAGTTGAGGGGAGTACGGCACTTGCACCCATACAACACCTCAAATGGTGCCATCTGAAGGCTCGACTGATAGCTGTTGTTGTAGGAGAACTCGGTGAACGGTAGGCAATCTTCCCACTTGGCTCCATATGCGAAAACACAAGCGCGGAGCATATCTTTGATTACCTGATTTACTCGTTTTGTTTGCCCACCGATTTGAGGGTCAAAAGCAGTGCTGAAGGAGAGCTTAGTTCCCATGGCTTCTTGAAACTTCTTCCAGAATCTTGAGGTGAACTGGGTCCCTCGATCCGACACAATTTCCTTTGGAACACCGTGAAGACTTACGATGCGGTTGATGTAGAGGTTTGCGAGCTGGCTTCCATCATAGGTGGTCCTGACGGGAATGAAGTGGGCTACCTTGGTCAGGTGGTCGACAATGACCCAGATGGAGTCATGTCCGTTGCTTGACCTGGGTAATTCAGTGATGAAATCCATCCCGACTTTGTCCCACTTCCATTCAGGCACTTTGAGAGGTTGCAATAGCCTAGCAGGTCGCTGGTGCTCAGCTTTGACTCTCTGGCATATGTCACATTTAGCGAAAAATGTGCCTATCTCCCGTTTCATGCCATGCCACCAGAATCTTGCCTTGAGGTCTTGATACATGTTGGTTCCTCCAGGATGGATGGAGTATGGAGTGTCATGAGCTTCTTGCAAGATCAAGTTCTTGAGCTCCTCCTTGTTGGGTACGCAGATGCGATTCCCGAACCATACAACTCCTTGTTCACCCATTGAGAATCCTGGGGCCTTGCTTTCCTTGACCTTCCTCTTGATGCCTTCAATGCTCTCGTGCCCCTTCTGAGCTTCCTTAATATCATCCATCAAGGTAGGATTTGCTTCGAGGTTGGTGAGGAATCCAGGTGCAACTAGTTCCAAGCCGAAGCTTTCAAGCTCTTCATACAGGGCGGGTAGCCTTTCCTTAATCATGGCATTCAAGGAACAAGCCTTTCTACTTAAGGCGTCAGCTACCACGTTAGCCTTTCCGGGGTGGTATTGAACACTGAGGTCGTAATCTTTGATCAACTCCAACCATCTTCGCTGCCTCATGTTCAATTCTCTTTGGGTGAAAATATAATTCAAACTCTTGTGGTCTGTGTATATCTCACATCGCTTCCCCAGAAGGTAATGTCGCCATGTCTTCAAGGCATGAACCATGGCTGCCAACTCAAGATCATGAGTTGCGTAGTTCTCTTCATGAGGACGTAGCTATCTAGATAGATATGCTACAACTCTGCCTTCTTGCATTAGAACACCTCCAAGCCTGGTTCTTGATGCATCACAATATATCACGAACTCCTTGTGAATATCGGGGGTGGCCAAAACTGGGGCTGTGGTCAATCTCTTCTTGAGCTCCTGGAAGCTTTCCTCGCATTTAGTTGTCCATTCGAACTTCTTATCCTTCTTCAAAACATGGGTCATGGGTCGGGCAATACTCGAGAACCCTTCCACGAACTTGCGATAATACCCCACGAGTCCAAGGAAGCTCCTTACTTCCTTCACGGTGGTAGGAGTTTGCCATTCAGTCACGGCTTCAATCTTGGCAGGATCCACTGATAATCCTTCTGCAGTCAACACATGACCCAAGAATCCAACTTCATGCAGCCAGAATTTAGACTTGCTGAACTTGGCATAAAGCTGGTGCTCTCGAATCTTCTCTAGGACCAATCTCAAGTGTTCATCATGCTCTTCTTCAGACTTGGAGAAGACGAGTATGTCATCAATGAAGACGACAACGAACTTGTCCAAGTACTCCATGAGACTTTATTCATGAGGTACATGAAGTAGGCAGGGGCATTGGTTAACCCGAATGACATGACCGTGTACTCATACAGGACATACCGGGTTACAAATGCCGTCTTTGGAATGTCTTGGGGTCTGATCTTCAGCTGATAGTACCCAAACCTGAGGTCAATCTTGGAAAACACCTTGGCTCCATTTAACTGATCAAACAGGTCTTTAATCTTAGGGAGTGGGTACTTGTTCTTTATTGTGACTTCATTGAGAGAACGGTAATCGATACAAAGTCTAATAGTTCCGTCCCTCTTTAACACAAATAAAACAGGTGATCCCCAAGGAGAGGCACTAGGGCGAATGAATCCTTTTCTGAGCTGCTCTGCCAGTTGCTTCTTCAATTCAGCCAACTCTTCGGATCCCATCCTGTAGGCCTTCTTATAGATGGGATTTGATCCGGGCATAAGCTCAATGATGAACTCAATGTCGCGATTAGGAGGCATTCCGGGAAGCTCAATAGGAAACACATCCGGGTATTCGCATACCACTGGCACTTGATCCAACTCAATTCCCGATAGACAGTTAGCCTGAGGGGCTGGAGGTAGGGTTGGGGACATACTTCACTTCCACTCCTTGGCTATTGGTCATGGTAACAATCCTCTTGGCACAGTCCAACAAGGCATGGTGCTTCGTCAACCAATCCATGCCTAGGATCACATCCAAGCCTTCTGACTTTAGGATGATAAGGTCTGCTAGGAAATCTACCCCGTTGATGTTAATCTCAACTCCCTTACATCCTATCCTAGAGTTTATAACTGATCTCGGGGTTTGTATCAATATACGACTACCCAGGGGTGTAGGTTTCATGCCACTCTCTAATGCAAACTTTTGGGTGACAAAAGAATGCGAAGCTCCAAAATCAAACAGTACTGTTGCTGGGGTTGAGTTGACGAGGAACGTACCCAGTATGACGTCCGAGTCTTCCTGGGCTTCCTCTGTGGTGACGTGATTCACACGACCCTTGCCATTGTTGGGCTGGTTACGCTGAGCGGGGTTCTTTGGGGGTGCTCCACGGCCTTGACCTTCGTTCGGCGCATTGGGGCGCGGTGCATCTGGCTTCCTGTTGGGACGCAGCCTAGAGATGTGTCTTGGCTGACCACATCCAAAACGAGCGACTTGCCCAGGGTTGTTGTTATAGTTCCTGCCTCCATTGTTGTTATTGGGGTTGTTGTTAGCTATCCTGGGATTGGCATATTGCTGAGGCTGGTAGCTCCGACGAGGCACAGGAGGTCTCGCCTGCTGTGGCTGATAGGTCGGCTTGGCTGGGACTGGCTGCCAGGGGCAAGGCTTCTGGTTGCTGGAGCTACCCTTGCTAATCATCTTTCGCTTGCGAGTGTCGTCTATGGCACGATGCTTGTCTTCCAGCATGAGGTCCTTGTTCACTAGGTCGAAGAAGGTGCGACAGTCGCAGACGATGAGCTGATACTGCAGGGTCTGTTGAAGTCCTTCCATGAAGCATTCCTTTTTGGCATCCTCCGTGTTGACGTCTTCAGGTGCATACCTTGACAGCAGGTTGAACTTCTGTAGGTACTCCTTGACAGAGCCACTTTCTTGCTTCATCACCCGGAATTCTCTATTCTTGATAGCCATGATCCTAGCAGGAATGTGGGCAGTGCGAAATCCTTCCTTGAAGTCATTCCAAGTGATCACACGCTCACCTTGCATGACCTTGAATCAATCCAACCAAGCTCGGGCGGTACCTTTGAGGCAGTGAGAGGCATAAAGCACCTTCTCACGGTCCTCATTGCAATTGACCAGTGCAAGGAGGTCCTCGATGGTGTGGATCCAGTCATCAGCATCGAAGGGTTCAATGAAGGTTGGGGGAGAATTACTCATGAACTCAGACATAGTGGAGCGGCCATTGTCGTTCCTGCCTTGCTGCTGGTTGTTCACAAGGGCCTGAGCCATCTGCTGGATAGCAGCATTGTTGGCTTGGCGTTCCTCCCGTAGCACTTGAAGAAACTGAGCTATGGTCTGTTGGAAATATGCCCTAGAGGCAATAATAAAATGGTTATTATTGTATTTCCTTGTTCATGATAATTGTCTATTGTTCATGCTATAATTGTGTTAACTGGAAACCATAATACATGTGTGAATACACAGACCACAACATGTCCCTAGTGAGCCTCTAGTTGACTAGCTCGTTGATCTTTGATGGTCACGGTTTCATGACCATGGACATTGGATGTCGTTGATAATGGGATCACATCATTAGGAGAATGATGTGATGGACAAGACCCAATCCTAAGCATAGCACAAGATCGTGTAGTTCGTTTGCTAAAGCTTTTCAATGTCAAGTATCATTTCCTTAGACCATGAGATTGTGCAACTCCCGGATACCATAGGAATGCTTTGGGTGTGCCAAACATCACAACATAACTGGATGGCTATAAAGGTGCACTACGGGTATCTCCGAAAGTGTCTGTTGGGTTGGCACGAATCGGGACTGGGATTTGTCACTCCATGTGACAGAGAGGTATCTCTAGGCCCACTCGGTAAGACATCATCATAATGAGCTCAATGTGACCAAGGAGTTAGTCACGGTATGATGTATTACGGAACAAGTAAAGAGACTTGCCGGTAACGAGATTGAACAAGGTATAGACAAACCAACGATCGAATCTCACGCAAGTATCATACCGATAGACAAAGGGAATTGTATACGGGATTGATTGAATCCCCTACATCGTGGTTCATCCGATGAGATCATCATGGAGCATGTGGGAGCCAACATGGGTATCCAGATCCCGCTGTTGGTTATTGGCTGGAGAAGTGTCTCGGTCATGTCCACGTGTCTCCCGAACCCGTAGGGTCTACACACTTAAGGTTCGATGACGCTAGGGTTATAGGGAAATGGTATACGTGATTACCAAAAGTTGTTTGGAGTCCCGGATGAGATCTTGGACGTCACGAGGAGCTCCGGAATGGTCTGGAGGTAAAGATTGATATATAGGAAGTCCAGTTTTGGTCACCGGAAAGTTTTCGGGCTCATCGATATTGTACCGGGAGTGACGGGAGGGTGCCGGAGGACCCCCGGGAGGGGTGTGACGACCATTGGACTTTGTGGGTCCTTAGAGGAGGTGTGCCAGCCCTTATTGGGCTGGCCAAGACCTTCTAGAAAGGCCCATGCGGCTGGAGGAGTAGAGATAAGGGCAAAGGAGTTTGAAAAGGAGGAGATTCACCTCCCTTGTGGGAGGTGGACTCTCCCTTTGATTCGGCCGAACCTCTCCTGCTTGGAGGAGAGTACAAGTCAGCCCTCACTCTCCCTCCTCCTATAAATATTTGAGGTTTTGGCCTTTTGAGAACAGTTCTGAACTCTCTCTCTCTCTCTCTCACGGCAAAGCCTTACCTCTCTTCTTCCTCCTCTGCAGCGTTTAGGCGAAGCCCTGCCAGAATACCTTGCTACTCCACCACCACCACGCCGTCGTGCTGCTGTTGGAGCCCTTCCCTAACCTCTCCTTCCTCCTTGTTGGATCAAGGCGTAGGATACGTCACCGGGCTGCACGTGTGTTGAACGTGGAGGCGCCGTTGTTCGGCGCTTACATCGGAATCCACCGCGATTTGAATCGCTGCGAGTACGACTCCATCAACCGCATTCTTGTAACGCTTCTACTTAGCGATCTTCAAAGGTATGAAGATGCAATCTCTCCCCACTCGTTGTTGGTTTCTCCATAGATAGATCTTGGTGACACGTAGGAAAATTTTGATTTACTACTACGTCTCCCAACAGTGGTATCAGAGCTAGGTCTATGCGTAGAATCTATGCACGAGTAGAACACAAAGCAGTTGTGGGCGTCGATTTGGTTAATTTGCTTACCACTACTAGTATTATCTTGATTCGGCAGTATTGTGGGATGAAGCGGCCCGGACCGACTTTACACGTACGTTTACGTGAGACTGGTTCCACCGCCTGACATGCACTTGTTGCATAAGGTGGCTAGCGGGTGTCTGTCTCTCCCACCTTAGTCGGATTCGATTCGATGAAAAGGGTCCTTATGAAGGGTAAATAGCAATTGGCATATCACATTATGGTTTTGACGTAGGTAAGAAACGTTCTTGCTAGTAACCTATAGCAGCCACGTAAAAACTTGCAACTACAAATTAGAGGACGTCTAACTTGTTTTTGCAGCCTATGCCTTATGATGTGATATGGCTAAAGGATGTGATGTAATGCATTGTGATGTATGAGATTGATCATGTTCTTGTAATAGGATTCACGAATTGCATGTCGATGAGTATGAAAACCGGCAGGAGCCATAACAGTTGTCTTATTTTATTGTATGACCTACGTGTCAATCATAAACACCATGTAATTACTTTACTTTATTGCTAAATGTTAGCCATAGTAGTAGAAGTAATAGTTGGCGAGACAACTTCATGAAGACACAGTGATGGAGATCATGATGATGGAGATCATGGTGTCGTGCCGGTGACAGTGATGATCATGGTGCCCCGAAGATGGAGATCAAACGAGCAAGATGATAATGGCCATATCATGTCACTATATTGACTGCATGTGATGTTTATCATGTTTACATCTTATTTTCCTAGGACGACGGTAGTAAATAAGATGATCTCTCACTAAAATTTGAAGAAAAGTGTTCACCCTAACTGTGCACCGTTGCTAAGGATCATTGTTCCGAAGCACCACGTGATGATCGGGTGTGATAGGTTCTAACGTTCGCATACAACGGGTGTAAGCCAGATTTACACACGCAAACCACTTAGGTTGACTTGACGAGCCTAGCATGTACAGACATGGCCTCGGAACACGGAAGACCGAAAGGTCGAACATGAGTCGTATGGAAGATACGATCAACATGGAGATGTTCACCAAGGATGACTAGTCCGTCTCATGTGATGATCGGACACGGGCTAGTTGACATGGATCATGTGTCACTTGGATGACTAGAGAGATGTCTATCTAAGTGGGAGTTCATTAAATAATTTGATTATGTGAACTTAATTATCATGAACTTAGTCTAAAATTGTCTTTACAATCTATATTGTAGATCCAATGGCCAACGCTAATGCCAACATCAACTTCAATGCGTTCCTAGAGAAAACCAAGCTGAAAGATGATGGAAGCAACTATGCGGACTGGGTCCATAGCTTGAGGATCATCCTCATAGCTTCCAAAAGATTGTATGTCCTTGATGCACCGCTAGGTGATGCACCCGTTCTCCTAGCAGAGCAAGACGTTGCGAACGCTTGGCATTCACGCTGCGATGATTACTCCCTTGTTTAGTGCGGCATGCTTTACAGTTTAGAACCGGGGATCCAAAAGCGTTTTGAGCAACACGGAGCATATGAGATGTTCCAAGAGCTGAAACTGGTTTTCCAAGCTCATGCCCGGGTCGAGAGATATGACGTCTCCGACAAGTTCTTCAGCTGTAAGATGGAGGAGAATAGTTCTGTTAGTGAGCACATCCTCAAGATGTCTGGGCTACACAACCGCTTGACTCAGCTGGGAGTTAATCTCCCGGATGACTCGGTCATTGACAGAATCCTCCAGTCGATTCCACCTAGCTACAAGAGCTTTGTGATGAACTACAACATGCAAGGGATGGAGAAGTCCATTCCTGAGTTGTACTCGATGCCGAAATCAGCAGAGGTCGAGATCAGAAAGGAGCATCAAGTGTTGATGGTAAATAAGACCACTAGTTTCAATAAAGGCAAGGGTAAGAAGAACTTCAAGAAGGACGGCAAAGCTGTTGCCGTGCTCGGTAAGCAAGTTGCCGGGAAGAAGAAGAACAAGCATGTACCCAAGCTTGAGACTGAGTGCTTTTACTGCAAGGGTACCGGTCACTCGAAGCGGAACTGCCCCAAGTACTTAGTGGATAAGAAGGACGACAACATTAAAGGTATATGTGATATACTTGTTATTGATGTGTACCTAACCTGCGCTTGTAGTAGCTCCTGGGTATTTGATACCGGTGCAGTTGCTCACATTTAACTCCAAGCAGGAGCTGTGGAATAAGCGGAGGCTGGCAAAGGACGAGGTGACGATGCGCGTCGAGAATGGTTCCAAGGTCGATGTGATCGCCGTCGGCACGCTACCTCTACATCTACCTTCGGGATTAGTGTTAAACCTTAATAATTGTTATTTATTACCAGCTTTGAGCATGAACATTGTATCTGGAACTCGCTTGATGCGAGATGGCTACTCATTTAAATCTGAGAATAATGGTTGTTCTATTTATATGAGAGAAATGTTTTACGGTCATGCCCCGCTGGTCAATGGTTTATTTTTGATGAATCTCGAACGTGATGTTACACATGTCCATAGTGTGAGTACCAAAAAGTGTAAGGTTTATAACGATGGTCCCACTTACATGTGGCACTGCTGCCTTGGTCATATTGGTGTCAAACGTATGAACAAGCTCCATACTGATGGACTTTTGGAGTCTCTTGATTTCAAATCATTTGACACGTGCGAACCATGCCTCATGGGCAAGATGACTAAGACTCCGTTCTCCAGAACATTGGAGCGAGCAACTGACTTGTTGGAAATAATACATACCTATGTATGCGGTCCAATGAGTGTCGAGGCTCGTGGTGGCTACCATTATGTTCTCACCCTCACTGATGACTTGATTAGATATGGGTATGTCTACTTAATAAAACATAAGTCTGAAACTTTTGAAAGGTTCAAGGAATTTCAGAGTGAGGTAGAGAATCAACGTGACAGGAAAATAAAGTGCCTACGATCTGATCGTGGCGGAGAATATTTAAGTCACGAGTTTGGCACACACCTAAGGAAATGTGGAATTGTTTCACAACTCACGCCGCCTGGCACACCTCAGCAAAATGGTGTGTCTGAACGTCGTAATCGCACTCTATTAGATATGGTACGATCTATGATGTCTCTTACCGACTTATCACTATCATTTTGGGGATATGCATTAGAGACTGCCGCATTCACTTTAAATAGGGCACCGTCAAAATCCGTTGAGACGACACCGTATGAATTATGGTTTGGAAAGAAACCTAAGCTGTCGTTTCTAAAAGTTTGGGGATGCGATGCTTATGTGAAGAAACTTCAACCTGAGAAGCTCGAACCCAAAGCGGAAAAGTGCATCTTCATAGGATATCCGAAAGAGACTATTGGGTATACCTACTACCTATGATCCGAGGGCAAAGTCTTTGTTGCCAAGAATGGATCCTTTCTCAAGAAAGAGTTTCTCTTGAAAGAAGTAAGTGGGAGGAAAATAGAACTCGATGAGTTAATTGTACCTCCACTCGAACCGGAGAGTAGCGCAGCACAGGAAGTTGTTTCTGTGGAGCCTACACCGTCTGGAGAGGAAGTTAATGATGATGATCATGAAACTTCAGATCAAGTTACTATTGAACGTCGAAGGTCCACTAGGACACGTTCTGCACCAGAGTGGTACGGCAACCCTGTCCTAGAGATCATGTTGTTAGACAATGGTGAACCTTCGAACTATGAAGAAGCGATGGCAGGCTCGGATTCCAACAAATGGCTTGAAGCCATGAAATCGGAGATAGGATCCATGTATGAGAACAAAGTATGGACTTTGGTGGACTTGCCTGATGATAAGCGAGCCATTGAAAATAAATGGATCTTTAAGAAGAAGAGTGACGCGGATGGTAATGTGACCGTCTATAAGGCTCGGCTTGTCGCTAAGGGTTATCGACAAGTTCAAGGAGTTGACTGCGTGAGACTTTCTCACCCGTAGCAATGCTGAAGTCTGTCCGAATCATGTTAGCAATTGCCGCATTTTATGATTATGAGATGTGGCAAATGGACGTCAAAATGGCATTCCTTAATGGCTTCCTCAAGGAAGAACTGTATATGATGCAGTCGGAAGGTTTTGTTAATCCTAAAGATGCTAACAAGGTATGCAAGCTCCAGCGCTCCATCTATGGGCTGGTGCAAGCATCTCGGAGTTGGAACATTCGCTTTAATGAAGTGATTAAAGCGTTTGGGTTTGTGCAGGTTTATGGAGAACCCTGTATTTACAAGAAAGTGAGTGGGAGCTCTGTAGCATTTCTCGTATTATATGTGGATGACATACTAATAATGGGAAATGATATAGAACTCTTGGAAAGTGTAAAGGCCTACTTGAACAAGTGTTTTTCAATGAAGGACCTTGGAGAAGCTGCTTACATATTAGGTATTAAGATCTATAGAGATAGATCGAGATGCCTCATAGGTCTTTCACAAAGCACATACCTTGAAAAGATATTGAAGAAGTTCAATATGGATCAATCCAAGAAGGGGTTCTTGCCTTTGTTACAAGGTGTGAGATTGAGTATGACTCAATGCCCGACCACGGCAAAGGATAGAGAAGAGATGAGTGTCATCCCCTATGCTTCAGCAATAGGCTCTATTATGTATGCCATGCTGTGTACCAGACCTGATGTGAACCTTGCCATAAGTTTGGTAGGGAGGTACCAAAGTGATCCTAGAGCGGAACACTGGACAGCGGTCAAGAACATCCTGAAGTACCTGAAAAGGACAAAGGACATGTTTCTCATATATGGAGGTGCCGAAGTGCTCGTCGTAAAGGGTTACGTCGATGCTAGCTTCGACACAGATCCGGACGACTCCAAGTCGTAAACCAGATACGTGTATATTTTGAACGGAGGGGCAGTCAGTTGATGCAGCAGCAAGCAAAGCGTCGTGGAGGCATCTACATGTGAAGCGGAGTACATAGCTGCTTCGGAAGCAGGAAAGGAAGGAGTCTAGATGAAGGAGTTCATCACTGACCTAGGAGTAATTCCAATTGCGTCGGGCCCGATGACTCTATTCAGTGACAACACTGGAGTTATTGCCCTTGTGAAGGAGCCCAGGTTTCACAAGAAGACAAGACACATCAAGCGCCGCTTTAACTCCATCCGTGATTACATTCAGGAGGGAGATATGGATATTTGTAAAGTGCATACAGATCTGAATGTCGCAGATCCGTTGACTAAACCTCTCTCACGAGCAAAACATGATCAACACCAGAATGCTATGGGTGTACGATTCATCAGAATGTAACTAGATTATTGACTCTAGTGCAAGTGGGAGACTGTTAGAGATATACCCTAGAGGCAATAATAAAATGGTTATTATTGTATTTCCTTGTTCATGATAATTGTCTATTGTTCATGCTATAATTGTGTTAACCAGAAACCATAATACATGTGTGAATACATAGACCACAACATGTCCTTAGTGAGCCTCTAGTTGACTAGCTTGTTGATCAATAGATGGTCACGGTTTCATGACCATGGACATTGGATGTCGTTGATAATGGGATCACATCATTTGGAGAATGATGTGATGGACAAGACCCAATCCTAAGCATAGCACAAGATCGTGTAGTTCGTTTGCTAAAGATTTTCAATGTCAAGTATCGTTTCCTTAGACCATGAGATTGTGCAACTCCTGGATACCGTAGGAATGCTTTGGGTGTGCCAAACGTCACAATGTAACTGGGTGGCTATAAAGGTGCACTACGGGTATCTCCGAAAGTGTCTGTTGGGTTGGCACGAATCGAGACTGGGATTTGTCACTCCGTGTGACGGAGAGGTATCTCTGGGCCCACTCGGTAAGACATCATCATAATGAGCTCAATGTGACCAAGGATTTAGTCATGGGATGATGTATTACGGAACGAGTAAAGAGACTTGCCGATAACGAGATTGAACAAGGTATAGAGATACCGACGATCGAATCTCGGGCAAGTATCATACCGATAGACAAAGGGAATTGTATACGGGATTGATTGAATACCCGACATCGTGGTTCATCCGATGAGATCATCGTGGAGCATGTGGGAGCCAACATGGGTATCCAGATCCCGCTGTTGGTTATTGGCCAGAGAAGTGTCTCGGTCATGTCCACGTGTCTCCCAAACCCGTAGGGTCTACACACTTAAGGTTCGATGACGCTAGGATTATAGGGAAATGGTATACGTGATTACTGAAAGTTGTTTGGAGTCCCGGATGAGATCCCGTACGTCACGAGGAGCTCTGGAATGGTCCGGAGGTAAAGATTGATATATAGGAAGTCCAGTTTTGGTCACCGGAAAGTTTTCGGGCTCATCGGTATTGTACCGGGAGTATCGGGAGGGTGCCGGAGGACCCCCGGGAGGGGTGTGACCACCATAGGACTTTGTGGGCCCTTAGAGGAGGTGTGCCAGCCCTTATTTTGCTGGCCAAGACCTTCTAGAAAGTCCCATGCGGCTGGAGGAGTAGAGATAAGGGCAAAGGAGTTTGAAAAGGAGGAGATCCACCTCCCTTGTGGGAGGTGGACTCTCCCTTTGATTCGGCCGAACCTCTCCTCCTTGGAGGAGAGTCCAAGCAAGCCCTCCCTCTCCCTCCTCCTATATATACTTGAGGTTTTGGCCTTTTGAGAACAGTTCTGAACTCTCTCTCTCTCTCTCTCTCACGGCAAAGTCCTACCTCTCTTCTTCCTCCTCCGCAGCGTTTAGGCGAAGCCCTGCCGGAATACCTTGCTACTCCACCACCACCACGCCGTCGTGCTACTGTTGGAGCCCTTCCCTAACCTCTCCTTCCTCCTTGATGGATCAAGGCGTAGGAGACGTCACCGGGCTGCACGTGTGTTAAACGCGGAGGCGCCGTTGTTCGGCGCTTAGATCGGAATCCACCGCGATCTGAATCGCTGCGAGTACGACTCCATCAACCGCGTTCTTGTAACGCTTCCTCTTAGCGATCTTCAGAGGTATGAAGATGCAATATCTCCCCACTCGTTACTGGTTTCTCCATAGATAGATCTTGGTGACGCGTAGGAAAATTTTGATTTACTACTACGTCTCCCAACATGGTCATGTTCTCCGGTGGAGGTGGTGGCGGGGGAATGTCGCCTTGTGGCTGCTCCCGGTGCCCTCCAGCGTGAGCAGCCCCACCAGCTCCCCGTTGCTGGCTTGAGTTGCCGGCTTCAGGGTTGGCGAAGGAGCTGTTGCGGGTAGCATTCACCATCCTGTTTGGAGCAGCCAAGTCAAACAACTGGGACAGACGAGAGGGAAAGCAACAATAGAAAAACGCGCCTAAGGGGGTCGGTCAAGTGCAAGTGTGTTAAAACAAAGGTCGAAAGACCAACATATATTAAGATAGATGATGGAGTCACTTACATGTTGCCTAAGGCAAAAGCGCGACTTGCATCGGAACACAAACAACAAAACAAACAACAAGCACACATGGTTTCATATGAACCATTACGTAGACTCGACTTCACATGAGGGGTACATGACTGATACTACCCTAGGGGTTCTCGGACTCAGGTGGTGGAGTGCTCGGTCTCGTAGTCACGCTCTTCTGGGTCTTCCTCCTGTTCATCATTCCCAGTCGAAGAGGTCGGGGAACGAGGAGGTCCATCCTGACGATGCTTTGCTGGCGGGTCGATGAAGAGCTCACGGTACTCCTTCGCACTCATGCGATGACGACGTGTGGGTGCATCTCTAGCTGGGGGTACTCCTCCTTTGTAAGCGACATCTAGTTGTCCCTCAGGGGCTCCATCCTTCTTGATCTTGTCTGTCTTCGTCTTGGCTTGCTGAAGTAGCTCTTGGGTGTGGTGAAGTTCTTTGCGGAGCTTCATGGACTCCTTAATCAAGTGGCGAACCATACTATCGGTGGAGAGGCTGAAGTAGGTCTGGAACCTGAGTGGTGTTCCATCCTCCTTGGATGGAATCAACATCCAACTCTCGCCAAGATCATTCTTCCTGAAGGGAAGGTAGCGAGTAGCAGGCTCGTCAGCCATCTCTGGAATGATGTCTCCAAGGTGTAGGAGTGCCTTGCGTGCAGCTGACTCGACTGTGAGTATCATGGTCTCCATTCGTGGTCCTTCGAAGACCAACTGGTCGAGGAGTCGTTTGCCTTCACGACCACATCCACGTGGTACTCCTTCATGAAGGCATCGACCCAGTGCTAGTGGTAGAGGAAAATGGGTGGTTGATGAAATTGGCACTTCTCCAGGCTATCCCCAAGGAGTAAGGAAATGCCGGATGTTAGGAAGGCTCCGGGTACGACGGCCATCTACAATGGTTTAACGGGAGGAGAATCAGCAAAGTGTTGTGCAAAGAATAGAAGATGTAAATAGTATAGAGTTCCTAAGTATGAGTGCTAGGTGTAGTTTTGAAAAACGACTTTATCCTAACTAACGTCCATGCTAACTAAGGGCTTCCTACAGTCAGGATGGCTCTGATACCAGCTCTGTGGGGACCCTGACTCATAAGTCATGATCACTGAATGCACGTGTACAGTGATCCCAGAGATTAATGCTCACTGAACACAGAGAAGCTGAATAACAAGAGTCTTACATCCACATTTAGCGTCTTACACAAATAAAGACCATGAGGGTCTAGTCTTACATAGATAGGTCCACATCGGCCAAACACTTAAACAGAACAAACAACAGAAATCTTGATCGAAAGTGTGAACCCATTGCCATCTGCCTTAACCTACATGCATTCTAACTGGGAAGCGTCCTAGTTCGCATGTTCGTCACCAACGAACTCTTCAACATACTCCTGTTCTTCCATGCCTGGCCAATTAAATAACTAGTGGCAAGCCAATTAGTACTTTGAATGTACTCGCAAGCAACCCAAGTTGTGGAACAAGGTAATAATGATGCATGATGTAGCACTAAGTAGATAATTTGCCGAAAGCTAATTTTTTAATGCAATGACATGATCAAGTAACTAGGTAAGCATGCATCAACAGTTGGCAGATATCCATACGAACAAGTTATAGATATCATCATAAGCAAGGTTTGAACATCTCATGTTCATTCATTCACATCAAGTCTTCAGACTTGTCTCAAGTATCATTCTCTGTCATCTACACACACTCACACGAAGTTCGCGAAAACATCTGGACGTAGTTTAAATAGCACCACCCAACTGTCCTTGACCGTGGACATGGCTATTCGAATAGTTTTACACTCTGGAGAGGTTGCACACTTTACCCCCAAGACTTGGGGAACTTCCGTGTCATCCACGACTCGCGGCATATAACATACCCGAGGTCAGCACCCGAACAATGCCTTTGACCTGGCGATACTAAACAAAGAGTCCACTCGATTGGTACCCAGCCCACATGATATACATCACTCGTATCATCCATGAGGGGACCAACGGTGTGCCCGGTGCCTGTGAAGATAGTGCTTGATCGTCCATACCGGCACTACCCCGTATCGAGAGTGACCATGCCACCCCTGCCACTAGTAATGTGGGCTCCTTGCCAGTACCCACCAAGGTAATCAACAAAGCCTTGTCCCATAAGGGGTATCGTGGTTGCGCATGTAAGGTTGGGACGGTCGACAAATCTTAAATCTAATCCTTTTTCGAAAACACACCCTCAACTTGTCCCGGCACACCACTTCTTTCTCAAGTGGTCACCCATCTCATCATCATCTCCCTCGGGCATTAGTTGCACCCGACTGGGTTTTCGAAAAGTCTTTGAAATCATCTCTTTCTTTCCATCACGATGCGTAAACCCAATCCTATTTGCGTAGCATCTACTAGCATCATATCTATGCCCACCCACATAACCCTGATAAGGTGGTAGGGTCATGCACGCTGCAAGTATCAACTGTAAAAGTGTCGGAAGCAACCCAACGGAGTGGTCACTACTCCACATGATCAAGTATCACGGAAGTAAAGTGCTATATGACATGCAATGAAAATGGTTTCTCAACATGGTCAAAGGGTCGCTTTCCTGGTTAAACAAAGTCTTCGGGGTCTTCAAAGTCTTCGGGTCCAACTCCCTCGTCAATAGCACAATCTATCATCGCGAATAAAAGCGATAAAAATAAGCATCACACAAAAACAGAGCACACAAGCTAATATTAAAAATGCTACCCTACTCTGATAAATACTAAAAACTATACTAAAAATATTTGCTTAATATTTTTTTATGAAAACATTTTTGAAAACTATTTAACAGAGGCAAAAGATGCCTAAATATAGTTTTTCAAATAAAACAGTGCATGAAAGATTTTCAAAATTTTATACAAAGGCACTATTAAATTGTATGGAATATTTCAAGAATTTAGATGGAAGAATTACGGTTATAGGATTTATTTTCAGATCTGTGGAATTTTTGGAAAACAAAGGGAAAAATAAAAAGGAAAAAGGCAATGTGCCTCTCGGGCCAAAAGCACACAGCCAAGCCGACCCAAAAGGGGAACCGGCCAAGGGCGAGACGCCGCGCGCGACAGTTTTATTTTTAAACTTGCGCTCGGGCCCAACTTGGCAGCGAGAGAGGAGGGGTGAGGGTATAACAGGTGGGCCCCACCTGTCATCCCTCTCCTCGCGACAGGGACGGAAAGGAGCTCACCGGCGGGGACTCCGGCCACGGCGGCTCAAGCGGAAGGCACTGGTGCGCTCAAGGGCTTCCCAAGCGTCGGTGGGTGGTCGAGGCGGCCGCCGGGGCTGAGGGAATCGCCGGCGAGGGAGAAACCTTCTCGGCGGTGAGGGTTTAGCTCGGGCTTGAGCTCCCGAGCACGGGGGCGAGGGGACTGGGCACAAGGAAGCGACTGAGGGGAGGAGAGAGTGAGAGGAGAGCAGCTGGAGCTTGAGGGAGAGCATTATGGGCGGTCGCCTGTGCGCCGTGGACGCGGTGTGCCGGCGAGGACAGAGGTGTCGCCACGGGCTAACGGGGCACCCCGGGCCGTGTCTGCGGTGGATGTGGACTTGATCCACGCCCGCGAACAGGAGAAAGGCAGCCAGGGGGACTCGAGGTGCGCGCATGCGAGCTCGGCCATTGGGTCATTCGGCCGGTGCCGTGCGCGGGCTAAGGAGGACAGCAGAGGAGGAGGGAGGAGGGGCCCGTCCACCTACCGTGTTGCGGACGTCAAGGGGCGGCCGAGGGACATGCTCCCGCATCCCCAGGTGGTCAGGGGGCTCGGGATGGGGGCGGCTATAGTGTGGTAGCGCACTGTAGCACGCTCTAGAGCGCCCTTATGACTGGCATCGTCATAGAAAATGGGCACTAGCATGTCCACTAGTGTCTTGGGGGTTCTGGAGATGCCCATGGGCTAGGATAAGCTAGGGGAGGCTAGGAAAGAAAAGAAATGGGGAGGGGAGAGGTAGAAAAGATTCTGCCATCGTGAAACCGAGGGGGAATTGGGGGTTTTACTCCACCCACTGTTGAGCTGAGGCTGCACAAGATTTACTAGAGGTAGTTGGTAACCTTGAGAGGCTGTGGTAAAAATTTGGAGACAAGGGAAAGAGTAGAGGTGGTGAAAATAATAGTTTCTAGAATTGACCAGAAGGTGTTTGATGGATATTAGGGCAAGCAAATGGACTTTGCTTGCCATGAGATTTGGCAGGATCAAATGTTGGTAGAAAATAGGCCCGATCACCATGTTTGAGATGGTTTGAGAAAAGTTCACTATGTAACTTTGTGGAGCCCTAGAAATCAACAGAATGTGGTTTCTGTAGATCTAGTCATGTCAAGCAAATACTCTTGATGCACTACATAGTGTAGCATCACTATTTGGTTATTAGAACTTGTCCACAAATTTTGGGGTCAAGGGGAGAAACTTCACAATATAAAGTTGTTCAAATTTGAATCTAGACAGGGATGGTTTGTTGAACGAAATTAACTTGGATTGAGATGAAACTTTGGAAGATCAACACCTATGGTAGTGTTGACTTGCTATAATTTTCCTGGAATTTATTGAGAATATTTCTTACAGAAATATTCCAAAATTTTGATTTGGACAGAAAGGGTTTAGAGGGGTTTTGCCCATGATTTGATCATGCCGATGTTTTGAAACTCATATATAGGGAAAATATATGTCCACTGAGTTTCCCTAAATTTTCTCAAATATTTTGAAAGCATTTAAATAATTTTCCCTATGGAAAAACATTTTTGGTCTTAAGAAAAACCCTTTAAATAAAATATAATAATAATCTTTAAAATTAATATTTGGTAGTTTTGGGAAGTCATATATATAGTAGGTTTTAAATAAAGCCTTTGGGGAGAAAGAATCCACCCAATTTGAGGACTTGCAGTGCAAACCTCATTTTAGGGGGGTTTTGAAACCTAATGTGGACAAATCCTATCTGGTCAAAATAAAATTGGATAAAGTTAGTTTTGGGCACTATTCACATGGCATAATGATTGAGCAAGAGGTTTGGGTCAAGGAAGATGAATATGAAGAGGGATAGAATCTAAGAGTGCCATATACCACAAACAACAAGCAAACAAGCAACAATTCAAACAAGCACAAGCATTGAAAAAGTTGTAATTGGTTCCAATTTTTTGAAATCCAAACATGACAAGGTGATACAAACACAGGGTGTGACACCTCCGCGCACGCCTTCATATCCATGCATGATCATGCTCCAATGTTCATCCTTCTTATCCATACTAGCCCCTTCAATTGTAAGAAACACAAATGTATCTAACTTAGGGAGCATCACATTGTCATGAACATTAGAAATATTACTAAGAAACGAAATTACCTGATAATTTAATTGGCATGCGCGACCTCTCGTCATTGGTCCAACGGGTATAGCAACATGGGTTGTGGGTGTAACTATGGTATCCATGTCCTCATCATATAGTCTTAATCAAGCGTTTGGAAAAGTATTAAATGTGTAGAGAAGAAATGTTGATCATATATTATAAATAATGTAAACAATATATCATTAATACAAAATGTTAATAAAGCATTTGAAAAATATTGAAGAAGTATTTTCATAATGTTAATGAAGCATCTAGAAAATGTAAATGTGTATAGAAATAATATTGACCATTTATTAAATAATTTTAATCTTGTATTTTAAGAAAATATTAAATATGTATAGGAAATATTTTACCCATGAAATAAAAAATATTAATCGACAATTCGAAAAGATATTAAATGTTTATAGGAAAAAATGTTGCCCATGAAATAAAAAATATTAATCAACAATTTGAAAACATATTTAATGTTTATAGGAAAAATATTGCCCATCTATTAAATAATGTTCATCTTGTATTTGAAAAATGTTAACAAAGTATTTGAAGATGTTCAAAAGTTTGCAAAGGAAATTGTTTTATCATATATTCAAAAACAATTAATCTTGTATTTGAAAAATGTTAGTCAAGCATTTAAGAAATGTTTGAATTTGTATAGAAGAATGTTGCGAATGTATTTAAAAATGTTATGTTTGTATTGTAAAGTTTTGAACGTGTATTAGAAATATAGAGAATGAAAAGGAAAGAACCCAAAAAACAGCAAAAAAATGAAAAATGAAAAAGATTGAAAATAAAACAAAGGAAAAAAGGAAATAAAAAATGAAGAAACAAATGGAAAAAATGAAAATTAATAAAGAAACAAAAAAACTTGAAAGCCAAGAAGGAAACGAAAACCAAAGAAAAAAGAGGGTTAGAAAAGAAAAAACTATAAGAACAATGCAAAACCAAAGAAAATTGAAATTTAAAACAAAAGAAAACCCATAAAAATGGAGAAGAAATAAGAAAACAAAAGACATAAGCCTGTAAGTAACCGAATAAAAAAGAAGGAAAAAAGAAATTAATTAATAAATCCAGTAAGATAGGTAAATAAAGGAAGAAAAACATGAAAAGGGGAAAATGAAAAAACAATATAAAAACTTGCTCTTTTCGTTCTAGTAGGTCGCGCCTTGCATATTTAGTATCCCAGGGTAAACCATCGTGTTCATCTTCTTCCTTGCCATCGAGCGAGTTTGTCGTAGTAACCATCGAGTAGCGAGCTAGGTTGGGTGAGGCCGCGGGTAACCTTTGCACATGCCCCTGTGTTCGAACCTTAAGGGTTTTGCGAAGCCCGAAATCCGACATTTGGCACGCAGGTAGGGGGCGTGTCGAAGCATCCCCTTTCTCTATGGCCATCAACCCCTGGTTCGGCAACTCCATGGCGGGCAAGGTCCTCAATGCCAGGCGTCCCATCGTGCGCGGTGGCACCATGGCGCGCAGGGCCATCCATGCGGTCGAATGCATCCTCGGTGGGTCGCAGGCGCCCTCCTCAAATCGTCAAGTCAAGGAGTTCCTCCGTCACGTGGGGACGGTCCGGCCGCAACCCGAGCTCACGCCGCCCCGGGTGTGGCTGGAGGTTGACATCATCTTCGGCTCCAACGACCATCCCAGGGCGACAACGGACGCCGGGGCGCTCCCCATCTTGTGCATGCCCACCATAAGCGGGGTGGCCGTCTCCAGGACTCTCATCGATGGCAGCGTTGGCCTCAACGTCATCTCCATGGAGGCTTTCGATGCGCTATAGCTACCCTACAGCCAGCTCGCGCCTTTCGGGCCCTTCATTTGGGTGGTCAGAGGATCCGTCGTCCCCGTAGGGCGGGTGCACCTCCCCGTCACCTTCGGCACCCGTTGAAACTTCCGCACCGAGCAGGTCAACTTCGACGTCGCCCACATCCACCTTCCATACAACATGATACTCGGCTACCCCACGCTCTCCTAGTTCATGGCGGCGACGCACCCGAGCTACCACGTCGTCAAGATGCCCGGGAGCGCCGGCATCCTCACCGTTCCAGGAAGCGTCAAGGACGTGTCGCACGTGCTCAGGCATTCCCACAAGGCGGCGGTCGCGGCGTGCCCTAGCTCTGGGCCATCGCGTGTTGGAAATATGCCCTAGAGACAATAATAAAATGGTTATTATTATATTTCCTTGTTCATGATAATTGTTTATTATCCATGCTATAATTGTATTGACTGGAAACACATTGCATGTGTGGATACATAGACAACACTTTGTCCCTAGTATGCCTCTAGTAGACTAGCTCGTTGGTCAAAGATGGTCATGGTTTCCTAGCCACTGATATGAGATGTCATTTGATAACGGGATCACATCATTGGGAGAATGATGTCATGGACAAGACCCAAACTATAAACATAGCATATGATTGTGTCAGTTTATTGCAATAGTTTTCTACATGTCAAGTATATGTTCCTATGACCATGAGATAATGCAACTCATTGACACCGGAGGAGTACCTTGTGTGTATCAAACATCGCAACGTAACTGGGTGACTATAAAGGTGCTCTAAAGGTATGTCCGAGGGTATCTGTTGAGTGGGCATGGATCAAGACTGGGATTTTTTACTCCATGTTACAAAGAGATATCTCAGGGCCCACTCGATAATACAACATCACAACAAGCCTTGCAACAAAAGTGAATAATGTGTTAGCCACATGATCTTGTATTACGGAATGAGTAAAGAGACTTGCCGGTAACGAGATTAAAGTAGGTATAGAGATACCGACAATCGAATCTCGGGCAAGTAACATACCAAAGAACAAAGGGAACATTATATGGGTAACGGTTGATATATGGGATAATAGTGTTTGGTCTTCGGAAGGGTTCCAGAATTCACCGGAAAGAGTTTCGGATGTTTCCCGAAATGTTCGGGGTACAAGAACACTTTATTTGGGACAAGAGGTAAATCCCATGAGGCTTTAGGAAGATGCAAAAGGAGTTTTGTGGAGGCCAGTGGCCAGACACCAGGGACCCCGTCGTCTGGGGCCATACGCCGAGGACCCTGGCATCTGGTCCTGGAGTTCGAGGAGGACTCTTGCCTTGCGGGCAAACCGACCTTGAGGAGGATGTTTCTCCAAGTTTTGACCCCAGGGCTCAGCTTATAAATAAAGGGGTGGGGCTTGTACCTGGAACACATCAAGAATCCCCAAGTCGTGTGTCGGCAACCTAGCCCCTCTAGTTTATCCTCCTCATAGTTTCTGTTGTGCTTGGCGAAGCCCTACGAAGATTGTTCTTCACCAACACCGTCACCACGTCGTCGTGCTGCCAGAACTCATCTACTACTTTGCCCCTCTTGTTGGATCAAGAAGGCGAGGACGTCATCAAGCTGTACGTGTGTTGAACACAGAGGTGCCGTCCGTTCGGCGCTAGATCGTGATTGGATCGCGGGACGACTTGCGATTTGGATCGCAAAGACGTTCGCCAACATCAACCGCGTTTCTTAACGCTTATGCTTAGCGATCTACAAGGGTATGTAGATTCACTCTCCCTCTCATAGATTCTCATCACCATGTCTTGCGTGTGCGTAGGAATTTTTTTGTTTCCCATGCAACGTTCCCCAATAGTGGCATCATGAGCTAGTTCTATGTGTAGATGAGATCACGAGTAGAACACAAAGGAGTTTGTGGGCGTTGATGCTTAGATTGCTTCCTCACTTGGTTGTGTTTTGGTTCAGCGGTATTCTGGGATGGAGCGGCCCGGACCAACCTTATTCGTATGCTTACGAGAGACCGGTTCCATCGACCGACAGGTAACTTCGTTGCACAAAGATAGCTGGCGGGTTTCTGTCTCTCCTACTGTAGTTGGATCAGATTCGACAAAGGCGGTCCTTGAGAAGGTTAAATAGAAATTTGAGTATCACTGTTGTGGTTTATGCATGGGTGAGAATTGTTCTTAGTAGATACCCGTAGCAGCCATTTAAAACTTGCAACAACAATTAGAGGACGTCTAACTTGTTTTTGCAGGGTATGTTGTGATGTGATATGGCCAATTACATGATGATATATATGTTATGTATGAGATGATCATGTTTTGTTTAGAATATCACGACTTGCATGTTGATGAGTACGGCAACCGGCAGGAGCCATAGGGTTGTGTTTAATTATTTTTGTTGTTTTGCTTTACTTTATCGCTATGAGTTAGCAATAGTCGTGGAAGCAACAGTCGGCGCGAAAACCCCGATGGTGACACATTTATGGAGATCATGGTTTCATGTCGGTGACGATGGAGATCATGCCGGTGCTTTCAAGATGCAGATCAAAAGCACAAGTTCATGGCCATATCATGTCACTTATGATTTGCATGTGATGTTAATACTTTTATGCACCTTGTTTTGCTTAGGACGATCGTAGCATTATAAGGTGATCCCTCACTTAAATTTCAAGATAAATTGTGTTCTCCCCGAGTTTGCACCGTTGCGAAAGTTCATCGTGTCGAGACACCACGTGATGATCGGGTGTGATAGACTCTACATTCACATACAACGGGTGCAAGCCAGTGTTGCATGTGCGGAACACTCGAGTTAAACTTGACGAGACTAGCACGTACATACATGGCCTCGAAACACAAGAGATAAAAAGGTCGAACATGATTGATATAGTAGATATGATCAACATGATGATGTTCACCATTGAAACCACCTCAACTCACGTGATGATCGGACTAGAGTTGGTGAATTTGGAGCATGTATCACTCAGATGACCTGAGGGATGTCAATTTGAGTGGGAGCTTTAGTAATTTGATTAACTAAACTCATTATCTTGAACAATAGTCTTAGTAACCTTTGCATATTTATGTTGTAGATCAATGGCTCGTGTAGTAGCACCCCTGAATTTTAATGTGTTCCTAGAGAAAGCTAAGTTGAAAGATGATGGAAGTAACTTTGTGGACTGGACCCGTAATCTGAGGATTACCCTCACGGCTTCCCAGAAGGCTTATGTCCTTGATGCACCGCTGGGTGATCCACCCGCTCTAGTTTAGTCTACAGGCGTTGTGAACACCTGGCTGGCACGTTTTGATGATTATTCAATGGTTCAATGTGCAATGTTGTATGGCTTAGAACATGGACTTCAAAGACATTTTGAATGTCATGGAGCATATGATATGTTCTAGGAGTTGAAGTTTATCTTTTAGAAGAATGCCCGGATCGAGAGGTTTGAGACCTCCGATAAGTTCTATGCTTGCAAAATGGAGGAGATAGGACTGTCAGTGAACACATACTCAGAATGTCTGGGTATTCTAGCCGTCTAGCTGAATTGGGCATCCCCTTCCGGCTGAGGCGATCACCTACAGAGTTCTTCAATCATTGCCACCTAGCTACAAGAGCTTCATGTTGAACTATAACATGCACGGGGTGAACAAATCAGTCGCCGAGCTGTTTGCGATGTTATAAGTCGCTGAGTCCGAGATTCAAAAGGAGCATCAAGTGTTGATGGTCAATAAAACCACTACTTTCAATAAGAATGGCAAGGGCAAGAAGGGTAACTCTAAGAAGAGTGGCAAAGCAGTTGCCCCTCCCATGAAGAAACCCAAGGCTGGACCCAAGCCAGAATTGAGTGCTTTCATTGCAAGGGAACTGGTCACTGGAAGCAAAACTTCCCAAGTATCTAGCCGACAAGAAGGCGGCCAACAACAAACAAGGTATATATGGTATACATGTTATTGATGTGTACCTTACCAACTCTCGTTGTAGTGCCTGGGTATTTGATACCGGTTTGGTTGCTCACATTTGCAACTCAAAACAGGAACTACGGAATAGACAAAGGCTGGTAAAGGAAGAAGTGACGATGCAAATGGGAAATGGATCCAAGGTTGATGTGATTGCCGTCGGCACACTCGCTCTTACCATCGGGATCAGTGATGAACCTGAATAATTGTTATTTAGTGCCTGCGTTAAGCATGAACATTATATCTGGATCTTGTTTATTGTAAGACGGTTACTCATTTAAATCATAGAATAATAGTTTTTCTATTTATATGAGTAATATCTTTTATGGTCATGCACCCAATGTGAGGGGTTTATTCATGTTGAATCTCGATAGTGATGATACACATGTTCATAACATTGATGCCAAAACATGTAGAGTTGATAATGATAGTATCACTTTCTTGTGGCACTGCCGTATAGGTCATATTGGTGTGAAATGCATGAGGAAGCTCCATGCTGATAGACTTTTGGAGTCACTTGATTTTGTATCAGTTAACACATGTGAACCATGCCTCATGGGCAATATGACTAAAACGCTGTTCTCTGGAACAATGGAATGTGCAACTAACTTATTGGAAATCATACATGTAGCGACCCGACCTGAAAGGTCGAATCTCCGGTGTTTCCGTACCATCCCAAGATCATGCTTGTACACACACGATACATCAATGTATACATCAAAGGGAAATCACACAACTTTATTAATCGAAAATCTCATATCGAGTTCTTTATTACAATAAGAATTACAATAAAGTGGCTGAAGGCCAACTCATGAGAATAACTAAACTTGCGGAAGCTTCAAAGGTAGTTGAGTCCATCTGACTCCAAGGGCATCTCACCGAGCGTAGAGCATATCCTCACTCCTCGTCGGAAAAGTACTCTACAACATGATACGTTGCAGCCGTATAGGTCAGCATATTGAATATGCTGGCAAAGTCACAAGAGAGGGGGTAAAGTAATCATCTAGTCTATATGCAAATATGGCAGGTGGGGTAGTAAGTTTTTGCAGAAAGCCAAATTTTTCCTACAACAAGAGAGGGCAAAGGCATAATTACTACATTGTTGGTTGATTAATGAGATGGTTCCACCAACCAATTCTCATACCCAAGTTGACATTAATAACCCACATCATTAATTAATTGTGTTGAGAGTTCCAGATAGTTTCAGTTCCTTTGGCTCAAACTGTCCATGACCATGGACACGGCTAATCGATTAGGTTTGGGTACTCTGTAGAGTTTTGCACACGTTCCCCACAAGAATTGATCGCCTCCGTTGGACTTCTCGCACTTCATGGTGTTTGAGAAATGGATGACCAAAACATGGTCTTCAAAAGGGTTTCCCCGAGACTTTGTCGGTGCCCAATGTGTCAAAGGGTTGAGGGGTACCTACCACATGATACTACAACAAGTAACCAAGTTTCCAATTTACCTAATTTTCATGCAATTGGGGTGATGGAAGAACTAATGCAATAAAACATAGGTATACATGGTCAAAGTGACTTGCCTTGCTGACGATCCTCGTAATCAAGTGACTCTAGATAACAAGCTTTGCACTCTGGATGATCTAACGAACCAAAAAAGAGCACACCATAAGCATGAATACAAAACAATCCATACAACAACAAGGTAAAAAAATGCTATAAAAGTTTCGAACAAATGCTATAAAACAAGGTAAACAAGGTAAACAAAACAATCCATCCAACACCAAAAGCACAATCAAGAGAAGAATCACTTAAAGTATCAGACTATAAACGTTTGGTGTCAAAATCCATACTAAGACATACAAGTCAAAATATTTGTTTCGAACAACTAGGTATTTAGATAATAGAAAAGTAAATATAAATTTTATTTGAAAACATAAAGTATTTCATTATAAAAGTTTTGTGCTAAAAGAAGTACTACAAAACTTTTTCTAACAATTTACATGGTGAAAGAAGGGTGAACCTATTCAAACTAGACCACAAAACAATTTGAAAAACATATTTTATTAGCAGAAAAAAATATCCACCTAAAGTTGATTCAACAGAACCTAATGAAATCTAAAAACAAAGTTAAACTAATTTAGGTTCAAATTGAATAAAAATCAATTTAGTTAAAACCTATTAAGAACTAGACAGATTCTGTTTTTGTTAAAATCAGTAACTAAATTTATTCTAAAAATTCTCAAATTATGTAGAATGATAGGTTTAACTAATACCAAACAGTGGCAAAAAGATTCACTCAAAAATATATTTTTAAACTCTAGTTATTCAGATTTTAGTAATTTAAAGTTCAAATTTAAAATCTAAGCATACAGACATAAACTACATCAAATATGTGAACTAATGCAAAAAGAATCAACTAAAAACACTAATTATTTTAAAAATATGATAAAAACAAAATCAGGATGCATTTTGTTTTCTAAAACAGAAACAGAAAAAGAGAAACTGATAACGATCGGTTAGGGGCCACGTGTCAGGTTGTGACTGGCCGCGAGGGCGTGCGAGTGAGAGTTCATAAGCAGTCGTCCGAGACTTAGTGCGTACCGGTTCGGCTTTTAAGTGATCTAATCTAGGGCGTTGGATTTAGATCGGACGGTCCAGGGAGGGGAGAGGGGCTTACAGAGGGAGGGTTGTCGGCGGTGGAGTTTCTCCGACGTGGCCGAGGCGGCGAGTCGATAGGGGCGGTGCTCTGGTGGTTGGGGACAGCGTCCGGGGGGTCCTGTCGACGGTGGCGGACCTCCGGCATCCGTTGGTGGCGACGGTTGGGGCTGGGGACGACAGAGGCGAGCTCCTCGAGCTCCTGGAGCTTCGGATGGGGGTGGAGCTCCGATGTGGGATTCCTATGAGGGGAGGGGGTCGGACGAGGGGGAAACGGGCGGAATGGGGTGCAAGGATGCCGGGGCTTTTATAGGAGGGGTCAGGAGTGCTCAGATGGCAAGGGGAGGGAGATTCGACGCGGTGATCTCGCCGACGTGAAGAGAGGAGCGGGAGGAGGGAGGTGACCGTGGCGTTTTCGGGATCGAGTGGTGGGGACGGGGTGTCAGAGAGAGAGAGAGAGAGCGGCGTCAGCACGTCAGTCGGTCGGCTCGGAGCGATTTCGGGACTTAAATGCAGGTGGGTCGGCCCGTTTCAAATTAATTCGTTTCCTTTCTATTTCTAGAGCATTTAAAACTCTTTTTAAACAATCAAATCATTTCCAAATATAGGAAATATGTATATCAGAATGATCAGGAGAATTATTGTTATTTAATGAACATTTTTCTCTATCATATTGAATAACTTTTAAAAAATTATTTTCAGAAAATGCCTATTTGATTTTAAATCTTTTTTGAGATAAACTTTCAAATAGACCCCTGGTTTTATTGTTCAAATAACTCACCAAGATGCCCCTGGTGTGGAGTGTCATGTTACTCCCCTCTTTTCTTTGAACTTTTCCATAGGTTTTCAAATAGGTGAAACAAGAAAAGGGAAAGATGAAAGTGACCTTTCAGAAATTTAAAGGAAACACTTCAACCATTTTATTCATTCAAACAATGTGATGGTGATGTATAGCTATATTTCATAACATTCCAAAATGGAATTTTGGGATGTTACAAACCTACCCACCTTAAGATGAATCTCGCCCTCGAGATTCGGGTTGGCTAGAAAATAGGTGCGGGTGGTCTCTACGAAGATCTTCTTCGCGTTCCCAGGTGGCTTCTTCCTCGGTGTGGTGACTCCACAGAACCTTACAGAACTTGATGATCTTGCTTCGGGTAACTCTGTTGGTAGTCTTGAGGATTCTGACAGGTTTCTCCTCATAGGTCAGGTCACTGTCAAGTTGTATGGCCTCTAGGGGCACTGTGTCTCTCAAAGGAATATCAGCCATCTCAGCATGGCATTTCTTTAGCTGGGAAACATGGAAAACATCATGAACTCTGGACAGTCCTTCCGACAATTCCAGCTTGTATGCAACTTCGCCTCTACATTCCAGAATTTTGTAGGGGCCGATGAATCTGGGTGCTAACTTTCCTTTAACACCAAACCTCTTGATTCCTCGAAGTGGGGACACACGAAGATATGCACGATCCCCTACTTCATACGTCACTTCCTTGCGTTTGTTATCAGCATAGCTCTTTTGCCGGGATATGCCTATCTTGAGTCAGTCTCGAATCAGTTTGACCTTATCTTCAGAATCTCTGATAAGATCGGGACCAAAAAGTTTTCGGTCTCCAACACCATCCCACGTCAATGGTGTTCTGCACCTCCTTCCGTATAAAGCTTCAAAAGGGGCCATATTCAGACTGGTCTGATAACTGTTGTTGTACGAGAACTCTGCGTCAGGTAAGTTGTCATCCCAGCTGGACCCATAGTCTAGCGCACAAGCTCTCAACATGTCCTCCAGAATCTGGTTGACTCTCTCAGTCTGTCCATCGGTCTGCGGATGGAAAGTTGTACTGAACTCCAGCCTTGTACCCAAAGTTTCATGAAGCTGATGCCAAAACTTTGAGGCAAATTGTGTTCCTCTATCCGACACGATACTCCTCGGAACTCCATGCAGACATACGATCCTGGTCATATATATCTTGGCTAGCTTAGCACTAGTATAGGTGGTCTTCACTGGAATGAAATGAGCCACCTTGGTCAAGCGATCGACCACTACCCAGATGGAATCATATCCTGAACGGGTCCTAGGTAGTCCTGTGATGAAGTCCATACCAAGCTTATCCCATTTCCACTCGGGTATCGGCAAAGGTTGGAGTAACCCTACTGGTTTCTGGTGTTCCGCCTTTTCTCGCTGACAAACATCACATACCGCAACATGTTCGGCAATATCTTTCTTCATACCTGTCCACCAGTAACTTTCCTTCAAATCCAAGTACATCTTGGTGTTGCCTCGGTGTATCGAGTATGGTAAATCATGGGCTTCTTAAAGTATTAACTTCCTGAGCTCTGGGTCATTGGGCACATAGATTCGATTCTCAAACCATAGAGTACCATGTTCATCTTCACGAAAGTCTTTAGCCTTTCCTTCCTTCATTCTTGCTTTATCTCAGCTATCTCCTTGTCCGATTTCTGGGTTTCACGAATGCTTTCGGTCAAGGTGGACTGAATCTCTAGTGTGGCAACATAACCTTGTGGAACTATTTCTAACCGAAGCTCTTTGAGATCTTTGGTTAACTCCTGGGGTAATCCTCCGGCTATGAGTGTGTTCACAAAACTCTTCCGACTCAAAGCATCTGCCACAACATTTGCCTTTCCTAGATGGTAATGTAATCTCATGTCATAGTCCTTGATTAACTCTAACCATCTCCTCTGTCTGAGGTTCAACTCCTTCTGCGTGAAGATATACTTCAGGCTCTTATGATCAGTGTACACGTCACAACTATTTCCGATAAGGAAATGTCTCCAGGTCTTGAGTGCGTGCACTACGGGTGCTAGTTCCAAATCATGGGTGGCATAATTCAACTCATGGGGTCGTAGCTGTCTGGATGCATATGCTACAACTTTTCCCTCCTGCATGAGTACTCCTCCAAGTCCTTGACGGCATGCGTCACAATAAACCTGGAAGTCCGTCTGAATGTTTGGCAGTATCAACACTGGGCTGTGACCAAACGTTTCTTCAACTCCTGGAAACTGGCCTCACATTCCTCAGTCCATACATACTTAGACTCTTTCTTCAACAGCTCTGTCATGGACTTGGCAATCTTTGGGAAATTCTCAATGAATCTCCGGTAATATCCCGCAAGTCCGAGAAAACTGCGGATCTCCTTAACTGAGGTGGGTGACTTCCACTCGGTGACTGCTTCGACCTTAGCGGGGTCTACTGCTATTCCTTCTCCGGAAATAACGTGTCCAAGGAATCCCACTTCCGTCAGCCAAAATTCACATTTACTGAACTTGGCATATAACTGATGCTCTCTAAGCTTCTCCAGAACTAAACGCAAGTGTTCCTTGTGTTCTTCCTCACTCTTGGAGAATATCAAAATGTCATCGATGAACACCACGACAAACTTGTCCAAATATTCCATAAACACTTTGTTCATCAAATTCATGAAGTAGGCAGGAGCATTAGTCAAACCAAAGGACATGACTGTATACTCGTATAAGCCATATCTGGTGGTGAAATCTGTTTTGGGTATATCCTGTTCACGAATCTTCAGTTGGTGATACCCTGATCGAAGATCGATCTTGGAGAATACTTTGGCGCCTACTAGCTGGTCAAACAGGTCATTAATCATCGGCAGAGGGTACTTATTCTTGATAGTCACCTCATTCAAGGCACGATAATCGACCACCATCCTCAAGGTTTTATCTTTCTTCTCCACCAAAAGAACTGGGGCTCCCCAAGGTGATGAACTTGGGCGAATATATCCCTTATCCAAAATCTCCTTAATCTGCTTCTTGATTTCTACTAAATCATTTGCGGGCATCCGATAGGGTCTCTTGGGAATTGGGGCTGTCCCTGGTAGTAGCTCTATCAGAAACTCAATCTCCCTATCTGGGGGCATGCCTCGTAATTCCTCCGGGAATACATACGGAAAGTCTTGTACAACCGACACTTCTTCCTGAACAACTCCTGTGAGAGAATTTAACCGAGCACTCATCTGTGTGCGTCGGGATACATACTTAATCCTCTTGTTCTCCGAAGTGGTGAGTGAAATAGACTTGCTGGGACAATCAAGGTTTCCTTCATACTTGGTCATCCAATCCATGCCTAGGATTACATCCAATCCCTGGGATTCTAAGACGATGAGGTCGGTAGGAAAAACATGGTTTCCTATGTGGAGTTTCAAGGCGTGGCATCCTATCTCTGCCATCATCATACCTCCTGGGGAATTGACCTTAATGGGCTGGCTAAGGGTTCTGGTGGGTAAACCATACTTTTCCACAACTACCCTTGATATGAATGAATGAGTTGCACCAAAATCAAAAAGTACCATAACTGGACGTGAATGCAATAAAAACTTACCAACCACAGTCTCGGGCTGGTCATAGAATTCTTCCACATCGAGGTGGTTCACCTGAGCACGAGGAAACGGATTTGGCTTCTTAGTTGCGGAGTTGCCGTTGTTGTTGTCGTTTCCATTCCCTTGCTTGTTCTGAGGGCATTCAGTGGCATAGTGCCCTGTCTTCTGACACTTGAAACAGGTGATATGGTTCAGATCCTTCTGAGCTGGAGTGGGACGGTGTTGGTTGCCATTCCCACTTCCATTACCATGCTTGAAGCTGCCATTATTGGGCCGATTATTCCCATTTCCTCCATGGTTATGGCCTCCATGGTTGTACACGGGATGAGTGTGTCCTCCGTACTTACTGGTCCCTGATCCGGTATTGCCTGGGTACGAGGAGTAACGGGGCTTCTGATGAGCTCCAAAGGTAGACTTCCCATGTGCATACTTCCTCTTGTGGTTCTCGATTTGCTGCTGCTTCCCCTCCAAGATGAGGGCCTTGTCTACCAGCTCCTGGTAGTTGCTGAAGGTAGCCACCATCAGCTGCACGCTCAACTCATCATTGAGTCCTTCCAAGAACTTTTCCTGCTTGGCTGCATCATCGGCCACATCTCCTGGTGCATAACGAGCCAACGTGCTGAAGTCATCCACGTACTGGGCCACGGAACGGTTCCCTTGGCATAAGTTGTGAAACTCACGCTTCTTCAGAATCATGGCTCCAGCTGAGACATGTGCGGTGTGGAAAGCTTGCTTGAACTGCTCCCAAGTCACACCAGCAATGGGGGTATGTGGTGGTGTAGTTCTCCCACCATGAGGCTGTTGGCCCCTCCAGTTGATGGGCGGCAAAACGCACTTTCTCAGCCTCAATGCATCCTGCGGTGGTGAGTTCCCTCTCCATCTTGCGGAGCCAATCATCTGCTACAATGGGCTCTGTGCTTCTGCAGAAGGTTGGGGGATTTAGTCTTAGAAAACGGGTGAGGTTGTCGCCTTGAGGTGGAGGGTGGTTGTTGTGGTTGTTTGTTTGATTCTGAATCAACAGCTGCATCAGGGCATTCTGCTGCTGAAGAAGTTGGGTGAGCTCTGGCGGGAAAGTGAAGTCGGGCTCATGTCGCGGAGGCATCTTGGTGTTTTCAGAGGGGTGAGAATTAGAATAGAGCAAAGACCTAAAAGGGAAATTCACTACCCATATGCAATGCAACAAACATATCACACCAAACACTCATTCATTTATTCAACTCAAGGTTCAAACATCGAGATACAATCTCCAAAATCAAACTAAACATCGACCTATGTTTAACGATGAAAAAATGAAGATACATGGGGGCATAACTAAAGTTCTCCTCAAAACTACATAGTGACGGAGCCTCCTCCGGTGGTGCTCTCCTCATAGTCATCATCATTGCTGATCAAGGGAGCTATGTCTCCTTCTGGATGAAGATTTTCACCCATGTCCATCTGTTCCTCCAGAGTTGCGATGCGAGTGTTCAGCTTATCGATCCTCTCTAAGAAATCCTTCACCTCATACTCATGCTCGTACTCGGCTTCCCGTAAGTCAGCTTCGAGGTCAATCTCATGTTTCATCAGCCTCTTGATCGTCTTCGTGTCGGCACATACCCGAAGCTCCAAGGTCCTGACGTGCGTCTCCAAGGTCTGGATATAGGAAATGGTGGTGTCTTCAGTGGGAGTGGTTATGATATTTCCATTGGCATCCCTGCGACAAATCACGCTGAGTCCTGGTGAAATGGTTCCACCTCTGTATTCCTCCTGGATACGTCCAAGGGCATGATGAATGGCCATGTCTCTCCCAAGTATCCAACTGGGTGCCACAAACTTGAAGTCAATGGGTTCCTTCCGATTTCCAAAGGTCTTCCCGGGGATGTGCACCTCGATCCTGTAGCGTCCGTCTTGTGGAAAAGACATGATAGGAGTCCCGGTGATACTCGGCAAAGCAATCCTTACGTCCCTAACGATCCTCATCAGCTCCTTGTCAAAGGGCATCGTTGCATCAGGCTGACAAAACTCCGTGATCAAAACTGGGATGAAGGTGGCCATCTATAAATTTTGAAATAAATCGGAGGGAAGTCAGAAACGAGTAGATGAGAGTATAATAATTTTAAAGACAAAAGAGAAATAAATCCTAAGGCTTTTCCAATCCTAGAGGTTACGTCCTACGGTCAACGTGTGCTCTGATACCATTTCTGTAGCGACCCGACCTGAAAGGTCGAATCTCCGGTGTTTCCGTACCATCCCAAGATCATGTTGGTACACACACGGTACATCAGTGTATATATCAAAGGGAAATCACACAACTTTATTAATCGAAAATCTCATATCGAGTCCTTTATTACAATAAGAATTACAATAAAGTGGCTGAAGGCCAACTCATGAGAATAACTAAACTTGCGAAAGCTTCAAAGGTAGTTGAGTCCATCTGATTCCAAGGGCATCTCACCGAGCGTAGAGCGTATCCTCACTCCTGGTCGGAAAAGTACTCTGCAACATGATACATTGCAGCCGTATAGGTCAACATATTGAATATGCTGGCAAAGTCACAAGAGAGGGGGTAAAATAATCATCTAGTCTATATGCAAATATGGCAGGTGGGGTAGTAAGTTTTTGCATAAAGCCAAATTTTTCCTACAACAAGAGAGGGCAAAGGCATAATTACTACATTGTTGGTTGATTAATGAGATGGTTCCACCAACCAATTCTCATACCCAAGTTGACATTAATAACCCACATCATTAATTAATTGTGTTGAGAGTTCTAGATAGTTTCAGTTCCTTTGGCTCAAACTGTCCATGACCATGGACACGGCTAATCGATTAGGTTTGGGTACTCTGTAGAGTTTTGCACACGTTCCCCACAAGAATTGATCGCCTCCGTTGGACTTCTCGCACTTCATGGTGTTTGAGAAATGGATGACCAAAACATGGTCTTCAAAAGGGTTTCCCCGAGACTCTATCGGTGCCCATGCTTTCCTATTGTTCTTCTACATCTCGGAGCACCGCCTGTCCAAGGTCACCACGATATCCAACCAAGCCAGAGCCCATAATGGCTTTTGGCTGTGCAGGTAAGCCTTGGGTCTTGAAGCATCCATCCATCTCTTTGTGCCTAGGTGGACCTTTCCGCATGAATACTGGCACTTCTCCAGCATCATCTAGGCTAACCACTGGTTTCTCCAGGGCGCCGTTCAACCATCATCCACCCAGAGGTAAGTTGAAAACTTGGAGTCTTGAAGACTTGATCATCATGTAGGTCTTAAAATTATTAACTCACAACTCTCATGAATCACACAACCAACCCCGTCTACTAATAGCATAGCAAAATGTAAAACAACGTTTCCCGGGGCCAATGTGTCAAAGGGTTGAGGCGTACCTACCACATGATACTACAACAAGTAACCAAGTTTCCAATTTACCTACTTTGCATGCAATTGGGGTGATGGAAGAACTAATGCAATAAAACATAGGTATACATGGTCAAAGTGACTTGCCTTGCTAACAATCCTCGTAATCAAGTGACTCTAGATAACAAGCTTTGCACTCCGGATGATCTAACGAACCAAACAAGAGCACACCATAAGCATGAATACAAAACAATCCATACAACAACAAGGTAAACAAATTCTTCAACAAGCAAAAGCACAATCAAGAGAAGAATCACTTAAAGTATAAGACTATAAAAGTTTGGTGTCAAAATCCCTACTAAGACATACAAGTCAAAATGTTTGTTTTGAACAACTAGGTATTTAGATAACAAAAAAGTAAATATAAAAGTTTATTTGAAAACAGAAAGTATTTCATTATAAAAGTTTTGTGCTAAAAGAAGTACTACAGAACTTTTTCTAACAATTTACATGGTGAAAACAAGGTGAACCTATTCAAACTAGAGCACAAAACAATTTGAAAAACATATTTTATTAGCAGAAAAAATATCCACCTAAAGTTGATTCAATAGAACCTAATGAAATCTAAAAACAAAGTTAAACTAATTTAGGTTCAAATTGAATAAAAAAAAATTTAGTTAAACCTATTAAGAACTAGACAGATTCTGTTTTTCTTAAAATCAGTAACTAAATTTATTCTAAAAATTCTCAAATTATGTAGAATGATAGGTTTAACTAATACCAAACAGTGCAAAAAGATTCACTCAAAAATATATTTTTAAACTCTAGTTATTCAGATTTTAGTAATTTAAACAAATTTGATTAGATTCAAAATTTAAAGTTCAAATTTAAAATCTAAGCATACAGACATAAACTACATCAAATATGTGAACTAATGCAAAAATAATCAACTAAAAACACTAATTATTTTAAAAATATGATAAAAACAAAATCAGGATGCATTTTGTTTTCTAAAACAGAAACAGAAAAAGAGAAACTGATAACGATCGGTTAGGGGCCACGTGTCAGGTTGTGACTGGCCGCGAGGGCGTGCGAGTGAGAGTTCATGAGCGGTCGTCCGAGACTTAGTGCGTACCGGTTCGGCTTTTAAGTGATCTAATCTTGGGCGTTGGATTTAGATCGGACGGTCCAGGGAGGGGAGAGGGGCTTATAGAGGGAGGTTGTTGGCGGTGGAGTTTCTCCGGCGTGGCCTAGGCGGCGAGTCGACAGGGGCGGCGCTCCGGTGGTTGGGGATGGCGTCCGGGGGTCCTGTCGATGGCGGCGGACCTCCGGCATCCGTTGGTGGCGACGGTTGGGGCTGGGGACGACAGAGGCGAGCTCCTCGAGCTCCTGGAGCTTCGGATGGGGGTGGAGCTCCGATGTGGGATTCCGATGAGGGGAGGGGGTCGGACGAGGGGGAAACGGGCGGAACGGGGTGCAAGGATGCCGGGGCTTTTATAGGAGGGGTCAGGAGTGCTCAGATGGCAAGGGGAGGGAGATCCGACGCGGTGATCTCGCCGGCGTGAAGAGAGGAGCGGGAGGAGGGAGGTGACCGCGGCGTTTTCGGGATCGAGCGGTGGGGACGGGGTGTCAGAGAGAGAGAGGGCGGCATCAGCGCGTCGGTCGGTCGGCTCGGAGCGATTTCAGGACTTAAACGCAGGTGGGTCGGCCCGTTTCAAATTAATTCGTTTCCTTTCTATTTCCAGAGCATTTAAAACTCTTTTTAAACAATCAAATCATTTCCAAATATAGGAAATATGTATATCAAAATGATCAGGAGAATTAATGTTATTTAATGAACATTTTTTCTCTATCATATTGAATAACTTTAAAAAAATTATTTTTAGAAAATGCCGTATTGATTTTAAATCCTTTTTGAGATAAACTTTCAAATATACCCCTATTTTTATTGTTCAAATAACTCACCAAGATGCCCCTGGTGTGGAGTGTCATGTTACTCCCCTCTTTTCTTGGAACTTTTCCATAGGTTTTCAAATAGGTGAAACAAGAAAAGGGAAAGATGAAAGTGGCCTTTCAGAAATTTAAAGGAAACACTTCAACCATTTTATTCATTCAAACAATGTGATGATGATGTAGAGCTATATTTCATAACATTCCAAAATGGAATTTCGGGATGTTACAATACATACTGATGTGTGCGGTCCGATGAGCATTGAGGTGTGCGGTGGATATCGTTATTTTCTCAGCTTCACTGATGACTTAAGTAGATATAGGTATATTTACTTAATGAAACACAAGTCTAAAACGTTTGAAAAGTTCAAGCAATTTCAGAGTGAAGTTGAGAATCATTGTAACAAGAAGATTAAATTCCTGTGATCTCACCGAGGAGGTGAATATCTGAGTAATGAGTTTGGTAGTCACTCAAGAGACAGTGTGGAATTGTTTCACAATTGACATCGCCTGGAACACCACATCGTAATGGTGTGTACGAACGTCGTAATAGGACCTTATTAGATATGGTGCGTTCTATGATGTCTCTTGCCGATTTGCCACTATCATTTTGGGGTTATGAATTAGAGACAACTGCATTCACTTTAAATAGGGCACCATCGAAATCCTTTGATACGACGCCATGTGAAATGTGGTTTGAAGCCAATGTTGTCGTTTCTTAAAGTTTGGGGATGTGATACTTATGTCAAAAAGCTTCAGCCTGAAAAGCGGGAACCCAGAGGGGAGAAATGCGTCTTCATAGGATACCCAAAAGAGGCAGTTGGGTATACCTTCTATCTCAGATCCAAAGGCAAAGTGTTTGTCGCTAAGAACGGAACATTTCTTGAGAAAGGGTTTCTGTTGAAAGAATTGAGTGGCAGGAAGATAGAACTTGATGAGGTTGTTGAACCTTTGTTTCAACCAGAGAGTAGTGCAGCATAGAAAGATGTTTCTGTGGAGCCTAAATAGTTGAAGAGGAAGTTAATGATGATGATCATGAAGCTTCGGATCAAGTTACTATCAAACCTCGTAGGTCAACAAGGGTGCGTACTGCTCATCAGTGGTACGATAACCCTGTCTTAGAGGTCATGTTGTTAGACAACGATGAACTTGTGAGCTATGGAGAAGCGATGATGGGCCCGGATTCCGAGAAATGGTTTGAGGCCATCAAATCAGAGGTGGGATCCATGTATGAAAACAATGTATGGACTTTCGAAGTATTACCTGAAGGGCGAAAGGCCATTCAGGACAAATAGATCGTTAAGAGGAAGACGGACGCGAACGGTAATGTCACCGTCTCTAAAGCTCGACTTGTGGCAAAGGGTTTTTCACAAGTTCAAGGAGTTGATTATGATGAGACCTTCTCACCCGTAGCGATTATTACGTCTGCCAGAATCATGTTAGCAATAGGTGCATATTTCGACTATGAAATTTGGCAGATGGATGTCAAAACAGCATTCCTTAACGGTTTCCTAAATGAAGAGTTGTATATCATACAACCGGAAGGTTTTCTTGATGCAGAGAATGCTGACAAAGTTTGCAAACTCCAGCGATCCATTTATGGATTGGTGCAAGCATCTTGTAGTTGGAATCTGCGTTTTGATGAGGTGATCAAAGCGTTCTGGTTTATACAAGTTTACGGAGAAGCTTGTATTTAAAAATAAAGTGAGTGGGATCTCAATAGCATTTCTAATATTTTATGTGGATGACATATTGCTGATTGGAAACAATACAGAAATGCTGGAAAGCGTGAAGGAATATTTGAACAAGAGTTTTTCAATGAAGGACCTAGGAGAAGCTACTTTCATATTAGGCATTAAGATCTATAGAGATAGATGGAGACGCTTAATAGGACTTTCACAGAGCACATACCTTGATAAAGTTTTGAAGAAATTCAAAATGGATCAGTCCAAGAAGCGGTTCTTGCCTGTGTTACAAGGTGTGAAGTTGAGTAAGACTCAATCCCCAATGACTGCAGAAGATAGAGATGAGTGTCATCCCCTATGCTTCAGCCATAGGCTCTATCATGTATACAAAGCTGTGCACAAGACCCGATGTCAGCCTTGCCATAAGTATGGCCGGAATGTTTCAAAGTGGTCCAGGAATGGAGGACTGGACGGTGGTCAAGAATATCCTTAAGTACCTGAAAAGGACTAAGGAAATGGTTCTCGTTTATGGAGGTGATCAAGAGCTCGTCGTAAAGGGTTACGTCGATGTAAGGTTTGACACTGATCCGGATGACTCTACGTCACAAATCAGATACATATTAATTCTCAATGGGGGAGCGGTAAGCTGGTGTAGTTCCGAGTAGAGCGTGGTAGTCGATTCTACATGGGAAGTGGAGTACATCGCAACCTCGGAGGCATCAAAGGAAGGTGTCTGGATGAAGGAGTTCATGACAGATCTTGGAGTAGTGCCCATTGCACTGAATCCAATGGATCTATTTTGTGATAACATTGGTGCCATTGCCCTGGCCAAGGAACCAATGTTTCACAAGAGGACCAGACACATAAAGCGACGCTTCAATTCCATCTACGAGTACATCAAGGAGGAGGACATAAATATTTGCAAAGTGCACATGGATCTAAATGTTGCAGACCCGTTGACTAAACATCTTGTTGGGGAACATTGCATGGGAAACAAAAAAATTCCTACGCACACGCAAGATCTATCCATGGTGATGAGCATCTACGAGAGGGAAAGTGGATCTACATACCCTTGTAGATCGCTAAGCGGGAAGCGTTAAGAAACGCGGTTGGTGTAGTCGAACGTCTTCGCGATCCAAATCGCCGAGCATCCCGCGATCTCATCACGATCCGTCCCACGATCCAATCACGATTCATCCTGCGAACTCATCACGATCCGTCCCGTGATCTCATCACGATCTGTCTCGCGGTCTTGATCACAGTCCTTCCGATCTGGCGCCGAACGGACGTCACCTCCGCGTCCAGCACACGTACAGCTCGATGACGATCTCCGCCTTCTTGATCCAGCAAAAGAGAGCAGAGAGGTAGATGAGTTCTCCGACAGCGCGACGACGTTGCGGCGATGGCGATGGAGCTATTCCAGCAGGGCTTTGCCCAAGTACCACTGAAAACCGATCTAGAGGAGAAACTGCGATCTTGAGGAGAGGTAGCACGTGGCTATTAGGGTTAGATTTTTCCTCTAAATCCTCTAGTATATATAGGAGGGAGGGAGGGGAGGAGGCAGCCTCAAACCCTCAAGATCTGGCCGAAATTGGAGGTTGAGGAGTCCTACTCCAATCCTATTAGGAGTAGGATTCCTCCTTTCCACTTGGAAACTCTTTCCACCTCTCCACCTTTGGATTTTTTCCTTCTCAAACCACTCCAGCCGCATGGGCCCTTAAAGGAGGCTTCGGCCAGCCCACCAGGGGCTGGTTTACCTCCTCCCACAGCCCATGTAGCCTCTTGGGTCGAAATACCTCTCCCGATGGTCCCCCGGTACACTACCGGCACTCCCGGTACACTACCGATGAGCCCGAAACTTTTCCGACGACCAAAACAAGACTTCCTATATATCAATGTTTCCTCCGGACCATTCCGGAGCTCCTCGTAACTTCCGGGAACTCATCCGGGACTCCGAACAACCGTCGGTCACCACCATACATGACTCTATACTACCGAAACGTCACCAAACCTTAAGTGTGCAGACCCTGCGAGTTCGAGAACTATGTAGACATGACCGAGACACCTGTATGGTCAATAACCAATAGCGGGACCTGGATGCCCATATTGGCTCCTACATATTCTATGAAGATATTTATCGGTCGAACCTATATGTCAAGGATTCAGTTAATCCCGTATGATGTTCCCTTTGTTCTTCGGTATGTTACTTGCTCGAGATTCAATCGTCGGTATCTCCATACCTAGTTCAACCTCGTTACCAGCAAGTCTCTTTAATCATTCCATAATACAATATCATGTGACTAACACTTAGTCACATAGCTTGCAAGGCTTATTGTGATGTTGTATTACCGAGTGGGCCCTGAGATACCTCTCCGTCACACGGAGTAACAAATCCCAGTCTTGATCCATGCCAACCCAACAGACACCCTCGAAGATACCTGTGGAGCACATTTATAGTCACCCAGTTACGTTGCGACATTTGATACACACAAGGTACTCCTCCGGTGTCAGTGAGTTGCATGATCTCATGGTCATAGGAACAAATACTTGACATGTAGAAAACAGTAGCAATAAACTGACACGATCATATGCTACGTTTGTAGTTTGGGTCTTGTCCCTCACATCATTCTCCTAATGACGTGATCCCGTTATCAAATGACATCTCATATCCATGACTAGGAAACCATAGACATCTTTGATCAACGAGCTAGTCTATTAGAGCCATACTAGGGACATGGTGTTGTCTATGTATCCACACATGTATCTGAGTTTCCGATCAACACAATTATAGCATGGATAATAAACGATTATCATTAACAAGGAAATACGATAATAACCAATTTATTATTGCCTCTAGGGAATATTTCCAACACATCTTCCAAGGGCTAAACATGATCAACACCAGAACTGTATGTGTGTTCGATTCATTACAATGTAAATCACATAGTGATGTGAGCTAGATTATTGACTCTAGTGCAAGTGGGAGACTGTTGGAAATATGCCCTAGAGGCAATAGTAAAATGGTTATTATTATATTTCCTTGTTCATGATAATTCTTTATTATTCATGCTATAATTGTGTTTACTGGAAACACATTGCATGTGTGGATACATAGACAACAGTTTGTCCCTAGTATGGCTCTAGTAGACTAGCTCCTTGATCAAAGATGGTCAAGGTTTCCTAGCCATTGACATAAGATGTCATTTGATAAAGGGGTCACATCATTGGGAGAATCATGTGATGGACAAGACCCAATCTATAAACATAGCATATGATCGTGTCAGTTTATTGCTATAGTTTTCTACATGTCAAGTATCTTAGGACCCACTCGGTAATACAACACCACTACAATCCTTGCAAGCAAAGTGACTAATGTGTTAGCCACAGGATCTTGTATTACGGAACGATTAAAGAGACTTGTCGGTAACGAGATTGAACTAGGTATAGAGATACCGACGATCGAACCTCGGGCAAGTAACATATCGAAGAAGAAAGGGGACATTATATGGGACTAACTTAACCCTTGACAGAGAGGTTCAATCGATAAAGATCTTTGTAGAATATGTAGGAACCGATATGGGCATCCAGTTCCGCTATTGGTCATTGAGCGTAGAGGTGTCTCAGTCATGTCTGCAAAGTTCTCTAACCCGCAGGGTCTACACACTTAACGTTCGGTGATGGTATAAGTATAGTTGAGTTGTTATGTCGGTGACCGAAAGTTGTTCGAAGTCCCGGATGATATCCAGGACATAATGAGGAGCTCCGGAATAGTCCGGATGTAAAGATTGATATATGGAATAATAGTTTTTGGTCTCCTCAAGGGTTTCAGAATTCACTGGAAAGAGTTTTGGATGTTTCCCGAAATGTTCAGGGTACAAGAACACTTTATTTGGGCCAAGGGGTAAAGCCCATGAGGCTTTAGGAAGGTGCAAAAGGAGTTTTGTGGAGGCTAGGGCCCATACGCTAGGGACCCTGGCGTCTGGGGTCAGACGCCGAGGACCCTGGCGTCTGGTCCTGGAGTCCAACCAGGACTCTTGCCTTGTGGGCAAACCGACCTTCAGGAGGATTTTTTTTCCAAGTTTCGACCCCAGGGCTCAGCATATAAATAAAGGGGCAGTGCTAGCACCTGGAACACATCAAGAATCCCCCAGCCGAGTGCCGGCAACCCAGCCCCTCTAGTTTATCCCCCGTCATAGTTTTCGTTGTGCTTGGCGAAGCCCTCCGGAGATTGTTCTTCACCAAAACCGTCACCACGTCGTCGTGCTGCCGGAACTCATCTACTACTTCACCCCTCTTGCTGGATCAAGAAGACGAGGACGTCATCAAGCTGTGCGTGTGCTGAACGCGGAGGTGCCGTCCGTTCGGTGCTAGATCGTGATTGGATCGCAGGACGGCTTGCGATTTGGATCACGAATTCGTTCGACTACATCAACCGCGTTTCTTAACGCTCTGCTTAGTGATCTACAAGGGTATGTAGATTCACTCTCCCTGTCGTAGATGCTCATCACCATGGATAGATCTTGCATGTGCGTAGGAATTTTTTTGTTTCCCATGCAACGTTCCCCAACGGCTGTTGGAAATATGCCCTAGGGGCAATAATAAAATAGTTATTATTATATTTCTTTGTTCATGATAATTGTTTATTATCCATGCTACAATTGTATTGACTGGAAACACACTGCATGTGTGGATACATAGACAACACTTTGTCCCTAGTATGCCTCTAGTAGACTAGCTAGTTGATCAAAGATGGTCAAGGTTTCCTAGCCATTGACATGAGATGTCATTTGATAACGGATCACATAATTGGGAGAATGATGTGATGGACATGACCCAAACTATAAACATAGCATATGATCATGTCAGTTTATTGCTATAGTTTTCTACATGTCAAGTATATGTTCCTATGACCATGAGATCATGCAACTCACTAACACCGGAGGAGTACCTTATGTGTATCAAACGTCGCAACGTAATTGGGTGACTATAAAAGTTCTCTACAGGTATCTCTAAAGGTGTCTTTTGAGTCGGCATGGATCAAGATTGGGATTGTTACTCCGTGTGACGGAGAGGTATCTCAGGGCCCACTCGGTAATACAACATCACAACAAGCCTTGCAAGCAAAGTGACTTATGTGTTAGCCACATGATCATGTATTACGGAACGATTAAAGATACTTGTCGGTAACGATATTGAACTAGGTATAGAGATACCGACGATCGAATCTCGGGCAAGTAAAATAACGAGGAACAAAGGGAACATTATACGAGATTAACCGAATCCTTGACATAGAGGTTCAACCGATAAATATCTTCGTAGAATATGTAGGAATCGATATGGTTATCTAGGTCCTGCTATTGGTTATTGACCGTAGAGTTGTCTCGGTCATGTTTGCATAGTTCTCGAACCCGTAGGGTCTACACACTTAATGTTTGGTGATGATATAAGTATAGTTGAGTTGTTATGTGGTGAGTGAAAGTTGTTTGGAGTCCCGGATGAGATCCCGGACATGACGAGGAGCTCCGGAATAGTCCAGAGGTAAAGATTGATATATGGGATAATAGTGTTTGGTCTCCGGAAGGGTTTCGGAATTCACCAAAAAGAGTTTCGGATGTTTCTCGAAATGTTCGGGGTACAAGAACAGTTTATTTGGGCCAAGGGGTAAAGCCCATGAGGCTTTAGGAAGGTGCAAAAGGAGTTTTGCGGAGGCAAGGGGCTAGACGCCAGGGACCTTGGCATCTGGGGCCAGATGCCGAGGACCCTGGCGTCTGGTCCTGGAGTCCGAGGAGGACTCTTGCCTTGCGGGCAAACCGACCTTGAGGAGGATTTTGCTCCAAGTTTAGACCCCAGAGCTCAGCATATAAATAAAGGAGCGTGGCTAGGACCTGGAAGACATCAAGAATCCCCAAGCCGTGTGCCGGAAACCCATCCCCTCTAGTTTATCCTCCGTCATAGTTTCCGTTGTGCTTAGCGAAGCCCTGCAGAGATTGTTCTTCACCAACACCGTCACCATGTCGTCGTGCTGCCGGAACTCATCTACTACTTCTCCCCTCTTGCTGGATCAAGAAGGCAAGGATGTCATCAAGCTATACGTGTGTTGAAGGCGGAGGTGCCGTCCATTCGACGCTAGATTGTGATTGGATCGCTGGATAGCTTGCGATTTGGATCGTGAAGACGTTCGACTACATCAACCGCGTTTCTTAACGCTTCTGCTTAGAGATCTACAAGGGTATGTAGATTCACTCTCCCTCTCATATATGCTCATCAACATGGATAGATCTTGCGTGTGCGTAGGAAATATTTTGTTTTCCATGCAACGTTCCCCAACATCGCGCAGGCCGTTGAAGACTCCGGGGGCGTCCTCGACGTCGCGCCAGTAAAGAAGAAGCAGTTGTTGTCCTAGAGCCGAGTGAAGACGAAGCGGGTGTTGGTGGAAAAACAAAACCCTAGTCCCACCGTCACTACCGGTGATGACCTGCCCCAGGACCAGGAGGAGGTGTTGGTGGCGTTCCTCTGCGCAAACAGGGATGCGTTCGCATTGCGCCTCGGACTTGGTGGGGGTCCCGAGGGACATGATCGAGCACCACCTCTTGGTGTGCCCGAACATCCGTCTAGCTAAGCAAAAGGCGAGAAGGCAAGCACCAGTGAAGCAGGCGTTCATTGCCCAGGATGTCGGCAAGTTGAAGGAGGCTGGGGTCATCCTGGAGGTGCACTACCCAAAGTGGCTTGCCAACCCAGTAGTCGTCCCAAAGAAGTGCGGGAAGGATCGTATGTGCATCGACTTCACGAGCCTTAACAAAGCTTGCCCCCAGGACCCGTTCCCACTGCCACGCATCGACCAGATCGTGGACTCCACCACAGAGTGCGACCTCCTCTGCTTCCTAGACGCCTTCTTGGGCTACCACCAGATCAAAATGGCATTGGAGGATGTCAAGAAGACTGCTTTTCTCACCTCATGCGGGGTATTTTGTTGCATGATAACCCACAAGTATAGGGGACCGCAACAATTTTCGAGGGTAGAGTATTCAACCCAAATTTATTGATTCGACACAAGGGGAGACAAAGAATATTCTCGAGTATTAGTAGCTGAGTTGTCAATTCAACCACACATGAAAGACTTAATATCTGCAGCAAAGTATTTAGTAGCAAAGTAATATGGTAGTAACGATAACGGTGGTAAAATGATAGTAGCAATCTTCAGTGTTTGTATTAGTAGCAACGGAAAAGTAACTGAGTGAAGATCAATATATGGAAAGCTTGTAGGCAATGGATTAGTGATGGATAATTATGTCGGATGGCATTCATCATGCAACAGTTATAACATAGGCTGACTGAGAACTAGCTCTGATTCATCAATGTAATGTAGGCATGTATTCCGTATATAGTCATACATGCTTATGGAAAAGAACTTGCATGACATCTTTTGTCCTACCCTCCCGTGGCAGTGGGGTCCTATTGGAAACTAAGGGATATTAAGACCTCCTTTTAATAGAGAACTGGACCAAAGCATTAGCACTTAGTGAATACATGAACTCCTCAAACTATGGTAATCACTGGAAAGAATCCCAGTTATTGTCACCCTAGGGGATGCGGATCATAACTCATAATAGTTGTCTACAACTTGCAAGATAGGATCAAGAACACATATATATTCATGAAAACATAATAGGTTCATATCTGAAATCATGGCACTCGGGCGGTAGTGACAAGCATTAAGCATAGCAAAGTCATAGCAACATGAATCTCAGAACATAGTGGATACTAGGGATCAAACCCTAACAAAACTAACTCGATTACATGATAAATCTCATCCAACCCATCACCATCCAGCAAGCCTACGATGGGATTACTCATGAACGGTGGAGAGCATCATGGAATTGGTGATAAAGGATGGTTGGTGATGACGAAGGCGTTGATTTCCCCTCTCTGGAGCCCCAAACGGACTCCAGATCTTGTCTCCCGAGGAAGAACATGCGATGGCGGCGGCTCCGTATGGTGAAACGTGATGAACTCTTCTCTCTGATTTTTTTCTCGACAAATTGGGCTATCTGGAGCTGGAGAGGAGGTTGGAGGAGCCACGAGGGCCCCACAAGCCTGCTAGGCGCGGCCAGGGGGTGGCCACGCCTAGCAGGCTTGTGGCCTGTAGGTGACCCCCTCTGGTTACTTCTTGCGCCCGTATTTTTTATTAATTCCAAAAATATTCTCTGTAAATTTTCAGGACGATTCGAGAACTTTTATTTCTACACAAAAATAACACCGAGGCAATTCTACTGAAAACAACGTCAGTCCGGGTTAGTTCCATTCAAATCATGCAAATTAGAGTCTAAAACATGGGCAAAGGAGTTTGAAAAAGTAGATATGTTGGAGATGTATCAACTCCCCCAAGCTTAAAGTTTTGCTTGTCCTTAAGCAATTGAGTTGATAAACTTAAAGTGACAAATAAAAACTTTTACAAACTCTGTTTGAACTTGCTGTTGTAAATATGTCTAACTTATGTTCAGATTTCAGCAAAAATTATAAACTAACCACATTCACAATAACACTTAGGTCTCACATTTACTCATAGCAATGACATAACCAACTAGCAAGCAACAATAACAAGTCTCGGATGAAAACAATTTTATCAAAACACTCATGATACAGTATGACATAATGGTATCTCGCTAGCCCTTTCTGAGACCGCAAAACATAAATGCGGAGCACCTCTGGAGAACAAGGACTGACTAAACATTGTAATTCACGGTGAGAGAGATCTAGTCATGCTCATACTCAATATCAATTAATAGCAAGGCATACAAATGACAATGGTGCTCTCTAACTGGTGCTTTTTATAAGAGGATGATGACTCAACAATAAAGTAAATTGAAAGACCCTTCGCAGAGGGAAGCATTGATTTGCAGAGGTGCCAGAGCTCAGGCTTTTAAAATAGAGATAGGTAATAATTTTGGAGCAGTATGCTTTCGTTGCTCACATAATGACCAAGAGGTTTTCAATATATTCCATGCTAGATACATTATAGGAGGTTCCCAAACACCAATCAGTCACACTCCACGGCGGGCTGAATTCACGGGTACCGTCCATACAAACACAGTTCTAGGGGAGTTTTGTTTAATTATATTTTGCCTTTTATTTCGAGCATGGGACTGGGCATCCCGATTACCATCCTGTTTCTCGTGAATGATAGTGAATCAACACATATCGTGAGAATAACCCACCTAGCATGGAAGATACTAACTGCCCCTAGTCGCCACATGAGCGATTTGGGCATACAAAACAGAATATTTATTCGAAGGTTTAAAGTTTAGCACATGCAAATTTACTTGGAACGGTAGTTAAATACCTCATATTGGTAGATATGGTGGACTCATATGGAACAACTTTGGGTTTATTGAGATGGATGCACAAGCAGTATTCCCGCTTAGTACAAGTGAAGGTTAGCAAAAGACTGGGGAGCGACCAACTAAAGAGCGACACATTCATCAACATGCCTTGAGATTAACCAACATTGAATGCAAGCATGAGTAGGATATAATTCACTATGAACATAAATATCGTGGAGGCTATGTTGATTTTTTTCAACTACATGCGTGAACATGTGCCAAGTCAAGCCACTTTAATCATCTAGATGAGGATACCATTCTATCATACTACATCACAACCATTTTAATGCACATGTTGGCACTCAAGATGAACCATTATCCACTCTTAGCTAATTAAGCATGGCATTAATAACTATAATCTCTAATTATCATTGCAAGCATGTTCAACCCATAATGTACTGAATTCGGAATGATGAGCTACTCATATTTACAAAAGCAAGAAAGGTTGAGTCCATACTAGTTTTTCTCCATCTCAATCTTTTCATCAAATATTGTCATTATTGCCTTTCACTTGCATGACCGAACGATGTGAATAATAATAATAATAGTGCACGTGCATTGAACTAAGCTGGAATCTGCAAACAATAAACTAAAGGAGAAGACAAGGCAATATGGGCTCTTTGTAAGATAAACAATAGTGCATATGAGAGCCACTCAACAGGTCATCGTGGTCTTCTCCTTACGACCCAAAGAAAAGAAAGGAAAATTATTTACACGGGAAAGCTCCCAAGAAGCAAAAAGAAGAACTAGAAATCTTTTTGGGTTTTCTCTTTAATGCTACAACTAAGCAACTAGGGGGGAAAAGCTAGAACTAATTTTTTGTATTTTCCTCAAAGTTAATTAAACACACAATAAGAAAACAAAACAAGAGTTAAACTACCATGGATAACACAATGAAAAATTATGAACACTGACAACTGAAATAAGTGTGTGAACATGAATGTCATGTTGGTGAGAAATATGTACTCCTCCAAGCTTAGGCTTTTGGCCTAAGTTGGTCTAGGGCCATGGCTGGCCTGGATAATATCTGAAGTCAAAGTTGGGGTTGTACTGGGCTGCGGCGGCTACCGCCTGAACCACTGCAGCATGAAGGCAAGCGGTTTCTGCATTTTGCTCATACTCGTTTGCCTCCTCTCTGGTTATAAAATATATCTACTTTTCTTGAAAGTTAAAGAAGGCAGGAGCAGGAAGGATAACATGGACAACACGTTGCCTGTCAAAATTAGTCGATACTGGAGGGATTGTTCATTTCTTTCAAGAAGCTGATAGCGCACCAAAGCCTCATAATCAAGGAAAGCAGGGGGTAACTCAATGTCATTCCCTCTTAGGGGTACCACAAGATACTTAGCTACACGGGTGGCATAAATTCCACCAAAGAAATCTCCATCCTCAGCATTATAATGTAACCTCCTGGCAATAATAGCCCCCAAGTTATATCGTCTATCCACCATTACCGCACTCTTAAGAATACTCAGATCAGGCACGCAAAGGTGACTATGGTCAAGTTTACCGTTAATGCATCTACCTATGAAGAGAGCAAAATAATGTATAGTCGGAAAGTGAATGCTCCCCAATGTAGCTTATGTAATGATTCTAGTTTCTCCCACGATGATGCTAGCAAGGAAATCATTATATTCATTTTTATGAGGATCGCTACGACTACCCCACTGTGGAATTTTGCATGCGTCATTAAAATCTTCTAGGTCCATGGTATAGGTCTTATCATAAAGATCAAATAGAACAGAATGAGAATTACGCCTAGATAAAAATTTAAACCTCCACACGAAAGAATCAGTGAGTTGATAATATTGCTTACATCGATCTGAAATGAAATCCTCAAGGCCAGCATTCCTTATGTATGCATAGAACTCTTCCTTGAATCCGGCGTGGTCCATGAATTGATCCGACAGCCATTCACAAGGCAGTACTCGAGCTTCCATAGGTAGTTCAAAATCGGGCTCACGTAGCGCGAGTCTCGGGGCTTTCTTGCTCAAGGAACCACCTTGGTACATTCTCCTCAACATCTTTTCTTTCTCTGAAAAATTTCTAAAAAAATTAGTGAGTGAAATTAAAGGTGGACAAAACTCAACAAAACTCATAGCAACTACTCCCTCAAGTGCCTAGAGACTATATCATGCAACAAAACTACTTGGGACCATACAATTTGACATGCAAGCTCAAAAACAAGGTCACCATAACAGCACAAATTTGCAATATATAAGGAACTATAACAAAAACTAATTGGACCATTGGGGGAGTCACATACCGATGATCAATCCCCTAAAACAGTTTTGCAAATGGAGCTTTGAGCAAGGAGATCGAAAATGGCAGCAAGATGAGCTAGAACACGGGTTTGAGCAATGGTGGGATTTTTCTGGAGGAAGATGAAGTGAATGGGTGCTAGAATAAGTGGAGGAGGGCCACGTGGGATCCACAAGCCACAAGGGCGCGCCTAGGGGGGTGGCCGCGCCCAGCAGGCTTGTGGCCCACTGGCGCAGCCCCCTGATGCATTCTCAGTGCCAAAAATTCTTAAATATTCCAGAAAAAATCATACTAAATTTTCAGGGAATTCTGGGAACCTTTATTTTCAGGTCATTTTTCTATTGCATGAAAAACTCAGAAAACAGAAAAAATAATAGCATTTTTACTTAATTTCATCTAGGTAACATATTATAAAAGTTAGGTGCAGGAATTTGTGCTTTCTAAATTCATCCATCTCATGCTCATCAAAAGGAATCCATCAATAAGGTTGATCAAGTCTTATTAACAAACTTCTTTCGAATATCATGAAATCAAAGAATTTTCGAATAACACTAAGTTACCTCAATGGGGATATGCATTTCCCCAACAATAAGTATATCATATTTCTTCTTGACAGTAGGAAGAGGGAACTCAAAGTCTCCAATAATAATCATTGGAATTTTTTCAATAGAGTTGATACTATGAACTTGAGGTTGTTTCTTCGGAAAGTGTACCGTATTCTCATTACCATCAATATGAAAAGTGACATTGCCCTTGTTGCAATCAATAACAGCCCATAAAGTATTCAAAAAGGGTCTACCAAGGATGATCGACATATTGTCATCCTCGGGAATATCAAGAATAACAAAGTCCGTCAAGATAGTAGCATTTGCAACTATGATGGGTACATCCTCACAAATACCGATAGGCAGAGGAATTGATTTATCAGCCATTTGCAAAGAGATTTCAGTGGGTTTCAACTTATTCAAATGAAGTCTACGATATAACGAGAAAGGCATAACACTAACACCAGCTCCAAGATCACATAAACAGTTTTAACATAATTTCCTTTAATAGAGCATGGTATAGTAGGTACTCCGGGATCTCCTAGTTTCTTAGGTATTCCCCTTTTAAAAGTATAATTAGCAAGCATGGTGGAAATCTCAGCTTCCGGTATCTTTCTTTTATTTGTCACAATATCATTCATATACTTAGCATAGGGAGACATTTTCAAAATATCAGTCAAGCGCATATGTAAAAAGACAGGCCTAAGCATTTCAGCAAAGCGCTCAAAGTTCTCATCATCCTTTTTCTTGGATGGTTTAGGAGGAAAGGGCATGGGTTGCTGAACCCATGGTTCTCTTTCTCTACCATGTTTCCTAGCAATGAAGTCTCTTTTATCGTATCTTTTATTCTTAGGTTGTGGGTTATCAAGATCATCAGCAGGTTCAATCTCCACATCATTATCATTACTAGGTTGAGCATCAGCATGAACATCATTATTAATGTTATCACTAGGCTCATGTTCATCACCAGATTGTGTCTCAGCATCAGGAATAGAAATATCATTTAGATTCTCAGACGTATCTATAACAGTTTCACTAGCAGCATGCAAAGTACTATCATCATTCTTTTTCCTACTCTTATTGGAAGGAATATGTGCATCAGTATTAACTCTCTAAGAATCTTTCTTAATTCTCCTAGGATGGCCTTCAGGATACAAAGGTTCCTGAGTCATTCTACCACCTCTAGTCACAACTTTACCAGAATGATCATTGTCTTTACTATTCATCTCATTAAGCAAATCATTTTGAGCCTTAAGTACTTGTTCTACTTGAGTGGTTGCCATGGAAGCATGTTTACTAATAAGCTTAAGATCATTGAGAGTTCTACTCAATAATCACCCAAGCGATCAAGCATATACGCATTATGTTTCAATTGTCTACTAACATAGGCATCGAAATTTTCTTGCTTCATAATAAAATTATCAAATTCATCCAAGCATTGGCTAGCCGACTTATTATAAGGGATATCTCCTTCATCAAATCTACTGAGAGAATTTACCTTGACTACCTGTGTCGGGTTATCAAGACCATGTATTTCTTCAATCGGTGGTAGATTCTTAACATCTTCAGCTTTAATACCTTTTTATTTCATAGATTTCTTTGTCTCTTGCATATCTTTAGGACTGAGGAATATAATACCTCTTTTCTTCGGAGTTGGCCTTGGAGGTGGTTCGGGAATAATCCAATCATTATCGTTGTTCAATATATTATTCAATAGTAATTCAGCTTGTTCAACAGTTCGTTCCCTTAAAACACAACCAGCACAACTATCTAGGTGGTCCCTAGAAGCAACAGTTAGTCCATTATTAAAGATATCAAGTATTTCATTTTTCTTGAGAGGATGATGAGGCAAAGCATTAAGTAAGTGGAGAAGCCTCTCCCAAGCTTGTGGGAGACTCTCTTCTTTAATTTGCACAAAGTTAAATGTTTCCTACAAGGCAGCTTGTTTCTTATAGGTAGGAAAATATTTTTCACAGAAGTAATAAATCATATCCTAGGGACTACGCACACAACCAGGAGCAAGAGAATTAAACCATATCTTAGCATCACCCTTTAACGAGAAAGGAAACAACTTAAGAATATAGTAATAGCGAGTTTTTGTCCTCATGAGTCAATAGGGTGGCTATATCATTCAATTTGGTAAGATGTGCCACAAGAGTTTCAGATTCATAACCATGGAAAGGATCAGATTCAACCAAAGTAATTAACTCAGGATCGATAGAGAATTCATAATCCTTATCAGTAACAAAGATAGGTGAAGTAGCAAACTTAGGATCATATTGAATTCTAGCATTCAGAGATTTTTCCTTCCACTTGCGAAGCAATTTCTTAAGATCATCTCTATCCTGACAAGCAAGAAAGTCCCTAGCTACCTCTCCTTCCATAACATAACCCTTAGGTATATCAGGCAATTCATATCTAGGAGAGCTAGGTCTAGCAGGTGAATCATTGTGTTCAGTTTCAATAATTTCATCAGATTCAGAAATATTATTAGTTTCAGCATTGGCTCTAACAATTTGTTCATCAAGAAATTCACCCAATGGCACAGTATCATCAAGCAAAGTATTATCATAAGCATCATGCATAGCAGAAGTAGCATCATAAATTACTTGCGGCATATCAAAATTACTAGCAGGTGGTGGTGTCGCAAACTTACTCATAACAGAAGGTGAATCAAGTGCAGAGCTAGATGGCAGTTCCATACCTCCCCTCGTAGTAGAGGGATAGATCTTGGTTTTTGGATCTTTCAGATTCTTCATAGTGATAAACAGATATATATCCCAAGTGACTCAGAGAATAAAGTTATGCTCCTCGGCAACATCGCCAGAAGAGGGTCTTGATAACCCACAAGTATAGGGGATCGCAACAATTTTCGAGGGTAGAGTATTCAACCCAAATTTATTGATTCGACACAAGGGGAGCCAAAGAATATTCTTGAGTATTAGCAGCTGAGTTGTCAATTCAACCACACATGAAAGACTTAATATCTGCAGCAAAGTATTCAGTAGCAAAGTAATATGGTAGTAACGGTAATGGTGGCAAAGTGATAGTAGCAATTTGTAGTGTTTGTAACAGTAGCAATGGAAAAGTAACTGAGCGAAGATCAATATATGGAAAGCTTGTAGGCAATGGATTAGTGATGGATAATTATGTCGGATGGCATTCATCATGCAACAGTTATAACATAGGGTGACTCGGAACTAGCTCCAATTCATCAATGTAATGTAGGCATGTATACCATATATAGTCATACGTGCTTATGGAAAAGAACTTGCATGACATCTTTTCTCCTACCCTCCCATGGCAGTGGGGTCCTATTGGAAACAAAGGGATATTAAGGCCTCCTTTTAATAGAGAACCAGACCAAAGCATTAGCACTTAGTGAATACATGAACTCCTCAATCTACGATAATCACCGGAAAGAATCCCAGTTATTGTCACCCTGGGGGATGCAGATCATAACTCGTAATAGGTGTCTACAAATTGCAAGCTAGGATCAAGAACACATATATATATTCATGAAAACATAATAGGTTCAGATCTGAAATCATGGCACTCGGGCCCTAGTGACAAGCATTAAGCATAGCAAAGTCATAGCAACATCAATCTGAGAACATAGTGGATACTAGGGATCAAACCCTAACAAAACTAACTCGATTACATGATAAATTTGATTCAAACCATCACCGTCCAGCAAGCCTATGATGAGATTACTCACGAACGGTGGAGAGCTTCATGGAATTGGTGATGAAGGATGGTTAGTGATGACAAAGGCGTCGACTTCCCCTCTCCGGAGCCCAAAACGGACTCCAGATCTGGTCTCCCGAGGAAGAACAGGCGATGGCGGCGGCTTAGTATCGTGAAACGTGATGAACTCTTCTCTCTGATATTTTCTCGACAAATAGGGTTACATGGAGCTGGAGAGGAGGTCGGAGGAGCCACGAGGGCCCCACAAGCCTGCTAGGCGCGGCCAGGGGGTGGTTGCGCCTAGTAGGCTTCTGGCCTGCAGGTGGCCCCCCTCTGGTTACTTCTTGCGCTAGTATTTTTTATTAATTCCAAAAATATTCTCCGTAAATTTTCAGGATGATCCGAGAACTTTTATTTCTGCACAAAAATAACACCAAGGCAATTCTGCTGAAAACAACGTCAGTCCGGGTTAGTTCCATTCAAATCATGCGAATTAGAGTCCAAAACAAGGGTAAAAGAGTTCGGAAAAGTAGATATGTTGGAGACGTATAATTGCACATGCATGCCCTTCGAGCTGCGGAACACCGAGGCAACCTTCCAGAGATTGATGCACATCGCCCTGGGGCCGCAGCTCGGGAGAAATGTGGAAGCTTACGTCGACGACATTGTGGTGAAGTCCAAAGAGGCCAAGACCCAGATCGAGGACTTGGAGGAGACGTTCCCTCGCCTGAGGAAGGTAAACATGAAGCTCAACCCCGAAAAGTGCGTCTTCGGAGTCCCCTTGGGCTAGCTGCTCGGTTTCCTAGTGTCGCACCGGGGAATTGAGGCAAACCCGAAGAAGATCAAGTCCATAAGCAACATGAGCGCGCCCCGGACCCTCAAGGAGATGCAGAAGTTGGTGGGTTGTGTGACCTTCCTAGGGCGTTTCATCTCCAAGCTGGGTGAGTGGGCCCTGCCATTGTTCAAGATCATGAAGCAGAAGGGGCCCTTCGATTGGACCCCGGAGGTAGATGCTGCCTTCGAGTAACTCAACCCCTCACGAGCCCGCCAGTGATGGTGGCGCCTCGCCCTCGGGAGCCATTGCTGCTATACCTGGCGGCCAGCCCCCACTCTGCCAGCGCTGCATTGGTGGCGGTCAGGGAAGGGTGGGCCAACCCCCGCGTCGCCTCACCGAGCATGAGCAGGTCCCGAGGCTCAGAGAAAGGGGGCTCGCAAGAACCCTATAAACCCGTTTCTCCCCATGACAGACCTCCTAAGCCCATTGCCGCTCTGGAGGCCCCTGAAGCGCATGACCCTCCTGAGGCCCCGCCTGCTCTAACGGCCCCTGAGGCATCTAATATTCATAAGGTCCCAACCACCCCGATGACCCTTGGGGCGCCCAAGATTCATGAGCCCACCGTGGGACAGGACACCACAGAAGACCTCACCCTCGTCGAACACCCGGTCTACTATGTCAGCATGGTGCTACGGGATGCATGCTCGCGCTACCCATGCAACAGAAGCTCCTACTAGCGCTCCTTGTCGCTTCAAGAAAGCTGCGCCACTACTTTCAGGGGCATCCCATCAAGGTCGTATACACATACCCCCTGGAGAAGCTCTTGTGCAACCCCAACACGGCGACAAGGGCCGCAGAGTGGAACATCGAGCTGCAGGCCTTCAACATAGAGTTCAGCAACACTATGGTCATCAAAGGGGCGGCCCTGGTGGACTTCATGGGGGAATGGATGGACGCACCCGACTGGGGGCTAGACGGGAGTCAGTCCCTCGCCCCCAGCGACGAGACACCAAAAGGTTGGACCATGCATTTTGACGGAGCCTTCATGCGCATGGGAGCAAGGGCAGGGGCCTTTCTCACCTCCCCTATAGGAGACAAGCTCAGGTATGCCATACAGCTCTATTTCTAGCGCGGGGAGAAGGTCTCCAACAACATCGCAGAGTATGAGGGCCTCATCATGGGCCTCAAGGCAGCACCGTCCTTGGGGGTCCGGTGCCTCTCCATAATGGGCGACTCTCAGCTCTTCGTCAACTTCTCCAACAAAGAGTATACACCCAAGGACGAGCATATGGAGGCATACTTGGAAGAGCTACGTAAGGTCGAAAAATGTTTTCAGGGCCTGGAGTTGTAGCACATCCCGTGCAGCGCAAACAAGGAGGCCAATGACATCGCGGAGAGGGCGTCACGACGTGAGCCCCAAGAGCCGGGCGTCTTTGAGGAGCGGCTCTTCAAACCCTCCGCGGAGGCGCCCTCGGAGGACCTGGCGCCACGAAGTGGGGAGCTCCCCCTGGCGCCGCCCTTGGGGGCTCCGAACTGCGGCCCAACCTCAAGAGCCCGTCTCCTCCTGGCACTAGATTCTCAGACCGATGACTGGATAAAGGAGCTCAAGGCGTACATGCTTCACAGCATGCTGCCGGAAAAGGAGGAAGACGCGGAGTGCGTAGCACAGTAGGGCATGGCCTACTGCCTGAGGGATGGGGAGTTGTACCGTAGGTGCCCGAACGATGTTGCGCTGCGATGCATCTCTAAGGGGCAGGGGTGTGAGCTGCTGGTAGACATCCACGGAAGGGACTGCGGGACCACTCCTCGTCGCACACCCTTGTAGGGAAGGCTTTCCGATCGGGCTTCTATTGGCCCTCAGAGCTCAACGACGCCATCGAGCTGGTCCGGTCTTGCGAGGCCTGCCGATTCCATGCCAAACAAATCCACCAGCCCGCCCAAGGCATCGAGATCATCCCGCTCTCCTGGCCCTTTGCGGTCTGGGGGCTAGACATACTGGGGCCCTTCCCGCGAGCAGCAGGCAGGTACCGCTACCTCTACGTCGCCATCGACAAATTCACCAAGTGGGCCGAGGTGGAGACGGTGCGTGCCATCCCGACTAGGTCAGCCGTCAAATTCATCAAGGGCATTGTGATCCGCTTTGTCATCCCCATCCGCATCACCACCGATAACTCTTCGAAGTTTACCAGCAGCCTCTTCAAGTCTTATTGCGCTAACCTTAGAATGCAGATTTGCTATGCCCCAGTAGCCCACCCCAGGAGCAACGGCCAAGCGGAGCATGCCAGCACGGAGGTTCTGCGAGGCCTCAAGACAAGGAGCTTCAAGAAGAAGCTCGAGGCTTGCAGCAGGGGCTAGGTCGATGAGCTCCAGTCCGTGTTGTGGTCCATCTGCACCACCATGACTAATCCCACCGGCAAAACCCCGTTCTTCCTCATCTATGGAGCCGAAGTCGTCCTCCCTCATAAGGTCAAGCACCACTCTCCTCGGGTAATGGCATTCGACAAGGAGCTTTAGGATGCCGCGCGGGAGACAGACCTCTTAATTGGGGAGAAATCTCATCGCCAAGCCTCGCTCCGAGCTGCAAGGTATCAGTAAGCGTTGCAGCGCTACCACTGCCGCAACATCCGCTCCAAGCCCCTTAAAGTCGGTGACCTCATCCTGAGGCGGGTCCCCTCCAGGGAGGGCTTGCACAAGCTCTCACCCATGTGGGTGGGCCCGTTCAAGGTCGTTCATGTCTCCAGGCCAGGTGCAATGCGTTTGGAGACTAAGGCCAGGGTCCCCATCCAGAATGCCTTGAACATCCAGCACCTCCGAAGATTATACCTGTGACACTCTCACGTAATAATGAGCGGGCTATATATGCCCGGAGCGCCCCCGAGGACGCGGAGGGGTTCCTCCCATGCAATGTGGCAGCCACAGCTCCGCACTAGCGGAGAAGTCAACACTGCCCATCAATGTCTATGCTGATGCAACGTGGATGCCCTACGCTCAGTGTTGGGGGAAGACGAAGACTAGTCTAGGTGTTGGACGCGACTATTATTCGCACTTCTCACAATTGAATTTGCCAACTTTCCTGGAACAAAACTCGGGGTTTTTCAATCATGTTTTCAAGAAACGGGCTAGGGATTCATGTTCATTGCCATTCCCCATCTTGGGTTTTCTCTCTTCAGGACGGACACTCGCCTGCTCCCTTCCTACTCACACCTCGCGAGCGGGGTCTGGGGGGCACGGTACTTGCACGTTGCCAAGGCCTTGGCGCCCAGATCCTCACGTGGTACTCCCAGACGAGTTAGCAGGCGCGTGACACTTCATACTCACTCAGAGGCTCCGCTCACGGCCCGACGCGCCACCTCGGAACCTCGAGATGCCAGCCCCTCTTGGGGATGGAACAAAAAATTTCTTTGGGGAGATGCTCGAGCATCAAAGGGGGATCCTGAGCAGCACTCCTCAGGAGCCTTACCGATCATATAGCCACTCGGCAGCCTCGATGCCATCCTTGGTGATCCGGCCGGCATCGAGGGTGTTGGGGCCTCACCTCGTGGTTGCGTCCTTGGTGATCCGATCATATACCACGGCGATAGGGAAATGTGCGGGACTTGGACTTGACAACGTAGAGCTGCTTGAGCGTCCAAGGGGCCTCCTAAGCAGCATGTCTCAGGAGCCTTATCAGTCATAAAGCCACTAGTAGCCTCGTTGCCGTCCTTGGTGATCCGGCCGGCATCAAGGGTGTTGAGACCTTGCCCTATGGTTGTATCCTTGACCAGATGCAACCGCGGCGGTAGGGAAATGTGCGGGACTAGGGCCTGCAAACGCAGAGTGCCGAAAGGGCTCCTAACTTACGTCACCTACAAGAAGAGGAGGACAGCAGGACACCTGGATTCACCAAGCACCATGACCACACCTTTCCTCGGAGTCTATGATGGACACGCCAAGCTAAGTACCTTAATCATAATCGGAAGGCCTCCTCAAGTAATGAAAACATTAAAACCATGATGCATAACAGGAACACTGATAAAGGGGGCTTGCACCCAAGTTCATTACGCCCGCAGGGCCTTTCTTAGTCTTTGATTACAGGGGTAGGGAAAGAAGGAAAAATCCCCCCCATGGGGGCTGCCGCTCCACGAGCTCAGGGGAGCGTCGGTGTCCTCCTCCTCCTTCACAGGCCCGCGAAGGTGTGCCGGCGCAGGGGCTTCCGGAGCGGAGAAGCGATGCTGCGCTGGCTGGCACCCCCAAGGTTCATGCACGGCGGCACGGTGGCGCGTCGTAGCTGCTGTCGTCGTTGTCGCCGCTGTCGCTCGAGCTCCCCTTAGAGACGGTGACGCTGTCGCTGGACGAGTGGCGCTCGTCGCGAAGGGCAAGCTCACCTCCAAGATCACCGCGGCTGACGTCCTTCGGGAAGCACCCCAGGCGTTCACCCTCGCCACAAAAGACCTTAACGAAGAGCATCGCCTCCCTGTCGAACTTGAAGTGAAGGGTGCACCTCCCCATTAGGCCGCGGGCACAGGAAAACGTCTGCTACCCGTGGACTAGGTACACGTAGCCCCTCGGGGTGACCTCAACCTTCACCCATGATGTTGCGCTACAGCAGCTGTCGGCCTGTAACCATAGCCGTCGCCCCCCCCCAACCGGCAGCGCCCCCACAAAGGAGTTCGTGAGTTGAAGCCAGGCGGCCTCCGGCCTCTCCACCCACACCACAAACTCTCGTGCCGTGTCAGCCGTATGGATCCGCGGACGTGCGGGCGGGGACGCCGCGGCCGCCCTCCCACCGCGGGTGCCGCTACTTCGACTACCATGGGCGCCCGCACCGCGGCCGCTGATGACAATCCCAGACTGCGTTGGGGTATGACTGCGCCCTTAGGAAGCCGCCCCTGGCATCGTGACACTTTCGGGGACGGCCATGGCCCCTCTTGGGTGGCGGTGGAGAGGGGCTCTCCTTAGGGGCCTTCCCCTTCTCGGCGGCAGAATGCTTCCTCACTAGAGCCATGATTAGGAGAGCGGGGGCTTGGATATTGGAAGGCGAAGAAGACAAAGGTGTCGTGAGGGTTTTCTCCCCCTCGCTGGCTTATGTACAGTTGGGGACCAACCGACGCCCCCTCGCATCCCGAGAGGCGTGCGGCCTCTGAAGGGTCACATCCGCATGGCCCAAGGAGGAAAGGCCTAGGCAGCAGTACCATTCAAGAGAAAGTAATGATGGCCGGCGTTGTGCATAGGTGTCGCATCGGTTTGACTAGTGACAATTCCTGACGCCTTCGGGGAGCGGGAGCATCGCCGCACAGGCATACGACGTGTGCAAATCCTAGCCCGCGGGCGTTTGGGGCCCGCGGCGCTTCGGGCCATCCTCAAAGCTTCGCCTCGAAGCCATCCCGGGGGCACCTTGGGCCCGGGGGCTACTGTCGGCATTCTGGAAATGGGGGTACCCAGTCCTGCATGCCTGCGACCCAGGCATGGCCCACCTTGTCAGCCAGGCATGGCCTGGCGCGACGCTACTCGAGACAAGGCCCTCGCGAGGACCCTGGGCTTGCGAGGAGGGACAACATCAAGGCCAGCAAGGAAGCGCCTCCTCAGGCCCCCTCCTGAGTGGCGGAGATCTCCATGCAGAGCCCGGCCTCAGGAGTCAAAGGTGACGCAAGGAAGGACAGGCGGGCGCCAGCGCGCTAGACGGCGCAATTTCCTTTTTGGTGTAAAGGGATCAAGGACGTATGTGGGTTCCCAAAGCGCCACCCAAAGGTTTCCCTTCTAGTGCAACAAGGCCATGACCACGAGCACCGTAGAACTGATGTCATCGCCGAGCCCAGCACTGCATCACCAACAGCTACTTTGCAGGCGAAGATCGCCTTTAGACAGGATGCGGATGTACTCCTGTCCTCCTTCAAAATTGGCCGTTGTGGGATTCCTTCCCACCATTGTGATAAGGGAAGAGGACCTGGGCCACCACTATATATAGAAGCTAGGCCGCACCGTAGAGGGGATCCAATCCAACACTTAGCCACTCAACACACCACCACAAGGCAGAGAGCCAAGAACAGATCTTGAGCGCCCTTGCGAGGCTCAAGCCCGTTGTACTAGTTCATCCACCCAAACCTCCACGAGAGGCAATCCACCAAAGCGGGAGTAGGGTATTACACTTCGTAGTGGCCCGAACTAGGGTAAATCACCGTGTTCATCTTCTTCCTCGCCATTCGAGCGAGTTTGCCATAGTAACCATCGAGTAGCGAGCTAGGTTGAGTGAGGCCACGAGAAACCTTGGCACACGCCACTGTGTTCGAACCTTAAGGGTTTTGCAGAGCCCGAAATCCTACAGATTGTAATGATGATGACGATTTTGCGGAGCCGGTGTTGTCGATGGAGCTAAGGTTGCAGCTCGCGCATATTTGAGTGGCAAACCCTAGCACCATCCATCATTATACCCATGGAATTGGTGGTTTGCTGTAAGTTCTCCACTCTTGCTTTTTTTTTGCTAAATCAAATTGGGGATTAGGGTTAGGGTTTCATGCCTCCATGACTGTCCTTAGTCTAAACTGGTACTGTGGTATATGATTTACTCAAAAAATTTATTAGGGCTAGGTAGGCAGCAATATTCAATTTTGTACTGATTCATTAACATTGTTATTTTTAGTCCAAATTTGGGTTAACTTGTCCTAACTAGGCAGCATTATTCTGTTAACTAATTCTCTATAAATACAACATCTCAGTTTATTCATAATTTGTTTTTTGTCATTAGGGTTGCATTGAGATACTTATATACATTGTTTACTATCATTAGTGTTTGCTGTCATAGTTTGTTTGATTTGTAGTAGTTGTGTTTATTGGAACTGTTGACTAGGGCTAATGGTAAATAATTCATCCATGACTGTTATGTAAATAAAAAATCTCAGCATGTTGATATGTAGAAGTCATCACTGAACTGAGAATAGTAAAACAAAGCTCTATTTATATGTTAACTAAAAGTGTTATAGGCTTATGTTAAACTGAGTGTACTGAATAGTTGACATATCCTTGTTAACCATTATTTTGTTGTATTTAATTTCACAGTTTTTATGTTGACATTTTGGAGCTTAGGATCCATTTTGATGTTGCGTAAATGTTTGAGCTGAAGCTCTGCAGTATAGAAGTAACATATCTTAATATAGTTGAACTGATGGAAACCCAAGGATTTACTGTATATGATCTAGTGTAGCACATTGAGAATCCAGCCTTAGGGGAGAAAAGGTTGGTGATGGTAGAGAGTAATGCTGAGTTGCAAATGATAAAGAGGAAGATTGAGGAGTCTAAGTCTAAGGTTCTAAATTTGCTAGTGAGGGCATGCCCACCTCATGTCAGCCAGTTTCAGCGGAAGAATTGTCTATAGTTGTCTGTGAAGAGCTGTTGGGAGACGTAGTAGTAAATCAAAATTTTCCTACGTTCACCAAGATCTATCTATGGAGAAACCAGCAACGAGAGGGGAGAGATTGCATCTTCATACCTTTGAAGATCGCTAAGCGGAAGCGTTACAAGAACGCGGTTGATGGAGTCGTACTCGCAGCGATTCAGATCGCGGTAGATCCGATCAAGTGCCGAACGGACGGCACCTCCGCGTTCAACACACGTGCAGCCCGGTGACGTCTCCAACACCTTGATCCAGCAAGGAGGAAGGAGAGGTTGGGGAAGGGCTCCAACATCAGCACGACGGCGTGGTGGTGGTGGAGTAGCAAGGTATTCCGACAGGGCTTCGCCTGAGCGCTGCGGAGGAGGAAGAAGAGAGGTAGGGCTTCGCCGTGAGAGAGAGAGATCAAATCTTTTCTCAAAACATCCAAAACCTCAAGTATATATAGGAGGAGGGACGTGGAGGGCTGGCTTGGCCTCTACTCCAAAGAGGAGATGGCCGGCCGAATTAAAGGGAGAGTCCACCTCCCACAAGGGAGGTGGATCTCCTCCTTTTAAATCCTTTTTGCCTTATCTCCTTATCTCCAGCCGCATGGGCCTTTAGCAAAAGTCTTGCCCAGCCCAATAAGGGCTGGCACACTTTATCTAACAGCCCATGTGGTCCTTTGGTCGTCACACCCCTCCCGGGGGTTATCCGGCACCCTCCCGGCACTCCCGGTACACTACCGATGAGCCCGAAAACTTTCCGGTGACCAAAACTGGACTTCCTATATATCAATCTTTACCTACGGACCATTCCGGAGCTCCTCGTGACGTCCGGGATCTCATCCGGGACTCCGAACAACCTTCGGTAATCACGTATACCTTTTCCCTATAACCCTAGCGTCATCGAACCTTAAGTGTGTAGACCCTACGGGTTCGGGAGACACGTAGACATGACCGAGACACCTCTCCGGTCAATAACCAACAGCGGGATCTGGATACCCATGTTGGCTCCCACGTACTCCACGATGATCTCATCGGATGAACCACGATGTCAAGGATTCAATCAATCCCGTATACAATTCCCTTTGTCTATCGGTATGATACTTGCCCGAGATTCGATCGTCGGTATCCCCATACCTTGTTCAATCTCGTTACCGGCAAGTCTCTTTACTCGTTCCGTAATACATCATCCCGTGACTAACTCCTTAGTCACATTGAGCTCATAATGATGATGTCTTACCGAGTGGGCCCAGAGATACCTCTCCGTCACACGGAGTGACAAATCCCAGTCTCGATTCATGCCAACCCAACAGATACTTTCGGAGATACCCGTAGTGCACCTTTATAGCCACCCAGTTACGTTGTGACGTTTGGCACACCCAAAGCATTCCTACGGTATCCGGGAGTTGCACAATCTCATGGTCTAAGGAAACGATACTTGACATTGAAAAGCTTTAGCAAACGAACTACACGATCTTGTGCTATGCTTAGAATTGGGTCTTGTCCATCACATCATTCTCCTAATGATGTGATCCCGTTATCAATGACATCCAATGTCCATGGCCATGAAACCGTGACCATCTATTGATCAACGAGCTAGTCCACTAGAGGCTCACTAGGGACATGTTGTGGTCTATGTATTCACACATGTATTATGGTTTCCGGTTAACACAATTATAGCATGAACAATAGACAATTATCATGAACAAGGAAATACAATAATAACCATTTTATTATTGCCTCTAGGGCATATTTCCAACAGTCTCCCACTTGCACTAGAGTCAATAATCTAGTTCACATCACCATGTGATTAACACTTACATCACCATGTGATCATATCATCATGTGATTAACACCCAATAAGTTCTGGGGTTTGTTCATGTCCTGCTCGTGAAAGAGGTTTTAGTCAACGGGTCTGCGACATTCAGATCCGTGTGTACCTTACAAACTTTCCATGTCATATTTGTAGATACTACTCCCATGCTCCACTTGGAGCTATTCCAAATGGCTGCTCCACTATACGTAGCTGGATTTCTACTAAGAGTCATCCGGATTGGTTTTAAAGCTTGCATCATCGTAACACTTTACGATGAACTCTTTATCACCTCCATAATCGAGAAATATTTCCTTAGTTCTCAAGTTACTAAGGCTAACTTTGACCGCTGTCTAGTGATCCACTCTTGGATTACTCTTGTACCCCTTGACAGACTCATGGCAAGGCACACACAGGTGCGGTACACAGCATGGCATACTATATAGAGCCTATGGCTAAAGCATAGGAGATGACACTCATCTCTTCTTTATCTTCTGCCGTGGTCGGTTATTGAGTCTTACTCAATTTCACACCTTACAATACAGTCAAGAACTCCTTCTTTGACCCATCTATTTTCAACTCCTTCAAAAACTTGTCAAGGTATGTCTTCGTCGAAAAAACTTATCAAGCGAATAGATCTATCCCTATAGATCTTGATGCTCAATAAAATAGTAGCTTTATCTGGGTCTTCCTTTGAAAAACAAAACTTTTCAAACAACCCTTCATGCTCTTCCAGAAATTCTACATCATTTCCGATCAATAATATGTCAACTACATATTCTTATAAGAAATTCCATAGTGCTCCCACTCACTTTCTTGCAAATACAAGTTTCTCATAAACTTTGTATAAACTTAAACACTTTGATCACCTCATCAAAGCATATATTCCAACTCCGAGATGCTTGCGCCAGTCCATAGAAGGATCGCTGGAGTTTGCATATTATTAGCATCCTTAGGATTGACAAAACCTTCTGGTTGTATCACATACAACTCTTCCTCACAGAAACCATTACGGAAACCTTGTTTTGTCATCCATCTGCCAGATTTCATAATCGAAAAATGCAGCAACTGCTAACAAAATTTTAATAGACTTTTAGCATCGCTACAGATGAGACAATCTCATTGCAGTCAACTCCTTGAACTTGGCGGAAACTTCTTTGCGACAAGTCGAGCTTTATAAACGGTGACATTTCACCATTAGCGTCTATGTTTATCTCAAAGGTCCATTTGTACTCAATGACCCGCCATTCAACAGGCAAGTCTACCAAAGTCCATACTTGGTTTTCATACATGGATCCTTTCTCGGATTTCATGGCTCCTAGCCATTTGTTGGAATCCGGGCCCACCATCGCTTCTCCATAGTTCGTAGGTTCATCGTTGTCCAACAACATGATTTCCAAGACAGGGTTGTCGTACTACTCAGGAGCAGTACGCGTCCTTGTCGACCTACGAGGTTCGATAGTGACTTGATCCGAAGCTTCATGATCATCATCATTAACTTCCTTTTCAACTAAGTAGGCTCTACAGAAACATCTTTCTGTGTTGCGCTATTCTCTGGTTGAAACAAAGGTTCAACAACCTTATCAAGTTCTATCTTCCTCCCACTCAATTCTTTCGAGAGAAACTCTTTCTCAAAAAGGACCCGTTCTTAGCAACAAACACCTTTTGCGCTTGGATCTGAGATAGAAGGTATACCCAATGTCTCATTAGGGTATTCTATGAAGATGCATTTGTCTGCTTTGAGTTCGAGCTCGCTAGGTGAAAAACCCATTTTCACATAAGCGTCGCAGCCCCAAACATTAAGAAATGACAGCTTAGGCTTCTGTCAAACCATAATTCTCACGGTGTCATCTCAACAGACTTAGATGGTGCCCTGTTAAAGTGAATGGATTTGTCTTTAATGCATAACCCCATAACGATAGTGGTAAAACGATAAGAGACATCATAGTACTCACTATATCCAATAGAGCACGACTACGACGTTCGAACACACCATCACACTATGGTGTTCCAGGAGGCGTGAGCTGTGAAACAATTTCCACATTGTCTAAAATTGCATACCAAACTCGTAACTTAGATATTCACCTCCATGATCATATCATAGACATTTATCTTCTTGTCACGATGATCTTTAACTTCACTCTGAAACTCCTTGAACCTTTCAAACATTTCAGATTCGTGTTTCATTAAGTAAATATCCCCATATTTACTCAAATCATCAGCGAAGGTAAAGAAAAACAACGATATCCACTGTGTGTTTCAACACTCATTGGACCACATACATCAACATGTATTAATTCCAATAAGCCACTTGCCCGCTCCATCATATTGGATGACGGGGTCTCAGTCATCTTGCCCAAGAGGCATGGCTCGCATGTCTCAACCGATTCGAAATCGAGTGAGTCAAAAAACATCCATCATCATGGAGTTTCTTCATGCGATTTATACCAATATGACATTACGTGGCAGTGCCACAAGCATGTGGTACTATCATTATTAACTTTGTATCTTTTGGTACCAATGTTATGAATATGTGTACTACTACGATCATGATTCGATAAACCATTTCGAGTGGGTGCATGACCATTGAAGGCATTATCCATGTAAACAGAATAACCATTATTCTCTAACTTATATGAATAACCGTATCGCACTAATCATGATCTAATCACGTTTATGCTCAACGCAAACACCAAATAACATTTATTTAGGTTTATCACAAATCCTGAAGGTAGAGAGAGCGTGCGATGGTGATCACATCAATCTTGGAAATACTTCCAACACACATCGTCACCTTTCACCTAGCTAGTCTCCATTTACTCCGTAGCTTTTATTTCGAGTTGCTAACACTTAGCAACCGAACCGGTATCTAATACCCAGGTGCTACTAGGAGTACCAGCAAGGTACACATCACTAACACGTATATCAAATATACTTCCATTGACATTACCAGCCTTCTTATCTACCAATCATCTAGGGTTTTTCCGCTTCAGCGAACATTCTCCTCATAACAGAAGCACTTAGTCTCGGGTTCGGGCTCAACCTTGGGTTTCTTCACTAGAGCAACAACTGGCTTGCCATTCCTGAAGTTTTTCCCTTCTTGCCCTTGCCCCTTTTGAAACTAGTGGTTTTCACTTAACCATCAACACTTGATGCTCCTTATTGATTTCTACCTTCGTGGTGTCAAACATCACGAACAACTCAGGGATCATCTTATCCATCCCTGGCATGTTATAGTTCATCACGAAGCTCTAGTAGCTTGGTGGCAGTGACTTGGAGAACTGCATTAATCACTATCTCATCTGGAAGATTAACTCCCACTTGATTCAAGTGATTGTAGCACCCAGACAATCTGAGAACACGCTCACCGATTAAGCTATTCTCCTTTATCTTGCAGGCAAAGAATCTTGTTGGAGGTCTCATACCTCTCAACATAGGCACGAGCTTGAGATCACAATCTCAGCTCCTAGAACATCTCATATGTTCTGTGACGTTCAAAACATTTTGAAGCCTCAATTCTAAGCCGTAATGCATGACGCACTGAACTATCACGTAGTCATCAAAAAGTGCCTGTCATATGTTCACAACATCTACAGACAACGCTTGAGGGAGTGATGCAGTTAGCGGTACATCAAAAACATAAGCTTTCTGTGCAGCAATGAGGACAATCCTCAGATCACGGACCCAGTCCGCATTATTGCTACCATCAACTTTCAACTTACTTTTCTCTAGGATTGTATCAATAAAACTGGGGAGCTACAGCGCGAGCTATCTACGACATAATTTGCAAGGACATTTTTAGACTAAGTTCATGATAATTAAGTTCATTTAATCAAATTATTAATGAACTCCCACTTAGATAGACATCTCTCTAGTCTTCCAAGTGATACATGATCCATGTCAACTAGCCCGTGTCCGATCATCACGTGAGACGGACTAGTCATCCATGGTGAACATCTCTATGTTGATCGTATCTTCTATACGACTCATGTTCGACCTTTCGGTCTTCCGTGTTCCGAGGCCATGTCTGTACATGCTAGGCTCGTCAAGTCAACCTAAGTGTTTCGCATGTGTAAATCTGGCTTACACCCGTTGTATGCGAACGTTAGAACCTATCACACCCGATCATCACGTGGTGCTTCGGAACGACGATCCTTAGCAACGGTGCACAGTTAGGGTGAACACCTTTCTTGAAATTTTATTGAGAGATCATCTTATTTACTACCGTCGTTCTATGCAAATAAGATGTAAACATGATAAACATCACATGCAATCAATATAGTGACATGATATGGCCAATATCATTTTGCTCCTATGATCTCCATCTTCGGGGCACCATGATCATCACTGTCACCGGCACGACACCATGATCTCCATCATCATGATCTCCATCATTGTGTCTTCATGAAGTTGTCTCGCCAACTATTACTTCTACTACTATGGCTAACGCTTAGCAATAAAGTAAAGTAATTACATGGCGTTTATGATTGACACGCAGGTCATACAATAAATAAGACAACTCCTATGGCTCCTGCCGGTTGTCATAATCATCGACATGCAAGTCGTGAATCCTATTACAAGAACATGGTCAATTCATACATCACAATGCATCACATCACATCCTTTGGCCATATCACATCACAAGGCACATGCTGCAAAAACAAGTTAGACGTCCTCTAATTTGTAGTTGCAAGTTTTTACGTGGCTGCTATAGGTTACTAGCAAGAACGTTTCTTACCTACGTCAACACCACAACGTGATTTGCCAATTGCTATTTACCCTTCATAAGGACCCTTTTCATCGAATCCGATCCGACTAAGGTAGGAGAGACAGACACCCGCTAGCCACCTTATGCATCTAGTGCATGTCAGGCGGTGGAACCGGTCTCACGTAAGCGTACGTGTAAAGTTGGTCCGGGCCGCTTCATCCCACAATACCGCCGAATCAAGATAAGACTAGTAGCGGCAAGCAAATTAACAAACTCGACGCCCACAACTGCTTTGTGTTCTACTCGTGCATAGATTCTACGCATAGACCTAGCTCATGATGCCACTGTTGGGAGACGTAGTAGTAAATCAAAATTTTCCTACGTTCACCAAGATCTATCTATGGAGAAACCAGCAACGAGAGGGGAGAGATTGCATCTTCATACCTTTGAAGATCGCTAAGCGGAAGCGTTACAAGAACGCGGTTGATGGAGTCGTACTCGCAGCGATTCAGATCGCGGTAGATCCGATCAAGTGCCGAACGGACGGCACCTCCGCGTTCAACACACGTGCAGCCCGGTGACGTCTCCAACACCTTGATCCAGCAAGGAGGAAGGAGAGGTTGGGGAAGGGCTCCAACATCAGCACGACGGCGTGGTGGTGGTGGAGTAGCAAGGTATTCCGACAGGGCTTCGCCTAAGCGCTGCGGAGGAGGAAGAAGAGAGGTAGGGCTTCGCCGTGAGAGAGAGAGATCAAATCTTTTCTCAAAACATCCAAAACCTCAAGTATATATAGGAGGAGGGACGTGGAGGGCTGGCTTGGCCTCTACTCCAAAGAGGAGATGGCCGGCCGAATTAAAGGGAGAGTCCACCTCCCACAAGGGAGGTGGATCTCCTCCTTTTAAATCCTTTTTGCCTTATCTCCTTATCTCCAGCCGCATGGGCCTTTAGCAAAAGTCTTGCCCAGCCCAATAAGGGCTGGCACACTTTATCTAACAGCCCATGTGGTCCTTTGGTCGTCACACCCCTCCCGGGGGTTATCCGGCACCCTCCCGGCACTCCCGGTACACTACCGATGAGCCCGAAAACTTTCCGGTGACCAAAACTGGACTTCCTATATATCAATCTTTACCTCCGGACCATTCCGGAGCTCCTCGTGACGTCCGGGATCTCATCCGGGACTCCGAACAACCTTCGGTAATCACGTATACCTTTTCCCTATAACCCTAGCGTCATCGAACCTTAAGTGTGTAGACCCTACGGGTTCGGGAGACACGTAGACATGACCGAGACACCTCTCCGGTCAATAACCAACAGCGGGATCTGGATACCCATGTTGGCTCCCACGTACTCCACGATGATCTCATCGGATGAACCACGATGTCAAGGATTCAATCAATCCCGTATACAATTCCCTTTGTCTATCGGTATGATACTTGCCCGAGATTCGATCGTCGGTATCCCCATACCTTGTTCAATCTCGTTACCGGCAAGTCTCTTTACTCATTCCGTAATACATCATCCCGTGACTAACTCCTTAGTCACTTTGAGCTCATAATGATGATGTCTTACCGAGTGGGCCCAGAGATACCTCTCCGTCACACGGAGTGACAAATCCCAGTCTCGATTCATGCCAACCCAACAGATACTTTCGGAGATACCCGTAGTGCACCTTTATAGCCACCCAGTTACGTTGTGACGTTTGGCACACCCAAAGCATTCCTACGGTATCCGGGAGTTGCACAATCTCATGGTCTAAGGAAACGATACTTGACATTGAAAAGCTTTAGCAAACGAACTACACGATCTTGTGCTATGCTTAGAATTGGGTCTTGTCCATCACATCATTCTCCTAATGATGTGATCCCGTTATCAATGACATCCAATGTCCATGGCCATGAAACCGTGACCATCTATTGATCAACGAGCTAGTCAACTAGAGGCTCACTAGGGACATGTTGTGGTCTATGTATTCACACATGTATTATGGTTTCCGGTTAACACAATTATAGCATGAACAATAGACAATTATCATGAACAAGGAAATACAATAATAACCATTTTATTATTGCCTCTAGGGCATATTTCCAACAAGAGCATGTGCTATATGATCTTAGTGAGCCACCCATCTATATTGTTGATCAAGATGCAATTGTCTTTGAAAGTCAGAGTAGCAGCTCCAGTTTAGCTCATGGTACTGGTGTTTGCACACAAGAGAGCAAGAATGTAAAACGAAAGCTAAAAGCTGTTTTGCAACTAGAAGAAGATGGATATGAGGGCATTGGTGGTTCTGATTGAGAAGGTGAAGATGACAGTGATGGAAACCCTTTTTATATAGGTGATGCCAATGACATAGAGATGGAAGAGGGAAAGAGACGGAGAGAGTGTGATGAAATAGAAGGGGAAGAAACAGATGATGAAGAATTTGAGTAGGAAGAAGTGGTGCATTATGAGGGTGACACAAAGGTTGAGGAACTATTTCAAATGGATGAAGATGACAAAGTTGTTTCACAGGATGAAGACACTTTAGTTCTACATGAAGAGAAGAAGAAGAAGAAGAAGAAGAAGAAGAAGAAGAAGAAGAAGAAGAAGAAGAAGAAGAAGAAGAAGAAAAAGAAGAAGAAGAAGAAGAAGAAGAAACAGAAGCTTCCAGTTAGGAGAGGGCCTACAACAAGGTCACATTCAAGTGTACTACAAACTGAGGATCCTGATCTCAAACCTTCATCTTATGAAGAAGATAAATGATTGTTGAAGGAGGCCGATAATGATGGTTTTGAGCCATTGTCATTTGTGCTGCCAAAGAAAAGGAAGAGCAGGGCAAAGCAGATGCCTCCTAGAAAATGGTACAATGAGAAATTGGAGCAACCATATGAGCAATTATGTCTAAAGATGTGTTTCAAGGATCAACATCAATTTAGAGAGGCTTTGTTGAACTTACACATCACTCAAGGCAGAAACTTCAAATATCACAGGAACTTAGATCAAAGGATAACTGTAGAATGCAAACAAGAACATTGAAACTTCTTTATGGTGGGAGCAAGTATAAAAGGTGAAACTACTTTTGTAATTAAGAAGATGAGAATTGAGAACACTTGCCCTATTAGTACAAAGACAACAAGGGTCAGTGCCAAGTGGCTTGCCAACAAATATGAGTCACTGTTTAGATCTGATATAACAACTAGTACTAAGACTTTGATTGATGCCTGCATGGAGAAGTATGGTGTGGATGTGCCCAAGTCATTGGCATATAGGGCAAAGAACCTAGCTATTGATGCTGTGTTACGAGAACACAAGAAGCAATACCCTAGGTTGAGAGACTATGCTCAGACAGTGATGGATACAAACCCTGGGAGTAGAGTAGTAGTCACAACTATAAATCCAACACCCACGGAAAAAAATCCCCCATCCAGGCCCAACCTTCCATGCCATGTTCTATTGCGTCAATGGAGCAAGGGAGGGATTTCTCAAGGTGTGCAGACTATTCATTGGTCAGTTTATTTACCTTGTGCATTAGTTACATATTGTTTCATCTTTGATTGCATTTGAATGTTTTAGATATTGATTTTGCTTGCTCATCCAGGTGTTGATGGGTGTTAGTGTCAAAACCGGCAGATCTTGGGTAGGGGGTCCCGAGCTGTGGGTCTTGGATTGATGGTAACAGGAGACAAGGGAGACGGTATTTACCCAGGTTCGTGCCCTCTTGATGGAGGTAAAACCCTACGTCTTGCTTTGCTTGTATTGATGATGGTGTATCGAGTACAGAGTTGATGTACCTCCAGATCGTATGTAATGGTCTAAACGGAGCTATGCTCATACAATGATATGATATATGATGATCTCATTGTCCCTAATAACTAGCCTGGCCTCGGCTTATATAACACACTAGAGGCCTAGGATAACAAGAGTCCTAGTCGACTATGTCGGTGGAGAGGAGTCCTTGTCTTGATCACCAAGTCTTGTGGAATCTTCCTCGTATGCATCATGGGTTGTCCGAACTAGCCAATTATGAACCACCCTGGGGGTCCTCGGCCCGACCCACCTGTCGGGAGACGATGTGGTGAGTACCCCCTAGTCCAAGAAACTGTCAGTAGCCCCCTGAACCGGTCTTCAAGTTAGGTACACTCCTTGGTTCTTCCAAGAAGTTCTTCATCTTCGGTTGTCAGTCTTGAAAACTGGTTCAATAAATATTCCCATCACTAATCTTGAGGATCATTGAGGTGAATCCAAAGAGTTCATAAGTCGGGCATCCGAGGAGTCCCTTTAAGTTATCAGCCTGTATTAATGCATGTATCTCGGTCATGTCTACGTGTCTCCCGAACCCGTAGGGTCTACACACAAAAGTACTGCATGTACGACGCGTATGGCTTGTCCGATTTGTACGATGCAACATCCAGCCGTCGATGGACTTCGAGTCTAACTGACATACGGCTTGATCTACTCCGTCGGACAAAATTCGTACATGGATTGTCGTACGTATAGCACTTCTCGTCTACACACTTACGGTTCGATGACGCTAGGGTTATAGGGAAATAATGAACGTGGTTACCAAAGGTTGTTTGGAGTCCCGTATGATATCCTGGATGTCACAAGGAGTTCCGGAATGGTCCGAAGGTAAAAAATGATATCTAGGAAGTGAGGATTTGGCCACCGGAAGTGTTTCAAGAATTATCGGTAACGTACCGGGACCACCAGAAGGGGTCCGGGGGTCCACCAAGTGGGGGCACCAGCCCCAGAGGGCTGAGTGGGCCAAGAGTGGAAGGGACCAGCCCCAGAGTGGGCTGGTGCGCCCTCCACCCTGGCCCAAGGCACAGGAAAGGTGGGAAGGAGGGGAAACCCTAGGCCCAGATGGACCTAAGGCCCACCTAGGGATGCGCCCTCCCATCTCCCTCTCTCGCCGCTAGCCAGATGGCCAATCTAGGGCCGGCCACAGCCCCTAGGGTGGAAACCCTAGGGATGCGCCCTCCCTCCCCCTCCTCCTATATATAGTGGAGGGTTTTGGGGTTGCAAGACACACGAGTTCTCTCTCTCGGTGAAGCCCTACTCCTCCCTTTCCTCGTTCTCCGTAGTGCTTGGCGAAGCCCTGCCAAAGACCACGCAGCTCCACCATCACCACGCCGTCGTGCTGCCGGAGCTCTCCCTCAACCTCTCCTTCCTCCTTACTGGATCAAAGCGTAGGAGACGTCACTAGGCTGCACGTGTGTTGAACGCGGAGGCACCGTTGTTCGGTGCTAAAATTGGAGTCCACCGCGATCTGAATTGCTATGAGTACGACTCCACCAACCGCGTTCTTGTAACGCTTCCGCTTTGCAATCTTCAAAGGTATGAAGATGCACTCTCCCCTTACTCGTTGTTGGTTTCTCCATAGATAGATCTTGGTGGTCGTAGGAATTTTTTTGATTTACTACTACGTCTCACAACAGTGGTATCAGAGCTAGGTCTATGCGTAAAATCTATGCACGAGTAGAACACAAGTTGTTGTGGGCGTCGATCTTGTTAATATGCTTGTCGTTACTAGTCTTATCTTGATTCGATGGTATTGTGGGATGAAGCAGCCCAGACCAACTTTACACGTACGCTTATGTGAGCTCGGTTTCACCGCCTGACATGCACTTGTTGCATAAGGTGGCTAGCGGGTGTGTGTCTCTCCCACCTTAGTCAGATCAGATTCGATGAAAAGGGTCCTTATGAAGGGTAAATAGCAATTGGCATATCACGTTGTGGTTTTGGCATAGGTAAGAAACGTTCTTGCTAGAAACCTATAGCAGCCACGTAAAAACTTGCAACTACAAATTAGAGGACGTCTAACTTGTTTTTGCAGCATATGCCTTGTGATGTGATATGGCCAAAGGATTTGATGTGATGCATTGTGATGTATGCGATTGATCATGTTCTTATAATAGGATTCACGACTTGCATGTCGATGAGTATGACAACTGACAGGAGCCATAGGAGTTGTCTTATTTTATTGTATGACCTGCGTGTCAATCATAAATGCCATGTAATTACTTTACTTTATTGCTAATCATTAGCCATAGTAGTAGAAGTAATAGTTGGCAAGACAAATTCATGAAGACACGATGATGGAGATCATGATGATGGAGATCACGGTGTCGTGCCGGTGATAGTGATGATCATGGTGCCCCGAAGATGGAGATCAAAGGAGCAAGATGATATTGGCCATATCATGTCACTATATTGATTGCATGTGATGTTTATCATGTTTACATCTTATTTTATTAGAACGACGGTAGTAAGTAAGATGATCTCTCACTAAAATTTCAAGAAATGTGTTCACCCTAATTGTGCACTGTTGCTAAGGATCATTGTTCCGAAGCACCACGTGATGATCGGGTGTGATAGGTTCTAACGTTCGCATACAACGGGTGTAAGCCATATTTAGACACGCGAAACACTTAGGTTGAATTGACGAGCCTAGCATGTACAGACATGGCCTCGGAACACAGAAGACCGAAAGGTCAAACATGAGTCGTATACTAGATGCGATCAACATGGAGATGTTCACCATGGATGACTAGTCTGTCTCACGTGATGATCGGACACGGGCTAGTTGGCATGGATCATGTATCACTTGGATGACTAGAGAGAAGTCTATCTAAGTGGAAGTTCATTAAATAATTTGATTATGTGAACTTAATTATCATGAACTTAGTCTAAAATTGTCTTTACAATCTATATTGTAGATCCAATGGCCAATGCTAATGTCACCCTCAACTTCAACGCGTTCCTAGAGAAAACCAAGCTGAAAGATGATGGAAGCAACTATGCGGACTGGGTCCGTGGCTTGAGGATCATCCTCATAGCTTCCAAAAGATTGTATGTCATTAATGCACCACAAGGTGACGCACCCATTTTCCCAGCAGATCAAGACGTTATGAACGCTTGGCAGTCACGCTGCGATGATTAGTCATTGTTCAGTGCGGCATGCTTTACAGTTTCGAATCGGGGCTCCAAAAGCATTTTGAGAAACACGGAGCATATGAGATGTTCCAAGAGCTGAAACTGGTTTTCCAAGCTCATGCCCAGGTCGAGAGATATGATGTCCGACAAGTTCTTCAGTTGTAAGATGGAGGAAAACAGTTATGTCAGTGAGCACATACTCAAAATGTCTGGGTTGCACAACCGCTTGACTTAGCTGGGAGTTAATCTCCCGGATGACTTGGTCATTGACAGAATCCTCCAGTCACTTCCACCTAGCTACAAGAGCTTTGTGATGAACTACAACATGCAGGGCATGGAGAAGTCCATTCCTGAGTTGTACTCGATGCTGAAATTAGCGAAGGTCGAGATCAAAAAGGAGCATCAAGTGTTGATGGTGAATAAGACCACTAGTTTCAAGAAAGGCAAGGGTAAAAAGAACTTCAAGAAGGATGGCAAAGCTATTGCCGCGCCCGGTAAGCAAGTTGCCGGGAAGAAGAACAAGCATGGACCCAAGCCTGAGACTGAGTGCTTTTATTGCAAGGGTACCGGTCATTGGAAGCAGAACTGCCCCAAGTACTTAGCGGATAAGAAGGCCAGGAACGTTAAAGCTATATGTGATATACTTGTCATTGATGTGTACCTAACGAGCGCTCGTAGTAGCTCCTGGGTATTTGATACCGGTGCAGTTGCTCACATTTGTAAATCCAAGCAGGAGCTGCGAAATAAGTGGAGAATGGCAAAGGACGAGGTGACGATGCGCGTCGGGAATGGTTCCAAGGTCGATGTGATCACCGTCGGCACGCTACCTCTACATCTACCTTCGGGGTTAGTTTTAAACCTTAATTGTTATTTAGTACCATCTTTGAGCATGAACATTGTATCTGGATCTCGTTTGATGCGAGATGGTTACTCATTTAAATCTGAGAATAATGGTTGTTCTATTTATATGAGAGAAATGTTTTATGGTCATGCCCCGCTGGTTAATAGTTTATTTTTAATGAATCTCGAACGTGATGTTACACATGTCCATAGTGTGAGTACCAAAAGATGTAAGGTTGATAACAATACTCCCACTTACATGTGGCACTGCCGCCTTGGTCATATTGGTGTCAAACGTATGAAGAAACTCCATGCTGATGGACTTTTGGAGTCTCTTCATTTTGTATCATTTGACACGTGCGAACCATGCCACATGGGCAAGATGACCAAGACTCCGTTCTCCAGAACAATGGAGCGAGCAACTGACTTATTGGAGATAATACATACCGATGTATGAGGTCCAATGAGCATCGAGGCTCGCGGTGGCTACCGATATGTTCTCGCCCTCACTGATGACTTGAGCAGATATGGGTATGTCTAGTTAATGACACACAAGTCTGAAACCTTTGAAAGGTTCAAGGAATTTCAGAGTGAGGTAGAGAATCAACGTGATAGGAAAATAAAGTTCCTACGATCTGATCATGGCAGAGAATATTTGAGTCACGAGTTTTGCACGCACCTAAGGAAATGTGGAATTATTTCACAACTCACGCTGCCTGGCACACCTCAGCGAAATGGTGTGTCTGAATGTCATAATCGCACTCTATTGGATATGGTGTGATCTATGATGTCTCTTACCGACTTATCGCTATCATTTTGGGGATATGCATTAGAGACTGCCGCATTCACTTTAAATAGGGCACCGTCAAAGTCCGTTGAGACGACACCGTATGAATTATTATTTGGAAAGAAACCTAAGTTGTCGTTTCTAAAAGTTTGGGGATGCGATGCTTATGTGAAGAAACTTCAACTTGAGAAGCTCGGACCCAAAGCGGAAAAGTGCGTCTTCATAGGATATCCCAAAGAGACTATTGGGTATACCTTCTACCTTAGAACCGAAGGCAAAGTCTTTGTTGCCAAGAATGGATCCTTTCTCGAGAAAGAGTTTCTCTCGACAGAAGTAAGTGGGAGGAAAATATAACTTATTGAGGTAATCATACCTCCACTCGAACTGGAAAGTAGCACAGCACAGGAAGTTGTTTCTATGGAGCCTGCACTGGCTGGAGAGGAAGTTAATGATGATGATCATGAAACTTCAGATCAAGTTACTATTGAATGTCGAAGGTCCACTAGGACACGTTCCGCACCAGAGAGGTACGGCAACCCTGTCCTGGAGATCATGTTGTTGGACAATGGTGAACCTTCGAACTATGAAGAAGCGATGGCGGGCCCGGATTCCAACAAATGGCTTGAAGCCATGAAATCTGAGATAGGATCCATGTATGAGAACAAAGTATGGACTTTGGTGGACTTGCCTGATGATAAGCGAGCCATTGAAAATAAATGGATCTTTAAGAAGAAGACTGACGCGGATGGTAATGTGACCATCTATACGGCTCAGCTTGTCGCTAAGGGTTATCGACAAGTTCAAGGAGTTGACTACGATGAGACTTTCTCACCCGTAGCGATGCTGAAGTCTTTTCGAGTCATGTTAGCAATTGCTGCATTTTATGATTGTGAGGTCTAGCAAATGGACATCAAAACGGCATTCCTTAATGGCTTCCTTAAGGAAGAACTGTATATGATGCAGCCGGAAGGTTTTGTCGATCCTAAAGATGCTAATAAAGTATGCCAGCTCCAGCGCTCCATCTATGGGCTGGTGCAAGCATCTCGGAGTTGGAACATTCGCTTTAATGAGGTGATTAAAGCGTTTGGATTTATATAGGTTTATGGAGAACCCTGTATTTACAAGAAAGTGAGTGGAAGCTCTGTAGCATTTCTCATATTATATGTGGATGACATATTGTTGATGGGAAATGATATAGAACTTTTGGAAAGCGTAAAGGCCTGCTTGAATAAGTGTTTTTCAATGAAGGGCCTTGGAGAAGCTACTTACATATTAGGTATTAAGATCCATAGAGATAGATCGAAACGCCTCATAGGTCTTTCACAAAGCACATATCTTGAAAAGATATTGAAGAAGTTTAATATGGATCAGTCTAAGAAGGGGTTCTTGTCTGTGTTACAAGGTGTGAGATTGAGTACGACTCAATGCCCGACCACGGCAAAGGATAGAGAAGAGATGAGTGTCATCCCCTATGCTTCAGCCATAGGCTCTATTATGTATGCCATGCTGTGTACCAGACCTGATGTGAACCTTGCCATAAGGTTGGTAGGGAGGTACCAAAGTGATCCCGGAGCGGAACACTGGATAGCGGTCAAGAATATCCTAAAGTACCTGAAAAGGACAAAGGACATGTTTCTCTTATATGGAGGTGCCGAAGAGCTCGTCGTAAAGGGTTATGCTGATGCTAGCTTCGACACAGATCCGGACGACTCCAAGTCGCAAACCGGATACGTGTATATTTTGAATGGAGGAGCAGTCAGCTGGTGCAGCAGCAAGCAAAGCGTCGTGGCGGCATCTACATGTGAAGCGGAGTACATAGCTGCTTCGGAAGCAACAAAGGAAGGAGTCTAGATGGAGTTCATCAGCGACCTAAGAGTGATTCCCAATGCATCGGGCCCGATGACTCTATTCTGTGACAACACTGGAGCTACTGCCCTTGAGAAGGAGCCTAGGTTTCACAAGAAGACAAGACACATCAAGCGCCGCTTCAACTCCATTCGTGATTACATTCAGGAAGGAGATATAGATATTTGTCAAGTACAAACGGATCTGAATATCGCAGATCCGTTGACTAAACCTCTCTCACGAGCAAAACATGATCAACACCAGAATGGTATGGGTGTTCGATTCATCACAATGTAACTAGATTATTGACTCTAGTGCAAGTGGGAGACTATTGGAAATATGCCCTAGAGGCAATAATAAAATTGTTATTATTGTATTTCCTTGTTCATGATAATTGTCTATTATTCATGCTATAATTGTGTTAACCGGAAACCATAATGCTGTTGGGGAACGTCGCATGGGAAACAAAAAATTTCCTACGCACACGCAAACCTATCCATGGTGATGAGCATCTACGAGAGGGAGAGTGGATCTATGTACCCTTGTAGATCGCTAAGCGGGAAGCGTTAAGAAACGCGGTTGGTGTAGTCAAACATCTTCGCGATCCAAATCGCCGAGCGTCCCACGATCTCATCACGATCCGTCCCGCGATCCAATCACGATCCGTCCCGTGAACTCATCACGATCCGTCCCGCGATCTCATCACGATCCGTCTCACGATCTTGATCACGATCTGTCCCACGAACTCATCACGATCCGTTCCGCGATCTCATCATGAACCGTCTCGCGATCTCGATCACGGTCCTTCCGATCTAGCGCCGAACGGACGGCACCTCCGCGTTCAGCACACGTGCAGCTTGATGACGATCTCCACCGTCTTGATCCAGCAAGAGGAGGTGGAGAGGAGAGAGAGTTCACCGGCAGCGTGACGGCACTCCGGTGATGGTTGTGGAGTGATTCCGGCAGGGCTTCGCCTAAGCGCTGCAGAAAACCGATCTAGAGGAGAAACTGTGTACCGGTGAAACGGGTAGCACGTGGTCGGAAATTCTGTCCAGAAACCACCCAATCCACTAGTATATATAGGAGGAGAGGAGAGGAGAGGCAGCCAAGGCCTTTGGGTCGGCCGAAATAGGAGGTGGGAGCAATCCTACTTCACCTCCAATCCTAGTTGGAGTAGGATTGCCTCCTATTGGCTGATTTTCCACTTTTTGCTTTAGGACTTTCTCTCCTGTGCCATGGGCCTTTGTGGCTGTTTTCCCAGCCCACTAAGGGCTGGTTATTATTATCCCACAGCCCATGGACCTCTTGGGGTCGAAATACCCCTCCCGGAGGTCCTCCGGTACACTACCGGCACTCCCGGTACAATACCGATACTCCCGGTACACTACCGATGAGCCCGAAACTTTTCCGGAAACCAAACTGGGACTTCCTGTATATGAATCTTTACCTCCGGACCATTACGGAGCTCCTCGTGACGTCCGGGATCTCATCCGGGACTCCAAACAACCTTCGGTCACCACCATACATAACTCTACACTACCGAAACGTCACCGAACCTTAAGTGTGCAGACCCTGCGGGTTCGAGAACTATGTAGACATGACCGAGACACCTCTACGGTCAATAACCAATGGCGGGACCTGGACGTCCACATTGGTTCCTACATATTCTACGAAGATCTTTATCGGTCGAACCTCTATGTCAAGGATTCAGTTAATCCCGTATATCGTTCCCTTTGTTCTTCGGTATGTTACTTGCCCGAGATTCGATCGTCGGTATCTCCATACCTAGTTCAACCTCGTTACCGGCAAGTCTCTTTACTCGTTCCGTAATACAAGATCCCGCAACTAACAATTAGTCACATTGCTTGCAAGTCTTATTGTGATGTTGCATTATCGAGTGGGCCCCGAGATACCTCTCCGTTACACGGAGTAACAAATCCCAGTCTCGATCCATGCCAACTCAACAGACACCATCGGAGATACCTGTAGAGCACCTTTATAGTCACCCAGTTACGTTGCGACGTTTGATACACACAAGGCACTCCTCCGATATCCGTGAGTTGCATGATCTCATGGTCATAGGAACATATACTTGACATGCAGAAAACAGTAACAATAAACTGACACGATCATATGTTATGTTTGTAGTTTGGGTCTTATCCATCACATCATTCTCCTAATGATGTGATCCCGTTATCAAATGACATCTCATGTCCATGGCTAGGAAACCTTAACCATCCTTTGATCAACGAGCTAGTCCATTAGAGGCATACTAGGGACATGGTTTTGTCTATGTATCCACACATGCATTTAAGTCTCCGATCAATACAATTATAGCATGGATAATAAAGGATTATCATGAACAAGGAAATATGATAATAACTAATTTATTATTGCCTCTAGGGCATATTTCCAACAGTCTCCCACTTGCACTAGAGTCAATAATCTAGTTCACATCACCATATGACTCGCATTGTTATGAATCTAACACCCAATGAGTTTTGGGGCTCGATCATGCTTTGCATGTGAGAGAGGTCTTATAGTCAACGGGTCTGCGATATTCAGATCCGTGTGTACTTTGCAAATCTCTATGTCAAACCGTAAACACTACTACCACACTCCACTTGGTACTATTTCCAAATGGCTGCTCCACTATACGTATCCAGATTGCTACTACTAGTCATCCGGATAGGTGTTAAAGCTTGCATCGACGTAACTCTTTACGACGAACTCTTTATCACCTCCACAATCAAGAAACATTTCCTTAGTCCTCTGGTTACTAAGGATAATTCTGACCGCTGTCCAGTGATCCACTCCTGGACCACTCTTATACCCCTTGACAGACTCATGGCAAGGCACACATAGGTGCGGTACACAGCATGGCATAATATAGAGCCTATGGCTAAGGCATAGGGGACGACGTTCGTCCTTTCTCTTTCTTCTGCCGTTGTCGAGCTTTCAGTCTCACTCAACTTCACACCTTACAAATCAGACGAGAACTATTTCTCTGGCTGATCCATTTTGAACTCTTTCAAAATCTTGTGAAGGTATGCACTCATTGAAAGTCTCATCAAGCATCTTGATCTATCTCTATAGATTTTGATGCTCAACAATTAGGTAGCTTTATCTAGGTCTTCCTTTGAAAATCACTTTCCAAATCACCGTTTTATGCTTTCCAGAAACTCTACATTATTTCTGAACAACAATATGTCATCCACATATACTTATCAGAAACTCTATAGTGCTCCCACTCACTTTATTGCAAATACAAGTTTCTCATAAACTTTGTATAAACATCAAAACTTTGATCACCTCATCAAAGCGTATATTCCAACTCCGAGATGCTTGCTTCAGTCCATGGAAGGATCACCGAAGCTTGCACACCTTTTAGCATCCTTAGGCCTGACAAAACCTTCTGGTTGTATCACATACAACCTTTCCTCAAGTAAACCATTAAGGAAACGATGTTTTGACATCCATCTGCCAGATTTCATAATTGAAAACACAGCAACTGCTAACATAATTCCAACAGACTTTTAGCATCGCTACGAGTGAGAAAGTCTCATCGTAGTCAACTCCTTGAACTTGTCACAAACATCTTTGCAACAAGTCGAGCTTTACAAATAGTGACATTCACCATCAGTGTCTGTCTTCATTCTAAAGATCCATTTGTACTCAACGACCTGCCGTCCAACGAGCAAGTCTACCAAAGTCTACACTTGGTTTTAATACATGGATCCTATCTCGGATTTCATGGCCTCCAACCATTTGTCGGAATCCGGGCCCATCATCGCTTCTCCATAGCTCGTAGGTTCATCGTTGTCCAACAACATGACCTCCAAGACAGAGTTGTCGTACCGCTCAGGAGCAGTACACATCCTTGTCGACCTACGAAGTTCGATAGTAACTTGATCCTGAAGCTTCATGATCATCATCATTAACTTCCTCTTCAACTAACGTAGGCTTCACAGAAACATCTTTCTGCGCTGCGCTACTCTCTGGTTGAACAAAGGTTTAACAACCTCATCAAGTTCTATCTTCCTCCCACTCAATTCTTTCGAGAGAAACTTTTTCTCGAGAAAGGACCCAGTTCTAGCAACAAACACTTTGCACTCGGATCTGAGATAGAAGGCATATCCATCTGTTCTTAGGGTATTCTATGAAGATACATTTGTCCGCTTTGGGTTCTAGCTTATTATGTGAAAACATTTTCCACACAAGCATCGCAGCCCCAAACATTAAGAAATGACAGCTTAGGTTTCTATCAAACCATAATTCACACGGTGTCATCTCAACGGATTTAGATGGTGCCCTATTTAAAGTGAATGTAGTTGTCTCTAATGCATAACCCCAAAATTATAGTAGTAAAACGACAAGAGACATCATATTACGCACCATGTCCAATAGAGCATAACTATGATGTTCGGACACACCATCACACTATGGTGTTCCAGGTGGCGTTTAGTTGTGAAACAACTTTCACATTGTCTTAAGTTGTATGCCAAACTCGTGACTCAGATATTCACCTCCACGATCATATTGCAGTCATTTTTATCTTCTTGTCACGATGATCTTTAAACTTCACTCTGAATTTGCTTGAACCTTTCAAACGATTCAGACTTGTGTTTCATTAAGTAAATATACACTATATCTACTCAAATCATCAGTGAAGGTAAGAAAATAACGATATCCACTGCACGCTACAAGACTCACTAGATTGCATACATCAACATGTATCATTTCCAATGAATCACTTGCCCGCTCCATCCAGCGGGGTCCTTTAGTCATCTTGCCCAAGAGGCATGGTTCGCATGTCTCAACCGATTCGAAATCGAATGAGTCCAAATATCCATCAGCATGGAGTTTCTACATGCGCTTTATACCAATATGACATTTAGCGGCAGTGCCACAAGTATGTGGTACTATCATTATTAACTTCGTGTCTTTTGACATCAATGTTATGAACATATGTAATACTATGATCAAGATTTCAACAAACCATTCTCACTGGGTGCATGACCATTGAAGGTATTATTCATGTAAACAGAATAACCATTATTCTCTAACTGAAATGAATAACCGTATTGCAATAAACATGATCTAATCATGTTCATGCTCAACGCAAAACACCAAATAACATTTATTTAGGTTCGTCACTAATCCTGAAGGTAGAGAGAGCGTGCGATGTTGATCACATCAACCTTGGAAACACTTCCAACACATATCGTCACCTCACCCTTAGCTAGTTCTCCGTTTATTCCGTAGCTTTTATTTCGAGTTACTAACATTTAGCAACCGAACCGGTATCCAATACCCAGGTGCTACTAGGAGTACTAGCAAGGTACACATCAATAACTCGTATATCAAATATACTTCTGTCGATGTTGCCAGCCTTCTTATCTACCAAGTATCTAGGGTTGTTCCGCTTCAGCGACCTCTCACCTCATAATAGAAGCACTTAGTCTCGGGTTTGAGTTCAATTTTTGGTTGCTTCACTGGAGCAGTAACTGACTTGCTATCCATGAAGTTTCCCTCCTTGCTCTTGCCCTTTTCAAAACTAGTGGTTTGATTAACCATCAACACTTGACGCTCCTTCTTGATTTCTACCTTCGCGGTGTCAAACATCGCGAACAGCTCAGGATCAATACTTCTATCCCTGGTGTATTATAGTTCATCACTAAGTTCTAGTAGCTTTAGTGACAGTGACTTGGAGAACTATATCAATCACTATCTTATCTGGAAGATCAACTCCCACTTGATTCAAGCGATTGTAGTACCCAGACAATCTGAGTACATGCTCAACGATTGAGCTATTCTCCTTCATCTTACAAGCAAAGAATCTTGTTGGAGATCTCATATCTCGCAACAAAGGCACGAGCCTGAGATCACAATCTCTGCTCCTAGAACATCTCATATGTTCCGTGACGTTTCAAAACGTTTCCGAGCCTCAATTCTAAGCCGTAGTGCATCACGCACTAAACTATCAAGTAGTCATCGAAACGTGCCTGTCAGATGTTCACAACATCTATAGACGACGCTAGAGGGGGTGGCGCACCGAGCGGTGCATTAAGGACATAAGCCTTCTGTGCAGCAATGAGGACAATCCTCAGATCACGGACCCAGTCCGCAATATTGCTACCAACATCTTTCAACTCTATTTCTCTAGGAACATATAAAAATACAAGGGAGCTACAACGCGAGCTAGTAATCTACAACATAATTTGCAAAGACACTTTGACTATGTTCATGATAATGAGTTCAATTAATCATATTACTTAAGAACTCCCACTCAAATTGACATCCCTCGGGTCATTCGAGTGATACATGATCCAAATTCACCAACTCAAGTCCGATCATCACGTGAGTTAAGGTGGCTTCAATGGTGAACATCATTATGTTGATCATATCCACTATATGACTCATGCTCGACCTTTTGGTCTCTTGTGTTCCGAGGCCATGTCTGTACATGCTAGGCTCGTCAAGTTTAACCCGAGTGTTCTGCGCGTGCAAATCTGGCTTGCACCCGTTGTATGTGAACGTAGAGTCTATCACACCCGATCATCACGTGGTGTCTCAACACGACGAACTTTCGCAACGGTGCACACTCGGGGAGAACACAATTTATCTTGAAATTAAGTGAGGGATCACCTTATAATGCTACCGTCGTCCTAAGCAAAACAAGGTGCATAAAAAGGATTAACATCACATGCAAATCATAAGTGACATGATATGGCCATGAACTTGTGCTTTTGATCTCCATCTAGAAAGAACCGGCATGATCTCCATCGTCACCGGCATGACACCATGATCTCCATCAACGTGTCGCCATCGGGGTTGTCACGCCCTGCATGCTTCTACTACTATTGCTACCGTAGCGATAAAGTAAAGCATTACATAGCGCATTAATGATTGACACGCAGGTCATACAATAATTAAAGACAACCCTATGGCTCCTGCCGGTTGCCGTACTCATCGACATGCAAGTCGTGATAATCTATACATCACATGATCATCTCATACATCACATATATCACATCATGTAATTGGCCATATCATATCACAACATACCCTGCAAAAACAAGTTAGACGTCCTCTAATTGTTGTTGCAAGTTTTACGTGGCTGCTACGGGTATCTAGCAAGACCGATTCTCACCTACGCATAAACCACAACGGTGATACATAGATTGCTTTTCAACTTCTCAAGGACCGCCTTTGTCGGATCCGATCCAACTAAAGTGAGAGAAACTGTCACCCGCAAGCCATCTAAGCAACAAGTTGCATCGAGGGAACCGGTCTCTCGTAAGCGTACGAGTAATGTTGGTCCGGGCCGCTTCATCTCACAATCCCGCTGAACCAAAATCCGACCAAGGGAGGAAGCAATCTAAGCATCAACACCCACAAACCTTTTGTGTTCTACTCGAGATCTCATCGAACCATCAACCTAGCTCATGATGCCACTGTTGGGGAACGTCGCATGGGAAACAAAAAATTTCCTACGCACACGCAAACCTATCCATGGTGATGAGCATCTACGAGAGGGAGAGTGGATCTACGTACCCTTGTAGATCGCTAAGCGGGAAGCGTTAAGAAACGCGGTTGGTGTAGTCGAACATCTTTGCGATCCAAATCGCCGAGCGTCCCACGATCTCATCACGATCCGTCCCGCGATCCAATCACGATCCGTCCCGTGAACTCATCACGATCCGTCCCGCGATCTCATCACGATCCGTCTCACGATCTTGATCACGATCTGTCCCGCGAACTCATCACGATCCGTTCCGCGATCTCATCACGAACCGTCTCGCGATCTCGATCACGGTCCTTCCGATCTAGCGCCGAACGGACGGCACCTCCGCGTTCAGCACACGTGCAGCTTGATGACGATCTCCACCGTCTTGATCCAGCAAGAGGAGGTGGAGAGGAGAGAGAGTTCACCGGCAGCGTGACGGCACTCCGGTGATGGTGGTGGAGTGATTCCGGCAGGGCTTCGCCTAAGCGCTGCGGAAAACCGATCTAGAGGAGAAACTGTGCACCGGTGAAACGGGTAGCACGTGGCCGGAAATTCTGTCCAAAAACCACCCAATCCACTAGTATATATAGGAGGAGAGGATAGGAGAGGCAGCCAAGGCCTTTGGGTCGGCCGAAATAGGAGGTGGGAGCAATCCTACTTCACCTCCAATCCTAGTTGGAGTAGGATTGCCTCCTATTGGCTGATTTTCCACTTTTTGCTTTAGGACTTTCTCTCCTGCGCCATGGGCCTTTGTGGCTGTTTTCCCAGCCCACTAAGGGCTGGTTATTATTCTCCCACAGACCATGGACCTCCTGGGGTCGAAATACCCCTCCCGGAGGTCCTCCGGTACACTACCGGCACTCCCGGTACAATACCGATACTCCCGGTACACTACCGATGAGCCCGAAACTTTTCCGGAAACCAAACTGGGACTTCCTGTATATGAATCTTTACCTCCGGACCATTCCGGATCTCCTCGTGACGTCCGGGATCTCATCCGGGACTCCGAACAACCTTCGGTCACCACCATACATAACTCTACACTACCGAAACATCACCGAACCTTAAGTGTGCAGACCCTGCGGGTTCGAGAACTATGTAGACATGATCGAGACACCTCTACGGTCAATAACCAATGGCGGGACCTGGACGTCCACATTGGTTCCTACATATTCTACGAAGATCTTTATCGGTCGAACCTCTATGTCAAGGATTCAGTTAATCCCGTATATCGTTCCCTTTGTTCTTCGGTATGTTACTTGCCCGAGATTCGATCGTCGGTATCTCCATACCTAGTTCAACCTCGTTACCGGCAAGTCTCTTTACTCGTTCCGTAATACAATATCCCGCAACTAACAATAGTCACATTGCTTGCAAGGCTTATTGTGATGTTGCATTATCGAGTGGGCCCCGAGATACCTCTCCGTTACACGGAGTAACAAATCCCAGTCTCGATCCATGCCAACTCAACAGACACCATCGGAGATACCTGTAGAGCACCTTTATAGTCACCCAGTTACGTTGCGACGTTTGATACACACAAGGCACTCCTCCGATATCCGTGAGTTGCATGATCTCATGGTCATAGGAACATATACTTGACATGCAGAAAACAGTAACAATAAACTGACACGATCATATGTTATGTTTGTAGTTTGGGTCTTATCCATCACATCATTCTCCTAATGATGTGATCCCGTTATAAAATGACATCTCATGTCCATGGCTAGGAAACCTTAACCATCCTTTGATCAACGAGCTAGTCCATTAGAGGCATACTAGGGACATGGTTTTGTCTATGTATCCACACATGCATTTAAGTCTCCGATCAATACAATTATAGCATGGATAATAAACGATTATCATGAACAAGGAAATATGATAATAACTAATTTATTATTGCCTCTAGGGCATATTTCCAACAAATGCATGTGTGAATACATAGACCACAACGTGTCCCTAGTGAGCCTCTAGTTGGCTAGCTCATGGATCAATAGATGGTCACGGTTTCGTGACCATGGACATTGGATGTCGTTGATAACGGGATCACATCATTAGGAGAATGATGTGATGGACAAGACCCAATCCTAAGCATAGCACAAGATCGTGTAGTTCGTCTGCTAAAGCTTTTCCAATGTCAAGTATCGTTTCCTTAGACCATGAGATTGTGCAACTCCCGGTTACCGTAGGAATACTTTGGGTGTGCCAAACGTCACAACGTATCTGGGTGGCTATAAAGGTACACTACGGGTATCTCCGAAAGTGTCTGCTGGGTTGGCACGAATCGAGACTGGGATTTGTCACTCCGTGTGACGGAGAGGTATCTCTGGGCCCACTCGGTAAGACATCATCATAATGAGCTCAATGTGACTAAGGAGTTAGCCACGGGATGATGTATTACGGAACGAGTAAAGAGACTTGCCGGTAACGAGATTGAACAAGGTATAGGGATACCGACGATCGAATCTCGAGCAAGTATCGTACCAGTAGACAAAGGGAATTGTATATGGGATTGATTGAATCCTTGACATCGTGGTTCATCCGATGAGATCATCGTGGAGCATGTGGGATCCAACATGGGTATCCAGATCCTGATGTTGGTTATTGACCGAAGAGGTGCCTCGGTCATGTCTACGTGTCTCCCGAACCCGTAGGGTCTACACACTTAAGGTTCGATGATGCTAGGGTTATAGGGAAATAATGAACGTGGTTACCGAAGGTTGTTCGGAGTCCCGGATGAGATCCTGGACGTCATGTGGAGTTCCGGAATGGTTCGGAGGTAAAGAATGATATATAGGAAGTGAGGATTTGGCCACCGGAAGTGTTTCGGGAATTACCGGTAACGTACCGGGACCACTGGAAGGGTTCCGGGGGTCCACCAAGTGGGGCCACCAGCCCCAGAGGGCTGTGTGGGCCAAGAGTGGAAGGGACCTGCCCTAGAGTGGGCTGGTTCGCCCTCCACCCTGGCCCAAGGCGCAGGAAAGGTGGGAAGGAGGGGAAACCCTTGGCCCAGATGGGCCTAAGGCCCACCTAGGGCTGCGCCCTCCCCTCTTCCTCTGTGGCCGCCGGCCAGATGGACAATCTAGGGCCGGCGGCAGCCCCTAGGGTGGAAACCCTAGGGTTGCACCCTCCCTCCCCCTCCTCCTATATATAGTGGAGGGTTTTGGGGCTGCCAAACACACGAGTTCTCTCTCTCGGCGCAGCCCTACTCCTCCCGTTCCTCGTTCTCCGTAGTGCTTAGCGAAGCCCTGCCAGAGACCATGCAGCTCCACCGTCACCACGGCGTCGTGCTGCTGGCGCTCTCCCTCAACCTCTCCTTCCTCCTTATTGGATCAAGGCGTAGGAGACATCACCGGGCTGCACGTATGTTGAACGCGGAGGCGCCATTGTTCGGTGCTAAAATCGGAGTCCACCGCGATCTAAATTGCTGCGAGTACAACTCCACCAACGGCGTTCTTGTAATGCTTCCGCTTTGCGATCTTCAAAGGTATGAAGATGCACTCTCCCTTACTCGTTGTTGTTTTCTCCATAGATAGATCTTGGTGGTCGTAGGAAATTTTTTTATTTACTACTACGTCTCCCAACAGGCTCTAGGTCGACGGAACCACCAAAAAGAAGAAATTAGGGTCTAGGGTGGCTCGGGGTCGACGGAACCACCAAAAAGAAGCAAGTTGGATTTAGGGTGGCTCGGGGTCGACGGTACCACCAAAAAGATGCAAGTTGGATTTAGGGTGGCTCGGGGTCGATGGAACCACAAAAAGTAAGCAAGTAGGGTCTAGGGTGGCTCGGTTTCGACGAAACCACCAACAAGAAGCAAGCTGGGTCTAGGGTGGCTCGGGGTGGACGGAACCACCAAAAAGAAGCAATTAGGGTCTAGGGTGGCTCGGGGTCGACGGAACCACCAAAAATAAGCAAGTTGGGTCTAGGGTGGCTCGGGGTTAACGGAACCACCAAAAAGAAGCAATTAGGGTCTAGGGTGGCTCAGGGTCGACGAAACAACCAAAAAGAAGCAATTTGGGTCAAGGGTGGCTCGGGGTCGATGGAACCACCAAAAATAAGCAAGTTGGGTCTAGGGTGGCTCCGGGTCGACGGAACCACCAAAAAGAAGCAGTTAGGGTCTATGGTGGCTCGAGGTCGACGGAACCACCAAAAAGAAGCAAGTTGGGTTTAGGGTGGCTCAGGGTTGACAAAACCACCAAAAAGAAGCAATTAGGGTCTAGGGTGGCTCGGGGTCGACGGAACCACCAAAAAGAAGCAAGTTGGGTTTAAGGTATAAGCATTTAAGCATCTTCAAGTGGATTCTTGGTATATGGTGGCACCATAACATAAGAATATAAGCATTTAAGCATTACTCTAACATAAGCATCTAAGCATCACTGTAACATAAGCATCTTCTAATGCTTTATATATGGAGGCACCAAAACATAAGAATATAAGCATTTAAGCATCACTCTAACATAAGAATCTAAGCATCACTATAACATAAGCATCTTCCAGTGCTTGATATATGGAGGCACCATAACATAAGAATATAAGCATTTAAGCATCACTCTAACATAAGCATCTAAGCATCACTATAACATAAGCATCTTCCAATGCTTGATATATCATCATTTTTAGTCTAACAATCAAAGCAAACAATACTTACTGGAGTTCAACAGATTATAGGCATACACAACCATTGTTCACAATACATAGTGGAGTTCAAAGGCACATTTAATCCTTTTCCCACAAAAGGATGAATATCATAACTACTAGGTACATAAACAGCGAGAGTTCACAATTAGTACAACCATACATTACACAACCATAATTCTAAGTTACTAGGTCATTGCACAACCATCCTTCCCAAAAGGTCTACAATGCCCACTAATGTCACATTCATCTTGTTCAGTTCTGTAAGATGGCCTGGATCCCCTTGATCTTCTCCCTTCATGATCTCAACAATCTTAAGCTGTAGCATGTACTTCTCTTCATCGTGCTTTTCCTTTCCCTTCAGCAGATTAGCAACCTGAAACTTCAACTCTAGCTTCTCTTGGGTGAGCTTCTCCTCAAACTTTGTGAACTCTGCGTTCTTCAACTCCAAATTCATCCTAGCCTCACTCAGCAATTCCTTATCTTTCATATTCTTCAACTTCAAGTTCTGGATGACATTTGCTTGAGCACTTGTCATGTTGGACATGAGTTCATACTTCTAATTATGCTTCTGTGTATTTGCGTCTTTCTTTGCCATTTCTGCCTTCATATCAGCCACCATTTCATTTATGCATTGATGCTGATATGTGAGGTTAGCCTGCAGATAACTAAAATCCACAACCCTATCCTCCTGTATATCCACAATTTGATGTACATCTTTGACTAACTTGTCACAGTCTGCATCCAGCTTGTTCTTTTCTTCTATCAAATGGTGAATCTTGAAAACACTTTCAAGATTATCATTCACCCTAGTAGTCTTGATCTCTTCAACCATTGACCAAATCTTCAACAATGTATTCTCCATTGTTGGGGGCCACTGCTGATCAACCCACTCAACAAACCCACAATTATGACCTTCCTGGAAAAATAACAAGAGCAAAGTGATATCACAATGCATGAAAAATCCAATTTCAACAATGAGTTTAATGCCACAGTTAGTACAATGCATGTAAATATATGACCTCATAACCACATAAGCATGATAACACATCCAACTGTTAGTTCACAGCCTAGCTAAATACACTACATTACCATCTGAACTCCAAACACATCCATCTGTGGGTACTAAGCAGCAGGAGCATATATTTAGAAAAATAACACTCCATTCAACTTATAATTGACCATTAATACAATGGAACTATACAATGTGCACTACCATTCAACTACTCGGCCATAATATCACTAACAATTGGAACATAGGTAGCACTGAATCATAGTTATCTAACCTGACTCTGTCATTTTCAATGAACAAAATCATTCGCATAATCAATAAGGCAAGAAACATATCGGCTCTGCACATGCTAAGAACCTTCTCCCACTGTATGTCCCTTCAAATGCAACAAGCCTCTCTGATGGCTTCCCATGCTTCTCGCAGCACACAACCATATCCAGCTCAAGGCCTTTGTAATCCAGGTCCTCAAGTGAGAAAGGGACCTGCCCAAGCAAACTCAAAGTTACCATAATGTGCAGAGGACGAGAAAAAAACAAATCAAAGGAAATCCTCAGAAGAAAGACCACCTTGACAGAAAAATCCCCAAAGTGACTAAACCTAAACCTAACCCTAGCTCCAATGAACTGACCTGGTTAAGCCCATCGGTGGAGGTTGAGGAGTACATGTACGGGAGGCTTGAGTTGTCATCACTGCTTTCGTCCTCCAAAACCATGGCCATGGCGGCGTGGTGTTTGCGATGCGAGCGGACGGGGCGCAGGCGGTGGCGAGGGAGCGGGGAGGAGGAAGAAAGAAGAGTGAAGGAGTGGGGTGAGGGGGGGCTGGCTCGAGCGGGACCAACTAAACAATTCGGCCCAGTCCCGGTCGGCACGCGAGCACACGCCCACTAGCCAACGTGGCACCTGACGGTCGGGCCCAACCGGTCAGTTTGCCCGTCAATACGTATAAACCGTCGTTTTAGACTATTCTACAACGGCTCGCCTCAAACTTGGTACTGACACGTAAAAATTACCAAACTTGGTACCAATCTGCTTTCAATGCCCCAATTATGATACTTCTATGCAATTTACTCGTTTGGTATGGAGGAATTTTACAGGAACTTTTGAATGATCGTTTTTTGTAGGAACTAGATGATTCCCCGCGCGTTGCTGCCGAAATTTGTTGTATTGCATATGAATAAGATTTATAGGGAGTAATGATATGGAAACCTTTATATAATTTATTGTTTTAAATATATGTTTTTGAACCTTTTATGGAATGATATGAGAAGTCGGTTTCCTATAAAGCTCAAAAGAAAATTTGTGTATAATTGTCTCATTAGAATGCATCACTAACATGGAATATAGTTGAGATGCAACCTAGTACCCCTTTGAGATAATAACCAAGGGTGTTCGAAATGGCATGATTCCTGAGTAGGACAACATATACATTCCATTTAGTCACACCTTTTTTAATAGGCTTTCAGCCAGCATAGAACAATTAAACCAAATGATGATCAAAACAGGCCATACTTGATCCCCTCAGAAAGGATGTACCTTTTAGGCTATGAGTGTCATCAAACCAGAACAATCATGTAATGATATTGTAACCACATAGCTGAATTATTCTTACATTTATCAAAAGATGCTATTGGTTTGAAGACATAATATACCAAGTGCTTAGTCTTACAGTAGATTGTTTGACTTTAATCATATGTGCGCATGCTTGAAACTGAACACCAGTTAATATTCCAGCATCTATCTTCGAACCAAAAACACATCAGATAAACAATAATTATACCTCCTTGCCTTCTTTTCGATGAAATGCACATACCTCCAGATGCCTAGGAACGATCAGACAAAACCTTCTTTTTTGAACACCTGCAGTAGAAGAACGACAATGGTACCCACTCAAGTATTAGTTCGATCTCATGTCACAATGGAATAATACTACCATGAAAGAACATATTGAAGTGAATTGCACTATGTCATATGCTCTCATTCTACAAATCATGGGAAAGCAACAAAAACATTGCAGGTAGTCCATAATAAGTTTGGGCTCCCTAGTACTCCCTCCATTCCTTTATGTAAGGTGTATTATATTTAGCACGGTGACCAAGGCGTATTATTATAGACATGTAAAGATTAAATTACCCTTGGCAAATTTGTTGTTTAGTGAAAAGTTAATCAATTAGTTCAGGATACATGAAATCGACAAAGAGATAGTTTCTTTTTTTTTTGTTATAAAAAGAGATACAGACAATCAGAAAATAGATTCTTTTCTTTTTTCGAAAGGTTAACAAGGGAATTATGGAGAATAAAAAAAATGCACCTTACATTCTGAAATTTTATCAAAAAACAAATACATCTTATATAGAGGAACGAAAGGAGTAAGTTTCTTATGTTTATTCATCCAGGAGAATACAAAAACTAAAATGGTTTTTCACCATCCAGTGCTTCTAATTAATCAAAACGAACCAGATCAGAGAGATGAGCATGATCCATCGTATCTCGACAACGTAGGTGACAGCGGCACACCGGACATGCTGACGTGAAGGAGGTGGCTAAGGAACAAAGGTCCATTTTCTAAAAATTATGCTTCCTAGCATCACACACAAACAGAGCTTCCAACTAAACTCCAAAAATTCGTTCAGATCTAAGGATATAGAGAGGAAGGAGAGCGCCCCCACCTTTGATGCAGTTGATGTTGGAGGAGGACGCCAACGGTGGCACGTGTTTCCCACCAGGAGCTCTGGTCGACGCCGGGGTGCGTGGCTTCGGGCACCGGAGCCTACGGGGCTCGATTCATCGGCAACGGTGTGGAGGGCTCAGTTAAACGGCGAAGATTACAGGGGTCTGGATAGCAGCAGCGCAAGATGTCTCACGATGCGATGACTCACAAAGGCCTGGCCGCAGCGGCACCTTGCCATCAACGCCACCCTCTTGAGGGAGTATTGTTGAATTGAATCCAAACATAAGGCCAAGGAATTGATTTATCTTGCGAGTAGAACCAGACATAGAAGACGAAGAGAAAGGGACACAGAAGAGACAGAACGAAAGTAAAGTATGATGCAGATGATAACGCCCGAAAATAATTGTTACGGCTGTGACTGGGAAGGAAATAAAATCCTACGTTAATTAAGCCATGATTAACTGCGTGCATGGGCTTAGGCAATCGTAATGAACTGCACCGTATTAAGGGGAGACATGCATGTGCGTGGATGTAACTGGCTGCGTGCTTGCTTGTGGCATTAAATTCTCCTCCCCGTTGATTTGTGTCGTTCACACATAGTAACTCGCTGGCCTCAAGCATGCATGCAGTCTCGCTTGCGGACCGATTGGCTGCTCTTTTCAAACTCAACGCTAATGCGGCATGAAGTTAATGTGGATAGTGTGCATGTCAAGAGAATTACTAGTAGTGGAGATCAACTTTTTTAAAAAGTAAGATTTCTACCTACAGCGTGTTCGTTTTGAAGGAATCTTGGTGGCACGTTCCATTGGAAAGTCACCCGTACCTACTTTTCACAGAAAATCAAAAATCCATCGATGGCTCATGTTCTCGTGGAGGCCCAAGGCTAAGCTCTGCCTCTAGGGCCGTCCTGCTGAATAAACAATGGTGCATGGGAGGTCATCACTTCTCAAGACAATAAAATGCTTTAATCAGCAGTGAATATGCCCATCCCTCCACGGTATTGCAACGGTTACTATTCCTGCAGATCACTTCCCAAGACAATAAAATACTTTAATCAGCAGTGAATATGCCCATCCCTCCATTGTATTGCAAGGGTGTATTGCAAGGGTTGCTATTCGTGCAAATCAAACAGGCCAAAAGGCTCTTCAACATTTTGTGAACGCTAGATTAACATTTTGCAAATACTTGTTCAACCTTTTTTCAAATATTTGTTCAACATTTTTCAAAATGCTTGATTAACATTTTTGAAATCCTTGTTCAGTATTTTTCAAATACTTGTTTAACATTTCTCAAATACTTAATTAAGAAAAAATTTAAATTAATTGTTCAGCACTTTCCGAATGCTTGACTAAAAAATTAAAATATTTGTTCAACATTTTTTAAAATACTTTTCCAAAATTTTCCAAATACTTGTTCTACATTTTTCTAATGCTTGATAACATTTTTTGAATACTTGCTCAACATATTTCAAATACTTATTCAACATTTTACAAAACAAATTGTATATTTTTTATGTTATATATATATGTAACTCTTTTTAAATTATAAACAAAATTATAAACATAAACAAATAACGAAAACAGAAAACAGAAAAAAAACAGAAAAACTCGCTGTGGCCTCACTAGCGCGTCGGCTGTCCCATATTGCTCGCTCCCTTAAGCGAGGAATAGGGGCGCAATGCGCTCCCCAAGGAAACGAACGTGAACACGTCTTATTATTTATTTATTTTTGAGAACAGCGTGAACACGTCATAAAGCATTTGTTTGTTCAGCCAGCTTCTAGTCGGCCAGCCCAGTAGAAGCTTTGTTTGTTCGTTAGTTTTCACTTTTATTTTATTATATTGTATCAAAAAAATATTTTACTATATTTCAAAATATTCGAAATATATTCAGTTTTTTTTAAATATCGCACGTATAAAAAAATGTGTGGGCACTGTAAAAAACGTTCATGCAACTTCATAAAATGTTCATAGCATTAAATACATGTTTGTCACATTTATAAAATCTTTGCATGTTAAAAATATGTTAATACACTGTAAAGAATTTTCGCGTAATTTTGGAAAATATTTCCCACGGTTCGAAAATTTTGTTTGTGACATTTAGGAAAAACATAGATGTTAAAATAAAGAATTGGGACACCTAAAAAAATATAAATTTAACAAAAGGTTTGTGTAATTCTAGAAAATTGGTTTTTATGACAAAAGAATGTGTGTGCTATTTAAAACTATTGACATATTACAAAAATATGTTCATGACATTTCAGAAAATCGTTTATGTACTTTAAAAGATATACTCGTGTATTATGAAAAAAACTCATACCCCTGAAAACAATGTTCATGTATCTAAAAATGATTAACATTTATTAAAAAACAAATATTGAAATACAAATTTCATAAAATATTCAATTATAAATTTTAAAAAATGTTCATTATATATTTAGAAAATGTTCTACGTGTATCTGAAAAATGTTGCGCATGTATACGAAAAATGTACATCATGTATCCGAAAATGTAGAGATGTAATCAAAAATGAGGAAAGAAAAATCAAAAGTAAGAAAACAAAGAAATTTGAAAACATATTGAGACGAAAAAGGAAAGGTTCTAAAACCGGCTCGAATGGTCCATAGAATTCTTTCTAAAGCCACTTTGATGTACCAAATAGTTCCCCGACCGTCCGCAACCAAATAGCGCGCCACCGGGCATGTGCCTTCCGGGCTTCCGGTCGCAGCCGCGACGGCGTACATCGCCGTGTGGCACGCTCACCGTGCGCGGAAGTAGCGGCGGGTACGCGGTCGTCTTCGCCGGCACAATATCATGTCTTCCCCCCGGGTCACTGGACTGTATTGTATTGAGGATTTGAGGTTCAGGGGCCACGACCGCGCGACAGTGTTCGGCTTGGTTCTGGTCCGTGCCAAGCGCGATGTCGCCGTCGCCAGTGAGCCCCGCCGGCGGCGGTCGCCCTGCAGCAGCGCGGCGACACGCGACCTGAGTTATGGTACTCCATGCACGCGCGCGTCGCGCTTTGCCTAGATTGATTGCCTCCTGGCCGACCGCACCGACGATGGCTTGTCTCGTCCGTTCCGTTGGTTCCGTTCCTTGGGACGCACCCCAGGGTCTGAGTCTGACTGAACTGAAACCATGGCATTCTCTTCTGTTTTTATCGTGCTTTCTGGCGACGATCGAGGTGGTGCATGCTCGTCGGTCCTTGATGGAGTTTGAATTCTGCGTGCGCAGATTTACCTTGTCACACTTACTTCACAGGGCTGCGATGTACCCATCAATCTCCATCAGTTCATTGGTTGCGCAGACCTCTGGGTGCAGCATCTTCACATCAACGGCTCGGAGGGACAGGTCAAAAGATTCAGATTTTCTTCTCTGGGCACCAAACAGTTGCATAGTCGACCACACTAATACTAGTTGTTAATCAAGCCGGCAATTATCTTGGAAGGGAGTCATGGACCATATATCGTCCATACCATTGTACCTAAAGTACTAGAAAGGCAACGCACCGTAAGGCCTTGTTCGGTTACACATATACCTGGCGATAACTCGGACGGGGTCGGGACGGCAAAGCCCACGGTAAAAAAAACTAGACCCTAGCCTGAATTTGAGGCCCAAGCCCTGTCCATCGAAGGAAACGCCCGTCTAGCATCGGGCCATCGAGCCGAGCCCTTTCCTAAATTGCAAAAAATGTCAGGCCCAAGCCCGGCCTGGATTGGTTGTCGGGCCTAGATCTCAGGCTTAGGCCTGGCCCGTGGACAAGATCGGGTCGGGTCGGGCCGGTCGAGTCGGCTATCCCATGGCCAGGTACAGTTACATCCCTCCCAAGAAAATTGGAAGGGATTTGAGGGGATTTTGACTTGCAAAGGCTTAATCCACTTCAATCCTGACCAAACCTTCTTCAAATGCCTGTCAACGGAATATAGCTAACCGAACATAGCCTAAGTGGTTCATGTGCGGGACAGGCACAACTCAGTTCAGTGACCAACGCACTCATTCCTGATCACCGTCGTCAGACCCATCCATCATATTCTTTTTTGAAACTGTCGGGGGGAGGCATCATCGGCGGCCTCGACCATTCTTCTAACTCGTAACAGTAACCCAAACAAGAGGACAAGACAGAATCTGATTAGCTATTCGTTAATATTAAGAGTCCCGTCGTCGTCGTGCAGTGAAGCGAAAGAGAATGAGACACGGGGAGGAGCATGTTTGTCTCGACCACCGACGATTTTAGGCCCATCCCCAAGCCCACGACGGGGAGAAGTAGTAACACTAAAATATCTTCCATAAAAAAATACCACTAAAAATTGGATCAAAGTCTTTGCAATTTTGCCGTACGGGAAACATACGGTCTTTTTACATGGCAAATAGGGATACAAATATAATAAAAATGTTTAATTATTAAAAAGGGTATAGTATTAGAAGAGGAGGGGATAGGGCAAATGATCTAATCATGAGTAAAGAGGTGCAAATGACCAATCTCCTGGAGGTGCAATGGAAGAAGATTAAAAGGGAGTGAGAATGAGGAAGAGCAGTGGCAGAATTGGTAAAATCTGAACCATTTTTTCATTTGTTTGTGGCATGATGAGTAAATGTATCTAAATACGTGAATAGCACATGCACAAAGAGATCAGACGTTTGGAGGCCGAGCTTCATGGAGTTCGAAATTTTTGAAAAATTCAAATTTTAAACTTTTTGGTTTCAAAAAAATCTAAAAAACATTATGCAAGTAAAGAAGGATGTTATGTGTATGTGCGTAACTTTTTAGGATGAAATACCTTGAAATATGATTTGCACAAAAAAGGCAAACTCATAACCTGGGACGATGAATAGTATCATGTTTTAAATAGCCCCGGATTTGTCTTTTTTATACATACATCGTTTCAATGTATTTTTTCTGAAAATGTACACACATGTGTGTTACGATCTCACTTATCTCTGTATTTTTTTCAGAATTTTTTAAAATCTCAAAATATGAATTTTCATGAATTCTGCATTTTGCATTTGGAGGCTTTCATGGAGCCCGGCCTCCAAAAGCAATTTCCGATCCACAAACCCCTACTTTCCCAACTTTAAAATTGAAAAAAATTAAACAAATGATATATGGTCCCGCATATTCAGTCCTAAATTGAATCAATGGCATATGATCCCTAAACTGAACAAATGGACGAATCGATGAAAAGAGGGCGAAATTTGTAATGTGTAGCGCTTAGCCATCTCGTACAACAGGACCTGGATAGACCCGGACGTGGCGGTTTTCGGAGGCCGGACTTGTCCGTGCTTGTTAGAGTTGTGGCAAGTCGTGCACATCCCCGACGCTTCTTGTTGTGTCCATCCATTCAGGATCCCTAGCCAATCGCGCGGATGAAAGTACTCAGCCGCTTTCGGAGTGGGTGACACGGTCCTTCTCGGCGGTGGGGTAGACGCGGAGTCAGATGCTACCGAAGCAGATGTGTCCATGTCGACGTCAACCACCTCCTTGTCTACAGCTTCATGCTCATATTGTTTCCTTCGTCGCTCCCTTTGGATGAAGTTCTGAACCTTGCAACTGACCCAACGCACGAGACCTTCACAGATGATGTCGAGGCATTATCCATGTCGGCGTGTGGGGACAGGTACTCGACGACAACATCACAATGTCTCATACGTGGGTGTCGGGATGGACGGGCACCAAGGGTGGATGACATCAACGTTCGAATGCGGAAACTAAAGGACAAATGCATGAGACTACCCACAATGGAATTAACATAGGTGCCAACTAAGCGAAAAATATGATGTGGCACAGAAGAGGGAGAAATTAAGTAACATAGCTAGTTACTCATACTATGAGTAACATAGCACATACCAAGACAAGTTGAGTTTATAAGCTAATAAATGAAAAGTTCAATGTTACTATCCGCTGTGGATGTAGTAACTTAGACTAATAACATATGCATGTTACTACTCTATGTTACACCCCATTGTGGGTAGTCTGAGGAGTGTGGTCGATTTGGTGGAGTAGGTCAATTTGGAGGGTTTTGTGTGGGTCCGGTTTGTCGGATTCAACGTGGCAGGCTCACCCAGGCCTCCCCATATTCGTCCCAAATATGCTAGTTTAAGGGATGATGGACAACCCTGACGTATCAGAGCATCTACAATCGGGCGTCCCAAACCCAACCCACACGGGCACCTCAACGGGCCTCAGACGCCCGGACTGACCGCCATCCCTCATATCTAGCCCAAATATGGGGCGGATATGGGGGCTCCCAGGCACGTCCGCCACGTCCAACCCGACAGGCATATCCCACAACCAATTGCACCAAATCCACCCCCTCGACCTACGGTATCCATTTGACCTCTCCTCTCTTCTTCCTCCTTGATGTCGGACGTCTCGCAACTCCGCTGCCACACTTGCTCCCCAGCCATTTCCAGCCTCAACACCGGTATGATCGGCACAACAATACTCTCCCTCGTGCTCGCCGCCACGGACATCATCGTCGCGACCCGAATGGCACCGCGGTATGCCCGACAACTCTTGGGATGCCCCTTGACCTTTATGGGTTCAACCAGATTTATTAGATTTATTTGTAGGGAGAGACATGAATTTAGATGCTTCGTCCGACGAGGAGTATGGACCGATGGGGCTTGGTAAAGCGATTCAAGTAGAGTTCTTTGATTCATCAGATTTTGGGCGAAGAAATTGTTGGCTATTGGAGAAGCCATAGGGTTTCCACGAATACTCAAATCAATTGATTGTATGCATTAGCAATGGAAGAACTATCCCAAAGGTTTGTGGAGAATGTATCAAGGTCACACCAAAGCGGTCACCATCATACCAGATGCAGTTGCATCACATGACTTATGGAATTGACATGTTTTCTGTGGAATGTTAGGTTCTCACCACGACATCCTCGTACTTCAACGATCTCCATTGATCAAGAGACTTTGTAATGGGGAATCATTGATGCGCAACTACACTATTAACGGATGTGAGTACAACATGGAATACTGTCTTGCCTATGGCATCTATTCTCAGTGGGCGGCGTTTGTGAAGACCATATCTGAAATGCGCAGCAACAAACAAAGCCACTTTGCAACAATGCAGGAAGCAGCTAGGAAGGATGTGGAGAGAGTATTCGGAGTGCTTCAAGCTCGCACTACTAGGAGAAAGCCTACTAGTAGCGCTTGAGAAACCAATAGTAGTAGCGCTGGGTCCAGTGCTACTGCTAAGGCGCTACAACTAAGTTATAGCAGTAGCGCTGGTTGGTGCAGCGCTACTGCTAAGTCTGGTTAGCAGTAGTGCTGCACTTACCAGCGCTACTGCTAACTACCTGTAGCACTACAAAGAGGCAAGCGCTGCTGCTAGATGGCTTCCAGCGTTGCTGCTAGTATTACTGCTTTCATAGATTCATACCCCCTCTACATATTTGTGATGTATTTATATAGGCTATATACAGTAGTTTCATCAGATCATCATAATACATCATTGTCATATAAGAATTCCTCATCATCATCATTTTCGTCCATGAGACATCATATAACAACTTGGTCACTAGTTATAATAACAACAACTCATCATCATCATCATATAACAACTACTCATCATTATCATCAACTTGGGCATCAACTTAGTCACTAGCTCACTAGTCATATATGATCAGCACTAACTAATTGTTCTTAATACCTAGGACCTACTGCTGCTGCTCTCTCTCAGGTAAAATAGCATAAACATGTGTAGCACTCCTTCTTCATAATATTGGAGAATGCATATGAACCTGTCTCCTAATTATGGTCTGCCCTTCTGATTGCTGCCCCCTAGTACTTCTCTGCGATCCTTCACAATTTTCCTCCAGTCTTTGACTATTAAGACTTGCTCGCTTCAAGAAATGATGAATGCACTTGTGTGCAATACATGATATCTTGGTCGTAAGCTAACCATTGCCATGCGACCTTTAGACTCGATCCAACAAGGGACAACACTCATCGGGAGTCCCTGTTGAAGAACATCGTAGTAACATACTTAGCAATGAAGTTTAGCTTAAAAAATAATGTATGCAAAAGATGCACTGAGGACAAATAATAAAAATCTTACCATCTTTCCTAGATAGATGTGACCGTAGTTCAATACGCACACTAGTGGTCGCACATTTTGAGTACTAATATCTCGAAGTCTAGGAAAATAACCTGTCTTGACAGCATCAAGATCCTCAAGCCATGAAACATAATGACCTATCTCCTCGCAGTTTAGTTCAGCCCCGGGACAGTAGTAGGTGATGTCTACCAAGCGTTGGACATGTTTGCTTGAATGGAAATAAGCTGTCAATAGAAATTAGTTGTCAACTATGTTTAAATAAACAATATAAATTACTTAATAAATATGGTTGAGAAACCCACATAATGGTAGAACTGGAGGCGTCTGCACATCGACCCAGATGTCGATATTACCTTCAATTTCATCTTCCGAACGAATATCAAAGGGGATGAGCATATTAGGCTCAAATGCATAAGCCTTGCATAGTGCTCTCCAACTTTTGCATTCAAAATAGGAGTAGGTGTCTGCATTGTACAATTTTACAGCAAAAGTATAACCATGCTCGGTCCTCAAGTGAACTCTCTTTACCTCCATACTTTTTTAGTATCGAAACCAGTCTTATCCAAGACATAAATTCTTGCATGGCAGGGCATACACTAGTAGAATAGTAAAAAATTAAAATTATAAGTTGAAGCAAAAGAAGCAGAAGTCATATTTAATTACGAAAAAAGATTGTCGTTGTGACTTACTATATCCACTTTGAAGGTCTCATCCAGCATGATGCTGAAGCACCTACGATCAACTAGGTGAGGCTTGTCGCACCGGCCGCGCTCGTCTTCGCAACATTCGCACATAACGAATTTCCTTTCACCGTCAGACATTTCCTATGTTCATAGTTGAAACATTTAAAACCGATCGAAGGCAACTATCAGGAAACTGATCAACACACAGATCACTATTACTCAATATGCAACGGGTTGACTTTAGGTCTGTCAAGTCTTTCCTTCCTAAACTCTCATCTCACGTATATGGTGGGCACTCCCTCTGATGTTGCGACTGTTGGTGATGGTGGCTCCTCCCTTCGTTCCCGAGTGCATTATACCAAAATGTCTAGCAAACGGGAACGAAGGAGAAACGACCCCCACAACAATAGTCGGGATTCTTCCTCTCTCATATTTCAACCGTCGATGATGGTCGCTACTCCTCCTTTCCCTAGTGCATTACAAATATCTAGAACAAGGAAAAGAAGGAGAAGCGACCCCCACGATAACAGTCGGGATTCTTCCTCTCTCTCATATATATATATATATATATATATATATATATATATATGGTGGACACTCTTCCTTACTGAAAGACACACAAGGAGCCGAAACAGACCTAAAGTCAACTCGTTCCATATATCGAGCAATGACATAGAAAAAATGCCCTATGTTTTGCCGGAATATCATTGAATTCCCATTCTGGCAAATCACAAGCACTCGATATGTCCTACATTATAGCACAAGTCATTCCGGCAAAACATAGGCCACTCGGAGGTACATTGCAAACAAGAACACCAAGACATCCTCTATATTCAGAATATGACATGTTCATTCAGCAAATGAGTAAATAGTTTCAGGATCACTTGAAACTATCAACTATGTCTAAAAATAATATATCAAAACTCTAGTAATAATTCAGTTAACTAGAAACTATCAACTAAACCCTAGAAACTATCTTAAATCAAAGTGTTATATATGAACAGAGGCTTATATCAACTAAAAACTATCAACAATGTCTAAATTTTTACTAATCAGTTAATCATACTAAATCAAAATTGTTATATATCAACTACAAACTATTAAGTAAATCAAAATGTTGCATATCAACAAGAAAATATCAACTAGCGTACTAAATCAAAATGTAGCAGGGAGGAGGGGTTGTGGATGGAGGAGGGAGGAGGGGTTGTGGATGGAGGAGGGAGGAGGGAGAAGGAGGGGCGACTGAAGGAAGGAGGAGGAAGGAGGACGGAGGAGGAACACGGAGCGAGGAGGGGCTGGCCGGTGAGGAATGGAGGAGTGGAGGGAGGGCGGGAAGGAGGGGCGACTGAAGGAGGGAGGAGGAAGGAGGACAGAGGAGGAAGGCGGAGCGAGGGGGGCCGGCCGGCGACAAATGGAGGAGTGGAGGGAGGATGGAGGAGGTGGGGCGGGGAGGACGGAGGATGGAGGAGGGAGGAGGGGAGGATTACCGAGTCCAGGGAGGAGGGGGAGGTGATGATGACAGAGGGAGGAGGGGTAGGCGACGGCGGCAGCGAGCGGCAGGGGGCAGAGAGGGAGCGACAGTGTGAGGGGGGAGTGAGGGGCCGGAAGTGAGGAAGAGAGAGGGAGTGCACAGGGTGGATAAGGTTGGCATTGCAGCAGGGTTGGTTGGTACCAAGCGCTACACCTAAGTAGAATAGCAACAACGCTGGTTGAGGAAGGGCGCTACTACTATACCTAGCCTGTCGGGAATGGTGTGGCAATTATATGTTGGAAATAGGCCCTAGAGGCAATAATAAAATGGTTATTATTGTATTTCCTTGTTCATGATAATTGTCTATTGTTCATGCTATAATTGTGTCCGGAAACCATAATGCATGTGTGAACACATAGACCACAACATGTCCCTAGTGAGCCTCTAGTTGGCTAGCTCGTTGATCAATAGATGGTCACGGTTTCATGACCATGGACATTGGATGTCGTTGATAGCGGGATCACATCATTGGGAGAATGATGTGATGGACAAGACCCAATCCTAATCATAGCACAAGATCGTGTAGTTCGTTTGCTAAAGCTTTTCCAATGTCAAGTATCGTTTCCTTAGACCATGAGATTGTGCAACTCCCGGATACCGTAGGAATACTTTGGGTGTACCAAACATCACAATGTAACTGGGTGGCTATAAAGGTACACTACGGGTATCTTCAAAAGTATCTGTTGGGTTCGCACGAATCGAGACTGGGATTTGTCACTCCGTATGACAGAGAGGTATCTCTAGGCCCACTCGGTAATACATCATCATAATGAGCTCAATGTGACTAAGGAGTTATCCATGGGATGATGTGTTATGGAACGAGTAAAGATACTTTCTGGTAACGAGATTGAACAAGGTATAGGGATACCGACGATCGAATCTCGGGCAAGTATCATACTGATAGACAAAGGGAATTGTATACGGGATTGATTGAATCCCCGACATCGTGGTTCATCCGATTAGATCATCGTGGAGCATGTGGGAGCCAACATGGGTATCCAGATCCCGCTATTGGTTATTGACCGGAGAGGTGTCTCGGTCATGTCTACGTGTCTCTCGAACCCGTAGGGTCTACACACTTAAGGTTCGATGATGCTAGGGTTATAGGGAAATAGTGTACGTGGTTACCGAAGGTTTTTCGGAGTCCCGAATGAGATCCCAGACATCACGAGGACCTCCAGAATGGTCCGTAGGTAAAGATTCATATATAGGAAGTGAGGTTTTGGTCACCAGAAATGTTTTGGGAATTACGAGTAACGTACCGGGACCACCGGAAGGGTTTCGGGGGTCCACCAAGTGGGGCCACCAGCCCCAGAGGGCTGCATGGGCCACAAGTGGGAGGGAAACAGCCCCTAGGTGGGTTGGTGCGCCCCTCACAAGGGCCCAAGGCACAGCTGAAGTGGGAGGGGGCAAACCCTAGGGCAGATGGGCCCTAAGGCCCACCCTAGGGCAGCCACGCCCCTCTCCCTCTTGGCCGCCGGCCAGATGGGATCTGGAGGCTGCCGCACCACCCTAGGGTGGGAACCCTAGGGCACAGCCCTCCCTCCTCCTCCTCCTATAAATAGAGGAGCCCTTGAGGCTGTCGGGAACACACATCTCTCTCTCTCCCACGGCGCAGCCCTACTCCTCCCTCTCCTCGTCCTCCGTAGTGCTTAGCAAAGCTCTGCCGGAGTACCACGCAGCTCTACCGCCACCACGCCATCGTGCTGCTGGAGCTCTCCCTCAACCTCTCCTTCCTCCTTGCTGGATCAAGGCGTAGGAGACGTCACCGGGCTGCACGTGTGTTGAACGCGAGGCATCGTTGTTCGGCGCAAAGATCGGAGTCCACCGCGATCCAAATCGCTACGAGTACGACTCCACCAACCGCATTCTTGTAATGCTTCCACTTAGCGATCTTCAAAGGTATAAAGATGCAATATCTTCCCACTCGTTGCTGGTTTCTCCATAGATAGATCTTGGTGAACACGTAGAATTTTTTTTTGATTTACTACTAAGTCTCCCAACAGTGGCATCATGAGCTAGGTCTATGCGTAGAATCTATGCACGAGTAGAACACAAAGTAGTTGTGGGCATCGATCTTGTTAATTTGCTTACCACTACTAGTCTTATCTTGATTCGGCGGTATTGTGGGATGAAGCGGCCTGGACCAACTTTACACGTACGCTTACGTGAGACCGGGTGTCTATCTCTGACCGCCTGACATGCACTTGTTGAATGTGGTGGCTAGCGGGTGCCTGTCTCTCCCACCTTAGTCGGGTTGGATTCGATGAAAAGGGTCCTCATGAAGGGTAATTAGCAATTGGCATATCATGTTTTGGTTTTGGCGTAGGTGAGAAACGTTCTTGCTAGAAACCTATAGCAGCCACATAAAAACTTGCAACTACAAATTAGAGGACGTCTAACTTCTTTTTACAGCATATGCCTTGTGATGTGATATGGCCAAAGGATGTGATGTGATGCATTCTGATGTATGAGATTGATCATGTTCTTGTAATAGGATTCACGACTTGCATGTCGATGAGTATGACAACCGGCAGGAGCCATAGGAGTTGTCTTATTTTATTGTATGACCTGCGTGTCAATCATAAACGCCATGTAATTACTTTACTTTATTGCTAAACGTTAGCCATAGTAGTAGAAGTAATAGTTGATGAGACAACTTCATGAAGACACGATGATGCAGATCATGGTGTCGTGCCGGTGACAGTGATGATCATGGTGTCCCGAAGATGGAGATCAAAGGAGCAAGATGATATTGGCCATATCATGTCACTATATTGATTTCATATGATGTTTATCATGTTTAGATCTTATTTGCTTAGAATGACAGTAGTAAATAAGATGATCTCTCAATAAAAATTTCAAAAAATGTGTTCACCCTAACTGTGCACCGTTGCTAAGGATCGTTGTTCCGAAACACCACGTGATGATCGGGTGTGATAGGTTCTAACATTCGCATACAACGGGTGTAAGCTAGATTTACACACGCGAAACACTTAGGTTGACTTGACGAGCCTAGCATGTACAGACATGGCCTCGGAACACAGAAGACCGAATGAGTCGTATAGAAGATGCGATCAACATGGAGATGTTCACCATGGATGACTAGTCCGTCTCACGTGATGATCGGACACGGGCTAGTTGACATGGATCATGTATCACTTGGATGACTAGAGATATGTCTATCTAAGTGGGAGTTCATTAAATAATTTGATTATGTGAACTTAATTATCATGAATTTAGTCTAAAATTGTCTTTACAATCTAAATTGTAGATCCAATGGCCAACGCTAATGTCACCCTCAACTTCAACGCGTTCCTAGAGAAAACCAAGTTGAAAGATGATGGAAGCAACTATGCGGACTCGGACCGTAGCTTGAGGATTATCCTCATAGCTTCCAAGATATTGTATGTCCTTGATGCACCGCTAGGTGACCCACCCATTTTCCCAGCGGACCAAGACGTTATGAATGCTTGGCAGTCATGCTGTGATGATTACTCCCTGGTTCAGTGCGGCATGCTTTACAGTTTAGAACCGGGGCTCCAAAAGCGTTTTGAGCAACATGGAGCATATGAGATGTTCCAAGAGCTGAAACTGGTTTTCCAAGCTCATGCCCGGGTCGAGAGATATGATGTCTCCGACAAGTTCTTCAGCTGTAAGATGGCGGAGAATAGTTTTGTCAGTGAGCAAATACTCAAAATTTCTGGGTTGCACAACCGCTTGACTCAGCTGGGAGTTAATCTCCCGGATGACTCGATCATTGACAAAATCCTCTAGTCGCTTCCACCTAGCTACAAAAGCTTTGTGATGAACTACAACATGCAGGGTATGGAGAAGTCCATTCCTGAGTAGTACTCGATGCTGAAATCAGCGGAGGTCGAGATCAAAAAGGACCATCAAGTGTTGATGGTGAATAAGACCACTAGTTTCAAGAAAGGCAAGGGTAAGAAGAACTTCAAGAAGGATGGCAAAGCTGTTGCCGCGCCCGGTAAGCAAGTTGCCGGGAACAAGAACAAGCATGGACCCAAGCCTGAGACTGACTGCTTTTATTGCAAGGGTACCGTTCACTGGAAGCAGAACTGCCCCAAGTACTTAGCTGATAAGAAGGCCGGCAACGTTAAAGGTATATGTGATATACTTATTATTGATGTGTACCTTACCAGCGCTCGTAGTAGCTCCTGGGTATTTGATACCGGTGCAGTTGCTCACATTTGTAACTCCAAGCAGGAGCTACGGAATAAGCGGAGACTGGCAAAGGACGAGGTGACGATGCGCGTCGGGAATGGTTCCAAGGTCGATGTGATCGCCGTTGGCACGCTACCTCTACATCTACCTTCGGGATTAGTTTTAAACCTCAATAATTGTTATTTAGTACCATCTTTGAGCATGAACATTGTATCTGGATCTCGTTTGATTCGAGATGGCTACTCGTTTAAATCCGAGAATAATGGTGTATACGGTCCAATGAGTGTCCAGGCTCGTGGTGGCTACCGTTATGTTCTCACCCTCACTGATGACTTGAGCAGATATGGGTATGTCTACTTAATGAAACACAAGTCTGAAACCTTTGAAAGGTTCAAGGAATTTCAGAGTGAGGTAGAGAATCAACGTGACACGAAAATAAAGTGCCTATGATCAGATCGTGGAGGAGAATATTTGAGTCACGAGTTTGGCATGCGCCTAAGGAAATGTGTAATTGTTTCACAACTCACGCCGCCTGGCACACCTCAGCGAAATAGTGTGTCTGAACGTTGTAATTGCACTCTATTGGATATGGTGCGATCTATGATGCCTCTTACCGACTTACCGCTATCATTTTGGGGACATGCATTAGAGACTGCCGCATTCACTTTAAATAGGGCACCGTCAAAATCCGTTGAGACGACACCGTATGAATTATGGTTTGGAAAGAAACCTAAGCTGTCGTTTCTAAAAGTTTGGGGATGCGATGCTTATGTGAAGAAACTTCAACCTCAGAAGATTGAACCCAAAGCGGGAAAGTGCGTCTTCATAGCATATCCCAAAGAGACTATTGGGCATAACTTCTACCTCAGATCCGAAGGCAAAGTCTTTGTTGGCAAGAATGGATCCTTTCTCGAGAAAGAGTTTCTCTCGGAAGAAGTAAGTGGGAGGAAAATAGAACTTGATGAGGTAATTGTACCTCCACTCGAACCGGAGAGTAGCACAGCACAAGAAGTTGTTTCTGTGGAGCCTACACCGGTTGGAGAGAAAGTTAATGATGATGATCATGAAACTTCAGATCAAGTTACTATTGAACGCCGGAGGTCCACTAGGACACGTTCTGCACCAGAGTGGTACGGCAACCCTGTCCTGGAGATCATGTTGTTGGACAACAGTGAACCTTCAAACCATGCAGAAGCGATGGCGGGCCTGGATTCCAACAAATGGCTTGAAGCCATGAAATCCGAGATAGGATCCATGTATGAGAACAAAGTATGGACTTTGGTGGACTTTCCTGATGATAAGCAAGCCATAGAAAATAAATGGATCTTTAAGAAAAAGACTGACGCGGATGGTAATGTGACCGTCTATAAGTCTCGGTTTGTCGCTAAGGGTTATCGAAAAGTTCAAGGAGTTGACTACGATGAGACTTTCTCACCCGTAGCGATGCTGAAGTCTTTCCGAATCATGTTACCAATTGCCGCATTTTATGATTATGAGATCTGGCAAATGGACGTTAAAACGGCATTCGTTAATGGTTTCCTTAAGGAAGAATTGTATATGATGCAGCCAGAAGGTTTTGTCGATCCTAAAGATACTAACAAGGTATGCAAGCTCCAGCACTCCATCTATGGATTGGTGCAAGCATCTCGGAGTTGGAACATTCGCTTTAATGAGGTGATTAAAGCGTTTGGATTTATACAAGTTTATGCAAAACCCTGTATTTACAAGAAAGTGAGTGGGAGCTCTGTAGCATTCCTCATAATATATGTAGATGACATATTGTTGATGGGAAATGATATAAAAATATTGGAAAGTTTAAAGGCCTACTTGAATAAATGTTTTTCAATGAATGACCTTGGAGAAGCTGCTTACATATTAGGAATTAAGATCTATAGAGATTGATCAAAACGCCTCATAGGTCTTTCGCATAGCACATACCTTGAAAATATATATAAGAAGTTCAATATGGATCAGTCCAAGAAGGGGTTATTGCCTCTGTTACAGGGTGTGAGATTGAGTACGACTCAATGCCCGACCACGGCAAAGGATAGAGAACAGATGAGTGTCATCCCCTATGCTTCAGCCATAGGCTCTATTATGTATGCCATGCTGTGTACCAGACCTGATGTGAACCTTGCCATAAGTTTGATAGGGAGGTACCAAAGTGATCCCGGAGCGAAACACTGGATAGCGGTCAAGAATATCCTGAAGTACCTGAAAAGGACAAAGTACATGTTTCTCATATATGGAGGTGCCGAAGAGCTCGTCGTAAAGGGTTACGTCGATGCTAGCTTCGACACAGATCCGGACGACTCTAAGTCGCAAATCGGATACGTGTATATTTTGAACGGAGGGGCAGTCAGCTGGTGCAGCAGCAAGCAAAGCATCATGGCGGCATCTACGTGTGAAGCGGAGTACATAGCTGCTTCGGAAGCAGCAAAGGAAGGAGTCTGGATGAAGGAGTTCATCACCGACCTAGGAGTAATTCCTAATGCGTCGGGCCCGATGACTATTCTATGACAACACTGGAGCTATTGCCCTTGCCAAGGAGCCCAGGTTTCACAAGAAGACAAGACACATCAGGCGCCACTTCAACTCCATCCGTGATTACATTCAGGAGGGAGATATAGATATTTGTAAAGTGCATACGGATCTGAATGTCGCAGATCCGTTGACTAAACCTCTCTCACGAGCGAAACATGATCAACACCAGAATGTTATGGGTATTCGATTCATCACAATGTAACTAGATTATTGACTCTAGTGCAAGTGGGAGACTGTTGGAAATATGCCCTAGAGGCAATAATAAAATGGTTATTATTGTATTTCCTTGTTCATGATAATTGTCTATTGTTCATGCTATAATTGTGTTAACCGGAAACCATAATGCATGTGTGAACACATAGACCACAACATGTCCCTAGTGAGCCTCTAGTTGGCTAGCTCGTTGATCAATAGATGGTCACGGTTTCATGACCATGTACATTGGATGTCGTTGATAACGGGATCACATCATTGGGAGAATGATGTGATGGACAAGACCCAATCCTAAGCATAGCACAAGATCGTGTAGTTCGTCTGCTAAAGCTTTTCCAATGTCAAGTATCGTTTCCTTAGACCATGAGATTGCGCAACTCCCGGACACCGTAGGAATACTTTGGGTGTACCAAACGTCACAACGTAACTTGGTGGCTGTAAAGGTACACTACGAGTATTTCTGAAAGTATCTGTTGGGTTGGCACGAAACGAGACTGGGATTTGTCACTCCGTATGACGAAGAGGTATCTCTGGGCCCACTCGGTAAGACATCATCATAATGAGCTCAATGTGACTAAGGAGTTAGCCACGGGATGACGTGTTACGGAATGAGTAAAGAGACTTGTCGGTAACGATATTGAACAAGGTATTGAACGAGTAAGGTTTGATGACGCTAGGGTTATAGGGAAATAGTGTACGTGGTTACCGAAGATTGTTCGGAGTCCCAGATGAGATCTCGGACGTCACGAGGAGCTCCGGAATGGTCCGGAGGTAAAGGTTCATATATAGGAAGTGAGGTTTTGGTCACCGGTAACGTACTGGGACTACCGGAAGGGTTCGGGGGTCCACCAAGTGAGGCCATCAGCCCCAGAGGGCTGCATGGGCCACAAGTGGGAGGGAACCAGCCCCTAGGTGGGCTGGTGCGCCCCCCACAAGGGCCCAAGGCGCAGCTGAAGTGGGAGGGGGCAAACCCTAGTGCAGATGGGCCCTAAGGCCCACCCTAGGGCAGCCGCACCCCTCTCCCTCTTGGCCACCGGCCAGATGGGATCTGGAGGCTGCCGCACCACCCTAGGGTGGGAACCCTAGGGCGCGGCCCTCCCTCCTCCTCCTCCTATAAATAGAGGAGCCCTTGAGGCTGCCGGAAACACGCATCTCTCTCTCCCATGGCGCAGCCCTACTCCTCCCTCTCCTCGTCCTCTGTAGTGCCTAGCGAAGCTCTGCCAGAGTACCACGCAGCTCCACCATCACCACGCCGTCGTGCTGTCGGAGCTCTCCCTCAACCTCTCCTTCCTCCTTGCTGGATCAAGGCGTAGGAGACGTCACTGGGCTGCACGTGTGTTGAACGCGGAGGCGCCGTTGTTCGGCGCTTAGATCGGATTCCACCGCGATCTGAATCGCTGTGTGTACGACTCCACCAACCGCGTTCTAGTAACGCTTCCGCTTTGCGATCTTCGAAGGTATGAAGATGCACTCTCCCCACTCGTTGCTGGTTTCTCCATATATAGATCTTGGTGAACACGTATGAATTTTTTTGATTTACTACTACGTCTCCTAACATTATAGTAGTAGCGCGTTTTATACATGCCACGCTACTGATATGTGTTTATTAGTAGCGTTGTTGTTTTACACGCGCTACTGCTAAGCAGCAGCAGCGTCTCCTTTTAAAAAGCGCTAGTTGTAAGCTTCTGTGTATAAGGTTCTCCCTAGTAGTGTTGTTGAGGAATTTTTTGTGGAGCTGCAATGATGTGGGAATCAAAAACTTTGTGGCAACTGATGATATGTTGTGTTATTTTACAAAATATGATTGTCAAGGATTAGAGTGATGGTGTTGTCCAAACCAATGATTTTGAGGCGCGAGGAGAACAAGTTTAAAGCCTGGAAGATCAAGATGCAAATCGGCTTATAAACTTTCTGCAGATGCATCGGAATCTTCAAGATCATCAGGTGCACGCGCTGCTACTTAGTGATGTTATGGAGCATCTGTGGATCCACAATGGAAATCAATGAGCTAATGTTTGAGTTGTGCACTTCAAATAATTTTATACAAGAAATATGTATTTTGGTACCAACATTTGCTATTTACATGCGACATTTACGTGTATGGTCGACGTGCAAGACTTGCATGTATTTAAGAGTCCGAATTTAAGATATATGACTACCAAACATGAGATATAAGAGCATCTACAATTGGACCCCTCAAACCCATCTCAAACGCCCGGGCAGGTCGCTCGGTCACAAAAACACGACCCAACCGGACCCCTCAAATGGGCCTCATATGCCCGGGCTGACCGGCACCCCCTATTTCCAGCCCAAATATGGGGCGGATATGGGGAAACCCGGGAAAGTCTGCCACGTTGACCTGACGGCGTGACCCCGTCACAAAATTGCCCCCAAATCCACCCCGCATAATTGCCGGATCCATTTGTTGTTTTCCTCTCTTCTTCTTGTTCGCAACGTGTGTCTCCTAGCTTTGCCGCCATGTGCGCTCTGTCGCCTAGTAGCCTCTACCTCCCCCCTGCCCGGTTGCTCCGTCAGAGGGGTCATCTCTCCCTACCTTGCCGCAGAGGACGTCGTCACCGGCTATGAAGACACCCCATTACATCCATGCTTTCTTTGTAATGTCGGGTTCTCACAAAGACATCAACGTGCTTCAACGATCTCCGGTGTTCAAGAGTCTTTGCAACGAGGAATCACCTCCATGCAACTACACCGTGAACGGCCGAATCTACAACATGGGATACTATCTTGCCAATGGCATATATCCTCATTGGGCTACATTTGTGAAGACCATAGCCGAACTACAATGAAACAAACAAAAGCACTTCACAACAATGCAGGAAGCAGCTAGCAAGGATTCAGAGAGGGCATTCGGAATATTGCAAGCGCGTTGGGGAAGTGTCCATGGGACTGCAATGATGTGGGAATCAGAAACTTTGTGGCAGCTGATGACATGTTGCGTTATTTTGCACAATATGATCATCGAGGATGAAGGTGATGGTGTAGCCCAAACCAATGATTTGGAAGCACCTAGAGAACAAGTTGAAATCCCTGAAGATCAAGATGAAGTTCAACTTATGAACTTTTTGTAGATGCGTCAGAATCTTCGAGATCGTCACGTGCACGTGCAACTACTCAATGATCTGGTGGAGCATATGTGGACCTACAATGGAAATCAAAGAGCAGATGCTTGATTGTGCACTTCAAATAAATTTGATGTAAACACTTCTTATGTTCGGTACCAACATTTATTTTACGTGTGACATTTTTTATCTGTGATCGACATGCATGGTTTTGCATGGATTTGAGAGTCCGAATATGAGATATGGAATGCATGGAGCAAAATATAAGGGTCTGGCCGGATGTGTCCGCGGACAAGTCCGGACGCGTCCGCGAATGTATAGGGTGTAGGATTTGCAAAATCCGACTATAAATGCTCTAAGGAATTGTTCAGATGCGTCCACTAAAATGTATGAACACGTTTACGCGCGTTTGAAAAACCGGATTTACTAAGTTTAGTTCTAGATGCTCTAATACCGATTTGATAGAGTATATTGGGTCAAATTTTTGTGGCTATACGTCTGGACGTATAGAAGGAGTTTGAGGGGTGTGACTGGAATTGCTCTTGTGGTCCACCATGCATACGTTCTTAGAGCATCTCCAACAGGTGCTCAAAAAAGGTCCCGCGCTGGAAAAATTACACTTTTAGCGCGTGCGCAACAAAACTTAGCGCTCCAGCGACCGCGCTAAAACCATGCGCGCGGCATAAATGGTTTCATGCGCACAGCAAAACGGCATCGTGCGCTACTTATTTCATGCGCCACCTCCCGCGCGCGGAACCACTCGAGCGCTCGCGCCTTTCCACCTCTTCCGCCGACCGCGCAGCCTCACGCCGCTGCCGTCGCCACCAACCCTAGCGCGGGGAGCTTTGGCTTCGCCTCCGCCAGTGCTCCTCCAAGCACCGAACTTGCGCGCGGGCTCTTCATGGCGCCAAGGACGACCTCGGCAGGTGGCGTCGCGCCGACACCGACCGTGAAAGCACGTGACCCCCTCATGAAGCTCTCAAATGCGGCGGTGGCAAAGGCAGGTGACGGTGTCCTGGACTAGGGGGTACTCACCACGTCACCTCCCGATAGGTGGGTCCGGCCGAGGACCCCCAGGGCGGTTTATTAATGAGCCAGTTTGGACAGCGCATGATGCATACGAGGAAGATTCCACAAGACTTGGTGATCAAGACAAGGACTCCTCTCCACCGACGTAGCCGACTAGGACTTTTGTTATCCTAGGCCTCTAGTGTGTTATATAAGCCGAGGCCAGGCTAGTCATTAGGGACAATCAGGTCATCATAGATCATATCATCATACGAGCATAGCTCTTAGGGTTTAGACCATTACATACGATCTCGAGGTAGATCAAATCTGTACTCGATACACCATCATCAATGCAAACAAAGCAGGACGTAGGGTTTTACCTCCATCGAGAGGGCTCGAACCTGGATAATACTATCTCCCTTGTCTCCTGTTATCCATCGATCCAAGACCCACAGATCGGGACCTCCTACTCGAGACCCATCGGTTTTGACACCGACATTGATTCTTTCATTGAGAGTTCCGTTGTGGGATCGCTAGAAGGATCGATGGCTCGTCTGCATATTGCAGTTTCTCTGGACAACGAATTTGTGTTCGTCGTCCCCGTTTCCTCAAGAGTCGCTTTGACGATTGCTTCGATGTAATTGTGCGGAATTGTATCTACAACAACCTTGCAAAATTTCGTCGCGTGCTGATGGAGGAATCTACGGCAATCTCCGATATACCGAAGCCATGTCGAATCTGGACGGAAATTTGGATGAGTTTAGGGCAAGGTGTGCAGTATCTAGCTCGGAAATCCGTTAGAAAATCCCACCGTTCATCGGGTCCGGAATTCCTATACCAATCACCCCTCAAAGTTTCAGCTCGATCCGACCATCCAAACTCTAGGAAACGTCCGATGAGTACAATGAATTTTGGATCTATTTTCTGCGTGGAAACGAATCCGACCCAAGTTCATCTTTTTCATGAACGGGTTGTAGGACGTCCTTTTTAAGGAAATTATCTCATCATCTCGGTGAGCCGACCAAGAGTTCGACATCACGAGTGACGAATAATCATCAAGAGAACCTCGTCATCTGTAGGTTGTACGGGTCGGGCGCTTTGTTGCTTCACCGATCCAGCATTAACCGCGTCATGAATTCTGACCCACATCGGCATTGCCGGCCCGTCGCTTTTTCAAACTGATGCCCACCTCGCCGACCTGCTTTGACACGTCGGCTGACATGAGGCTCTAGCGTCATCTTATCGACCTGCTCAGTCACCTCGGCTAGACTGGGGGCTTTGTCATCTCCTCATCAACCTGCTCTGGGGACTTCGATGTCACTAGCCGACCAGCTTTGACACCTTGACTGGCATGAGACTTCGGCGTCACCAGCCGGCCTGCTTCGACACCTCGGTTGGTCGAAGACTTCGGTGTCACTAACCGACCTACTTCGACACCTCGGCTGGCATGAGACTTCGGCGTCACCAACCGACCTACTCCGTCACCTCGGCTAGACTGGTGGCCTTTTGCCATCTCTTCATCAATCTGCGTCAGGGACTTTGGCGTCACTAGCCGACTAGCTTCGCCATGTTAGCTGTACCGGGGACTTTGCCTCACCACATCGACCGTGCAGCGTCGCCACTTCATCAAGCCGAACTCTTCGCTCAGCCACCTCGGCGCCCATGACATATTCTTTTAATTATTTGCTTCACTTAAATTAACTCAGTAGAAGATTTTTTAATATATTATTACCTTTATTTGTTATTACTCTTGGCTTGCACTATATTATGTGCACACGTAATCGACTTCGGCTGTGTCGTGCGGTCACCTTGGCATGCCTACATTGTCGTCCCATCTCCATCAACCAAAGTGTGTCGTCCACATGGTCGACAGACGTTGGGGCTTCGCCGGCACGCTGCCGAACTACTTCATCTGCTCGTCTGTATTGGGGGTTTCTCCTGGGCCCTTCAGTAGTGTTGTGTTGTCACTTCATCAAGCCGAGCTCTTCTTTGGCTACCTCGTGACTGGCTTGGGGGCTGGGAGCTTGACCTACTACAAGCTCGACACACGTCACAAGCACATTAAGCAGCTAAGGTGCTTTCATGCTCAACTTTTTTCAATTTTTCACTTTTGTTCGCTTCGGACAAGCATTATATTTGTGTTAAATAATAAAGTTTGTTTATTGAAAACACTTACTTTTCTCATGATAATTGGGGGCTTTGTTGTCACACTACCGAACGACTCCTCGGCTAGACCGGGGGCCTCGCCGCAGCAATCGTGTTGCGTTGCCACTTCTCGATCCGAGCTCTTCGCTCGATTACCTCAGGCTTGGGGGCTCGGACATTGGCCAAACCGAGGACTACATCTTCATACTGACACAATCCTGAACCGCACCGAGCACATAACCCGGCTAAGTTGTTTCTGTACTCAACTCTCTTTGAAATTTTACTTTTTGTTTGGTGCAACCAAACATTATATTTTTTGTTAAACAAAAAAACTTTGTTTGTTAAAAAATTTATTTACCCAATTTAACCGGGGGCTCTTAAATTTGTATGAGCTGTTTTATAATAACTGTGTTTTCTTCTTAGTCGTTGCAAAGTCTTTTTCTACTACTCCTTTTTCCGACACTAGCATGTGGTAAATTCCGGATAGTCTGGTTTCTTTCTAAAGCCGCTCGAGTTTAGTTCGCTAAACAGGCCTCAGAGAAACACTCCGCCTTCGGGATATGGAGGTTGAAGCCAAAGGCTGACCTGCTTGGAGTCCGGAGATCGGATGTACCATGTTAAAGCACGATCGAGGCACAAATTAAATTTTAGACCAATTTTGGATTGGCACAATTTTCTTTGTCTAAACATAAAGTTTTTTTTTGCATAAGTTTTTTGTTATTTCCGAGCATAACTCTTGTAGTACAATGCGAGATGCATTTCACACATCAACAGTATTAAAGGGGGTCTGCGGTTAACACCGAACCCACCGAACACCAAGGTACTCCATGCAGTCCTCGGCAAAATGTCCTCCTTATTTCGCATTTATATGCATAGATTTCGAGTTATGTCTTTGTTCTATAGCTAGATTGCCCGGCTCCTGTGTGACCCCTTATGGTTCCACTTTGTTCGGCTAAGGGGTAAAGGGAGAACCAATGCGATTGTCACTTCTAGATTAACTAGTTAAGTGCCTCAATTGGAGAAAACTGAAAGCTAACTATCACAACAAGCATAAATCGGTCAGCGAACCGCCGGCGGTGTTCAACCAAATATAGTCGATCGAGGTTATCCGGGTAAAACGAAGGGCCTTTCTTTCTTGAAAAGGCCAAGTTGTGGGTGGTTCAACCTCGAATAATCCGAGGAGTCGAATTATACCGGGGGCTATTAAGTTTCCCCCAAACATATTCTCCTTGACTAAGTGGAAGTTATAAAGCTCAAATATCTGATTGCCTCGTTTCCGCTAACACAACCGCCTCCGGGCACCGAGACGTCGGCTAAGGGTTGTCTTGTTATTGCAGAAACACCCTGCGTAGCATCTACAAAGGGGTAGAAGCCGACGATGGGCCGCTCTCAAATGATAAACGGTCACAAAGGAGTCAAAATAGCATATAGCATAAAAGCATTTGTATTCAGTATGCAAGTGCTGCCTTCCGTAATCATCGTTATAAAGCCATAAATATGCATCAATTTAATTTAAGATTTTGGCCAAGCTAGGTTGCCTAGCTCATGTGCTTATCCCCTACGTTCCCGATTGTTCGGCTAGGGGGTAAAGGGAGCACCTCTGCGATTGTTATTTCCAGGTCATCTGTGTTAGTACCTCAGACTGGGTGAAGTCGAAAGCTAGCCATCTTAAGAATATAATTAGTCCGCAACGACGGAAGTGAAAATTTAGGTTCACTAAGAACCACACAGTTTGGAAAGTTTCCCCGAACTAAATCCTCAACATTTTCCTCCCACATTGATCGGAGTTGAGGTTTCACGATCATGGTCAACATGATAGCCTAGGAAAAGGAACTTATAAAGAAACTATTTTTCCCAGAAGATATTTCTTGCATTAAATAGTAATATAACATATCTCTCCGCATACCTTTGTTTACAAAATCGTATGGCCGGATTGCCTTGTTTGTCATAAATCTTTGCCTTTATAAAGGCTTTATAAAGTAGTACAAACACTCCTCAACTACTGGCCGAGGAGGTTGAAGGCGATGGTTAGTCAACAAAGTCTTGTACAATGCGGATCTGAGCATTAATGATGTGAAGTACTTGGATACATAGAATCATTACACATAAATTGTGTCAAACATAACAAAGTTTGTGTCAAACAAAAATCGATCCTTAATTCGACCACCCGTGCCCAAATTAAGGCTCGGCAGCTATTGCATTGCCTATTTAACGCAGAAAATTGAAAGTGCAATACAGTTTCTGAGGAGATTCGATCCTTAGGTTGGTCGGCCGCACCCAACCCGAGTCTCAAAAACTACTGCGTACCGCGTTTACATCCCTAACGAATGCCGTCGAGCAAGAACTTGATCCTCAGGCCGATTTTGCAAATCGACCTAAGTCTCAGGGGCTACTGGGATTAGTGGTTTTATTTTGATTGTTATTTTTTCTTTAGGGGCATTTCAAGTTTTAGACCGACACGCACTTTGAGGGCTACTGTCTATATATCTCGGCAGAGAATAAATTGCACCAATCGAAAATGTCCACAAAAAATCAGCCCATGATCGGGCTGGTGCACCACCTCGGAAGCAGTCCGGCATAAAACTCAGGCGCAAATGGTTGGCTCCATAGAGGGCATTTCCGGCATTAAGCTCGGCTCAATTCGTTCAATCTTTCAAAGACCGAGGTAGCTTATGTCACCTCGGAGGCTGATCACCGTTAGAGCTCGAATGCGGTCCGGTGTTGGAGCTCGGAAGCATTCCGGCATAAAGCTCAAGATCGAAGACATTTCAGAAGCAGTCGAGCATAAAGCTTGAATGCAAACGGCTGGCTCCATAAAAGACTATCCCGATATTTAAGCTCGGTTTAACTACTTCAAATATTCAGAGACCGAGGTATCCTATGACACCTCGGATGCCGACCAGCATTGGAGCTCGGGCTAAAAAAGACACCTCGGATATAGTTCAGGGTTGGAGATCGGACACAAGAGGATACCGCCTCACAGGAAACACTTCGGACTGATGGAAATATGCCCTAGAGGCAATAAATAAAGTGTTTATTATTGTATTTCCTTGTTCATGATAATCGTTTATTATCCATGCTATAATTGTATTAATTGGAAACATGGATACATGTGTGGATACATAAACAAACACAATGTCCCTAGTATGCCTCTAGTGAACTAGCTCGTTGATTGAAAGATGGTTAAGGTTTCCTAGCCATGGACATGAGATGTCATTTGATAACGGGATCACATCATTAGGAGAATGATGTGATGGACAAGACCCAAACTACAAACGTAGCTTATGATCGTGTCAGTTTATTGCTACTGTTTTCTGCATGTCAAGCATATGTTCCTATGACCATGAGATCATGCAACTCACAGATATCGGAGGAGTACCTTGTGTGTATCAAACGTCGCAATGTAACTGGGTGGCTATAAAGGTGCTCTATAGGTGTCTATGAGGGTGTCTGTTGAGTTGGCATGGATCGAGACTGGGATTTGTTACTCCGTGTGACGGAAAGGTATCTCAGGGCCCACTCGGTAATACAACATCACAATGAGCCTTGCAAGCAATGTGACTAATTGTTAGTTGTGGAATCTTGTATTACGGAACGAGTAAAGAGACTTGCTGGTAATGAGATTGAACTAGGTATGGAGATACCGACGATCGAATCTCGGGCAAGTAACATACCGAAGAACAAAGGGAACATCATACGGGATTAACTGAATCCTTGACATAGAGGTTCGACCGATAAAGATCTTCGTAGAATATGTAGGAACCAATGTGGACATCCAGGTCCCGCCATTGGTTATTGACCGTACAGGTGTCTCGGTCATCTCTACATAGTTCTCGAACCCACAGGGTCTGCACACTTAAGGTTTGGTGACGTTTCGGTAGTATAGAGTTATGTATGGTGGTGACCGAAGTTTGTTTGGAGTCCCGGATGAGATCTTGGACGTCACGAGGAGCTCCGGAATGGTCCGGAGGTAAAGATTCATATATAGGAAGTTACAGTTTGGTCGCCGGAAAAGTTTCGGGCTCATCGGTAGTGTACCGTTGAGTGCCGATAGTGTACCGGGAGACCTCCGGGAGGGGTATTTCGACCCTAGAGGGTCCATGGGCTGTGGGATATTAATAACCAGCCCTTTGTGGGCTGGTGGAACAGCCACAAAAGGCCCATGGCGCCAGGAGGAAAAAAGGCCTAAAGAAAAGGTGGAAAAAAGGGCCAATAGGGAGCAATCCTAATCCAACTAGGATTGGAGAAGGAGAGTCCTTCTCTCCCTCCCTCTTGCGGCCGAATTGGCTTGGCCCTTGCGCCAAGCCATCCCTCTTCCCTCCCTCCTTTATATACTGGTGGATTGGGGGCTGTTTGCACTAGTTTTTCCGGCCACGTGCTACCCGTTCCACCGGTGCATAGTTTCTCCTCTAGATCGTATTTCCGCAGTGCTTAGGCGAACCCCTGCCGGAATTGCTCCACCACCATCGCCGGAGTGCTGTCATGCTGCCGCCAAACTCTTCCTCCTCTCCACTACTTCTTCCTGGATCAAGACGGTGGAGATCATCATCAAGCTGCACGTGTGCTGAACGCGGAGGTGTCGTCCGTTCGGTACTAGATCGGAAGGACCGTGATCAAGGCCACGGGACGGTTCGTGATTGGATCGCGGGACGGTTCGTGACGTGATCGCGGGACGGATCGTGACAAGATCGTGGGACGGATCGTGATTGGATTGCGGGACGCTCGGCGATTTGAATCGCGAAGACGTTTGACTACACCAACCGCGTTTCTTAACGCTTCCCGCTTAGCGATCTACAAGGTTACGTAGATCAACTCCCCCTCTCATAGATGCTCATCACCATGGATAGGTCTGTGTGTGCGTAGGAATTTTTTTGTTTCCCATGCAATGTTCCCCAACAGTGGCATCATGAGCTAGGTTGATGGTTCGATGAGATCTCGAGTAGAACACAAAAGGTTTGTGGGCGTTGATGCTTAGATTGCTTCCTTCCTTGGTCGGATTTTGGTTCAGCGGTATTGTGAGATGAAGCGGCCCGGACCAACATTACTCTTACGCTTACGAGATACCGGTTCCCTCGACGCAACTTGTTGCCTAGATGGCTTGCAGGTGGCAGTTTCTCTCACTTTAGTTGGATCAGATTCGACAAAGGCGGTCCTTGAGAAGGTTGAAAAGCAAATTATGTATCACCATTGTGGTTTATGTGTAGGTGAGAATCGTTCTTGCTAGAAACCCGTAGCAGCCACGTAAAACATGCAACAACAATTAGAGGACGTCTAACTTGTTTTTGCAGGATATGTTGTGATGTGATATGGCCAATTACATGATGTGATATATGTGATGTATGAGATGATCATGTGATGTATAGAATTTCACGACTTTCATGTCAATGAGCACGGCAACTGGCAGGAGCCATAGGGTTGTCTTTAATTTTTGTATGACCTGCGTGTCAATCATTAAGCGCTATGTAATGCTTTACTTTATCGCTAAATGGTAGCAATAGTAGTAGAAGCATGCAGGGCATGACAACCTCGATGGCGACACATTGATGGAGATCAAGATGATGAAGATCATGGTGTTGTGCCGATGATGATGAAGATCATGCCAGTGCTTTCTAGATGGAGATCTAAAGCACAAGTTCATGGCCATATCATGTCACTTATGAATTGCATGTGATGTTAATTCTTTTATGCACCTTGTTATGCTTAGTACGGCGGTGGCATTATAAGGTGATCCCTCACTTAAGTTTCAAGATAAAATTGTGTTCTCCCCGAGTGTGCACTGTTGCGAAAGTTCGTCGTGCTGAGACACCACGTGATGATCGGGTGTGATAAACTCTACGTTCACATACAACGGGTCCAAGCCAGTTTTGCACACGCAGAACACTCGGGTTAAACTTGACGAGCCTAGCATGTACAGACATGGCCTCGGAACACAAGAGACCGAAAGGTCGAACATGAGTCATATAGTAGATATGATCAACATAATGATGTTCACCATTGAAGCCACCTCAACTCACGTGATGATCGGACTTGAGTTGGTGGATTTGGATCATGTGACACTCAGATGACCTGAGGGATGTCAATTTGAGTGGGAGCTTTAGTTATTTGATTAACTAAACTCATTATCCTGAACAATAGTCTAAATGAACTTTGCATATTTATGTTGTAGATCAATGGCTCGCGCAGTAGCACCCATGAATTTTAATGCGTTCCTAGAGAAAGCTAAACTGAAAGATGATGGAAGTAACTTTGTTGACTGGGCCCGTAATCTGAGGATTATCCTCACGGCTTCCCAGAAATCATATGTCCTTGATGCACCGCTTGGTGACCAACCAGAAGACATGACCTCCGAAGACGTTAAGAACTCTTGGGAGGCACGTACTGGAGATTACTCAATAGTTCAGTGTGCAATATTGTATGGCTTAGAACCGGGACTTCAAAGACGTTTTGAACGTCATGGAGCATATGAGATGTTCCAGGAGTTGAAGTTTACCTTTCAGAAGAACGCCCGGATCGAGAGATATGAAACCTCCGATAAGTTCTATGCTTGCAAGATGGAGGAGAACGGGTCTATCAGTGAACATATACTCAGAATGTCTGGGTATTCAAATCGTCTAGCGGAGTTGGTAATTGCCCTTCTGCCAGAGGCAATCACTGACAGAGTTCTTCAATCACTGCCACCTAGTTACAAGAGCTCTGTGATGAACTATAACATGCACGGGATGAACAAGTCAGTCGCCGAGCTGTTTGCGATGCTAAAATTTGCTTAGTCTGAAATCCAGAAAGAACATCAAGTGTTGATGGTCAATAAAACCACTAGTTTCAAGAAAAATGGCAAAGTCAAGGGCAAGGGCAAGAAGGGTAAAACCAAGAAGGATGGCAAAGCAGTTGCTACTCCTGCAAAGAAGCCCAAGCATGGACCCAAGCCAGAAACTGAGTGCTTTCATTGCAAAGGAACTGGTCACTGGAAGCGGAACTGCCCCAAGTACCCGACTGACAAGAAGGCGGCCAACGACAAACAAGGTATATATGATATACATGTTATTGATGTGTACCTTACTGGCTCTCGTAGTAGTGCTTGGGTATTTGATACCGGTTCGGTTTCTCACATTTGCAACTCAAAACAGGAACTACGGAATAAACGAAGGCTGGCAAAGGACGAAGTGACGATGCGCGTGGGAAATGGTTCCAAGGTTGATGTGATCGCCGTCGGCACGCTCTCTCTTCGATTACCATCGGGATTAGTGATGAACCTGAATAATTGTTATTTAGTGCCTGCGTTAAGCATGAACATTATATCTGGATCTTTTTTATTGCGAGACGGTTACTCATTTAAATCAGAGAATGAAGGTTGTTCTATTTATATGAGTAATATCTTTTATGGTCATGCACCCAATGTTAGGGGTTTATTCATATTGAATCTTGATAGTAATGACACACATGTTCATAACATTGATGCCAAAAGATGTAGAATTGATAATGATAGTACCACTTTCTTATGGCACTGCCGTTTAGGTCATATTGGTGTAAAACGCATGAGGAAGCTCCATGCTGATGGATTTTTGGAGTCGCTTGATTTTGAATCACTTGACACATGTGAACCATGCCTCATGGGCAAGATGACTAAAATGTCGTTCTCTGGAACAATGGAACAGGCGAGTGACTTATTGGAAATCATACACACTGATGTGTGTGGTCCAATGAATGTTACAGCGCGTGGTGGATATCGTTATTTTCTCACCTTCACTGATGATTTAAGTAGATATGGGCATATTTACTTAATGAAACACAAGTCTGAGACGTTTGAAAAGTTCAAGCAATTTCAGAGTGAAGTTGAAAATCATCGTAACAAGAAGATTAAGTTCCTGCGATCTGATCGAGGAGGTGAATATCTGAGTTATGAGTTTGGCAGTCACTTAAGACAGTGTGGAATTGTTTCACAGTTGACACCGCCCGGAACACCATAGTGTAATGGTGTGTCCGAACGTCGTAATCGAAACTTATTAGATATGGTGCGTTCTATGATGTCTCTTGCTGATGTGCCACTATCGTTTTGGGGTTATGCATTAGAGACAATTGCATTCACTTTAAATAAGGCACCATCAAAATCCGTAGAGACGACGCCATATGAACTGTGGTTTGGCAAGAAGCCAAAGTTGTCGTTTCTTAAAGTTTGGGGATGTGATGCTTATGTCAAAAAGCTTCAACCTAAAAAGCTGGAACCCAAAGCGGAGAAATGCATCTTCATAGGATACCCGAAAGAGACAGTCAGGTATACCTTCTATCTCAGATCCGAAGGCAAAGTGTTTGTCGCTAAAGCCGGAACATTTCTTGAGAAAGAGTTTCTCTCGAAAGAATTGAGTGGGAGGAAAATAGAGCTTGATGAGGTTATTGAACCTTTACTTCAACCAGAAAGTAGCGCAGCGCAGAAAGATGTTTCTATGGAACCTACGACGGTAGAAGAGGAAGTTAATGATGATGATCATGAAGCTTCGGATCAAGCATCTATTAAACCTCGTAGGTCGACAAGGCCGCGTACTACCCCTGAGTGGTACGGCAACCCTGTCTTGGAGGTCATGTTGTTGGACAACAATGAACCTACGAGCTATGGAGGAGCAGTGATGGGCCCGGATTCCGAGAAATGGTTAGTGGCCATGAAATCCGAGATGGGATCCATGTATGAAAACAAAGTATGGACTTTGGAAGTATTACCTGAAGGGCGAAAGGCCATTCAGAACAAATGGATCTTTAAGAAGAAGACAGACACGGACGGTAATGTCACCGTCTATAAAGCTCTACTTGTGGCAAAGGGTTTTTCACAAGTTCAAGGAGTTGACTACGATGAGACTTTCTCACCCGTAGTGATGCTTAAGTCTGTCAGAATCATGTTAGCAATAGCTGCCTATTTCGACTATGAAATTTGGTAGATGGATGTAATAACAACGTTCCTCAATGGTTTCCTTGAGGAAGAGTTGTATATGATGCAACCCGAAGGTTTTGTCGATCCAGAGAATGCTGACAAAGTTTGCAAACTCCAGCGATCCATTTATGGACTGGTGCAAGCATCTCGGAGTTGGAATAAGCGCTTTGATGAGGTGATCAAAGCGTTTGAGTTTATACAAGTTTACGGAAAAGCTTGTATTTACAAGAAAGTGAGTGGGAGCTCTATAGCGTTTCTAGTATTATATGTGGATGACATATTGCTGATTGGAAACAATATAGAAATGCTGGAAAGCGTGAAGGAATATTTGAACAAGAGTTTTTCAATGAAGGACCTAGGAGAAGCTGCTTTCATATTAAGCATTAAGATCTATAGAGATAGATCGAGACGCTTAATAGCACTTTCACAGAGCACATACCTTGATAAAGTTTTGAAGAAGTTCAAAATGGAACAGTCCAAGAAGGGGTTCTTGCCTGTATTACAAGGTGTGAAGTTGAGTAAGACTCAATGCCCAGTAACTGCAGAAGATAGAGAAAAGATGAGTGTCATCCCCTATGCTTCAGCCATAGGCTCTATCATGTATGCAATGCTGTGCACAAGACCTGCCATAAGTATGGCCGGAAGGTTTCAAAGTGATCCTAGAATGGAGCACTGGCAAGCGGTCAAGAATATCCTTAAGTACCTGAAAAGGACTAAGGAAATGTTTCTTGTTTATGGAGGTGATGAAGAGCTCGTCGTAAAGGGTTACATCGATGCAAGCTTTGACACTGATCCGGACGACTCCAAGTCGCAAACCGGATACGTATTTATTCTTAACGGGGGAGCGGTAAGCTAGTGCAGTTCCAAGCAAAGCATGGTAGCTGATTCTACGTGCGAAGCGGAATACATCGCAGCCTCGGAGGCGGCGAAGGAAGGTGTCTGGATGAAGCAGTTCATGACAGATCTTGGAGTAGTGCCCAGTGCACTGAATCCAATGAACCTGTTCTGTGACAACACTGGTGCCATTGCTCTGGCCAAGGAACCAAGGTTTCACAAGAGGACCAGACACATAAAGCGACGCTTCAACTCCATCCACGATTACATCTTGGAGAAAGACATAAATATTTGCAAAGTGCACACGGATGTGAATGTTGCAGACCCATCGACTAAACTTCTTCCAAGGGCTAAACATGATCAACACCAGAACTGCATGGGTGTTCGATTCATTACAATGTAAATCACATAGTGATGTGAACTAGATTATTGACTCTAATGCAAGTGGGAGACTGTTGGAAATATGCCCTAGAGGCAATAAATAAAGTGTTTATTATTGTATTTCCTTGTTCATGATAATCGTTTATTATCCATGCTATAATTGTATTAATTGGAAACATGGATACATGTGTGGATACATAGACAAACACAATGTCCCTAGTATGCCTCTAGTGAACTAGCTCGTTGATTGAAAGATGGTTAAGGTTTCCTAGCCATGGACATGAGATGTCATTTGATAACGGGATCACATCATTAGGAGAATGATGTGATGGACAAGACCCAAACTACAAACGTAGCTTATGATCGTGTCAGTTTATTGCTACTGTTTTCTGCATGTCAAGCATATGTTCCTATGACCATGAGATCATGCAACTCACAGATATCGGAGGAGTACCTTGTGTGTACCAAACGTCGCAATGTAACTGGGTGACCATAAAGGTGCTCTACAGGTGTCTCCAAGGGTGTCTGTTGAGTTGGCATGGATCGAGACTGGGATTTGTTACTCCGTGTGACGGAAAGGTATCTTAGGGCCCACTCGGTAATACAACATCACAATGAGCCTTGCAAGCAATGTGACTAATTGTTAGTTGTGGAATCTTGTATTACGGAACGAGTAAAGAGACTTGCCGGTAACGAGATTAAACTAGGTATGGAGATACCGACGATCGAATCTCGGGCAAGTAACATACCGAAGAACAAAGGGAACATCATACGGGATTAACGAAATCCTTGACATAGAGGTTAGACCGATAAAGATCTTCGTAGAATATGTAGGAACCAATGTGGACATCCAGGTCCCGCCATTGGTTATTGACCGTACAGGTCTCTCGGTCATGTCTACATAGTTCTCGAACCCGCAGGGTCTGCACACTTAAGGTTTGGTGACGTTTCGATAGTATAGAGTTATGTATGGTGGTGACCGAAGTTTGTTCGGAGTACCTGATGAGATCCTGGACATCACGAGGAGCTCCGTAATGGTCCGGAGGTAAAGATTAATATATAGGAAGTCCCAATTTGGTCGCCGGATAAGTTTCGGGCTCATCGGTAGTGTACCGGGAGTGCCGGTAGTGTACCGGGAGACCTCCGGGAGGGGTATTTCGACCCTAGAGGGTCCATGGGCTGTGGGAGATTAATAACCAGCCCTTAGTGGGCTGGTGGAATAGCCACAAAAGGCCCATGGCGCCAGGAGGAAAAAAGGCCTAAAGAAAAGGTGGAAAAAAGGGCCAATTGGGAGCAATCCTAGTCCAACTAGGATTGGAGAAGGAGAGTCCTTCTCTCCCTTCCTCTTGCAGCCGAATTGGCTTGGCCCTTGCGCCAAGCCAGCCCTCCTCCCTCCCTCCTTTATATACTAGTGGATTTGGGGCTGTTTGCACTAGTTTTTCCGGCCACGTGCTACCCGTTCCACCGGTGCATAGTTTCTCCTCTAGATCGTATTTTCGCAGTGCTTAGGCGAACCCCTGCCGGAATTGCTCCACCACCATCGCCGGAGTGCCATCACACTGCCGGCGAACTCTTCCTCCTCTCCACTTCTTCTTGCTGGATCAAGACGGTGGAGATCATCATCAAGCTGCACGTGTGCTGAACGCGGAGGTGCCGTCCGTTCGGTACTAGATCGGAAGGACCGTGATCAAGGCCACGGGACGGTTCGTGATTAGATCGCGGGACGGATCGTGACGAGATCGCGGGACGGATCGTGATTGTATCGCGGGACGCTCGGCGATTTGAATCGCGAAGACGTTCGACTACACCAACCGCGTTTCTTAACGCTTCCCGCTTAGCGATCTACAAGGGTACGTAGATCAACTACCCCTCTCGTAGATGCTCATCACCATGGATAGGTTTGCGTGTGTGTAGGAAATTTTTTGTTTCCCATGCAACGTTCCCCAACACGGACCCAGTTGTGGCATAAAAATAATGAGGCATTAATATAGGTCGATAACTTAAAGGGGCTCCTCACATGCCCTACTTGTGAACTCTTCGGATTCACCTTGGCGGTCCTCGAAATCAGTGATGGGAAGATTTATTGAACCAGTTTTCAAGACCGACAACCAAAGGCGAAGAATTATTCAGAAGAACCGAGGAGAGTCCTAACTTGAATACCGGTCCAGGGGGCTACTAACGGTGTCCTTGACTAGGGGGTACTCACCACGTCGTCTCCCGACAGGTCGGTCAGGCCGAGGACCCCCAGGGCGGTTCATTAATGGGCCAACTCGGACAACCCATGATGCATACGAGGAAGATTCCACAAGACTTGGTGATCAAGACAAGGACTCCACTCCTCCGCTGTAGCCGACTAGGACTCTTGTTATCCTAGGCCTCTGGTGTGTTATATAAGCCGAGGCTAGGCTAGTCATTAGGGACAATCAGATCATCATAGATCATATCATCATACGAGCATAGCTCTTAGGGTTTAGACCACTACATACGATCTCGAGGTAGATCAACTCTGTACTCTATACACCATCATCAATACAAACAAAGCAGGATGTAGGGTTTTACCTCCATCGAGAGGGCCCGGACCTGGGTAAATACCGTCTCCCTTGTCTCCTGTTACCCATCGATCCAAGACCCACAGATCGGGACCACCTCCCCGAGATCCGCCGGTTTTGACACCGACAGCGGGGAAGGTGGCCGGGAAGAAGAAGAAGGCGACGGACGGCTCCTCTAGGCGGCCGAGGAAGAATCTTGCATGGTGCGTGGACGACGCGCGAGCGAGCTTGCCGCGAGCAAGCTTGCTTGGTGCACCAGCGACCGATGCACACAAGGTGTATGATGAAATGCCAACAAGGTATGACTTTGTCAATTTTTCCTTTTTCTTCACATGAATGGATACATATGAATATATTATATTTGGTTTGTTGTATATACTTTGTAGTTTCAGTGATGAGACCTATATTTAAACTATGGGTGTTGGCTCTAGCAATTCTCATTGGTCTCAAACCAATGATGAATTTGAAGGAGACGAAGATGGTGAGGGTATCTTCGATGCACCTAAAGGAAGAACAGGCAACTACACCACGGACGAAGACAGATTGATATGCAATACATGGTTGGAAGTTTCTAGGGATGCCATCGTTGGAGGGGATCAAAGTAGAGATGCATATTGGATCCATAGGAAGGAGCACTTTGATTTACACAACAAGAGTGGAATTGAGCGCACGTAAAGATCTCTTCGCTCCCGGTGGTCGACAATCAACAAAGATTGTCAAAGATGGGCGGCCGCACTTAAGGAGGGTGACACGCTAAACCCAAGTGGAACTAATGATAGCGATAGGGTAAGTGTCATTTCTTTCATGTTCATGTTTCTTTCATGTCCATGCTCTTTCTTCAGTGTTTCAAGTGCTAACTTGTTCTTCCATGTCCTTGCTTTTTGTGTAGCTCACTATCGCACAAAACTTATTTCAAGGAGAGGAGAAGAAGAACAAGAAGGGAAAGCTCAAGAAAGGGAGACCATTTACCTTGCCCCATTGCTATGAAGAGTTGAAGGATGATGAGAAATCGAAGCCACGTGAAGGTGTCGATGAGGAGACCCACAAATGCAAGCGATCTATTGATTTGGGTGATGATGAGGAGGAGGCATCAACCGATGATGGCAATAGAAGCCTACACCAAACTCAGTTGCCTACTTGAAGCCAAGAAGACCAAATGGATACAAAAAGCACATACAAGAGAAGAAGAAGATAAAAGGAGATGATGAATTAAAAATGTTAAGGAAGCTATTGTGAATGCAAGAAAGGAAGCGAACAAGGATAGGAAGATGGCAAGGAACCAAGATGCGGCGGCCGAGGAGAGGAGGGTGGCGGCCGAGGAGAGGAGGTTGGCGGTCGAGGAGAGGAGGGTGGCGGCCGATGAGAGGAAGGTGGCATTGGAGGAGAAGAAATTGTCCATGGAGGAGCGCACTAGATTGCTAGAATGGGAGAAGAACTTGTTCGTCATGGACACATCTACCCTTGATGAGAAGCAAAAGGAGTACACCAATCTTTCCCGTGAAGAATTCTTGGTCCAAAAAAGAGCCATGGCCATGGGAGGCATGGGAGCAACCATGGGAGGCATGGGGCTCCCGTGGGAGGCATGTGAGCTACCATGGGAGGGATGGGTGGCATGGGAGCTACCATGGGATGTATTGGTGGCATGGGAGCTACCATGGGAGGGATGGGTGGCATGGGAGCTACCATGGGAGGCATGGGTGCCTTTGGAGCCACCATGGACGGTTATTTCCTTCGTCTAGGAGGTACCATGCAAACAACTACATTTATTTGGTTTATATATGAGGTAATCTCACCAGCAGGTTAGCTGAATCAAATTCTTGCTATTCCCTCTCTCAAACCAAACACATGAACTGAACCAATCCATTTCATTTTTTGGCTCCAAATAAACACAAGAATGGAACCGACCCGTTTCTTGTAAATGTAACCATGACATTTCATGCCGCTTGGTTCTCAAAACAAACACACCCTTACTTCACAATGCTGCAATGTGCTGAACTATCGACAACTCGATCCGAACATTTGCGCAGCCCTGCAGTGGATCCTCTGGGTGCGGCACCTTCATTGTGCCTACAATAGCCCCGAGGAACAGATAACAGCATCTACAGCCGTGATGGGCTAATTCGGCCCCTCAAACGCCCACGACGCTTCCACGGGCACTGATCGGGCACGCCTCATTTTTTTCTTCACATCCACGTATCTTATATCACACACCCTATATCCATAGTACACATGCAACGCTGAGCTACTATACGTGATCAACCATCTGACAAAAAAATCAGAAGCAAACGAACATCAAACATCACCCAAAAGATCATCTTAGGACATACTTCTTAAATTTGTATAACTAAAAACTATATAAGAATGCGAAGGGCGGGGGGGGGGGGGGGGCAGATCACCACTTCCTCGCCAGTCCATTACCCTTGGGTCGTCGGCACAACTGTAGCTGTCCGCGGCTGGCGAAGGATCGTTGTTCGAGGAGGTGCAGTTGCCACCTTTGTCGGAGTCAGAGTCGGAGAGGACGATGAGGCCCTTCATCCGACAGACTGCCATGTCCTGCTCCCACTTCAACTTGGCAACCCGGGCCTTCTCCTCCGCTACCTCCTTCGCCTCGCACTCTGACTGCTCAATAGCCAGCCGGAGCGACTTGGCGTTCTTCCGTCGGAGGCACCGAGCATCTGTCTCCGCCGTGGTGAGGGACCGATGGTACACCTATGCCAGGAGGGTTCCGTCCTCGTTTGGCTCCGTCGGCATCCTGCGGCGGCGGCGCGCGGACTGCTCCGCTCCCCTCTCCTGTCTCCGTTGCCTCTCATGGCGGGCGACGCGCGCCTCCATTTTTGGATTGAGCTGCGGGCCGGCGGCGCGGGCACTAGGACCCAACGATGCGGACTATGCAGTCCTTACGGAGCTGCGCGCGGGCTGGGAGGGTCCAGCTCCGGCGTCCGCGCTGCGCCGGCACGAGAGTTGCGGCCTAGGTCCAGATCCGGAGCTGTTGTCGGTCTCAACCTTAGACCGCTCCAAGGCGATGCAGAGGGCTCGTTCCTCAGAGTCGACGTCGGAGTCGTCAAAGAGACCGCCGGAGCTCGACATTGAAGTGGATGGGATCGGAATCGGAGAAAGAGAGGAGAGGACGGAGCAAGAGAAAGAGTGAGTTAGGGTTTGGAGCAAGATGTCCAGAGTCGGGATTCTGTGGGACAACGGTGGGATCGGTTATGGACCGGGCCTGTCAGTCGGACGCGCCCGTACGTGCCTAAACGCCCTCATATCCGCCCCATATTTAGGCTGGATATGAAGGGTGCTGGTTAGCCCGAGCGTTTGAGGCCACTCTGAGAGGTCCGTCTAGATTGAAATTTCGTGATCGGTCATTGACCGAATCAGTCGCGGAGGCAGGATTAGGCCCAGGCCTGGGCCCCAGGCTTTCTACAGCCGCTACATTGCTGCTACAGTTCTAGAGATGCTACAGTCAACAAAAGAATTCTCTCACACGTCTCGGGCCTAGGCCCCCGTCCCCCGTCTCCGCCACTGGACCGAATGGCTTGTCCGGACGTTTGATGGGAATACGAGAAATCCGATTATAGATGCTCCAAGAACGAGTAAAAAGTCACCGCACAAATAATCAGTCGACCCGGCAATCATCGTGGAACGGAGTACCATCATGAATCCTACGTAAACCGGAAGAAAGACGATATACTACTATACATTAGACGCTTCTAGCGTAGGACGGGCACAACTCATTTCAGTGACCAACGCATCAATCCAGCCACTTAAAAAAACAGGACGAACGGACGGCCATCGTCGGCAGACACATCACACATCAGTCACTACTAGTAGAAAGCTTTGCCACGAAGAACCGGAAAAAAAAAGAGGAAAAAGAAACAGCCATGCACCAACCAAAGTGCGAAGAAGAATAGATGCCCACCCCACCGCCACCGCGTCGCAGTCCCGCAAACAGGATGGAAGCGTTAGCATCACGACCACTTTCCTAATTGATAATAGTAACCTAACCCATCGGCTAAACTAGCAAAGCGACAAGACAGAAACGGATTAGTGATCGGCTAATACTGGTAATTAAGCGTCGTGTCGTCGTCAACGTCGTGCATTGCAGCGAAGCGACTGAAACCAACGAGACATGGCACCTCGACGGTGCTGAAGCGCCGCTCAAAGGCCATTTCGTACACGGCGCACACCCCGGTACGCTACGTCCAGTAGTGGGCCGACCCATATATTTTACTGCTCATATTTTCCTGCGTTTCCACCTGGGTTTTCTATGTTTATTTTCTTTCTTTTTTACTTTTCAAATTGTGCGAGCCATTTTCCAATTCAATGATTTTTTTTCACAACCGATAGATTTCTTTTCTCAGTTGATGTTTTATTCCAAATTTGTGATTTATTTTAGAAAGCACTGGACTTTTGTTTCCCAAATTAGTCAACATTTTGTGTGTATATATCAAATCCATCAACATTTTTTCTTTTCATGTTTTTATGAATTTTTTTATTTTCACATGTTTATGAAATTTTTTCTGAAAGTGAACGGTCAACGTGAGTCCTGGTTCACATATATTTCCTCCGTCCGGAAATACTTGTCCTGAATATGGATGTATCTAGAGTCATTTTAGGTATAGATACATCTATTTTATTTATTTATAGAACAAGTATTTTCGAACGGAGGGAGTAATTTAGATATAAGGCGTCGCTTATGGCTGGGTTCACGAGCGTAGGAGTTTCAGTTTTGAAGCACATTATCTCGTAAAATTTCACATGTAATTTAGATATAGGGCGTGACTTGTGGCTGGGTCCCCCCCCCCCAGCTTGTACCCTTGAACATTATTATATTCCATAAATAGATGGTAGATTTCTGAAGAAAAAAGGCACCGATTAGGAGCACTCGACTTCTCTCGCTAACTCCATATGCTGAACTGAGATTTTTTTGGGGGGTTTTCCACAGATAAAAAACTACTTCCTACGTCCTATATAACGAAAGATGTTTTTTAAGAACCACATGAAACAGGATGATTTGACAGCGGGGAGGCCGGGAGACGGATTCGATCGGGGGAGGGGGGCTCGGCTGCGACGACGCCGGCGACGGCCCCAATGATGGCGGTGTGGGCCTTGGGGACGACGAAGCAATGCTCGTGGTCGGCGACGGGAGCCAGGGGACAACGATCCTACGCTCGGGGATGACGGCGGAACGAATCTGACGATGTGGAGCACGGTAAGACGGTGCGAGCTCGATGGCGATCGCGGTGGTGTCTCCCGAGCGGCTGGGTAACGGTGGGGCTCAGGGCGGTCCAGCAGCTCTGGATCGACCGATGCCGTGGCCAACGAGCCTAGCCCAGCAAAAAAGAAGAGGAAATAAAACCAGCGTCGACACATGTCAGAAGCCCAACCTATAAAACGTTCATCTCCTCAGGTCGCCGCGACGTCGTCATCGCCGTCGCCGTCACCAGTGAGAGCGCGGCGGTCACCCTGCAGCAGCGCGGCGACACGCGACCTTAATCATGGTACTCCATGCATGCCCGCGTCGCCGTCGCCTCGACTGATTGCCTTCTGACCGACGAACGATGGATTGTCTCGTTTGTTCGTTCCGTTCAGTTCCTTAGGACGCACCCCAGCGAATGAGTCTGACTGAAACCGAAACAGTGCCATTCTGTTCTTCTTACTTTTTCGTGGTTTTCTGGTGACGAGGTGGTGCATACTCGTCGGTCCTTGTTGTAGTTGGAATTGTGCTGCAATCTAGTACTACTCATCACTCTCGATCACAACAGGGCTGTGCAGCTTCACACCAACAGCTCCGAGGGACAGCGCAAAAGATTCTACGTACACTAGTTAAACAACCGAGCAATTATCTTGGAAGGGAGTCGAGGACTCATGGACCATTCATGCGATCCTACGTAAAGCGCAAGAAAGGCAATGCACAGTAGTAATCGATTCGTGGGCGGGACAGGCACAGCTCAGTTCAGTGACCAACGCACCCGTTCGTTCATGATCATCGTCGGCAGACCCATCCATGATTCGGAGAAAGCTTTGGAAAGAAGAACCCAACATTTTAAAGGAAAAAGGAACAGCAACGCACACGCGCTGCAGCTCACCAACCAAGGGGCGAAAACAGTCCGATGGACGGCCACCACATCGCAGTACCCCATATAGGATAGAAACGCATGCATCAGAGCCATTTTTCTAACCCATAACAGTGACTCCGTTTGCAACTAGCACTAGTAGAAAACAGGGCATTGGTTTGGGCCGGGCCAGCACATTAGTCCTGGTTCAGTCACGAATCGGGACCAACGGGGGCAACGGTTTCGGTTCGTGAGGCCAGGAGGCCGGACGGGTCACGTGGGGGCATTGATCCCGGTTCGTCTGGAACCTTTGGTTCCGGTTCCAGACACGAACTAAGATCAACGTGCCTCGCTCCTGGCCCACAACCATTGGTCCCGGTTCGTGGCTGGATTCGGGACCAAAGGGGGTCCTTTAGTCCCGGTTCCAGCCACGAACCGGGACCAATGAAATGCCTATATATACCCCCTCGCCAGCGAGTAGAGCACTCCACACTGCTCTGTTTTTTTGGCCGGCGAGGGAAGAGCTTTGTGGTGCTCTAGCTCACCTCCTATGCACATGAGGTGTTTGATGAAATGCCTAAGCCAAACTTAAGCTTTCTCCTCTCGAAGCTCCTTGTCCAAACTTCATTTTCGTCAAGATTTGTCTAGATTTGGCGGTCCGTCCTGTCCCGTCCCCGTCCTGAAACCGCCGTCGATCGCCCGCGCGTGGTGAGCCTCTTGATCTTATCTTCTTGCTAAAAGAAAATATACTTACTCGTATGATTTTCTTACTTTTATTATTGTTCACTTCTCTATTCATGATATGTTGTAATGGTTTTTAATACACTTTATTATATAACGCACGCAGATGAACCGACAATGGATGTACGGTGACCGACGCACCACCGAGTATATTAAGGGCCGCATAATTTTCTCGAAGCGGCTGAGGCAAACAATCAGAATGGTTTTATGCCTTGTCCATGTACTGTCTGTGAGAATACGAAGTCTTTCTCCAACTCTAAAACCCTTCACTTCCACCTACTTCAGAAGGGTTTTATGCCACACTATAATGTTTGGACCAAGCACGGAGAAAGAGGGGTTATGATGGAAGACAACGAAGAAGAAGAGGATGCCGACAACTACCCTCCCCCTGAATACGGTGATGCTACAATGGGGGAAGCTAAAGATCAAGAGGAACCAGACGATGTACCGGATGATGATCTTTGCCGGGTCATTGTTGATGCACAGAAAGAATGCGAAAGTGAAAGGGAAAGTTAAAGTTCGATCGCATGTTAGAGGATCAAAAAAAGGGTTGTACCCAAATTGCGAAGATGACAACAAAAAGCTCGGTACAACACTGAAATTGTTGCAATGGAAGGCAGACAATGGTGTATCTGGCAAGGGATTGAGTTCGCTACTGAAAATAATGAAGAAGAAGCTTCCAAAGGATAACGAATTGCCCGACAATACGTCCGCAACAAAGAAGGTTGTATGCCCTCTAGGATTGGAGGTGCAGAAGATACATGCATGCCCTAATGATTGCATCCTCTACCGCGGTGAGTATGACGAACGGAACGCATGCCCGGTATGCGGTGCATTGCGGTATAAGATCAGAAGAGATGACCCTGGTGATGTTGAGGGCCAGCGCACCGGGAAGGGGGTTCCTGCAGAGGTGATGTGGTATGCTCCTATAATACCACAGTTGAAACGTCTGTTCAGAAACAAAAAGCATGCCAAGTTGATGCAATGGCACAAAAAAGACCGTAAGAAAGACGGGAAGTTGAGAGTACCCGCTGACGGGTCGCAGTGGAGAAAAATTGAGAGAAAGTGGGGCGACTTTATAGGTGACCCAAGGAACGTATGGTTTGGTTTAAGCGCAGATGACATTAATCCTTTTGGAGAGCAGAGCAGCCAGCATAGCACATGGCCTGTGACTTTATGTATGTACCTTCCTCCTTGGTTGTGCATGAAGCGGAAGTTCATTATGATGTCAGTGCTCATCCAAGGCCCTAAGCAACCCGGCAATGACATTGATGTGTACCTAAGGCCATTAGTTGATAAACTTTTACAGCTATGGAATGGAAGAGGTGTACGTGTGTGGGATGAGAACGAACAGGAGGAGTTTGACCTACATGCGTTGTTGTTTGTAACCATCAACGATTGGCCTGCTCTCAGTAACCTTTCAGGACAGACAAACAAGGGATACCACGCATGCACACACTGTTTAGATGACACCAACAGTATATATTTGGACAAATGCAGGAAGAATGTGTACCTGGAGCATCGTCGATTTCTTCCGACCAACCATCAATGTTGAAAGAAAGGAAAGCATTTCAAAGGTGAGGCAGATCACCGGAAGAAGCCCGCCCTCCGTACTGCTGATCCCATACTTGATATGGTTAATGATTTACAAGTAATATTTGGAAAGGGTCCTAGCGGACTATCTGTTCCGAATGACGCTGACAAACGCGCACCCATGTGGAAGAAGAAATCTATATTTTGGGACCTACCCTATTGGAAGGACCTAGAGGTCCGCTCTGCAATCGACGTGATGCACATGACGAAGAATCTTTGCGTGAACCTGCTAGGCTTCTTGAGAGTGTATGGGACGACAAAAGATACACCGGAGGCACATGAGGAACAACAACGTGTGCATGAAAAAGACGGCATGCATCCAAAGCAGTATGAAGGTCCTGCCAGCTACGCTCTTACCAAAGAAGAGAAGGAAATCTTCTTTGAATGCCTTCTCAGTATGAAGGTCCCATCTGGCTTCTCGTCGAATATAAAGGGAATAATATATATGGTAGAGAAAAAGTTCCAGAACCTAAAGTCTCATGACTGCCACGTGATTATGACGCAACTGCTACTGGTTGCATTGAGGGGGCTTCTACTGGAAAACGTTCGATTAGCCATTGTGAAGCTATGTGCATTCTTGGAATCTCTCAGAAGGTGATCGATCTAGAAATCCTGCCAAGGTTAAGGAGTGATTTGGTGCAATGTCTTATTAGTTTCGAGCTGGTGTTCCCACCGTCCTTCTTCAATATCATGACGCATGTCCTAGTTCATCTAGTCGACGAGATTGTCATTCTGGGCCGTGTATTTCTACACAATATGTTCCCCTTTGAGAGGTTCATGGGAGTCTTAAGGAAATATGTTCGTAACCGCGCTAGGCCAGAAGCAAGCATCTCCATGGGCCATCAAATAGAGGATGTCATTGGGTTTTGTGTTGACTTCATTCCTGACCTTAAGAAGATTGGTCTCCCTCAATCGCGGTATGAGGGGAGACTGACTAGAAAAGGCACGCTAGGAGCGGACTCAATAATATGTAGGGACGTGCATTCTTGGTCTCAAGCACACTACACAGTTCTACAGAATTCCACCTTGGTGAGCCCGTATGTCGATGAACACAAGAATATTCTGCGCTCCAAACACCCGGAGCAGTGTGACGACTGGATTACATATGAACACATCAGGACTTTCGGCAGTTGGTTGCAAATACTTCTCATGGGTGACAACACTATTTCTGATGAGCTGTACTCGTTGGCCAGGGGGCCATCTTCGACTGTATTGACTTACAAAGGGTACGAGATAAATGGGAATACATTTCACACGATCGCCCAAGATGAAAAGAGCACCGACCAAAACAGCCGTGTCCACTTTGATGCAGCAACCAAGAGGGGAAAGGAAACATATTATGGTTACATAGTGGACATATGGTAACTTGACTATGGACATGATTTCAAGGTCCCTTTGTTTCAATGCAAATGGGTCAATCTCTCAAGAGGCGGGGTATAGGAAGACCCACAGTACGGAATGACAATATTGGATTTGAACAATCTTGGGTACACAGACGAACCATTCGTCCTAGCCAATGATGTGGTGCGGATTTTCTATGTGAAGGACATGTCTACCATACCGAGAAAAAGAAAAGATAAGGAAGCGAATACATCATACGATCCAAAGCGCCACATAGTTCTTTCAGGAAAAATAGACATCATGGGATTGGAGGGCAAGACAGACATGTCTGAAGATTATGACAAGTTTCATGAAATTCCTCCCTTCAAAATCAAGGCTGACCCAAGCACCCTGTTAAACGATAAAGATTATCCTTGGTTACGGCGCAATAAGCAAAGGACACAAGCGAGGAAAAAGTGAAGACTTTCTATCCACAACTATATCATTGTAGTGACATGTGAAGAAATGAAATGCCTTTTGTAACACATGAGTTTTCGTCCGAAACTCTAATACTTCGAAAGAGATTTTCTGTTTTGTACACGAAGTGCATCCAGTTTTTGTCGTAACCCTCTCAACTTTTTATGACATGCTATGTGGGTGAAATGATGATACCATGCCAACTTTCAACCTTTTCAGAGTTCATTTGAAGTGCTTTTCAATTTCAGGGTCATTTAGCTCAAAAAAATCAGTAAGTGCATGAAAAATACGAAATGAAGTCAGAAAGGGTTGAAAATTGATGATGTGGCTTTGAATGGTGCATTTTGAACACACAAAAAGTCTGGAGTTCAAATAACTTCAAAAAATGAAATCCCTTTGTAACAGATGAGTTTCCGTCCGAAACTGTGATACTTCGAAAGAGATTGTCCATTTGTACACGAAATGCATCCAGTTTTTGCCGTAACCCACTCAACTTTTTAGCACATGCTATGTGGATGAAATGATGATACCATGCCAACTTTCAACCTTTTCAGAGTCCGTTTGAAGTGCTTTTTAATTTCTTTCAAAACATCGTGGGTGTGGAATTCAAAAAAGAATCAGCTAAAAAGCTTATATAAACCTCTAGTATTTTTGAAACAATAATTACATAAAAATTATGCAACTAAAATTATCAAAGTATTTTTTGTTCAAAACATTAATAGCAAAAAGAATATAATGATAAAACACACTAGAAATAAATAAAGCAAAAAAATAAATAAAGCAAGAAACAAAACAAAATAATGGAAATTATGCAACTAAAATTATCAAAGTATTTATTTGTTAAAAAGAATGAACTAAAATAACAGAAGAAAAATACTGGAAAAAATTTAAAAAATAATTAAAGCAAAACACAAAACAAAAATACTCGAAACAAAACAAAACTAAACTCCCACCATGCCACTGTGCAAGGCCATTGGTCCCGGTTGGTGGAACCAACCGGGACCAATACCAACCTTTAGTCCCGGTTGGTGGCACCAACCGTGACCAATGCCCATCTTTAGTCCCGGTTGGTGCCACCAACCGGGACTAAAGGTCTCTGCTTCCCGCACTTTGGGCTGCCGAAAAGAGACCTTTGGTCCCGGTTGGTGGCACCAACTGGGACTAAAGATGGGCATTGGTCCTGGTTGGTGCCACCAACCGGGACCAATGCTTCTTGTATATAAGAAAACCCTTGGAAATTTCAGTTTTGATCTACCATTTGCCCCGAGCCACCATCCTCGTCCCCGTCGCCTCCCCGAGCCGCCGCCGTCGTCGCCGGCCCCGTCGCCTCCCCGAGCCGCCGTCCTCATCGCCTCCCCGTCACCGGCCCCGTCCTCATCGCCTCCCCGTCGTCGGCCCCATTGCGTCCACGAGCCGCCGGCCCATCGCCGCCATCCTCATCGCCTCCCCGTCACCGCCGTCCTCGTCCCCATCGCCTCCCCGTCGCCGCCGTCCTCATCGCCTCCCCGTCGCCTCCCTGTCGCCGCCCTCCCCGTCGCCTCCCCGTCGCCTCCCCGTGGCCTCCCCATCGCCGCCGTCCCCGTCGCCTTGTCCCCGCCGCCGCCGTCCCCATCTCCTCCCCGTCGCCGCCCCCTAGTGAGCCGCATGTATATGTTTTTTTCATGTATATGTTCGTATATGTTCTTGTATATGTTTTTTTCAGGTATATGTATATATGTTCATGTATATGTTTCATGTGTGTATATGTTCATGTATATGTTTTTTTCATGTATATGTATATATGTTCATGTATATGTGTGTATATGTTCATGTAAAAAGTCTCGTTGTTTTTCATATGTACGAAAATGTAGAGTGAAAGGGAAAACAAACATATAAGAAAAAACAAAGAAGGAAAAGAAAACCGCCCGGCCCGGCCACCACCGCATTTTCATAAATTTTTTCCACCGAATCCACGTTGCACCGAGCACCCGCGGCGAAGCAAGTCTTTGTTTGATATACCCCCTCCCCGATAACTTCAACATGAGAGGGGACGTCAGACATGCATGAGAGAGAGGCGGTCCGCTCACCCGACCAACTATCGAGGCCACCCAAACCCTAGAAGAAAGAGCGTCGTTGTCGATCTACCCCCTCCCCGATAACTTCCACATGAGGGGGGACGTCAGACATGCATGAGTGAGAGAGGCGGTCCGCTCGCCCGACCAACTATTGAGGCCATCCAAACCCTAGAATAAAGAGCATCATTGTCGATCTACCCCCTTCCCGATAACTTCGACATGAGAGGGGACATCGGACATGCATGAGAGAGAGGCGGTCCGCTCACCTAACCAACTATCGAGGCCACCCAAACCCTAGAAGAAAGAGCGTCGTTGTCGATCTACCCCATCCCTACCCGATAAACTCTCGAGGCCACCCAAACCGAGACTGAAAAAGCTTTGTCGAGGCCACCCGAAACCCTAGAAGTGTTGTTGAGGCCATCCCAAACCCTAGAAGCGTTGTCGAGGCCACCCAAATTTACCAAGTTAAATGAAGAAAACTCCGGTAACATAGATTTATCAAGAATGCCCCCATTATGGATGTGCACAAGTTGATCCAATTTTTTTCTGATCTCATCTATATATATTCTTCTATATGCCACGTTGTCTGTCAAAGTATTGAAGAAATCCACGGCTTCATCATTATCCAGAAGTAACATGCGTATGATACTGCGAAGCTCTTCAAAGTTGTTTTGAAACAGAGTCCCGAGTAGAATAATTCATTTTATGGTACGAATTTCAGCAAAGGCCTTCCAAATAGCGATATTCAGAAGGCTCTTGCTGAACTTCATACCAAAAAGCTAATTATTATCCTATGCGGGACTCCGTTACAAAACAATTTTGGAGAGCTTCATACCATTATGCGCCTATTACTTTCGGCTAATGATGAAGCCTTGGTTTTCTTGAATCCTTTGACACTAGACAACGTGACATATAGAAGGGTAGATGAGATCAGGAAAAATATGGACCATTTTCTGCACATTCAGAATGGCATGATTTTGTTAATTAAATCCCTTAAAGGCTAACAGAATCCCTTGTTTGACATTCATGAGAGAGGCGGTCCATACGTTGGACATTCATGTTTGTATATTAATTGCCATGTTGTAATATTTGCAAAAACTATGGATCCAAGAGACGAAGAACAAGAACAATTGTTGGGTGACATAATCCACGGCGGACGTGATATCTTGTCGTTTCTCAACGACACCGATGGTCTGGAAAGAGAGGATTATGACGGCTCCGGTGATCCAACAATGGAGGAGGAAGGACATGATCATGATGGCTCCGGTGACCGAATGCCGGAGGAAGAAGGAGACCATGATGACGGCTCTGATGACTGATCGGAGGAGGGAGCTGTTGCAAAGTCCGGGGAGGTATATATATTAATTAAGCTTGTGCTGACTAGCTAATTGATGCATTAATTATTTTGGTATGTACATATATTAATTAACTCTTCTTTCTTCTTCTATAGCCCTTCGGATGGAGCCAAACTTCGGTAATGGGACGAGGCCCGAAGAAGAGGTTGCGCAAGGATGAAAAGTTCACGATCACAACACTCCCGAACGATGGCCATCCGATTGAACCCAAGCGGACCAAGAACGCATTTTCTGCTCAGTGCAGAGCTATTGTTTGGGACATCATCCCGATCAGCATCAAGATATGGAATAAGCCTAAGGACGGCGCCCCTGAAGGTGATTATGTCACCGATAGACAGAAATATGATCTTTGGACCGTGCTGAACGCAAATTTGACCCTACCACCAGAGGAGGATCCGAATAAGCCAGTTATAGAGCCACTGGTCAAGGCGTGTGCTCTTAAGAAGATGACAGATCTATTCAGGAGGTGGAAGAATGAGTTGAAATCAAAGTTTGTCGACAAAGGGAAGACTCCAGAATTCACTGACCGATTTGAGAAGATAAGAGATTACAGGCCCGCATTTGTGGACTACAAGATATGGACAAGAGTAAGAAAATGTCAGAGACAAACAAGGTCAATGCTGCAAAGAAGCAGTATCACCATCACACGGGGTCAGGTGGCTACCTCAAAGCCCGGCCGTTGTGGGACAAAGCTGAGAATGATCTGATTGCTAAAAACATCGTACCACAGACATCAAACTGGCGAGACCGTTCCAGGACTTGGTTCTTCGGGGTTGGGGGAACTTTGGACCCTGAAACAGGGAAGTGCCATTGGACGGACGAGCAACTTGCAATACCCATGAACAAGCTTCAGAAGTATATCACCGCAGCGCAGCAAGGGATGTTCATTCCTGACAGAGAGAAGGACGAGCTGACTGAGGCCCTAGGGAATGCTGAGCACCCTGGACGAACACGAGGCACACCAGGCTCCGTTTCGTGGAAGGTTGGGTTTCCCGACGTAGGCGGTTGCAAAAGCCGGGAGAGAAAGAGGAAAGCGGAGCTAAGTGAAATTCAGAAGCTCAATGCAAGACTACAAAAGCTAGAGGAAGCTAAGAGCCAGCGAGTTGCTAGCCAACCATCTCAGCGGCACGAAGCTACCCAGAAGCTACCCCGCCATCTTAGCGGAGAAGCAGCGTCGCTTCCACGAAGCCTATTCAGCCTTACTTCACGTTTCCCAGCTACCCCGTGGATACTATCACGGAGGCTCAACATTGCGAGCTTATGACGAAATGCCGAAACCTCACTTTCAAGGCGGCTGTCGGCTCTGTGGCACCTCCTCAACCCAACAGAACTTTTCACTGCCATCCGATTCCACATGGCTATGCCGTTGTGATGGTGGATGAAGTAATGAAGGAATTTGAGGATCTCGAGCTTGACCACTTTACAGGTGAAGGAGAGAATAAGTTGGTTCGTGCTCTGAGGTGTACATGTCTATGGCAGAAGGAGTACATCAAGCTTCCAAACTGGACACCTCTGCCTCCTCCTCCTTCGGCTCCTCCTCCTCCTCATCCGGCGAGTGATCAGGGCACACCGCCTCCTTATCTGGCTCCTCCGACGCGTGGGGGCACTTCGCCTCCTCCTTCGCCTACTCCGGCACGTTGGAGCAGTACGCCTCCTCCCCAGCCTTGTTAGCAACGATGGAAGATAGACACCGCTGCTCCAGCTCCTCTGGCGCCTAGTAAGCAACGACGGAAGGGAGCCGCTGCCGCTCCGACGGCTAGCAGTACAAGCATAGGCAGGAGGGGATACAGATACGGTCCATCTCTCAAGCCTCTGGGAAAGTTACCATATGAGAGGATCGAGTCTGAAAACGAGGAGATATGTCAGGCCGAATTGAGGGCCCATTTTGCAAAGAAAACTCCACCTCCAAAGGAGAAGATAGATCCGGTGAAAGCGATATGCACTATCGATGCCCTGAAGTGACCACCACCGCCTCCGCCGGATTCCAACTTTGACCGCTGTATTAAAAAGACATATCAAGATGCGTGGCGCTCGGGAAGTACTTCCCGTGATGCAAGGTTAGCAAAATGAAGAACTGGGAAAAAAAATCCCCAGCTCGGCGAACAGGCGAACCAATCGTGCCCCCCGCTCAAGGTGTCTAGCGATATCATCGCTAATCATCTGGGGATGGTACCCGGTACCAAACCTAGTGATTACCTGAGCGATGATGTATAGTTTAAGCCGTTGGAGGTGGACGAATTCCGTTACCGGCACGGACGGCCTCTCGTCAAACCTGATCCTCCTCCTCTAACAACGATGATGCAAAAATTCCATGAATGGTACATGAAAACCTGCCGCGAGTCTGGGAAGGATTCTTTGATACTGTCAGTTAAAGAGGAGCACGACCTCGTTGGAATGGAACTGTTGGATATTTAATTTGAGGAGATATTCCAGTTATACAATCAAAAGGCCCTCGACAAAACAATCGTGACTTGCTATTGTCTGTAAGTACTACTTCTGTAATTAAGTCTCTCTATGTATATAGCTCAGCTCTTTCATTGCATGTATATATAATTATCCTCACTACTATATTATGCAGATTGAAGATCGTCGAATGCAGAAAAACACAAATCTATGACATTGGGTTCATTAACCCAAATGTCATACATGAGTATAATTTTCAAAAGTATCCCACACAAACCAAGGAGAACTTGCTACAATCGTTGCTTAAAAATCAAAACAAAGGGACAATACTCTTTCCTTACAACTTCAAGTGAGTGTTACTGTCTTGTGCATATTCGGTTTCCCTTATTACTCGAGGTTTATAGTAATGTAATTGATGAGTTATGCATGCGTGCGCAGTTTCCACTTTATTCTGCTAGAGATTCAGCTTGAGCGGGGAGTAGTAACCGTCTTAGACTCGAAACGAAAAGATCCCCAGGAATATGCGGACATGACTGAAATTCTCCAGAAGTAAGTTCAATCGATCATTATCGCATCATATCGGCAACTTTGTTCATTTCCTGATATCAAGTAATTATTTTCTTTGTCTAGCAGGGTTTGGAAAGAGTTCACAGCAATTGTTCCGGCACTACTGGGGAAGGTGCGATTTACACACCCAAAAGTAAGTACTACTAGCTAGTTCCGCGCATCTCCCATTGATTCTAGTTTCATCAATACCATTTATCATGCTTGATTATTAGTTTGATTGAACTCTATTTCTCGTAAAGTGCTTGTGGCAGGAAACCGGGAATAATTTATGTGGATACTACGTTTGCGAGTTCATCTACAACGCGACGACCCCTAAGCAGGGCTACTCTGAAAAACAATTTCAAGTGCGAAAGCAATAATATTCAAAATTTTATTTTATTACCATATATATGTATTGACCCCCTTCTTCAAATTAGATGTGGCAGATGTGAGATGAACTCCTACCACATGATCGCATACGAGCAATTCAAGAAGAATTGGCGGGATTTTTTCTTGACCACGTCATAAATAAAGCCAGAGAAAACCATCTGAAACTTGACATTAGATGTTAAGGATTGTAAGAGATCTTATATTGTATATATGTAGCTAGTAGCGTCAGATATATATACGAAAACTTGTTATACGACCAATCTCTCGGAGAAAGAGAGGTCGATCACTTCTATCTCTATATGTTCATGACGATCTTCTGTACTTAATGGTTCCTTCATTTGCTTACTAGGTAGCGTGTCGAGTTCTCTCTATAGTAGCTAGCGTCGACCAAGCACGGAGAAAGAGAGGACATTTCTCTCTATCAATTATCTAGCTAAACCAATATAAAACCCGTAAATAAATCGTCCAGAACCCCCTAATCCCTTCCTTTCAAAAAAACCCAGCAACTGCTAGATGCTGACGCGTGGATGCCTTTTGGTCCCGGTTGGTGTTACCAACCGGGACTAAAGGTCCTCCTGCCTGGGCTCCCAGCACCGGCCACGTGGAGCCCTTTCTGTCCCGGTTGGTAAGCGAACCGGGACTAAAGGTTTTGGGCTTTAGTCCCGACCCTTTAGCCCCGGTTCCAGAACCGGGACAAATGGGCCTTACAAACCGGGACAAATGGGCCTTTTCTACTAGTGTAGCAAACAGACAAGAAAGAAACGTATTAGCGATTATAGCTAATACTGGTAATTAAGCGTCGTGTCGTCATCGTCTTGCAGTGAAGCGACTGAAGGTCTAAAGCTAACAAGACATGGCACCTCGATCCTGCGGACTTCTCTCACCACGCCGTGTGGAACCGGAAGAGGAGAAGGAACCATTCCCAGATAGCAATGTCGCAACACGGAGCATGTTTGTCTCGGTCCACCCACAAATGTAGTCGCCCCATCCCAAAGCCCACGACACGGAAGTTGACCGTTTATCAAACTCACACAGTAAACTGCAAGAGCATCTCTAACCGATCTTTTATACCACTAATGCGTTTATAGGCAGCAACAAACGTGTTTTTAATCATCGAACAATCAAATAAAAAATTCAGATTAGACAATTTGACTGCAATTTCCATGATTGGCTTATAATTTCAAATAATCACACATAATTTGCACGAAAGTTAAGCATAACTTTCAATCATAATGCAAAAGAACCTCATGCAATAGCCACCATCACCTCCATTAGCATCTTCATCATCGTCATCGCTCTTCACCATCGTCACCGAAGCCACCACCACCTCCATCACCATCATCATCAACATCATCGCTCTCCACCACCGCCATCGATTCCCCCACTGGAACAGAAGCCATCACCCCTCACTGCTAGCGTCCTTCTCTTCAAGATCTCTCTACTTGACATATCATACCATTGGGGGAGCTATTGGCAGGGTAGCTCTTGCGGTGGCCTTCTTGCATTTCACACCCGAAACCTTGCATTTCTTCACCGGCGTGGGCTAGACCGGATTCATAGTGGCGGCGATGGCGGGGGCTGCAGGAGCGTCGTCCTGGACGACTACGTTTCCCTGCCGCTTGCGGGGTTGCGCGGTGGAGCCTTGAACGGTGATGGGTGCAACATGGTCGGCGACGAGATTTGCCAAAGGGTTTGGCGCATGGATGACATCTACGGTGACGGGTGACAACTAAAAGGCTTCCATGGTGGAGATACAAAGCCAGAGAAGGTGGTCCGGAGCGAGCTGACGGAGATACATGGCGGTGGAGGGAAGGGGAAGCAGGAACTGCTGCGCGGAAATGTCCCTCCTGGCAAATATCGTTGCCGATACGGGTCAAGCTCGGGTCGGCCTCCCACCCCATGTATCTAAAGGTTGAGAGTGAAGATTTGCCGTGCCCTGCATTTTTTTACAGGCCGCAGTCCGATGCGGTGTCTGTTCGGGCCACTTTTTTCGCATAAAACTATAAACTGTTTTGTGGGTCGATGTGATATAACGGGTCTGCTAGAGATGCACTAAGGGAAGCCGCTATTTTGCGACTGGGCTCAGAGCCCGGGTGAGAACAGTAATTCGTTTGAAATACATTTTTTATTGAAATGTGAACCTTTTTTGTGGTGCAACATGTTCATGTGCGTGATGACCGTGCAAATTTTCGTGAAGTTTGGACATCACTAATAGAAAATAGGGCTTGGAAATGGGTCAGAATATTGCATTAGTATCGGTCGTGTTACGAATTGGGACTAATGGGTGCATCAGTCCCGGTTCATGAGGCTAGGCACCGGCCGGGCCTCGGCAGGAACCAGTCCCGGTTCGTCTGACCCCTTTAGTCCCGGTTCCAGACACGAACCGGGACTAAAGGGCCTTGCTCCTGGCGTAGACCCTTTAGTCCTGGTTGGTGGTTGGAACCGGGACTAAAGATGCCCCTTTAGTACTGGTGCTAGCCACCATCCGGGACTTATACAACGCCTATATATATGCTCGCCCCTGCCCGCTCACTCCTTTGTTTTTTGGCCGGCCGGCGTTTGGGAGGTGTGTTGCTCTCTGTTCTCACCTACTATGCCCATGAGGTGTTCGATGAAATGTCGCAGCCACAGTTAAGCTTTGTCCTCTCCAAGCTCGACCTCCAAGCTACATTTTCCCCAATATTTGTTTAGGTTTGGTGGTGCACCAACTACACAAGTGTTGTAAAAGGTTTACGACTTCATCATTTTATCTCTCACTGCTAGTTTAGCTCATTTCAAATGCTCTAGAAGTAGAGTGTGGTTTGTGGGTTTTAGTGGAGGAGTGTATGTGGGAGTTCTTTTGATTTAGACGCACAATTATAGCTGAAATTAACTTCTTAGAGTCTGCACATGTGTAGGGTGCCGTCCCCGTCCCCGTCCCCGTCCTCACCGCCGTCGATCGCCCACGCCGATCTCATCGCCGGCACCACTGTGGTGAGCCTCTTGTTCTTATCTTCTTTTTAAAAGAAAAAATTCTTAATTTTATGATTTATATAGATACTTGTATAATTTTCTTACTTGTATGTTGTTCGATGAGAACTATGTATGAACTTTATGTATTTATTTTTTCAGTAATAACATTTAATCACTATTGTACTTTGGTTTTAATGTGATGATGAACTTGTATTAATTTGATCGCTTATCTATTCATGATGTTCTGTAATGGTTTTTTAATACATTTAATTATATAATGCACACAGATGAACCGACAATTGATGTACGGTGACCGACGCACCTCCGAGTACATTGAGGGTCTGCATTAATTTCTCGAAGTGGCTGAGGCAAACAAGCAGAATGGTTTTATGTATTGTCCATGTATTGTCTGTGAGAATACGAAGGATTACTCCAACTCTAAAACCCTTCACTTCCACCTTCTTGAGAAGGGTTTCATGCCACACTATAATGTTTGGACCAAGCACGAAGAAAGAGGGGTTATGATGGAAGACAACGAAGAAGAAGAGGATGATGACAGCTATCGTCCTACTTACTCGGAATACAGTGATACTACAATGGGGAGGCTAAAGATCAAGAGGCACCAGATGTGCCCGATGGCGATCTTCGCCGGGTCATTGTTGATGCATAGAGACAATGCGAAAGTGAAAGGGAGAAGTTAAAGTTCGATCACATGTTATGGGGTCACAAAAAAGGGTTGTATCCAAACTGCGAAGATGGCAACACAAAGCTCGGTACCACATTGCACTTGCTGCAATGGAAGGCAGAGAATGGTTTATCTGACAAGGGATTTGAAAACTTACTGAAAATAATGAAGAATAAGCTTCCAAAGGATAATGAATTGCCTGACACTACGTACAAAGCAAAGAAGGTTCTCTGCCCTTTAGGATTAGAGGTGCATAAGATACATGCATGCCCTAATGACTGCATCCTCTACCATGGTGAGTACGAGGAATTGAACGCATGCCTGGTATGCAGTGCCTTGCGGTATAAGATCAGACAAGATGACCCTGGTGATGTTGAGGGCAAGCGCCCTAGGAAGTGGGTTCCTGACAAGGTGATGTGATATGCTCCTATAATACCACGGTTTAAACGTCTGTTCAGAAACAAAGAGCATGCCAAGTTGTTGCAATGGCACATAAAAGACCGTAAGAAAGACGCGAAGTTGAGAGCACCCGCTGACGGGTCGCAGTGGAGAAAACCGAGAGAAAGTGGGAGGACTTTGCAGGTGACGCAAGGAACGTATGGTTTGGTTTAAGCGTAGATGGCATTAGTCATTTTGGGGAGCAGAGCAATCATAGCACCTGGCCCGTGACTCTGTATCTATAACCTTCCTCCTTGGTTGTGCATGAAGTAGAAGTTCATTATGATGCTAGTGCTCATCCAAGGCCCAGAGCAACCCGGCAACGACATTGATGTGTACCTAAGGCCATTAGTTGAAGAATTTTTACACCTATGGAATGGAAAAGGTATACATGTGTGGGATGGGCATGAACAAGATGAATTGGACCTACGAGCGTTGCTGTTTGTAACCATCAATGATTGGCCTGCTCTTTGTAAACTCTCAGGACATTCAAACAAGGGATACAACGCATGGACACACTATTTAGAGGATACCCAAAAGTATATATTTGGAAAAATGCAAGAAGAATGTGTACATGGGACATCGTCGATTTCTTCTGACCAGGCATGCCTTAAGAAAGAAAGGCAAGCATTTCAAATTTGAGGCGGATCACTAGAAGAAGCCCGTCCTCCGTATTGGTGATGACATACTTGATATGGTCAAGGATTTAAAAGTAATCTTTGGAAAGGGTCCTGACGGACAATCTATTCCGACTGATGCTGAGGGACGCGCACCCATATGGAAGAAGAAATCTATATTTTGGGACCTACCCTATTGGAAAGACCTAAAGGTGCACTCTTCAATCGACGTGATGCACATGACAAAGAATCTTTGTGTGACCCTTCTAAGATTCTTGGGCGTGTTGGAAGACAAAATATACACCGAAGGCATGGGAGGACCAGCAATGTGTGCACGAAAATGACGGCATGCATCCAAAGGAGTATCAAGGTCCTGCCAGCTACGTTCTTACCAAAGCAGAGAAGGAAATTTTGTTTGAATGCCTGCTCAGTATGAAGGTCCTGTCTGACTTCTCGTCGAATATAAAGGGAATAATAAACATGGCAGAGAAAAAATTTCCAGAACCTAAAGTCTCATGGCTGCCACGTGATTATGACACAACTGCTTCCGGTTGCATTGAGGGGGCTTCTACCGGAAACGTTCGATTAGCCATTGTGAGGTTTTGTGCATTCCTCAATCAATATCTCAGAATGTAATCGATCCAGAAATCCTACCAATGTTACGGAATGATTTGGTGCAATGTCTTGTCAGCTTCGAGTTGGTGTTCCCACCATCCTTCTTCAATATCATGACCCATGTCCTAGTTCATCTAGTCGACGAGATTGACATTCTGGGTCCTGTATTTCTACACAATATGTTCCCCTTTAAGAGGTTCATGGGAGTCTTGAAGAAATATGTTCGTAATCGTGCTAGGCCACAAGGAAGCATATCCATGGGCCATCCAACAAAGGAGGTCATTGGGTTTTGTGTTGACTTTTTTCCTAACCTTCAGCCGATTGGTGTCCCCAAATCGCGGTATGAGGGGAGACTGAGTGGAAAAGGCACGCTAGGAGAAAAATCAATAATATGTAGGGACGGGCATTCTTCGGCGCAAGCACACTACACAATTCTATAGAATTCTACCTTGGTGGGCCCGTATATGAATGAAAACAAGAATATTCTATGTTGGACACACCCGGAGCAGTCCGACGACTGGATTACACGTGAACACATCAATACTTTCGGCGGTTGGTTGGAAATGCATCTCATGCGTAACTACACTATTGCAGATGACATGTACTTGTTGGTCAGGACATCATCTTCGACTGTATTGACTTACCAAGGGTACGAGATAAATGGTAATACATTTTACACAATCGCCAAAGATAAAAAGAGCACCAACCAAAATAGTGGCGTCCGCTTTGATGCAGCAATCACCAATAGGGCAAAGAACACATATTATGGTTACATAGAGGAGATATGGGAACTTGAGTATGGACATGAATTTAAGGTCCCTTTGTTTCGGTGCAAATGGGTCAATATGTCAGGAGGCAGCGTATAGTTAGACCCGTAGTATGGAATGACAATAGTGGATCTCAACAATCTTAGGTACACAAACGAACCATTCGTCCTACCCAATGATGTGGCGTAGGTTTTCTATGTGCAGGAAAAGTCTACCAAACCGAGAAAAAAAGATAAGGAAGCGGATTCATCAAACGATGAGCCAAAGCGAAACATAGTTCTTTCAGGGAAAAGAAACATCATGGGAGTGGAGGGCAAGAAACATCATGGGAGTGGAGGCCAAGGGAGGGAAACTTGCTTCCTAAGTTAGGTGGGAGGCGCCCCAACCCCCTAGGGTTTCCAACCCTAGGTGCCATGGACCTTTGGGGGGTGCACCAGCCCACTAAGGGTCTGGTTCCCATGCAACCTCAGCCCATTAGGCCCTCAGGGGCAGGTGGACCCTCCCGATGGACCCCCGGAACCCCTTCAGTGGTCCCGGTACAATATCGATAAACCCCGAAACCTTTCTGGTGACTTAAACTGTACTTCCCATATATAAATCTTCACCTCCGAACCATTCCGGAAGCGCTCGTGACATCCGGGATCTCATCCGAGACTCCAAACAACTTTTGGTAACCACATACAATTCCCGTTACGGCTCTAGCGTCACCGAACCTTAAGTGTGTAGACCTACGGGTTCGGGAACGATGTAGTCATGACCGAGACACCTCTTCGGCCAATAACCAATAGTGGGATTTGGATACCCAAATTGGATCCCACATGTTCCACGATGATCTCATCGGATGAACCACAATGTCGGGGATTCAATTAATCTTGTATACAATTCCCTTTGTCCATCCGTATGTTACTTGCCCGAGATTCGATCGTCGGTATCCCTATACCTTGCTCAATCTCATTACCGTCAAGTCTTTTTACTCGTTTCGTAACACATGATCCCGTGACTAACTCCTTAGTCACATTGAGCTCATTATGGTGATGTATTACCGAGTGGGCCTAGAGATACCTCTCCGTCACACGGAGTGACAAATCCTAGTCTCGATTTGTGCCAACCCAACAGACAAAGCACTGGGTGTATCCAACGTCACAACGTCATTGGGTGACTATAAAGGTGCACTACAGGTATCTCCGACATCGTGGGTTGGCACAAATCGAGACTGGGATTTGTCACTCCGTATGGCGGAGAGGTATCTCTGGGCCCACTCGGTAAGACATCATCATAATGAGCTCAATGTGACTAAGGAGTTAGCCATGGTATATGTGTTACGGAACGAGTAAAGAGACTTGCCGGCAATGACATTAAACAAGGTATAGGGATACCGACGATCGAATCTCGGGCAACTGTCATACCGATAAACAAAGGGAATTGTATACGGGATTGATTGAATCCCCGACATCGTGGTGCATCCGATGAGATCATCGTGGAGCATGTGGGAGCCAACATGGGTATCCAGATCCCGCTGTTAGTTATTGACTGGAGAGGTGTCTCGGTCATGTCTACGTGTCTCCCGAACCCGTAGGGTCTACACACTTAAGGTTCAATAATGCTAGGGTTATAGGGAAATAGTGTACATGGTTATAGAAGGTTGTTCGGAGGCCCGGATGAGATCTCGGACGTCATGAGGAGCTCCAGAATGGTCTGGAGGTAAAGATTCATATATAGGAAGTGAGGTTTTGGTCACCGGAAGTGTTTCGGGGATTACCGGTAATGTACCGAGACCACCGAAAGGGTTCCGGGGGTCCACCAAGTGGGGCCACCAGCACCAAAGGGTGCATGGGGCGCAAGTGGGAGGGAACCATCCCTTAGGTGGTCTGGTGCGCCCCCATAAGGGCCCAAGGCGCAACTGAAGGTGGGAGGGGGGCAAACCCTAGGGCAGATGGGCCTTGAGGCCCACCCTAGGGCAGCCGCACGCAAGTGATCTGGGGGCTGCCGCACCACCCTAGGGTGGGAACCCTAGGTCGCATACCTCCCTCCTCCTCCTCCTATAAATAGAGGATCCCTTGGGGCTACCGGAGACACACATCTCTCTCTCCCACGGCGCAGCCCTACTCCTCGCTCTCCTCGTTCCCGTAGTGCTTGGCGAAGCCCTATCGGAGACCACCCAGCTCCACCGTCATCATGCCGTCATGCTACCAGAGCTCTCCCTCAACCTCTCCTTCCTCCTTACTGGATCAAGGTGTAGGAGACGTCACCGAGCTGCACGTGTGTTGAACGTGGAGGCGCCGTTGTTCGGTGCTTAGATAGGATTCCACCGCGATCTGAATCACTGCGAGTACGACTCCACCAACCGTGTTCTAGTAACGCTTCCACTTTGCGATCTTCAAATGTATGAAGATGCACTCTCCCCTTACTTGTTGCTGGTTTATCCATAGATGGATCTTGGTGATCGTAGGATATTTTTTGATTTACTACTACGTCTCCCAACAAACATGTCATGCGTAATAGATCCTATGGCTTAGGCATAGGGGATGACACTCATCTTTTCTCTATCTTCTGCCAAGGTTGGGCATTGAGTTGTGCTCAATCTCACACCTTGTAATATAGGCAAGAACCCCTTCTTGGACTGATCCATATTGAACTTCTTCAATATCTTGTCAAGGTATGTGCTTTGTGAAGACCAATGAGGCGTCTCGATCTATCTCTATAGATCTTGATGCGTAATATGTAAGCCGCTTATCCAAGGTCCTGCATTGAAAAACACTTATTCAAGTAGGACTTTACACTTTCCAAAAGTTCTATATCATTTCCCATCAAAAATATGTCATCCACATATAAAATGAGAAATACTACAGAGCTCCCACTCACTTTCTTGTAAATACGGGCTTCTCCATAAGTCTATATAAACCCACATGCTTTGATAACCTCATCAAAGTGAATGTTCCAACTCCGATATGCTTGCACCATCCCATAGATGGAGCGATGGAGCTTGCATACCTTGTCAGCATTCTTAGGATTGACAAAACCTTCTGGCTGCATCATATACAATTCTTCCTTAAGGAAACCGTTAAGGAAAGCCGTTTTGACGTTCATTTGCCAGATCTCATAATCATAAAATGCGGCAACTGCTAACATGATTCGGATGGACTTCAGCATCGCTACAGGTGAGAAGGTCTCATTGTAGTCAACTCCTTGAACTTGTCGATAACCCTTAGTGACAAGCCGAGCCTTATAGACGGTCACATTACATTCCGCGTCAGTCTTCTTATTAAAGATCCATTTAATTTCTATGGCTTGCCGATCATTGGGCAAGTCCACCAAAGTCCACACTTTCTTCTCATACATGGATCCTATCTCGGATTTCATGGCTCCAAGCCATTTGTTGGAATCTGGGCCCGCCATGGCTTCTTCATAGTTCGAAGGTTCACCGTTGTCTAACAACATGATTTCCAGGACAGGGTTGCCGTACCACTCTGGTGCGGAACGTGTCCTTGTGGACCTTCAAAGTTCAGTAGTAACTTGATCAGAAGTTTCACGATCATCATCATTAACTTCCTCTCTAGTTGGTGCAGGCACCATAGAAACATTCTCCTGCGCTGTGCTACTTTCCGGTTCGAGAGGGGGTACAATTACCTCATCAAGTTCTACTTTCCTCCCACTTACTTATTTTGAGAGAAAATCTTTCTCTAGAAAGGATCCATTCTTGGCAACAAACATCTTGCCTTCGGATCTGAGGTAGAAGGTATACCCAATAGTTTCCTTAGGGTATCCCATGAAGACGCATTTTTCCGATTTGGGTTCGTGCTTTTCAGGTTGATGTATCTTGACATAAGCATCACATCCCCAAACTTTCAGAAACGACAACTTAGGTTTCTTCCCAAACCATAATTCATACGGTGTCGTCTCAACGTATTTAGACGGTGCTTTTTTTAAAGTGAATGCGGCAGTCTCTAATGCATATCCCCAAAATGATAGCGGTAACTCAGTAAGAGACATTATAGATCGCACCATATCCAATAGACTGCAATTATGACATTTGGACACACCATTACGCTGAGGTGTGCAAGGCGGCATGAGTTGTGAAACAATTCCACATTTCCTTAAGTGTGTGCCAAACTCGTGACTCAAATATTCTCATCCACGATCAGATCGTAAGAACTTTATTTTCTTGTCACGTTGATTCTCTACCTCACTCTGAAATTCCTTGAACTTTTCAAAGGTCTCAGACTTGTATTTCATCAAGTAGACATACCCATATCTGATTAAGTCATCAGTGAGGGTGAGAACAGAACGATAGCCACCGCGAGACTCAACGCTCATCGGTCCACATACATCGGTATGTATTATTTCCAACAAGTTGGTTGCTTGCTCCATTGTTTCGGAGAACGGAGTCTTAGTCATCTTGCCCATGAGGCATGGTTCGCACGTGTCAAATCATTCATAATCAAGAGACTCCAAAAGTCCATCTGCATGGAGTTTCTTCATGCGTTTGACACCAATATGACCAAGGGGGCAGTGCCACAAGTATGTGGGACTATGATTATCAACCTTACATTGTTTGGTATTCACACTATGAATATGTGTAATATCACGTTCGAGATTCAACAAAAATAAACCATTGACCAGCGGGGCATGACCATAAAACATATCTCTCATATAAATAGAACAACCATTATTCTCGGATTTAAACGAGTAGCCATCTCGCATCAAACGAGATCCAGATACAATGTTCATGCTCAAAGCTGGTACTAAATAAAAATTATTGAGGTTTAAAACTAATACCGAAGGTAGATGTAGAGGTAGCGTGCCGATGGAGATCACATCGACCTAGGAACAATTCCCGACGTGCATCATCACCTCGTCCTTTGCCAGTCTCCGCTTATTCCACAGCTCCTGTTTTGAGTTTCAAATGTGAGCAACTGCACTAGTATCAAATACCGAGGAGCTACTACGAGTGCTGGTAAGGTACAAATCAATGAAATATATATCATATATACCTTTGACATTGCCGGCCTTCTTATCCGCTAAGTACTTGGGGCAGTTCCGCTTGCAGTGACTGGTTCCCTTGCAATAAAAGCACTCGGTCTTAGGCTTGGGTCCATTCTTGGGCTTCTTCCCGACAATTGATTTACTGGGCACGACAACTGCTTTGCCATTCTTGTTGAAGTTCTTCTTACCCTTGCCTTTCTTGAAACTAGTGATCTTATTCACCATCAACACTTGATGTTCCTTTTTCATTTCCACCTCTGTTGAATTTAGCATCGAATATAACTCAGGAATGGACTTCTCCATCCCTTGCATACTGTAGTTCATCACAAAGCTTTTGTAGCTAGGTGAAAGCGATTGGAGGATTCTGGCAATAACCGAGTCATGCGGAAGATTAACTCCCAGCTGAGACAAGCGATTGTGCAATCCAGACATTTTGATAATGTGCTCGCTGACAAAACTATTTTCCTCCATCATACAATTGAAGAACTTGTCGGAGACTTCATATCTCTCGATCCGGGAATGAGCTTGGAAAACCATTCTCAGCTCTTGGAACATCTTATATGCTCCATGTTGCACAAAATCCTTTTGGAGCCCCGGTTCTAAGTTGTAAAGCATGCCGCTCTGAACCAGGGAGTAATCATCACTACGTGAGTGCCAGACGTTCATAACGTCTTGAGTTGCTGGGAAAACAGGTGCGCCACCTAGCGGTGCATCAAGGACATATAATTTCTGGGAAGCTATGAGGATGATCCTCAAGTTACGGACCCAGTCCGTATAGTTTCTTCCACCGTCTTTCAGCTTGGTTTCCTCTAGGAACACATTGAGGTTGGGGGCAACATTAAAGTGGGCAATTGGATCTACAAGATAGATTGTAAAGACAATTTTAGACTAAGTTCATGATAATTAAGTTCATCTAATAAAATTATTTAATGAACTCTCACTTAGATAGACATCCCTCTAGTCATCTAAGTGATACATGATCCACATCGACTAGGCCATGTCCGATCATCACGTGAGACAGACTAGTCATCAATGGTGAACATCTCCATGTTGATCGCATCTACCATACGACTCATGTTTGACCTTTCGGTCTCTCATGTTCTGAGGCCATGTCTGTACATGCTAGGCTCATCAAGTCAACCTAAGTGTTTCGTGTGTGTAAATCTGCCTTACACCCGTTGTATGCGAACGTTAGAATCTATCACACCCGATCATCACGTGGTGCTTCGAAACAACGATCATTCGCAACAGTGAACACTTAGGGGGAACATATTGTGATAAATATGCCCTAGAGGCAATAATAAAATGGTTATTATTGTATTTCCTTGTTCATGATAATTGTCTATTGTTCATGCCATAATTGTGTTAACCGGAAACCATAATACATGTGTGAATGCATAGACCACAACATGTCCCTAGTGAGCCTCTAGTTGGCTAGCTCGTTGATTAATAGATGGTCATGGTTTCATGACCATGGACATTGGATGTCATTGATGACGGGATCACATCATTAGGAGAATGATGTGATGGACAAGACCCAATCCTAAGCATAGCACAAGATCGTGTAGTTCGTCTGCTAAAGCTTTTCAATGTCAAGTATCGTTTCCTTAGACCATGAGATTGTGCAACTCCCGGATACCGTAGAAATGCTTTGGGTGTGCCAAACATCACAACACAACTGGCAGGTGCACTACGGGTATCTCCGAAAGTGTCTGTTGGGTTGGCACGAGTCGAGACTGGGATTTGTCACTCCATGTGATGGAGAGGTATCTCTGGGCCCACTTGGTAAGACATCATCATAATGAGCTCAATGTGACTAAGGAGTTAGCCACGGGATGATGTATTACGGAACGAATAAAGAGACTTGCCGATAACGAGACTGAACAAGGTATAGAGATATTGACGATCGAATCTCGGGCAAGTATCATACCGACAGACAAAGGGAATTGTATATTGGATTAACTAAATTCCCGACATCATGATTCATCCGATGAGATCATCGTGGAGCATGTGGGAGCCAACATGGGTATCCAGATCCCGCTGTTGGTTATTCACCGGAGAGGTGTCTCGGTCATGTCTACGTGTCTCCCGAACTCGTAGGGTCTACACACGTAAGGTTCGATGACGCTAGGGTTATAGGGAAATGGTATACGTGATTACCGAAGGTTGTTCGAAGTCTCGGATGAGATCCCAGACGTCACGAGGAGCTCCGGAATGGTCCGGGGTAAAGATTAATATATAGGAAGTCCAGGTTTTTTCACCGGAAAGTTTTCGGGCTCATCGGTAGTGTATGGGAGTGCCGGGAGGGTGCCGAAGGACTCCCAGGAGGGGTGTGACGACCAAAGGACTTCGTGGGCTGTTAGAGGAGGTATACCAGCCCTTATTGGGCTGGCCTAGTCCTTCCGGAAAGGCCCATGCGACTAGGGATAAAGAGATAAGGCTAAAGGAGATTCAAAAGGAAGAGAGCCACCTCCCTTGTGGGAGGTGGACTCCTCCCTAGCTTCGGCCGAACCTCTCCTCCTTGCAGGAGGAGACAAGGCAGCCCTCCCTCTCCCTCCTCCTATATATACTTGAGGTTTTGGCTGTTTTGAGACAAGATTTGATCTCTCTGCCACGGCGCAGCCCTACCTCTCTTCCTCCTCCTCCTTAGTGCTTAGGCAAGGCCCTGCCGGAATACCTTGCTGCTCCACCACCACCACGCCGTCGTGCTACTGTTGGAGCTCTTCCCCAACCTCTCCTTCCTCCTTGATGGATCAAGGCATAGGAGACGTCACCGGGCTGCAGATGTGTTGAACGCGGAGGCGCCGTTGTTCGGTGCTAAGATCGGAGTCCACCGCGATCTGAATCGCTACGAGTATGACTCCACCAACCACGTTCTTGTAATGCTTCCGCTTAGCGATCTTCAAAGGTATGAAGATGCAATCTCTCCTCACTTGTTGCTGGTTTCTCCATACATAGATCTTGGTGACACGTAGGAAATTTTTTGATTTACTACTATGTCTCCCAACAGTGGCATCATGAGCTAGGTCTATGCGTAGAATCTATGCACGAGTAGAACACAAAGCAGTTGTGGGCGTCGATTTTGTTAATTTTCTTACCACTACTAGTCTTATCTTGATTCGTTGGTATTGTGGGATGAAGCGGCCCGAACCAACTTTACACGTACGCTTACGTGAGACCGGTTCCACCGCCTGACATGCACTTGTTGCATAAGGTGGCTAGCGGGTGTCTTTCTCTTCCACCTTAGTCGGATTGGATTCGATGAAAAGGGTCCTTATGAAGGGTAAATAACAATTGGCATATCACATTGTGGTTTTGGCGTAGGTAAGAAAGGTTCTTCCTAGAAACCTATAGTAGCCACGTAAAAACTTGCAACTACAAATTAGAGGACGTCTAACTTGTGTTTGCAGCATGTGCCCTGTGATGTGATATGGCCAAAAAGATCTGATGTGATGCATTGTGATGTATGAGATTGATCATGTTCTTGTAATAGGATTCACGACTTGCATGTCGATGAGTATGACAACCGGTAGGAGCTATAGGAGTTGTCTTATTTTATTGTATGACCCGCGTGTCAATCATAAACGCCATGTAATTACTTTACTTTATTGCTAAACGTTAGCCATAGTAGTAGAAGTAATAGTTGGCGAGACAACTTCATGAAGACACAATGATGGAGATCATGATGATGGAGATCATGATGATGGAGATCATGGTGTCGTGCCGGTGACAGTGATGATCATGGTGCGCCGAAGATGGAGATCAAAGGAGCAAGATGATATTGGCCATATCATGTCACTATATCGATTGCATGTGATGTTTATCATGTTTACATATTATTTGCTTAGAATGACGGTAGTAAATAAGATGATCTCTCAATAAAATTTCAAGAAAGGTGTTCACCCTAACTGTGCACCGTTGCTAAGGATCGTTGTTCCGAAGCACCACGTGATGATCAGGTGTGATAGGTTCTAACATTCGCATACAACGGGTGTAAGCCAGATTTACACACGCGAAACACTTAGGTTGACTTGACGAGCCTAGCATGTACAGACATGGCCCCGGAACATGGAAGACCGAAAGGTCGAACATGAGTCGTATAGAAGATACGATCAACATGGAGATGTTCACCATGGATGACTAGTCTGTCTCACGTGATGATTGGACACGGGCTAGTTGACATGGATCATGTGTCATTTGGATGACTAGAGATATGTCTATCTAAGTGGGAGTTCATTAAATAATTTGATTATGTGAACTTAATTATCATGAACTTAGTCTAAAATTGTCTTTACAATCTATATTGTAGATCCAAAGGCCAACGCTAATGCCAACCTCAACTTCAACGCGTTCCTAGAGAAAACCAAGCTGAAAGATGATGGAAGCAACAATGCGGACTAGGTCCGTAGTTTGAGGATCATCCTCATAGCTTCCAAAAGATTGTATGTCCTTGATGCACCGCTAGGTGACGCACCCGTTCTCCCAGCAGAGCAAGACGTTGCGGACGCTTGGCATTCATGCTGCGATGATTATTCCCTTGTTCAGTGCGGCATGCTTTAAAATTTAGAACCAGGGCTCCAAAAGCGTTTTGAGCAACATGGAGGATATGAGATGTTCCAAGAGCTGAAACTGGTTTTCCAAGCTCATTCCCGGGTTGAGAGATATGACGTCTCCGACAAGTTCTTCAGCTGTAAGATGGAGGAGAACAGTTCTGTCAGTGAGCACATCCTCAAGATGTCTGGGCTACACAACCGCTTGACTCAGTTGGGAGTTAATCTCCTGGATGACTCGGTCATTGACAGAATCCTCCAATCTCTTCCACCTAGCTACAAGAGCTTTGTGATGAACTACAACATGCAAGGGATGGAGAAGTCCATTCCTGAGTTGTACTCGATGCTGAAATCAGTGGAGGTCGCGATCAAAAAGGAGTATCAAGTGTTGATGGTAAATAAGACCACTAGTTTCAAGAAAGGCAAGGGTAAGAAGAACTTCAAGAAGGACGTCAAAGCTGTTGCCGTGCCCGGTAAGCAAGTTGTCGGGAAGAAGAACAAGAATGGACCCAAGAATGAGACTGAGTGCTTTTATTACAAGGGTACCGATCACTGGAAGCGGAACTGCCCCAAGTACTTAGCGGATAAGAAGACCGGCAACGTTAAAGGTATATGTGATATAATTGTTATTGATGTGTACCTAACCAGCACTCGTAGTATCTCCTGGGTATTTGATACCGGTGCATTTGCTCACATTTGTAACTCCAAGCAGGAGCTGTGGAATAAGCGGAGACTGGCGAAGGACTAGGTGACGATGCGCGTCGGGAATGGTTCCAAGGTCGATGTGATCACCGTCGGCATGCTACCTCTGCATCTACCTTCGGGATTAGTTTTGAACCTTAATAATTGTTATTTAGTACCAGATTTGAGCATCAATATTGTATCTGGATCTCTCTTGATATGAGATGGCTACTCATTTAAATCTGAGAATAATGGTTGTTCTATTTATATGAGAGAAATGTTTTATGGTCATGCCCCGCTGGTCAATGGTTTATTCTTGATGAATCTCGAACGTGATGTTACACATGTCCATAGTGTGAGTACCAAAAAGTGTAAGGTTGATAATGATAGTCCCACTTACATGTGGCATTGCCGCCTTGGTCATATTGGTGTCAAACGCATGAAGAAGCTCCATGTTGATGGACTTTTGGAGTCTCTTCATTTTGAATCATTTGACACGTGCGAACCATGCCTCATGGGCAAGATGACCAAGACTCCGTTCTCCAGAAGAATGGAGCGAGCAATTGACTTGTTGGAAATAATACATACTGATGTATACGGTCCAATGAGTGTCCAGGCTCGTGGTGGCTACCGTTATGTTCTCACCCTCACTGATGACTTGAGAAGATATGGGTATGTCTTCTTAATGAAACACAAGTATGAAACCTTTGAAGGGTTCAAGGAATTTCGGAGTGAGGTAGAGAATCAACGTGACAGGAAAATAAAGTGCCTACGATCTGATCGTGGCGGAGAATATTTAAGTCACGAGTTTGGCACGCACCTAAGGAAATGTGGAATTGTTTCACAACTCACGCCGCCTGGCACACCTCAGTGAAATGGTGTGTCTGAACGTCGTAATCGCACTCTATTGGATATGGTGCAATCTATGATGTCTCTTACCGACTTACCGCTATCATTTTGGGGATATGCATTAGACACTGCCGCATTCACTTTAAATAGGGCATCGTCAAAATCCCTTGAGACAACACCGTATGAATTATGGTTTGGAAAGAAACCTAAGCTGTCGTTTCTAAAAGTTTGGGGATGCAATGCTTATGTGAAGAAACTTCAACCTGAGAAGCTCAAACCCAAAGCGGAAAAGTGCGTCTTCATAGGATATCCCAAAGAGACTATTGGTTATACCTTCTACCTCATATCCGAAGGCAAAGTCTTTGTTGCTAAGAATGGATCCTTTCTCGAGAAAGAGTTTCTCTTGAAATAAGTAAGTGGGAGGAGAATATAACTTGATGAGGTAATTGTACCTCTGCTCGAACCGGAGAGTAGCGCAGCACAGGAAGTTGTTTCTGTGGACCCTACACTGGCTAGAGAGGAAGTTAATGATGATGATCATGAAACTTCAGATCAAGTTACTACTAAACGTCGAAGGTCCACTAGGACACGTTCCGCACCAGAGTGGTACGGCAACCCTATCCTGGAGATCATGTTGTTGGACAACGGTGAACCTTCGAACCATGAAGAAGCGATGGCGGGCCCGGATTCCAACAAATGGCTTGAAGCCATGAAATCCGAGATAGGATCCATGTATGAGAACAAAGTGTGGACTTTGGTGGACTTGCCTGATGATAAGTGAGCCATTGAAAATAAACGGATCTTTAAGAAGAAGACTGACGCGGATGGTAATGTGACCATCTATAAGGCTCAGCTTGTCGCTAAGGGTTATCGACAAGTTCAAGGAGTTGACTATGATGAGACTTTCTCACCCGTAGTGATGCTAAAGTCTGTCTGAATCATGTTAGCAATTGCCGCATTTTATGATTATGAGATCTGGCAAATGGACGTCAAAACGACATTCCTTAATGGCTTCCTTAAGGAAGAACTATATATGATGCAGCCATAAGGTTTTGTCGATCCTAAAGATGCTAACAAAGTATGCAACACCAGCGCTCCATGATGATCTCATCGGATGAACCACGATGTCTGGGATTCAGTTAATCCCGTATACAATTCCCTTGTTCAATCTCGTTACCAGCAAGTATCTTTACTCGTTCCGTAACACATAATCCCATGACTAACTCCTTAGTCACATTGATCTCATTGTGATGATGTATTACCGACTGGGCCCAGAGATACCTCTCCGTCACACGGAGTGACAAATCCCAGTCTCGATTCGTGCCAACCCAATAAACACTTTCGGAGATACTTGTAGTGCATGTTTATAGTCACCCAATTACGTTGTAATGTTTGATAGACCCAAGAATTCCTACGGTATTCGGGAGTTGCACAATCTCATGGTCTAAGGAAATGATACTTGACATTAGAAAAGCTCTAGCAGACGAACTACACGATCTTGTGCCATGCTTACAATTGGGTCTTGTCCATCACATCATTCTCCTAATGATGTGATCCCGTTATCCACGACATCCAATGTCCATGGCCAAGCAACCATGACCATCTATTGATCAACGAGCTAGTCAACTAGAGGCTTATTAGGGACATGGTGTGGTCTATGTATTCACACATGTACTATAGTTTCCGGTTAATACAATTATAGCATGAACAATAGACAATTATCATGAACAAGGAAATATAATAATAACCATTTTATTATTGCCTCTAGGGCATATTTCCAACAATTTTAGCTCAAAATAAATCATGAAATGCATGGGAAATAGCAAATAAAGTCAGAAAAGGGTTGAAAAGTGATGATGTGGCTTTGAATGGTGCATATTGAATGCAAAAAAAGTCTTGAGTTAAAATATGTTACACAAATCAAAATACCTTTGTAATAGACATGTTTTCGTTTGAAACCCTCATACTTCGAAAGAGATTGTCCATTTTGTACACGAAGTGCATCCAGCTTTTCCTGTAACCCTCTCAACTTTCTAGCACATGCTATGTGGGTGAAATTATGATACCATGCCAACTTTCAACCATTTCAGAGTTCATTTGCAGTGCTTTTCAAATTCAGGGTCATTTTAGCTCAAAATAAATCGTAAAATGCATGGAAAATAGCAAATAAAGTCAGAAAAGGGTTGAAAAGTGATGATGTGGCTTTGAATGGTGCATACTGAATGAAGAAAAAGTCTTGAGTTAAAATATGTTACAAAAACTGAAATCCCTTTGCAATAGACGTGTTCTCATCCGAAACCCTGATACTTCGAAAGAGATTGTCCACTTTGTACACGAAGTGCATCCAATTTTTATTATAACCCTCTGAACTTTTTAGCACATGCTATGTGGGTGAATTATGATGCCATGCCAACTTTCAACTATTTTAGAGCTCATTTGCAGTGCTTTTCAAATTTAGGGTCATTTTACTGAAAAATAAATCGTGAAATGCATGGAAAATAGCAAATGAAATCAGAAAAGGGTTGAAACATTATGATGTCGCCTTGAATGGTGCGTATTGAATGCAGAAAAAGTCTTGAGTTAAAATATGTTTCAAAAACTGAAATCCCTTTGTAATAGACGTGTTTTCGTCCAAAATCCTGATACTTCGAAAGAGATTGTCCGGTTTGTACACAAAGTGCACACAGTTTTTCTTGTAACCCTCTGAACTTTTTAGCACATGCTATGTGGGTGAAATTATGATACCATGCCAACTTTCAACCATTTCAGAGTTCATTTGCAGTGCTTTTCAAATTCATGGTCATTTTAGCTCAAAATAAATCATGAAATGCATGGAAAATAGCAAATGAAGTCAAAAAAAGGGTTGAAAAGTGATAATGTGGCTTTGAATGGTGCATATTGAATGTAGAAAAAGTCTTGAGTTAAAATATGTTTAAAAATTGAAATCCCTGTGTAATAGACGTGTTTTTGTCCGATCAAAGTTATTTAACTTAATATTATACAAAATTTATGCAACTAAAATTATCAAAGTTATTTTTGTTAAAAACTTTAATAGCAAAAAGAATATTCATAAAGTTTTTTTCTTAAGAACATTTAATATGCAAAAAATAACATAAAAATAGCAAAAGTGCAAATAGATGTGCTTATAGAGAAAATTAAACCTTTTTCTCTATAAGCGCATCTATTTTCACTTTAGTAATAGTGACATAGTAGGCACATGTTCGGTTTGAGAGAGGCTCACGCTAAATCTCTCACTGTGAGGCTTATAAGATGTTCACCGTGCTCCTCAGCTAGCGAGGTGGGACTAAACTCCCATCGTGCTCGTCAAAACACTGACAAAATATGCAAAAAATAAAAAATTGCCCGCCTACAAGTCAAGAGAATCACACACCACGGCCTGCATACGACTCCAAACCCTATATGGGCCAGGATGCAGGCCTGCATGCACAAATAACTCCTGACAGTAGGCCCCACAGGGCAGAGAGGGGCCAGGTCAGATGATGAGCTGTCTGGACTTTGAGAGGAACTTAACAAGGCAGAGAGGGGCGGGCTTATAAACCGGTGCGAGTGCCTCTCGCTTGCGAGGTGGGACTAAGCTCCCACCACAGCCAAGATCAACCCTTTAGTCTTGGTTGATGGCTCTAAACGGGACTAAAGTTCCCCCTTTAGTCCCGGTTGGATCCACCAAACGGGACTAAAGGGCTGGGCTTCCCGCCGTTTGGGCTGCTGAAATTCACCTTTAGTCATGATTGGTGGCTCGATCCGGGACTAAAGGGGGACCTTTAGTGCCGGTTGGAGCCACCAACCGGGACTAAAGGCTGGGGTACATAAGTGTACCAAAATCCATCTACAATTTTTGATCTCCATCTCCCCCAACGCCGCCGAACAAAACCTCGACGCTGCCAGGCTACCGGACCGCGCTGTCGTCTCCCCGAGCCCGCTCCTCGTTGCACCGTCCCCGTCGCCGCCCCTGACGCTGCCCCCGACGTCGTCGCCGCCCCGAGCCCCACTCCCCTCCTCCTATATACGTGAGTTGCGGGGTTCCACACCGCCTTTCCCCTCCTCCACCCCGCGGTCACCGTGATCGCCCGTCGCCGGCCGAAGCAGTGGCTGCGTGGGATCCAAAATCCATGGAGCCTCATATATAATTTGGTTCATACTTCCTCCGTTCCTTTGTCTTTGTAGAAATTCAATTATGGACTACATACAAAGCAAAATGAATGAATCTATACTCTAAATAATGTCTATATACATCCATATGTAGTCCATAGTGAAATCTCTAAAAAGACAAATATTTTGGAACGGAGGGTGTAGGATATACTAGCGTGTAGTGCGCGATGGCACACCACGTTGTGCTGATTGATATGCGGTGTTTTTTTAAGTTTTTGGAGAGTGTTTTTGGTTTTGACTGATCACATAAGTACCGATGCATAGATAGAGCATATTGAGCATATATAGAGAGAGTACAATACATATGGAATGAAAAATTGCATTAACAACTTGTAAGATATCAAAGTAATAGCTTGTATTTCTCCTAGCTACATATCTGGCTTCACATGAGAATACACTAAGCATAATAGCTTGTATTTCTCCTAGCTACATTTGTAAGATATCAAAGTAATAGCTTGTAAGATATCAAAGTAACAACTTGTAAGATGAGCAAACTAAATAATACACAACAAACATGACTTTGCTCCTACCTAACCAATGAATAGCTAGGATTATCATATGATAGAATTATAAAAAGATATGTCATTTTTATTGTTGTTAAATAAAATGATATTTGCTATATAGGCACACTTTGTTCTCGCCGATGATGCCAATCCCGCATCCTCGTCGTCGACTCGGCGCCGGTGACCACCTGCTTGAGAGGCGACAGCATGTCCAGGACCGGGCTCCGCGGGGCTAGCACTAGGAGGTGCTACCTTACGGGGCGCGCGCCTTGGTGAGAAATCCAAGTCTCGTCGTCGACCCGGACCTTCTTTGGTCGTGGTCGCGTGGGCCACTATCGGTGTAGAGGGAGTCGGCCCCCGCGGAGGTGGTAGGTCAGCGTGTTAGGGAGGAGGACGAGCATGTCCGTCGCTACATGGTCGCGTTGGACGCCAGGTTCTCCAATACCTGGCAGGTTATTCAGGGATCTCACCCGAGCTATGATCCGGTGATGGTTCCTTATCTATGGGTGTCCACCATGTGTGCCGTGAGACATCAACTCGATCTGTATTAATTAATGATATTATATGATAATATTCAACCTGTATTAGCGATAATATTCGATGCTTAGTTAACTGGATTATTCGAGTTGTGTTTCTTAGGTTGCAATAAGGTATGTCATGTTATAAGTTTCTAAGATATTCACATTATATATCATAACTTACATGTATGAACTATTCTACATTCGGAAATGAAATATAAAAAAGTGTTAATTGCATTTTCTTACGTTTGGCAACTGCTTGGGCTTATTAGGGACCATGAGGCATAAGGTCTACAAGGTGTACCAAAATTCATGTATGGACAGTGTTGAAACTCTAGTGCAGTTCAGGATATTTTTGAGAAAGAGATTTGAAAAATCAATGGTAACGGTCTTTAACTTGAATTTGTATTGAAATCTGATCATTTGTTTAAATTTTTTACTGACTTTATTGTTGATTATTAACTGCTACATAGTGTGTTCCATGCAACATAAGGCAGGACTTCAACAATTCATATGGTAACGTGTTGTACTTTGAGGATGATGAGGAGCACGAATTCGAATTGGATCTGCGCAAAGGAAAGAATAAAACCATCTTATATGGTGATGGATGGGAGCAGTACATTGCAGTGAACAATTTTAAAGGAGGAGAACTCGTAGATATTTTCCTTAGTAGGAGAGGTGAATAGGTTACGGACATTATATGTCCAAAGCGATGATGATGATGATGACGAAGATGACATCGTCAGCCAAGATGACCAAGATGACATCGACATCCAAGATGAAGATGAGGACAACCAAGATGAATAGGAGGACATCGAGGATGAAGATGACGGTCCTATCCTTTCTACATTTTTTCTCAAAGGATGAAGAAGCTTACCCGGGATGATAAAGCTAGTGTGAAATAAATGTTACCATCCTCTTCGACGTTCTAGGGGAAGACCTTTGTGCACCGTCTAACAAAAACAAACATGGTCAAAAAAGTTATGGTGAGATGTTTTATATTCTTTCATCTCTTTTTGGTCATAACCAAGTATGGTGAGATGTCTAACATTCTATGATCTCTATTTTCTCTTAATGATGGGGTCTTCGGAAGTTACCTTTGTAGATGTTTTCCGGAGTGGACATCCCTGCCGTCGTCGCTGCCGGAGTAATCCATGGACCAAGAGGGCCAGTCAGGAACGTCGAATACAAGGGAGACCCAGACGGGTGCATCTCATTCCGCACGGACTACTGGCAGGAGTTCATCAAGGGAACGAGAGAACTAAGGGTGGACACCCTTGTGGTAATCACTATAAGGAAGAGCAACCGCAAGGACTACCAGATGATGGTTGTTGTTGACCATGTTTAGAACTAAGTCATGAATATATCAGCTGGAGATCTGTTAGTTAATTAATTAGTATGTTAAGATGAATGTGATACATTGATGTTTGTTTCTTAAGTTGAAAAACTTTCAAGTGATACGGATGGTTCTTTCTATATATTGATCATGACTATGTTATGTAATGGTTCTTTCATTGCTATATGTAGTAGTGATAATCCCCAAGTGCAAGGAATCATTGTAGCAATTTCCAAAGGTGGAAGTGATAAGTATGGAGTGTCGAACCCACAAGGAGCTAAAGGTAAGATCAATATTCTCTCAAGTCCTATCTGCCACTGATAAGACTCTACGTACGCCAAACGTTTGCTTCCAACTAGAAACGAGAAATAAAACTACGTTGTGGGTATGAAGGGAATAGCTTTGCATGATAACGGAGAACTAAAATATAAAAATAGTTGTTTCTATCATAAATTTAGAATATATTACAATATATTATAAATAGCGAGTGTGGAATAATGATGGGTCAGTGTGCGCAATTGTCCTAGGCAATTGTTAACAAGATCGGAAATCATTATTGCAATTTTATATGAGGGAGGGGCATAAGCTAACATACTTTCTCTACTTGGATCATATGCACTTATGATTGGAACTCTAGCAAGAATCCACAACTACTAAAGATCACTAAGGTAAAGCCCAACCATAGCATTAAAGCATCAAGTCCCCTTTATCCCATACACAACAACCCCCTTACTTGGGTTTAAGCTTCTGTCACTCTAGCAATCCATTATAAGCGAATCATGAACGTATTGCAACACCCTACAGTGGGAATCCTTCACGTGTGCGTGGCATGGAAGGCACCATAAGACAGCACCAAAATAAACATACAACTCAAACCAATCTAAATCATCAATCAACCCATAAGACAAAATAAATCTACTCAAAACATCATAGGATGGCAACACATCATTGGATCATAACATGTGGCATAAGCACCATGTTCAAGTAGGGGATTATAGCGGGATGTGGGAGAGTGGACCGATGAAAATATATGAGGAAGGTGATGAAGAAGGTGATGTTGATGAAGACGAGCACCGCGGAGATGGTTCCCCCGATGGCACTCCGGCACCACCGAGAGAGAGGGTGAGAGGGTCTCCCCCATGTGCTTCCTCCTCCATGGCCTCCCCCTAGGTGGGGAGAGGTTCTCCCTCTGGTCCTTGGCCTTCATGGCGATGATGGCCCCTCCATCTTCCTCCTCCATGGTCTCCGGTAATGGTGACCCCCTCCGGCGGGGTGCCGCAGAGGGTCAATATTGATTTTTCATGGCTACAAAGAATTGTGGCGGCGGAACTTTTGATCTAGGTTTCTTTCTGGAGGTTTCTAGATTTATAGGAGCACTTGGCGTTGGAATCACGTCAAGGGGACTCCCGAGGGGGCCACAAGCCAAGGGGTATGCCCTAGGGGGCGCCCTGGTGGCTTGTGCCCTCCTCAGGACTCCTCTCCGGTATCATTTTGCTCCAATATTTTTTATAGTTTCCAAAAATATTCTTCGTAAATTTTTAGCCCGTTCCGAGAACTTTTATTTCTGCACAAAAAATGACACCATGGTTTGCTGAAAACAGCGTCAGTCCGGGTTAGTTATAATAAAATCATACCAAAATTATATAGAATTATTGTAAACATGGCATGGATACTTCACAAATTATAGATACGTTGGAGACGTATCAAGTAACTACCGTCAAGTTGAATGAAAAGCATAAAATAAAAATGGTAAATACAAAAATATAAGGGGGAAACACAATATGAAAACCCCTAAACCCCTCCTTTCAAAAAAAAACAGAGAGTGGCAGCTGCTGACGCGTGGCTGCCTTTTAGTCCCTGTCGGTGTTACCAACTGAGACTAAAGGTCCTCCTACGAGGCGCCCCACGGCGGCCACATGAAGGTCCTTTAGTCCCGGTTCGTAAGCCAACCAGTACTAAAAGTGATCGGCGTTAGTCCCGATCGTTTTGTCCCGGTTGCAGAATCAAGACTAAAGGCCCTCTAGAACCGGGACTCATGTCGTGTTTTCTACTAGTGCATACAAGAAGTTCGTGGTAAGAGAAAATATTTGAGTGCCTCAGAAACTTTTGAAAACAACACTGTTCACACTCGATTATATCTTTCTTGTCACAAGCTCCTTGAATTTTCAAACAACCCGAAATTTTGCACGAACATAACGCATTTGAGGATCTAGCACCAGAAAAGAATCAAATTTTTTCCCTATTTCTTGGATTTTACTGATCATCGGGTGTATACGAACCTCTACGCCGAATTGAATTGCTCGTATACCGATTGCCCAAGGAGACATCTATGCGACCCATTACTTGCTTAACACCCAACATACCTCATGTTATGTCATAGTTCAAAACAGGAGGAAGTCTAGGCAATGTTCCTCCCAATGGTTGAGAACATATATAAGATGTTGATCACGATGAAATTGAGAAGAGAAGTGTGGTTGAAGGGTGGCACCGACACATGGGATGGAAGGAGAGAGCAATGTTGCTGCTCCAAGTTGTGGAAGACTAGTGTTCCATCTAAGATGAAGGTAATTTTATGGCGACTAGAACAATGCTCCCTACCAACCTATGATTTGTGTGTAAACGTAACATGGCTACCTCCTCGTGTTGTGCGGTCTGTGGAGATCAAGACTCTTTCGTGTATTCGTTGCTTCTGTGCATCATCGTACGGTGCGTTTGGGTACTATCGGCCCAAAGCTTCTCGAACACATGTTGGCAACTATCGAACTAATGCACAGAGTTGGCTCTTCTCGATGAGGGACTTAGTATAGAATGCTGATTTTACAAAGCTTACACTAATGCTCCGGGCGATTTGGTTAGTTTGCCGCAAGCTAATCCATGAAAGAGAACATCAAAGTCCCATATCGATACATTTGTTCCCTGACACATACATGGTAGACCTGGAGATAGCAATGCATGTATATCCGCACTAGGGCTTACATCATGCTCCTGCTCAGGTACGAGCATGGACTATAACATCACATGGCTGAAGCAAAATAAATGTTGAGGCTGCAGTAAGCAAGAACACAGAAGTTAGCTTGACAATCGTTGTGTGCATTACCGAGATGGTCCATTGTGTGTCTTGTTCTATAAACAAAAATGCTTTTGGAAAATGATTTATTAGATCATTAATTTGAGACCAAATCATCATGAGCGCATGATAAATTATAGGGTCAATTAAGTGTGTCTATAAGGGGGTTGAATGAACTACTAGGAAAAGAGGGGACTAGTTCAGACCCAGGGAACGGTAGACTGGCGAGTGACATAAGTAAAGGAATCGACTATGATTTACTCATCCGAACACTGTCTTTCTGTCAACACATAATCCAGGCACACATCATGCACACACATATATATATATATATGGATTGGAGTGGCATCATTGACGTGGATTGGTCATATCACTAAGATTCGCGTCGACCGAAAGCTGGACCCCAAAAGCAACGACCGTCCATCGACCCGTCAAAATCTCATGAGAGGCGGTTCATAGATCCGACCATCCACAGGCTATTAGGCCAATTAGCCTCTGCGATGACCACTCCGACCAATGCATGAGGCGAATGCTAGGGTACCATCCTTAAGGGGGTATTGTCGGTGTCAAAACCGGCACATCTCGGGTACGGGGTCCTGAGCTGTGGATCTTGGATGAATGGGGAACAAGAAACAGGGAGATGATGTTTACCCAGGTTCGGCCCCTCTCGAAGAGGTAAAACCCTATGTCCTGCTTTGATAGTATTGATAAGTGTATGGCGATTACATAGTCGATCGACCACGAGATCAGATGAGCTAAAACCTAGATGAGTCGGAGTAATCGTTCTCTATATGAGATTTTCTATTGACTGGTCTGGCCTCAGCTTATATAATATACCGAAGGCCTAGGATAACAAGAGTCCTAGTCGTCTATGTTAGTGGAGAGGAGTCCTTGTCTTGATCACCAAGTCTTGTAAAATCTTCCTTACATATGTTAGGGGCTATCCGAAGTGGCCCATTAGTGAACCACCTTGGGGGTTCCCGGCCCTACCCACTGGTCAAGAGACGACGTGGTAAGAGCCCCCTAGTCCCAGACACCATTAATAGGCCCCTACACCGGTCTTCAAGTGGGGGATGCTCCTTGGTTCTTCCGAACTGTTCTTCATCTTAGGTCGCCGGTCTTGAAAACCGGTTCAACAAATCTTACCATCTTTGATCTTCCGGATCTCCAATGTGAATCTGAAGAGTTCACACATAGGGCATCTGAGGAGCCCCTTTCAGCTATCGACCTTTATTAATGACTCATTAGTTTTACGCCATGCTACTTCTTGAGCTTGCATTGGTTTTCCCTTGAAGAGGAAAGGGTGATGCAGCAAAGTAGATAAGTATTTCCCTCAGTAGTTGAGAACCAAGGTATCAATCCAGTAGGAGGAACAAGCAAGTCACCAATAGATGCACCTACACAAACAATCAAGCACTTGCACCCAACGCTATAAAGGGGTTGTCAATCCCTTCACGATTACTTGCATGGATTTGATCTGATAGAGATAGATGTAAAAGATTCTAGAAAGTAAAAAAGGTAAATAAATTGCAGCAAGGTATTTTTGGTATTTTTGGTATATCTATCTAAAAATATAATATGGAAAATAGACCCAGAGGCCGTAGGTTTTACTAGAGGCTTCTCTCTTGAAGGAAAATAACACGGTGGGTGAACAAATTATTGTCGAGCAATTGATAGAAAAGTGCATAGTTATGATGATATCCATGGCAATGATTATGCATATAGGCATCTCGTCCGTGTGAAGTACACCAAAACGATTCTCCATCTACTACTGTTACTCCACACATCGACTGACTCCTGCCTGCATCTAGAGTATTAAGTTCCTGAAGAACAGAGTAACACATTAATTAAGATGACATGATGTAGAGGGATAAACTCAAGCAATGTGATGAAAACCCCATCTTTTTACCCTTGATGGCAATAATACAATATGTGCCTCACTACACCTACTTTGTCACTAGATGAAGACACCGCAAGATCGAGCCCAAAACTGAGCATTTCTCCCATTGCAAGAATTACCAATCTAGTTGGCCAAACCAAACCAATAACTCAAAGAGACTTGAAAAGATATGAAATCATGCATATAAGAATTTAGAGAAGAACCAACTAATATTCATAGATAAGCTGATCATAAACCCACAATTCATTGGATCTTGACAAACACACCGCAAAAGAGTATTACATCAGATAGATTCCCATGAAGATCATGGAGAACATGGTATTGAAGCACAAAGAGAGAGAAGAAGCCATCTAGCTACTAGCTATGGACCTGTACGTCTGTGGTGCACTACTCACGCATATCGGATGGGCAATGGAGTTGATGTAGATGCCCTTCGTGATCGAATCCCCTCCGGCAGATTGTCGGAAAAAGGCTCCAAGATTGGATCTCTCGGGAACTGATACGTCTCCAACGTATCTATAATTTTTTATTGTTCCATGCTATTATATTATCTGTTTTGGATGTTTTATATGCATTAATATGCTATTTTATATTATTTTCGGACTAACCTATTAATCTAGAGCCTAGTGCCGGTTTTTGTTTTTTCCTTGTTTTTGAGTTTCACAAATAAGGAATATTAAATGGAGTCCAAACGGAATAAAACCTCTGGAAAGATTTTTCTGGAAAATATGGAAGCCACGAGGCTTGAGAACCAAGGCAGAGGAGCTGCCACGGGGCCACAAGCCCTCTTGCCACGGCTAGGGGATACTCCACGCCGGGCAGGCTTGTGGGCCCCTAACACCTCCTCTAACCCTAATCTTCATCCTATAAATACCCAAATATTCCATCATTATCAGAACGAGCCACAAAAACACTTTTCTGCCGCCAGAAGCCTCCGTTCCCGAGAGATCCAATCTTGGAGCCTTTTCCGATAATCTGCCGGAGGGGGATTCGATCACGGAGGGCATCTACATCAACTCCATTGCCCCTCCGATGATGCGTCAGTAGTTCAACACAGACCTACGGGTCCATATCTAGTAGCTAGATGGCTTATTCTCTCTCTTTGCTTCTCAATACCATGTTCTTCATGATCTTCATGGAGATCTATCCGATGTAATACTCTTTTGCGGTGTGTTTGTCGAGATCCGACGAATTGTGGGTTTATGTTCACATTATCCATGAATATTATTTGAGCCTTTCCTGAATTCTTATATGCATGATTTCATATATTTGCAAGTCTCTTCGAGTTATTGGTTTGGTTTGGCCAACTAGATTGGTAATTCTTGCAATAGGAGAAGTGCTTAGTTTTGGGTTCAATCTTGTGGTGTCCTCACCCAGTGACATAGTAGGGGTAGCGAGGCACATATTGTATTGTTGCCATCAAGGGTAAAAAGATGGGGTTTTCATCATATTGCTTGAGTTTATCCCTCTACATCATGTCATCTTACTTAATGCATTACTCTGTTCCTCATGAACTTAATACTCTAGATGTAGGCAGGAGTCAGTCGATGTGTGGAGTAATAGTAGTAGATGCAGAATCATTTCGATCTACTTCTCACGGACGTGATACCTATATGCATAATCATTGCCTTGGATATCTTCATAACTATTCGCTTTTCTATCAATTGCTCGACAGTAATTTGTTCACCCACCGTAATACTTGCCATCATGAGAGAAGCCATCTAGTGAAACCTATGGCCCCCGGGTATATTTTCCATATTATATTTTCAGATCTAAAACCAAAAACACCAAAAAATACTTGTTCCATTGTTTTTTACTTTTAGTTTTACTTTACGCTCAAGCATCCTATTATGTCTATCTCTACTAGACCTCATCCTTGCAAATAACCGTGAAGGGATTGACAACCCCTTTATAGCGTTGGGTGCTTGTGCAGGTATATCTATTGGTGGCTCGCTTGTATCTCCTGCTGGATTGATACCTTAGTTCTCAAAAACTGAGGGAAATATTTATCTACTTTGCTGCATCAAATCGTTTCTCTTCACGGGAAACCAATGCATGCCCGAGAAGTAGCAGGAACGGAGGCTTCGGGCGGCGGAAAAGTATTATCATGGCTCTCTTTGGTATTGGGGGAATATTTGGGAATTTATAGGCCGAAGATTAGGGTTAGAGGACCTGTTGGGGGGCCACAAGCCAGGGGCGCCCCCGTGGCCGCGCCAGGGTGGCTTGTGACCTCCTAGTAGGTCTCCTGCCTTCCTATTGAAGTATGGTAGATGTCTTCTAGTCCAAGAAAAATCATCGCGGAGATTTTATTCCGTTTGTACTCCGTTTAATATTCCTGATCTACAATACTGAAAAACAAGGGGAAAAAATAGAAACTGGCACTAGGCTCTAGGTTAATAGGTTAGTCCCAAAAAATAATATAAAATAGCATATTAATGCATATAAAACATCCAAAACAAATAATATAATAGCATGTAACAATAAAAAAATATAGATACGTTGGAGACGTATCAGCATATCCAAGTTTGATTCCTGCTCGTCCTCGAGTAGGTAAATAACAGATTTTTTTATGTGCAATGCTACCTAACATATATATCCATGTTATATCCTTTACTGTGGCATGAATTTTTAGATCCATAAGACTCAAAGCAAAAGCATAATGTTGACATAAAAAATATTTCAAGCATACTAACAAAGAAATTGTGTCTCCTCAAAATATAATGGCAAAATAAAGTTATCCCTACAAAATCATATAGTCTGGTATGCTCCTTCTTCCCCCACACAAAGTATTTATATCATGCACAACCCCGTTGAAAAGTCAAGCAATTGTTTCACGCCTTTTATGTTCTCAAACTTTTTTAACTCTCATGCAATACATGAGTGTGATCCATGGATATACCACTATAGGTGGAATAGAATATGGTGGAGGTTGTGAAGAAAAAGGAGAAGATAGTGTCACATCAACTAGGCGTATCAACGGGCCATGGATATTCCCATTAATAGATATCAATGTGAGTGAGTAGGGATTGCCATGCAATGGATGCACTAGAGCTATAAGTGTATGAAAGCTAAAAAAGAAACTAAGTGGGTGTACATCAACCTTTATTTCTCAAGAAGACCTAGGGTAATTTGAGGAAGCCCATCATTGGAATATACAAGCCAAGTTATATAATGAAAAATTCCAACTAGTATATGAAAATGACAAAATAGGAGACTCTCTATCATGAAGATCATGGTGCTACTTTGAAGCACAAGTGTGGAAAAAAAGATAGTAGCATTGTCCCTTCTATCTTTTATCTCATTTTTTTATTTTGGTGGGCATAAATGGCCTCTTTTCTTAATTGGGCTTCACTGACCTCTTTTATTTTTCATAAAGTCCAGAGTCTCATCCCAACTTGTGAGGGAATCATAGCTTCCATCATCCTTTCGTCACATGGGAAAATGCTCTAATAATGATGGTCATCACACTTTTATTTACTTACAACTCAAGAATTACAACTCGATATCTAGAACAAAATATGAGTCTATATGAATGCCTCCAGCGGTGTACCGAGATGTGCAATGATCTAGCATAGCAAATGACATCAAAAAATGGACAAGCCATGAAAACATCATGCTAGCTATCTTACGATCATGCAAAGCAATATGCAAATGATGGAGCGTGTCATAATAAATGGAATAGAGGAAGTTTCATGGAAATATATCTCAGAATGGCTTTGGAAATGCCATAATAGGTAGGTATGGTGGCTGTTTTGAGGAAGGATATATGGTGGGTTTAATGCACTGGTGAAAGTTGCGTGGTACTAGAGACACTAGCAAAGGTGGAAGGGTGAGAGTGCGTATAATCCATGGACTCACATTAGTCATAAAGAACTCACATACTAATTGCAAAATTATATTAGTCATCAAAGCAACATATTAGATGCATGCTCCTAGGGGAGTGGTTGGTAGGAGTAAACCATCGCGCGCTCCCGACCCTCACACAAAGGTTGACAATCAATAAACAAATCATGCTCCGACTTCCTACATAACGGTTCACCATACGTGCATGCTACAGGAATCACAAACCTTTACACAAGTATTTATACCAATCCACAATTACTTCCTAACACGACTCTAATATCACCATCTTTATATCTCAAAACTATGTGCAAGGAATCAAACTTCTCATAATATTCAATGCACTTTATATGAAAGTTTTTATTATATCCCTCTTGGATGCCTATTATATTAGGACTTAATTCATAACCTAAACCAATTACCATGCTTTTTGAATACTCCCAAAATAATATAAGCGAGGTACGAGAGTTCAATTATTTCTATAAAACAAAACACCACCGTGCTCTAAAAAGATATAAGTGAAGCACTAGAGCAAAATTGCCTAGCTCAAAAGATATAAGTGAAGCACATAGATTATTCTAATAAATTCACGATTCATGCATGTCCCTCTCAAAATATGTGTTCAGCAAGGATGATTGAGGCAAACTAAAACACAAAGACTCATATCATACAATACGCTCCAAGCAAAACACATATCATGTGGTGAATAAAAATATAGCCTCACGTAAATTTACCGATGGATTAAAGAAGAAAGAGGGGATGCCTTCCGGAGCATCCCCAAGCTTAGGATTTTTGGCATCATTTATTACTTGGGGTGCCTTGTGCATACCAAGCTTAGGCTCTTGCCACTCCTTATTCCATAGTCCATCAAATCTTTACCCAAAACTTAAAAACTTCACAACAGAAAACTCAACAGAAAACTCGTGAGATCCGTTAGTATAAGAAAATAAATCACCACTTTAGGTACTGCTTTGAACTCATTCTTTATTTATATTGTTGTAATATCTACTGTATTCCAACTTCTCCATGGTTCATACCCCCCGATACGACCCATAGATACATCAAAATAGGTAAACAACACACAGAAAACAGAATCTGTCAAAAACATAACTGTCTCTAGCAATCTGTAAACTTCGTATACTTCTGTAACTCCAAAAATTCTGAAAATTTTGGGAAACCTGGAAAATTTGTATACAAATATTTTGTAAAAATTTGAGACTCATTCTATGCTCTGAGAAATGGATAAAGTTCCTGGACTGGGCGCAAAAGTTTCTGTTTTTCAGCAAGATCAAATCAACAATCACCATAGACCATCCCAAAGTTCTTACTTGGCTAAAACACTAATTAAAACACCAAAACATAATTACTACAGAGGTAATAATGTGCAAAACACTCGAAAACAGAAGCAAGAAACAAAAACATAAGAGTAAAATTGGGTTGCCTCCCAACAAGCGCTATTGTTTAACGCCCCTACCCAGGCATAACGATTTCAATGATGCTCACATAAAAAGTAGTAATTGAAATATGCAAGAAATCATCATGAATCGCATGACAAGCACATTTAAGTATAACCCACTTACTATGCATAGGTATTTTGTGAGCAAACAATTTATGGGAACAAGAATCACTTAGCATAGGAACGCAAAACAAGCATAACTTCAAATTGAACACATAGAGAGGAAACCTGATATTATTGCAATTCCCACAAGCATATGTTCCTCCCTCATAATAAATTTTAGTAGCATCACTAAGGAATTCAACAATATAACTATCACATAAATAATTATTTTCATGATGCACAAGCATGCAATCATCATAATGAATTTGCCCATCAAAACTTGGGGAACAAAAAATACCATCTTCATGAAGCATAGCATCCCCAAGCTTATGGCTTTGCATATAACTAGCATCATGGATATTTAGAGAATTCATACTAGCAACACTACAATCATGCTTTTCAATCAAGGATCTATCATGAATCACCTTATAATTTTCTTCTTTCAACACTTCATCCAAATTCTCAGATTCATGATTTTCAAACAAAAACTTCATAGAGATAATCAAGTGCACTCAACTCACTAGAAATTGGTTCATCATAATTTGGACTTTTGAAAAGATTAGCAAGTGGATGAGGATCCATATCAATAGATTTTTAGCAAGCGAAGATGCAAGCAAATAGAAGTCACATGGCAACACGAGCAAACGAAAAGAGATCCGGCGAGAAAAAGGCGAATGATAAAGGGGGCGAATAAAAAGGTAAATCTTTTTGTTTTTTTTTCTGAAAATCATTTTAGAAGTGGGGGAGAGGAAAACAAGTGGAAAATGGAAAATATTGTAAATGCAAGAGATGAGTTTGTGATGGGTACTTGGTAGGCTTGATGTGTATCCTCCCCGGCAACGGCGCCAGAAATCCTTCTTACTACTTCTTGAGCTTGCGTTGGTTTTCCCTTGAAGAGGAAAGGATGATGCAGCAAAGTAGAAAAGTATTTCTCTCAGTTATTGAGAGCAAAGTTATCAATCCATTAGGAGGAACAATCAAGTTACCAATAGATGCACCTACAAAAACAATCAAACACTTGCACCCAACGCTCTAAAGGGATTGTCAATCCCTTCACGATGACTTGCAAGGATTAGATCTGATAGAGATAGATGTAAAAGATTGCGGAAAGTAAAAAAGGTAAATAAATTGCAGCAAGGTATTTTTGGTATTGTTGGTATATAGATCTGGAAATATAATATGGAAAATAGACCCCGGGGCCAAAGGTTTCACTAAAGGCTTCTGTCTTGAAGGAAAATAACGCGGTGGGTGAACAAATTACTACCGATCAATTGGTAGAAAAGTGCATAATTATGACGATATCCAAGGCAATGATTATGAATATAGGCATCACATCTGTGTCAAGTAGACCGAAATGATTCTGCATCTATTACTATTACTCCACACATCGATCGACTCCTGCCTACATCTAGAGTATTAAGTTCGTGAAGAACAAAGTAACGCATTAAGAAAGATGACATGATGTCGAGGGATAAACTCAAGAAATATGATTAAAACCCCATCTTTTTACCCTTTATGGCAACAATACAAAACGTGCCTCGCTACACCTACTTTGTCATTGGGTGAGGACACCGCGGGATTGAACCCAAAAACTAAGCACTTCTCCCATTGCAAGAATTACCAATCTAGTTAGCCAAACCAATAACTCGAAGAGACTTGCGAAGATATGAAATCATGCATATAAGAATTTAGCGAAGAACCAAATAATATTCATAGATAAGCTGATCATAAACCCACAATTCATTGATCTCGACAAACACACCGCAAAAGAGTATTACATCAGATAGATCCCCATCAAGATCATGGAGAACATGGTGTTGAAGCACAAAGAGAGAGAAGTAGCCATCTAGCTACTAGCTATGGACATGTAGGTCTGTGGTGGACTACTCATGCATCATTGGAGGGGCAATGGAGTTGATGTAGATGCCCTCCGTGGTCGAATCCCCCTCTGGCAGTGATGTCTACTACGCAACCTTCTTCTTGTAGACTCGTGTTGGGCCTCCAAGCACAGAGTTTGGTAGGACAGTGGCAATTTTCCCTCAAGTGGATGACCTAAGGTTTATCAATCTATGGGAGGTGTAGTATTAAGATGGTCTCTCTCAAACAACCCTACAATCAAATACAAGAAATCTCTTGTGTCCCCAACACACCCAATACTATCGCAAATTGTATAGGTGCACTAGTTTGGTGAAGAGATGGTGATACAAGTGCAATATGAATGGTAGATATAGGTTTTTTGTAATCTGAAAATATAAAAACAGCAAGGTGACTAATGATAAAAGTGAGCACAAACGGTATTGCAATGCTTAGAAACAAGGCCTAGGGTTCATACTTTCACTAGTGCAATTTCTCTCAACAATATTGACATAGTTGAATCATATGTAAATACCTCTCATGCAACAAAGAGTTCACTCTAAAGTCACAAATAGCGGAGAACTAATGAAGAAATTATTGTAGGGTACGAAACCACCTCAAAGTTATCTTTTCCGATCAATCTTATGAGCTATCCCTATAATTGTCATGAACATCCCTAGAGTTCATACTAAAATAACACCTTGAGATACACATCAATCAAAACCCTAATGTCACCTAGATACTCCAATATCACCACAAGTATCCATGGGCTTGATTATAAGATATGTATCACACAATTTCAGATTCATCATGTTCAATCCAACACAAAGAACTTCAAAGAGTGCCCCAAAGTTTATACCGGAGATTCAAGACGAAAACATGTGCCAAACCCTATGCATAGATTCCCAAGGTCACGGAACCCACAAGTTGATCACCAAAACATACATCAAGTGTATCAATAGAACATCCCATTGTCACCACAGATATCCCATCGCAAGACATACATCAAGTGTTCTAAAATCCTTAAAGAGTCAATCCGATAAGAAAACTTCAAAGGGAAAACTCAATTCATCACAAGAAGATAGAGAGGGGAAAACTCCATATGATTCATCTATATCAATAAAGCTCGCGGTACATCAAGATCGTGTCATCTCAAGAACACAAGAGAGAGAGAGAGAGATCAAACACATAGCTACTGGTACATACCCTCAGCCCCGAGGGTGAACTACTCCCTCCTCGTCATGGAGACCGCCGGGGTGATGAAGATGGCCTCCGGTGAAGGTCATGAAACCCGCAAGTTGATCACCAAAACATACATCAAGTGGATCAATAGAACATCCCACTGTCACCACGGATATCCCATCACTAAACATACATCGATGATGGTTTCCTCCTCCGGCAGGGTGCCAGAACGGGCTCCCGATTGGTTTTTCGTGGCTCTGGAGGCTTGCGGCGGCGGAACACCCGATCTAGTTTTATTTTCGGGGGTTTCTGTATTTATAGGAGTTTGTGGCGGTGGAAACAAGTCCAGGGGCGCCACGAGGAGACGACAAGCCACCTAGGTGCGGCTAGGGGGTGGCCGCGCCCTCTTGGCTTGTGGCCTCCATGTGGCTCTTCTGGACCAACTCCAATGCTTCAACGGTCTCTTTTGGTCCATAAAAATCATACTAAAATTTCAACACATTCCGAGAACTTCTATTTCTGCACAAAAACGACACCATGGTAGTTCTGTTGAAAACAACGCCAGTCTAGGTTAGTTCTAATAAAATCATACCAAAATCATATATAATTATTGTAAACATGGCATGAATACTTCATAAATTATAGATACGTTGGAGACGTATCAGGCAGATACTGGAAAAGGCTCCAAGATTGGATCTCTCGGGAACGGAGGCTTCCAGCGGCGGAAAAGTATTATCGTGGCTCTCTTTGGTATTGGGAGAATATTTCTTCCTCTCCAAGTCTGGTAGATGTCTTCTGGTCCAAGAAAAATCATTGCAAAGATTTTATTCTGTTTGGACTCCGTTTCATATTCCTTATCTACAATGATAAAAAACAAGGAAAAAACAGAAACTAGCACTAGGATCTAGGTTCATAGGTTAGTCCCAAAAGTAAAATAAAATAGCATATTAATGCATATAAAACATCCAGAATAGATAATATAATAGCATGGAACAACTATAAATTATAGATACATTGGAGACGTATCACGCCACACCTTGGGTTTCGAGTGTTTCCCATGTGGAGTTGTCCTCTTGCGTCCGAGATCCAAGGTCGAACTACATCCGAGCTGTCTTTTTGCAGCTGAGCTCCAATGCTGGTCAACATCCAAGGTGGCTTTTTGTTGCTGAGCTCCATCGTTGTTAGGCATCCAAAGTGACCTTTTGCAGCCGATCTCCAAAATTGTTCGGCATCCGAGGTGTCTTCTTGCAGCCAAGCTCCAATGTTGTTCAGCATCAAAGCTTAATGCCAGACTGCTTCCGAGGTGGTGCACCACTTCAGTCGTGGGCTGATTTTTGTGAATTTTTTCGATTGGTGCAATTTATTCTCTAATAGGTTGTATAATAAGTAGCCCTTGAGACTTGGATTGGGCAACATGGCCGACCCTAGGATCGTATCTCCTTGGAAACTTGGTCAACTTTTGTATACATTTTGAAAACGCCAAGGTGAGCTCGGCGGGAAAGATGCCAACCTATGGTCAAAAAAGATTTCCCGAGCAGAACCACCACGTAGAACACCTCGAACAAAAGGATGTCCTACATCCTGAAAGAAAAGCATAAAAATAGGTTAAAGGTGCCATAATCTCGGAAAACCAAAAAACTTTAGCAAAACTTTACGTCCGAACTAAATCACGTTTCTTGGTGCCAATCCAAAAATTGGTCTTAAAATTAATGTGTACTTTTGTCGTGCTTTAACATGATGCATCGGATCTACACACTTCAAGCGGGTCAGCCTTCGGCTTCAACCTTCATATCCACAAGGCGGAGTGTTTCTCCTAGGCCTGTTTAGCAAACTAAACTTGTGAGGCTTTAGAAAGGAAGCAGACTACCCGGCTATTGACCACACACTCGCATCGAAAAAAGGAGTAGTAGAAAAAGACTTTGCAATGACCAAAAAGAAATAACTTATTATAAAACAGCTCTTATAAATTTGAAAGCGCTTAATTAACATGGGAAAAGGAAGTGTTTTTAACAAACAACACTTCTAACAAGCTAAGTTTGTAACAAACAACTTTTTTGTTTAACACAAATATAACGCTTGGTTGAACTGCACAGAAATTAAAAATTGAGAAGAGTTGAGCATGAAACCGACTTAGCTGGTTAATGTGCTCAGTGTTGATGACATGGGCCGAGCCTGAGGCGGGTCAAGGTCCCAGCCCCAATCCGGTCCCGAGGTACGTGAGCAAAGAGGTCGGCTTGGTGAAGTGGCGACGCAGTACGACCGATGTGCCGAGGCGAAGCCCCCAGTCCAGACGACTTGGTCAGCTAGTGACGTCGAAGTCCCCAGAGCAGGTCGACGAAGAGATGGTGAAGCCCCCGGTCTAGCTAAGGTGACACAGCATAACGGTAAGGTGACGCTAGAGCCCTCTTGCGAGCCGAAGTATCGAAACCTGGTTGGCATGGTGGACAGTGGCTTGAAGAATCGAGGACACCACCATGCCGACGCAGGTCGAAATTTGTGACGCGGCCAATGTTGGCTTGATGATGGAACAGTGTGTTGGAAATATGCCCTAGAGGCAATGATGTAATGATTTCATTTCCTATGTATTCATGAGTATTTTGTATTGTCCTTGAACATCATCAGTGATATGTATCAATAAGTATGTGACTTATTTGTGATACTATATATTGTATGATGAGTGTTATAATAGTCCCTAGTTGTTAAGGTTATGTGGACACATATCCTTTACTAGTATACGATTTAGTTGATGACTATGTTTCACAAGTCATGTGCATAGAGATGCAAAACTGATAGTATGGACTCAGGGATTGAGATCACCGAGTCGGACAAACCCACTTTGGGACACAACGAGATAATGTCATCTGTTAGTCTCGAGTACAATGTATATGCCATGTCCTAGACCTGAGGTCCTCATATGTTTTCGGGATGAGGATCGACTTACTTAGGGTCTATCAAATTCTACTTCGTAAATAGGTAGTTATAAAGATAGCTTTCAGGTGAGTCGTGAGACATGCCCTGAGACATGGTTGACCAAGATGGGATTTGCCACTCCACCAGGAGAGATATTCGCTGGGCCCTCTCGAATGATCAAATTCAGAAAGGATGGCCATGCGACATGGGTTAAGTGTTAAACCGGTTCGGGAATCTGTATCATAGTTTCAAGAAGAGATGTCGAGCTACCACAAGGGTGACAAGTACTCGCCTTGAGCTCGACAACCCACATCATGAGGCAAAAGGAATGTTGTATATGACACATTGTCGAGGTTCATCTAACGACTTTGCGCACACATGGGAGTTGGCACATTCTGCTAGGAGCCTCTACCGACTATCGACTAGGGTCGTGTCTGTGTGTATGTGAACCTATAGGGTCGCAGACTTAAGGGATTACATCCCATTCAGATTGGATCCAATTGGAAAATGGGACTACAATTGTCGTGGTCCTCCAATGTTGACCCCACCTCAGAGGTCTATATAAAGGGGAGTGGGTGCACCTTTCAGGGTTCATCTTTTTCTCTCCTTGACAACCACTGCCACTCCCCACGCCACCATATCGTGCAATCGGACCTAGCAGTCCGCCGCCCTACATTGTCCCCATACGTGTGGATACCTTAGAGGCATCGCATCTGCGATGCTTGAACGAACCGTTCATGGGATCCGCGACGAACCGTTCGAGGGATCCGCGAGGAGCTGTTCATGGGAGATCACAGATCGTGGGAGATCGGCTACAGGAGGAGGAGACGAATTGGCTGATCGACTACACGCATCACCAACTCTACTTTGGCTGCGGTGATTGTGCGTATAGTGGTAAACCCAATCTCGTGTTCTATTTCCAGCAACATGTTCTTGGGTGCGCGATAGAATTTTTTTATTTCGCGCTAGCGTAGCGTACCGTGTGTTTCAATAATGGTATCAGAGCCTCCGCTATGTGGTGATAAATTTGGTGATTTGCATATGAGATATGTAGATTGGTTCAGGTGCGGGTCTATGAGATTGGCCATGCACGTGAGTGTTGAAGGTTGGTTTCGTGATCTTACTTCCATGATCGTGATGCAGAGGTCGTAACACGAATTAGCTCTACCAGTCGGTTTCCGCCATCAGGGTAGACAGTGGAAAGTAAATCCAGATGCAGCACGCGAAGATCAATGAGATTGATCGAGCCGGAACAAATATCGACACCGTGGGAATGTGATTTCCACAGTGCTGAAATATTTTAGAGCAGTCATAGTAAAACGGGCATAATTTTTGCATACGAACTCCGTTTTTGCTCCACGACCTGTCAAACTGAACAACACGAAAAGATGTGTGTTACCATCAACCGCTTTGCCGTTTTTGGCAATATTTTCAATGTCAAAATCCTCTTGGAAAATATACTTTCGTACGGTTATATTTTCGGCGGTAGAACGTCTGACTTGTTTTTGCAGGGAATGCTTGTGATTTGGTATAGCCCATGAATATATGCATGTTGCTTGTAAATTATTAAACCATGATCAGCGTGTCACGAGTGCGGCAACCAGCTAGAGCCATATGGTTGTCCCATTATTGTATTAATGACCCGCGTGTCCACATGATATGCCTTGCAATGTAATTTACTCTCATAGCTATTAGTTTGTAATAACATAGTATCCTATGTAACACTTGGCGATTGACACCATGTGTGGAGATGGAGATCAACCCAAGGGCAACCATTCATGGAGATGGAGATTGTCGTGGGCATGCAACGCACATGAAGATGGAGGTTGCTACTTCTCGAGCATGCGTTGGTTTCCCGTGAAGAGGAACGATTTGATGCAGCAAAGTAGATTAATATTTCCCTCAGTTTTTGAGAACCAAGGTATCAATCCAGTAGGAGATACAAGCGAGCCACCAATAGATGTACCACACAAAGAATCAAACTCTTGAACCCAACGCTATAAAGGGGTTGTCAATCCCTTCACGGTTACTTGCAAGGATGAGATCTAGTAGAGATAGATATAATAGGATGCTTGAACGGAAAGTAAAACTAAAAGTAAAAATAGGGCAGCAAGTATTTTTGGTATTTTTGGTTTTATATCTGAAAATATGATACGGAAAATAGACCCGGAGCCATAGGTTTCACTAGATGGCTTCTCTCATGATGGCAAGTATTACAGTGGGTGAACAAATTACTGTCGAGCAATTGATAGAAAAGCAAATACTTATGAAGATATCCAAGGCAATTATTATGCATATAGGCATCATGTCCGTGACAAGTAGACCGAAACGATTCTGCATCTACTACTATTACTCCACACATCGACCGACTCCTGCTTGCATCTAGAATACTAAGTTCATGAAGAACAGAGTAACCCATTAAGCAAGATGACATGATGTAGAGGGATAAACGCAAGCAATATGATGAAAACCCCATCTTTTTACCATTGACAGAAACAATACAATACGTGCCTCGCTACCCCTACTTTGTTACTGGGTGAGGACACCGCAAGATTGAACCCAAAACTAAGCACTTCTCCTATTGCAAGAATTACCAATCTAGTTGGCCAAACCAAACCAATAACTCGAAGAGACTTGCAAAGATATGAAATCATGCATATAAGAATTCAGGAAAGACTCAAATAATATTCATGGATAATCTGAACATAAACCCACAATTCATCGCATCTTGACAAACACACCGCAAAAGAGTATTACATCGAATAGATCTCCAGGAATATCATGAAGAACATGGTATTGAGAAGCAAAGAGAGAGAAGAAGTCATCTAGATACTAGCTATGGACCCATAGGTCTGTGGTGAACTACTCACGCATCATCAGAGGGGCAATGGAGTTGATGTAGATGCCCTCCGTGATAGAATCCCCCTCCGACAAATTACCGAAAAAGGCTCCAAGACTGGATCTCTCGGGAACAGAGGCTTCTGGCGGCGGAAAAGTGTTTTCATGGCTCTTTCTGATAATGATGGATATTTGGGTATTTATAGGATGAAGATTAGGGTTAGAGGAGGTGCCAGGGGCCCACAAGCCTGTCCGACGCGGGGTACCCCCTGGCCACGGCAAGCGGGCTTGTGCCCCGTGGCAGCTCCTCTGCCTTGGTTCTCAAATCTCGTGGCTTCCATATTTTCTAGAAAAAATCTTTCTTGAGGTTTTATTCCATATGGACTCTGTTTAATATTCCTTATTTGTGAAACTCAAAAACAAGGAAAAACAAAAAGTGACACTAGGCTCTAGATTAATAGGTTAGTCCCAAACAATATAAAATAGCATATTAATGCATATAAAACATCCAAAACATATAATATAATAGCATGGAACAATTAGAAATTATAGATACATTTGAGATGTATCAGCATCCCCAAGCTGAATTCCTTCTCGTCCTCGAGTAGGTAAATGATAAAAAAAGAATTTTTGATGTGGAATGCTTCCCAACATATTTATTCATGTAATATTCTTTATTGTGGCATGAATATTCAGATCCGTTAGATTCAAAACAATAGTCTAATATTGACATAAAAACAGTAATACTTCGAGCACACCAACAAGGTAGTCGTGTCCTTTCGAAATAACATGGCCTTAGAAAGTTATCCCTACAAAATCATATGGTCTGGCTATGCTCCATCTTCCCCACACAAAGTATCTAAATCATGCACAATCCCGATGAACAAGTCAAGAAATTGTTTCACACTTTTGGTGTTCTCAAACCTTTTCAACTCTCAGGCAATACATGAGCGTGAGCCATGGATATAGCATTATAGGTGGAGTAGAATATGGTGGGGGTGCAAGGAAAAAGGAGAAGATAGTCTCACATCAACTAGGCGTATCAACGGGCTATGGAGATGCCCATCAATAGATATCAATGTGAGTGAGTAGGGATTGCCATCCAACAAATGCACTTAGAGCTATAAGTGTATGAAATCTCAAAAAGAAAACTAAGTGGTCGTGCATAATGAATATCCACTAGTTATATTAAAGTGACAAAATAGGAGACTCTCTATCATGAAGATCATGGTGCTACTTTGAAGCACAAGTGTGGAAAAAGATAGTAGCAACTGTACCTTCTCTCTTTCTCTCATTTTTTATTTATTTTGGTGGGCTTCTTTGGCCTCTTTTTTTGTTTGACCTTTGCTGGCCTCTTTTATTTTTTGTAAAGTCCGTATACTCGTCCCAACTTGTGAGGGGGTCATAGCCTCCATCATCCTTTTCCCTCATGGGACAATGCTCTATTAATTAAAAACCATCACACTTTTATTTACTTATAACTCAAATAAAAAGAAATTACAACTCGATTCCTATTACAAGATATAACTCTATATGCAATATGAACTGATGATGCAAGTCATAGAAAAACTACATGGTGGAAGTTGCATGGAAATATATCTTGGAATGGCTATGGAAATGCCATAATAGGTAGGTATGGTGTCTGTTTTGAGGAATATATGGTGGCTGTTTTTAGGAAGGAGGGTTTGATGTACCGGTGAAAGTTGCGCGGTACTAGAGAGGCTAGCAAAGATGGAAGGGTGAGAGTGCGTATAATCCATGGACTCACATTAGTCATAAAGAACTCACATACTTATTGCAAAAGTATATTAGTCATCAAGCAAAGCATTAGATGCATGCTCCTAGGGGAGGGGTTGGTAGGAGTTAACCATCGTGCGCTCTTGACCCTCACACAAAGGTCGACAATCATTAGACAAGTCATGCTCTGACTTCGTTACATAGCGGTTCACCATACGTGCATGCTACGGGAATCACAAGCTTTAACACACGTATCTCTTCATTTCACAACTACTCACTATCATGACTCTCATATTACCATCCCTATTATGTCAAAACTATATGCAAGGAATCCAACTTCTCATAGTTGTTGATGCACTTAGTATGAAAGTTTTTATTATATCCCTCTTGGATGCCATTATATTAGGACTAAATTCATAACCTAACAAATTAACATGCTGTTTTAAGAAACTCTCAAAATAATATAAGTGAGGAATGAGAGTTCAATAATTTCTATTAAATATAACACCACCATGCTCTAAAAAGATATAAATGAAGCACTAGAGCAACATTGCCTAGCTCAAAAGATATAAGTGAAGCATATAGAGTATTCTAACAAATTCACGATTCGGCATGTCTCTATCTAAAGATGTGTGCAGCAAAGATGATTGTGGCAAACTAACAAGCAAAGACTCATATCATACAGGACGCTCCAAGAAAAACACATATCTTGTGGTGAATAAAAATATAGCCTCAAATAAATTTACCGATGGATTGAAGACGAAAGAGGGGATGCCTTCCGGGGCATCCCCAAGCTTAGCCTTTTTGGTATCCTTGAATATGACTTGGGGCGCCTTGGTCATCCCCAAGCTTAGGCTCTTGCCACTCTTTATTCCATAGTCCATCAAATCTTCACCCAAAACTTGAAAACTTCACAACACAAAACTCAACAGAAAACTCATGAGATCCGTTAGTATAAGAAAAATAAATCACCCCTTTTGGTACTATTGTGAACTCATTGTTTATTACATTTGTGTAATACCTACTGTATTATAACTTCTCCATGACTCATACCCCCCGATACGACCCATAGATGCATCAAAATAAGAAAACAACACAAAGAAAACAGAATCTGTCAAAAGCAGAACAGTCTATAGCAATCTGTAAACTTCGAATACTTCTAGAACTGTAAAAATTCTTACAAATTAGTAAACCAGGGAAATTTGTATATCAATCCTGTGTCAAAATGTCAGATCTATTTGACGCTCTTAAAAATTTAGGAAAATCATGGACTGAGCGCAAAAGTTTCTGTTTTCCAGCAAGACCAAATCAACAACTACCATAGATCACCCCCAAAGGTTTTACTTGGCTCAAACACTAATTTAAACAAAAAAACACCATTACTACAGAAGTAATAATGTGCCAAACACACCAAAACAGACGCAAAAAAACTGAAAGCAAAATTAAATTGGGTTGCCTCCCAACAAGCGCTACTGTTTAACGCCCCTAGCTAGGCAAAACGCAATAGATGTAGGTATTGTCATCTTCGGTATGCAATCCATAAGTAGCTCTCACGATAGATTCATAAGGTAATTTTATTTTCTTTCTAGGAAAGTGTCCCACGCCCTTCCCTAATGGGAATTGGAATCTAAGATCCCCTTCCTTCATATCAATAATTGCACCTTGTTCTAAGGAAAGGTCTACCAAGAATAATAGGACATGTAGGATTGCAATCTATATCAAGAACAATGAAATCTACTGGCACATAATTCCTATTTCCAACAATAAGAACATCATTAATTCTTCCCATAGGTTTCTTTATGGTGGAATCCGCAAGATGCAAATTTAAAGAGCAATCATGAAATTCACGGAAACCTAACACATCACATAAAGTTTTTGGAATAGTGGAAACGCTAGCACCCAAATCACACGAAGCATGGCACTCATAATCTTTAATATTAATCTTAATAGTAGTTTCCCACTCATCATAAAGCTTTCTAGGTATAGAAACATCCAACTCAAGTTTTTCTTCAAAAGCCTTCATCATAGCATCAACAATATGTTTAGTAAAAGCCTTGTTTTGATTATAAGCATGAGGAGAATTCAACATGGATGGAAACAAGGAAATACAATCAATCAAAGAGCAGATACCATGATTAAAGTCTTTTAAATCCAAAGGAGTGGGTTCATTGCTATTTAAAGTGTTGACCTCTTCAATCCCACTTTTATCAATCTTAGCATCAAGATCTAAAAACTCCGAATCATTGGGACGCCTTTTAACTAAAGTTGACTCATCTCTAGTCCCATAATTATGAAGATTAACATTTGAAAACAAAGATTCAATAGGAGTCACATCAATCACTTTAAGATCTTCATCAATATTATCACGAGAACATACTTTTTCAAGCCATTCACGCTTAGCACGAACTCTGGCGGTTCTTTCCTTACACTCATCAATAGAAATTCTGATAGCTTTTAAAGACTCATTAATATCATTCTTGGGAGGAATAGATCTAAGTTTTAAATAATCAATCTCAAGAGAAATTTTATCAACGTTCCTAGCCAAATCATCAATCTTGAGCAATTTTTCTTCAATCATAGCATTGAAAACTTTTTGCGTACTAATGAATTATTTAATATTACTCACAAAATCAGAGGGTATCTTATTATAATTTCCATAAGAATTGCTGTAGAAATTACCATAATTATTAGAGGAGTTACTAGGAAACGGTCTAGCGTTGAAATTACCTCTATAAACGTTATTACCAAAATTGTTCCTACCAACAAAATTCACATCCATAGATTCATTATTATTTCCAATCAAAGAAGACAAAGGCATATAATTAGTATCAATAGGATCACTCTTACTAGCAAACAATTTCATCAATTCATCCATCTTTTCACTCAAAGTATTAATTTCTTCAATAGCATGCACCTTTTTACTAGTAGGAGATCTTTCGGTGTGCCATTGAGAGTAGTTTGCCATAATATTATCTAGGAGTTTAGTAGCTTATCCTAATGTGATTTCCATAAAAGCTCCACCCATGGCGGAATCTAAGAGATTCCAAGAAGCAAAATTCAATCCAGCATAGAAAATTTGTATAATCATCCATAAACTCAAGCCATGCGCGGGGCAATTCCTAATCAAAAGTTTCGTCCTCTCACAAAATTGTGCAACATGTTCATGATAAAGTTGCGTAAAATTCATTATATCATTCCTAAGGGAGATGATCTTAGCGGGCGGAAAGTACTTGGAAATAAAAGCATCTTTACACTTATTCCATGAATCAATACTATTTTTAGGCAAAGATGAAAACCAAGTTTTAGCACGATCTCGTAGTGAGAACGGAAATAGCTTCAATTTAACAATATCATTATCCACATCTTTCTTATTTTGCACATCACACAATTCAATGAAAGTATTTAGATGGGATGCGGCATAATCATTAGCAAGGCCGGAAAATTGTTCTTTCATAACAAGATTGAGCAAAGCAGCATTAATTTCATAAGATTTCGCACTAGTGGCGGGAGCAATCGGAGTACTAATAAAATCATTATTATTAGTATTGGAAAAGTCACAAAACTTGGTATTCTCTTGAGTCATCGTGACAAAGCAATCAAGCACTCAAGCAAGCAAAAAGCAAACAGAAAGACGAACGAAAAAGGGCGAAAGGCAGATCTTTTTGAAAATCGTTTTAGAAGTGGGGAGTGGAAAATGAGAGGCAAATGGAAAATAATGTAAATTCAAGACATGAGTTTGTGATGGGTACTTGGTATTCTTGACTTGCAATGTATCTCCCCGGCAACGGTGCGAGAAATCCTTCTTGCTACTACTCGAGCATGCGTTGGTTTCCCGTGAAGAGGAACGGTTTGATGCAGCAAAGTAGATAAGTATTTCCCTCAGTTTTTGAGAACCAAGGTATCAATCCAGTAGGAAATACAAGCAAGCCACCAATAGATGTACCTGCACAATGAATCAAACTCTTGCACCCAATGCTATAAAGGGGTTGTCAAACCCTTCACGGTTACTTGCAAGGATGAGATCTACTAGATATAGATATAATAGGATGCTTGAATGGAAAGTAAAACTAAAAGTAAAAATAGGGCAGCAAGTATTTTTGGTATTTTTGGTTTTAGATCTGAAAATATAATATGGAAAATAGACCTGGGGGCCATAGGTTTCACTAGATGGCTTCTCTCATGATGGCAAGTCTTACGCTGGGTGAACAAATTACTGTCGAGCAATTGATAGAAAAGAGAATAATTATGAAGATATCCAAGGAAATGATTATGCATATAGGCTAATGTCCGTGACAAGTAGACCGAAACAATTCTGCATCTACTACTCCAGACATCGACCGACTCCTGCCTACATCTGGAGTATTAAGTTCATTTAAGAAAAGAGTAACACGTTAAGCAAGATGACATGATGTAGAGGGATAAACTCAAGAAATATGATGAAAACCCCATCTTTTTACCCTTGATGGCAACAATACAATATGTGCCTCGCTACCCCTACTTTGTCATTGGGTGAGGACACCGCAAGATTGAACCCAAAACTAAGCACTTCTCCTATTGCAAGAGTTACCAATCTAGTTGGACAAACCAAACCAATAACTCGAAGAGACTTGCAAAGATATGAAATCATGCATATAAGAATTCAGGAAGGACTCAAATAATATTCATGGATAATATGAACATAAACCCACAATTCATCAGACTCGACAAACATACCGCAAAAGAGTAGTACATCGGATAGATCTCCATGAAGATCATGAAGAACATGGTATTGAGAAGCGAAGAGAGAGAAGAAGTCATCTAGCTACTAGCTATGGACCCATAGGTCTGTGGTGAACTACTCACGCATCATCGGAGGGGCAATGGAGTTGATGTAGATGCCCTCCGTGATCGAATCCCCCTCCGGCACATAACCGGAAAAGGCTCCAAGATTGGATCTCTCGGGAACTAAGGCTTCTGGCGGCGGAAAAGTGTTTTCATGGCTCTTTCTAATAATGATGGAATATTTGGGTATTTAGAGGATGAAGATTAGGGTTAGAGTAGGTGCCAGGGGACCACAAGCCTACCCGGCGTGGGGTACCACCCTGGTCGCGGCAAGCGGGCTTGTGGCCCCATGGCAGCTCCTCTGCCTAGGTTCTCAAGTCTCGTGGCTTCCATATTTTCCAGAAAAAATCTTTCTGGAGGTTTTATTCCGCTTGGACTCTATTTAATATTCCTTATCTACGAAACTCAAAAACAAGGAAAAAACAGAAACTGGCACTAGGCTCTAGATTAATAGGTTAGTCCCAAAAATAATATAAAATATCATATTAATGCATATAAAACATCCAAAACAGATAATATAATAGCAGGGAACAATCAAAAATTATATATGCGTTGGGGACGTATCAGAGATCACCATGCATTAATGAAAGGGACTATACCATATCACATATATATATATAAACTACACGTGAAAGTTTATCCCTTTTATGCGCCCTTGTTTTGCATGATATATGTTTTAAGTAGGATTATCCCTCAAAGAATTTCAAGTAAAATTGCTGCACCATCACATGTTAAGTATTTTTATTGGCGGGCCTATGAAATTAGGGTGCTGCTAATTCTCCATAACATGGTGTGTTTGTATCAGACACTTACGAGCGAAGCATTGGTTAACTTGTCATGCCTATCAAAACAGTTCTGGGCCTCGAGGCATAAGAGTTGGCGTGGCATGAGATGTTGTAGGATCGAAAGTATGTCTAGAGGGGGGTTGATTAGACTACTTGACCAATTAAAAGTTTTGCCTATACCAAGTTTTAGGGTTGACAGTTTTTAGTATTTCATGGCAAGTCAAGTACACCCTACACATGCAACTCTAAGAGTATATAGCAGCGGAAAGTAACAACGAGCATGTATAGAAGGAATAGGGTAGGAAGATCAAACGCAATTGTAGACACCGTATTTTTTCCCGTGGTTACGATAGGTGGTGCTATCGTACGTCCATGTTTATGGAGTCTTCAACCCACGGAGGGTAATGGTCACGAGAGTCCACGAAGGGCTCCACCCAAAAGGGTCCACGAAGTAGCAACCTTGACTATTCCATACGACTTCCGTCCACAAAGGACTAGCCTCACTGTGGGTAGATCTTCACGAAGTAGGCGATCTCCTTGCCCTTACAAACTTCTTGGTTCATTCCACAACACGAAGTAGGAGGCTCCCAAGAGACACCTAACCAATCTAGGAGGCACCATCCTCCAAAAGGTAATAGGCTCAGTAATGATGATGAACTCCTTGCTCTTGTGCTTCAAGATGATAGACTCCTCAACACACAATCTCTCTCTCTCATAGGTTTGGCTTGGTAGAAGAGATGGGATTGGTGGAAACCAACTTGGGGAGGCTAGAAATCAAGATCCATATGATTGGAGTGGAAGATCTTGACCTCAACACAAGGGTAGGTGGTTCTCTCTTAGAAAATCTGATAGGATATGTATGGAATAGTTCTTAGTGCTTCTCTTTCAAGTAGGTGGTGGTGAAGGGGTATATATAGGCATCCCCAAAAATCCAACCGTTACACACAAAATGACCAACTCGGTGATGCCGATGTGTTAATCTCGGTGGTATTGAAGTGACCAAAAGGTGGCAACTTTTGAATCTCGGTAAGGCCGATATAGGAAACTCGGTTGCACCGATAAGGTGACCAATGGTCAGATTTCCAATCTCGGTGACGCCGATCCAACATTATCGGTGGGAACGAAAATGTGAATTTGCGTAACAGAAAGTTGGCAACCTAAACTCGGTGGCACCGGTATGGAATCGGTTGCACCGAAGTGGCTAGGGTTTGGCTTGAGTCTGTCTAGGTTCTGGAATCGGTGGCACCGAAGTGGGAAAGTTGGTTGCACCAATTTTGAGTGGTAGGTATAGAACGGACTTTTGTGGGAGAGTTTGTGGATGTTTTTGGCAACTATCACTTGTGCACATTTGAGCATATTCTTCACCAACAATACCTTACCCCCTTTTAATAGTATTGGCTTTCCTATGACTCAAAGTGATTTCTCACAAATATAAAATGTAGAGTCCTCTTTGTTGAAGCTTGGCCAACCTATTTCCTTGAATCTTGGGGTTTCTCCACAATCTCCTTTTGCCAATCTTATCATTGAACATTTCCTGAAATATACTTGGTGGAAACATTAGTTCATTGACTTATATGTTATTATTAATTACCAAAACCACCAAGGGAGCAAATGTGCTTTCAATATCCCCCTTTTTGGTAATTGATGACAACATATAGATCAAAGCTTCGACATATGATAAAATCAATGAAATTAATCGTCGCTTTGAGATGTATGTGATAAGCAAGAGCTCCCCCTAAATTTGTGCATTATTTAGAATTTGCGTTTGAATGCAAATGCACAATCGATTAGGTCTATGGGGCACTTCTTCCATGTCACATATAACTTGGTGGTGTGCGAGAATAATTAGAATGAATAAAAATGCACAACACAATCAAACAAAGGTGAATGATCATCTCATGAGCATTAAGATGATAGGAAATAGTAGCATCACTCATAACATAGTAGCATAACACACATGTATCTCACATCAAACCAAAAGAACGAAATGTTTTGAAAAGCAATAAAAACCAAATCGCTCTCTCGCTCAAAGCCTAAAGATCTATATACACTTCTCCCCCTTTGGAAACAAGTTACCAAAAAGTTCAAAGGTATATATCTAAACATCCTTGGGCATATCTCCTCCGGTTGTTGATGAAGGAGTCGAGATAACAGCGTCGGCGAAGATCTCTACAGACGTCGTGGATGGAGCTGGAGTGGTCACTGATGGAGCAGATGTTAATGGAGCTAAAGGATCTGGCACAGTGGCTGATCTGGAGTGAGTGGTGAACTGAGTGCCTAGCCCTAGAGGTTATTCATCCTCATCTGAAGTAGAAGAGACCCAAGTGATCTTCACGGAGTCAACTTCATGCTAAAGTTTTGTGACTATTTTCGTCAGCCTGTCCACCATATCAGTAAGGGTCTTGATTCTGGTCTCAAAGATCCTGACAAGACTATTCTGGTTGTCCAGAATCCCCTTAATGTCTTTTTGCATGCCCTGAACTGATGCAATCAATAGATCCATTTGCTCGTTCCTGGATTGTGGGACTTGAGTACTAGTGGTTCTAGCTGCCTCTGCCTCTGCCTAAGCTGCAGCTGAGGTGAGATGATCAGTATCCATCACCACAACATTGTCCTTGAGATCTGGCTGTAGGGGCAAATGTGGGTGATCTAGGGCAAATATGTGCTTCTCCAGTTTTGAGTTTATGAGCATCTGGATGTAGGGTGCATAACAGCATGAGCGCTTCTGATCAGCAGCAACCCTCTTGATTGTCTCTACAATCATGTCCATGACTCTGATCCTGGTGTGAGTGTCAAGGTGGATCAACATATTGATGGAGTGGCCTCAAATCATCTTGTCATCTCCGAACATGGGCATCAAGGTATGCCTCAGAATAGTGTTGATAGTGTGGAGGCCATCCTGGAGAAAATAGATTGATCCTAGCCTATGAGACTTCACATTGGCAGCAGGGATCTCCTTGTACATGTTAGCCATAGCATTGTGACTAGCCTTGGATTCTGAGTAGACATCCAGGTCACCATCCTGTGCTTCAGGAACTCCTAAGATATCAGCCCATTCTTCAATTGTTGATTCATATCTTGCACCTTCAGTCATCCACACAATTCTACCATCTCCGTAGAAGTGTGAAGTGGAGTAGAACTGCATGATCATCTCGTCATTCCATGCTGTGAATTCTCTGCCAATGAACTCATCCAGACCTATGCAGTGGAAGTTATCCTGGACACTTGGAAAGTAGTCCTCATTCTCCTTGATGTACTTCCAATCAACGTAACGCATGTCACTGACAGCTGGACTCTTGTCAAAGAGCATGGTCTCATAGAAGTCTTGTTGCTCCTTGGTATAGAACATGTGGTCCACAGCTATTTTCTTCCTCTGGGCATAAGGATCTATAGCTCTCCATGCCCTCAATCCTGAGTCCTTCCTCTTCTTCATGTCCTCAGTTAGTGGGTAGCTGGCATTGTGAACTGGAAGGTGTGGTCTGAGTTTCATCAGTGTTGTCAAGTCATCCACATCATCAACTCTGGAAGCAGTTCCTTTGTTCTTCTCAAAAGCTGGAATCTGCCTAGTTGTCCTCTTGGGCTTCTCAGTAGCCTTCTTGGATGTGTTGGTCTTAGGCATAGCATCAGACATCAGTTTCTTTGCCTTCTTCTTGGGAGGAGCCTTTGTAGCTAGCTCAACCTCCTCTTCCTCAGCAGCAGCAGCTTCTTCTGGATCCTCAAACATAGAGGTAGGCCTGCCAGTTACATGAATGATCCTCTTTCTGGACTTCTTCTCCCCTGCCTTATTAGGCATAGCTCTCTTGGGGATCTCAATAGACATTGTTGCTCTGGCACTCTCATGAGCCTTGAAGGTAGAAGCTGGAGCATATATTTTGCTGACAACCCTTCTAGAGGAAGTAGATTCAGTTGCAGACTTCTCTTGCTTTTTAACAAGAATCTCCTCAGGCACAAAGTCTGAATATTCTTCATATGAGTTCAACTTCTTCCTGGTTCTGGTTGCAGCCTTGGGAAACCCATGAGAGCTGGGGGTGCCTGGATCTGAGAATGAACTGGGCTCTAGGCTTGTTCCTGAACTCATGTCTGCTCCCTGATGTGACCTGTTCTGACTGTCTTCTGAACTTGACATGCTGACCCTGTGAATAGAGTATAGATGAGCAGAAGGAGATGAGTTATCACAAAATGAGGCTGGTTTTGAAATTTGAGCAGTTAGTTTTTCAAAAGTTTTGCAATCTGTCACATACATATCGGTACAGCCGAAATGAATTTTTCGATGGGGCCGAGATAGACCAACTCCTTAACAGGAACTTGGCAGTCTTTTTGGTAGGACCAAAAAGAGCCACTCGGTTCCACCGAGTCAGTTCTTAGCCACATAGAAAAGTATATCGGTGAGACCGATTTTTCCGTTTCGATTCCACCGAGATGTATCGAGCGGACAGCAAAACCCTAGAAAAATTCATCTAACTCGAGATTTTGTAGATTTGGTTGGATGGATATATGAGCAAGGGGTGGCTTATAGAGAAAATTAAGTCCAATGCGCAAGAATCAGAATGGGAGCACATTAGAGATCGAATCCGTACCCTAACTTGGCACGGATCCTCTACGGCAGCGACGATGGGGTAGATTGCGCCGACGGAGGCGATTCCCGGCGGCGGAGGAGCTCGGGAAGACAAGGGCGACGACCAGGGGTCTCGAGGCGGAAGCTTAGGGTTTTGGGGCGCGATGTTGAAGATTGAAATTTCAAAGCGTTGGGGGTCCACAGCATATATACCCTTCAGTGTCGGTGATACCGATTTTATGTTTTCGGTGTCACCGAGTTCCACAACTGTCAGCTGACAGGGAAACTTGGTGTAACCGAGAATATGAAATCGGTGTTACCAAGATTGAAAACCAGATCAACCCTAGGCATTCGGTGAGACCATGTTTTTGGGATTGGTTCCACCGAGTTGCACCTGGGAGGTTTTAATGGTTAGTCCTTGTCGATACGGAACTCCGAGTGCTCCACACACAGAGGGATCAAAAAGCACTTGTTCGAATTTTGTGATGGAGCATGAATGGAATATGAGGTGAGAAAGCATAGATAGCTGAAGAGTGGTCCTAGGCATTCTTGTCCATCCAATTGGTAAAAGATAAATCAAAAGCCAAATAGCAACAATTGGATGTCCTTGAATGAGAAAATAAATGCAGACCAACATGCTCACACAATAAGATGTCAAAATAAATCATGACAAACATGCACAAACACTCTAGCATCTAACAACCACTTGGGTGATGATGAAGTCATCTATATATGAGTATTTGACTTGGGAGCCAAGTAAGAGTACTTGATCATAGGTCATACTCATCATTTAAGCACAAGTGCGGTTACCACTTTTTCATAAAGCATTCAATGGTGTCACATACTAAGAGATGCTTTGACTCAAGTCTTAGAGAAAAGCTCCCCCTTAATGTGACATCCCCCCATAAGAGGGATAAACTAACCTTGGGCCTTGTCGATGAAGACTTCATGTTGGTGAGGTAGTTGTGGATGCTAAATGTTGATGAAGATCACCAAGAGTTGGGAGCATACTTGTTGTTTCCTTACTTCTCTCACCTACATGGGTTAGTCCCAACACACAAGAGAAAAATACAAGGATATCTATGGACATGGAGTGCAAAGAATGTGTTATGATGTCCATTGATTTGTTGATTACCTTGTCCCTTGCTTACCTTTGAGGGAATGTGTGACTCCTTGAACTATTGCATTGAGTTGATGTTGAGTGCAAAAAGTCCTTGCCAATAATGAATGTGAGTGAATTTCATTGGCGGAGTCACCCCTCAAGAACTTACTAGTTCTTCTTGGGGACCCACATCAAGTTGATGGGGATCCTTGGTGTTGAAGTGGCCTTTGTAGTAGTTGATCTTGAAGTATCCTTGGGAACCCACTCCACCAAAGCTAGGGGTTCATCTTCATATGAGTCAATGTCCTCTGGAAGCTTGTTCTTGCCCTTGAGCTTGTGGTCTTATGGTGGAAGGTCATCTTGAGTGTTTGTCTCCTTGGGAAGAGTATTTTCATACTTATCCTTTTGAGGAACAAACTTGGGCTTGGTATATTGACCTTCTTCCCATTCAACTCCATTAGCGTTGAAGTAGCCAACACCATAATTATTCCGGTATCCTTAGTGCTTGCGTACAATTTCCTCAAATTGCTTACATCCGACAAGACTCTTGTAGATACCCTTTTCTATAATTCCTTTCAATAAAGCATTTTCTTGCTCAAGTGTAACTTGGCTAAGAGAATCATCATTGGTGGAATCAATAGAACTACTAGAAGCAACATCATTTGGTTTAGCATTTATGTTGTTGCTACTAGATGAAGAACCTTTCTTGCCTTTGTCACTAGATTGCTTAGTTTTAACTTGAGGCATGAAGGTAGACAAGAGTAGTCGTTTGTCTAGATAAGATGAGGTCTTCTTTCGAAGATCGTCATTGATAGCTTTGAGAAACTCATGCTCTTGCTCCAAGTTGAGCTTCTCGAAGCGTAGCTTCTGATGAGTTCTCACAAGCTCTCTATGATCTTGGAGAGTAGATTCATGAGCTAACTTAAGAGTGTTTAGTTCTTTAGTTAGTTGTTCTATTGTCATCTTATCATCATCAAATGAATTATCTTGACTAGCATGAGAATTATCAAGTTCATTTTGATCAATATCACTAGTTTTATCAAAAAGCAAGTCATCATCACAAAGTAAATCATCTTCATCACTATCAAAATCAAGATACTCGGGGTGTGATACCTTGGGGCCTTTAGACATGAAGCAACTTCCACTCCCTTCGTTTGGTTAATCAAATAGATCGTTGGAGTTGGTAGTCACTAGAGCAATTCCGGCAACACCATCATCTTGACTATAGTCGGAGTCAGAGTGATAGCTTCTCTCAGAGTTGTTGTCGGAGTCGGAGCCGGAAACCCATTCACCAACATGAGCTTGATGTTTTCTTCTTGTGTAGATCTTGGTGTACTTGTCCTTCTTCTCTGAATCTCTACTTCTCCTTGAGTGTCTTCGTTCATAACGATCATCTCTACTCCTTCTCTCTCTTTGTGGTGACTCATTTCTTGAGCTTCGTCTTTGAGGTGACTCTTTTCTTCTTTTGTAGGGAGCCATGCACTCATTTGAGTAGTGTCCGGGCTTCCCACAATTGTAGCAATTGGGGTCACAACTTGACGAACGCTTCTCCTCATATCTTGAATTGGAGTTTCTTTCTTTCCCTCTATTCTTGTAGAACTTGTTGAATTTCTTAACCATGAGGCTTATCTCTTCATTGGTGACAAGGTTGTTGCTTGAAGTTGCAGGAGCATCACTTGTGTCTTTGTAAGCACTGCTAGACTTGTGATGAAGCTCTTCTTTATCTTTGAGTGTCATCTCATGAGCAACAATCCTTCCAATGACTTCCGTAGGCTTGAGATCTTTGTAGTTTGGCATCATTTGGATTAATGTGCACACGGTGTCGTATCTCTCATCCAAAGCTCTAAGTATCTTCTTGATGATGAATTTGTCGGTCATTTCTTCGCTTCCGAAGCCGGCAATCTCATTGGTGATGAGAGCTAGCCTAGAGTACATCTCTGTGACTCCTTCACCATCCTTCATCTTGAACTTGTCAAGCTGACCTTGAAGAACATCTAACTTGGATTCTCTCACGGACTCGGTTCCTTCGTGTAACATCCCAAAATTTCATATTGGAATGTTATGATATATAGCTATGCATCATCATCACATTGCTCGAATGAATGGAATAGTTGAAGTCTTTCCCTTGATTTCTGAAGTGCACTTCCATCTTTCCCTTTTTCTTGTTTCACCTATTTGAAAACTTCTGGAAAAGTTCAAAGAAAAGAGGGGACTAACATGACACTCGACACCAGGGTCATCTTGGTGAAATATTGGGACAATAAAACCAGGGGGATATTTGAAAAATATTTGCAAAAGGTTCTAAAACCAAATAGGCATTTTCTGAAAATAATTATTTTTTCAAAGTATTCAAATGACAGAGGAAAAATGTTCACTGAATAGCATTAATTCTCCTGATCATTTATATATATATATATTTCCTATATTTGGAAATGTTTTGAATACTTTTAAATGAATTTTACTGCTCTGGATATTAAAAAGGAAACGATTTAATTCGAAACGGGCCGGCCCATTGCAGTTAAGTCCCGAAACCGCTCCGAGCCAACGGATCGACGCGCTGACGTCACCCTCTCTCTCTCTCTGAAACCCCGGCCCCACCGTCCGATCCTGAAGGCGCCGCGGTCGCCTTCTTCCTCGCGCGCGCGCCGCCGTTGCCGGAGATCCCTCTCCCGGATCTCCCTCCTCTTTCCTTCCCCGACCACCGCTCCGGCCCTATAAGTACCCCGTCGACTCCCCGCACTCCATTCCACCCCCGAAGCCCACTCTACCTCACCAGAGCGCTGCCCCAAGAGCTCGCTGGAGTTCGACACTCGACAGAACCCTTCCAAAGCACCTGCCCGTCGCTCTGTCGTCCCCACTCCCCTCCGACCCCACCAGAGCATGCCGAAGACCCGCTGTCGTCGTTTGCACCCCTCGGATGCCATCCCCAACCACCGGAGCACCTTCCCTGATGACCTCGCCGCCTCGGCCTCGCCAGAGAACCCCCTCGCCGGCCACTCCCTTCTCTGTAAGCCACCTCTCCCTCTCTTAGCCGTTCGATCCAGATCCGACGCATAGGATTAGATCATTTTAAAAGCCGAACCGGTACGCGCTAAGCTTCGGTCACCCGCCCGCAAATGCCCGAACGCACACCCCGTAGCCAACCAGAGAACGACACGTCACCCTGTTCGTTCGATCAGTTTTTCTTTTCTTTTCTTTTATGTTTTAGAAAACAGAATGTTTTCTGTTTTCGTTTTTATCATATCTTTTAAACCACTTAGTGTTCGTAGTTTATGACTGTATGCTTAGATTTCAAATTTGAGCTTTAAATTTTGAATCTAATCAAAATTTTCCAAATTACTAAAATTTCTATAACTATAGTTTAAAAATATATTTTTGAGTGAATCTTTTTGCCACTGTTTGGTATTAGTTAAACCTATCATTCTACATGATTTGAGTAATTTTTTAATAAATTTAGTTACTGTTTTTAACAAAATCAGAATCTGTTTAGTTCTTAATGTAGTTTAGTTATCTTAGATTTTAATTTAGTTGAACCTGAATTAGTTTAACTTTGTTAGTAGTTTTTCTTTAGTTTCTGTTGTTTCAAACATTTAGGTAACATAACTTGATAATATTTAAAATGATTGTTTAGTTTTATACCATGTTGTTATAGGAATCTTTATATCTTTTTCATTAGGTATAGTTTTATAAAACAATTTAGTTTTACTTTCATAAAACTAGTTAGATGATTTAGTTAGATTTCTAATAAATAATTTTAGTAATTCAATTCTGTTAAGTAATATGATGATAATAATATTAGTGTTAATAATATTATTGTTTTAGTTTCCTATTCCAAAGTTATAGGAACATTCTAGTTATTTTCATTTTAGTAGTGTTTCTTTACACAAAAGTTTTAGTGAATTTGATTCTGTTTAATAAAATTGATTTTATTTACTATTTCTTTTCTACTAGCTATTGCTTGGTTGTTTGCCTTAAAGTAGTAGTAGTAGAAGTTTTTGACACTACAAATTTTTGTGAGTCAAAATATTCTTTTTATTTTGATTCCTTTCTCTTGATTGATACTATTGAATGTTTTAGTATTGTTTGTTTAACCTTGCTGAATTGTGTGAATTGTTTTGTATTTATGCTTATGGTGTACTCTTGTTTGATTCGTTAGATAATCTGGAGTGTGAAGCTTGTTATCTAGAGTCACTTGATTTCGAGGATCGTCGGCAAGGCAAGTCACTTTGACCATGTATACCTATGTTTTATTGCATTAGTTCTTCCATCTCCCAAATTGCATGCAAAGTAGGTAAATTGGAAACTTGGTTACTTATTGTAGTATCATGTGGTAGGTACCCCCCCCTCAACCCCCTTGGACACATTGGCCCCGGGAAACGTTGTTTTACATTTTGCTATGCTATTAGTAGACGGGGTTGGTTGTGTGATTCATGAGAGTTGAGAGTTAATAATTTCAAGACCTACCTGATGATCAAGTCTTCAAGACTTCAAGTTTTCAACTTACCTCTAGGTGGATGATGGTTGAATGGCGCCCTGGAGAAACCAGTGGTTAGCCTAGATGATGCTGGAGATGTGCCGGTATTCATGCGGAAAGGTCCACCCAGGCACAAAGAGATGGATGGATGCTTACAGACCCAAGGCTTACCTGCATAGCCACAAGTCATTATGGGCTCTGGCTTGGTTGGATATCGTGGTGACCCTGGACAGGCGGTGCTACGAGATGTAGAAGAACAGTAGGAAAGGATGGGCACCGACAGAGTCGCAGGGAAACCCTTTGGAAGACCATGTTTTGGTCATCCGTTTCTCAAACACCGTGAAGTGCGAGAAATCAAACGGAGGAGACCAAATCTTGTGGGGAACGTGTACAAAACTCTGCAGAGTACCCAAACCTAATCGATTAGCCATGTCCACGGTCATGGACAGTTTGAGCCAAAGGAACTGAAACTATCTGGAACTCTCAACACAGTTAATTATATTGATGTGGGTTATTAATGTCAACTTGGGTATGATAATTGGTTGGTGGAACCATCTCATTAAACAACCAACATTGTAGTAATTATGCCCTTGCCCTCTCTTGTTGTAGGAAAAAATTGGCTTTATGCAAAAACTTACCACCCCACCTGCCATATTTGCATATAGACTAGATGATTACTTTACCCCCTCTCTTGTGACTTTGCCGGCATATTCAATATGCTGACCTATATGGCTGCAACGTATCATGTTGCAGAGTACTTTTCTGACCAGGAGTGAGGATACGCTCTACGCTCGGTGAGATGCCCTTGGAGTCAGATGGACTCATCTACCTTCGATGCTTCCGCAAGCTTATGGTTTAGTTTATCTCATGAGTTGGCTTTCAGCCACTTTATTGTAATCATTATTGTAATAGAGGACTCGATATGAGATTTCGATTAATTTATGCTGTGTGATTTCCCTTTGATATATACATTGATGTACCGTGTGCGTACCAGCATGATCTTGGGATGGTACAGAGACACCGGAGATTCGACCTTTCAGGTCGGGTCGCTACAGAAATGGCATCAGAGCACACGGTGACCGTAGGACGTAACCTCTAGGATTGGAACAGCCTTAGGATTTATTTCCCTTTTGTCTTTAAAATTCTTATACTCTCATCTACTCGTTTCTGACTTCCCTCCGATTATTTCAAAAATTTATAGATGGCCACCTTCATCCCAGTGTTGATCACGGAGTTTTGCCAACCTGACGCAACGATGCCCTTTGGCAAGGAGCTGATGAGGATCGTCAGGGATGTGAGGATTGCTTTGCCGAGCAACACCAGGACTCCTATCATGTCTTTTCCACAAGACGGACGCTACAGGATCGAGGTGCACATCCCAGGGAAGACCTTTGGGAATCGGAAGGAACCCATCGACTTCAAGTTTTGGCACCCAGTTGGATACTTGGGAGGGACATGGCCATTCATCGTGCCCTTGGACGTATTCAGGAGGAATACAGAGGTGGAACCATTTCACCAGGACTCAGCGTGGTTTGTCGCATGGATGCCAATGGAACATCATAACCACTCCCACTGAAGACACCACCATTTCCTATATCCAGACCTTGAGTGGAAGGTATAGAACAGACTTTGGTGGGAGAGTTTGTGGATGCTTTTGGCGACTATCACTTGTGCACATTTGAGCATATTGTTCACCAACAAAACCTTACCCCCTTTTAATAGTATTGGCTTTCCTATGACTCAAAGTGATTTCTCGCAAATATAAAATGTAGAGTCCTCTTGCTTGAAGCTTGGCCAACCTATTTCCTTGAATCTTGGGGTTTCTCCACAATCTCCTTTTGCCAATCCTATCATTGAACATTTCCTGAAATATACTTGGTGGAAACATTAGTTCAATGACTTATATGTTGTTATTAATTACCAAAACCACCAAGGGAGCAAATGTGCTTTCAGATGTCCCCAACAAACAAGAGTCGTATAGAGATACTATTAGCAAGTGTTTGCTTACCGAGTAATCTAGTCTTCTGGCGGTGATACAAAAACGCACTAGTTTACATGTAGAACTTGGATCTTGAAGCGCTAAGAATCAATGGAGGGATGTTGATTTTAGTGGGAGTAATGTTCTTATTAAAATGTTTAATTTGAATTACTCTTTATGAATACATGTCTTAGTGTTTTGCATATTTCTATCGTAGATCAATGCCACCACTTGCTCAACCCAGTTTTTCGTTGAAATCAATCCTAGAAAAGGATAAACTGAATGGAACAAACTTTACCACCTGGTATAGAAATTTGAGAATTGTTCTGAGGCATGATAAAAAGTAACATGTCCTAAGGAACCCCTTCCAGAGGAACCTGTCGAGAATGCTAATGTCACGGCCAGGAATGCCCACCAGAAACTCTTTGATGAGTCAAACGAGATCAGCTGTCTCATGTTGGCTTCTATGGATCCCGATCTGCAGCAGCATTTCGAAAACATTGAGGCTTTCAATATGATCGAGAACCTCAAGAGCATGTTTCATATGCAAGCAAGTACCGAAATGTTCAACTTTTGTTGATCCTTGATGGATTCTAAGCTGAAAGAGGATGATCCACTGAGCCCGCAAGTGATAAATATGATCGGATACATGCAAGCTTTTGATCTGTTAGGCTTCCCACTTGGGGATGAACTGTCCACATATACAATTCTGGCTTCTCTTCCGATTAGCTATGGGGTGTTCATCTCGAACTTCCATACGAACGGCATGGAAAAGAAGCACACTAAATTGCATGGGATGTTGAAAGTGGCAGGATATCAAGAAAGGCACGCATCAAGTGTTGATGGTGCAGAACACGACAAAGTTCAATAAGATCTGGTCCAAGAAAAAGACTAAGGCAAAGGTCAAGAAGGCAACTCCTGCTATTGCCGCCTCGCCCAAGTCCGGACCAAACATGGGGACCATTTTCTTTCACTGCAAGGAAATCGGTCACTGGAAGAGGAACTGCAGCAAGTGGCTTGCCTAGATAGGCAAGAAGACTGGAAGTGTGACTTCTTCTTCAGGTACAATTTTTGTATATGTTATAGACATTTTTCTTGCTGATATTTCGGGTATCTCTTGGGTATATGATACTGGATCAGTTGTTCACATATAACCCGATGCAGGGGCTAAGAAGGACTAGGAATGTTGCAAGAGGAAAAGTTGACATACACGTGGGGAATAAAGCAAGAGTTGTTGCATTAGCCATTCGCACCATGCAACTTAATTTACCGTCAAGATATGTAATGGAACTTGATAATTATTATTATGTTCCTGCATTAAGTCGAAATATTATTTCGGCCCCATGTTTGATGAGGCAAGGTTATGCATTCAGTATTAAGGACAATGGTTCTCCTATTTACTTGAATAAAATGTTTTATGGCTTTGCGCCTGTTGTGAACGGGTTATTTATATTAGATCTTGAAGGTGAATCTGTCTATAACATAAATGTCAAGAGGCATAAGCCTAACGAGAAAAATCTGACTTACATCTGGCGTTGTCGACTAGGACACGTTAGTCAAAAGCACATGAAGAAGCTCCATGATGATGAAACTCTAACTTCATTTGATTTTGAATCATTCGAGACATGCGAGTCATGCCTACTCGGCAAGATGACTAGTACTCCTTTTGCAAAGAGTTGTGAGAGGGCGTCTGAGCTATTGGAACTTATACATAGTGATGTATATGGACCAATGAGCACGACAGCTAGAGGTGGTTTCCAATACTTCGTGACTTTACTAACGACTTTAGTAGATATGTATATATCTACTTGATGAGGCACATGTCAATTTGTTTGAAAAGTTCAAGGAGTTTCAGAACGAAGTGGAAAATCAACTCAACAAGACAATCAAGCTTCTACAATCTGATAGTGGAGGTGAGTATATGAGCGAGGAGTTTGATGATCATCTGAAGAGTCGTGGAATAGTTCCACAACTCACTCCTCCAGGTACGCCACGGAGAAATGGTGTGTTAGAACGGAGGAATCAGACTTTGTTAGACATGGTCTGATCGATGATGAGTCAGTCGGATTTACGCTTGTCATTTTGGGGGTACGCACTAGAAACCGCAGCTTTCACACTAAACAGGGTACCATCAAAGTTCGTAGATAAGACACCATATGAGATATGGACAACAAAGAGTCATAGTTTGTATTTTCTAAAGATTTGGGGTTCTGAAGCATATGTCAAGTGACTTCATTCAGACAAGCTCACACCCAAGTCATACAAGTGCATATTCGTGGGATATCCGAGGGAAACCTTGGGATATTACTTTATAACCGTGAAGCGGGCAAAGTTTTTGTCGCTCGACATGGAGTTTTCCTTGAGAAAGAATTTCTCAATTGGAAGGCTAGTGGGAGGTCGGTCCGACTCAAAGAAATTCGAGAGCCACATAGGGACGTTCCGGCAAGTGATTCAATCACAGCGGAGTTGGTCAAGGAACCCGTTGTGGAGTCGGCGTCGGTTCCACGTAGGTCAGAAAGGTTGCACAATATGCATGATTGTAATGTGTTGTTCTTGGAGAACAATGAACCGACCACGTATGCAGAAGCGATGGTGAGCCCTGATTCCGAGTTGTCGCTTGAGGCCATGAGATCTGAATTAAAGTCCATGGATGACAATAAAGTTTGGAACTTGGTTGATCCACCAAATTGCGTTCGAATGGATCTTTTAGAAGAAAACCGATATGGATGGAAATGTTACAGTCCATAAGGCTCGACTTGTTGCTAAAGGTTATCAACAAGTTCAAGGAGTTGACTATGGTGAGACTTATTCATCGGTAGCGGCGGCTAAATCAATTCGGATCATTCTTGCTATAGCTGCATATTTTGACTATGAGATATGACAGATGGATGACAAAATGGCTTTCCTTATTGGAAATTTAATCGAGGACGTGTATATGACATAGCCCGAGGGTTTTGTCGAACAAAAGAATGATGGCATGGTATGCAAGCTTCATAGATGCATTTATGGATTGAGGCAAGCATCTCGGAATTGGAACATTCGTTTTAATGAAGCGGTTAAAGAGTTTGGGTTCATCAAGAACGACTATGATCATTGTGTATTCAAGAAGGTCAGTGGGAGCTTAGTTACATTTCTGATCTTCTATGCGGATGACATACTTTTGATTGGAAATGATGTTCAAATTCTTGAATCTGCCAAGGACTCATTGAAAAATAGTTTTCTGATGAAAAACTTGGGAGAAGCAGCTTATATTCTGAGAATCAAGATCTATAGAGATAGATCGAGAAGTCTTATTGGATTAAGCCAAAGTGCGTATATAGAAAGGTGTTGAAGCGGTTCAACATGCAAGATGCCAAGAAAGGGTTCTTGCCCATGTCACATGGCATTAGTCTTAGCAAGACTCGGAGTCCCTTGACTCTTGATGAGTGAAGACGCATGGATGGGATTTTGTATGCTTCGACTATCAGGTCCATCATGTATGCTATGGTATGTACTCGTCCTGATGTTAGCTTTGCTCTAAGCATAGTAGGCAGATACCAGGATGATCGAGGTGAGAGTCACTGGACAGCGGTAAAGAATATCCTTAAATACTTGAGAAGGGCAAAGGATATGTTCCTAGTTACATTGATGCTAGTTTCCAAACCGATAGGGATGATAGTCGATCACAATCCAGGTTTGTGTTCATTCTGAATGGAGGAGCAGTGAGCTAGAGGAGTGTCAAGCAAGATACGGTAGCTGATTCTACAATGAAGGTTGAGTACATTGCGGCTTCGAAAAAAAGGTGTTTGGGTGAAGAATTGTATTTCTGATCTTGGAGTGGTTCAGGACTCGTCCAATCCATTGGACCTCTATTGTGATAATAGTTGTGCTATCACACAAGTCAAAGAACCACAGAACCATAATAAAACCCAACACATACTCAGGCGTTGTAACCTTATTCGTGACATTGTCGAGAGAGGCGAGGTAAACATATGCAGGGTACACACGGATGCAAATGTTGCTGATCCATTAACGAATCCTCTCTCGTAGTGTAAGCATGATGTGCACATGAGTTCCATGGGCATACGATGCCTATATGATTGACTCTAGTGCAAGTGGGGGACTCTTAGAAATATGCCCTAGAGGCAATCATGTGATGATTTCATTTCCTATGTATTCATGAGTATTTTGTATTGTCCTTGAACATCATCAGAGATATGTATCAATAAGTACGTGACTTATTTGTGAGACCATATATTGTAACATGAGTGTTCTAATAGTCCCTAGTTGTTAAGGTTATGTGGACACATATCCTTTACTAGTATACGATTCAACTGATGACTATGTTTCACAAGTCATGTGCATAGAGATGCTAAAATGATAGTATGGACTTGGGGATAGAGATCACCGAGTCGGACATACCCACTTTGAGACACAGCGAGATAATGTCATCTCTTAGTCTCAAGTACAATTCATATGCCATGTCCTAGACCTAAGGTCCTCGTATGTTCTCGGGATGAGGATCAACTTACTAAGGGTCTATCAAACGCTACTTCCTAGCTAGTGAGTTATAAAGATAGCTTTCGGGTGAGTCGTGAGACATGGTTGACCAAGATGGGATTTTACCCTCCATGAGGAGAGATATTGTCTGGGCCATCTTGAGTGATCAGATTCAGAAAGCATGGCCATGCGACATGGGTTAAGTGTTAACCCGGTTCAGTAATCTGTATCAGAATTTTGAGAAGAGATGTCGAGCTACCACAAGGGTGACAAGTACTCGCGTTGAGCTTGACAACCTATATCATGAGGAAAAATTAATGTTGTATATGACACATTGTCGAGGTTCGTCTAACGACTTTGCACACACATGGGAGTTGGCATGTTCTGCTAGGAGCCGCTACCGACTGTCGACTCGGGTCGTGTCTATGTGTACGTGAACCTATAGGGTCACACACTTAAGGGATTGCAGCCCATTCGGATTGTATCCGAATGGAAAATGGTACTAGACTCATCGTGGGCCTCGAGTGTTGAGCCCACCTCGGAGGTCTATATAAAGGAGAGTGGGCACACCTTTCAGGGTTGATATTTTTCTCTCCTCGACGGCCATCGCCACTCACCATGCCACCATGTCGTGTGATCGGCCCTAGAAGTCCAATGCTTCCCCCATACGTGTGGTTACCTTGGAGGCACCGCATGTACGGTGCTTGGATGAACCGTTCATCCGATCCGCGACGAACCATTCGAGGGATCAGCGAGGAGTTGTTCATGGGAGATCAGTTCTCGTGGGAGATTGGCTACAGGAGGAGGAGAGGAATTAGCTGATCGACTACACGCATCACCAACTCTACTCCTGCTATGGTGACTGCGCGTCTAGTGGCAAACTCGATCCTGTGATCTATTTCCAACAACATGTTCTTGGGTGCGCGACAGAATTTTTTTCATTTCGCGCTACTATAGTGTACCGCGTGTGCCAACACGGTGCGCACTTCCTGTGTAGCGTGCGGGGCGGCAAGGTTTTCTTAATAATAGTTTGGCACTCATGATGCCAAACTCTTGGTCGGCTCACCTAGGTGATGGGAAAATTTCCTCCAAAAAGACGTCTGACAACCCTTTCATGAAAAAGATGAACTCGGGTCGGATTCGTTTTCGCGTGGAACACATATCCGAAAAATTGCCATACACATCAGATGTTTCTGTGAGTTTGAACGGTTGGATCGAGCTGAAATTTTTAGGGTTGATTGTTAGTGCAATTATGCATCAGATGAATGATGGGATCTTCCGAACGATGTCTGAGCAAGACGCTAGACTCCACGCCCTATACTCGTCCAGGTTCTCATCCAGATTCGACACAGCTCCAGTATATCGGAGATTGCCGGAGATTCCTCCATCAGAACATGACAAAATTTTGCATGAATATTGTAGATTCAATTACTTACAATTCCATCAATGAAATCATTGAAGAGACTCCCGAGGAAACGGGGACGGAGAAAACTACTTCGTTGTTTGGAAAAAACTGCTGCCAATCTGTAGAGGGGCCATCAATTCTTCGGCGATCCCAAAGTGGAACTCTCAATGAAAACACCAATGTCGGTGTCAAAACTGGCAGATCTTAGGTAGGGGTCCTGAGCTGTGGATCTTGGATCAATGGGGAACATGAAACAGAGAAAAGGATGTTTACCCAGGTTTGGGCCCTCTCGAAGTGGTAAAACCCTACGCTGTCCTTTAATTGTATGGATGAGTGTATGACGATTACAGAGTCGATCTACCATGAGATCACATGAACTAAACCCTGGATGAGTCAGAGTAATGGTTCTCTATATGAGATTTTCTATTGACTAGCTTGGTCTTAGCTTATATAATATACCATAGGCTTATCATAACAAGAGTCCTAGTCGGCTACGTCGGTGGAGAGGAGTCCTTGTCTTGATCTCCAAGTCTTGTAGAATCTTCCTCGTATATGTAACAAGCTATCCGAAATGGCTCAATAGTGAATGGCCTTGGGGGTCCTCGGGCCGACTCACTAGTCAGGAGACGACATGGTGAGTACCCTCTAGTCCCAAACACCATCAGTAGCCCCCTGAACCGGTCTTCAAGTTGGGGACACTTCTCGGTTCTTATGAACGGTTCTTCATCTTCGGTCTTTGTTCTTGAAAATTAGTTCAATAAATCTTCCCATATTTGATCTTGAGGATCGCCGAGGTGAATAGGAAGAGTTCACACGTCGGTCATGCGAGGATCCCATTTAAGCTATCGGCCTTTATTAATGACTCATTATTTTTACGCCACACCTCGGGTTTGGAGTGTTTCCCATGCGGCGATGTATTTTGCGTCCGAGCTGCAATGTCGAATTGAATCCGAGGTGTCTTTTTGCATCTGAGCTCTAAGGGAGTCCTGGATTAAGGGGTCCTCAGATGGCCAACTTGTTTCCCATGGGTTGGACTATATGGGCCACAAAGTGACCATTGGGTGATCAAGGGCCCTGTCGCCAGGGTGGAAGCTTCAAGGAGCCATGGCGTGTCCTCCAAGTTGTCAACCGTAGATACGCATGTTTATCTCTTCGACATGTAACCGACCATGTGTAAACCCTAAGGACCCTCGGCATCTATATAAGTCAGAGGGTCTTAGTTTGTAGAGAGAGAACAACTCATCTAGGGTTTAGCTCTTTGATCTCGAGGTAGATCGACTCTGTAACCTATACATCATCAATACAATCAAGCAGGACGTAGGGTATTACCTCCATAGGAGGGCCCAAACCTGGGTAAAACCTTGTCCTCTTCGTCTCCTGTTACCATCGATTCTAGTCTCACAGCTCGGGACCCCCTATCCGAGATCCGCCGGTTTTGACACCGACAAGCTCCAACACTGATTGGCGTCTAAGGTGTCTTCTTGCAGCCGAGCTCCAACGTTGTTCGGCATCTGAAGTGCTTTTTTGCAGCCGAGGTCCAATGATGTTCGGCATCCGAGGTGTCTTCTTGCAGCTGAGCTCCAACATTGTTCGGCATCCGAGCTTTATGCCAGACTACTTCTAAGGCGGTGCACTACCTCGGTCGTGGGCTGATTTTTGTTGATTTTTTCGATTGGTGCAATTTATTCTCTCACGAGCTGTATAACTAGTACCCCCGAGACTTGGGTTGGGAAACATGGCCGACCTTGGTATCGTATCTCCTGGAAGTGGTTCAACTATTGCGTACGTTTTGACAACGCCAAGGTGAGCTCGACGGGAAAGATGCCGAACTATGGGTCAAAAAAGATTTCCCGTGCTGAACCACCACGTAGAACACCTTAAACAAAAGGATGACCTGCCTCCTGAAAGAAAAGCATAAAAATAGGTTAAATGTGCCATAAGCTTGGAAAACCAACAAACTTTAGCAAAAAATTACGTCCGAACTAAATCACATTTCTTGGTGCCAATCCAAAAATTGGTCTTAAAATTAATTTTTGCTTATGTCGTGCTTTAAGATGATACATCCAATCTCCACACTTCAAGGGGGTGAGCCTTCGGCTTCAACTTCCATGTCCCAAAGGCAGAGTGTTTCTTTGAGGTCTGTTTTGCGAACTAAACTTGAGCGGCTTTAGAAAGAAAGTAGGCTACCCGGCTATTGACCACACACTCACGTCGGAAAAAGGAGTAGTAGAAAAAGACTTTGTAAGGATCAAGAAGAAATAACTTATTATAAAAAGGCTCATATAAATTTAAAAGCCCCCAGTTAACATAGGAAAAGGAAATATTTTTAACAAACAATGCTTTTAATAGCTAAGTTTTTAACAAAAAACTTTTTTGTTTAACACAAATATAACGCTTGCTTGAACCGCACAGAAATAAAAATTGAAAAGAGCTGAGCATGAAAGTAACTTAGCTTGTTAATGTGCTCGGTGTTGATGATATGGGTCGAGCATGAGGCGGGTCAAGGTCCCAGCCCCAAAGTCGGTCCTGAGGGTCCCGAGCAAACAGGTCGGCTTGATGAAGTCGCGACACCGCATGACCGATGTGGCGAGGCGAATCCCCCGGTCCAGCCGAGCTGGTCGGCTGGTGACGCCAAAGTCCAAGGGGCAGGTTGATGAAAATATGGTGAAGCCCTAGTCTATCTCAGGTGATGGAGCAAGTTGACAAGGTGACACTAGAGCCCTCATGTCAGCCAACGTGTCAAACCAGGTCGGCGTGGTGGACATCGGCTTGAAGAAGCGACGGCACGCCCATGCCGACGCAGGTTAGAATTTATGACGCGGTCAATGCTGGCTTCATGAAAGAATGGCACACACTTCCCGTGCATCCCATGTGGTGGCAATGTTTTTTAATGACAGTTTGACTCTCGCGGTGTCAAACTCTTGGTAGGCGATGGGAAAATTTCCTCCAAAAAGACATCCGATAACCCATTCTTGAAAAAGATGAACTCGGGTTGGATTTATTTTCGCAGAGAACATAGATCTGATAAATTGTTGTACTCATTGGAAGTTTCCCGAAGTTTGAACGGTTGGATCGAGCTGAAAATTTGAGGGGTGAATGGTATGGGAATTCCGTAGCCGGGGGAACATTGGGATCTTCCAAATGATGTCCAAGCAAGATGCTTGACTCTATGCCCTAAAATCATCTAGATTCTCATCCAGATTCAACACGGCTCGGGTATATTGGAGATTGCCGGAGATTCCTCCATTAGAACGCGAAGAAATTTTGCAGGGTTGTTGTAGATTCAATTCTGACAATTACCGAAGCAATCGTCAAAGAGACTCTCGAGGAAACAGGGACAACGAAAACAACTTCGCTGTTCAGAAAAAACTATTGTCAATTGATACGAATTCAATGTACCGATAATTTATGAAGTATTCATGCCATGATTCCGTACGTTTACAATACTTTATATGATTTATTTATAACTAACCCGGACTGGTGTTGTTTTCAGCAGAATTGCCTTGGTATCGTTTTTGTGCAGAAAATGGAAGTTATCGGAATCACTCGAAACATTTTTGTGATTTTTTCTGGGGGAAATAATAAATATTGGAGCGAAGAACCACCAGAGGGGGGCCACCCTTGGGCCACAAGCCATCAGGGCGCGGCTCTAGGGGGGTCATGGCCTGATATGTGGTGGGGCCACGTGGCTCCGTTATTGGAAATATGCCCTAGAGGCAATAATAAATTAGTTATTATCATATTTCCTTATTCATGATAATCGTTTATTATCCATGCTATAATTGTATTCATCGGAGACTTAGATGCATGTGTGGATACATAGACAAAACCATGTCCCTAGTATGCCTCTAATAGACTAGCTCGTTGATCAAAAGATGGTTAAGGTTTCCTAGCCATGGACATGAGATGTCATTTGATAACGGGGTCACATCATTGGGAGAATGATGTGATGGACAAGACCCAAACTGCAAACGTAGCATATGATCGTGTCAGTTTATTGCTACAGTTTTCCGCATGTCAAGTATGTGTTCCTATGACCATGAGATCATGCAACTCACAGATATCGGAGGAGTGCCTTGTGTGTATCAAACGTTGCAACGTAACTGGGTGACTATAAAGGTGCTCTACAGGTATCTCTGATGGTGTCTGTTGAGTTGGCACGGATCGAGACTGGGATTTGTTACTCCGTGTGACGGAGAGGTATCTCAGGGCCCACTCAGTAATACAACATCACAACAAGCCTTGCAAGCAATGTGGCTAAGTGTTAGTCACGGGATCTTGTATTACGGAACGAGTAAAGAGACTTGCCAGTAACGAGGTTGAACTAGGTATGGAGATACCGACGATCGAATCTCGGGCAAGTAACATACCGAAGAACAAAGGGAACGTTATACGGGATTAACTGAATCCTTGACATAGAGGTTCGACCGATAAAGATCTTCGTAGAATATGTAGGCACCAATGTGGACGTTTAGGTCCCGCCATTGGTTATTGACCGTAGAGGTGTCTCGGTCATGTCTACATAGTTCTCGAACCCGTAGGGTCTGCACACTTAAGGTTCGGTGACGTTTCGGTAGTGTAGAGTTATGTATGGTGGTGACCGAAGTTTGTTCAGAGTCTCGGATGATATATCGGACGTCACGAGGAGCTTCGGAATGGTCCGGAGGTAAAGATTCATATATAGGAAGTCCTAGTTTGGTCGACGGAAAAGTTTCGGGCTCATCGGTAGTGTACCGGGAGTGCCGGGAGTGTACCGGGGGACCTCCGGGAGGGGTATTTCGACCCCAAGAGGTCCATGGGCTGTGGGAGAATAATAACCAGCCCTTAGTGGGCTGGGAAAACAGACACAAAGGCCCATGGCGCAGGAGAGAAAGTCCTAAAGCAAAAAGTGGAAAATCAGCCAATAGGAGGCAATCCTACTCCAACTAGGATTGGAGGTGAAGTAGGATTGCTTCCCACCTCCTATTTCGGCCGACCCAAAGGCCTTGGATGCCTCTCCTCTCCTCTCCTCCTATATATACTAGTGGATTGGGTGGTTTTTGGATAGTTTACGGCCACGTGCTACCCGTTTCACCGGTGCTCCTCTAGATCGGTTTTCTGCAGCGCTTAGGCGAAGCCCTGCCGGAATTGCTCCACCACCATCACCGGAGCGCCTTCATGCTGCCGGTGAACTCTCTCTCCTCTCCACATCCTCTTGTTGGATCAAGATGGTGGAGATCGTCATCAAGCTGCACGTGTGCTGAACGCGGAGGTGCCGTCCGTTCGGCGCTAGATCGGAAGGACCGTGATCGAGATCGCGAGACGGTTCGTGATGTGATCACGGAACGGATCGTGATGAGTTCGCGGGACAGATCGTGATCAAGATCGTGAGACGGATCATGATGAGTTCACGGGACGGATCATGATGTGTTCCCGGGATGGATCTTGATTGGATCACGGGACGGTTCGTGATTGGATCGCGGGACGCTCGGCGATTTGGATCGCGAAGAAGTTCGACTACACCAACCGCGTTTCTTAACGCTTCCCGCTTGGCGATCTACAAGGGTACGTAGATCCACTTTCCCTCTCGTAGATGCTCATCACCATGGATAGGTTTGCGTGTGCATAGGAAATTTTTTGTTTCCCATGCGACGTTCCCCAACAGTGGCATCATGAGCTAGGTTGATGGTTCGATGAGATCTTGAGTAGAACGCAAAAGGTTTGTGGGAGTTGATGCTTAGATTGCTTCCTCCCTTGGTCGGACTTTGGTTCAGCGGGATTGTGAGATGAAGCGGCCCGGACCAACATTACTCGTACACTTACGAGAGACCGGTTCCCTCGACGCAACTTGTTGCTTAGATGGCTTGCGGGTGACAGTTTCTCTCACTTTAGTTGGATCGGATCCGACAAAGGCGGTCCTTGAGAAGGTTGAAAAGCAATCTATGTATCACCGTTGTGGTTTATGCGTAGGTGAGAATCGTTCTTGCTAGATACCCGTAGCAACCATGTAAAACATGCAACAACAATTAGAGGACGTCTAACTTGTTTTTGCAGGGTATGTTGTGATGTGATATGGCCAATTACATGATGAGATATATGTGATGTATGAGATGATCATGTGATGTATAGAATTTCACGACTTGCATGTCGTTGAGTACGGCAACCGGCAGGAGCCATAGGGTTGTCTTTAATTATTGTATGACCTGCGTGTCAATCATTAAGCGCTATGTAATGTTTTACTTTATCGCTAAGTGGTAGCAATAGAAGTAGAAGCAGGGTTGGCGCCACAACCCCAATGGCAACACATTGATGGAGATCAAGATGATGGAGATCATGGTGTTGTGCCGGTGACGATGGAGATCATGCCGGTGTTTGGAAGATGGAGATCTTAAACACAAGTTCATGGCCATATCATGTCACTTATGAATTGCATGAGATGTTAATCCTTTTATTTACCTTGTTTTGCTTAGTACGGCGGTAGCATTATAAGGTGATCCCTCACTTGAATTTCAAGATGAACTGTGTTCTCCCCGAGTGTGCACCATTGCGAAAGTTCGTCGTGTTGAGACACCATGTGATGATCGGGTGTGATAGACTCTACGTTCACATACAACGGGTGCAAGCCAGATTTGCACGCGCAGAACACTCGGGTTAAACTTGACGAGCCTAGCATGTACAGACATGGCCTCGGAACACAAGTGACCGAAAGGTCGAGCATGAGTCATATAGTGGATATGATCAACATAATGATGATCACCATTGAAGCCACCTTAACTCACGTGATGATCGGACTTGAGTTGGTGAATTTGGATCATGTATCACTCGAATGACCCGAGGGATGTCAATTTGAGTGGGAGTTCTTAAGTAATATGATTAATTGAACTCATTATCATGAACATAGTCAATAGTGTCTTTGCAAATTATGTTGTAGATTACTAGCTCGCGCTGTAGCTCCCTTAAATTTTTATATGTTCCTAGAGAAATAGAGTTGAAAGATGTTGGTAGCAATATTGCGGACTGGGTCCGTGATCTGAGGATTGTCCTCATTGCTGCACAGAAGGCTTATGTCCTTAATGCACCGCTCGGTGCGCCACCCCCTCTAGCGTCGTCTATAGATGTTGTGAACATCTGACAGGCACGTTTCGATGACTACTTGATAGTTTAGTGCGTCATGCATTACGGCTTAGAATTGAGGCTCCGAAACGTTTTGAACGTCACGGAACATATGAGATGTTCTAGGAGCAGAGATTGTGATCTCAGGCTCGTGCCTATGTTGCGAGATATGAGATCTCAAACAAGATTCTTTGCCTGTAAGATGAAGGAGAATAGCTCAATCGTTGAGCATGTAGTCAGATTGTTTGGGTACTACAATCGCTTGAATCAAGTGGGAGTTGATCTTCCAGATAAGATAGTGATTGATATAGTTCTCCAAGTCACTGTCACTAAAGCTACTAGAACTTAGTGATGAACTATAATACACCAGGGATAGAAGTATTGATCCCTGAGCTGTTCGCGATGTTTGACACCGCGAAGGTAGAAATCAAGAAGGAGTGTCAAGTGTTGATGGTTAATCAAACCACTAGTTTCTAAAAGGGCAAGAGCAAGGAGGGAAACTTCATGGATAGCAAGTCAGTTGCTGCTCTAGTGAAGCAACCCAAAGTTGAACTCAAACCCGAGACTAAGTGCTTCTATTATGAGGTGAGAGGTCGCTGGAGCGGAACAACCCTAGATACTTGGTAGATAAGAAGGCTGGCAACATCGACAGAAGTATATTTGATATACGAGTTATTGATGTGTACCTTGCTAGTACTCCTAGTAGCACCTAGGTATTGGATACCGGTTCGGTTGCTAAATGTTAGTAACTCAAAATAAAAGCTACGGAATAAACGGAGAACTAGCTAAGGGTGAGGTGACGATGTGTGTTGGAAATGTTTCCAAGGTTGATGTGATCAACATCGCACGCTCTCTCTACCTCCAGGATTAGTGACGAACCTAAATAAATGTTATTTGGTGTTTTGCGTTGAGCATGAACATGATTAGATCATGTTTGTTGCAATACGGTTATTCATTTAAGTCAGAGAATAATAGTTATTCTGTTTACATGAATAATACCTTCAATGGTCATGCACCCAGTGAGAATGGTTTGTTGAAATCTTGATCGTAGTAATACACATGTTCATAACATTGATGTCAAAAGATACAAAGTTAAATAATGATAGTACCACATACTTGTGGCACTGCCGCAAAATGTCATATTGGTATAAAGCGCATGAAGAAACTCCATGGTGATGGATATTTGGACTCATTCGATTTCGAATCGGTTGAGACATGCGAACCATGCCTTTTGGGCAAGATGACTAAAGGACCCCGTTGAATGGAGCGGGCAAGTGATTCATTGGAAATGATACATGTTGATGTATGCAATCTAGTGAGTTTTGTAGCGTGCGGTGGATATCGTTATTTTCTTACCTTCACTGATGATTTGAGTAGATATAGTGTATATTTACTTAATGAAACACAAGTCCAAATCGTTTGAAAGGTTCAAGCAAATTCAGAGTGAAGTTTAAAGATCATCATGACAAGAAGATAAAAATGACTGCGATATGATCGTGGAGGTGAATATCTGAGTCACGAGTTTGGCATACAACTTAAGACAATGTGAAAGTTGTTTCACAACTAAACGCCACCTGGAACACCATAGTGTGATGGTGTGTCCGAACATCATAGTTATTCTCTATTGGACATGGTGCGTGCTATGATGTCTCTTGTCATTTTACTACTATAATTTTGGGGTTATGCATTAGAGACAACTACATTCACTTTAAATAGGGCACCATCTAAATCCATTGAGATGACACCATGTGAATTATGGTTTGATAGAAACCTAAGCTGTCATTTCTTAATACTTGGGCTGCGACACTTGTGTGGAAAATGTTTTCACCTAATGAGGTCGAACCCAAGGCGGACAAATGCATCTTCATAGAATACCCTAAGATCAGTTGGGTGAACCTTCTATCTCAGATCCAAGTGCAAAGTGTTTGTTACTAAAATGGATCCTTTCTCGAGGAAAAGTTTCTCTCGAAAGAATTAAGTGGGAGGAAGATAGAACTTGATGAGGTTGTCAAAACTTTGTTCAACCAGAGAGTAGCGCAGCGCAGGATGTTGTTTCTGTGAAGCCTACGTTAGTTGAAGAGGAAGTTAATGATGATGATCATGAAGCTTCGGGATCAAGTTACTGTCGAACTTCGTAGGTCGACAAGGATGTGTACTGCTCCTAAGAGGTACGACAACCCTGTCTTGGAGGTCATGTTGTTGGACAAACGATGAACCTACGAGCTATGGAGAAGCGATGATGGGCCCGGATTCTGACAAATGGTTGGAGGCCATGAAATCCGAGATAGGATCCATGTATGAAAACCAAGTGTAGACTTTGGTAGACTTGCTCGTTGGACGGCAGGTCGTTGAGTACAAATGGATCTTTAAAATGAAGACAGACACTGATGGTGAATGTCACTATTTGTAAAGCTCGACTTGTTGCAAAGATGTTTGTGACAAGTTCAAGGAGTTGACTACGATGAGACTTTCTCACTCGTAGTGTTGCTAAAGTCTATTGGAATTATGTTAGCAGTTGTTGTGTTTTCAATTATGAAATCTGGCAGATGGATGTCAAAACATCGTTTCCTTAACGGTTTACTTGAGGAAAGGTTGTATGTGATACAACCAGAAGGTTTTGTCAGGCCTAAGGATGCTAAAAGGTGTGCAAGCTTCGGTGATCCTTCCATGAACTGAAGCAAGCATCTCGGAGTTGGAATATACGCTTTGATGAGGTGATCAAAGTTTTGATGTTTATACAAAGTTTACGAGAAACTTGTATTTGCAATAAAGTGAGTGGGAGCACTATAGAATTTCTGATAAATATATGTGGATGACATATTGTTGATCAAAATTAATGTAGAGTTTCTGGAAAGCATAAAACGGTCATTTGGAAAGTGATTTTCAAAGGAAGACCTGGATGAAGCTACCTAATTGTTGAGCATCAAAATCTATGGAGATAGATCAAGATGATCGATGAGACTTTCAATGAGTGCATACCTTGACAAGATTTTGAAAGAGTTCAAAATGGATCAGTCAGAGAAAGAGTTCTCGCCTGATTTGTAAGGTGTGAAAGTTGAGTGAGACTCAAAGCTCGACAACGGCAGAAGAAAGAGAAAGGACGAACGTCGTCCCCTATGACTTAGCCATGGGCTCTATATTATGCCATGCTGTGTACCGCACCTGTGTGTGCCTTGCCATGAGTCCGTCAAGGGGTACAAGAGTGAACCAGGAGTGGATCACTGGACAGCGGTCAAGATTATCTTCAGTAACTAAGAGACTGAGGAGATGTTTCTCAATTATGGAGGTGATAAAGAGTTCGTCGTAAGGAGTTACGTCGATACAAGCTTTAACACTAATCCGGATGACTCGTAGTAGCAATCTGGATACGTATAGTGGAGCAGCCATTTGGAATAGTACCGAGCGGAGTGTGGTAGCTGTGGTTACAGTTTGACATAGGTATTTGCAAAGTGCACACGGATCTGAATGTTACAGACCTGTTGACTATAAGACCTCTCTCACATGCAAAGCATGATCGAGCCCCAGAACTCGTTGGGTGTTAGATTCATAACAATGCGAATCACATGGTGATGTGAACTAGATTATTGACTCTAGTGCAAGTGGGAGACTATTGGAAATATGCCCTAGGGGCAATAATAAATTAGTTATTATCATATTTCCTTATTCATGATAATCGTTTATTATCCATGCTATAATTGTATTGATCGGAGACTTAGATGCATGTGTGGATACATAGACAAAACCATGTCCCTAGTATGCCTCTAATAGACTAGCTCGTTGATCAAAAGATGGTTAAGGTTTACTAGCCATGGACATGATATGTCATTTGATAACGGGGTCACATAATTAGGAGAATGATGTGATGGACAAGACCCAAACTGCAAACGTAGCATATGATCGTGTCAGTTTATTGCTATTGTTTTCCGCATGTCAAGTATGTGTTCCTATGACCATGAGATCATGCAACTCACAGATATCGGAGGAGTGCCTTGTGTGTATCAAACGTCGCAACGTAACTGGGTGACTATAAAGGTGCTCTACAGGTATCTCTGATGGTGTCTGTTGAGTTGGCATGGATCGAGACTCGGATTTGTTACTCCGTGTGACGGAGAGGTATCTCAGGGCCCACTCGGTAATACAACATCACAACAAGCCTTGCAAGCAATGTGGCTAAGTGTTAGTCACAGGATCTTGTATTACGGAACAAGTAAAGAGACTTGCCAGTAACGAGGTTGAACTAGGTATGGAGATACCGACGATCGAATCTCGGGCAAGTAACATACCGAAGAACAAAGGGAACGTTATACGGGATTAACTGAATCCTTGACATAGAGGTTCGACCGATAAAGATCTTCGTAGAATATGTAGGAACCAATGTGGACGTCCAGGTCCCGCCATTGGTTATTAACCGTAGAGGTTCTCGGTCATGTCTACATAGTTCTCGAACCCGTAGGGTCTGCGCACTTAAGGTTCGGTGACGTTTCGGTAGTGTAGAGTTATGTATGGTGGTGACCGAAGTTTTTTCGGAGTCCCGGATGAGATCCCGGACGTCATGAGGAGCTCCGGAATGGTCCGGAGGTAAATATTCATATATAGGAAGTCCCAGTTTGGTCGCCGGAAAAGTTTCGGGCTCATCGGTAGTGTACCGGGAGTGCCGGAAGTGTACCGGGGGACCTCCGAGAGGGGTATTTCGACCCCAAGAGGTCCATGGGCTGTGGGAGAATAATAACCAGCCCTTAGTGGGCTGGGAAAACAGCCACAAAGGCCCATGGCGCAGGAGAGAAAGTCCTCAAGCAAAAAGTGGAAAATCAGCCAATAGGAGGCAATCCTACTCCAACTAGGATTGGAGGTAAAGTAGGATTGCTTCCCACCTCCTATTTCGGCCGACCCAAAGGCCTTGGATGCCTCTACTCTCCTCTCCTCCTATATATACTAGTGGATTCGGTGGTTTTTGGACAGTTTACGGCCACGTGCTACCCGTTTCACCGGTGCTCCTCTAGATCGGTTTTCTGCAGCGCTTAGGCGACGCCCTGCCAGAATTGCTCCACCACCATCACCGGAGAGCTGTCATGCTGCCGGTGAACTCTCTCTCTCCTCTCCACATCCTCTTGCTGGATCAAGATGGTGGAGATCGTCATCAAGCTGCACGTGTGCTGAACGCGGAGGTGCCGTCCGTTCGGCGCTAGATCGGAAGGACCGTGATCGAGATCGCGAGACGGTTCGTGATGTGATCACGGAACGGATCGTGATGAGTTCGCGGGATAGATCGTGATCAAGATCGTGAGACGGATCATGATGAGTTCGCGGGACGGATCATGATGTTTTCCCGGGATGGATCGTGATTGGATCACGGGACGGTTCGTGATTGGATCGCGGGATGCTCGGCGACTTGGATCGCGAAGAAGTTCGACTACACCAACCGCGTTTCTTAACGCTTCCCGGTTAGCGATCTACAAGGGTATGTAGATCCACTCTCCCTCTCATAGATGCTCATCACCATGGATAGGTTTGCGTGTGCGTAGGAAATTTTTTGTTTCCCATGCAACGTTCCCCAACATCCGTTGTGCGTGATTCCAACGCTGAAAAATCCTATAAATCCTAGAAACCCAAAAAATAAAGAGAGACCCTCCGCCTCGCCGCCGCAACTCTCTGTATCGATGAAAAACCAATCTGGGGAGAAAAATAGCGAAAACAGGAGACAAACGGAGAGAGAGATCCAATCTCGGAGGGGCTCTCGCCCCTCCAGGAGCCATGGAGTCCAAGGACGAGAGGGGAGAACCTCTCCCCATCTTGGGAGAGGCCATGGAGGAGGAAGACTAAGGAGGAAGACTCTCTCCTCCTCTCTTCCGATGTCGTCTAAGTGTCGCCGAGCGAGCCATCGCCGCGGTGATCATACTCATCAACACCACCATATCCATCACCTTCCCGCATCTAGCTATGGCGGCCCACTCTCCCACACCCCGCTATGGTCCCCTACTTGAACATGGTGTTTCATGCCACATATTATTAATCAATGATGTGTTGCCATCCTATGATATTTGAGTAGATCTGTGTTGTCCTTTGGGTTGATTGATGATCTTGATTGGTTTGAGTGTATGTTTTATTTTGATGTTGTCCTAAGGTGCCTTCCGTGAGGCGCACAAGTGAAGGATTCACGCTGGAGGGTGTTGCAATATGTTCATAATTCACTTATAATGGGTGGCTAGAGTGACAGAAGCTTACATCCGAGTAATGGGATTGTTTACATATGGGAGTAAAGGGGACTTGATGTTTAATGTTATGGTTGGGTTAACCTTAATGATTTCTAGTAGTTGCGGATTCTTGCTAGAGATCCAATCATAAGTTCGTATGATCCAAGTACGGAAAATATGTTAGCTCATGTCTCTCCCTCATATAAAATTGCAAGAATGATTACTAATCTTGTTATCAATTGCCTAGGATGATTCTGCGCACCATACCATCATTATTACACACTCGCTATTTGTAATATATTGTAATATATTCTAACTCTATTTAGTGAAACAAATATTTTTATATTTTTGTTCTCCAATATCATGCAAAGCTATTCTCTTTATACCCACAACGCAGTTTTATTTCTTGTTACTAGATAGAAGCAAACGTTCGGTGTACGTAGAGTTGTATCGGTGGCAGATAGGACTTGAGAGAATATTGATCTTAACTTTAGCTCCTTGTGGGTTCGACACTCTATACTTATCACTTCCAAATTTGGAAAGTGCTATGATGATTCCTTGCACTTGAGGATTATCACCAATCTCCAGACGAGCCACCAACCCTTCGGTGATCCCACGTCGGAACTCTCAATGAAAGCACCAATGTCTGTGTCAAAACCGGCAGATCTCGGGTACGGGGTCCCAAGTTGTGGATCCTGGATCAATGGGGAACATGAAACAAGGAGACAATGTTTATCTAGGTTTGAGACCTCTCCAAGAGGTAAAACCCTATGTCCTGCTTTGATTGTATTGATGAGTGTATGACAATTACAGAGTCGATCTACCACGAGATCAGATGAACTAAACCCTGGATGAGTCAGAGTAATGGTTCCCTATATGAGATTGTCTATTGACTAGTCGGGCCTTATCTTATATAATATACTAGAGGCCTAGGATAACAAGAGTCCTAGTCAGCTATGTCGGTAGAGACGAGTCCTTGTCTTGATCACCAAGTCTTGTAGAATCTTTCTCGTACATGTCATGGGCTATCCGAAGTGGCCCATTAGTGAACCGCCTTGGGGGTCCTTAGCCTGACCCACGGGTCGGGAGATGACATGGTGAGTACCCCCTAGTCCCGGGCACCATCAGGTATCTTTGCAAGAGAACACCCTCCATGTCGTCTGATCAGCTCACCCTTCGTGTGAGTGGATGCGCAGGCAAAGAACAAGAAAGGGTCCAAACTTGTACGTAGTAGACTCGAACAATAGTGGCTGGCAATCCACTCAATCATGTGCGCTTGACAACCACCATACTAGACCATCGAGCATCGGATCCGATGTTTATTCATCCATTGCTATGAGATGGGTTGTGTTGTATGTTAGGAAAGACCGACTCGAATGTTAGTCATTCTAAAAGCCGAGAGATCAAGGTTAGGCTACCAACCGATCCATGTCTATGAAACCCCGTCTTCTGTACTCGTCGCGTCATCTTGAGAGGAGAGTAGGACTATTACCATTTCCTCATTCATTTATATTTGGCTAATCCTGTTTATACACAACAAAGAAGCACCAGAGACAATTCACCAGACTTTCGAGTTTCATTTTGTTTCTGATGTGCATTCACATGTTGCTTGCCATGATTGTATTTGTGCCTGTTCATGGTCATCGAAGGAATCATCACCCTTTAAAGATCATTCATAAAACATGCTTATCATTGGTTGCTTGCCTTCTTGGGTGCAATTGGTCTTTGCACCAATGACGCAGTGGGTCATCTATATGTATGAACAACCTAAGATTTGTGCGCCAGGCGAGGTCAGGTCTGGCTATCAGTATCGTTCACCCTCACCTGCCTTCTCGGTTGCGATTGTTTTTCCAACCTCTGTGGGTCTTTCATTAAACTTGTTGTCTAGCTTCTTGGCTGCATGAAATGTTTATTATCCTGGCATTTGTTATCCGGCTAGCTGATACGTCTCCAACGTATCTATAATTTTTGATGATGGCATGCTATTATATTATCTGTTTTGGATATTTTATATGCATTAATATGCTATTTTATATTATTTTTGGGACTAACCTATTAATCTAGAGCCAAGTGCGAGTTTATGTTTTTCCTTGCTTTTGAGTTTTGCAGATATGGGATATTAAACAGAGTCCAAACGGAATAAAACCTTCACAAGGAATTTTTCTGGAAGGAAACAAGTCGATCAAGCTTGGAGTGAACGTCAGGGGAGGTGCCAGGGCGCCACAAGCCTGCTAGGCACGGGCCCCCTTGGCCGCACCTAGCAAGCTTGTCTCTCCTTGGCATGTCTCCTAACACTATTCTTGTTGGGGAACGTCGCATGGGAAACAAAAATTTTCCTATGCACACGCAAACCTATCCATGGTGATGAGCATCTACGAGAGGGAGAGTGGATCTACATACCCTTGTAGATCGCTAAGCGGGAAGCGTTAAGAAACGCAGTTGGTGTAGTCGAACATCTTCGCGATCCAAATCGCCGAGCGTCCCGCGATCTCATCACGATCTGTCCCGCGATCCAATCACGATCCGTCCCGTGAACTCATCACGATCCGTCCCACGATCTCATCACGATCCGTCTCACGATCTTGATCACGATCTGTCCCGCGAACTCATCACGATCCGTTCCGCGATCTCATCACGAGCTGTCTCGCGATCTCGATCACGGTCCTTCCGATCTAGCGCCGAACGGACGGCACCTCCGCGTTCAGCACACGTGCAGCTTGATGACGATCTCCACCGTCTCGATCCAGCAAGAGGAGGTGGAGAGGAGAGAGAGTTCACCGGCAGCGTGACGGCGCTCCGGTGATGGTGGTGGAGTGATTCCGGCAGGGCTTCGCCTAAGCGCTGCGGAAAACCGATCTAGAGGAGAAACTGTGCACCGGTGAAACGGGTAGCACGTGGCCGGAAATTCTGTCCAAAAACCACCCAATCCACTAGTATATATAAGAGGAGAGGAGAGGAGAGGCAGCCAAGGCCTTTGGGTCGGCCGAAATAGGAGGTGGGAGCAATCCTACCTCACCTCCAATCCTAGTTGGAGTAGGATTGCCTCCTATTGGCTGATTTTCCACTTTTTGCTTTAGGACTTTCTCTCCTGCGGCATGGGCCTTTGTGGCTGTTTTCCCAGCCCACTAAGGGCTGGTTATTATTCTCCCACAGCCCATGGACCTCTTGGGGTCGAAATACCCCTCCCGGAGGTCCTCCGGTACACTACCGACACTCCCGGTACAATACCGATACTCCCGGTACACTACCGATGAGCCCGAAACTTTTCCGGAAACCAAACTGGGACTTCCTATATATGAATCTTTACCTCCGGACCATTCCGGAGCTCCTCGTGACGTCCGGGATCTCATCCGGGACTCCGAACAACCTTCGGTCACCACCATACATAACTCTACACTACCGAAACGTCACCGAACCTTAAGTGTGCAGACCCTGCGGGTTCGAGAACTATGTAGACATGACCGAGACACCTCTACGGTCAATAACCAATGGCGGGACCTGGACGTCCACATTGGTTCCTACATATTCTACGAAGATCTTTATCGGTCGAACCTCTATGTCAAGGATTCAGTTAATCCCGTATATCGTTCCCTTTGTTCTTCGGTATGTTACTTGCCCGAGATTCGATCGTCGGTATCTCCATACCTAGTTCAACCTAGTTACCGGCAAGTCTCTTTACTCATTCCGTAATACAAGATCCTGCAACTAACAATTAGTCACATTGCTTGCAAGGCTTATTGTGATGTTGCATTACCGAGTGGGCCCCAAGATACCTCTCCGTTACACGGAGTAACAAATCCCAGTCTCGATCCATGCCAACTCAACAGACCATCGGAGATACCAGTAGAGCACCTTTATAGTCACCCATTTACGTTGCGACGTTTGATACACACAAGGCACTCCTCCGATATCCGTGAGTTGCATGATCTCATGGTCATAGGAACATATACTTGACATGCAGAAAACAGTAGCAATAAACTGACACGATCATATGCTATGTTTGTAGTTTGGGTCTTATCCATCACATCATTCTCCTAATGATGTGATCCCGTTATCAAATGACATCTCATGTCCATGGCTAGGAAACCTTAGCCATCCTTTGATCAACGAGCTAGTCCATTAGAGGCATACTAGGGACATGGTTTTGTCTATGTATCCACACATGCATTTAAGTCTCCGATCAATACAATTATAGCATGGATAATAAACGATTATCATGAACAAGGAAATATGATAATAACTAATTTATTATTGCCTCTAGGGCATATTTCCAACAATTCTCTGGCCTACAAATACCCAAATATTCCCTCAACATCAAAAGGAGCCACAAAAATACTTCTCCGCTGCCGTAAGCCTCCCTTCCCGAGAGATCCAATCTTGGAGCCTTTTCGGTAATCTGCCGAAGGGAGTTTCGATCACGGAGTGCATCTACATCAACTCCATTGCCCCTCCGATGATGCGTGAGTAGTCCACCACATACCTACAGGTCCATAGCTAGTAGCTAGATGGCTTCTTCTCTCTCTTTGATCTTCAATACCATGTTCTTCATGATCTTCATGGAGATCTATCCAATGTAATCCTCTTTTGTGGTGTGTTTGTCAAGATCCGAAGAATTGTGAGTTTATGTTCAGATTATCCATGAATCTTATTTGAATCTCCTCTGTATTCTTATTTGCATGATTTCATATCCTTGCAAGTCTCTTCGAGTTATTGGTTTGGTTTGGCCAACTAGATCGGTAATTCTTGCAATGGGAGAAGTGCTTGGTTTTGGGTTCAATGTCGCGTTGTCCTCACCGAGTGACATAGTAGGGGTAGTGAGGCACATTTTGTATTGTTGCCATCAAGGGTAACAAGATGGGGTTTTCATCATATTGCTTGAGTTTATCCCTCTACATCATGTCATCTTTCTTAATGTGTTACTCTATTATTCATGAACTCAATACTCTAGATGCAGGCAGGAGTCGGTCGATGTGTGGAGTAATATTAGTAGATGAAGAATATTTTTGGTCTACTTGTCATGTACGTGATGCCTATATGCATGATCATGCCTTGGATAACTACTTGATTATTCGCTTTTCTAGCAATTGCTTGACAGTAATGTGTTTACCCACCTTGATATTTGCCTTCAAGAGAGAAGCGTCTAATGAAACCTATGGCCCCCAGGTCTATTTTCCATCATATACTTTCATATCTATACTTTGTTGTAATTTATTTATCGTTTACTTTTCGCACTCGTTTACATCTATCTCTTTCAGATCTAATCCTTGCAAATAACCGTGAAGGGATTGACACCCCCTTTATTGCGTTGGGTGCAAGAGTTTGATTGTTCGTGTAGGTGCAACCATTGGTGACTTGCTTGTTCCTCCTACTGGATTGATACCTTGGTTCTCAATAACTGAGGGAAATACTTATCTACTTTTCTGCATCACCCTTTCCTCTTCAAGGTAAAAGCAACGCAAGCTCAAGAGGTAGCAAGAAGGATTTCTGGCGCCGTTGCCGGGGAGGATACACATGAATCCTACCAAGTACCCATCACAAACTCATCTCTTGCATTTACATTATTTGCCATCTGCCTCTCGTTTTCCTCTCCCCAACTTCACAAATTTCCGTTTTATTCGCCCTTTCTTTTTTGTTTGCCTTTTTCTCTTCAGATCTCTTGTTTGCTATGTTTGCTTGTGTTGCCAGGTGCCTTCTATTTGCTTGCATCTTCACTTGCTAAAAATCTATTGATATGGATCCTCATCCACTTACTAATCTTTTCAAAAGACCAAATTATGATGAACCAATTGCTAGTGAGTTGAGTGCACTTTATTATCTTTATGAAGTTTTGTTTGAAAACCATGAATCTGAAAATTTTGATGAAGTGTTGAAAGAAGAAATTTATAAGGTGATTCATGATAGTTCCTTGAATGGAAATCATGATTGCCATGTTTATAGTATGAATTCTCTGAATATCCATGATGCTAATAATATTCAAAACCACAAGCTTGGGGATTCTATGCTTGATGAAGATGATATTTTTTGTTCCCCAAGTTTTGGTGATGACACGTATGCTATAATTGATCACGAAAAGAATGCTTTGTCTAATAGCTATATTGTCAGATTCCTTCATGATTCTACTCAAATTTATTATGAGGGAATAACATATGCTTGTATAGATTGCAACAATATCAAGATTCCTCTCTATGTGTTTAAAGTTTTGAAGTTATGCTTGTTTTGCCTTCCTATGCTAGTTGATTCTTGTTCCCAAAAATTGTCTGATTAAAAAATCCCTATTCATAGGAAGTGGGTTAGACTTAAATGTGCTTGTCATGAGATTCATGATGCTCTCTTCAATGTTTACAATGCTACTTTTTATGTGAGCATCATTCAAATCATTATGCCTAGCTAGGGGCGTTAAACAATAGCGTTTGTTGTGAGGCAACCCAATTTTATTTTTTTGTTATGTTTTTGCTTGTGTTTTTAGTGTTTACCACATTATTAATTCTTAAGTAATTGTGTTTGGGTGTTTTTATTAGTGTTTGATCCAAGTAAAACCTTTGGGGTGATCTATGGTAGTTGTTGATTTGATCTTGCTAAAAAACAGAAACTTTTGCGCTTGGTACAGGAATTTTCTAATTTTTTCGGAGAGTTTAATTGATCTGAAATTGTTACAAAAGATTTATATATTAATTTACCAGGTTTTTCTAATTTTTCAGAATTTTTGGAGTTACAGAAGTATACGAAGTTTTCATATTGCTACAGACTGTTCTATTTTTGACATATTCTGTTATCTTTGAGTTGTTTGCCTATTTTGATGAACCTATGGGTTGTATCATGTGGTATGAGCCATGGAAAAGTTATATTACAGTATGTATAACAACAATATAAATAAATAATGAGTTCAAAACAGTACCTAAAGTGGTGATTTATTTTCTTATACTAACGGATCTCACGAGTTTTCTGTTAAGTTTTGTGTTGTGAAGTTTTCAAGTTTTGGGTAAAGATTTGATGGACTATGGAATAAGGAGTGGCAAGAGGCTAAGATTGGGGATTCCCAAGGCACCCCAAGTTATATTAAAGTATTCCCAAGATCCTAAGCTTGTGGATGCCCCGGAAGGCATCCCCTCTTTCGTCTTCAATCCACCGGTAAATTTACTTGAGGCTATATTTTTATTCACCACATGATATGTGTTTTGCTTGGAGCGTCTTGTATAATATGAGTCTTTGCTTGTTAGTTTGCCAAAATCATACTTGCTGCACACATCTTTTGATAGAGACACGCTGAATTGTGAATTTATTAGAATACTCTATGTGCTTCGCTTATATCTTTTGAGTTGGGCAATTTTGCTCTATGTGTTTCACTTATATCTTTTAGAGCACGGTGGTGTTTGGGTTTTATAGAAATACTTGAACTCTCGTACCTCACTTATATTATTTTGAGAGTCTATAAAAAATCATGGTAATTGTATTAGGTTATGAATTTAGTCCTAATATGATAGGCATCCAAAAGGGATATAATAAAAACTTCCATATTAAGTGCATTGAGTATTTATGAGAAGTTTGATTCCTTGCATAAAGTTTTGAGATATAAGGATGGTAATGTTAAGAGACATGTTAGGAAGTAAATTTTGATTTGGTAAAAATACTTATGTAAAGGTTTGTGATTCCTATAGCATGCACGTATGGTGAACCGTTATGTAAGGAAGTCGGAGCATGACTTGTTTATAGATTGTCGACCTTTGTGTGAGGGTCAGGGGTGCGCGATGGATAACTCCTACCAACCTACCCCCCTAGGAGCATGTGTTTAATGCTTTGCTTCGATGACTAATAGACTTTTGCAATAATTATGTGAGTTCTTTATGACTAATGTTGAGTCCATGGATTATACACACTCTCACCCTTCCACTTTTGCTAGCCTCTCTATTACCGTGCAACTTTCGCCAGTATACCAAACACCTTCCTCAAAACAGCCACCATATATCTTTCCTCAAAACAGCCACGATACCTACCTATTATGGCATTTCCATAGCCATTCCGAGATATATTGCCATGCAACTTCCACCGTTTCCTTTTATGACATGCACCATCACTTCCATATTGCATATAGAGTCATATTTTGTCATAGGTATCGAGTTGTAATCTTCTTTTGAGTTGTAAGTAAATAAAAGTGTGATGATTATCCTTAATAGAGCATGTCCCATGTGAGGAAAGGATGATGGAAGTTGTGATTCCCTCACAATTGTGGATGAGATTCCGGACTTTATGAAAAAAAGAGGCCAACGAAGCCCAAATAAAAAAATGAATAAAAGAGGCCTTAGATGCCAACAATAAAAATGAGAGAAAATAGAGAAGGGACATTTCTACTAGCTTTTTCCACACTCGTGCTTCAAAGTAGCACCATGATCTTCATGATAGAGAGTCTCCTATTTTGTCACTTTCATATAGCTAGTGGAATTTTTCTTCATGATGCACGTCCACTTAGTTTCCTTTTGAGCTTTCATAGACTTATAGCTCTAGTGCATCCTTTGCATGGCAATCCCTATTCACTCACATTTATATCTATTGATGGGCATCTCCATATCCCATTAATACTCCTAGTTGATGTGGGACTATCTTCTCCCTTTCCTTAACAACCTCCACCATATTCTATTCCACCTATAGTGTTATATCCATGGCTCGTGCTCATGTATTGCGTGAGAGTTGAAAAAGTTTAAGAAAATAAATGTGTGAAAACAATTGCTTGACTTTTCATCGGGGTTGTGCATGATATAAATACTTTGTGTGGTGAAGATGGAACATAGCCAGACCATATGATATTGTAAGGATAACTTTCTTTTGACATTATATTTTGAGGAGATACAATTGCTTTGTTAGTATGCTTGAAATGTTATTGTTTCTATATCAATATTAAGCTTTTGTTTTGAGTCTTATGGATCTGAATATTCATGCCACAATAAAGAATATTACATGGATAAATATGTTAGGTAGCACTCCACATAAAAAATTATGTTTTTATCATTTACCTACTCCACGACGAGCAAGAATTAAGCTTGGGGATGCTAATACGTCTCCAACGTATCTATAATTTTTTATGATGGCATGCTATTATATTATCTGTTTTGGATGCTTTATATGCATTAATATGCTATTTTATGTTATTTTTGGGACTAACCTATTAATCTAGAGCCAAGTGTCAGTTTTTGTTTTTTCCTTGTTTTTGAGTTTTGCGGATATGGGATATTAAACGGAGTCCAAACGGAATAAAACCTTCAGAAGGAATTTTTCTGGAAGGAAACAAGTCGATCAAGCTTGGAGTGCACGTCAAGGGAGATGCTAGGGCGCCACAAGCCTGCTAGGTGCGCCACCCCCTGGCCGCACCTAGCAGGCTTGTCGCTCCCTGGCTAGTCTCCTAACCCTATTCTCTGGCCTATAAATACCGAAATATTCCCCCAACATCAAAAAGAGCCACACAAATACTTCTCTGCCACCGGAAGCCTCCGTTCCCGAGATATCCAATCTTGGAGCCTTTTCCGGTAATCTGCCGGAGGGGGTTTCAATCACGGAGGGCATCTACATCAACTCCATTGCCCCTCTGATGATGCGTGAGTAGTCCAGCACATACCTACGGGTCCATAGCTAGTAGCTAGATGGCTTCTTCTCTCTCTTTAATCTTCAATACCATGCTCTTCATGATCTTCATGGAGATCCATCCGATGTAATCCTCTTGTGGTGCGTTTGTCAAGATCCGATGAATTGTGAGTTTATGTTCAGATTATCCATGAATCTTATTTCAATATCCTTGGAATTCTTATTTGCATGATTTCATATCCTTGCAAGTCTCTTCGAGTTATTGGTTTGGTTTGGCCAACTCGATTGGTAATTTTTGCAATGGGATAAGTGCTTGGTTTTGGGTTCAATCTTGCGGTGTCCTCACCCAGTGACATAGGAGGGGTAGCGAGGCACGTATTTTATTGTTGCCATCAAGGGTAACTAGTTGGGGTTTTCATCATATTGCTTGAGTTTATCCCTCTACATCATGTCATATTTCTTAATGCGTTACTCTATTCTTCATGAACTTAATACTCTAGATGCAGGTAGGAGTCGGTCGATGTGTGGAGTAATAGTAGTAGATGCAGAATCGTTTCGGTCTACTTGTCACGGACGTGATGCATATATGCATGATCATTGTCTTGGATAACAGCATGATTATTCTCTTTTCTACCAATTGCTTGATAATAATTTGTTTACCCACCATGATATTTGCCTTCAAGAGAGAAGCCTCTAGTGAAACCTATGGCCCCCAGGTCTATTTTCCATGAGATCTATACTTTGATGAAATTCATTTATCTTTTACTTTCCGAACTCATTTACATCTATCTCTTTCAGATATAATCCTTGCAAATAACCGTGAAGGGATTGACAACCCCTTTATAGCGTTGGGTGCAAGAGTTTGATTGTTTGTGTAGGTACAACCATTGGTAACTTGCTTGTTCCTCCTACTGGATTGATACCTTGGTTCTCAACAACTGAGGGAAATACATATCTACTTCTCTGCATCACCCTTTCCTCCTCAAGGGAAAAGCAACGCAAGCTCAAGAGGTAGCACCATCATGCAAAAGAGCCCCCGTGAATCCAAAAGTGCTCATTGGCATTGTCATTTATAGGTTGCTTGTCTTCTTGGCTGCAATTGGTTTCTACGCGAGGGTCACGACGCGCCATCCATGTATTTTAGACCCGAGTAATTTGGCCAGCTTTCGAGCTTAATGTCGCCATGTAGTATGTGGAAGCACAACGAGTGGTTGTTCTGTCGAACAATATTAGATCAGCTCAAACAATCGTTGGATGATTACTATGCACATTGCTTTCTAACCAGCGTGTGCTCTGTCTGTGACCTATACAACTAAATGTCCTTTTCCATGTGCAGCTAGCCAAAGAGTGCTCTTGCCCTTGCCCAACTCATTGTTTCTCTCTACTTTCTTTTGCTTGTGTTCTATCAGTTGGTTGTCGAATTATTGCACTGCCTCTTTCCATCATATCCCCCTGCCCAGATGTTGTGTTTCGAGCCTTTGAACCATGCAGTCTGGCCACATTATGTCTTTTGACATGTCTCCCCGACCTTTGGGCTCTGTGATCTGTCTGAATGTTCTCGAGTCACCAAAACTATACCAAGTAGGAGTCCCCAATTTTGATGATTCAGGTCAAGTACCGTGGAAAGTGCGGCCAACCTTCCTATGAACAGACTATTGGGTATCATGGCCTTGCAAAGAAGTACATGCGCAACAATCATTTTTTTTCTATTTTTAGTAAGTATAAAGTCAAATAGAAATGTTATATGGGCATAATCACTTTCAGACAATTCACGAGAAACATTCTTCTAATAATTCACCAAAAATCTTGGTTGTTATATGTGTCGTTATATCATGCTTAACTTTTTTGCCCCAGTTAGTCTTGTCGCCAGTGATGCAATGGGTCATCTAGTGATTGTCGAGGACGAGGGGTGAAGGGGCATCTCGAATCCATGATTTTGAGAAGCCTGAAGAACAAGTCCACATCTAAGAACAAGATTCAAATCATATACTAAATTTTCGAGAGATGCATCATCATTTTCGAGATCATTAGGTGCATGTGTGATTACTGAGTAATCTTGTGGATCATATGTGGATGCACAATAGAAACCAAATATTATAATGTTTTAATTACGCACTTGGAATCAATCTTATGTTTACGCTATGTACTTTCACTACAAACAAATGTTAATTATGTGTGGTATTAATGTGTATGATTTATGTGAATGAATTTGCATGGATTTGATGAGTTTGATATGAGAAGCATGTCTGCCTGGAAGGACATTTGTGTGATCGTCCGTGCCAATTCCGGTTAGATGCTCTACATGGCAATAACCACTTATGTTGAACAGTTCGGCAAAGAGTTAACAAACAGTTGGCATATCTGGCGAACGTTCATCGCAAGAGATGACATTAGCGAACGTTTGTCTAACAATTACTTAAAGTGGGTTGCTTTTTGCAAAACTACCATGACATTAATTTGGAGTGTTCAAAAGTCATCCAACCTGCACCATAGGATCAACATCGTATGCCATTTTAAGCGTTCGCTCACTGTTTCTCCCTAGCAAACATCCGCTAGTTACTATTTCTGTCAAGGAAAAGGAAAATCAAACGTGAAGACGCTTCATAAGGCCAAATCAATCCGGCTTGTTTTTTTAAAGCATCTACAACCGATATCCTTAAATCGTCCACAAACGTCTACGGACGCGTTTGGATAGTGATCAGACAAGAGTGAGAAGAAATAAGTGATTCAATTGATTCCATCATATCATCCCTATATCTTTGTGCTAGTTGCGAACCCTCATATTGAGGACAAATTTAGGGAGGGTATGAGGACTCGTAGACATCCCAGACACGCCCGATCAGTCTAACGCGGCCCCACTCTGGACCATCTTTTCTCTTTTTTTATTTTTTTTATTTCTCTCTTCATCTTCATCAATCACATACAAGTGACCGGACATATGAAAAAAATATGGAAAATACGGCTATGCAGACAGATAAATAAGGCTAACTATAGCGCACGACCCCAAATGGACGTCTGTTTTGCCCGGATTATGTCCTTTTGGGTAGGGCAATGGGGTCGTGTCTGGGACTTTCCTAGGATGCGCCGGCCGCGCCCCCAATGAACGGCCGCAATTTGGCCGCATCTCGTCCGCATACATTTTTCTGTTCAAGCACGTATCTTTTATTTTTATCATTGATTTTTGATACATGGAAGCACATCACCAAATTTTGACTAGAATAGCAAGACCAAACAAAACAAGAACCACAACAAGACATTTTAGAAGAAATCCAACTTCCATAACTGCTTCCATAAGTTGGATTAGTGCCTTCTCGATGCATTCATTGTTGATCTGTGGAGGCTCGATTTTGCGTGCTTCTATATTCTTCGAGTCTAAAGAATTAGACGTTGCTTCCTCGCATCTACTTTCATCTCTAACAAGTGCACTAGTCTTATTGCTAGCCTTTATTGTAGCTAAAAATTCACGAACATCTACTAATTTTTGCTCTATAAAAATATTGATGTATTCTTCTTCCCAATACCAAAAGTCGCATCCATTCTACACAACAAAAAATTTAAGTTAGCACAACTAGTCAAATCCAAGAGCACAACCGATGCTAAAGTAGCACATACCCCCCCCATCGTTTGGGCACTTGATGAACACCCATCCGGGATGTTCTGGCATTGTAGAAACGGTGCACAAGACCTTCCTTGGACAGTCGTCGCACTTAATGAGTTGCAACGGTGCACCGACGAGCCTTTGGGTCGGCACCGAGCCCGGCCTCCGGCCATTCGTGTATCCGTCGGCGAACCGCCAACGATGTAGATCCAAACGGCTGGAGGAGGAGTCAATACCTTCATTCGGCATTGCGGCCTTGCCGGGACCTCCCGGCCCAATGCCCGGCCAGTCCATGGCATGACACGGCCTCCCCGCAGCCGAGCGAGCCCAAGTCCAGCCGGATCCGCTCCAAATCTAACCACCGGGAGCGCAAATTAGGTGGTCGTGGTTGGGCAGCTCGGGCCATCAAGGGATCAGGGCCTGCGAGAAGGTTTGAGGCGAGCGGGCGTCCGAGCTACACAGCGGCAATGGTAGCGATGGCGACGACAAGGGACGAGAGTGGCGGGGGTGCGGCTGGAGCGCTCAATGGAGGGGGGATTGATGGTGTCCTGGACTAAGGGGTACTCACCACGTCGTCTCCCAACTAGTGGGTCGGGCCGAGGACCCCCAGGGCGATTCACTAATGGGCCAGTTCGGAGAGCCCATGATGCATACAAGGGAGATTCCACAATACTTGGCGCACAAAAAAAGGACTCCTCTAAACCCTAGGCCTACGGTACATATATAAACCGAGGCCAGGCTAGTCAATAGATCATTACATTACATCTCATATATTCATTACTACAATCTCGTGGTAGATACCTATACTATGTACTATCCCCATATCAATACAATCAAAAGCAGGACGTAGGGTATTATCTCCTTGAGAGAGCCTAAACCTGGGCAAAATCCTGTGTCCATGTTACCATCACTCCAAGACGCCTAGCTTAGGACCCCTACTACGAGATATATCGGTTTTGACACCGACATTGGTGCTTTCATTGAGAGCATGTTGGGTAGTCGCTGTAGTGCGATGGGAATTCAAATCGGCTCCATCGCGATCTACGCATCGGAACTGAGCTACATTGTCAACGTCGGCATCTTCCTTGCCGACTTGACTGGTCACCTCAGCTAGGTCAAGGACTACATGCCATGTCAGATTATCTACATCAGACGAGTGTCTTCATCAACATCAACTCCAATCTCAACCAAGACCATGGAAGAATCCTCCATAGTGCTCGGGGGCTCAACGTCAACGTTGCCCTCGTGCAACTGTGCAGTTTTTCTGGACAGCGAATCCGTGTTCATCGTCTCGGCCTCCTCGAGTGTCGCTTTGATGATAGCTTCAGTGTAATTGTGCGGAATTGAGTCTAGAACAACCCTGCAAAATTTCGTCGCATTCTGGTGGAGGAATCTCCGGCGATTTACAATATACCGAAGCCCTATCGAATCTGGACGAGAATCTGGACGAGTTTAGGGCGAGGAGTCCAGCGTCTAGCTCAGACGTCCCTTGGAAAAGGAACTTATAAATGAACTATTTCTCCGAGAAGATGTTTCTTACATAGTAATATAACATATCTCTCCGGGTACCTTTGTTTATAAAATTGTATGGCCGGATTGCCTGGCTTGCCGTAAATCTTTGCCTTTATAAAGGCCTTATAAAGTAGGACAAACACTCCTCAGCTACTGGCCAAGGAGGTTGAAGCTGATGGTCGATCAACAAAGTCTTGTACAATCGGATCTAAGCATTAATGATGTAAAATACTTGGATACATAGAATCATTACACATAAATCGTGTCAAACGTAAAAAAGTTTGTGTCCAACACATATCGATCCTTAATTCGACCACCCGTGGACAAATTAAGGCTCGAGGGCTACTGCATTGCCTATTCAATGCAGCAAAGTCAAAGCGCAATATGGTTTCTGAGGAGATTTGATCCTCAGGTTGGTCGGCCGCACCCAACCCGAGTCTCGGAAACTATTGCATACCTTGTTTCCATCCCTAACGTATGCCGCCGAGCAAGAACTTGATCCTCAGGCCGATTTTGCAAATTGACCTAAGTCTCAAGGGATACTGGGATCAATGGTTTTATTTTCTTTATTATTTTTCCTTCAGTTGCATCTTGAGTTATAGACCGACACACACCTTGAGGGCTACTGGCTATAATTCTTGGAAGAGAATAAATTGCAGCGATCGGAAATAATTTCCACAAAAAATCAGCCCACTAATGAGGTGGTGCACTATTTCCGAAACAATCCGGTGTAATGCTCGGATGCATGTGGTTGGCTCAATAGAGGGCATTGCCGGCATTAAGCTCGGCTGAACTTGTTCAGCCTTTTCAAAGACCGAAGTAATATATGACACCTCAGATCCTAAATAGTGTTGGAGCTCTGCTGCACAAAACACCTCGGAAGCAGTCCGGCATAAAGCTTGGATGGGAATGGCTGGCTCCATAAAAGACTATTCCGGCAGTTAAGCTCAGATAAGGTCCTTCAAATTTTTAGAGACCGAGGTAATTTATGACACCTCGGATGCAATCCGGCATTAGATCTTGGACGCAACCCGTCATTGGTGCTCAGATGCCAATCAGCGTTGGAGCTCGGCTGCAAAAGACACCCCGGATGCAGTCCGGCGTTGGAGCTCGATGCAAGAGGATACCTTAAATGCCGAATAGTGTTGGAGCTCGGCTGTGAAAAGATGCCTCGGATGTAGTTCGGTGTTGAAGCTCGGACGCAAGAGGATGCCGCCGCACGGGAAACACTTACCCCAGGTGTGGTGTAAAAAATTACAAGACATTGATAAAGGCCGATAACTTAAATGGGCTCCTCGGATGCCCGACGTGTGAACTCGTAAGATACACCTCGGCGATCCTCAAGATAGGAGATGGGAAGATACGTTGAACCAGTTTTCAAGACCAACGACTGAAGATGAAGAACAGTTCGGAAGAACCGAGGAACGTCCCCAACTTGAAGACCGGTTCAGGGGGACTACTGATGGTGTCCTGGACTAGGGCGTACTCACCACGTCGTCTCCCGACCTGATGTGAACCTTGCCATAAGTTTGGTAGGGAGGTACCAAAGTGATCCCGGAGCGGAACACTCGACAGCGGTCAAGAATATCCTAAAGTACCTGAAAAGCACCAAGGACATGTTTCTCGTATATGGAGGTGCCGAAGAGCTCGTCGTAAAGGGTTACGTCGATGCTAGCTTCGACACAGATCCGGATGACTCCAAGTCACAAACCGGATACGTGTATATTTTGAACGAAGGGGCAGTTAGCTGGTGCAGCAGCAAGCAAAGCATCGTGGCGGCATCTACATGTGAAGCGGAGTACATAGCTGCTTCGGAAGCAGCAAAGGAAGGAGTCTGGATGAAGGAGTTCATCACCGACCTAGGAGTGATTCCCAATGCGTCGGTCCCGATGACTCTATTCTATGACAACACTGGAGCTATTGCCCTTGCCAAGGAACCCGGGTTTCACAAGAACACAAGACACATCAAGCGCCGCTTCAACTCCATTCGTGATTACATTCAGGAAGGAGATATAGATATTTGTAAAGTACATACGGATATGAATGTCGCAGATCCATTGACTAAACCTCTTTCACGAGAGAAACATGATCAGCACTAGAACTCTATGGGTGTTCGATACATCACAATGTAACTAGATTATTGACTCTAGTGCAAGTGGGAGACTGTTGAAATATGCCCTAGAGGCAATAATAAAGTGATTATTATATTTCCTTGTTCATGATAATTGTCTATTGTTCATGCTATAATTGTATTAACCGGAAACCATAATGCATGTGTGAATACATAGACCACAACATGTCCCTAGTGAGCCTCTAGTTGGCTAGCTCATTGATCAATAGGTGGTCACGGTTTCATGACCATGGACATTGGATGTCGTTGATAATGGGATCACATCATTAGGAGAATGATGTGATGGAGAAGACCCAATCCTAAGCATAGCACAAGATCGTGTAGTTCGTCTGCTAAAGCTTTTCTAATGTCAAGTATCATTTACTTAGACCATGAGATTGTGCAACTCCCAGATACCATAGGAATACTTTAGGTGTGCCAAACGTCACAACGTAACTGGGTGGCTATAAAGGCACACTACGGATATCCCTGAAAGTATCTGTTGGGTTGGCATGAATCGAGACTGGGATTTGTCACTCCGTGTGATGGAGAGGTATCTTTGGGCCCACTTGGTAAGACATCATCATCATGAGCTCAATGTGACTAAGGAGTTAGCCACGGGATGATGTGTTATAGAACAAGTAAAGAGACTTGCCGGTAACGAGATTGAACAAGGTATAGAGATACCGACGATCGAATCTCGGGCAAGTAACATACCGATGGACAAAGGGAATTGTATACGGGATTGATTGAATCCCCAACATTGTGGTTCATCCGATGAGATCATCATGGAGCATGTGGAAGCCAATATGGGTATCCAGATCCCGCTATTGGTTATTGGCTGGAGAGGTGTCTCGTTCATGTCTACATGCCTCCCGAACCCGTAGGGTCTACACACTTAAGGCTCGATGACACTAGGGTTATATGGGAATAGTGTACGTGGTTGCCGAAGGTTCAGAGTCCCGGACGTCATGAGGAGTTCTGAAATGGTCCGGAGATAAAGATTCATATATAGGAAGTGAGGAATTGGTCACCGGAAGTGTTCCGGGCATCACCGGTAACATACCGGGACCACCGGAAAGGTTCCGGGGGTCCACCGTGAGGGGCCACCGGCACCAGAGGCCTGCATGGACCAAAAGTGGGAGGGAACCAGCCCCTGGGTGGGCTGGTGCACCTCCCACCAGGCCCAAGGCGAAGCAAAGGAGGAGAGGGGGCAAACCCTAGGCGCAGATGGGCCTTAGGGCCACCCTAGGGCACGCCCCCCTCTCTCCCTCTCTTGGCCGCTAGCCAGCCCCCATCTAGGGCTGCCGCACCCCCTAGGGTGGGAAACCTAGGGGTGAGCACTCTCCTTCCTTGTTTGTAACGCTAACCAACATTAAACAACAACGGTAACCAACATTAAACTGTAAACTCGTAGTGGAAGAGCTTAAAACAGCAAGCTACATGGCGTTTGACCCCAAACGCCAAGTTCCATGGCGTCTTGCCTTGCCACTTCAGTGCCACCTAGGGTGTGCACCCCTAGGGTTAGACCCAGTACGATGTTTAATGTTGGTCGCTTGCTGTTTTAACCTCATGTGGAACCTGTTTGATTATTCTCATTTAATGTTGGTTAGCGTTGTTGTTTAATCTGTTAGGAGGCAGGAAGCGAAAGTATCACGTTAGCAGGGAATGTACGATTTTTTTTATTTATTTCAGAAATACATACAGTTTGGATGGATTAATCCTGTGTTAAATGACCCTGTACCTAAACTTATTTAGCACTCCCCAATAAGAGCATCTTTAGCAGACCCCATAAACTGGTCAAACCCGTAAAAAACAAGGTGTTTACATTTTTGGCCGGAAAAACGATACCGAGCAGACCCCGTAAAACTTGTTCGACCATTAAAATTTTTAAGGGGCACGATAAATTCATCCGTGACAACCTTATATGTGTAGTTTCGAAGACAATATACTGTTCAACCTGTAAACTAGTCAAACCTTGTTGGAGCAGAAGCGTCGTGCAGAATTGCTCGGAATGTACTTGGAACTCACTGGAATCCGTCACCACATGTCGAAAGAAGCCGCTACACGCCGGAATTTTCCGCCACCAAGGCGAGGCCGTCCACGGGCAAGCCGGAGCAGGCCATCGACAGCTCGAATCAGGGCGGGGCGACACCGGAGAAGAGCGGGGCAAGGGTGGGGGAGGTCGCGTGACCACGATGTCGAACACACGTGCGGCGGCGGGCAGTGTCGGGCTCAAACCGGGGGACGGGTGGGCGTGCTATGGAACGATTCGATCATGTGGCGCACGGCTCCTCCACTACATGTGTGGCCCAGAACGGGCGGCACCGGATGAGGCGAGACGAGGTGGGCGGGCGGGGCGAGGCGGGCAACGTCGGGGCGCCAGGGCAAGGCACGCCGTGACACGAGACGGACTCGCGAGGATGGGCGGAAAAGAATAAAAAATGGGCTATAGTGGGATATATTTTTATTTACGGGGTTTGTTCTGTCCGGGGCAATTTTGCACTATAAAAACGGTTTACATGCAGGATCGAAACTAGGTCTAGAGGGGGTGATTAGTTTACTTGACCAAATAAAAATCTACTTTTCCCCAATTTTAAGTGTTGGCAGATTTTAGTGATTGTAGCACATCAAGCACACCCTACACATGCATGTCTACGAGTATAGCAGCGAAAAGTAAAGACAAGCATGAATAGTAAAGGAAGGGTAGGAAGATCAAACGCAATTTGTTGACACGATGATTTTTCCCGTGGTTCCGATAGGTGGTGCTATCGTACATCCACGTTCATGGAGTCTTCAATCCCACGGAGGGTAACGGTCACGACACTCCACGGAGGGCTCTACCCATGGAGGGTTCCACGAAGAAGCAACCTTGACTATACCATGACGGCCTACGTCCACGGAGGACTAGCCTCACTCGGGGTAGATGTTTACAAAGTAGGCGATCTCCTTGCCCTTACAAACTTCTTGGTTCACTCCACAACACGAAGTAGGATGCTCCCAAGCGACAGCTAACTAATCTAGGAGGCACCACCCTCCAAAAGGTAATAGGCTCGATAATGTAGATGAACTCCTTGCTCTTGTGCTTTAGTATGGTAGACTCCTCAACACACAATCACTCTCTCACAGATTCGGCTTTGGTGGAAGAGATTGATTGGGTGGAAAGCAACTTGGGAAGGCTAGAGATCAAGATTCATATGGTTGGAATGGAATGTCATGATCTCAACACATGGGTAGGTGGCTCTTTCTTAGAAAATCAGTTGGTATGAGTGGGGATCTGTTCTGAGTGCTTCTCTTGCGAGTGAGTGGTGGTGGAGGGGTATATATAGGCATCTCCAAAAATCCAACTGTTACACCTAATAAGTCAAACTCGATGGAACCGATGTGTTAATCTCGGTTGTACCGAGTTGCCTCATAGGTAGCAACTTTTGAATCTCGGTGAGACCAACACAGAGTTCTCGGTTGTACTGAAATGGTGGGCAATGGTCAGAATGGAAAGACTCAGTGACACCGAAGCAAAAACTCGGAATTTCCGATTTTGTGCAATAGGCATGAGTAGGTTTGCCACCCAAACTCGGTTGCACCGATCCAGAATCGGTTGTACCGAATTGCTAGGATTTGGCAGGGCTAGTCTGAGTTTGGGAATTGGTTGCATTGAGTGGGAGTTGTTGGTTGCACCGATTTTGAATATTTGGTTTGGACAGACTTTTGTGGAGGATCTTGTGGATGTTTTTGGTAACTATCACTTGTGCACGTATGAGCATTTTGTTCACCAACAGTACCTTACCCCCTTTTAATAGTATTGGCTTTCCTATGACTCAAAGTGATTTCTCACAAAGTAAAATGTAGAGTCTTCTTACTTGAAGCTTTGCCAATCCATTTTCTTGCATCTAGGGGTCTCTCCACAATCCTTTTGCCAACCCATCATTGAACCTTTGCTGAAATATGCTTAGTGGAAACATTAGTTCAATGACACATATGTTGTTATTAATTACCAAAACCACCAAGGGAGCAAATGTGCTTTCAATCTCCCCCTTTTTGGTAATTGATGACAACATATATGTCAAAGCTTCGACATATGATATAATAAATGAATATAATCGTCGCTTTGAGAAGTATGTGATAAGCAAGAGCTCCCCCTATATTTGTGCATTATTTTTAATTTGCATTCGAATGCAAATGCACAATCGATTAGGTACATGGGGCACTTCTTCCATGTCACATACATCTTGGTGGTGTGCGAGAATAATAAGAGTGAATAACATAGCATAACACAACCAAGTAAAGTGAATGATCATCTCATAAACGTCACAAGGATAGGAAAATGGTAGCAACACACATTAAGCATATGATCAAACACAAACAAAGTTTAACACATCCAACACAAAAGATCAAATGTTTTTGAAAAGCGATAAAAACAAACGCTCTCTCACTCGAAGCCTAAAGATCTATATACAACTTCTCCCCTTTGGCAACAATTCACCAAAAAGTTCAAAGAGATATAGCTAAACGTTCTTCTAGGGCTGATCACCTCTGGTAGCTGCTACCTCTTGAGCTTGCATTTGTTCTCCCTTGAAGAGGAAAGGGTGATGCAACGAAGTAAATAAGTATTTCCCTCAGTTGATGAGAACCAAGGTATCAATCTAGTAGGAGGTACAAGCAAGTTACCAATGGATGCACCTACACAAACAATCGAACTTTTGCACCCAACGCTATAAAGGGGTTGTCAATCCCTTCACGGTTATTTGCAAAGATTAGATCTGATAGAGATAGATGTAAAAGATTGCGGAAATTGAAATGTAAATAAATTGCAAAAAGGTATTTTTGGTATTTCTGGTTTATAGATATGAAAATATAATGTGGAAAGTACACCCGGGGGCCATAGGTTTCACTAGAGGCTTCTCTCTTGAAGGAAAATAACACTGTGGGTGAACAAATTACTGTCGAGCAATTGATAGAAAAGCGAATAATTATGACGATATCCAAGGCAATGATTATGCATATAGGCATCACGTCTGTGTCAAGTAGACTGAAACGATTCTGCATCTACTACTATTACTCCACACATCGACCGACTCCTGCCTGCATCTAGAGTATTAAGTTCATGAAGATCAGAGTAACGCATTAAGTAAGATGACATGATGTAGGGGGATAAACTCAAGCAATATGATGATAACCCCATCTTGTTACCCTTGATGGCAACAATACAATACGTGCCTCGCTACCCCTACTTTGTCACTGGGTGAGGACACCGCAACATTGAACCCAAAACTAAGCACTTCTCCCATTGCGAAAATTACTAATCTAGTTGGCCAAACCAAATCAATAACTCGAAGAGACTTACCAAGATATGAAATCATGCATATAAGAATTCATAGAAGAACCAAATAATATTCATAGATAAGCTGATCATAAACCCACAATTCATCGGATCTCGACAAACACACTGCAAAAGAGTATTACATCAAATAGATCTCCATGAAGATCATGAAGAACATGGTATTGAAGCACAAAGAGAGAGAGAGAGAGAATAAGCCATCTAGCTACTAGCTATGGACCCGTAGATCTATGGTGGACTACTCATGCATCATCGGAGGGGCAATGGAGTTGATGTAGATGCCCTCCGTGATCGAACCCCCCTCTGATAGATTATCGGAAAAGGTTCCAAGATTCGATCTCTCGGGAACAAAAGGTACCGGCGGCGGAAAAGTATTTGGGTGGCTCTTTTTGGTATTTGGGGGATATTTGGGTATTTATAGGATGAAGATTAGGGTTAGGAGACCTGTTGGGGGTCACAAGCCTACCAGGTGCGGCCAAGGGTGGTGGTCGCGCCCCCTGGCTTGCGACCTCCTGGCAGGTCCCTTGCCTTCCACTCCAAGTCTGATAGGTGTCTTCTGGCCCAAGAAAAATCATCGCACAAATTTTATTCCGTTTGGACTCCGTTTCATATTCCTTATTTGCAATACTCAACAACAAGGGGGAAAACAGAAACTAGCACTAGGCTCTAGATTAATAGTTAGTCCCAAAAATAATATAAAATAGCATATTAATGCATATAAAACATCCAAAACATATAATATAATAGCATGGAACAATCAAAAATTATAAATACGTTGGAGACGTATCAAGCATCCCCAAGCTTAATTCCTGCTCGTCCTTGAGTAGGTAAATGATAAAAATAGAATTTTTGATGTGGAATGCTACCTAACATATTTATCCATGTAATATTATTTATTTTGGCATCAATGTTTGGATCCATAAGACTCAAAACAAAAGCTTAATGTTGACATAAAAACAATAATATTTCAAGCATACTAGCAAAGCAATTGTATCTCTTCAAAATATAATGTCAAAAGAAGGTTATCCCGACAATATCATATGGTCTGGCTATGCTCCATCTTCCCCACACAAAGTATTTATATCATGCACAACCCCGATGACAAGTCAAGCAATTGTTTCACACCTTTTATTTTCTCAAACTTTTTCAACACTCACGCAATACATGAGCGTGAGCCATGGATATAGCACTATAGGTGGAATAGAATATGGTGGAGGTTGTGAAGAAAAAGCAAAAGATAGTCTCACATCAACTAGGCGTATCCACGGCCTATGGAGATGCCCATTAATAGATATCAATGTGAGTGAGTAGGGTTTGCCATGCAACGGATGCACTAGAGCTATAAGTGTATGAAAGCTCAAAAGGAAACTAAGTGGGTGTGCATCCAAATTGCTTGCTCATGAAGACCTAGGGAAATTTGAGGAAGCCAATCATTGGAATATACAAGCCAAGTTATATAATGAAAAATTCCCACTAGTATATGAAAGTGACAAAATAGGAGACTCTCTATCATGAAGATCATGGTGCTACTTTGAAGCACAAGTGTGGAAAAAATAGTAGCATTGTCCCTTCTCTCTTTCTCTCATTTTTTTATTTTGGTGGGCATCTAAGGCCTTTCTTTTATTTTGGTGGGCATCTAAGGCCTCTTGTCATTGAGAGTCTTGATCCTAGTATCAAAGATCCTCACAAGACTGTTCTGGTTCTCCAGTATGCCCTTAACGTCCAGTATGTCCATGACAGTAGTGATCAATAAATCCATTTGCTCGTTCCTTGATCTGGGGACTTGAGCACTAGTGGCTCTAGCTACCTCTGCTTCTTCCTATGCAGCAGCTGATGTGGGATGATCTGGATCCATCACCACAACGTTGTCCTCAAGTTCTAGATGTATGGGAAAGTGGGGCCTATCGAGAGCAAATATGTGCTTCTCCATCTTGGAGTTGATGAGCATCTGAATGTAGGGTGCATAGTATCCACAATCGGATCTATCACTCTAAATCTCTGATGCTGGTCTATATGAAGCAGTAGGTTAATGGAGTAGCCTCGGATCATGTTCTCATCTCCTGCCTTAGGCATCAAGATATGCCTCGGAATAGTGTTGATAGTACGAAGACCTGCCAGGAGGTAGTAGATGGATCCTAGCTTATGTGAATGCACATAATCAGCAGGGATCACAGTGTACATGTCCTTCATATCATTGTGATTTGCCTTGGACCCTGAGTACACATATATGTTACCATCCTACACCTCTGGGACTCCTAAGATGGTTGTTGGAAATATGCCCTAGAGGCAATAATAAATTGGTTATTTTTATATTTCCTTGTTCGTGATAATCATTTTTTATCCAAGCTATAATTGTATTGATTGGAAACTCAAATACATGTGTGGGTACATAGACAATAGTGTGTCCCTAGTATGCCTCTAGTTAACTAGTTCGTTGATCAAAGATGGTCAAGGTTTCCTGGCCATAGACATGAGATGTCATTTGATAACGGGATCACGTCATTAGGAGAATGATGTGATGGACAAGACCCAAACTATAAACATAGCATATGATTGTGTCAGTTTATTGCTATAGTTTTCTGCATGTCAAGTATCTGTTCCTATGACCATGAGATCATGCAACTCACTGACACCAGAGGAATACCTTGTGTGTATCAAATGTCACAACGTAACTGGGTGACTATAAAGATGTTCTACAGGTATCTCTGAGGGTGTCTGTTGAGTGGGCATGGATCAAGACTAGGATTTGTTACTCCGTGTGACGGAGAGGTATCTCAGGGCCCACTCGGTAATACAACATCATAATAAGCCTTTCAAGCAATGTGACTTAACTGTTAGCCATGGGATCTTGTATTACGGAATGAGTAAATAGACTTGTCGGTAATGAGATTGAACTAGGTATAGAGATACCGACGATCGAATCTCTAGAAAGTAACATACCCAAGAACAAAGGGAACAGCGTACGGGATTAACTGAATCCTTGACATAGAGGTTCAACCGATAAAGATCTTCGTAGAATATGTACGAACCAATATGGGCATCCAGGTCCCGCTATTGGTTATTTAGCGTGGAGGTGTCTCGGTCATGTCTACACAATTCTCGAACCCACAGGGTCTGCACACTTAAGGTTTGGTGATGTTTCAGTATAGTAGAGTTATGTATGGTGGTGACCGAAGGTTGTTCATAGTCCCATATGATATCCTGGACGTCACGAGGAGCTCCAGAATGGTTTGGAGGTAAAGATTGATATATAGGACGTCCTGTTTTGGTCACCGGAAAAGTTTTGGGTACTTCGGTAGTGTATCGGGAGTGTCGGGAGGGTTGTCTCGATCCAAAGGACCTCATGGGCTGTGGGAGGAGTTAAACAAGCCCCTAGTGGGCTGGCCGAACCCCCACTAAGGCCCATGCAGCTAGGGGTGGGAAAACCCCAAAGGTGAAAAGGGTGGAAAGGGTTTCCAAGTGGAGAGGACGAATCCTACTCCTAGTAGGATTGGAGTAGGACTCCTCCACCTCCAATTTCGGCCAAACCTTGAGGGTTTGAGGCTGGCTCCTCCCCTCCCTCACTCCTATATATACTATAGGATTTAGAGGGGAGAGCCAACCCTGATTGCCACATGTTGCCCTCTTCTTCCCTAGATCAGTTCCTCCTCTAGATTAGTTCTGCGGTGCTTAGGCAAAGCCCTGCCGGATTAGTTCACCACCACCACCACCACGCCGTTGTGCTGCCAGAGAACTCACCTACCTCTCCGCTCCCTCTTGCTGGATCAAGAAGGCGGAGATCGTCATCCTGCCGTATGTGTGCTGAACGCGGAGGTGTCGTCCGTTCAGCGCTAGATCGGAAGGACCGCGACAAGATCGCGGGATGAATCATGATTGGATTGTGGGACGGATCGTGATGGTATCGCGGGATAGCTTGCGATTTGGATTGCGAAGACATTCGACTACATCAACCGTGTTTCTTAACGCTTCCCGCTTAGCGATCTACAAGGGTATGTAGATCCACTCTCCCTCTCATAGATGCTCATCACCATGGATAGATCTTGCGTGTGCGTAGGAAATTTTTTGTTACCCATGCAATGTTCCCCAAAAGTGGCATCTGAGCTAGGTCTATGTGTAGATGAGATCTCGAGTAGAATGCAAAGGAGTTTGTGGGTGTTGATATTCGGATTGCTTCCTCCCTCGGTCATTTCTTGTTTCGGCGGTATTATGGGATGAAGTGGCCCGCAACATTACTCGTACGCTTAGGACAGACCAGCTCCATCAACTGAGATGTAACTTCGTTGCATAAATATGGCTGACGGGTGTCTATTTCTCCCACTTTAGTCGGATCAAATTTTACAAAGGCGGTCCTTGAGAAGGTTGAATAGCAATTTGCGTATCACTGTTGTGGTTTTTGCGTAGGTAAAAATTGTACTTGCTAGATACCCATAGCATCCAAGTAAAACTTGCAGCAACAATTAGAGGACGTCTAACTTGTTTTTACAGGGTATGTTGTGATGTGATATGGCCAATTACATGATGAGATATGTGTGATGTATGAGATGATCATGTATTGTATAGCATATCACGACTTGCATGTCAATGAGTACGACAACCAGCAGGAGCCATAGGGTTGTCTCTAATTATTTTCGCCGTTTTGCTTTACTTTATCGCTATGAATTAGCAATAGTCGTGGAAGCAACAGTCGGCGCGACAACCTCATGGCGACACATTGATGGAGATAAGGATGATGGAGATCATGGTGTCATGCCGGTACTTTGGAGATGGAGATCAAAAGCACAGGTTCATGGCCATATCATGTCACTTATGATTTGCATGCGATGCTAATCCTTTTATGCATCTTATTTTGTTTAGGGCAAACGGTAGCATTATAAGGTGATCCCTCACTTAAATTTCAAGATAGAATTGTGTTCTCCCTGAGTGTGCACCGTTGCGAAAGTTCATCATTTCGAGACACGATGTGATGATCGGATGTGATAGACTCTACATTTGCATACAATGGGTGCAAGCCAGTGTTGCACATGCGGAAAACTCGGGTTAAACTTGACGAGCCTAGCATGTAAAGACATGGTCTTGGGACACAAGAGACCGAAAGGTCTAACATGAGTCATATAGTAGACATGATCAACATGAAGATGTTCACCATTGAAACCACCTCAACTCACGTGATGATCGAACTTGAGTTGGAGGATTTGGATCATGTAACACTCGAATGATCAGAGGGGTGTCAATTTGAGTGGGATTTTTTTAAGTAATATGATTAACTAAACTCATTATCATGAACATAGTCAAAATGTCTTTGCAAATTATGTTTTAGATTACTAGCTCGCGTTGTAGCTTCCTTGAATTTTTTATATGTTCCTAGAGAAATAGAGTTGAAAGATGATGGTAGCAATAATGCGGACTGGGTCCGTGATCTGAGGACTGTCCTCATTGCTGCACAGAAGGCTTATTTCCTTAATGCACCGCTCGGTGCGCCACTCCCTCAAGAGACGTCTGTAGATGTTGTGAACATCTAATGGACACGTTCTAATGATTACTTGATAGTTCAGTGTGTCATGCATTACGGCTTAGAATTTAGGCTCCAAAACATTTTGAACGTCATGGAACATATGAGATGTTCTAAGAGCTAAAATTGGGATCTCACGCTCGTTCCTGTGTTGAGAGGTATAAGACCTCCAACAAGATTCTTTGCCTGCAAGATGAAGGAGAATAGCTCAATCAGTGAGCATGTGCTTATATTGTCCGGGTACTACAATCGCTTGAATCGAGTGGAAGTCGATCTTCCAAATAAGATAGTGATTGATATAGTTCTCCAAGTCACTCTCACTAAGCTACTAGAGCTTCGTGATGAACTATAAAATGAGAGGGATGGAAATAATGTTCCCTGAGCTATTCGCGATGTTTGACACCGTGAAGGTAGAAATCAAGAAGGAGCATCAAGTGTTGATGGTTAGTGAAACCACTAGTTTCGAGAAGGGCAAGGGCTAGGAGGGAAACTTCATGGATGGCAAGTCAGTTACTGCTCCAGTGAAGAAACCCAAGGTTGAACCCAAACCCGAGAATAAGTGCTTCTATTATGAGGATAACGGTCGTTGAAGTGGAACAACCCTAGATACTTGGTAGATAAGAAGGTTGGGAACGTCGACAGAAGTATACTTGATATACGTATTATTGATGTGTACCTTGCCAGTACTCCTAGTAGCAACTCGGTATTGGATACTAGTTCGGTTGCTAAATGTTAGTAACTCGAAATAAAATCTATGGAATAAACGGAGGCTAGCTAAGGGTGAGGTGACGATGTGTGTTGGAAGTGTTTTCCAAGGTTGATGTGATCACCATCGCATGCTCTCTCTACCTTCGGGATTAGTGATGAACCTAAATAAATGTTATTTGGTGATTGCGTTCATCATGAACGTGATTAGGTCATGTTTATTGCAATATGTTCATTTAAGTTAGAGAATAATGGTTATTCTATTTACATGAATAATACCTTCAATGATCATGCACCCAATGAGAATGGTTTATTGAATCTTGATCATAGTGATACACATGTTCATAATATTGATGCCAAAAGATACAAAGTTAATAATGATAGTAGCACATACTTGTGGCACTGCCACTAAATGTCATATTGGTGTAAAACGCATGAAGAAACTCCATGCTGATGGATCTATGGACTCATTCGATTGCAAATCGGTTGAGACATGCGGACCATGCCTCATGGGCAAGATGACTAAGACCCCGTTTTCCGGTATGGTAGAGCGGGCAAGTAACTTATTGGAAATAATACATGTTGATGTATTCGGTCCAATGAGTGTTCTAGCGTGTGGTGGATATCATTATTTTACTACCTTCACTGATGATTTGAGTATATATGAAGATATTTACTTAATGAAACACAAGTCTGAAACGTTTGAAAAGTTCAAACAAAATCAGAGTGAAGTTTGAGATCATCGTGACAAGGAGATAAAATGTCTACGATATGACCGTGGAGGTAAATACCTGAGTTACAAGTATTGGTATATAATTTAAGACAATGTGGAATTTGTTTCACAGCTCATGCCACCTAGAACACCATAGTATGATGGCGTGTCCAAACGTTGTAGTCGTCTTGTATTGGATATGGTGCGAACTATGATGTCTCTTATCAATTTGCCACTATCGTTTTGGGGTTATGCATTAGATACAACTACATTCACTTGAAATAGGGCACCATCTAAATCCACTGAGATGACACCGTATGGATTATGGTTTGGTAGAAACCTAAGCCGTCATTTCTCAGAGTTTGGGAATGTGACGCTTATGTCTGATGAGCTCGAACCCAAAGCGAAAAGGTGCATCTTCATAGGATATCCTAAGGTAATAGTTGCGTATACCTTCTATCTATGATCCAAGGGCAAAGTGTTTGTTGCTAAAAACGGGTCCTTTCTCGAGAAAGAGCTTCTCTCGAAAGAATTGAGTGGGAGGAAGATAGAACTTGATGAGGTTGTTGAACCTTTATTTTCAACCAGAGAGTAGTGCAATGCACAAAGATGTTTCTATAGAGCCTACATCCGTTGAAATGGAAGTTAATGATGATGATCAGAAAGCTTAGGATCAAGTTGCTATCAAACCTCGTAGGTCGACGAGGATGTGTACTACTCCTGAGTGGTACGGTAACCCTGTCTTAGAGGTCATGTTGTTGGATAACGATGAACCTACGAGCTATGGAGAAGCAATGATGGGTCAGGATTCCGAGAAATGGTTAGAGCCCATGCAATCCGAGATGGGATCCATGTAAGAAAACAAAGTATGGGCTTTGGAAGTATTACCTGAAGGGCAAAAGGCCATTCAGAACAAATGGACCTTTAAAAGGAAGACGGATGCAGGTGGTAATGTCACTGTCTATAAAGCTTGACTTGTCGCAAAGAAGTTTCCGACAAGTTCAAGGAGTTGACTATGATGAGACTCTCTCACCGTAGAGATGCTAAAGTCTGTTGGAATTATGTTAGCAGTTACTGCATTTTTCAATTATGAAATCTGGCTGATGGATGTCAAAACATCGTTTCCTTAACGGTTTCCTTGAGGAAAGGTTGTATGTGATACAACTAGAAGGTTTTGTCAGTCCTAAGGATGCTAAAAGGTATGCAAGCTCCAGTGATCCTTCTATGGGATGGAGCAAGCATCTCGGAGTTGGAATGTACACTTTGATGAGGTGATCAAAGTTTTTGGGTTTATACAAAGTTTATGAGAAACTTGTATTTACAAAATGGTGAGTGGGAGCACTATAGAATTTCTGATAAGTATATGTGGTTGACATATTGTTGATCGGAAATAATATAGAATTTCTGGAAAGCATAAACGGTTGTTTGAAAAGTGTTTTTTCAAAGGAAGACCTGGATAAAGCTACTTAATTGTTGGGCATCGAGATCTATGGAGATAGATCAAGATGCTTGATGAGACTTTCAATGAGTACATACCTCGACAAGATTTTGAAAGAGTTCAAAATGGATCAGTCAAAGAAGGAACTCTTGCCTAATTTGTAAGGTGTGAAGTTGAGTAAGACTCAAAGCTCGACCACGGCAAAAAAAGAGAAAGGACGAAGGTCGTCCCCTATGCCTTAGCCATAGGCTCTATATAGTATGCCATGATGTGTACTGCACCTGTATGTGCCTTGTCATGAGTCTGTCAAGGGGTACAAGAGTGATCCCGGAGTGGATCACTGGACAGAGATCAAAATTATCCTTAGTAACTAGAGGACTAAGGAAATATTTCTCGATTATGAAGGTGATAAAGAGTTCGTCGTAAAGGGTTACATCGATGCAAGATTTGACACCAATCCGGATGACTCTTAGAAGCAATCTGGATACGTACAGTGGAGCAACCATTTGGAATAGCTCCAAGTGGAGTGTGGTAGTAGTGTCTACAGTATGACATAGAGATTTGCAAAGTACACACGGATCTGATGTCGCGGACCCGTTGACAAAAGACCTCTCTCACATGCAAAGCATGAACCCCATGACTCATTGGGTGTTAGATTCATAACAATGTAAATCACATGGTGATGCGAACTAGATTATGGACTCTAATGCAAGTGGGAGACTGTTGGAAATATGCCCTAGAAGCAATAATAAATTGGTTATTTTTATATTGCCTTGTTCGTGATAATCGTTTATTATCCATGCTATAATTGTATTTATTGGAAACTCAAATACATTTGTGGGTACATAGACAACACTGTGTCCCTAGTATGCCTCTAGTTAACTAGTTTGTTGATCAAAGATGGTCAAGGTTTCCTGGCCATAAACATGAGATGTCATTTGATAACGGGATCACATCATTAGGAGAATGATGTGATGGACAAGACCCGAACTATAAACATAGCATATGATCGTGTCAGTTTATTGCTATAGTTTTCTGCATGTCAAATATTTGTTCCTATGACCATGAGATCATGCAACTCATCGACACCAGAGGAATACCTTGTGTGTATCAAACGTCATAACGTAACTGGGTGACTATAAAGATGCTCTACAGGTATCTCCGAGGGTGTCTGTTGAGTGGGCATGAATCAAGACTAGGATTTGTTACTCCGTGTGACGGAGAGGTATCTCAGGGCCCACTCGGTAATACAACATCACAATAAGCCTTGCAAGAAATGTGACTAAAGTTTTAACCATGGGATCTTGTATTACGGAACGAGTAAAGAGACTTGCCGGTAATGAGATTGAACTAGGTATAGAGATACCGACGATCGAATCTCGGGCAAGTAACATACCGAAGAACAAAGGGAACAACGTATGGGATTAACTGAATCCTTGACATAGAGGTTCAACCGATAAAGATCTTCGTAGAATATGTAGGAACCAATATGGTCATCCAGGTACGCTATTGTTTATTGACCATGGAGGTGTCTCGGTCATGTTTACATAGTTCTCGAACCCGCAGGGTCTGCACACTTAAGGTTGGGTAACGTTTCAGTATAGTAGAGTTATGTATGGTGGTGACTGAAGGTTGTTCGGATTCCCTGATGATATCATGCACGTCACGAGGAGCTCCGGAATGGTCCGGAGATAAAGATTGATATATAGGAAGTCCTGTTTTGGTCACCGGAAAAGTTTCGGGTACTTCGATAGTGTACCGGGAGTGCCGGGAGGGTACCGGGAGCCATCGGGAGGGTTGTATCGACCCACAGGACCTCATGGGCTGTGGGAGTCAAACCAGCCCCTAGTGGGCTGGCCAAACCCCCCACTAAGGCCCATGTGGCTGGGGTGGGATAAACCCAATGGTGGAAAGGGTGGAAAGGGTTTCCAAGTGGAGAGGAGGAATCCTACTCCTAGTAGGATTGGAGTAGGACCCCTCCACCTCCAATTTCGGCCAAACCTTGAGGGTTTGAGGCTGCCTCCTCCCCTCCCTCCCTCCTATATAAACTAGAGGATTCAGAGGGGAGAGCCAACCCTAATTGCCACATGTTGCCCTCTTCTTCCCTAGATTAGTTTCTCCTCTAGATTAGTTCTGCGGTGCTTAGGTGAAGCCCTGCCGAATTAGTTCACCACCACCGCCACCACGCCGTTGTGCTGTCGGAGAACTCACCTACATCTCCGACCCCTCTTGCTGGATCAAGAAGGCGGAGATCGTCATCGAGCCATACGTGTGCTGAACGCGAAGGTGTCGTCCGTTTGGCGCTAGATCGGAAGGACGCGACAGGATCGCAGGATGGATCGTGATTGGATCGCGGGACGGATCGTGATGGGATCGCGGGACGGCTTGCGATTTGGATTGCGAAGACGTTCGACTATGTGAACTGCATTTCTTAATGCTTCCCGCTTGGCGATCTACAAGGGTATGTAGATCCACTCTCCCTCTCATATATGCTCATCACCATGGATAGATCTTGCGTGTGCGGAGGAATTTTTTTGTTTCCCATGCAACATTCCCTAATGATGGTAGCCCGCTCATCAACAGCCGACTTGTATCTTGATCCTTTAGTCATCCACACAATTCTACCATCTCCATAGAAGTTAGCAGCAGAGTAGAATTGCATGATCATCTCGTCGTTCCATGCAGTAAGTTCTCTACCAACAAACTCATCCAAGCCAATGTAGTGGAAGTTGTGTTGCCCGCTTGGGAAATAGTCTTTGTTCTTCTGGATGTATTGCCAATCAACATATCTCATGTCACTCATAGCAGGGCTCTTATCAAGCAACACAGTCTCATAAAAATCTTGTTGCTCCTTGGTATAAAACTTGTAGTCCACAATTGTTTCCTTCTGTGAGAGTAATGATCAATGGCTCTCCACTCTCTCAGCCTGCATCCTTGTTCTTCTTGATATCTTCAGCAATCAAGTGGCTGGCATTGTGCTCTAGAAGGTGTGGTCTAAGCTTCATCAAAGCAGACATGGCTTCCTCCTCAGCATCTCTAGAGGTAGATCCCTTGTTCTTCTCAAAATCTAGAATCTGTCTGGATGACCTCTTGGTCTTGGGAGTTGTAGGCTTCTCAGGAGCACCTGGCTTGCTATTGGATGGAGCTTGCCTTGGCATTGCCTCAGCCAAAAGCTTCTTCTGCTTCTTCTTGGGAGGAGCCTTGGAAGCTGGCTCTTCCTCCTCTTCAGCCTCATTGTTTGCAGGAGAGGGTGTCCTTCTCATGGTAGACAGCCTACCAGTGACATGAACAGTGGTTTTCCTCACCCTCTTTTTCTTCTCTCTGCCCTTCTTGGGCATTGACCTCCTTGGGGGCTCAATGGTCATGGTAGCCCTAGCACTCTCAGGTTCTCTCAAAACCTCTCAACTAGCACATGTCTTGCTGGCAACTTTCCTGGAAGAGGTGGCTTCATTGGCAGACTTTCTAGCAGCCTTCTCTTTCTTCTTGGCAAGAACCTCTTCGGGTATGAAATCTGAATCTTCCTCATCTAAGTTTAGCCTCTTCCTATGTTGGGGAACGTTGCAAGGGAAACAAAATTTTCCCTACGCTCACGCAAGACCTATCCATGGTGATGATCATCTACGAGAGGGAGAGTGGATCTACATACCCTTGTAGATCGCTAAGCGGGAAGCGTTAAGAAACGCGGTTGGTGTAGTCGAACGTCTTCGTGATCCAAATCGCCGAGCGTCTCGCGATCTCATCACGATCCGTCCCACGAACTCATCACGATCCGTCTCGCGATCTCATCACGATCCGTCTCGCGATCTCATCACGATCCGTCTCGCGATCTTGATCACGGTCCTTCCGATCTAGCGCCGAACGGGCGGCACCTCCTCGTTCAGCACACGTACAGCTTGATGACGATCTTCGCCTTCTTGATCCAGCTAGAGGGAGCGGAGAGGTAGAAGAGTTCTCCGACAGCATGACGGTGCTCCGGCAATGGTGGTGGAGCTATTCCGGCAGGGCTTTGCCTAAGCACTGCAGAAATCCGATCTAGAGGAGAAACTATGCACTGGAGGAACGGGTAGCACGTGGCTGAAAATCTTGTACCAAAACCCTAAAACAATCTAGTATATATAGGAGGAGAGGAGGAGAAGGCTTGTATCCCAAGGAGCCAGCCCTTGGGTCAGACGAACCAGGAGGTAGGAGTCCTCCTCCTCCACTCCTAGTAGGATTAGGACTCCTTCCTAATTTAGCCCTTTGCCTTTTCCCACCTTTTTCCTGTTGGGCTTTTTCTTCCCAACCGCATGGAACCTTTGTGGGACTTTCTCCAGCCCACTAAGGGCTGGTATTCATCCTCCCACAGCCCATGTAGCCTCTTGGGTCGAAATACCCCTCCCGATGGTCTCCCGGTACACTACCGGCACTCCCGATACACTACCGATGAGCCCTAAACTTTTCCGGTGACCAAAATAGGACTTCCTATATATCAATCTTTACCTCCGGACCATTCCAGAGCTCCTTGAGATGTCCGGGATCTCATCCAGGACTCTGAACAACCTTCGGTCACCACCATACATAACTCTATGCTATCAAAACGTCACCGAACCTTAAGTGTGCAGACCCTGCGGGTTCGAGAACTATGTAGACATGACCGAGACACCTCTACGGTCAATAACCAATAGCAAGACCTGGATGCCCATATTGGTTCCTACATATTCTATGAAGATCTTTATCGGTCGAACCTCTATGTCAAGGATTCAATTAATCCCGTATGATGTTCCCTTTGTTCTTCGGTATGTTACTCGCCCGAGATTCGATCGTCGGTATCTCCATACCTAGTTCAACCTCGTTACCGGCAAGTCTCCTTACTCGTTCCGTAATACAAGATCCCATGACCAACACTTAGTCACATTGCTTGCAAGGCTTATTGTGATGTTGTATTACCGAGTTGGCCCTGAGATACCTCTCCGTCACACGAAGTAACAAATCCCAGTCTTGATCCATGCCAACCCAATAGACACCCTCGGAGATACCTGTAGAGTACCTTTATAGTCACCCAGTTACATTGCGATGTTTGATACACACAAGGAACTCCTCCGGCATCAGTGAGTTGCATGATCTCATGGTCATAGGAATAGATACTTGACATGTAGAAAATAGTAGCAATAAACTGACACGATCATATGCTACGTTTGTAGTTTGGGTCTTGTCCATCCCATCATTCTCCTAATGATGTGATCCCATTATCAAATTACATATCATGTCAATGGCTAGGAAACTTTAGCCATCTTTGATCAATGAGCTAGTCTATTAGAGGCATACTAGGGACATGGTGTTGTCTATGTATCCACACATGTATCTGAGTTTCCAATCAATACAATTATAGCATGGATAATAAACGATTATCATGAACAAGGAAATATGATAATAACTAATTTATTATTGCCTCTAGGGCATATTTCCAACATTCTCCCACTTGCCTAGAGTCAATAATCTAGTTCACACCACCATGTGATTCGCATTGTTATGAATCTAACACCCAATGAGTTCTGGGGCTCGATCATGCTTTGCATGTGAGAGAGGTCTTATAGTCAGCGGGTCTGCGACATTCAGATCCGTGTGTACTTTGCAAATCTCTATGTCAAACCGTAAACACTGCTACCACACTCCACTTGGTACTATTCCAAATGGCTGCTCCACTATACGTATCCAGATTGCTACTACGAGTCATCCGAATTGGTGTTAAAGCTTGCATTGACGTAACTCTTTACAACGAACTCTTTATCACCTCCATAATCGAGAAACGTCTCCTTAGTCTTTTAGTTACTAAGGATAATCTTGACCGCTATCCAGTGATCCACTCCTAGATCACTTTTTTACCCCTTGACAGACTCATGGCTAGGCACACACTAGGTGCGGTACACAGCATAGCATAATATAGAGCCTATGGCTAAGGCATAGGGGATGACGTTCGTCCTTTCTCTTTCTTCTGCCGTTGTCGAGCTTTGAGTCTCACTCAACTTCACACCTCACAAATCAGGCAAGAACTCTTTCTATGACTGATCCATTTTGAACTCTTTCAAAATCTTGTCAAGGTATGTACTCATTGAAAGTCTTATCAAACATCTTGATCTATCTCTATAGATCTTGATGCTCAACAATTAGGTAGATTTATCTAGGTCTTCCTTTGAAAATCACTTTTCAAACAACCGTTTATGCTTTCCAGAAATTCCACATTATTTCCGAATAGCAATATGTCATCCACATATACTTATCAGAAACTCTATAGTGCTCCCACTCACTTTATTGCAAATACAAGTTTCTCATAAACTTTGTATAGACTCAAAAACTTTGATCACCTCATCAAAGTGTATATTCCAACTCCGAGATGCTTGCTTCAGTTCATAGAAGGATCACTGAAGCTTGCACACCTTTTAGCATCCTTAGGACTGACAAAACCTTCTGGTTGTATCTCAACCTTCTGGTTTCATCTTTGAGAAGGAAGGAAACGATGTTTTGGCATCCATCTACCAGATTTCATAATTGAAAAATGCAGCAACTGCTAACATAATTCCAACAAACTTTAGCATCGCTACGAGTGAGAAAGTCTCATCGCAGTCAACTCCTTGAACTTGGCGGAAACTTCTTTGTGACAAGTCGAGCTTTATAAATGGTGACATTCACCATCAGTGTTTGTCTTCATCTTAAAGGTCCATTCGTACTCAACAACCTGCTATCCAATGAGCAAGTCTACCAAAGTCTATACTTGGTTTTCATACATGGATCCTTTCTCGGATTTCATGGCCTCTAACCATTTTTCGGAATTCGGGCCCATCGTCGCTTCTCCACAGCTCGTAGGTTCATCGTTGTCCAACAACATGACCTCCAAGACAGGGTTGTCGTACCACTCAGGAGCAGTACACATCCTTGTTGACCTACGAGGTTCGATAGTAACTTGATCTGAAGCTTCATGATCATCATCATTTACTTCCTCTTCATATGACATAGGTTCCACAGAAACATCTTTCTGCGCTGCGCTATTCTCTGGTTGAAACAAAGGTTCAACAACCACATCAAGTTCTATCTTCCTCCCACTCAATTCTTTTGAGAGAAACTTTTTCTCGGTAAAGGACCCGTTTTAGCAACAAACACTTTATGCTTGGATCTGAGATAAAAGGTTCACCCAACTATTCTTAGGGTATTCTATGAAGATGCATTTGTCCGCTTTGGGTTCGAGCTCATTAGGTGAAAACATTTTCCACACAAGCGTTGCAGCCCCTAACATCAAGAAATGACAGCTTAGGTTTCTATCAAACCATAATTCACACGGTGTCATCTCAACGGATTTAGATGGTGCCCTATTTAAAGTGAATGTAGTTGTCTCTAATGCATAACCCCAAAACTATAGTAGCAAAACGGTAAGAGACATCATTGCCCGCACCATATCCAATAGAGCACACCTATGACATTCGGACACACCATCAGACTATGGTGTTCCAGGTGGCGTGAGTTGTGAAACGACTTTCACATTGTCTAAAGTTGTATGCCAAACTCGTAACTCAGATATTCACCTCCACGATCATATCGCAGACATTTTTATCTTCTTGTCATGGTGATCTTAAACTTCACTCTTAATTTGCTTGAACTTTTCAAACGATTGAAACTTGTGTTTCTTTAAGTAAACATACACTATATCTACTCAAATCATCAGTGAAGGTAAGAAAATAACGATATCCACCACATGCTACAAGACTCATTGGATTGCATACATATACATGTATCATTTCCAATAAATCACTTGCCCACTCCATCAATCTGGAAAACGTGTCCTTAGTCATCTTGCCCAAGAGACATGGTTCGCATGTCTCAACCGATTCGAAATCGAAAGAGTCCAAAGATCCATCAACATGGAGTTTCTTCATGCGCTATATACCAATATGACATTTAGGGGCAGTGCCACAAGTATGTGGTACTATCATTATTAACTTTGTATCTTTTGGCATCAATGTTACGAACATGTGTATTACTATGATCAAGATTCAACGAACCATTCTCACTGGGTGCATGACCATTGAAGGTATTATTCATGTAAACAGAATAAAAATTATTCTCTAACTTAAATGAATAACCATGTTGCAATAAACACGATCTAATCACGTTCATGCTCAATGCAAAACACCAAATAACATTTATTTAGGTTCATCACTAATCTAGAAGGTAGAGAGAGCGTGTGATGTCGATCACATCAACCTTGGAAACATTTCCAACACACATCATCACCTCGCCCTTAGCTAGTTCTCCATTTATTCCGTAGCTTTTATTTCGAGTTACTAACATTTAGCAACCGAACCGGTATCCAATACCCAAGTGCTACTAGGAGTACTAGCAAGGTACACATCAATAACACGTATATCAAATATACTTCTGTCGACGTTGCCAGCCTTCTAATCTACCAAGTATCTAGGGTTGTTCCGCTTCAGCGACCGCTCTCCTCATAATCGAAGCACTTAGTCTCGGGTTTGGGTTCAACTTTGGTTTGCTTCACTAGAGCAGCAACTGACTTGCCATCCATGAAGTTTCCCTCCTTGCCCTTGCCCTTCTCGAAACTAGTGGTTTTACTAACCATCAACACTTGATGCTCCTTCTTGATTTCTACCTTCGCGGTGTCAAACATCGCGAATAGCTCAGGGATTATTATTTCTATCCCTGGCATTTTATAGTTCATCACCAAGTTCTAGTAGCTTAGTGACAGTGACTTGGAGAACTATATCAATCACTATCTTATCTGGAAGATCAACTCCCACTCGATTCAAGCAATTGTAGCACCCAGACAATCTGAGCACATGCTTAACGATTGAGCTATTCTCCTTCATCTTGTAGGCAAAGAATCTTGTTGGAGATCTCATATCTCACAACATGGGCACGAGCCTGAGATCCCGATTTCAGCTCTTAGAATATCTCATATGTTTTGTGACGTTCAAAACGTTTTGGAGCCTCAATTCTAAGCCGTAATGCATGACGCACTAAACTATCAAGTAGTCATCGAAATGTGCCTGTCAGATGTTCACAACATCTACAGACGACGCTAGAGGGGGTGGCGCACCGAGCGGTGCATTAAGGACATAAGCCTTCTGTGCAGCAATGAGGACAAACCTCGGATCATGGACCCAGTCCACAATATTGCTACCATCATCTTTCAACTCTATTTCTCTAGGAACATATAGAAATTCAAGGGAGCTACAGCGTGAGCTAGTAATCTACAACATAATTTTGCAAAGACACTACTGACTATGTTCATGATAATGAGTTCAATTAATCATATTACTTAAGAACTCCCACTCAAATTGACATCCCTTCGTACATTCGAGTGATACATGATCCAAATTCACCAACTCAAGTCCGATCATCACGTGAGTTGAGGTGGTTTCAATGGTGAACATCATCATGTTGATCATATCTACTATATGATGCATGTTCGACCTTTCGGTCTCTTGTATTCCGAGGCCATGTTTGTACATGCTAGGCTTGTCAAGTTTAACCCGAGTGTTCCGCATGTGCAACACTGGCTTGCACCCGTTGTATGTGAACGTAGAGTCTATCACACCCGATCATCACGTGGTGTCTCGACATGACGAACTTTCGCAATGGTGCACACTCGGGGAGAACACAATTTATCTTGAAATTAAGTGAGGGGTCACCTTATAATGCTACCGTCGTCCTAAGAAAAACAAGTTGCATAAAAGGATTAACATCACATGCAAATCATAAGTGACATCATATGGCCATGAACTTGTGCTTTTGATCTCCATCTTGAAAGCACCGGCATGATCTCCATCGTCACCAGCATGACACCACGATCTCCATCAACATGTCGCCATCGGGGTTGTCGCGCCCATCATGCTTGTACTACTATTACTACCGTTTAGCGATAAAGTAAAGCATTACATAGCGCTTAATGATTGACACGCATGTCATACAATAATTAAATACAACCCTATGGCTCCTGCCGGTTGTCGTACTCATCGACATGCAAGTCATGATATTCTATACAACACATGATCATCTCATACATCACATATATCTCATCATGTAATTGGCCATATCACATCACAACATACCCTGCAAAAACAAGTTAGACGTCCTCTAATTATTGTTGCATGTTTTACGTGGCTGCTACGGGCATCTAGCAAGAACAATTCTCATCTACGTATAAACCACAACGGTGATACAAAAATTGCTTTTCAACCTTCTCAAGGACCGCCTTAGTCGAATCCGATCCAACTAAAGTACGAGAAACAGACACCGGCCAGCCATCTTTGTGCAACGAAGTTACACGTCAGTCAATGTAACCGGTCTCTCGTAAGAATACGAGTAAGGTTGGTCTGGGTCGCTTCATCCCACAATACCACTGAACCAAAACACGACCAAGGGAGGAAGCAATCTAAGCATCAACGCCCACAAACTCTTTGTGTTCTACTCGAGATCTCATCTACACATAGACCTAGCTCTGATACCACTGTTGGGAAACGTCGCATGGGAAACAAAAATATTCCTACACTCATGCAAGACCTATCCATGGTGATGAGCATCTACGAGAGGGAGAGTGGATCTACATACCCTTATAGATCGCTAAGCGGGAAGCGTTAAGAAACGCGGTTGGTGTAGTCGAACGTCTTCGCGATCCAAATCGTCAAGCGTCCCGCGATCTCATCATGATCCGTCCCGCGATCCAATCACGATCCGTCCCGCGAACTCATCATGATTCGTCCTGCGATCTCATCACGATCCGTCTCGCGATCTTGATCACGGTCCTTCCGATCTAGCGCCGAACGGACGACACCTCCGCGTTCAGCACACGTACAACTCGATGACGATCTCCGCCTTCTTGCTCCAACAAGAGGGAGTGGAGAGGTAGAAGATTTCTCCGGCAGCGTGACGGCGCTCTGGCGATGGTGGTGGAGCTATTCCGGCAGGGCTTCGCCTAAGCACTACAGAAATCCGATCTAGAGGAGAAACTATGCACTGGAGGAACGGGTAGCATGTGGCTAAAAATCTTGTACCAAAACCCTAAAACCCTCTAGTATATATAGGAGGAGAGGAGGAGGAGGCTTGTCTCCCAAGGAGACAGCCCTTGGGTCGGCCGAACCAGGAGGGAGGAGTCCTCCTCCTCCACTCCTAGTAGGATTAGGACTCCTTCCTAATTTAGCCCTTTTGCCTTTTTCCACCTTTTTCCTTTTGGGCTTTTTCTTCCCAGCTGCATGGGCCCTTTGTGGGACTTCCTCCATACCAGGTATTCATCCTCCCACAGCCCATGTAGCCTCTTGGGTCGAAATACCCCTCCCGATGGTCTCCCGGTACACTACCGGCACTCCCGGTACACTACCGATGAGCCCGAAACTTTTCCGGCGACCAAAATAGGACTTCCTATATATCAATATTTACCTACAGACCATTCCGGAGATCCTCGAGACGTCTGGATCTCATCCGGGACTCCTAACAACCTTCGGTCACCACCATACATAACACTATACTATCGAAACGTCACCGAACCTTAAGTGTGCAGACCCTGCGGGTTCGAGAACTATGTAGACATGACCGAGACACCTCTACGGTCAATAACCAATAGCAAGACCTAGATGCCCATATTGGTTCCTACATATTCTATGAAGATCTTTATCGGTCGAACCTCTATGTCAAGGATTCGGTTAATCCCGTATGATGTTCCCTTTGTTCTTCGGTATGTTACTCGCCCGAGATTCGATCGTCGGTATCTCCATACCTAGTTCAACCTCGTTACCGGCAAGTCTCCTTACTCATTCCGTAATACAAGATCCCATGACCAAAACTTAGTCACATTGCTTGCAAGGCTTATTGTGATGTTGTATTACCGAGTTGGCCCTGAGATACCTCTCCGTCACACGGAGTAACAAATCCCAGTCTTGATCCATGCCAACCCAATAGACACCCTCGGAGATACCTGTAGAGTACCTTTATAGTCACCCAGTTACGTTGCGACGTTTTATACACACAAGGAACTCCTCCGGTGTTAGTGAGTTACATGATCTCATGGTCATAGGAACAGATACTTGACATACAGAAAACAGTAGCAATAAACTGACACGATCATATGCTACGTTTGTAGTTTGGGTCTTGTCCATCCCATCATTCTCCTAATGATGTGATCCAGTTATCAAATGACATATCATGTCAATGGCTAGGAAACCTTAGCCATCTTTGATCAATGAGCTAGTCTATTAGAGGCATACTAGGGACATGGTGTTGTCTATGTATCCACACATGTATCTGAGTTTCTGATCAATACAATTATAGCATGGATAATAAACGATTATCATGAACAAGGAAATATGATAATAACTAATTTAGTATTGCCTCTAGGGCATATTTCCAACATCCTGGTCCTAGTAGCAGCCTTGGGCAACCCATGAGTGCTGGGGGTGCCTGGATATGAAAATGAGCTAGGCTCAGGACTAGTGCCTGGATCAGCATCCACATTGGGTTCCCTCTGATCATTGTAACTATCCTCTGACGCAGACATCTCTGACCCTGTGAATAGAGTATAGATGAGTAGAAGGGGATGAGTCATCACAAATTGCAGATGTTTTCAAAAGTTTGAACAAAGAAATTCTCAGATATAGTCCTCAGCAAAAAGGGATTTCGGTGTCATCAGGTCAAAAGTTTCGGTACTACCGAGACACACAGTACTCTCAATAGAAACTTGGCAGCAACTTCGGTCAAACCGAAAATTGCCACTCAGTTTCACCGAGACCGTTCTCAGTAGCATAAAAACAAAATCGATAGAATCGATTTTTTTGACTCGGTGTCACCAAGATTCGGTTTTGCGGACAACTAAACCTAAAAATTCATCGTTTGCTAATCTATTGAGTTTTACTAGAGGATAGGAAGGATACAATAGGTGGATTAGTGACTAAATTAACTCCAATGCGCAAGAATTGGACGGGGAGCGCAAGGAGGGCCGAATCCATACCCTAGCTTGGTGACGGATTTGCTACGACGACGACGGGGATGGAGATTCCGTCGACAGTGAGGACTGCCAACGGCGGAGACGCACGGGAAGGCAAAGGAAATTACCAGGGGTCCTTCTTGGCATCTTAGGGTTTTGGGGCGCGATGGTTTGAGGATTTAATTTCAAAGTGTCTAGTCTACAGCATATATACCCCATGCTGTCGGTGACACCGGTTCTAGGTTTTCGGTGTCATCGAGTTTCTTAACTGTCAGCTGACAGGGAAACTCGGTGTAACCGAGAAAGTGGAATCGGTATTACCAAGATAGAAAACCAGATCAACCCTAGGCATTCGGTGATACCGAGTTTTGTGGGTTGGTTCCACCGAGTTGCACTTGAGAGGTTTTGGAGTGCAACCCTTTTCGACACGGAACTCCGAGTGCATCTCACACGGAGGGATCGAGAAGTGCTTGTTCAAATTTCGTGATGCAGTATGAATAGAATACGAGGTGAGAAAACATAAATAACTAGAGAGTGGTCCTAGGCATTCTTGTACATCCAATTGGCAAAAGAAAAATTAAATGCCAAATAGCAACAATTGGATGTCCTCGAATGAGTAAAGAAATGCAGACCAACATGCTCACACAGTAAGATGTCAAATGAAATCATGGCAAACATGCACAAACATACTAGCATCTATCAAGCACTTTGGCGATGACGAAGTCATCTATATATGAGTATATTGACATAGGAGCCAAGTAAGAATACTTGATCATAGGTCATACTCATCGTTTAAGCACAAGTGGGGTTACCACTTTTACATAAAGCATTTAATGTTGTCACATACTATGATATGCTTTGACTCAAGTCTTAGAGTAAATTTCCCCTTGATGTGTCATCCCCCCATGGGAGGGATAAACTAACCTTGGGTTTTATCGATGAAGACTTCATGTAGGTGAAGTAGTGGTGGATGCTCAAAGTTGATGAAGATCACCATGAGTTGGGAGCATCCTTGTTGTTCCCTTACTCTTCTCACCTACATGGGTTAGTCCCAACACACAAGATACAAATACAAGGATATCTATGGACATGGAGTGAAAAGCATACATGATGATGTCCATTGATTTGTTGATTACCTTGTTCCTTGCTTACCTTTGAGGGAATGTGTGACTCCTTGAACTATTCCATAATGTTGATGTTTATTGCAACTAGTTCTTGCCAATAATGAATATGAGTGGATTTCATTGGCGGAGTCACCCCTCAAGAACTTCTCTAGTTCTTCTTCTTGGGGACCCACATCAAGTTGATGGGGATCCTTGGTGTTGAAGTAGCACTTGTAAAAGTTGAGCTTGTAGTAACCTTGGGAACCCACTTCACCAAATCTTTGGATTCATCTTCATATGAGTCAATGTCCTCTTGAAGCTTGTTCTTGCCCTTGAACTTGTGGTCTTGTGGTGGAAGGTCATCTTGAGCATTTGTTCCCTTGGGGAGAGTATTTTCATACTTATCCTTTTGAGGAACAAACTTGTGATTAGGGTATTGACCTTCTTCCCATTCAACCCATTAGCGTTGAAGTACCCATCACCATTGTTCTTCTGGTATCCACCGTGCTTGCAAAAAATTGCCTCAAATTGCTTAAACCCGGCAAGACTCTTGTAGATACCTTTCTCTATAATCCCTTTCAAAAGTTCATTTTCTTGCTCAAGTGTAACTTGGCTAAGAGAAGTGTTAGTGGGATCAATAGAACTACTAGAAGCAATATCATTGGAATTATCATTTTTATTGCTACTAGTTGAAGAACCTTTCTTGCCTTTGTTACTCGTTTGCTTAGACTTAACTTGTGGAATGAATGTAGACAAGAGAATTCGTTTAGCTAGATAAGAGGAAGTATTCTTTCGATGATCGTCATTCATCGCTTTAAGGAACTCATGCTCTTGCTCTAGGTTGAGCTTCTTGAAGCGAAGCTTCTCATGTGTCCTTTCAAGCTCTCTATGATCTCGTAGAGTAGACTCGTGAGCTAACTTAAGAGTGTTTAGTTCTTGAGTTACTCATTCTATTTCCAACTCATCATCATCACACAACTTATCTTGACCAGAGAGATTACTAGCAAGTTCGTCTTGACTAACATTACTAGATTTATCACATAGCAAGTCATCATCTCCTAGTAAGTCATCCTCATCACTATTGAAATCAAGATATTCGGGGTGTGATACCTTGGGGCCTTTAGCCATGAAGCAACATCCGCTCCCTTCATTTTGTAAATCAAATATTTCGTAGGAGTCGGTTGTCACTAGTGCAAGTCTGGCAACACCTTCATCTTGACTATAGTCGGAGTTGGAGTGATAGCTTCTCTCGGAGTGGTTGTCGGAGTCGGAGCCGGAAACCCATTCACCAACATGTGCTTGATGTCTTCTTCTTGAGTAGCTCTTGGTGTACTTGTCCTTCTCCTCCGAGTCCCTATTTCTCCTTGAGGGTCTTCGTTCATAACGATCATCTCTACTCCTTCTTTGTCTTCGAGGTGACTAATCTCTTGAGCTTCATCTTCTTGGTGACTCTTCTTTCCTTTTGTAAGGGGCCATGCACTCATTGGAGTAGTGTCCAGGCTTCCCACAATTGTCGCAGTTCCGGTCACGACTTGACGAATGCTTCTCTTCATATCTTGAGTTGGAGCTTCGATCTTTGCCTCTATTCTTGTAGAACTTGTTGAATTTCTTGACCATGAGGCTTATCTCTTCGTTTGTGACAAGGTTGTCGCTTGAAGTTGCGGGAGCATCACTTGTGGCTTTCTAAGCACCGCTAGACTTGTTGTGAAGCTCTTCCTTGTCCTTGAGTGTCATCTCATGAGCAACAATCCTTCCAATCACTTCTGTTGGTTCGAGATCTTTATAGTTGGGCATCATTTGGATCAATGTGCATATGGTGTCATATCTATCATCCAAAGCTCAAAGTATCTTCTTGATGATGAATTTATCGGTCATTTCTTTGCTTCCTAAGCCGGCAATCTCATTTGTGATGAGAGCTAGCCTAGAGTACATCTCAGCGACTCCTTCACCATCCTTCATCTTGAAATTGTCAAGTTGACTTTGAAGAACATCCAACTTGAATTCTCTCACGGATTCGGTACCTTCATGCATATCAACCAAAGTATCCCAAATCTCTTTTGCATTCTCAAGACGGATGTTTTTGTTGAATTCTTCGGGGCATAGGTAGTTGAAGAGAATGTCACATGCTTGAGCATTGTATTGCAACATCTTCAATTCTTCCACGGTCGCTTCACGATCCGGTTCCTTCCATCCTCAAAGAACTCACCTTGCAAACCAACATGAACAATAGCCCAAACGGCGGGGTTATGACCAAGAATATGCATTTTCATTGTATGCTTCCAACTAGCAAAATTAGTGCCATCAAAGTACGGACCTCTACGGTGATAATTTCCCTCACTAGACGCCATACTCTCCTAGGTTGTGAAACCAATGCAATGGAGACCAACACTCTGATACCACTTGTAGGATTGAAAGTAGGTCTAGAGGGGGGTGATTAGACTACTTGACCAAATAAAAATCTATTTTTCCCAATTTTAAGTGTTGGTAGATTTTAGCGATTGTAGCACGTCAAAGCATACCCTACACATGCATGTCTACGAGTATAGCAGTGGAAAGTAAAGACAAGCATGAATAGTAAAGGAAGGGTAGGAAGATCAAACGCAATTTGTCGACACGATGATTTTTCCGTGGTTCCGATAGGTGGTGCTATCGTACGTCCACGTTCATGGAGTCTTCAACCCACGAAGGGTAATGGTCGCGAGAGTCCATGGAGGGTTCTACCCACGGAGGGTTCCACGAAGAAGCAACCTTGACTATGTTGGGAGACGTAGTAGTAAATCAAAAAAATTCCTAGGTTTCACCAAGATCTATCTATGGAGAAACCAGCAACGAGTGAGGAGAGATTGCATCTTCATACCTTTGAAGATCGCTAAGCGGAAGCATTACAAGAACGCGGTTGGTGGAGTCGTACTCGTAGCGATTCAGATCGCGGTGGACGCCGATCTTAGCGCCGAACAACGGCGCCTCCGCGTTCAACACATGTGCAACCCGGTGACGTCTCCTACGCCTTGATCCAGCAAGGAGGAAGGAGAGGTTGGGGAAGATCTCCAACATCAGCATGACGGTGTGGTGGTGGTGGAGTAGCAAGGTATTCCGGCAGGGCTTCGCCTAAGCACTGCGGAGGAGGAAGAAGAGAGGTAGGGCTACGCCGTGGGAGAGAGATCAAATCTTGTCCCAAAACAGCCAAAACCTCAAGTATATATAGGAGGAGGGAGAGGGAGGGCTGCCTTGGCCCCTCCTCCAAGGAGGAGAGCTTCGGCCGAAGCTAGGGAGGAGTCCACCTCCCACAAGGGAGGTGGATCTCTTCCTTTTGAATCTTCTTTAGCCTTATCTCCTTATCCCTAGCTACATGGGCCTTTCCGAAAGGACTTGGCCAGCCCAATAAGGGCTGGTACACCTCCTCTAACAGCCCACGAAGTCCTTTGGTCATCACACCCCTCCCGGGGGTCCTTCGGCACCCTCCCGGCACTCCCGGTACACTACCGATGAGCCCAAAAACTTTCCGGTGACCAAAACTGGACTTCCTATATATCAATCCTTACCTCTGGACCATTCCAGAGCTCCTCGTGACGTCCGGGATCTCATCCGAGACTCCGAACAACCTTAGGTAATCACGTATACTATTTCCCTATAACCCTAGCGTCATCGAACCTTAAGTGTGTAGATCCTACGGGTTCGGGAGACACGTAGACATGACCGAGACACCTCTCCGGTCAATAACCAACAGCGGGATCTGGATACCCATGTTGGCTCCCACATGCTCCATGATGATCTCATTGGATGAACCATGATGTCGAGGATTCAGTCAATCCCGTATACAATTCCCTTTGTCTATCAGTATGATACTTTCCCGAGATTCGATAGTCGGTATCTTTATACCTTGTTCAATCTCATTACCGGCAAGTCTCTTTACTCGTTCCATAATACATCATCCCGTGTGTTGGGGATATAACCCCACGGTGAGACCCGCCCTAGTAGGCTCCAGGTTAAACTGGACGGCTCATGGCCAGCCCAAGGGTGAGCCGTCATGGCTGGAGGGCCCAACAAGAATAGCGGCTCAAGGGATGGGCCGCGAGGCATACCAGAGGAGAAGACCCAGGCGTGTAAGCCGCCCGGGGACGGCTCGGACAGGATAGATCAGGGAAGATAGAGGCAGACTCGGACATGTAATGAGAGTCGGTCATGAACTTGTATGACCCGTGGTCTTGACCCCCTTTATAAGGGCAAGACCCGGGGTGGCTTAGAGAGGAAGGTTATCGAGAATTAGGTCAAGCTTTAGCTCCCTTGTAATCGATACAACAAGCAATAACAAGCACAAGCAGGACGTAGGCTGTTACCTCACCACAAGGGGCCGAACCTGGGTAAACTGTGTCCTTCATCCCTAACAACCCCTTTGAGTCTACCATGTTAGCGATGGCCTCGAATCCAAGTCTGTTGACCCGGACATCTGCCGTGATAAATCCACGATAGTTGGCGCCCACCGTGGGGCTGACGCTTGGTGGTGTTGAGTTCTCAAAGGGCTCCCTTCCGGGGCTCGAAGGATACGTGGTCGGAGTGATCAGCGAGAGTCGCCGCGGCCAGCTCTACATTGACGATGCCAGCTGGGGGCCTGATGCTGAGTCAATGGAGTATGGATTTCGGGTTCCGTTCGGCGGGATCCACGTCTTCATCGGAAGGGTTGATGGATCTACACCCGGGCAGGATGTCAGCACCAACGTCATCGAGCCGGCTCGGCATCTGCAGCCTACGCGTAACATGCGCCCGGCCCATGCTAATCCGGATCAGAAGCATGTTTTTGTAGGTTTTACTCAAGCGACGGATCTGGAAGCTTCCGGGTCGCAGGAAACTTTCGTTTATTCAGAGGGCGAGTCCTCAAGTGGGGAAACAGAATCGGTGTACCAGCTCCGCAACAGTGCCCTTGGGGGCTATCGCAACCCCTGCTGTGAGTCGGATCGCTCTGAGTCGGATGAGCTTGAGCTTCCGGTTCATGCTGCCGTGTTCATGGCGGGGCCATCCCCAGGCACAGGTAGTGCGGCCGCGGGAGCCACCACCTCGGGGGATAACCCGCCGCCGCCGGCTCAAGTCCTTGTGGAGCTGATGGATGAGCTCGCGAGTTTAATGGCCGCTGAGATCACACCCGATAACCAAGCGGCTCAGAATTTAGAGATCGCAAGGATCAAGGGCCAGATGGAAGAGGAACAATAGAGGTTGGTTGAGCAACAAATCCAAATGGATGAAGAGGCGGAGCGCATCAAGGCAGACGCTTTCCGTTTTGGGCTAGAGTAGATATCAGCAGCAGTGGTTCATCGGAGGAGGCATCAATCCCGTCTGCCAGAGCGCTATGAGGCAAGGAACCTCTTCAACACTCCAGGCACGAGGTGAGCAGCGGACGCGCCCGAGAGCCGCCGGACAGAGCGACCAGCGGCTCATATGGCCTGGCTTAACCAAGCTTCGCCTGGTGGTTTTTCGACGCCAGCGGGTCATTATTCCAATCCGGCTGAGAATATGGTGGCGGCTGTCACCCGGCTTGAGACTATTCCTATCCCAGACGAAGCACCCTTTGCAGAGGAGGTGTGGAACGCCATCGGGTACCTGCAGACGACTGTAGCCCAGCAAGAAAAATACACCCACAGCCGGAGTCGTGTTCATTCAACCCCTCTCCCTAGCCGCAGCTTCAGTCGGTGCTACGAGTCGCTGGCAGGTTCCAGCAGCAGCCGGCATAGAGAGATTCCGACGGGTCACCGGCCGGGTAGAGACACGGCGGCGATTGTAAACCATGCGGGAGGCCCGCCTGAGGCGCCAGCTAGGCCGGCTCACCAGGAACCTGCGCCCTCTGCTTCGGTAGGGGCAGGAGTGAACTCCAGGATGGCAGGGCTGCCGTGCTTGTCACTGGCTCTACGGAACAAATGGTTGCCTAAGGACTTCAAAGGGCCCCGCAAGGTTCCAAATTATACCACTGGTTTACCCCCGGAGGCCTGGGTGGAGAGCTATGAACTGGCTATGGAGATGTTGGATGTCAGTGAGGCGGTTTATGCCAAATATTTCTTCATGATGCTTGAAGGCCCGGCTCGCACGTGGCTAAAGGGGTTACCACCTAATACTATCAATTCATGGACAGAGCTTCGGGCCCGGTTCATCAAAAACTTTCAAGGGACGTGCAAGCAGCCTATGACCATTGTGGATCTTGATCACTATGTCCAACAGGAGAACGAGTCGGCTCATCATTGGGTGTGGCGGGTCTCGACGATCATCCACTCCTCCGAGCGGATTACGGCGGCTCAAGCAGTACTGATCTTGGAAAAGATTTGCCACTTTGTTCCTCTGAAGCAGAAGCTTGGCCGGCTCAAACGTACGTGTCAGGACATGGGAGAGCTCGTGATGGCTCTCACAAAATATGCCGTCTCTAATAGCACGAAAGATCCGGGCTCTGATGATGAGAAGGCAGGTCAAGGTAAAAAGGGCAACCAAGGCAAGGGCGCAGCAAACAATGGTAGCCAGAGCAAGCGCAAGAATCCAGAGGCCGGGTCGGAGCTGGTGGCTAATGCAAACACTCAGCAGAATTACCCCAAAGGCAATAGGAGGTTCAGGACGCCCTTTGGCAAGGATATCTCCTCTGCGAACATGGAGGAATTGCTTAAGCGACCTTGTCCAAATCACAGTCTGCCTAATAAGTCGGCCAGCCACACATGGGAGAATTGCAATTTCATGCAGAAGTACAGGCAGTATTTCACGCAACCTAATAATCGAGATGGTGGTCCGCCAGGCGGCTCAGGACATGGCGGCTCAGGAGTCGGGTTTGGTTCTGGCGGCTCAGGATCCAGTCAGCCGGGTCAGCATAATCAAGGGGACACCAGCCGCATCCTAGCCACAACAATCAACAGCAATAGCGTAATCAGTCTGGTTTTCAGAGTAATCCGAAGCAGCTCAGCTCTGGGCAGTACCACGTCTTTACAACCGGTCTCAACAAGTGGGACCAAAAGTTGCGAAAGCGAGCAGTCAATGCGGTTGCCGCGGCTCTTCCACAATACTTAAAGTGGTCTGAATATGACATAACCTGGAGCCGAGAGGATCACCCGCTGCGGGTTGATGACCCGGGGCGGCTGGCTTTGGTTGTAGCCCCCCAAGTGGGCGGATATATGTTGAACAAGGTGCTTATGGATGGCGGAAGCAATATAAACATCCTTTATTATGACACTTTCCGGCGGATGAAATTGCTTGACAAGGATTTAAAACCATCATCCACCATCTTTCATGGTGTGGTTCCGGGTGAGTCGGCACGTCTGATGGGCCGGATTTCGCTGGAAGTGGCCTTTGGCGATGAGTACAATTACAAGATGGAATCCTTATGGTTCGAGGTGGTCAAGATCAGGAGTCCTTATCATGCATTGTTTGGACGGTCGGCTTATGCTAAGTTCATGGCCAGGCCCTACTATGTTTACTTACAGCTCAAGATGCCCGGCTTAAATGGTACCATTACCGTTCATGGCAACCGGAATACAGCTATTGAGTGTGAAGAAGGAGACGTGGCTTACGCAGAGTCCAGTTGCGCTCGGGAGGAGCTTAAGTTCTATAAGGAGAATGTTGACCCGGAGGATATGACCAGGCTAAAAAAGCCCACCACAGAAGCGGAGCCGCCCCTCAAGTTTTCAGCGGATGATACTAAGACCGTAGATTTCACTCCGGGTGATTCACCTAAGCAGTTCACCATTGGAGCTCACATGGATCCCAAATAGGAAAGTGCGCTCATCGAATTCATCTATGAGAATCGGGACATCTTCGCATGGAAACCTTCTGACATGCCGGGTGTACCGAGAGAGTTCGCTCAGCACAACTTTAAGGTGGATCCAAAGTTTAAGCCGATTAAACAATTTTTGTGGCGGTTCAATGAAGAGAGGCATAAGGCTATTGGTGAGGAAGTTGTTGGAAATATGCCCTAGAGGCAATAATAAATTAGTTATTATCATATTTCCTTGTTCATGATAATCGTTTATTATCCATGCTATAATTGTATTGATCGGAGACTTAAATGCATGTGTGGATACATAGACAAAACCATGTCCCTAGTATGCCTCTAATGGACTAGCTCGTTGATCAAAGGATGGTTAAGGTTTCCTAGCCATGGACATGAGATGTCATTTGATAACAGGATCACATCATTAGGAGAATGATGTGATGGATAAGACCCAAACTACAAACATAGCATATGATCGTGTCAGTTTATTGCTACTGTTTTCTGCATGTCAAGTATATGTTCCTATGACCATGAGATCATGCAACTCACGGATATCGGAGGAGTGCCTTGTGTGTATCAAATGTCGCAACGTAACTGGGTGACTATAAAGGTGCTCTACAGGTATCTCCGATGGTGTTTGTTGAGTTGGCATGGATTGAGACTGGGATTTGTTACTCCGTGTGACGGAGAGGTATCTCAGGGCCCACTCGGTAATACAGCATCACAACAAGCCTTGCAAGCAATGTGGCTAAGTGTTAGTCATGGGATCTTGTATTACGGAACGAGTAAAGACACTTGCCAGTAACGAGGTTGAATTAGGTATGGAGATACTGACGATCGAATCTCGGGCAAGTAACATACCGAAGAACAAAGGGAACGTTATACGGGATTAACTGAATCCTTGACATAGAGGTTCGACCGATAAAGATCTTCGTAGAATATGTAGGAACCAATGTGGATGTCCAGGTCCCGCCATTGTTTATTGACCGTAGAGGTGTCTCGGTCATGTCTACATAGTTCTCGAACCCGCAGGGTCTGCACACTTAAGGTTCGGTGACGTTTCGGTAGTGTAGAGTTATGTATGGTGGTGACCAAAGGTTGTTCGGAGTCCCGGATGAGATCCCGGACGTCACGAGGAGCTCCGGAATGGTCCGGAGGTAAAGATTCATATATAGGATGTCCCAGTTTGGTCGCCGGAAAAGTTTCGGGCTCATCGGTAGTGTACCGGGAGTATCGGTACTGTACCGGGAGTGCTGGTAGTGTACCGGGGGACCTCCGGGAGGGATACTTCGACCCCAAGAGGTCCATGGGCTGTGGGAGAATAATAACCAGCCCTTAGTGGGCTGGGAAAACAGCCACAAAGGCCCATGGCACAGGAGAGAAAGTCCTAAAGCAAAAAGTGGAAAATCAGCCAATAGGAGGCAATCCTACTCCAACTAGGATTGGAGGTGAAGTAGGATTGCTCCCACCTCCTATTTCGGCCGACCCAAAGGCCTTGGCTGCCTCTCCTCTCCTCTCCTCCTATATATACTAGTGGATTGGGTGGTTTTTGGACAGAATTTCCGGCCACGTGCTACCCATTCCACCGGTGCATAGTTTCTCCTCTAGATCGTAGTTCCGCAGCGCTTAGGCGAAGCCCTGTCGGAATTGCTCCACCACCATCACCGGAGCACCGTCACGCTGCCGGTGAACTCTCTCTCCTATCCACCTCCTCTTGCTGGATCAAGACGGTGGAGATCATCATCAAGCTGCACGTGTGCTGAACGCGGAGGTGTCGTCCGTTCGGCGCTAGATCGGAAGAGCCGTGATCGAGATCGCGAGACGGTTCGTGATGAGATCGCGGAACGGATCGTGATGAGTTCGCGGGACAGATCGTGATCAAGATCGTGAGACGGATCGTGATGAGATCGCGGGACGGATCGTGATGAGTTCACGGGACGGATCGTGATTGGATCGCGGGACGGATCGTGATGAAATCGCGGGACGCTCGGCGATTTGGATCGCGAAGATGTTCGACTACACCAACCGCGTTTCTTAACGCTTCCCGCTTAGCGATCTACAAGGGTACGTAGATCCACTCTCCCTCTCGTAGATGCTCATCACCATGGATAGGTTTGCGTGTGCGTAGAAAATTTTTGTTTCCCATGCGACGTTCCCCAACAGTGGCATCATGAGCTAGGTTGATGGTTCGATGAGATCTCGAGTAGAACACAAAAGGTTTGTGGGCGTTGATGCTTAGATTGCTTCCTCCCTTGGTCGGATTTTGGTTCAGCGGGATTGTGAGATGAAGCGGCCCGGACCAACATTACTCGTACGCTTACGAGAGACCGGTTCCCTCGACGCAACTTGTTGCTTAGATGGCTTGCGGGTGACAGTTTCTCTCACTTTAGTTGGATCGGATCCGACAAAGGCGGTCCTTGAGAAGGTTGAAAAGCAATCTATGTATCACCGTTGTGGTTTATGCGTAGGTGAGAATCGTTCTTGCTAGATACCCATAGCAGCCACGTAAAACATGCAACAACAATTAGAGGACGTCTAACTTGTTTTTGCAGGGTATGTTGTGATGTGATATGGCCAATTACATGATGTGATATATGTGATGTATGAGATGATCATGTGATGTATAGAATTTCACGACTTGCATGTCGATGAATACGGCAACCGGCAGGATCCATAGGGTTGTCTTTAATTATTGTATGACCTGCGTGTCAATCATTAAGCGCTATGTAATGCTTTACTTTATCGCTAAACGGTAGCAATAGTAGTAGAAGCATGCAGGGCGTGACAACCTCGATGGCGACACGTTGATGGAGATCAAGATGATGGAGATCATGGTGTCATGCCGGTGACGATGAAGATCATGCCGGTGCTTGCAAGATGGAGATCTAAAGCACAAGTTCATGGCCATATCATGTCACTTATGAATTGCATATGATGTTAATCCTTTTATGCACCTTGTTATGCTTAGTACGACGGTAGCATTATAAGGTGATCCCTCACTTAAATTTCAATATAAAATTGTGTTCTCCCCGAGTGTGCACCGTTGCGAAAGTTCGTCGTGTTGAGACACCACGTGATGATCGGGTGTGATACACTCTATGTTCACATACAACGGGTGCAAGCCAGTGTTGCACGCGCAGAACACTCGGGTTAAACTTGAAGAGCCTAGCATGTACAGACATGGCCTCGAAACACAAGAGACCGAAATGTCGAACATGAGTCATATAGTAGATATGATCAACATGATGATGTTCACCATTACAGCCACCTCAACTCACGTGATGATCGGACTTGAGTTGGTGAATTTGGATCATGTATCACTCGAATGATCGGAGGGATGTCAATTTGAGTGGGAGTTCTTAAGTAATATGATTAATTGAACTCATTATCATGAACATAGTCAAAGTGTCTTTGCAAATTATGTTGTAGATTACTAGCTCGCGTTGTGGCTCCCTTGTATTTTTATATGTTCCTAGAGAAATAGAATTGAAAGATGTTGGTAGAAAAATTGCGGACTGGGTCCGTGATCTGAGGATTGTCCTCATTGCCGCACAGACGGCTTATGTCCTTAATGCACCGCTCGGTGCGCCACCCCCTCTAGCGTCATCTATAGATGTTGTGAACATCTAACAGGCACGTTTCGATGACTACTTGATAGTTTAGTGCGTCATGCATTACGGCTTAGAATTGAGGCTCCAAAACGTTTTGAACGTCACGGAACATATGAGATGTTCTAGGAGCAGAGATTGTGATCTCAGGCTCGTGCCTTTGTTGCGAGATATGAGATCTCCAACAAGATTCTTTGCTTGTAAGATGAAGGAGAATAGCTCAATCGTTGAGCATGTACTCAGATTGTCTGGGTACTACAATCGCTTGAATCAAGTGGGAGTTGATCTTCCAGATAAGATAGTGATTGATATAGTTCTCCAAGTCACTGTCACTAAAGCTACTAGAACTTAGTGATGAACTATAATACACCAGGGATAGAAGTATTGATCCCTGAGCTGTTCACGATGTTTGACACCGCGAAGGTAGAAATCAAGAAGGAGCGTCAAGTGTTGATGGTTAATCAAACCACTAGTTTCGAAAAGGGCAAGAGCAAGGAGGGAAACTTCATGGATAGCAAGTCAGTTGCTGCTCCAGTGAAGCAACCCAAAGTTGAACTCAAACCCGAGACTAAGTACTTCTATTATGAGGTGAGAGGTCGCTGAAGCGGAACAACCCTAGATACTTGGTAGATAAGAAGGCTGGCAACATCGACAGAAGTATATTTGATATACGAGTTATTGATGTGTACCTTGCTAGTACTCCTAGTAGCACCTGGGTATTGGATACTGGTTCGGTTGCTAAATGTTAGTAACTCGAAATAAAAGCTACGGAATAAACGGAGAACTAGCTAAGGGTGAGGTGATGATGTGTGTTGGAAATGTTCCCAAGGTTGATGTGATCAACATCGCACGCTCTCTCTACCTTCAGGATTAGTGACGAACCTAAATAAATGTTATTTGGTGTTTTGCGTTGAGCATGAACATGATTAGATCATGTTTGTTGCAATACGGTTATTCATTTAAGTCAGAGAATAATAGTTATTCTGGTTACATGAATAATACCTTCAATGGTCATGCACCCAGTGAGAATGGTTTGTTGAAATCTTGATCGTAGTAGTACACATGTTCATAACATTGATGTCAAAAGATACAAAGTTAATAATGATAGTACCACATACTTGTGGCACTGCCGCTAAATGTCATATTGGTATAAAGCGCATGTAGAAACTCCATGCTGATGGATATTTGGACTCATTCGATTTCGAATCGGTTGAGACATGCGAACCATGCCTCTTGGGCAAGATGACTAAAGGACCCCGTTGGATGGAGCGGGCAAGTGATTCATTGGAAATGATACATGTTGTATGCAATCTAGTGAGTCTTGTAGCGTGCAGTGGATATCGTTATTTTCTTACCTTCACTGATGATTTGAGTAGATATAGTGTATATTTACTTAATGAAACACAAGTCTGAATCGTTTGAAAGGTTCAAGGAAATTCAGAGTGAAGTTTAAAGATCATCGTGACAAGAAGATAAAAATGACCGCGATATGATCGTGGAGGTGAATATCTGAGTTACGAGTTTGGCATACAACTTAAGACAACGTGAAATTTGTTTCACAGCTAACGCCACCTGGAACACCATGGTGTGATGGTGTGTCCGAACATCATAGTCATGCTCTATTGATATAGTGCATATTGTGATGTCTCTTATCGTTTTACTACTATAATTGTTGGGGTTATGCATTAGAGACAACTACATTCACTTTAAATAGGGCATCATCTAAATCCGTTGAGATGACACCGTGCGAATTATGGTTTGATAGAAACCTAAGCTATCATTTCTTCATGTTTGGGGCTGCGATGCTTGTGTGGAAAATGTTTTCACATAATAAGCTAGAACCCAAAGCGGACAAATGTATCTTCATAGAATACCCTAAGAACAGATGGGTATGCCTTCTATCTCAGATCCGAGTGCAAAGTGTTTGTTGCTAGAACTGGGTCCTTTCTCGAGAAAAAGTTTCTCTCGAAAGAATTGAGTGGGAGGAAGATAGAACTTGATGAGGTTGTTAAACCTTTGTTCAACCAGAGAGTAGTGCAGCACAGAAAGATGTTTCTGTGAAGCCTACGTTAGTTGAAGAGGAAGTTAATGATGATGATCATGAAGCTTCAGGATCAAGTTACTATCGAACTTCGTAGGTCGATAAGGATGTGTACTGCTCCTGAGCGGTACGACAACTCTGTCTTGGAGGTCATGTTGTTGGACAATGATGAACCTACGAGCTATGGAGAAGCGATGATGGGCCTGGATTCCGACAAATGGTTGGAGGCCATGAAATCCGAGATAGGATCCATGTATTAAAACCAAGTGTAGACTTTGGTAGACTTGCTCGTTGGACGGCAGGTCGTTGAGTACAAATGGATCTTTAAAATGAAGACAGACACTGATGGTGAATGTCACTATTTGTAAAGCTCGACTTGTTGCAAAGATGTTTGTGACAAGTTCAAGGAGTTGACTACGATGAGACTTTCTCACTCGTAGCGATGCTAAAAGTCTGTTGGAATTATGTTAGCAGTTGCTGTGTTTTCAATTATGAAATCTGGCAGATGGATGTCAAAACATCGTTTCCTTAACGGTTTACTTGAGGAAAGGTTGTATGTGAAACAACCAGAAGGTTTTGTCAGTCCTAAGGATGCTAAAAGGTGTGCAAGCTTTGGTGATCCTTCCATGGACTGAAGCAAGCATCTCGGAGTTGGAATATACGCTTTGATGAGTTGATCAAAGTTTTTGATGTTTATACAAAGTTTACGAGAAACTTGTATTTGCAATAAAGTGAGTGGGAGCACTATAGAATTTCTGATAAGTATATGTGGATGACATATTGTTGATTGGAAATAATGTAGGATTTCTGGAAAGCATAAATGGTTGTTTGGAAAGTGATTTTCAAAGGAAGACCTGGATAAAGCTACCAAATTGTTGAGCATCAAGATCTATAGAGATAGATCAAGATGACTTGATGAGACTTTCAATGAGTACATACCTTGACAAAGATTTTGAAAGAGTTCAAAATGGATCAGTCAGAGAAAGAGTTCTCGCCTGATTTGTAAGGTGTGAAGTTGAGTGAGACTCAAAGCTCGACCACGGCGGAAGGAAGAGAAAGGACGAACGTCGTCCCCTATGCCTTAGCCATAGGCTCTGTATAGTATGCCATGCTGTGTACCGCACCTGTGTGTGCCTTGCCATGAGTCTGTCAAGGGGTACAAGTGTGGTCCAGGAGTGGATCACTGGACAGCGGTCGGAATTATCCTTAGTAACCAGAGGACTAAGGAAATGTTTCTTGATTATGGAGGTGATAAAGAGTTCGTCGTAAAGAGTTACGTCGATGCAAGCTTTAACACCTATCCGGATGACTAGTAGTAGCAATCTGGATACGTATAGTGGAGCAGCCATTTGGAAATAGTACCAAGTGGAGTGTGGTAGCAGTGTTTACGGTTTGACATAGAGATTTGCGAAGTACACACGGATCTGAATATCGCAGAACCATTGACTATAAGACCTCTCTCACATCCAAAGCATGATCGAGCCCCAGAACTCATTGGGTGTTAGATTCATAACAATGCGAATCACATGGTGATGTGAACTAGATTATTGACTCTAGTGCAAGTGGGAGACTGTTGGAAATATGCCCTAGAGGCAATAATAAATTAGTTATTATCATATTTCCTTGTTCATGATAATCGTTTATTATCCATGCTATAATTGTATTGATCGGAGACTTAAATGCATGTGTGGATACATAGACAAAACCATGTCCCTAGTATGCCTCTAATGGACTAGCTCGTTGATCAAAGGATGGTTAAGGTTTCCTAGCCATGGACATGAGATGTCATTTGATAACGGGATCACATCATTAGGAGAATGATGTGATGGATAAGACCCAAACTACAAACATAGCATATGATCGTGTCAGTTTATTGCTACTGTTTTCTGCATGTCAAGTATATGTTCCTATGACCATGAGATCATGCAACTCACGGATATCGGAGGAGTGCCTTGTGTGTATCAAACGTCGCAACGTAACTGGGTGACTATAAAGGTGCTCTACAGGTATCTCCGATGGTGTTTGTTGAGTTGGCATGGATCGAGACTGGGATTTGTTACTCCGTGTGACGGAGAGGTATCTCAGGGCCCACTCGGTAATACAACATCACAACAAGCCTTGCAAGCAATGTGGCTAAGTGTTAGTCATGGGATCTTGTATTACGGAACGAGTCAAGAGACTTGCCAGTAACGAGGTTGAATTAGGTATGGAGATACTGACGATCGAATCTCGGGCAAGTAACATACCGAAGAACAAAGGGAACGTTATACGGGATTAACTGAATCCTTGACATAGAGGTTCGACCGATAAAGATCTTCGTAGAATATGTAGGAACCAATGTGGACGTCCAGGTCCCGCCATTGGTTATTGACCGTAGAGGTGTCTCGGTCATGTCTACATAGTTCTCGAACCCGCAGGGTCTGCACACTTAAGGTTCGGTGACGTTTCGGTAGTGTAGAGTTATGTATGGTGGTGACCGAAGGTTGTTCGGAGTCCCGGATGAGATCCCGGACGTCACGAGGAGCTCCGGAATGGTCCGGAGGTAAAGATTCATATATAGGATGTCCCGGTTTGGTCGCCGGAAAAGTTTCGGGCTCATCGGTAGTGTACCGGGAGTATCGGTACTGTACCGGGAGTGCCGGTAGTGTACCGGGGGACCTCCGGGAGGGATACTTTGTTGGGAGACGTAGTAGTAAATCAAAATTTTCCTACGTTCACCAAGATCTATCTATGGAGAAACCAGCAACGAGAGGGGAGAGATTGCATCTTCATACCTTTGAAGATCGCTAAGCGGAAGCGTTACAAGAACGCGGTTGATGGAGTCGTACTCGCAGCGATTCAGATCGCGGTAGATCCGATCAAGTGCCGAACGGACGGCACCTCCGCGTTCAACACACGTGCAGCCCGGTGACGTCTCCAACACCTTGATCCAGCAAGGAGGAAGGAGAGGTTGGGGAAGGGCTCCAACAGCAGCACGACGGCGTGGTGGTGGTGGAGTAGCAAGGTATTCCGACAGGGCTTCGCCTAAGCGCTGCGGAGGAGGAAGAAGAGAGGTAGGGCTTCGCCGTGAGAGAGAGAGATCAAATCTTATCTCAAAACATCCAAAACCTCAAGTATATATAGGAGGAGGGACGTGGAGGGCTGGCTTGGCCTCTACTCCAAAGAGGAGATGGCCGGCCGAATTAAAGGGAGAGTCCACCTCCCACAAGGGAGGTGGATCTCCTCCTTTTAAATCCTTTTTGCCTTATCTCCTTATCTCCAGCCACATGGGCCTTTAGCAAAAGTATTTCCCAGCCCAATAAGGGCTGACACACTTTATCTAACAGCCCATGAAGTCCTCTGGTCGTCACACCCCTCCCGGGGGTCCTCCGGCACCCTCCCGGTACACTACCGATGAGCCCGAAAACTTTCCGGTGACCGAAACTGGACTTCCTATATATCAATCTTTACCTCCGGACCATTCCGGAGCTCCTCGTGACGTCCGGGATCTCATCCGGGACTCCGAACAACCTTCGGTAATCACGTATACCTTTTCCCTATAACCCTAGCGTCATCGAACCTTAAGTGTGTAGACCCTACGGGTTCGGGAGACACGTAGACATGACCGAGACACCTCTCCGGTCAATAACCAACAGCGGGATCTGGATACCCATGTTGGCTCCCACGTACTCCACGATGATCTCATCGGATGAACCACGATGTCAAGGATTCAATCAATCCCGTATACAATTCCCTTTGTCTATCGGTATGATACTTGCCCGAGATTCGATCGTCGGTATCCCCATACCTTGTTCAATCTCGTTACCGGCAAGTCTCTTTACTCGTTCCGTAATACATCATCCCGTGACTAACTCCTTAGTCACATTGAGCTCATAATGATGATGTCTTACCGAGTGGGCCCAGAGATACCTCTCCGTCACACGGAGTGACAAATCCCAGTCTCGATTCATGCCAACCCAACAGATACTTTCGGAGATACCCGTAGTGCACCTTTATAGCCACCCAGTTACGTTGTGACGTTTGGCACACCCAAAGCATTCCTACGGTATCCGGGAGTTGCACAATCTCATGGTCTAAGGAAACGATACTTGACATTGAAAAGCTTTAGCAAACGAACTACACGATCTTGTGCTATGCTTAGAATTGGGTCTTGTCCATCACATCATTCTCCTAATGATGTGATCCCGTTATCAATGACATCCAATGTCCATGGCCATGAAACCGTGACCATCTATTGATCAACGAGCTAGTCAACTAGAGGCTCACTAGGGACATGTTGTGGTCTATGTATTCACACATGTATTATGGTTTCCGGTTAACACAATTATAGCATGAACAATAGACAATTATCATGAACAAGGAAATACAATAATAACCATTTTATTATTGCCTCTAGGGCATATTTCCAATAGTCTCCCACTTGCACTAGAGTCAATAATCTAGTTCACATCACCATGTGATTAACACTTACATCACCATGTGATCATATCATCATGTGATTAACACCCAATAAGTTCTGGGGTTTGTTCATGTCCTGCTCGTGAAAGAGGTTTTAGTCAACGGGTCTGCGACATTCAGATCCGTGTGTACCTTACAAACTTTCCATGTCATATTTGTAGATACTACTCCCATGCTCCACTTGGAGCTATTCCAAATGGCTGCTCCACTATACGTAGCTGGATTTCTACTAAGAGTCATCCGGATTGGTTTTAAAGCTTGCATCATCGTAACACTTTACGATGAACTCTTTATCACCTCCATAATCGAGAAATATTTCCTTAGTTCTCAAGTTACTAAGGCTAACTTTGACCGCTGTCTAGTGATCCACTCTTGGATTACTCTTGTACCCCTTGACAGACTCATGGCAAGGCACACACAGGTGCGGTACACAGCATGGCATACTATATAGAGCCTATGGCTAAAGCATAGGAGATGACACTCATCTCTTCTTTATCTTCTGCCGTGGTCGGGTATTGAGTCTTACTCAATTTCACACCTTACAATACAGTCAAGAACTCCTTCTTTGACCCATCTATTTTGAACTCCTTCAAAAACTTGTCAAGGTATGTCTTCGTCGAAAAAACTTATCAAGCGAATAGATCTATCCCTATAGATCTTGATGCTCAATAAAATAGTAGCTTTATCTGGGTCTTCCTTTGAAAAACAAAACTTTTCAAACAACCCTTCATGCTCTTCCAGAAATTCTACATCATTTCCGATCAATAATATGTCAACTACATATTCTTATAAGAAATTCCATAGTGCTCCCACTCACTTTCTTGCAAATACAAGTTTCTCATAAACTTTGTATAAACTTAAACACTTTGATCACCTCATCAAAGCATATATTCCAACTCCGAGATGCTTGCTCCAGTCCATAGAAGGATCGCTGGAGTTTGCATATTATTAGCATCCTTAGGATTGACAAAACCTTCTGGTTGTATCACATACAACTCTTCCTCACAGAAACCATTACGGAAACCTTGTTTTGTCATCCATCTGCCAGATTTCATAATCGAAAAATGCAGCAACTGCTAACAAAATTTTAATAGACTTTTAGCATCGCTACAGATGAGACAATCTCATTGCAGTCAACTCCTTGAACTTGGCAGAAACTTCTTTGCGACAAGTCGAGCTTTATAAACGGTGACATTTCACCATTAGCGTCTATGTTTATCTCAAAGGTCCATTTGTACTCAATGACCCGCCATTCAACAGGCAAGTCTACCAAAGTCCATACTTGGTTTTCATACATGGATCCTTTCTCGGATTTCATGGCTCCTAGCCATTTGTTGGAATCCGGGCCCACCATCGCTTCTCCATAGTTCGTAGGTTCATCGTTGTCCAACAACATGATTTCCAAGACAGGGTTGTCGTACTACTCAGGAGCAGTACGCGTCCTTGTCGACCTACGAGGTTCGATAGTGACTTGATCCGAAGCTTCATGATCATCATCATTAACTTCCTTTTCAACTAAGTAGGCTCTACAGAAACATCTTTCTGTGTTGCGCTATTCTCTGGTTGAAACAAAGGTTCAACAACCTTATCAAGTTCTATCTTCCTCCCACTCAATTCTTTCGAGAGAAACTCTTTCTCAAAAAGGACCCGTTCTTAGCAACAAACACCTTTTGCGCTTGGATCTGAGATAGAAGGTATACCCAATGTCTCATTAGGGTATTCTATGAAGATGCATTTGTCTGCTTTGAGTTCGAGCTCGCTAGGTGAAAAACCCATTTTCACATAAGCGTCGCAGCCCCAAACATTAAGAAATGACAGCTTAGGCTTCTGTCAAACCATAATTCTCACGGTGTCATCTCAACAGACTTAGATGGTGCCCTGTTAAAGTGAATGGATTTGTCTTTAATGCATAACCCCATAACGATAGTGGTAAAACGATAAGAGACATCATAGTACTCACTATATCCAATAGAGCACGACTACGACGTTCGAACACACCATCACACTATGGTGTTCCAGGAGGCGTGAGCTGTGAAACAATTTCCACATTGTCTAAAATTGCATACCAAACTCGTAACTTAGATATTCACCTCCATGATCATATCATAGACATTTATCTTCTTGTCACGATGATCTTTAACTTCACTCTGAAACTCCTTGAACCTTTCAAACATTTCAGATTCGTGTTTCATTAAGTAAATATCCCCATATTTACTCAAATCATCAGTGAAGGTAAAGAAAAACAACGATATCCACTGTGTGTTTCAACACTCATTGGACCACATACATCAACATGTATTAATTCCAATAAGCCACTTGCCCGCTCCATCATATTGGATGACGGGGTCTCAGTCATCTTGCCCAAGAGGCATGGCTCGCATGTCTCAACCGATTCGAAATCGAGTGAGTCAAAAAACATCCATCATCATGGAGTTTCTTCATGCGATTTATACCAATATGACATTACGTGGCAGTGCCACAAGCATGTGGTACTATCATTATTAACTTTGTATCTTTTGGTACCAATGTTATGAATATGTGTACTACTACGATCATGATTCGATAAACCATTTCGAGTGGGTGCATGACCATTGAAGGCATTATCCATGTAAACAGAATAACCATTATTCTCTAACTTATATGAATAACCGTATCGCACTAATCATGATCTAATCACGTTTATGCTCAACGCAAACACCAAATAACATTTATTTAGGTTTATCACAAATCCTGAAGGTAGAGAGAGCGTGCGATGGTGATCACATCAATCTTGGAAATACTTCCAACACACATCGTCACCTTTCACCTAGCTAGTCTCCATTTACTCCGTAGCTTTTATTTCGAGTTGCTAACACTTAGCAACCGAACCGGTATCTAATACCCAGGTGCTACTAGGAGTACCAGCAAGGTACACATCACTAACACGTATATCAAATATACTTCCATTGACATTACCAGCCTTCTTATCTACCAATCATCTAGGGTTTTTCCGCTTCAGCGAACATTCTCCTCATAACAGAAGCACTTAGTCTCGGGTTCGGGCTCAACCTTGGGTTTCTTCACTAGAGCAACAACTGGCTTGCCATTCCTGAAGTTTTTCCCTTCTTGCCCTTGCCCCTTTTGAAACTAGTGGTTTTCACTTAACCATCAACACTTGATGCTCCTTATTGATTTCTACCTTCGTGGTGTCAAACATCACGAACAACTCAGGGATCATCTTATCCATCCCTGGCATGTTATAGTTCATCACGAAGCTCTAGTAGCTTGGTGGCAGTGACTTGGAGAACTGCATTAATCACTATCTTATCTGGAAGATTAACTCCCACTTGATTCAAGTGATTGTAGCACCCAGACAATCTGAGAACACGCTCACCGATTAAGCTATTCTCCTTTATCTTGCAGGCAAAGAATCTTGTTGGAGGTCTCATACCTCTCAACATAGGCACGAGCTTGAGATCACAATCTCAGCTCCTAGAACATCTCATATGTTCTGTGACGTTCAAAACATTTTGAAGCCTCAATTCTAAGCCGTAATGCATGACGCACTGAACTATCACGTAGTCATCAAAAAGTGCCTGTCATATGTTCACAACATCTACAGACAACGCTTGAGGGAGTGATGCAGTTAGCGGTACATCAAAAACATAAGCTTTCAGTGCAGCAATGAGGACAATCCTCAGATCACGGACCCAGTCCGCATTATTGCTACCATCAACTTTCAACTTACTTTTCTCTAGGATTGTATCAATAAAACTGGGGAGCTACAGCGCGAGCTATCTACGACATAATTTGCAAGGACATTTTTAGACTAAGTTCATGATAATTAAGTTCATTTAATCAAATTATTAATGAACTCCCACTTAGATAGACATCTCTCTAGTCTTCCAAGTGATACATGATCCATGTCAACTAGCCCGTGTCCGATCATCACGTGAGACGGACTAGTCATCCATGGTGAACATCTCTATGTTGATCGTATCTTCTATACGACTCATGTTCGACCTTTCGGTCTTCCGTGTTCCGAGGCCATGTCTGTACATGCTAGGCTCGTCAAGTCAACCTAAGTGTTTCGCATGTGTAAATCTGGCTTACACCCGTTGTATGCGAACGTTAGAACCTATCACACCCGATCATCACGTGGTGCTTCGGAACGACGATCCTTAGCAACGGTGCACAGTTAGGGTGAACACCTTTCTTGAAATTTTATTGAGAGATCATCTTATTTACTACCGTCGTTCTATGCAAATAAGATGTAAACATGATAAACATCACATGCAATCAATATAGTGACATGATATGGCCAATATCATTTTGCTCCTATGATCTCCATCTTCGGGGCACCATGATCATCACTGTCACCGGCACGACACCATGATCTCCATCATCATGATCTCCATCATTGTGTCTTCATGAAGTTGTCTCGCCAACTATTACTTCTACTACTATGGCTAACGCTTAGCAATAAAGTAAAGTAATTACATGGCGTTTATGATTGACACGCAGGTCATACAATAAATAAGACAACTCCTATGGCTCCTGCCGGTTGTCATAATCATCGACATGCAAGTCGTGAATCCTATTACAAGAACATGATCAATTCATACATCACAATGCATCACATCACATCCTTTGGCCATATCACATCACAAGGCACATGCTGCAAAAACAAGTTAGACGTCCTCTAATTTGTAGTTGCAAGTTTTTTACGTGGCTGCTATAGGTTACTAGCAAGAACGTTTCTTACCTACGTCAACACCACAACGTGATTTGCCAATTGCTATTTACCCTTCATAAGGACCCTTTTCATCGAATCCGATCCGACTAAGGTAGGAGAGACAGACACCCGCTAGCCACCTTATGCATCTAGTGCATGTCAGGCGGTGGAACCGGTCTCACGTAAGCGTACGTGTAAAGTTGGTCCGGGCCGCTTCATCCCACAATACCGCCGAATCAAGATAAGACTAGTAGCGGCAAGCAAATTAACAAACTCGACGCCCACAACTGCTTTGTGTTCTACTCGTGCATAGATTCTACGCATAGACCTAGCTCATGATGCCACTGTTGGGAGACGTAGTAGTAAATCAAAATTTTCCTACGTTCACCAAGATCTATCTATGGAGAAACCAGCAACGAGAGGGGAGAGATTGCATCTTCATACCTTTGAAGATCTCTAAGCGGAAGCGTTACAAGAACGCGGTTGATGGAGTCGTACTCGCAGCGATTCAGATCGCGGTAGATCCGATCAAGTGCCGAACGGACGGCACCTCCGCGTTCAACACACGTGCAGCCCGGTGACGTCTCCAACACCTTGATCCAGCAAGGAGGAAGGAGATGTTGGGGAAGGGCTCCAACAGCAGCATGACGGCGTGGTGGTGGTGGAGTAGCAAGGTATTCCGACAGGGCTTCGCCTAAGCGCTGCAGAGGAGGAAGAAGAGAGGTAGGGCTTCGCCGTGAGAGAGAGAGATCAAATCTTATATCAAAACATCCAAAACCTCAAGTATATATAGGAGGAGGGACGTGGAGGGCTGGCTTGGCCTCTACTCCAAAGAGGAGATGGCCGGCCGAATTAAAGGGAGAGTCCACCTCCCACAAGGGAGGTGGATCTCCTCCTTTTAAATCCTTTTTGCCTTATCTCCTTATCTCCAGCCACATGGGCCTTTAGCAAAAGTATTTCCCAGCCCAATAAGGGCTGACACACTTTATCTAACAGCCCATGAAGTCCTCTGGTCGTCACACCCCTCCCGGGGGTCCTCCGGCACCCTCCCGGCACTCCCGGTACACTACCGATGAGCCCGAAAACTTTCCGGTGACCGAAACTGGACTTCCTATATATCAATCTTTACCTCCGGACCATTCCGGAGCTCCTCGTGACGTCCGGGATCTCATCCGGGACTCCGAACAACCTTCGATAATCACGTATACCTTTTCCCTATAACCCTAGCGTCATCGAACCTTAAGTGTGTAGACCCTACGGGTTCGGGAGACACGTAGACATGACCGAGACACCTCTCCGGTCAATAACCAACAGCGGGATCTGGATACCCATGTTGTCTCCCACGTACTCCACGATGATCTCATCGGATGAACCACGATGTCAAGGATTCAATCAATCCCGTATACAATTCCCTTTGTCTATCGGTATGATACTTGCCCGAGATTCGATCGTCGGTATCCCCATACCTTGTTCAATCTCGTTACCGGCAAGTCTCTTTACTCGTTCCGTAATACATCATCCCGTGACTAACTCCTTAGTCACATTGAGCTCATAATGATGATGTCTTACCGAGTGGGCCCAGAGATACCTCTCCGTCACACGGAGTGACAAATCCCAGTCTCGATTCATGCCAACCCAACAGATACTTTCGGAGATACCCGTAGTGCACCTTTATAGCCACCCAGTTACGTTGTGACGTTTGGCACACCCAAAGCATTCCTACGGTATCCGGGAGTTGCACAATCTCATGGTCTAAGGAAACGATACTTGACATTGAAAAGCTTTAGCAAACGAACTACACGATCTTGTGCTATGCTTAGAATTGGGTCTTGTCCATCACATCATTCTCCTAATGATGTGATCCCGTTATCAATGACATCCAATGTCCATGGCCATGAAACCGTGACCATCTATTGATCAACGAGCTAGTCAACTAGAGGCTCACTAGGGACATGTTGTGGTCTATGTATTCACACATGTATTATGGTTTCCGGTTAACACAATTATAGCATGAACAATAGACAATTATCATGAACAAGGAAATACAATAATAACCATTTTATTATTGCCTCTAGGGCATATTTCCAACATACTTCGACCCCAAGAGGTCCATGGGCTGTGGGAGAATAATAACCAGCCCTTAGTGGGCTGGGAAAACAGCCACAAAGGCCCATGGCGCAGGAGAGAAAGTCCTAAAGCAAAAAGTGGAAAATCAGCCAATAGGAGGCAATCCTACTCCAACTAGGATTGGAGGTGAAGTAGGATTGCTCCCACCTCCTATTTCGGCCGACCCAAAGGCCTTGGCTGCCTCTCCTCTTCTCTCCTCCTATATATACTAGTGGATTGGGTGGTTTTTGGACAGAATTTCCGGCCACGTGCTACCCGTTCCACCGGTGCATAGTTTCTCCTCTAGATCGTAGTTCTGCAGCGCTTAGGCGAAGCCCTGTCGGAATTGCTCCACCACCATCACCGGAGCACCGTCACGCTGCCGGTGAACTCTCTCTCCTATCCACCTCCTCTTGCTGGATCAAGACGGTGTAGATCGTCATCAAGCTGCACGTGTGCTGAATGCGGAGGTGTCGTCCGTTCGGCGCTAGATCGGAAGAACCGTGATCGAGATCGTGAGACGGTTCGTGATGAGATCGCGGAACGGATCGTGATGAGTTCGCGGGACAGATCGTGATCAAGATCGTGAGACGGATCGTGATGAGATCGCGGGACGGATCGTGATGAGTTCACGGGACGGATCGTGATTGGATCGCGGGACGGATCGTGATGAGATCGCGGAACGCTCAGCGATTTGGATCGCGAAGATGTTCGACTACACCAACCGCATTTCTTAACGCTTCCCGCTTAGCGATCTACAAGGGTACGTAGATCCACTCTCCCTCTCGTAGACGCTCATCACCATGGATAGGTTTGCGTGTGTGTAGAAATTTTTTGTTTCCCATGCGACGTTCCCCAACAGAAGTTGCCTGGCTCTTGACATCGGGTTTCATCATTGAAGTTTTTCATCCGGAATGGTTGGCTAACCTGGTGCTGGTACTCAAGAAGAATGGTACATGGCGTATGTGTGTGGACTATACAGACCTTAACAAGGCTTGTCCGTCTGATCCATTTGCTCTCCCTCGGATTGATCAGATCATTGATGCTACAGCGGGGTGTGAAAGTTTGTGTTTCCTGGATGCATACTCAGGTTATCATCAAATCAAGATGGCAGTTAAGGACCAGGAGAAGACGACTTTTATTACACCCTTTGGGGCGTTCTGCTATGTCTCTATGCCTTTCGGGCTCAAAAGTGCCCAGGCGACTTACCAGCGATGCATGCAGAACTGCCTTCATAGTCAGATTGGCCGTAATGTTCATGCTTATGTAGATGACATTATGGTCAAATCGAGAAAGAAGGAGACTCTCTTGGAGGATTTAAAGGAAACTTTTGATAATCTCCGGGTCTACAAGATGATGCTTAACTCGTCCAAGTGTGTCTATTACCTCTCTAGGAGAGCTGGCTTGCATTAATGATGTCCAGCACTTGGCAGGGTGGATTGCTGCGTTGAGCCATTTCATAAGCCGCCTTGGAGAGAAGGCTATTCCTTTGTATCAAATGATCAAAAAGACAGACAAATTTGTCTGGAGTAAAGCGGCGGGTGAAGCACTTGAGGCGCTTAAGAAACAGCTCACCGAGCCGCCAGTGTTAGCCGCTCCGGCTGAAAAAGAGTCGCTACTCCTTTATGTGGGGCTAATAACCGAGCGGTGAGTGCTGCAATCGTGGTCGAGCGCAAGGAGGCTGGAAAGGAATATCCAGTGCAAAGGTCGGCTTATTATGTTAGTGAGGTCCTAACAAAGTCTAAGCAAAGGTATCCACATTGGCAGAACCTGGTATATGGGATTTTTATGGCCAACCGCAAGTTAAAACACTACTTCTTAGGGCATTAGATAACTGTGGTCAGCTCTGCTCCGCTTGGGGATATTATTCAGAATAGAGAAGCCACAGGAAGAATTGCTAAGTGGCCATTGGAACTGGGACCTTTCAATGTGAAATATGTGCCTCGCACAGCTATCAAGTCCCAAGCCCTTGTGGATTTCATAAATGATTGGACAGAGTGTCAGGCTCCCGAGGAAAAGCCGGATAACACATACTGGACTATACACTTTCACGGATCCAAGCAGTTAGAGGGATCAGGGGCAGGAGTTGTTATGACATCCCCCAAGGGTGATAAGTTTTGTTATGTGCTCCGGCTGATGTTCCCCTGTACCAACAATGCGGCTGAATATGAGGCTTTGCTTCATGGTCTTCGGTTGGCCAAGGAGATGAACTTGAGCCGGGTCAGGTGTTTGGGCGACTCAGATCTGGTGGCTCAGCAAGTTTCTGGCACTTGGGATTCCAAGGACCCGCGTATGGTGGCTTATCGTCAGGCGGTTGATATTATTGCAGGTCACTTCAAGGGATATCAAGTAGATCACATTGATCGTCGCAAAAATGAGGCGGCTGACGCTTTATCACGGTTAGGGTCTCAACGAAAGCCGGTGCCACCCAATGTCTTTCTGGATGTCTTATACCATCCGACTGTCAAGACACCTTCAGAAGAGGAATTGATGGTTCCTGACCCAGAGGCAGAATTAGTGGCGGCTTTACATGATATCCCAGATTGGATTATTCCTTATTTGGTCTATTTGACCTGGGGCGAGTTACCTGAGGATGAAGACCTAGCCAGGAAGATCACCCGGCGTTCTAAGTCCATGACCATAGTCAATGGCGAGTTGCATAAATGCAGCGTGACAGGAGTCTTCCAACGTTGTGTCTCACCAGAGGAGGGCCGACAAATCTTGAATGAAATTCATGCTGGTGATTGTGGGCACCATGTCGGCTCAAAGTCTTTGGTAGCCAAAGCTTTCCGACACGGGTTCTTCTAGTTGACGGCTCACAAAGACGCAGAGGACCTAGTCTATAAGTGCAACGGCTGTCAGAAGTTTGGCCGACGGGCTCATATTCAGCTTAGGAATTGAGGATGATACCAATTACTTGGCCGTTCGCGGTCTGGGGGCTTGACATGGTGGGACCTTTCAAGAGGTCCAAGGATAAGAAAACACACCTTCTCGTAGCGGTAGACAAGTTTACCAAGTGGGTAGAGGCAGAGCCAGTCAGCAAATGTGATGCGGCTACGGCGGTTTTATTCAGCAAAAAATTGATCTACCGTTTTGGTTACCCGCACAGCATCATCACTGATAATGGTACAAATCTATCCAAGGGGGCTATGAAGAAATTTTGTGACGAAGAGCATATCCGGCTTGATGTTTCATCTATTGCGCATCCACAATCCAACGGTCAGGCAGAGCGTGCCAATCAGGAAATTCTAAGAGGGATTAAACCATGGCTTATGGTTCCTTTGCAGCGGACGCCCGGGTGTTGGGTAGAGGAATTACCCTCCGTTTTATGGAGCATCAGGACCACACCTAACAGATCCACGGGTTTCACGCATTTCTTTATGGTATACGGGGCCGAGGCAGTTTTACCCAGTGACATCCGACATGACTCGCTAAGGGTGGCGGCTTACGTTGAGACGGACAATGAGACGACACGTCAAGACGCTTTGGATGCTCTGGAAGAGGCGCGAGAGCTAGCAGCGACTCGGTTGGCAATTTATCAACAAGACTTGCGTCGCTATCACAGCCACCGGGTCAAGACCCGGACGTTCCAGGAGGGCGACTTAGTGCTCCGGTTGATTCAGGACCAGGCAAATATGCATAAGCTTTCTCCTCCATGGGAAGGGCCTTTTGTGGTCAGAAGAAATCTCAACAATGGGTCATATTACCTCGTCGATATCCGAGATGACTCAGATACGACGGGTTAGGAGACCCGCCGGCCGTGGAACATCGCGCATCTCCGGCCTTATTTCACTTAAGGGTGTAGAGACCCTTCATTGTATACTGTCATTGTACATGTCATCCTTATATAAAGAAATATCATTGCAAAAAATGAAAGACCTGGCTCAGGAAAATGAGTCGTGGCACTGTTGGAAATATGCCCTAGAGGCAATAATAAAATGGTTATTATTGTATTTCCTAGTTCATGATAATTGTCTATTGTTCATGCTATAATTGTGTTAACCGGAAACCGTAATACATGTGTGAATACATAGACCACAACATGTCCCTAGTGAGCCTCTAGTTGGCTAGCTCGTTGATCAATAGATGTTCTCGGTTTCATGACCATGGACATTGGATGTCGTTGATAACGGGATCACATCATTAGGAGAATGATGTGATGGACAGGACCCAATCCTAAGCATAGCACAAGATCGTGTAGTTCGTTTGCTAAAGCTTTTCAATGTCAAGTGTCATTTCCTTAGACCATGAGATTGTGTAACTCCCGGATACCGTAGGAATGCTTTGGGTGTGCCAAACGTCACAACGTAACTGGGTGGCTATAAAGGTACGCTACGGGTATCTCCGAAAGTGTCTGTTGGTTTGACACGAATCGAGACTGGGATTTGTCACTCCGTGTGACGGAGAGGTATCTCTGGGCCCACTCGGTAAGACATCATCATTATGAGCTCAATGTGACTAAGGAGTTAGTCATGGGATGATGTATTACGGAACGAGTAAAGAGACTTGCCGGTAACGAGATTGAACAAGGTATGGGGATACCGACGATCGAATCTCGGGCAAGTACCATACCGATAGACAAAGGGAATTGTATACGGGATTGATTGAATCCTTGACATCGTGGTTCATCCGATGAGATCATCGTGGAGTACGTGGGAGCCAACATGGGTATCCAGATCCCGCTGTTGGTTATTGACCGGAGAGGTGTCTCGGTCATGTCTACGTGTCTCCCGAACCCGTAGGGTCTACACACTTAAGGTTCGATGACGCTAGGGTTATAGGGAAAAGGTATACGTGATTACCGAAGGTTGTTCGGAGTCTCGGATGAGATCCCAGACGTCACGAGGAGCTCCGGAATGGTCCGGAGGTAAAGATTGATATATAGGAAGTCCAGTTTTGGTCACCGGAAAGTTTTTGGGCTCATCGGTATTGTACCGGGAGTGCCGGGAGGGTGCCGGAGGACCCCCGGGAGGGGTGTGACGACCAGAGGACTTAGTGGGCCTTTAGAGGAGGTGTGCCAGCCCATATTGGGCCAGCCAAGACCTCCTAGAAGGGCCCATGCGGCTGGGATCTAGAGATAAGGGCAAAAGGGGTTTGAAAGGAGGAGATCCACCTCCCTTGTGGGAGGTGGACTCCTCCCCCACTTCGGCCGAACCTCTCCTCCTTGGAGGAGGGGCCAAGCCAGCCCTCCCTCTCCCTCCTCCTATATATACTTGAGGTTTTGGCCCTTTGAGAACAGATCTAAACTCTCTCTCTCTCTCGGCGAAGCTCTACCTCTCTTCTTCCTCCTCCGCAGCGCTTGGCGAAGCCCTGCCGGGATACCTTGATACTCCACCACCACCATGCCGTCGTGCTGCTGCTGGAGCTCTTCCCCAACCTCTCCTTCCTCCTTGCTGGATCAAGGCGTAGGAGACGTCACCGGGCTGCACGTGTGTTGAACGCGGAGGCGCTGTCCGTTCGGCACTTGATCGGATCTTCCGCGATCTGAATCGCTGCGAGTACGACTCCATCAACCGCGTTCTTGTAACGCTTCCGCTTAGCGATCTTCAAAGGTATGAAGATGCAATATCTCCCCTCTCGTTGCTGGTTTCTCCATAGATAGATCTTGGTGACACGTAGGAAAATTTTGATTTACTACTACGTCTCCCAACAGTGGCATCATGAGCTAGGTCTATGCGTAGAATCTATGCACGAGTAGAACACAAAGTAGTTGTGGGCGTCAATTTTGTTAATATGCTTGCCGTTACTAGTCTTATCTTGATTCGACGGTATTGTGGGATGAAGCGGCCCGGACCAACCTTACACGTACGCTTACGTGAGACCGGTTCCACCGCCTGACATGCACTAGTTGCATAAGGTGGCTAGCGGGTGTCTGTCTCTCCCACCTTAGTCGGATTGGATTCGATGAAAAGGGTCCTTATGAAGGGTAAATAGCAATTGGCATATCACGTTGTGGTTTTGGCGTAGGTAAGAAACGTTCTTGCTAGAAACCTATAGCAACCACGTAAAAACTTGCAACTACAAATTAGAGGACGTCTAACTTGTTTTTGCAGCATATGCCTTGTGATGTGATATGGCCAGAAGGATGTGATGTGATGCATTGTGATGTATGAGATTGATCATGTTCTTGTAATAGGGTTCACGAATTGCATGTCGATGACTATGACAACCGGCAGGAGCCATAGGAGTTGTCTTACATTATTGTATGACCTGCGTGTCAATCATAAACGCCATGTAATTACTTTACTTTATTGCTAAGCGTTAGCCATAGTAGTAGAAGTAATAGTTGGCGAGACAACTTCATGAAGACACAATGATGGAGATCATGATGATGGAGATCATGGTGTCGTGCCGGTGACAATGATGATCATCGTGCCCCGAAGATGGAGATCATAGGAGCAAGATGATATTGGCCATATCATGTCACTATATTGATTGCATGTGATGTTTATCATGTTTACATCTTATTTGCTTAGAACGACGGTAGTAAATAAGATGATCTCTCAATAAAATTTCAAGAGAAGTGTTCACCCTAACTGTGCACCGTTGCTAAGGATCGTTGTTCCGAAGCACCACGTGATGATCGGGTGTGATAGGTTCTAACGTTCGCATACAACGGGTGTAAGCCAGATTTACACACGCGAAACACTTAGGTTGACTTGACGAGCCTAGCATGTACAGACATGGCCTTGGAACACGGAAGACCGAAAGGTCGAACATGAGTCGTATAGAAGATACGATCAACATGGAGATGTTCACCATGGATGACTAGTCCGTCTCACGTGATGATCGGACACGGGCTAGTTGACATGGATCATGTGTCACTTAGATGACTAGAGAGATGTCTATCTGAGTGGGAGTTCATTGAATAATTTGATTATGTGAACTCGATTATCATGAACTTAGTCTAAAATTGTCTTTAATATCTATATTGTAGATCCAATGGCCAACGCAAATGTCAACCTCAATTTCAACGCGTTCCTAGAGAAAACCAAGCTGAAAGATGATGGAAGCAACTATGCGGACTGGGTCCGTGGCTTGAGGATCATCCTCATAGCTTCCAAGAGATTGTATGTCCTTGATGCACCGCTAGGTGACCCACCCATTCTCCCAGCGGACCAAGACGTTACGAACGCTTGGCAGTCGCGCTGCGATGATTACTCCCTTGTTCAGTGCGGCATGCTTTACAGTTTAGAATCGGGGCTCCAAAAGCGTTTTGAGCAACACGGAGCATATGAGATGTTCCAAGAGATGAAACTGGTTTTCCAAGCTCATGCCCGAGTCGAGAGATATGACATCTCTGACAAGTTCTTCAGCTGTAAGATGGAGGAGAACAGTTCTGTTAGTGAGCACATCCTCAAGATGTCTGGGCTTCACAACCGCTTGACTCAGCTGGGAGTTAATCTCCCGGATGACTCAGTCATTGACAAAATCCTCCAGTCGCTTCCACCTAGCTACAAAAGCTTTGTGATGAACTACAACATGCAGGGGATGGAGAAGTCCATTCCTGAGTTGTACTCGATGCTGAAATCAGCAGAGGTCGAGATCAGAAAGGAGCATCAAGTGTTGATGGTAAACAAGACCACTAGTTTCAAGAAAGGCAAGGGTAAGAAGAACTTCAAGAAGGACGGCAAAGCTGTTGCCGCGCCCGGTAAGCAAGTTGCCGGGAAGAAGAAGAACAAGAATGGACCCAAGCCTGAGACTGAGTGTTTCTATTGTAAGGGTACCGGTCACTGGAAGCGGAACTGCCCCAAGTACTTAGCGGATAAGAAGGACGGCAACATTAAAGGTATATGTGATATACTTGTTATTGATGTGTACTTGACCAGCGCTCGTAGTAGCTCCTGGGTATTTGATACCGGTGCAATTGCTCACATTTGTAACTCCAAGTAGGAGCTGCGGAATAAGCGGAGGCTGGCCAAGGACGAGGTGACGATGCGCGTCGGGAATGGTTCCAAGGTCGATGTGATCGCCGTCAGCACGCTACCTCTACATCTACCTTCGGGATTAGTTTTAAACCTTAATAATTGTTATTTAGTACCAGCTTTGAGCATGAACATTGTATCTGGATCTCGCTTGATGCGAGATGGCTACTCATTTAAATCCGAGAATAATGGTTGTTCTATTTATATGAGAGAAATGTTTTATGCCCATGCCCCGCTGGTCAATGGTTTATTTTTGATGAATCTCGAACGTGATGTTACACATATCCATAGTGTGAGTACCAAAAAGTGTAAAGTTTATAACGATAGTCCCACTTACATGTGGCATTGCCGTCTTGGCCATATTGGTGTCAAACACATGAAGAAGCTCCATGCTGATGGACTTTTGGAGTCACTTGATTTCGAATCATTTGACACATGCGAACCATGCCTCTTGGGCAAGATGACCAAGACTCCATTCTCCGGAACAATGGAGCGAGCAACTGACTTGTTGGAGATAATACATACCGATGTATGCGGTCCAATGAGTGTCGAGGCTCGCGGTGGCTACCGTTATGTTCTCACCCTCACTGATGACTTGAGCAGATATGGGTATGTCTACTTAATGGAACACAAGTCTGAAACCTTTGAAAGGTTCAAGGAATTTCAGAGTGAGGTCGAGAATCAACGTGACAGGAAAATAAAATGCCTACAATCTGATCGTGGCGGAGAATATTTGAGTCACGAGTTCGGCACACACCTTAGGAAATGTGGAATTGTTTCACAACTCACGCCGCCCGACACACCTCAGCGAAATGGTGTGTCTGAACATCGTAATCGCACTCTATTGGATATGGTGCGATCTATGATGTCTCTTACCGACTTACCGCTATCATTTTGGGGATATGCATTAGAGACTGCCGCATTCACTTTAAATAGGGCACCGTCTAAATCCGTTGAGACGACACCGTATGAATTATGGTTTGGAAAGAAACCTAAGCTGTCGTTTCTAAAAGTTTGGGGATGCGATGCTTATGTGAAGAAACTTCAACCTGAGAAGCTCGAACCCAAAGCGGAAAAGTGCGTCTTCATAGGATATCCCAAACAGACTATTGGGTATACCTTCTACCTACGATCCGAGGGCAAAGTCTTTGTTGCCAAGAATGGATCCTTTCTCGAGAAAGAGTTTCTCTCGAAAGAAGTAAGTGGGAGGAAAATAGAACTTGATGAGGTAATTGTACCTTCACTCGAACCGGAGAGTAGCGTAGCACAGGAAGTTGTTTCTGTGGAGCCTACACCGGCTAGAGAGGAAGTTAATGATGATGATCATGAAACATCAGATCAAGTTGCTACTCGAAGGTCCACTAGGACACGTTCCGCACCAGAGTGGTACGGTAATCCTGTCCTAGAGATCATGTTGTTGGACAACGGTGAACCTTCGAACTATGAAGAAGCGATGGCGGGCCCGAATTCCGACAAATGGCTTGAGGCCATGAAATCCGAGATAGGATCCATGTATGAGAACAAAGTATGGACTTTGGTGGACTTGCCTGATAATAAGCGAGCCATAGAAAACAAATGGATCTTTAAGAAGAAGACTGACGCGGACGGTAATGTGACCGCCTATAAGGCTCGGCTTGTCGCTAAGGGTTATCGACAAGTTCAAGGAGTTGACTACGATGAGACTTTCTCACCCGTAGCGATGCTGAAATCAGTCCGAATCATGTTAGCAGTTGCCGCATTTTATGATTATGAGATCTGGCAAATGGACGTCAAAACGGCATTCCTTAATGGCTTCCTCAAGGAAGAACTGTATATGATGCAGCCGGAAGGTTTTGTTGATCCTAAAGATGCTAACAAGGTATGCAAGCTCCAGCGCTCCATCTATGGGCTGGTGCAAGCATCTCGGAGTTGGAACATTCGCTTTAATGAGGTGATTAAAGCGTTTGGGTTTGTACAGGTTTATGGAGAACCCTGTATTTACAAGAAAGTGAGTGGGAGCTCTATAGCATTTCTTATACTGTATGTGGATGACATGCTGATAATGGGAAATAATATAGAACTCTTGGAAAGTATAAAGGCCTACTTGAATAAGTGTTTTTCAATGAAGGACCTTGGAGAAGCTGCTTACATACTAGGTATTAAGATCTATAGAGATAGATCGAAACGCCTCATTGGTCTTTCACAAAGCACATACCTTGAAAAAATATTGAAGAAGTTCAATATGGATCAGTCCAAGAAGGGGTTCTGCCTGTGTTGCAAGGTGTGAGATTGAGTACGACTCAATGCCCGACCACGGCAAAGGATAGAGAAGAGATGAGTGTCATCCCCTATGCTTCAGCCATAGGCTCTATCATGTATGCCATGCTGTGTACCAGGCCTGATGTGAACCTTGCCATAAGTTTGGTAGGGAGGTACCAAAGTGATCCCGGAGCGGAACACTGGACAGCGGTCAAGAATATCCTGAAGTACCTGAAAAGGACAAAGGACATGTTTCTCGTTTATGGAGGTGCCGAAGAGCTCGTCGTAAAGGGTTACGTCGATGCTAGCTTCGACACAGATCCGGACGACTCCAAGTCGCAAACCGGATACGTGTATATTTTGAATGGAGGGGCAGTGAGCTGGAGCAGCAGCAAGCAAAGCGTCGTGGCAGCATCTACATGTGAAGCGGAGTACATAGCTGCTTCGGAAGCAGCAAAGGAGGGAGTCTGGATGAAGGAGTTCATCACCGACCTAGGAGTGATTCCGAATGCGTCGGGCCCGATGACTCTACTCTATGACAACACTGGAGCTATTGCCCTTGCGAAGGAGCCCAGGTTTCACAAGAAGACAAGACACATCAAGCGCCGCTTCAACTCCATCCGTGATTACATTCAGGAGGGAGACATAGATATTTGTAAAGTGCATACGGATCTGAATGTCGCAGATCCATTGACTAAACCTCTCTCACGAGCAAAACATGATCAGCACCAAAATGCTATGGGTGTTCGATTCATCACAATGTAACTAGATTATTGACTCTAGTGCAAGTGGGAGACTGTTGGAAATATGCCCTAGAGGCAATAATAAAATGGTTATTATTGTATTTCCTAGTTCATGATAATTGTCTATTGTTCATGCTATAATTGTGTTAACCGGAAACCGTAATACATGTGTGAATACATAGACCACAACGTGTCCCTAGTGAGCCTCTAGTTGGCTAGCTCGTTGATCAATAGATGGTCTCGGTTTCATGACCATGGACATTGGATGTCGTTGATAACGGGATCACATCATTAGGAGAATGATGTGATGGACAAGACCCAATCCTAAGCATAGCACAAGATCGTGTAGTTCGTTTGCAAAAGCTTTTCAATGTCAAGTGTCATTTCCTTAGACCATGAGATTGTGTAACTCCCGGATACCGTAGGAATGCTTTGGGTGTGCCAAACGTCACAACGTAACTGGGTGGCTATAAAGGTACGCTACGGGTATCTCCGAAAGTGTCTGTTGGTTTGACACGAATCGAGACTGGGATTTGTCACTCCGTGTGACGGAGAGGTATCTCTGGGCCCACTCGGTAAGACATCATCATTATGAGCTCAATGTGACTAAGGAGTTAGTCACGGGATGATGTATTACGGAACGAGTAAAGAGACTTGCCGGTAACGAGATTGAACAAGGTATGGGGATACCGACGATCGAATCTCGAGCAAGTACCATACCGATAGACAAAGGGAATTGTATACGGGATTGATTGAATCCTTGACATCGTGGTTCATCCGATGAGATCATCGTGGAGTACGTGGGAGCCAACATGGGTATCCAGATCCCGCTGTTGGTTATTGACCGGAGAGGTGTCTCGGTCATGTCTACGTGTCTCCCGAACCCGTAGGGTCTACACACTTAAGGTTCGATGACGCTAGGGTTATAGGGAAAAGGTATACGTGATTACCGAAGGTTGTTCGGAGTCCCGGATGAGATCCCGGACGTCACGAGGAGCTCCTGAATGGTCCGGAGGTAAAGATTGATATATAGGAAGTCCAGTTTTGGTCACCGGAAAGTTTTCGGGCTCATCGGTATTGTACCGGGAGTGCCGGGAGGGTGCCGGAGGACCCCCGGGAGGGGTGTGACGACCAGAGGACTTAGTGGGCCTTTAGAGGAGGTGTGCCAGCCCATATTGGGCCAGCCAAGACCTCCTAGAAGGGCCCATGCGGCTAGGATCTAGAGATAAGGGCAAAAGGGGTTTGAAAGGAGGAGATCCACCTCCCTTGTGGGAGGTGGACTCCTCCCCCACTTTGGCCGAACCTCTCCTCCTTGGAGGAGGGGCCAAGCCAGCCCTCCCTCTCCCTCCTCCTATATACTTGAGGTTTTGGCCCTTTGAGAACAGATCTGAACTCTCTCTCTCTCGGCGAAGCTCTACCTCTCTTCTTCCTCCTCCGCAGCGCTTGGCGAAGCCCTGCCGGGATACCTTGATACTCCACCACCACCACGCCGTCGTGCTGCTGCTGGAGCTCTTCCCCAACCTCTCCTTCCTCCTTGCTGGATCAAGGCGTAGGAGACGTCACCGGGCTGCACGTGTGTTGAACGCGGAGGTGCCGTCCGTTCGGCACTTGATCGGATCTTCCGCGATCTGAATCGCTGCGAGTACGACTCCATCAACCGCGTTCTTGTAACGCTTCCGCTTAGCGATCTTCAAAGGTATGAAGATGCAATCTCTCCCCTCTCGTTGCTGGTTTCTCCATAGATAGATCTTGGTGACACGTAGGAAAATTTTGATTTACTACTACGTCTCCCAACAGGCACCAGATGTTACATTGTCAAAAATCAGCTCAGAAAATGAGTCGTGGCGAGGGCGGCTTCTTACCTTCGGGTACAGCTTCTAACGCCTACCCGCCGGTGTCAAACACCATATAAATTGGCTCAGAAGATGAGTCGTGGCGAGGGCGGCTTCTTACCTTCGGGTACAGCTTCTAACGCCTACCCTCCGGTGTCAAACACCGTATAAATCGGCTCAGAAGATGAGCCGTGGCGAGGGCAGCTTCTTACCTTCGGGTACAGATTCTAACGCCTACCCGCCGGTGTCAAACACCATATAAATCGGCTCAGAAGATGAGCCGTGGCGAGGGCGGCTTCTTACCTTTGGGTACAGCTTCTAACGCCTACCCGCCGGTGTCAAACACCGTATAAATTGGCTCAGAAGATGAGCCGTGGCGAGGGCGACTTCTTACCTTCGGGTACAACTTCTAACGCCTACCTACCAGTGTCGAACACCGTAAAAACCGGCTCAGGTAAATAAGCCGTAGTGAGGGAAGCTTCTTACCTTCGGGTACAGCTTCTAACGCCTACCCGTCGGCGTCGTACGCCGTATTGCTGAAGGGGGCTTCTTACCGACGGGTATCGCTTCTAACACCCTATCAGCCGGTTTTATGCCAAATCTCTGGCTAACATGTTTAGCCGCGGTTGTGAGGGTTTTTTATCGACGGGTAATTAACACCTCATGACCCGGCGAGGGTGGCTTCTTACCTTTGGGTATAGCTTCTAACGCCTATTCGCCAGCGTTTACGCTGTATTATGACCTCCGGGTATAGCTCATAATGAGCCGGCCTTCTGGCACAAAATCCGGCTGAGTAAATTATCCGCGGCGAGGGCGGCTTCTTACCTTCGGGTACAGCTTCTAACGCCTATCCGCCAATGTTTACGCTGTATTATTACCTTCGGGTGCAACTTATAAATGCTTATTAACTGGCCTTATGCTACAAGGCTCCGGCTGACATGGTTAGCCGCGGACGGAAATTATGAAGACTTTTTGGCCGACTCTCGACTTAAGAAGAAGAGACAGCCGGCGGAAATCATTAGCCGAAAAGCATAAAAGGAAGATGGCATTTTGAAAGCCGGGATTTTTATCAAGGAAACACAGCAAATGTCAAAGGACATGTATATTACAAACGCTCTATATAGAGCCCAAAAGTGTGGATCAAGTTTTTAAGCCCTCTACTATGAGAGCCGGCTATTACAAAGTGGAGCAAAGTTAACTGGCCTCCGGCTCATCCTGCTCCGGCTCTTCGGACGCTTGGATCTGAAGGTTATCCATGTTCCAGTTGCAGTCAGCTAGAGCTGCAAAATTCCCTTCCTCAAAGAAGGGAGACGTGTCAAGAGCAGAAGCGAAGAGGTCCTTACTGCGGGCGGGTGTCAAGTCCTTCCATTCATAGAGGGGGCCACAAATCCTCTTCTGGTCAGCATCATAAGCCGCCTGATAAGTGTTCAGGTTGACCTCTTCTACTAAGACGGAGGTAGGTATCTGGAGTCCTTGACACACCGGATGTAGTCGGCTTCTGTGAATTCAGAGCCATCATCCCTCTTGGAGGGGAAGCCTTCCATCATATCACCCAGAGTAAGCTCCGGCGCAAAGGCCAGAGCCCGACTTATGCCTGCGACCGCCCCCTGGCGGGCGGCTGATTTCTTCAACTCGGCAATCTGCTTTGGCATTGTAGAGAAAAGTTCCAAGACCCCTTTGAGATTTGAAGGGATCTTGTCCTTGTACTAAATAGATTTGATGGTGAACATTGCACCGCAGTAGAGCTGCTCCGCTAGGGTGTAGATAGCTTTCAGAGGTAATAAGCTATCAGACGCCAGTTGGCGGCTTCTTGGACCTGCATGAGCCGGAGATTTTACGATAAGACGCCAGTTCAGATGTAATAACTGTTGGAAATATGCCCTAGAGGCAATAATAAATTAGTTATAATCATATTTCCTTGTTCATGATAATCGTTTATTATCCATGCTATAATTGTATTGATCGGAGACTTAAATGCATGTGTGGATACATAGACAAAACCATGTCCCTAGTATGCCTCTAATGGACTAGCTCGTTGATCAAAGGATGGTTAAGGTTTCCTAGCCATGGACATGAGATGTCATTTGATAACGGGATCACATCATTAGGAGAATGATGTGATGGATAAGACCCAAACTACAAACATAGCATATGATCGTGTCAGTTTATTGCTACTGTTTTCTGCATGTCAAGTATATGTTCCTGTGACCATGAGATCATGCAACTCACGGATATCGGAGGAGTGCCTTGTGTGTATCAAACGTCGCAACGTAACTGGGTGACTATAAAGGTGCTCTACAGGTATCTCCGATGGTGTCTGTTGAGTTGGCATGGATCGAGACTGGGATTTGTTACTCCGTGTGACGGAGAGGTATCTCAGGGCCCACTCGGTAATACAACATCACAACAAGCCTTGCAAGCAATGTGGCTAAGTGTTAGTCACGGGATCTTGTATTACGGAACGAGTAAAGAGACTTGCCAGTAACGAGGTTGAACTAGGTATGGAGATACCGACGATCGAATCTCGGGCAAGTAACATACCAAAGAACAAAGGGAACGATATACGGGATTAACTGAATCCTTGACATAGAGGTTCGACCGATAAAGATCTTCGTAGAATATGTAGGAACCAATGTGGACGTCCAGGTCCCGCCATTGGTTATTGACCGTAGAGGTGTCTCGGTCATGTCTACATAGTTCTCGAACCCGCAGGGTCTGCACACTTAAGGTTCGGTGACGTTTCGGTAGTGTAGAGTTATGTATGGTGGTGACCGAAGGTTGTTCGGAGTCCCGGATGAGATCCCGGACGTCACGAGGAGCTCCGGAATGGTCCGGAGGTAAAGATTCATATATAGGAAGTCCCAGTTTGGTTTCCGGAAAAGTTTCGGGCTCATCGGTAGTGTACCGGGAGTATCGGTATTGTACCGGGAGTGCCGGTAGTGTACCGGAGGACCTCCGGGAGGGGTACTTCGACCCCAAGAGGTCCATGGGCTGTGGGAGAATAATAACCAGCCCTTATTGGGCTGGGAAAACAGCCACAAAGGCCCATGGCGCAGGAGAGAAAGTCCTAAAGCAAAAAGTGGAAAATCAGCCAATAGGAGGCAATCCTACTCCAACTAGGATTGGAGGTGAAGTAGGATTGCTCCCACCTCCTATTTCGGCCGACCCAAAGGCCTTGGCTGCCTCTCCTCTCCTCTCCTCCTATATATACTAGTGGATTGGGTGGTTTTTGGACAGAATTTCCGGCCACGTGCTACCCGTTTCACCGGTGCACAGTTTCTCCTCTAGATCGGTTTTCCGCAGCGCTTAGGCGAAGCCCTGCCGGAATCACTCCACCACCATCACCGGAGCGCCGTCACGCTGCCGGTGAACTCTCTCTCCTCTCCACCTCCTCTTGCTGGATCAAGATGGTGGAGATCGTCATCAAGCTGCACGTGTGCTGAACGCGGAGGTGCCGTCCGTTCGGCGCTAGATCGGAAGGACCGTGATCGAGATCGCGAGACGGTTCGTGATGAGATCGCGGAACGGATCGTGATGAGTTCGCGGGACAGATCGTGATCAAGATCGTGAGACGGATCGTGATGAGATCGCGGGACGGATCGTGATGGGATCGCGGGACGGATCGTGATGAGATCGCGGGACGCTCGGCGATTTGGATCGCGAAGATGTTCGACTACACCAACCGCGTTTCTTAACGCTTCCCGCTTAGCGATCTACAAGGGTACGTAGATCCACTCTCCCTCTCGTAGATGCTCATCACCATGGATAGGTTTGCGTGTGCGTAGGAAAATTTTTGTTTCCCATGCGACGTTCCCCAACAGTGGTATCAGAGCTAGGTTGATGGTTCGATGAGATCTCGAGTAGAACACAAAAGGTTTGTGGGCGTTGATGCTTAGATTGCTTCCTCCCTTGGTCGTATTTTGGTTCAGCGGGATTGTGAGATGAAGCGGCCTAGACCAACATTACTCGTACGCTTACGAGAGACCGGTTCCCTCGACGCAACTTGTTGCCTAGATGGCTTGCGGGTGACAGTTTCTCTCACTTTAGTTGGATCGGATTCGACGAAGGCGGTCCTTGAGAAGGTTGAAAAGCAAACTAGTGTATCACCGTTGTGGTTTATGCGTAGGTGAGAATCGTTCTTGCTAGATACCCATAGCAGCCACGTAAAATATGCAACAACAATTAGAGGACGTCTAACTTGTTTTTGCAGGGTATGTTGTGATGTGATATGGCCAATTACATGATGAGATATATGTGATGTATGAGATGATCATGTGATGTATAGATTATCACGACTTGCATGTCGATGAGTACGGCAACCGGCAGGAGCCATAGGGTTGTCTTTAATTATTGTATGACCTGCGTGTCAATCATTAAGCGCTATGTAATGCTTTACTTTATCGCTACGGTAGCAATAGTAGTAGAAGCATGCAGGGCGTGACAACCCCAATGGCAACACATTGATGGAGATCAAGATGATGGAGATCATGGTGTTGTGCCGGTGACGATGGAGATCATGCCGGTGTTTCGAAGATGGAGATCTTAAACACAAGTTCATGGCCATATCATGTCACTTATGAATTGCATGAGATGTTAATCCTTTTATGCACCTTGTTTTGCTTAGTACGGCGGTAGCATTATAAGGTGATCCCTCACTTGAATTTCAAGATGAACTGTGTTCTCCCCGAGTGTGCACCGTTGCGAAAGTTCGTCGTGTTGAGACACCACGTGATGATCGGGTGTGATAGACTCTACGTTCACATACAACGGGTGCAAGCCAGATTTGCACGCGCAGAACACTCGGGTTAAACTTGACGAGCCTAGCATGTACAGACATGGCCTCGGAACACGAGAGACCGAAAGGTCGAACATGAGTCATATAGTAGATATGATCAACATAATGATGTTCACCATTGCAGCCACCTCAACTCACGTGATGATCGGACTTGAGTTGGTGAATTTGGATCATGTATCACTCGAATGATCGGAGGGATGTCAATTTGAGTGGGAGTTCTTAAGTAATATGATTAATTGAACTCATTATCATGAACATAGTCAAAGTGTCTTTGCAAATTATGTTGTAGATTACTAGCTCGCGCTGTAGCTCCCTTGTATTTTTATATGTTCCTAGAGAAATAGAATTGAAAGATGTTGGTAGCAAAATTGCGGACTGGGTCCGTGATCTGAGGATTGTCCTCACTGCTGCACAGAAGGCTTATGTCCTTAATGCACCGCTCGGTGCGCCACCCCCTCTAGCGTCGTCTATAGATGTTGTGAACATCTAACAGGCACGTTTCGATGACTACTTGATAGTTTAGTGCGTCATGCATTACGGCTTAGAATTGAGGCTTCAAAACGTTTTGAACGTCACGGAACATATGAGATGTTCTAGGAGCAGAGATTGTGATCTCAAGCTCGTGCCTTTGTTGCGAGATATGAGATCTCCAACAAGATTCTTTGCTTGTAAGATGAAGGAGAATAGCTCAATCGTTGAGCATGTACTCAGATTGTCTGGGTACTACAATCGCTTGAATCAAGTGGGAGTTGATCTTCCAGATAAGATAGTGATTGATATAGTTCTCCAAGTCACTGTCACTAAAGCTACTAGAACTTAGTGATGAACTATAATACACCAGGGATAGAAGTATTGATCCCTGAGCTGTTCGCGATGTTTGACACCGCGAAGGTAGAAATCAAAAAGGAGCGTCAAGTGTTGATGGTTAAGCAAACCACTAGTTTCGAAAAGGGCAAGAGCAAGGAGGGAAACTTCATGGATAGCAAGTCAGTTGCCGCTCCAGTGAAGCAACCCAAAGTTGAACTCAAACCCGAGACTAAGTGCTTCTATTATGAGGTGAGAGGTCGCTGAAGCGGAACAACCCTAGATACTTGGTAGATAAGAAGGCTGGCAACATCGACAGAAGTATATTTGATATACGAGTTATTGATGTGTACCTTGCTAGCACTCCTAGTAGCACCTAGGTATTGGATACCGGTTCGGTTGCTAAATGTTAGTAACTCGAAATAAAAGCTACGGAATAAACGGAGAACTAGCTAAGGGTGAGGTGACGATGTGTGTTGGAAATGTTTCCAAGGTTGATGTGATCAACATCGCACGCTCTCTCTACCTTCAGGATTAGTAACGAACCTAAATAAATGTTATTTGGTGTTTTGCGTTGAGCATGAACATGATTAGATCATGTTTGTTGCAATACGATTATTCATTTAAGTCAGAGAATAATAGTTATTCTGGTTACATGAATAATACCTTCAATGGTCATGCACCAAGTGAGAATGGTTTGTTGAAATCTTGATCGTAGTAGTACACATGTTCATAACATTGATGTCAAAAGATACAAAGTTAATAATGATAGTACCACATACTTGTGGCACTGCCGCTAAATGTCATATTGGTATAAAGCGCATGTAGAAACTCCATGCTGATGGATATTTGGACTCATCGATTTCGAATCGGTTGAGACATGCGAACCATGCCTCTTGGGCAAGATGACTAAAGGACCCCGTTGGATGGAGCAGGCAAGTGATTCATTGGAAATGATACATGTTGATGTATGCAATCTAATGAGTCTTGTAGCGTGCAGTGGATATCGTTATTTTCTTACCTTCACTGATGATTTGAGTAGATATAGTGTATATTTACTTAATGAAACACAAGTCTGAATCGTTTGAAAGGTTCAAGCAAATACAGAGTGAAGTTTAAAGATCATCGTGACAAGAAGATAAAAAAGACCGCGATATGATCGTGGAGGTGAATATCTGAGTTACGAGTTTGGCATACAACTTAAGACAACGTGAAATTTGTTTCACAACTAAACGCCACCTGGAACACCATGCTGTGATGGTGTGTCCGAACATCATAGTCATGCTCTATTGATATAGTGCATACTGTGATGTCTCTTATCATTTTACTACTATAATTTTTGGGGTTATGCATTAGAGACAACTACATTCACTTTAAATAGGGCACCATCTAAATCCGTTGAGATGACACCGTGTGAATTATGGTTTGACAGAAACCTAAGCTGTCATTTCTTAATGTTTGGGGCTGCGATGCTTGTGTGGAAAATGTTTTCACATAATAAGCTAGAACCCAAAGCGGACAAATGTATCTTCATAGAATACCCTAAGAACAGATGGGTATGCCTTCTATCTCAGATCCGAGTGCAAAGTGTTTGTTGCTAGAACTGGGTCCTTTCTCGAGAAAAAGTTTCTCTCGAAAGAATTGAGTGGGAGGAAGATAGAACTTGATGAGGTTATTAAACCTTTGTTCAACCAGAGAGTAGCGCAGCGCAGAAAGATGTTTCTGTGAAGCCTACGTTAGTTGAAGAGGAAGTTAATGATGATGATCATGAAGCTTCAGGATCAAGTTACTATCGAACCTCGTAGGTCGACAAGGACGTGTACTGCTCTTGAGTGGTACAACAACCCTGTCTTAAAGGTCATGTTGTTGGACAGCGATGAACCTACGAGCTATGGAGAAGCGATGATGGGCCCGGATTCCGACAAATGGATGAGACCATGAAATCCGAGATAGGATCCATGTATGAAAACCAAGTATAGACTTTGGTAGACTTGCTCGTTGGACGGCAGGTCGTTGAGTACAAATGGATCTTTAAAAATGAAGACAGACGCTGATGGTAAATATCACCATTTGTAAAGCTCGACTTGTTGCAAAGTTGTTTGTGACAAGTTCAAGGAGTTGACTACGATGAGATTTTCTCACTCGTAGTGGTGCTAAAGTCTGTTGGAATTATGTTAGCAGTTGCTGCGTTTTCAATTATGAAATCTGACAGATGGATGTCAAAACATCATTTCCTTAACGGTTTACTTGAGGAAAGGTTGTATGTGATACAACCAGAAGGTTTTGTCAGTCCTAAGGATGCTAAAAGGTGTGCAAGCTTTGGTGATCCTTCCATGGACTGAAGCAAGCATCTCGGAGTTGGAATATACACTTTGATGAGGTGATCAAAGTTTTTGATGTTTATACAAAGTTTACGAGAAACTTGTATTTGCAATAAAGTGAGTGGGAGCACTATAGAGTTTCTGATAAGTATATGTGGTTGACATATTGTTGATCGGAAATAATGTAGAATTTCTGGAAGGCATAAAAGGTTGTTTGAAAAGTGTTTTTCTAAGGAAGACCTGGATAAAGCTACCTAATTGTTGAGCATCAAAATCTATAGAGATAGATCAAGATGCTTGATGAGACTTTCAATGAGTACATACCTTGACAAAGATTTTGAAAGAGTTCAAAATGGATCAGCCAGAGAAATAGTTCTCGTCTGATTTGTAAGGTGTGAAGTTGAGTGAGACTCAAAGCTCGACAATGGCAGAAGAAAGAGAAAGGACGAACGTCGTCCCCTATGCCTTAGCCATAGGCTCTATATTATGCCATGCTGTGTACCGCACCTATGTGTGCCTTGCCATGAGTTTGTCAAGGGGTACAAGAGTGGTCCAGGAGTGGATCACTGGACAGCGGTCGGAATTATCCTTAGTAACCAGAGGACTAAGGAAATGTTTCTTGATTATGGAGGTGACAAAGAGTTCGTCGTAAAGAGTTACGTCGATGCAAGCTTTAACACCTATCCGGATGACTAGTAGTAGCAATCTCGATACGTATAGTGGAGCAGCCATTTGGAAATAGTACCAAGTGGAGTGTGGTAGCAGTGTTTACGGTTTGACATAGAGATTTGCAAAGTACACACGGATCTGAATATCGCAGACCCGTTGACTATAAGACCTCTCTCACATGCAAAGCATGATCGAGCCCCAGAACTCATTGGGTGTTAGATTCATAACAATGCGAATCACATGGTGATGTGAACTAGATTATTGACTCTAGTGCAAGTGGGAGACTGTTGGAAATATGCCCTAGAGGCAATAATAAATTAGTTATAATCATATTTCCTTGTTCATGATAATCGTTTATTATCCATGCTATAATTGTATTGATCGGAGACTTAAATGCATGTGTGGATACATAGACAAAACCATGTCCCTAGTATGCCTCTAATGGACTAGCTCGTTGATCAAAGGATGGTTAAGGTTTCCTAGCCATGGACATGAGATGTCATTTGATAACGGGATCACATCATTAGGAGAATGATGTGATGGATAAGACCCAAACTACAAACATAGCATATGATCGTGTCAGTTTATTGCTACTGTTTTCTGCATGTCAAGTATATGTTCCTGTGACCATGAGATCATGCAACTCACGGATATCGGAGGAGTGCCTTGTGTGTATCAAACGTCGCAACGTAACTGGGTGACTATAAAGGTGCTCTACAGGTATCTCCGATGGTGTCTGTTGAGTTGGCATGGATCGAGACTGGGATTTGTTACTCCGTGTGACGGAGAGGTATCTCAGGGCCCACTCGGTAATACAACATCACAACAAGCCTTGCAAGCAATGTGGCTAAGTGTTAGTCACGGGATCTTGTATTACGGAACGAGTAAAGAGACTTGCCAGTAACGAGGTTGAACTAGGTATGGAGATACCGACGATCGAATCTCGGGCAAGTAACATACCAAAGAACAAAGGGAACGATATACGGGATTAACTGAATCCTTGACATAGAGGTTCGACCGATAAAGATCTTCGTAGAATATGTAGGAACCAATGTGGACGTCCAGGTCCCGCCATTGGTTATTGACCGTAGAGGTGTCTCGGTCATGTCTACATAGTTCTCGAACCCGCAGGGTCTGCACACTTAAGGTTCGGTGACGTTTCGGTAGTGTAGAGTTATGTATGGTGGTGACCGAAGGTTGTTCGGAGTCCCGGATGAGATCCCGGACGTCACGAGGAGCTCCGGAATGGTCCGGAGGTAAAGATTCATATATAGGAAGTCCCAGTTTGGTTTCCGGAAAAGTTTCGGGCTCATCGGTAGTGTACCGGGAGTATCGGTATTGTACCGGGAGTGCCGGTAGTGTACCGGAGGACCTCCGGGAGGGGTACTTCGACCCCAAGAGGTCCATGGGCTGTGGGAGAATAATAACCAGCCCTTATTGGGCTGGGAAAACAGCCACAAAGGCCCATGGCGCAGGAGAGAAAGTCCTAAAGCAAAAAGTGGAAAATCAGCCAATAGGAGGCAATCCTACTCCAACTAGGATTGGAGGTGAAGTAGGATTGCTCCCACCTCCTATTTCGGCCGACCCAAAGGCCTTGGCTGCCTCTCCTCTCCTCTCCTCCTATATATACTAGTGGATTGGGTGGTTTTTGGACAGAATTTCCGGCCACGTGCTACCCGTTTCACCGGTGCACAGTTTCTCCTCTAGATCGGTTTTCCGCAGCGCTTAGGCGAAGCCCTGCCGGAATCACTCCACCACCATCACCGGAGCGCCGTCACGCTGCCGGTGAACTCTCTCTCCTCTCCACCTCCTCTTGCTGGATCAAGATGGTGGAGATCGTCATCAAGCTGCACGTGTGCTGAACGCGGAGGTGCCGTCCGTTCGGCGCTAGATCGGAAGGACCGTGATCGAGATCGCGAGACGGTTCGTGATGAGATCGCGGAACGGATCGTGATGAGTTCGCGGGACAGATCGTGATCAAGATCGTGAGACGGATCGTGATGAGATCGCGGGACGGATCGTGATGGGATCGCGGGACGGATCGTGATGAGATCGCGGGACGCTCGGCGATTTGGATCGCGAAGATGTTCGACTACACCAACCGCGTTTCTTAACGCTTCCCGCTTAGCGATCTACAAGGGTACGTAGATCCACTCTCCCTCTCGTAGATGCTCATCACCATGGATAGGTTTGCGTGTGCGTAGGAAAATTTTTGTTTCCCATGCGACGTTCCCCAACAATAACAGCAATTAAGGAAAACTTATTAAAGAGCTCACCGAAGAGGGCGGTTGTCATCTTGGTGATGTGATGTTTCAGGGACTGCAACTCGTCAGAGACGATCATCAACCGTTGGTCAGCATCATCCGCTCGTTTGGTAAGCGTGGCCTTCTGAGATATGGCGGACTCTTTGAAAGCAGCAAACTCCGCCTTAACTTTAACCAGCTCTTCGGTCAAGAGCCGGCATCTCTCATCAGTGGCGCTCCGAGCAGCCTGTTGATCAGCCAAATTGGTCTTTAAGCCAGCCATCTATGAGCCGGCCTCAGTCAAGGATTCCTGCAAACGTTTCAAAGCAGAGAATAAGACGGATAAGTCTCAAACAGATTGCAAGCAATATGCTTGATACTTGGGGGCTAATGTTTCTTCAGAAGTCCCGACTCAGCTTTGAGACAAGCTTGAGCCGGCCCTTGGGGCTACTATCTAGCTCTTTAAAAACAATCTTCTAAGAAGCTCCAACTCAACTTTGAACAAGCTTGAGCCGTCCCTTGGGGGATACTATCTAGATCTTTAAAAACAATCTTCTCAGGAGTCCCGGCTCAAAGACAGGTTTGAGCCGGGCCTTGGGGGCTACTAACGGCTCTTCTGGTTACCTTCTACAACATAATTTTATCTAAAAAGCAGCTAAGCAAAGCTCCGGTTCAATATGATTAAACCGGCGCTTGGGGGCTACGTAGGGATATAAGGAGGAAAAGAATACCTCATATTTCTGCTTCATAAGGTTAACCAGTTGGAGCTCCAGGTCCCGGCTAGTGGATAGGCGGGTCATATAGCCAGCATGAAGCTCCTCAGCTGACATCTTCTCCAAGGCAGAAGGTTCAAAATCAAGCTTCTTGGAGGTTTCAGCTGTGTCACTCTGCTTGGTCAACACGTGAGCCGTGGGAGAATGCAACCCGGCGCCAGTAATTTCAACCTCGGGGTCAGTCGTGTCCTTGGCTGCCTGGGCAGGCTCGGCGGCTTAGCAGGGCTCTTTAACGGGCTGTCTGGGACAATGTCGTGAGCGGCCGGTTCAGCAGAAGTGGCTGGGACATCTTCAGCCGGCTGCGACTCATCTGACCTTGAAGGTTCCGGCTCTGGGGCAGCAGGGCCAGGGGAGGACCTGTTGGTCTTCCGGCGCTTGGCTTGAGCCCTGGAAAAATATGAGGATTAGAATCCAAAGGATGCTATGGCGGCTCAAAAAGCCGAAGGTCATAGTGGAAAGTACTTACAGCGGGTTAATCTTGGGAGGCGGTAGAGCAGTCGCTGAAGAGTCACCAGAAGAGGGTGATTTCTGAGACAAGGCAAAGAAAAAATGAGACAACGTCAAGGATGCAAAGTGAAATTAACTAAATGAAGATACATACCTCTGCGGGGCGTTTCTTTGGGGCTGGCGAGTTTGGTAAACCAGACATCAGTTCAGAAGAACCGGCGCTCCGGGTCTGGCGACGTTCAATCTGTTGTTGCTTCTTCAAGAGAAAATCGGGAGCCAAATAAGCGAGAGGATGAGAAAGAGGAACCTTTTTAATAACCCGCCGCGGCTTTCGGGGGGCAAAGTATTCTGAGCCGGAAGAAATATAGATTACCTCAGGGGCGTTGGCGTGGCTTGTCTCAGCTTTATCCTGTGAGTAAGACAAGGGTAAGTAAAATAAGATAACAAAATGGCAGAAAGCAGCCAAGGTTTACCTCTGAGTCGGAGGACGGCGGCGACTCAAACCATTCTTCTTGTGGGGTGGCCTTTTTGGAATTCTTAGCCAGAGTTTTCTTCTTGGGCTTCTTCGAGGGAGGAACATACTCTCTCTTCCAGAAATCAGAGTTGCCCTGGAAAGGCAAACCAGTTAAACGATAATGAGTTGGAAAAGCATAAGTAAAAAGAGGGGAAGAGTCGCCTCACATCTGGAGCCGGATTTTTGGCGTTAAAAGCCGGCAGGCCAATGGCACTGCATGATCCGGAAGCTTCATGGACAAGGCTCCGGATGGCGAGGGTGATGTCACTTTCCGTCAGCGTGGATCGGCTGAAGCATAAGGAGCTATCATATTTGCCTTCATACTCACACATGAGCCGACTTCTATGACTCAAGGGCATAATCCGTTAAGAAATCCAGCAACGGATCAAGTCGAGTCCGGTTAAACCATTGCCCATGAGGGCCTTGATCTTGGCATGCGCCGGCTCGTACCTTGCACGATCTGAAGCTGACAGCCGGCCAGGAAGCTCTGAGGTTGTTTTGAGCCGGGAAGGACGATAACCCGACAATGGACGCTCATTCTCAGGAGAGGTGTCCTTGCAATAGAACCATGTCTTGTTCTAATCCTTTGGGTGACTCGGCATCTGCGTGGCTGAAAAGATAATGTCTCTACGCCGTTGGATGGAGATAACACCAAGCTACGCCAAGAAAATATTGTCGTTGGATGGCCAACAGCCAGGCCATTAATTACGGAAATTAATCAAAATAATTACTCACGGAAGCAAGTCCATTATTGATGCATGCATGCAACACGATTTCTACATAAAACTTAGCTCCCAATTAACAAGACCTGCTTTCCTTGTCTACATGTAATAGAAGGGCTCAAAACGCCAAGCTCCATGGCGTTTGCCTTGCCACTTCGACGCCGTAGTGTGGGAAAGGACCTAACGCCATTAATCTTGACGTCTCCCATGCAATCTGAACGTGTTGGCGTCATAAAAAATGCCAGATCTGAAATTTCCAATTCTTGATTTTATTTGCACAGAAGATCAGAACATTTTTTTTTGTCCGAGTCGTGCCGTTGACACTGTGCGTCCACCTCGGTCATGACGCCCTGCGGCACACAGTAGAAACGGCAGGCATGCAGCGGGTAGGCGGTCGTGTTCGGGCGCACATGCCTCCGGACTCCCGTGGTCATTCGGCTTCGCGACAGGTCTGGTGCCAAGTGATACGCTGATATCTCGCGTCGCCGTCGGCAAGCAGCGAGCCCCCGCCCCAGGGCGACCACCCTGCAGCGCGGCGACCTACCCACTGCATGGACATGCGCGCGTCGCCGTCGCCTCGATTGATTGCCTCCTGACCGACGAAGACGACGGCCTGTTGGGTTGGGTGCCTTGCGACGCACCCCAACGCCCGAGTCCGACGATGGCATATATTCTCCCTTGTTCCTTTTTCGTCGCGCCTTTCAGGTGACGAGGTGCTGCATACTCGTCCATCGGTCCTTTTTTACGCACAGCGCAAGTTAGACAGTGTGGTACATATACTGATCAGCAGAGACACTTTGTCAAGTCAACTCCAACGCAGACTTCATCCTATCCGGTGTGTCTGTTTGGGGCAAAACGAACAAAAAAGACGACCCAACGCACGACCCCATCCGCAAAATCCGTCCGTTTCGCGCCCGTTTGATCCCATTTCATCGCAAACTTGGTCTAAATTTGAGGCAAAAGCGGACATAAGACGGATGTTTTTCTACGCCCGTTTGTCCGGCTGCGTCCGCTCATTCACATGTGACCCCGTCCGTCATCGAAACAAAACAGACCCATCACGCACCCACCTCTCTCTTTCTCCTCCTTTTCACCCACCCCCACCCAGGCACATATCACGCAAGGCCGGCACGGTGGTCGGCGGGCGCACGAGCGGTGAGTGCGGCGGACGCGGCGGGGCGGGGCGGGGCACGGCGGGACGCGGCGGGGCGGTGGTTAGCTTGACGAGGGTGACGCTGGAGCTCCTCCCAGCACGGATCGGTGAGGTGCAGGTGCCTGGTCGCGGTCGAGCAGCAACTGCGTCGGAGGCGGGCAGGAGGGCGAGCGCAGCTGGAGCGCGAGGGGAGCGTGCTCAGCAGGCTCTGCTCGCCGCACATGGGCTGGTGTCGCTCGACATGGGCCTCGACGCCGACGAGGAGCGGGAGATGGGGATGGCGTGGCGGAGGGGCACCACCAGCTTGTGTTGCACGACGCCGATGGTCGCGATCCGCTCACGGAACTCCGGCTCGGGGAGGTCCACATCCTTGAGCCGCTTCACGGCCACCACCGTGCCGCTCTCCATCACCGCCTTGTACGCCGTCTTGAACGCACCCTTGCCCAGCACCTCCGCCGACGCGCGCAGCAGGTCCTCCAGGTCGAACGGCGGGGCCGCCGCCATCGGACCGAAGTACATCAGCTTCTTGGAAACAGGTGGTAGAGCCTCCCGACTTCGCCGCGACGACGGCGGCAGCGACCGCGATTGCTGTTGGCACCGCTCCGGCGACGGGCTACAGATGATGGAGAGGCTGCAGATGCTCAAGCGTGGGATGCGGCTGGCCTTCCAGGGGCACCTCGCTTTGGCGAGCGGGTTCTTCCCCACTCCGACGAGGGGACGAGACTGGCGTTGCGACGGGGCAACGAACGAAGTGGCAAACGCTGGCGGGCAAATAAACCGGATAGTTTATGATGAGTTGCTGCGTTGGACGCACCCACGACCAAACGAACACGGACGTCTGTTTTTCACCCCAAAGCTATCTCAAAACGGATAAAATCCGAATGAAACGAATGTCCGGATAAGGTCCGTGGTGGAGTTGCCCTTTAGAGCTCGAGCCACTCAGCCAGCACGGTAAGTTACGCAGCAACAGCTTCATGCTTCCTGGAGGAACGGCTCAGGGAAAACAGAGAGAAAAAACACAGGTAATTAACAGGGCCCCTAACCCAACTTTTTTTTTTGCGAGATGCCCCTAACCCAACCTAACCTAATCATTGCAAAGTCGAGCACACTAAGTCGGCAATCATCGTGGAACGGAGTCATGGACCATATATATACACACCATCCCGGCCACCTATACGTGCCGTACAAGAAATACAATATATACACTTTATTTATGCGCAGGGAGGCAAAAAAAAGCGGTCTAAACCGGAGGGAAGAATATTATCGTCGGCAGAGGCCATCCTTTTTTCTACTACTAGAACACAAGAAGCACCACCGAACCCAGAAAGAAACACCAACTAAAGCAGAAGAAGATGGGAGCATCGAATCAAATAATAGCAGTACCATTTTTGCAACGTATCTGAGGTCACGAGGAGCTAGCTAATCCGGCAAAGCGACAAGACGGGAGAGGATTAATTAGCGAGCGGATTAGGCACGTCTAATAACCATATTAAGCATCGCGTCCCTCAATCAGCCAGTCATCAGTCAATAATAAATAAAAAAAGAAAAAAAACTAAGCATCGCGCGGCGTGGTCGTCGTCGTCCTGCAGTGAAGCGACTGACGCGAAGCAGCGACGTGGCACCTCCGTGCTGCTGACCTCTTCTCTCTCGCGCGCGCGCGACCCGGAGGAAGCCAACCAACCCCGAGGCCACGAGAGAGCAACGTCGCACCGCGCGGCGTGTTGGTCGCGGCCCACCGGCAAAGGTAGGCCCATCCCGAAGCCCACGACACGGAAGCTGACCGTTCACCCGTTGGCGATGCCCATTCCCAAACTGCCCCTGCCCCAGGCCAAGCGAACCAGGCCGCGCCACTTGCCTGGCTCTCGCGAGGCCGGCGCCGGCGCGGCACCAGAACCGGCCGGTGGCAGCCCCGTAAATAGCGTGGACCCGGCGGGCCTGCAACGGTACCCCCGAGACCCCCGTGCCCCGTGCCCATCCAAAACGTTCGAAATATTTTGAAATAGCTCCGCTCCGCTCCGCCGCCGCCCCCCTCTTCCTCCTCCTCCCCCTTCCCCTCCGGCCTTCTAGGGCTCAGATCCGAAATACCTCCGGGGGCTCGCTCGCTCGGCAGGCGATTTCTTCCCCGAACCGGAGGCGCGGCGGCCCTGTCGGTCGGCGCTTCTAAGCCACGGGAGATCGAGGGAAAGAGATTCCGCTGCCTTCGAGTCCACTCCACCCTGCCCCTCCATCCCGAGAAAGCTCCCTTTCCCCCCACCCACCGCCTCCACCTCCACCTCCACCTCCACCAGTCCATCACTGGGCAAGAGGAGCGAGAGAGGGAGACCGCTCACTCCCCAGTAGTGGTATTAACCCCTAATCCGGCTAGTAATAATCCCCGCCCGCCCATGGCGTCCTCCCTCACGCCGCGCAGCCCATACCAGGTGAGGAGCCTTCTTTCTTTCCCCCTTTTTTTCTCCGAACATCTTTCCTCCTCTTTTCCATCCCGTGATTTCTTCGATTTCTCGATTTGGTCCTGATTTCTTGGTGGTAATGGTGGCGTCGCAGAAGAAGGAGAACCTGGGGAACGTGCGGAGGGGGATGGGGTACAACGCGCCGCCGCGCCGCAACGTGCTCTCGGCCATCAACAACGGTGGCGGCGCCAACGCTGACCCGGCGCCCTCGGAGGCCGGCTCCGAGGCCCCCGCCTTCGAGTTCAGCGGGAGGGAGGATGTGGACCGCCTGCTCAGCGAGAAGATGAAGGGCAAGTCCAAGAACGACTACAAGGTGCGTGCGACGGAAACCTCTCCCCCTGGTTTCTTGGTCGATTTCGTTGCAGATTCGTCCGGGTGGGGTTTCCTGAATCTGTTGGATTTGTGCAGGGGAGGACGGAGCAGATGAGCGAGTACATCAAGAGGCTCAGGGCCTGCATCCGGTGGCTGGTGGAGCTGGAAGACGGCTACTTGGCCGAGCAGGAGATGCTCCGGGGGCAGATAGATTCAGACAATACTCGTCATGCAGAGTTTGGTAAGGAATTCTAATCTCTGATGCTCATAACTCCTTCCGTGACTGTTTGATCTTGTCCAGGGTACAAGTGACTCATTTATGATGCCACTTGCGTACTCTTTTCCTCATCAATTAATCTGGTGGTGTCGAACCTGTGACCGTGTTCAGTACTGCATTATAATGCTCCTGCTTCATCATTTGTGTCTGTTTGGTCTTTCATCAGAGAATAAAACTGAGCCATGTTTAGTGCCTTCTTACTGTTCCGGTCACCAGTTTATAATTTGATGGTGTTGAACCATCAATAATGCCGTTCACAAAAATGCAAAAACTATAGATAGTGCCATGTTATCAGAATTTGATTTTTGTTGGATTACCTCTGCAGAGGCTCAGCTCAGTGGCGCGCTTGAAGAGTTGAAAGCTGCAAACTTGGAGATGACAACACGGTGTGACTCACTGGAGGAGAGCCTGAACAAGGAGAAGGCTGCCAGGCTGGTGAGAACTCCCACAACACTATTATGTATCTGATGTGATACAGATTTGAAGCACAGCTTTAATTTCTCAATTTCCAAACTGTCAGCTTGCCGTGGAATCCTATGAGAAAGAAAGAGAAGAAAGGGAATCAGCAGAGGCTTCACGGGATGTACTGACGGTCGATCTTGAAAGGGTCACTCATGAGGCAAAACGGTTTAGTGAGCAGGTAGAGGTTCAAATCATCATGTCTTTACATTTGAGTTTGTATCTGTAATCCTTTTGCTGACTGGAATTTTTCTTGAACCAGCTAAAAATGGTCCAAGACACAAACAAAAGACTTCAGGAATACAACTCCAGCTTGCAGCAATACAACAGTAATCTTCAAGCTGATACATCAAAGAATGGAGAAATCATCTCAAAGCTGCAAAGGGAGAAGAGTGCAATGATGGAAGCCATGACTAATCTGAAAGATCTTAACAACTCAATGAAGAACCAGTTGGATTCATCCATGGTGAGTTTTGTTCGTGACATGTAAAAATTGGAGTTTTCAGTCTTCAGGCTTAGTATTTTGAGTCAACTCTTTCTTTCACTTATAGTTTGCACAATCTATTGTATACTCTTTCAGTCCTCCCAGAAAGAAGCAATTAGAGTGAAAGAAGAACTTAGAAAAGAAGTAGAGTGCCTCAGAGCTGATTTACAACAAGTTAGAGAAGATCGTGATCAGTCTGTTGCTCAACTGAATACCTTGACCGCTGAACTGGCCACTTATAGCGAACAGGCTAGAAAGTCTTCGAAAGACTCTGAACTTTTGCAAATAAAAGCGACAGCCTTTGAGGTTTGTGCTTTCAGTTCATTTGGTTAATTTTCATATGACTAGTTGGCTAGACATTATGCTTCTTTTTTCTGCGAAAGGCTTACCATTATGCTTGTCCTCAGGAAACATGCAGTTCACAGCAAGAGCAAATTGAAACATTGCAGAAGCAGCTTGCAGTTGCAACTGAGAAGCTGAAGGTTAGAAAAGCATATTTGTAGCTCGTGATTTTTGTCGCAATATATCATAAATATCCTTTGAAGATTAATATGACTACTTACTTACGCAGCATGCTGATGTGACTGCAATTGAGGCGATGACAGGATATGAAACACAGAAAGAGACAATTAAAGATCTGGAAGAGCGTTTGGCACATGCAGAGTTTCAAATCATTGAAGCTGACAAGCTACGAAAGAAGCTGCATAACACCATCTTGGTAATACTTTCAAAACAGTGGCAGGGGATGGACTTAATCTGCTGTAAAACAAATTATAAACAAAGTATTGCAATATTATGCAGATGTCTCTCTTGGTTTTGATTATCTTCTTTTTTTGCAGGAACTAAAAGGCAATATCAGAGTATTTTGTAGGGTTCGACCCTTTCTGTCGGACGCTGATTCTAATTGTCAGGAAGAAGCCATTATTTCTTATCCATCATCCGTGGAAAATGCTGGGCGTGGTATTGATTTAATGAATCAAGGTGAATTATGCTACTTCAGACTTTTTGCTTGTTATACTTAGATAATTTCTTGCATCAAATCTAACAAGACATTATGCTTTGGTTTTGCATTTGTAGGCCAGAGATGTTCATTTTCATATGACAAGGTTTTCGATCACAGCGCTTCGCAAGATGATGTGTTTGTGGAAATGTCACAGCTAGTTCAAAGTGCGCTTGACGGATACAAGGTAATAATCTTTCAATACAAAATTAAGTGCTGTCGCCATTGCCTGGTTGCAACTTGGAAGTTCATTCATTTTCTTGTAGTAACTAGGCCGTAGCAGCGTCTGTTAGAACAGTTATATATTAGTATCTGCCATATTACAATGGTATCTGTTTTTTCCACCACCGCCACACATGGAAACTGCAATTTGATATGCACATTCTTTTACAAATGTTTATTCTTGTGTTTTTGTGGTATGTGAAAAGATAGCTAACTAATCACACACATTCTAATCACTGTCATCCTGGAGGCTTAAGCTTATTTATAGATTTCAAGACTTATTTTATTTGCATGCCTCTGCAATATTCATTTGATTTCAGTTAAAATGATCTGTTGTGCTTAATTTACCTTTGCATGGTACAGGTCTGCATATTTGCATATGGTCAAACAGGGTCAGGTAAAACTTATACAATGATGGGTAAGCCAGGCCGTGATCAGAAAGGTATCATACCTCGATCTTTGGAGCAAATTTTCAAGACCAGTCAGTCTCTAGAAACTCAAGGATGGAAGTATTGTATGCAGGTTAGTCCTTGCATTACATTACAATCTAGCTCCTGCAATGATATTATCCATGCTGCTACTAAGACATTTGCACACAGGCATCAATGTTGGAAATATACAATGAGACAATTCGTGACTTGTTAGCACCAGGCCGCTCCAGCAGTGAGATGCCTGGCGGTAAACAATACACAATAAAGCATGATTCCCAGGGAAACACAACAGTTTCCGATCTTACAACTACTAATGTGTTCAGCACTGCTGATGTGACGTCTCTTCTAGAGAAAGCATCCCATAGCAGGTATACAATTTGTTGCCGAACAAAAAACTTGTGCTGAATAATTATCTTGTGAATCTGATGTGATGCACCACATTTAAACAGGTCTGTAGGTAAGACCCAAATGAATGAGCAATCTTCCCGGAGCCATTTTGTCTTCACACTAAAGATATTTGGATCAAATGAGGTAGGTCACTTCTCTCAGCTTTGAGCGTAAGAAACACTGTCTGAAACTTCACAAAATCGTTAGTTACCGACATTTTTACATCACAAAATTGTGCGTGCGTCGAATTTATCAAGAATTGCTATTTTTTCCAAAGGTTTTGCGGACTAAGTGAACACAGATATTGAGAACTGAGAGTAATATGGTTGCAGAGCACAGGCCAACAAGTACAAGGTGTACTGAACTTGATTGATTTGGCTGGGAGTGAGCGTCTTACTAAAAGTGGTGCAACAGGTGATCGCTTGAAGGAAACACAGGTGAGCAGTTGAGCAAAGATAACTATGTCGTTAGGATTTTGTGATAATGATGCCACGGATTTAACTGTCGTGGTTGTTGATGTTTCAGGCCATCAACAAGAGCCTGTCAGCTCTCAGCGATGTCATCTTTGCGATTGCGAAGAACGACGACCACGTGCCCTTCAGGAACTCGAAGCTCACGTACCTCTTGCAGGTCAGTGCCCTCTGCTGCATAAGTAACCACCACCATACGTATAGACGACCTGCACTCTCATCTCAAACAAACTCTTACATCAACCTGGATGTACATTGCATTGCAGCCTTGCCTTGGCGGGGACTCGAAGACGCTCATGTTCGTCAACGTCTCGCCCGAGGCGTCCTCGGCAGGGGAGACGCTCTGCTCCCTGAGGTTCGCGTCGAGGGTGAACGCATGCGAGATTGGGGTGGCGAGACGGCAGACACAGTCCAAGTCCTCCTCGGATAACAGTAACAGGCTGAGCTACGGGTGAACTCTGTCCTGCCTGTCAACGGCCATCGTGGCCTGATGTTGATGTGATACTGCTACATAACGAGCTAAGCTAGCTAGCAGCTCTGTGGGCCGACTTGGCCACGAGTGTGCTGGCGACGCGGCGCGGCTGGCCTCTGGTATTAGTAACATGTACAGTCAATAGGGAGAGTGGCAGAGCATGCGCTGTGGCATTGAGAGCAGGAGAGAACCTCTGCTTGCATGCTTCGATGATTGATCTTCTGTTTGTAGTAGCTGATTGATTTGAGATTTGAAGAGTAATGTTAACTGGCGCTATATTCTTTGTGTGTGACTTGCTGCTACTTGTGTGTATCTTTTGACCCGCCGATGCATCAAGAATGAATGCATGATGCCGATAATATGATTGTGCGTCCATCGGTGTCTGCAACTCTGTTTTTGAGGGTTGGAGCCAGGAATTCACCGTCGGGAATTGGGAATTCTTCAGAAAAGGGGAATATGGAGTTCCTGGTTGCATTGTTCAAGAGTGGCTACTGAGTCCATGTGTGTGTTAATGAGTCCTCCCTCTCCGATTTCATTTAATGAAATCAACTGGTCTTACATCATCCAGAACACTACAAGAACTTGTGGAGGGAGCATCAAACCAACTTGTGGTTACATGATGTTCCAAGTGCTGTTGCAGATTTAATTGCTGCAGATTGTAACCCTATCCTCTAATTAATAAAAGTTCCTGGCTTTCTGAGCAAAAAAAAAAAAAGAATTCTACAAGAACTAGTAAAGCAAAATAACGAAAACATTGATAAGGTTCTATTGCAGACCCACGGAGCAAGGGCCAAGATCAACCGCATCCTGCATACAGCGAGATCGAAACGCAAAAGAACATCCCTGAAAGGGGGGGCATCACACACCCTTGTGTCTGGAACGCCACCGTCAGCCACCAAGCCTGGGAAGAAAATTCTATGAGATGGGGTCTCACAATGTCTTGCTTGGGGCCATTCTAAGATTTTGCCATGTCATACTTTGCACGCATCTTAAAGCGACCTTAATTCCCCAATTTGTTGGATTTTTCCTTTTGGAAATGGAGGTTAAGACCCTTGGCCTTTGCATCAATTGATGCATACGGTCATATTTATAAATTATTCAATAAAGATCTGACAAAAATATACATCAAACGACCCGTAGCCACCACTCACAATTATAAACTCGATAATATGGAGTGCTTTTACTCCCCATATCTACAGCCGATGTCGTCGCAGATCCATCCATATAATGTATCGGAACCAACCACCGGTGCAGCAAACCTAAAGCGTACACCACATGCACACGTTTTAGAAGCCGCCATCATCATCATCATCGAACCATTGTCCCATCTTCAGGAGAGATATCCGCATCATCCTTGCAAGTTCGACCATCCTTCGACGCCACCACGACGCCCAACGGCGCACCGCCATGCGCCCGTCAATCCTGACGCGGAGACTCTGGAAGATCTGTCGTGCGTACCACCTGCCGAACATGCATGACACAACGGAGCACCTATTGGCAAGGCATGACTTGACTTCTTCACCGAAGCTCCGTTCAAGATGAAGCCGCTCCGCTCCTGCCTCTGTCTTCCAGTGCTGCTCCACAAACAATGCTCCCAAGAGAGAAATGACACCATAATGTCGCCATCGTCTGATCTGGAAAACCAGATCCTAGGGTTTCCCCCAGAGCAAGACGAGTGGATCGATAATAGTTACATGACGATGCCTTCATCAAGGTAGCGGCGCATAACGCCCCTTCGCCTGCCGTCGGCTCGGTTTTCACCGACAACTATGTCTCTCCGACTCGCAGCCGGGACTAGATGCTGGATCTCCAGATCCGACTGATACGTTTCCATCGTATCCACTTTTCCAAACTCTTTTGCCCTTGTTTTAGACTCTAATTTGCATGATTTGAATGGAACTAACCCGGGCTGACGCTGTTTTCAACAGAATTGCCTTGGTGTTATTTTTGTGCAGAAATAAAAGTTTTTGGATTGACCTGAAAATTTACGGAGATTATTTTTGGAATTAAGAAAAAATACGGGCGAAAGAATCAATCGAAGGGGGGCCACCCATTGGCCACAAGCCAAGGGGGCGCGACCACCCCCAGACCACGCCTAGCAGGCTTGTGGGCCCCCTGGAGCTCCACCGACCTCAATTCCAACTCCATATATTCACATCCGCGGAGAAAAAAAAATCAGAGAGAAGAGTTCATCGCGTTTCACGATACAGAGCGCCGACACCTCCTGTTCTTCCTCGGGAGGCCAGATCTGGAGTCCGTTTTGGGCTCCGGAGAGGGGAAATCGATGCCATCGTCATCACCAACCATCCTTCATCACCAATTCCATGATGCTCTCCGCCGTTCGTGAGTAATTCCATCATAGGCTTGTTGGACGGTGATGGGTTGGATGAGATTTACCATGTAATCGAGTTAGTTTTGTTAGGGTTTGATCCCTAGTATCCACTATGTTCTAAGATTGATGTTGCTATGACTTTGCTATGCTTAATGCTTGTCACTAGGGCCCGAGTGCCATGATTTCAGATCTGAACCTATTATTTTTTCATGAATATATATGTGTTCTTGATCCTATCTTGCAAGTTGTAGACACCTATTACGAGTTATGATCCACATCCCCCAGGGTGACAATAACTGGGATACTTTCCGGTGATTACCGTAGTTTGAGGAGTTCATGTATTCACTAAGTGCTAATGCTTTGGTCCGGTTCTCTATTAAAAGGATGCCTTAATATCCCTTAGTTTCCACTAGGACCCCGCTGCCATGAGAGGGTAGGACAAAAGATGTCATGCAAGTTCTTTTCCATAAGCACGTATGACTATATATGGAATACATGCCTACATTACATTGATGAATTGGAGCTACTTTTGTGTCACCCTATGTTATAACTGTTGCATGATGAATGCTATCCGACATAATTATCCATCACTGATCCATTGCCCATGAACTTTTCACATATTGATCCTTGCCAAGTTACTTTTCCGTTGCTACTGTTACAATCATTGCGAAACTGCTAGTGTCACTTCTGCCATCGTTACCGTTACTTCCATACTACTTTGCTACTAAATACTTTGCTGCAGATATTAAGTCTTTCAGGTGTGGTTGAATTGATAACTTAGCTGCTAATATTCAAGAGTATTCTTTGGCTTCCCTTGTGTCAAATCAATAAATTTGGGTTGAATACTCTACCCTCGAAAAATGTTGCGATCCCCTATACTTGTGGGTTATCAAGACCTTTTTCTGGCGCTGTTGCCGGGGAGCATAGCTCTATTCTCTGAGTCACTTGGTATTTATATATTTTCATCACTATGAAGAATCTGAAAGACCCAAAAACCAGGATCTATCCCTCTACTACGAGGGGAGGTAAGGAACTGCCATCTAGCTCTGCATTTGATTCACCTTCTGTTATGAGTAAATTTGCGACACCACCACCTGGTATTGATTCTGATATGTCTCAAGTAATTGATGATTCCACTTCTTGTATGCATGATGCTTATGATAATACTTTGCTTGATAATACTGTGCCACTGGGTGAATTCCTTGATGAACAAATTGCTAGATTCAATGTTGAAACTGATGAAATTATTGAAACTAAACACTATGAGACACCTGTTAGACCTAGCTCTCCTAGGTATGAATTGCCTAATATACCTAAGGGTTATGTTATGGAAGGAGAGGTCGCTAGGGACTTTCTTGCTTGTAAGGATAGAGATGATCTTAATAAATTGCTATGCAAGTGGAAGGAAAAAAAATCTTTGAATGCTAGAATGCAATATGATCCTAAGTTTGCTACTTCACCTATCTTTGTTACCGATAAGGAATATGAATTCTCTGTTGATCCCGAGTTAATTACTTTGGTTGAATCTGATCCTTTCCATGGGTATGAATCTGAAACTGTTGTGGCACATCTTACTAAATTGAATGATATAGCCACCCTATTTACTCAAGAGGAAAAAAATAGTTATTACTATTGGGAGACGTAGTAGTAAATCGAAAATTTTGTACGTGTTCACCAAGATCTATCTATGGAGAAATCAGCAACGAGTGGGGAGAGTGCATCTTCATACCTTTGAATATCGCTAAGCGGAAGCGTGACTAGAATATGGTTGGTGGAGTCGTACTCCAAGCGATTCAGATCGCGGTGGATTCCGATCTAAGCGCTGAACAACGGCGCCTCCGCGTTCAACACACGTGCATTCCGGTGATGTCTCTGTTGGGGAACGTCGCATGGGAAACAAAAATTTTCCTACGCACACGCAAACCTATCCATGGTGATGAGCATCTACGAGAGGGAGAGTGGATCTACATACCCTTGTAGATCGCTAAGCGGGAAGCGTTAAGAAACGCGGTTGGTGTAATCGAACATCTTCGCGATCCAAATCGCCGAGCGTCCTGCGATCTCATCACGATCCGTCCCGCGATCCAATCACGATCCGTCCCGTGAACTCATCACGATCCGTCCCGCGATCTCATCACGATCCGTCTCACGATCATGATCACGATCTGTCCCGCGAACTCATCACGATCCGTTCCGCGATCTCATCACGAACTGTCTCGCGATCTCGATCACGGTCCTTCCAATCTAGCGCCGAACGGACGGCACCTCCGCGTTCAGCACACGTGCAGCTTGATGACGATCTCCACCGTCTCGATCCAGCGAGAGGAGGTGGAGAGGAGAGAGAGTTCACCGGCAGCGTGACGGCGCTCCGATGATGGCGGTGGAGTGATTCCGGCAGGGCTTCGCCTAAGCGCTGCGGAAAACCGATCTAGAGGAGAAACTGTGCACCGGTGAAACGGGTAGCACGTGGCCGGAAATTCTGTCCAAAAACCACCCAATCCACTAGTATATATAGGAGGAGAGGAGAGGAGAGGCAGCCAAGGCCTTTGGGTCGGCCGAAATAGGAGGTGGGAGCAATCCTACTTCACCTCCAATCCTAGTTGGAGTAGGATTGCCTCCTATTGGCTGATTTTCCACTTTTTGCTTTAGGACTTTCTCTCCTGCGCCATGGGCCTTTGTGGCTGTTTTCCCAGCCCACTAAGGGCTGGTTATTATTATCCCACAGCCCATGGACCTCTTGGGGTCGAAATACCCCTCCCGGAGGTCCTTCGGTACACTACCGACACTCCCGGTACAATACCGATACTCCCGGTACACTACCGATGAGCCCGAAACTTTTCCGGAAACCAAACTGGGACTTCCTATATATGAATCTTTACCTCCGGACCATTCCGGAGCTCCTCGTGACGTCCGGGATCTCATCCGGGACTCCGAACAACCTTCGGTCACCACCATACATAACTCTACACTACCAAAACGTCACCGAACCTTAAGTGTGCAGACCCTGCGGGTTCGAGAACTATGTAGACATGACCGAGACACCTCTACGGTCAATAACCAATGGCGGGACCTGGACGTACACATTGGTTCCTACATATTCTACGAAGATCTTTATCGGTCGAACCTCTATGTCAACGATTCAGTTAATCCCGTATATCGTTCCCTTTGTTCTTCGGTATGTTACTTGCCCGAGATTCGATCGTCGGTATCTCCATACCTAGTTCAACCTCGTTACCGGCAAGTCTCTTTACTCGTTCTGTAATACAAGATCCCGCAACTAACAATTAGTCACATTGCTTGCAAGGCTTATTGTGATGTTGCATTACCGAGTGGGCCCCGAGATACCTCTCCGTTACACGGAGTAACAAATCCCAGTCTCGATCCATGCCAACTCAACAGACACCATCGGAGATACCTGTAGAGCACCTTTATAGTCACCCAGTTACGTTGCGACGTTTGATACACACAAGGCACTCCTCCGATATCCGTGAGTTGCATGATCTCATGGTCATAGGAACATATACTTGACATGCAGAAAACAGTAGCAATAAACTGACACGATCATATGCTATGTTTGTAGTTTGGGTCTTATCCATCACATCATTCTCCTAATGATGTGATCCCATTATCAAATGACATCTCATGTCCATGGCTAGGAAACCTTAACCATCCTTTGATCAACGAGCTAGTCCATTAGAGGCATACTAGGGACATGATTTTGTCTATGTATCCACACATGCATTTAAGTCTCCGATCAATACAATTATAGCATGGATAATAAACGATTATCATGAACAAGGAAATATGATAATAACTAATTTATTATTGCCTCTAGGGCATATTTCCAACAGTCTCCTATGCCTTGATCCAACAAGGAGGAAGGAGAGGTTGAGGGAGAGATCCGGCAGCATGATGGCATGGTGACGGTGGAGCTACATGGACTCTGGCAGGGCTTCGCCAAGCGCTACGGAGAACGAGGAAGAGGAAGGGTAGGGCTGCGTCGAGAGAGAGAGAGAGAACTCGTGTCTCAAATCAGCCCCAATACCTCGGGTATATATAGGAGGAGGGAGAGGGAGGGCTGCCTTGGCCCCTCCTCCAAGGAGGAGAGGTTCGGCCGAGATAAGGGAGGAGTCCACCACCCACAAGGGAGGTGGATCTCTTCCTTTTGAATCTCCTTTTGCCTTATCTCTTTATCCCTAGCCGCATGGGCCTTTAGGGAAGGACTTGGCCAGCCCAATAAGGGCTGGTCCACCTCCTCTAACAGCCCATGAAGTCCTTTGGTCGTCACACCCCTTCCGGGGTCCTCCGGCACCCTCCCGGCACTCCCGGTACACTACCGATGAGCCCGAAAACTTTCCGATGACCAAAACTGGACTTCCTATATATAAATCTTTACCTTCGGACCATTCCGGAGCTCCTCGTAACGTCCGGGATCTCATCCGAGACTCCGAATAACCTTAGGTAACCATGTACAACATTTCCCTATAACCCTAGCGTCATCGAACCTTAAGTGTGTAGACCCTACGGGTTCGGGAGACACGTAGACATGACCGAGACACCTCTCCGGTCACTAACCAACAACGGGATCTGGATACCCATGTTGGCTCCCACATGCTCCACGATGATCTCATCAGATGGACCATGATGTCGGGGATTCAATCAATCCCATATACAATTCCCTTTGTCTACCGGTATGACACTTGCCCGAGATTCGATCGTCGGTATCCATATACCTTGTTTAATCTCGTTACCGGCAAGTCTCTTTACTCGTTCCATAACACATCATCCCGTGGCTAACTCCTTAGTCACATTGAGCTCATTATGATGATGTGTTACCGAGTGGGCCCAGAGATACCTCTCCGTCACACGGAGTGACAAATCCCAGTCTCGATTCGTGCCAACCCAACAGACACTTTCAGAGATACCTGCAGTGTACCTTTATAGCCACCCAGTTACGTTGTGACGTTTGGCACACCCAAAGTATTCCTACGGTATCTGGGAGTTGCACAATCTCATGGTCTAAGGAAATGATACTTGACATTGGAAAATCTTTAGCAGACGAACTACACGATCATGTGCTATGCTTAGGATTGGGTCTTGTCCATCACATCATTCTCCTAATGATGTGATCCCTTTATCAACGATATCCAATGTCCATGGTCATGAAACCATTTCCATCTATTGATCAACGATCTACCCAACTAGAGGCTCACTAGGGACACGTTGTGGTCTATGTATTCACACATGCATTACGGTTTCCGGTTAACACAATTATAGCATGAACAATAGACAATTATCATGAACAACGAAATACACTAATAACCATTTTATTATTGCCTCTAGGGCACATTCCCAACAGTCTCCCACTTGCACTAGAGTCAGTAATCTAGTTACATTGTGATGAACTGAACACCCATAGCATTCTGGTGTTGACCATGTTTTGCTCATGAGAGAGGTTTAGTCAATGGTGTTGGGAGACGTAGTAGTAAATCAAAAATTTTCCTACGTGTCACCAAGATCTATCTATGAAGAAACCAGCAACGAGTGGGGAGAGATTGCATCTTCATACCTTTGAAGATCTCTAAGCGGAAGCGTTACAAGAACGCGGTTGGTGGAGTCGTACTCGTAGCGATTCAGATCACGGTGGACTCCGATCTAAGCGCCGAACAACGGCGCCTCCGCGTTCAACACACGTGCAACCCGATGACGTCTCCTACGCCTTGATCCAGCAAGGAGGAAGGATAGGTTGAGGGAGAGCTCCAGTAGCACGATGGCGTGGTGACGGTGGAGCTACGTGGACTCCGACAGGGCTTCACCAAGCTCTACGGAGAACGAGGAAGAGGAAGGGTAGGGCTGCGCCGAGAGAGAGAGAAGTCGTGTCTCAAATCAGCCCAAAACCTTGGGTATATATAGGAGGAGGGAGAGGGAGGGCTTCCTTGGCCCCTCCTCCAAGGAGGAGAGGTTCGGCCCAACCTAGGGAGGAGTCCACCTCCCACAAGGGAGGTGGATCTCTTCCTTTTGAATCCTTTTCAGCCTTATCTCTTATCCCTAGCCGCATGGGCCCTTCCGGAAGGTCTTGGCCAGCCCAATAAAGGCTGGTACACCTCCTCTAAGGGCCCACTAAGTCCTTTGGTTGTCACACCCCTCCCGGGGGTCCTCCGGCACCCTCCCGGCACTCCCGGTACACTACCGATGAGCCCGAAAAAGTTCCGGTGACCAAAACTGGACTTCCTATATATCAATATTTACCTTCGGACCATTCTGGAGCTCCTCGTGACGTCCGGGATCTCATCCAGGACTCCGAAAAACCTTTGGTAATCACTTATACCATTTCCCTATAACCCTAGCGTCATCAAACCTTAAGTGTGTAGACCCTATGGGTTCGGGAGACACGTAGACATGACCGAGACACCTCTCCGGTCAATAACCAGCAGCGGGATCTAGATACCCATGTTGGCTCCCACATGCTCCACGATGATCTCATCGGATGAACCACGATATTGGGGATTCAATCAATCCCGTATACAATTCCCTTTGTCTATCGGTATGATACTTGCTCGAGATTCGATCGTTGGTATCTCTATACCTTGTTCAATCTCGTTACCGGCAAGTCTCTTTACTCGTTCCATAATACATCATCCCGTGGCTAACTCCTTAGTAACATTGAGCTCATTATGATGATGTCTTACCGAGTGGGCCAGAGATACCTCTCCGTCACACAGAGTGACAAATCCTAGTCTCGATTCGTGCCAACCCAACAGACACTTTCAGAGATACCCGTAGTGCACCTTTATAGCCACCCAGTTACGTTGTGACGTTTGGCACACCCAAAGTATTCCTACGGTATCCAGGAGTTGCACAATCTCATGGTTTAAGGAAACGATACTTGACATTGAAAAGCTTTAGCAGACGAACTACACGATCTTGTGCTATGCTTAGGATTGGGTCTTGTCCATCACATCATGCTCCTAATGATGTCATCCCATTATCAATGACATCCAATGTCCATGGTCATGAAACCGTGACCATCTATTGATCAACGAGCTAGCCAACTAGAGGCTCACTAGGGACATGTTGTGGTCTATGTATTCACACATGTATTATGGTTTCCGGTTAACACAATTATAGCATGAACAATAGACAATTATCATGAACAAGGAAATACAATAATAACCATTTTATTATTTCCTCTAGGGCATATTTCCAACAAATGGATCTGCGACATTCAGATCCGTATGCACTTTACAAATATCTATATCTCCTTCCTGAATGTAATCACGAATGGAGTTGAAGCGGCGCTTGATGTGTCTTGTCTTCTTGTGAAACCTGGGCTCCCTGGCAAGGGCAATAGCTCTAGTGTTGTCACAGAATAGAGTCATTGGTCCCGACACTTTGGGAATTACTCCTAGGTCGGTGATGAACTCCTTCATCTAGACTCCTTCCTTTGTTGCTTCCGAAGCAGCTATATACTCCGCTTCACATGTAGATGCCGCCACGGCGCTTTGCTTGCTGCTGCACCAGCTAACTGCCCCTCCGTTCAAAATATACACGCATCCGGTTTGTGACTTGGAGTCATCTGGATCTGTATCAAAGCTAGCATCGACGTAACCCTTTACGACGAGCTCTTCGGCACCTCCATATACGAGAAACATGTCCTTTGTCCTTTTCACGTACTTCAGGATATTCTTGACTGCTGTCTAGTGTTCCGCTCCGGGATCACTTTGGTACCTCCCTACCAAACTTATGGCAAGGTTCACATCAGGTCTGGTACACAGCATGGCATACATAATAGAGCCTACGGCTGAAGCATAGGGGATGACACTCATCTCTTCTCTATCCTTTGCTGTGGTCGGGCATTGAGTCGTACTCAATCTCACACCCTGTAACACAGGCAAGGACCCCTTCTTGGACTGATCCATATTGAACTTCTTCAATATCTTTTCAAGGTATGTGCTTTGCGAATGACCTATGAGGCGTTTGGATCTATCTCTATAGATCTTAATGCCTAATATGTAAGCAACTTCTCCAAGGTCCTTCATTGAAAAACATTTATTCAAGTAGGCCTTTACACTTTCCAAGATTTCTATATCATTTCCCATCAACAATATGTCATCTACATATAATATGAGGAATGCTACAGAGCTCCCACTCACTTTCTTGTAAATACAGGGTTCTCCATAAACCTATATAAATCCAAACACTTTAATCAACTCATTAAAGCGAATGTTCCAACTCCGAGATGCTTGCACCAATCCATAGATGGAGCGCTGGAGCTTGCATACCTTGTTAGCATCTTTAGGATCGACAAAACCTTCTGGCTGCATCATATATAGTTCTTCCTGAAGGAAACCATTAAGGAATGCCGTTTTGATGTCCATTTGCCAGATCTCATATTCATAAAATGCGACAATTGCTAACATGATTCGGAAAGTCTTCAACATCGCCATGGGTGAGAAAGTCTCATCGTAGTCAACTCCTTGAACTTGTCGATAACCCTTAGCGACAAGCCGAGCCTTATAGACGGTCACATTACCATCCGCGTCAGTCTTCTTCTTAAAGATCCATTTATTTTCTATGGCTCGCTTATCATCACGCAAGTCCACCAAAGTCCATACTTTGTTCTCATATATGGATCCTATCTCGGATTTCATGGCTTCAAGCCATTTGGTGGAATCTGGGCCCGCCATCGCTTCTTCATAGTTCGAAGGTTCACCGTTGTCCAACAGCATGATCTCCAGGACAGGGTTGCCGTACCACTCTGGTGCGGAACGTGTCCTAGTGGACCTTCGAAGTTCAATAGTAACTTGATCTGAAGTTTCATGATCATCATCATCATTAACTTGCTCCCCAACCGGTGCAGGATCCACAGAAACAACTTCCTGTGCTGTGCTACTTTCCGGTTCGAGTGGAGGTACGATTACCTCATCAAGTTCTATTTTGCTCCCACTTACTTCTTTTGAGAGAAACTCTATCTCGAGAAAGGATCCATTCTTGGCAACAAAGACTTTGCCTTCAGATGTAAGGTAGAAGGTATACCCAATAGTCTATTTGGGATATCCTATGAAGACGCACTTTTCCACTTTGGGTTCGAGCTTCTCAGGTTGAAGTTTCTTCACATAAGCATAGCATCCCCAAACTTTTAGAAACGACAGCTTAGGTTTCTTTCCAAACCATAATTCATACGGTGTCATCTCAACGGACTTTGAGGGTGCCCTATTTAAAGTGAATGCGGCAGTCTCTAATGCATATCCCCAAAATGATAGCGGTAAGTCGGTAAGAGACATCATAGATCACACCATATCCACTAGAGTGTGATTACGACATTCAGATACACCATTTCACTGAGGTGTGCCAGGCGGCATGAGTTGTGAAACAATTCCACATTTCCTTAGGTGCGTTCAAAACTCGTGACTCAAATATTCTCCGCCACGATCAGATCGTAGGCACTTTATTTTCCAGTCACGTTGATTCTCTACCTCACTCTGAAATTCCTTGAACCTTTCAAAGGTTTCAGACTTGTGTTTCATTAAGTAGACATACCCATATTTTCCCAAGTCATCAGTGAGGGTGAGAACATAACGGTAGCCACCGCGAGCCTCGACGCTCATTGGACCGCATACATTGGTATGTATTATCTCCAAAAAGTCAGTTGCTCGCTCCATTGTTCCGGAGAACGGAGTCTTGGTCATCTTGCCCATGAGGCATGGTTCACACGTGTCAAATGATTCAAAATCAAGAGACTCTAAAAGTCCATCAGCATGGAGTTTCTTCATACGTTTGACACCTATATGACCAAGGCGGCAGTGCCACATGTAAGTGGGACTACCGTTATCAACCTTACATCTTTGGTACTCACAGTATGGACATGTGTAACATCACGTTCGAGATTCATTAAAAATAAACCATTGACAAGCGGGGCATGACCATAAAACATTTATCTCATATAAATAGAACAACCATTATTCTCAGATTTAAATGAGTAGCCATCTCGCATCAAACGAGATCCAGATACAATGTTCATGCTCAAAGCTGGTACTAAATAATAATTATTAAGGTTTAAAACTAATCCCGAAGGTAGATGTAGAGGCAGCGTGCCGACGGCGATCACATCGACCTTGGAACCATTCTCGACGCGCATCGTCACCTCGTCCTTTGCCAGTCTCCGCTTATTCCGCAGCTCCTGCTTGGAGTTACAAATGTGAGCAACCGCACCAGTATCAAATACCCAGGAGCTACTACGAGCGCTGGTAAGGTACACATTAATAAAAAGTATATCACATATACTTTTAATATTGCCGGCCTTCTTATCCGCTAAGTACTTGGGGCAGTTCCGCTTCCAGTGACCGGTACCCTTGCAATAAAAGCACTCAGTCTCAGGCTTGGGTCCATGCTTGTTCTTCTTCCGAGCAACTTGCTTACCGGGCGCAGCAACTGCTTTGCCATCCTTCTTGAAGTTCTTCTTACCCTTGCCTTTCTTGAAACTAGTGATCTTATTCACCATCAACACTTGATGCTCCTTTTTGATCTCGACCTCTGCTGATTTCAGCATCGAGTACAACTCAGGAATGGACTTCTCCATACCCTGCATGTTGTATTTCATCACAAAGTTCTTGTAGATAGGTGGAAGCGACTGGAGGATTCTGTCAATGACCGAGTCATCCGAGAGATTAACTCCCAGATGAGTCAAGCGATTGTGCAACCGAGACATTTGGAGTATGTGCTCACTGACAGAACTGTTTTCCTTCATCTTATAACTGAAGAACTTGTCGGAGACATCATATCTCTCGACCCGGGCATGAGCTTGGAAAACCAGTTTCAGCTCTTGGAACATCTCATATGCTCCGTGTTGCTCAAAACGCTTTTGGAGACCCGGTTCTAAACTGTAAAGCATGCCGCCCTGAACAAGGGAGTAATCATCACAGCGTGAATGCCAAGCGTTCATAACGTCTTGATCTGCTGGGAAAATTGGTGCGTCACCTAGCGGTGCATCAAGGACATACAATCTTTTGGAAGCTATGAGGATGATCCTCAAGCCACGGACCTAGTCCACATAGTTGCTTCCATCATCTTTCAGCTTGGTTTTCTCTAGGAACGCGTTGAAGTTGAGGGTGACATTAGCGTTGGCCATTGGATCTACAAAATAGATTGTAAAGACAATTTTAGACTAAGTTCATGATAATTAAGTTCACATAATCAAATTATTTAATTAACTCCCACTTAGATAGACATCTCTCTAGTCAACCAAGTGATACATGATCCACATCAACTAGCCCATGTCCGATCATCACGTGAGACGGACTAGTCATCCATGGTGAACATCTCCATGTTGATCGTATCTTCTATACGACTCATGTTCGACCTTTCGGTCTTCCGTGTTCCGAGGCCATGTCTATACATGCTAGGCTCGTCAAGTCAAGCTAAGTGTATCACATGTGTAAATCTGGCTTACACCCGTTGTATGCGAACGTTAGAACCTATCACACCGGATCATCACGTGGTGCTTCGGAACAACGATCCTTAGCAATGGTGCATAGTTAGGGTGAACACATTTCTTGAAATTTTATTGAGAGATCATCTTATTTACTACCGCCGTTCTAAGCAAATAAGATGTAAACATGATAAACATCACATGCAATCAATATAGTGACATGATATGGACAATATCATCTTGCTCCTTTGATCTCCATCTTCGAGGCACCATGATCATCACTGTCACCGGCACGACACCATGATCTCCATCATCGTGTCTTCATGAAGTTGTCTCGCCAACTATTACTTCTACTACTATGGCTAATGTTTAGAAATAAAGTAAAGTAATTACATGGCGTTTATGATTGACACGCTGGTCATACAATAAAATAAGACAACTCCTATGGCTCCTGCCGGTTGTCATACTCATCGACATGCAAGTCGTGAATCCTATTACAAGAACATGATCAATCTCATACATCACAATGCATCACATCATATCCTTTGTCCATATCACATCACAAGGCATATGCTGCAAAAACAAGTTAGACGTCCTCTAATTTGTAGTTGCAAGTTTTTACGTGGCTGCTATAGGTTTCTAGGAAGAACGTTTCTTACCTACGCGAAAATCACAACGTGATATACCAATTGCTATTTACCCTTCATAAGGACCCTTTTCATCGAATCCAATCCGACTAAGGTGGGAGAGACAAACACCCGCTAGCCACCTTATGCAACAAGTACATGTCAGGCGGAGGAACCAGTCTCACGTAAGCGTACGTGTAAAGTTGGTCCGGGCCGCTTCACCTCACAATACCGCCGAATCAAGATAAGACTAGCAACGGTAAGAAAATTAACAAGATCAACACCCACAACAACTTGTGTTCTACTCGTGCATAGATTCTACGCATAGACCTAGCTCATGATGCCACTGTTGGGAGACGTAGTAGTAAATCAAAATTTTCTATGTGTTCACCAAGATCTATCTATGGAGAAATGAACAATGAGTGGGGAGAGTGCATCTTCACACCTTTGAAGATCTCTAAGCGGAGGCGTTACTAGAACGCGGTTGGTGGAGTCATACTCGTAGCGATTCAGATCGTGGTGGATTCCGATCTAAGCGCCGAACAACGGTGCCTCCGCGTTCAACACACGTGCATCCCGGTGACGTATCCTATGCCTTGATCTAGAAAGGAGGAAAGATAGGTTGAGGGAGAGCTCTGGCAGCACGACAGCGTGGTGACGGTGGATCTACGTGGACTCCGGCAGGGCTTCGCCAAGCGCTACGGAGAACGAGGAAGAGGAAGGGTAGGGCTGCACCGAGAAAGAGAGAGAGAGAGAGAGAGAGAGAGAGAGAGAGAGAGAGAGAGAAATCGTGTCTCAAATCAGCCCCAATACCTCGGGTATATATAGGAGGATGGAGAGGGAGGGATGCCTTGGCCCCTCCTGCAAAGAGGAGAGGTTCAGCCGAGATAAGGGAGGAGTCCACCTCCCACAAGGGAGGTGGATCTCTTCCTTTTGAATCTCCTTTCGCCTTATCTCTTTATCCCTAGCCGCATGGGCCTTCAGGGAAGGACTTTTACAGCCCACCAAGGGCTGGTCCACCTCCTCTAACAGCCCATGAAGTCCTTTGGTCGTCACACCCCTCCCCGGGGTCCTCCGGCACCCTCCCGGCACTCCCGGTACACTACCGATGAGCCCGAAAACTTTCCGGTGACCAAAACTGGACTTCCTATATATAAATCTTTACCTCCGGACCATTCTGGAGCTCCTCATGACGTCCGGGATCTCATCCGGGACTCCGAACAACCTTCGGTAACCACGTACAACATTTCCCTATAACCCTAGCGTCATCGAACCTTAAGTGTGTAGACCCTACGGGTTCGGGAGACACGTAGACATGACCGAGACACCTCTCCGGTCAATAACCAACAGCGGGATATGGATACCCATGTTGGCTCCCACATGCTCCACGATGATCTGATCAGATGAACCACGATGTCAGGGATTCAATCAATCCCGTATACAATTCCCTTTGTCTACCGGTATGACACTTGCCCGAGATTCGATCGTAGGTATCCCTATGCCTTGTTCAATCTCGTTACCGGCAAGTCTCTTTACTCGTTCTGTAACACATCATCCCGTGGCTAACTCCTTAGTCACATTGAGCTCATTATGATGATGTCTTACCGAGTGGGCCTAGAGATACCTCTCCGTCACACGGAGTGACAAATCCCAGTCTCGATTCGTGCCAACCCAACAGACACTTTCGGAGATACCTGTAGTGTACCTTTATAGCCAACCAGTTACGTTGTGACGTTTGGCACACCCAAAGTATTCCTACGGTATTCGAGAGTTGCACAATCTCATGGTCTAAGGAAATGATACATGACATTGGAAAAGCTTTAGCAGACGAACTACACGATCTTGTGCTATGCTTAGATTGGGTCTTGTCCATCACATCATTCTCCTAATGATGTGATCCCGTTATCAACGACATCCAATGTCCATGGTCATGAAACCGTGACCATCTATTGATCAACGAGCTAGCCAACTAGAGGCTCACTAGGGACACGTTGTGGTCTATGTATTCACACATGCATTACGGTTTCCGGTTAACACAGTTATAGCATGAACAATAGACAATTATCATGAACAAGGAAATACAATAATAACCATTTTATTATTGCCTCTAGGGCATATTTCCAACAATTACTATATTCTTAAGTTCTTTTCTTTCTCATTAAAGGGTGATGCTAAGATATGGTTTAATTCTCTTGCTCCTGGTTGTGTGCCTAGTCCCCAGGATATGATATATTACTTCTCTAAAAGTTTCTTCCTGCCCATAAGAAACAAGCTGCGTTGCAGGATATATTTAACTTTGTGCAAATTGAAGAAGAGAGTCTCCCACAAGCTTGGGGGAGGCTTCTCCAATTACTTAATGCTTTGCCTGATCATCCTCTCAAGGAAAATGAAATACTTGATATCTTTTATAATGGACTAACCGATGCTTCTAGGGATCACCTAGATAGTTGTGCTGGTTGTGTTTTTAGGGAACAAACTGTTGAACAAGCTGAACTACTATTGAATAATATATTGAGTAATGATAATGATTGGACTATTCCCGAACCAGCTCCAAAGCCAACTCCAAAGAAAAGAGGTATTCTATTTCTCAGTCCTGAAGATATGCAAGAGGCAAAGAAATCTATGAAAGAAAAAGGTTTTAAAGCAGAAGATGTTAAGAATCTACCACCTATTGAGGAAATACATGGTCTTGATAACCCAACACAGGTAGTAGAGGTAAATTCTCTCCGTAGATTTGATGAAGGTGATATTCCTTATAATAATCTGCTAGCCAATGCTTGGATGAGTTTGATAACTTTGTTGTTAAGCAAGAAAATTTCATTGCTTATGTTAGTAGACAATTGAAACATAATGCTTACATGCTTGATCACTTAGGTGATTATATGAGTAGAACTATTAATGATCTTAAGCTTATTAGTAAACATGCTTCCATGGTAACTACTCAAGTAGAACAAGTACTTAAGGCACAAAATGATTTGCTTAATGAGATGAATGGTAAGAACAATGATCATTCTGTTAGAATTGTGACTAGAGGTGGTAAAATGACTCGGGAACCTTTGTATACTAAGGGACATCCTAAGAGAATTGAGCATGATTCTCAGGAGATTAATACTGATACACCTAGTCGTCCCATTAATAAAAGGAAAACATTGATGATAGGACCTTGCATGCTGCTAGTGAACCTGTTATAGGTACACCTAAAAACCCAAATAATATTTCTATTTCTGATGCCGAGACTGTTGCAAATATGCCCTAGAGGCAATAATAAAGTGATTATTATTATATTTCCTTGTTCATGATAATTGTCTATTGTTCATGCTATAATTGTATTAACCGGAAACCGTAATACATGTGTGAATACATAGATCACAACATGTCCCTAGTAAGCCTCTAGTTGGCTTGCTCGTTGATCAATAGATGGTCACGGTTTCATGACCATGGACATTGGATTTCGTTGATAATGGGATCACATCATTAGGAGAATGATGTGGTGGACAAGACCCAATCCTAAGCATAGCACAAGATTGTGTAGTTTGTCTGCTAAAGCTTTTCTAGTGTCAAGTATCATTTCCTTAGACCATGAGATTGTGCAACTCCCGGATACCATAGGAATACTTTGGGTGTCCCAAACGTCACAACATAACTGGGTGGCTATAAAGGTACACTACGGGTATCCCCGAAAGTATCTGTTGGGTTTGCATGAATCGAGACTAGGATTTGTCACTCCGTGTGACGGAGAGGTATCTCTGGGCCCACTCGGTAAGACATCATCATAATGAGCTCAATGTGACTAAGGAGTTAGCCACAGGATGATGTGTTACGGAACGAGAAAAGAGACTTGCTGGTAACGAGATTTAACAAGGTATAGGGATACCGATGATCGAATCTCGGGCAAGTAACATACCGATGGACAAAGGGAACTGTATACGGGATTGATTGAATCCCCGACATCGTGGTTCATCCGATGATATCAGCATGGAGCATGTGGGATACAACATGGGTATCCAGATCCCGCTGTTGGTTATTGACCGGACCCGAACCCGTAGGGTCTACACACTTAAGGTTCGATGACGCCAGTGTTATATGGGAATAGTGTATGTGGTTACCGAAGGTTGTTCGGAGTCCCGAATGAGATCCCGGACATCACGAGGAGTTCTAGAATGGTCCGGAGGTAAAGATTCATATATAGGAAGTGAGGATTTGGTTACCGGAAGTGTTTCGGGCATCACCGATAATGTATGGGGACCACCGAAAGGGTTCCGGGGGTCCACCGGGAGGGGCCACCGGCGCCGGAAGGCTACATGGGCCAAGAGTGGGAGGGAACCAGCCACTAGGTGGGCTGGTGCGCCTCCCACCTCAGCCCAAGGCGCAACTAGGAGGAGAGGGGGCAAACCCTAGGCGCAGATGTGCCCTATGCCCACCCTAGGGCGCGCCCCCTTCTCCCTCTCTTGGCCGCCGACTCTCCCCCATCTAGGGCTGCCGCACCCCCTAGGGTGGGAACCCTAGAGGGGGCGCACCCTCCTCCCCTCCTCCTATATATAGTGAGGGTTTTTGGGGCTGCCAATATAGAACTCTCTCTCTCTCTCTCGGTACAGCCCTACCTCTCCACCTCCTCGTCCTCTGTAGTGCTTGACGAAGCCCTGTCGGAGTACCGCGCTGCTCCACCACCACCATGCCATCGTGCTGCTGTTGGATTTGTCTTCCCCAACCTCTCCCTCCTCCTTGCTGGATCAAGGCATGGGAGACGTCACCGGGCTGCACGTGTGTTGAACGCGGAGGCACCGTTGTTCGGCGCTTAGATCGGAATTGACCGCGATCTAAATTACTGCGAGTACGACTCCACCAACCGCGTTCTTGTAACGCTTGCTCTTTGCAATCTTCAAAGGTATGAAGATGCTTAAACCCCTTACTCATTGCTGGTTTCACATAGATTGATCTTGGTGATACGTAGGAAAATTTTAAATTACTACTACGTTCCCCAACAGACACACAATCTGGTAATGAACATGAGCTTAGTGATAATATTAATGATGATGTTCATGTTGATGCTCAACCTATTAATGATAATGATGTGGAGATTGAACCTAGTTTGAGGAGTTCATGTATTCACTAAGTGCTAATGCTTTGGTCCGATTCTCTATTAAAAGGAGGCTTTAATACCCCTTAGTTTCCATTAGGACTCCGCTGCCATGGGAGGGTAGGAAAAAATATGTTATGCAAGTTCTTTTCCATAAGCACGTATGACTATATATGGAATACATGCCTACATTACATTGATGAATTGGAGCTAGTTCTGTGTCATCCTATGTTATAACTGTTGCATGATGAATGCCATACGACATAATTATCCATCACTGATCCATTGTCTACGAGCTTATCACATATTAATCCTTGCCAAGTTACTTTTCCGTTGCTACTGTTACAATCATTACAAAACTGCTACTGTCACTTTTGCCATCGTTACCATTACTTCCATACTACTTTGCTGATAAATACTTTGCTGCAGATATTAAGTCTTTCAGGTGTGGTTGAATTTACAACTCAGCTGCTAATACTCGAGAATATTCTTTGGCTCCCCTTGTGTCGAATCAATAAATTTGGGTTGAATACTCTACCCTCGAAAACTGTTGCAATCCCCTATACTTGTGGGTTATCACCGACCACCTAGCCTCAGGCCGACCACCTCCCACGGAGTAGATGACCACCATCGCCGGCTGCACCGACCAAACCAGATATGACCGTAAGTAACACCGAGCAGTCCACCAGGCACTCCACGCCGCTGTCGATCCGAAGCCAGACCGCATGCCGTCGCGGCATAGCCAACCGCCGCCACCCAAACCGGGCCAGCTACCGCACGCCGCCGCCCGTAACCAGGCTGCCCATGTATGACAGTATGCGTATGATAATGTATCAAATCAAACCGATACTTTCCATGTAATTAGGCAGAAGACAACGATCATCTTGTCGGCTATCGGATCCCTAATTTGTTGATACCCAATTAAGACCAGGCATGATGGTATGCGTACGATAATGTATCAAATCAAATCGATACTTTCCATGTAATTAAGTAGAAGATAGCGATCATCTCGCTGGCTATCAACTGCACCATACTCGCGACAGTCTTCATGGGTAGTATTTCACCCTAATTTATTGATTCGACACAAGGAGAGCCACAGAATATTTATTGGCCTTGATAGTTGAGTTGAATTCAACCGCACCTGTGATATCTCTCTACATCAAAGGTTTAGTAGCACCGCAAATAGTAATAGCAAAAGTAATAGTAGTAGTGTCAGTAACTGTTTTGTAGCAGGTGTGACCGTAGCAATAGCAATAGTAACTTAGCAAGATTCAGTATATGTAACGCGTAGGCACGTGGATCGGTGATGGATAATGATTGAGATGACATTGATCATATAACAATTACACACTTGGGCGACACAGAACAAGCTCCAATTCATCAATGTAATGTAGGCATGTATTCCGTATATAGTCATACATGCTTGCGATACGAACTTGCATGATGTCTTTGTTGGGGAACGTAGTAATAATTTAAAAAATTTCCTACGTGTCACCAAGATCAATCTAGGAGATGGTAGCAACGAGAGAGAGGTAGTGCATCTTCATACCCTTGAAGATCGCTAAGTGGAAGCGTTGCAAAGAATGCGGTTGATGGAGTCGTACTCACGACGATTCAAATCGCGGAATATCCGATCCAAGCGCCGAACGGATGGCGCCTCCGCGTTCAACACACGTACAGCCTGGGGATGTCTCCTCCTTCTTGATATAGCAAGGGGGGAGGAGAAATCGAGGTAGAGCTCCGGCAGCACGATGACGTGGTGGCGATGGAGCTCGTGGTTCTCCGACAGAGCTTCGCTAAGCACTACAGAGGAGGAGGAGGTGTAGGAGGGGGAGGGCGGTGCCAGGGGAAGGGGTTTCAGCTCCCATGCGCCTCCCCACTATATATAGGGGTGGAGGGGGCTGGTTTCTTGCCCTCCAAGTCCATTGGGGCGTTGGCAAAGGTGGGAGGAAAGAAATCCCATCCTTTCCCTTCCCCACCGATTGTTATCCCCCTTTTTAGGGATCTTGATCGTATCCCGAAGATCTTACCCCTTCGGGATACGATCTTATTCCTTCTAAGGGGAGATATTGGTGCGCCTTGACCAGGGATGTGGGGCCTTGCCCCCACTACCCACGTTCATGTGGGTCCCCCATACAGGTGGGCCCCACTCCGAAATCTTGTAGAACCTTCTCGATACAATACCGAAAAATCCCGAACATTTTCCGGTGGCCAAAATAGGACTTTCCATATATAAATCTTTACCTCCGGACCATTCCGGCACTCCTCGTGACGTCCGGGATCTCATCCGGGACTTCGAAATTTTTCAGTAACCACATACAATTCCCATTACAACTCTAGCATCACCGAACCTTAAGTGTGTAGACCCTACGTGTCGGGGATATACCCCGCGGTATGACCCGGCCCGACGACTCACACGAGACCCGAAAAAGACATGACGTTTTATTGATGACCCAGCAGGCGAGTCGTAGGACGACCAGGCCCAAGACCCGGCATGTAAGCCGGCGCCAATCGGCTCACAAGAGAAGGTCCAAAGGAAAGAGGATTCCCTTACAAAGGAAACAAGACCCGGAGTAGGATTCGTGAAAGATTAGTCCTAGTCCTACTCCTAGTAGGACTCTATTTGGAAACTTACCCTCTCCACCTATATAAGGAGGGGTAGAGCACCCCTAGAGAGACAGATTCACAAGTCCACAAGTTTAGACAACATAAGAGATTAGAGATAGACGAATTAGAGGCTCTCGTGATTAGAGGTAGCAAAACAGCACCCTTGTAGCCGAGAGATCTCCTTCATCATCAATACCAGACAAGCATGACGTAGGCTTTTATCTCCATCGAAGGGGCCGAACTTGGGTAAACTCCGCGTCTCTCGATTCCGACCAACCCCTTTAAGCCGCTACATAGTTGCGCTCCGCCCCGAACCTAAGTCCGTTCACTCTGCCGTGACAAATCACGATAGTTGGCGTCCACCGTGGGGCCTGCGTACAGTGGAATTGTGTTCTTGGTGAGAGATCTTTAAGGATTGAGAAGCTTGCGGCTGGCCGGACGAAAGAAGAGTCGGCGCAAAGGAATTTTGCTCGACTCCAAATTCATGAGTCAAAGATGTAAAAAAGTTTCAACGGCAGCGTAAGTCAGATCGAAGTAAAAAAAAGGGTAACCGAGAAAACAGCGGCCAAGCAGAGCCGGCGTGCATATTGATAGATGATTTATTCTTTAATCAAAGCTTCCATGACATCGATGCGCGGCGTCCGATCACCGCTGATGTCCAACTTCGAGCCATCGTTTGCTGTACGCAGCACAAGAATATTTTGATCCTATTCACGTCAATAACTCATAGTGGCCACACCTAGGGACTTGTGCGTCTAATGATCACACATGATGCGTAGCGTTCCATGAAGAAGCGCCGTCAAGAAAAATAAAATTTGAGATGAGAGAGCTCGGTTTATGCCCGCCGCCGCGTGCGTCCGGGTGTTCCGACGAATTTGACAAGGGATTGATTCTGCTGCTAATCCCGTGCCGTTGCTAAGACCGACAGGAGTTTTCTGCTGCAGTCTTCACACCCGCCGTCATCTGGATAAAAAAAGGGAGAAGAAGACCATCACGAACTCGGTTCCTATCGTCGCTGCTTCGCAACCGGCTTCGCCTCGTCACTGAGCGCCCCGGTCGGCTCGGCCTTTTCCCCGCGTCGTCCAGCATGCAGACAGATGCTTGGTTCCGTACTATGCTGGCGTCGCCTCGTCCCACCGTGCAGCGACCCGGCCTCCATCGCTGTGAGCCGCCTCCGCTGCGCCCCTCCGGCCTGCTGCCGGTACTGAACCAAGTTGCCGTGAGCCGCTGTGCCCTCTAGCCCTCCACGAAGCTGTTGCGCCTCGCCTGCGATGACCCGACCCTGTCACACATACCCCGGCTGGCTTCCGCTGCTGAGGCTTCTCCCCGCCGTAAGTCGCCGCTCACGAGCCGTCGCTGAGGCTTCTTCCCGCCGCGAGCCACCACTCGGGAGCCACCGCTGGGGCCTCTCCGCACCCGCGCCCGTGGCCTTCGCCTCAGATCTGTCTACGGCCGACCTGCTCCCGCGCCGCGCCGACGCGTACCCATCCGCTCCTGTGCCTATTGACGTTGCCATGGGCCGCACCAGGTCTTTGCCATACCTTTGCTCTCCTCCGTTACCACGGAGTTGCCCGAGCCGCCGCTCCATCCTACCGACTCTACTGCGCCTCGCCGCCAAGGCCTTAGCTCGAGTCGGTTCTCCCTCCAGCGCGCCGCCGCGTCTCACCTCGTGAGCCGACCCGCACAACCCGCCGCCGCCTCTAAGCCGCCTTCGTCATGGCAGAGCTGCCTCCACGCCCCACCGGAGACCACCGCCTCGTGCCCGACCGGCTCCTACCTCACCTTGAGCCGCCATGACCTTGCCGTGAGCCGCCTCCATGCGCTCGCCGGCTCATCACGCCCACCTTCGCTCGCCCATCCCCTGGTTTCGCTTCCCGCGGTCGTGAGCCGCCCGGCCGTTTTGGTCGCTGCGCCTGCTGACACGCCCGCCGCACCTCGCGCGTCTGCTGCACCTTGCCTGAGCTGGCCCTCGGTGTGCATCCGAGCCGGATTTTGCGGCCGGTTTCTGCGGTCTGTGGCTGCCTCGGCTCCGCTAGGTGACCCGCCAGTTTGGATAAGAAAAAAGTGGGGAGCCGGTTGAAAAAAAAGGCAAGGGAATGCTGTCAGTGCTGATGCAATATTAGTTATACGATGTCTTTTTCATCCAAATATGTTTCGGCATTATCCATCGTCAACATCTGTGTTTGTCCGTCGACAAAAGGAATCAGGTGCTATCTACCCAACTTATTTTATCTATACGTACTAATCCTTTAGGAGAACAATTACTTTGCCCTACAATATATTTTTTCTGCAGGATAGTTGTGAATTATAAAAGTGGTATTATCCCGCGCGGATGGAGTGCGGTCGACATCAATAATGTCATCATCGCCTCATACGTCAACACCGGTTTTCGACGCGACGGATTCACCGTCCGTGCCGGCTTACAACACAGTGTCCGTATCTCGCCATCCGCACCAACTTACAATGCTGTGGCCGTCTCTCGCCACCACCCCGGCTTACAACGCCGTGGCCGTCCATCACTGCTGCACCGGCTTACAACGCCGTGGCCGACTCGCCATCCGCGCCGGCTTACAATGCCGTGGTTGTCTCTCGCCATCAGTACCGGCTTACAACGCCATGTCTGCCATCCACACCGGCTTACAACGCTATGGCCATCTCTCGCCACCACCCCGGCTTACAACGCCGTGGCCGTCCATCACTGCTGCACCGGCTTACAACGCCGTGGCCGACTCGCCATCCGCACCGACTTACAATGCCGTGGTCGTCTCTCGCCTTTAGCACCGGCTTACAACGCCATGTCCGTATCTCGCCATCAACACCGGCTTACAACGCCGTGTCCGCCATCCACACCGGCTTACAATATTGTGGCCATCTCTCGCCATCGCGCCGGCTTATAACGCTGTGGCCGTTTCTCGTCATCCATGCCGGCTTACAACGTCGTGACTGTCTCTCATCATCCGCGCCGGCTTACAACGTCGTGGCGTCTTTCACAAACAACACCAGTTTACAAAGCCGTGGTTGACCTCAAATTCTACATCAACACGCCAGGGGGCACATTTACTAGTACGGGCCACCCAACAGACAGTTCTGAATCGCCACTCGTTGGGCCAATCTACATTGACATATTGGTGCAGTGCTCGCTTATATGAGCCGCCCAAACGGATGCACGCAAGACGCCATCCGCAGTTTGATTTACATCAACATATCAGTGTCGGGCTCGTCGATAGGAGCTGCCCAACGGACAGGCGCAAAGTCACCACCACTACAGTTTGGTTACCTTCAACAACCAGCCGGGACGAACCATCGACTGGATTATTGAAACAATTAATACGGGATCATATATAACCCTCCACGGTCAACCTCAACCTTCGGTGGAGATTCTCAAGCCGCCTCTTCGGGTCAACTTAAGACTCGGGGGCTACAGACATGGTGAGACACATTTGGTCATTTTCAACGAGAACCCTGGGTCTTTGCAAGAGGAAACCTAATCCTGGGGGCTACTACATTATTGGCGGATGATGAAAAGTTGCCCAAGAGGACGAACCGCCGTGATGCACCATTCAAACATGGGTGCCCGGATTTATTGGATCATCATAAAGCCACTTGGAGCTTCTGCCGTTTCTTCATACAAGATGGTGTTTTACAAGATGGCGGCTTACAAGATTGTGCAAAAAGTTGACTCCGTCAAAAAAGGTCTTCCAACCCACCGGGTTTAGCTTACATACCCTCTTGATCAGCTCTTAAGCCACCGCAAGCTCAAATTAAACCTGCCTGTAAGTTGATGCTGCTCCGCTATGTGACCCGCCGAACTCTTACCGGTTAATCTCGCCTAGAGACCCTGAGCCGGTTCAAAGAAATTGACGGCCAATCTCGATAGAGACCCTGTACAGGTTAAGGTTAAACCGACGGTTCTTGTCATGTGAGGGCCAGCTTACGGAAAGCGAGGATAAACTCTCTCATCTACTGCCGACTCTCCGTTATGTCACGTGAGAGGCAGTTTATGGGCTACTAGGTATACTCATGCCCTGCTGTGTCTCTGGCTAAAACGCTGCGCTCACCAATCTTCGCCTGGAAAATGAGCATTGTTATGAGTTCAAGTAGCGAGTCCTTTCAGCGGAACCAGCGTCCGTGTCTCTTTCTGGTTCGTTGCGCTCATCAATTCTCGCCTGGAAACCGAGTGTTGCTCTGAGTTTCAAGCAGCGAGTCCACCTAGAAGAACGGGTAGATGTGTCTCTTTCTGGTTCGTTGCGCTCTTATCAGTTAATCTCGCCTAGAGACCCTGAACCACTCAAAGGAGTTGACGGTCAATCTCATTAGAAACCCTGCACTGGTGTGAGTTCAAGCATCGAGTCCACCCAGAAGAACCATCATATGAGTTTTTGAAAATAAAAATGAAGAAAAGCAAGATCATCATGCATTGCATCATACATTGCATCATACATTGCATCAAATTCACATGTCATGCCGGCTTATCAAGCCGGGTCAGAGCAAGATTATGAAAAAAGGAGCAATGTTATAACATCTTCGGGTTGTGCTTCTTCAAGCCGCCCTCACAACAATGCATAATATTTTCTATCTTGTTTATTTTTGCAGGTTTTATCTCTTAAGATGAGCCGTCGTTAAGTACTCTGCAAGAGCAAATGGTTCTTTAATAGCCAAACCTTGCTAGATCTTCATGGTTTATCATAACCAGTACTAAATGATTGGGGTTTTCAAACTAGTTTGGAGAATTCATTATTTTTCAAGAGCCACCCTATTAGATATAATACTGTGTCATCTAATTGACCAGTTCTCAGGATTTCTTCAATTGTGTTCTGTAGTAATCTACAACACTCATGGATTTCTCCAACATATATTTGCCAGGTTGCACCGCAACCGCGAGCAGGGACTTCATGTCAAAGACAAAGGAATTATTCCAGGATATTCATTCCGGGTTATATTACAATGACGATCAAGGATTCATTCAACAAATTATGGTGAGTCATATTATTCTTACATAGTCCCAAGTCACCGCAGGTAGACGACCCGACACTTGGGGGCTACACTATTCAAGTCCAGTTTATATCAAATATGCAAGTCCCATGTCGTTGCAAGCACGCACCATGGCACTTGGGGGCTAATGCAAGCCAGTTTTCAAATCACTATTGTCAGCGAGACCCTATTATTTCAAGGAGATGAGCTGGCCTTTCTATATTTTTCTAAATCCTAGCCCAGTAATTCTTACTGACCCGACACTTGGGGACTACACCATTCAGATCAAACTTTCTAAAAGTCCCAAGTCGCTGCAGGCATGCGACCCGGTACTTGGGGGCTACAGTATTCAGCTGTTTAACAGATTATGAGGTTCAAATTGAAGACCCGGCGCATCACATTCTGATGAGCCGGCCCTTGGGGGCTACACCTGCTGAAGTTTCATAAAGTATAAGACAGTTATAAGTTCCAGGTTGCTGCAGGCAGGACAACCCGGCACTTGGGGGCTACACAGTCCAAAATATTATTACAAAGCACCAAGTTATCATGGATAATCTCGGAGCTTGGGGGCTACAGGTAATGTGGATATATCAAAAACTTTGAGGAGAATTTCCAAGATGTTAATTATGGAGTTCAGTTTAGACCCGGTGTCACCAACACTTATGACCCGGCGTTATCAAAAGAGCGTAACCCGCCAGTTTTATATAAGCCGCCCTGCTTCACAACAATGTAAGTCCAGTTTTACATCAGATAGATTTTCATCCCAATATTTTTGTCAAGTCAGCTGGATTCTAGTTATTTAACCAGGCATCACCAACGATAATGACCCAACATCATCAACGATTATGACTCGATGGAGATGACCCGCCAAGAGCATTGGAAGCCAACTTAATGGCATATGGGTGGTCTATTCTCAATATTTGTCAAAGGACATTGACAAGCAAGATGATTATCAAGATGACCCGTTCATATGCAGAAAGACCCGGATTTCTGAGGAGCCATTTTATAAGCCGGCCAAAGGAGCAAGCCGGACACTTAACATATTTGTTACTCTTATTTCAGGAGCTTACCATGAATAAATTCAAGCTAACATGGGGGCTAATGTCGGGGATATACCCCGCGGTATGACCCGGCCCGACGACTCACAGGAGACTCGGAAAAGACACGACGTTTTATTGATGACCCGGCAGGCGGGTCGCAGGACGACCAGGCCCAAGACCCGGCATGTAAGCCGACGCCAAGCGGCTCACAAGAGAAGGTCCAAAGGAAAGAGGATTCCCTTACAAAGGAAATAAGACCCGGAGTAGGATTCGTGAAAGACTAGTCCTACTCCTACTCCTAGTAGGACTCTATTTGTAAACTTACCCTCTCCACCTATATAAGGAGGGGTAGAGCACCCCTAGAGAGACAGATTCACAAGTCCGCAAATTTCGACAACACAAGAGATTAGAGATAGACAGATTAGACGGTCTCATGATTAGAGGTAGCAAAACAACACCCTTGTAACCGAGAGATCTCCTTCATCATCAGTACCAAACAAGCAGGACGTAGGCTTTTACCTCCATCGGAGGGGCCGAACCTGGGTAAACTCCGCGTCTCTCGATTCCGACCAACCCCTTTAAGCCTACACATAGTTGCGCTCCGCCCCAAACCTAAGTCCGTTCACCCGGACATCTGCCGTGACAAATCCACGACACTACGGGTTCGGGAACCATGCAGACATGAGTGAGACACCTCTCCGGCCAATAACCAATATCTGGATCTAGATACCCATATTGGCTCCCACATGTTCCATGATGATCTCATCGGATGAACCATGATGTCGGGGATTCAATTAATCCCGTATACAATTCCCTTTGTCCATCGGTATGTTACTTGCCCGAGATTCGATTGTCGGTATCCCTATACCTTGTTCAATCTCGTTACCGACAAGTCTCTTTACTCGTTCCGTAACACATGATCCCGTGACTAACTCCTCAGTCACATTGAGCTCATTATGATGATGTATTACTGAGTGATCCCAAAGATATCTCTCCGTCACACGAAGTGACAAAACCCAGTCTCGATTTGTGCCAATCCAACAGACACTTTCGGAGACACATGTAGTGCACACTTATAGCCACCTAGTTACATTGTGACGTTTGATACACCCAAAGCATTCCTGCAGTATCCGGGAGTTGCACAATCTCATGGTCTAAGGAAATGATACTTGACATTAGAAAAGCTCTAGCAGATGAACTACACGATCTTGTGCTATGCTTAGGATTGGGTCTTGTCCATCACATAATTCTCCTAATGATGTGATCCCATTATCAACAACGTCCAATGTCCATGGTCAGGAAACCATGACCATCTATTGATCAATGAGCTAGTCAAGTAGAGGCTCACTAGGGACAAGGTGTTGTCTATGTATTCACGCATGTATTACGGTTTCCGGTTAATACAATTATAGCATGAACAATAGACGATTATCATGAACAAGGAAATTTAATAATAACAATTTTATTATTGCCTCTAGGGCATATTTCCAATAGTCTCCCACTTGCACTAGAGTCAATAATCTAGTTCACATCACCATGTGATTAACACATACATCACCATGCGATTAACACCTAATGAGTTCTGGGTTTTGATCATGTCTTGCTTGTGAGAGAGGTTTTTGTCAACGAGTCTGTAACACTGAGATCCATGTGTAATTTTCAAATCTATATGTCATAGTGAAGATGCTACGATGCTCCACTTGGAGCTATTCCAAATGGTTGCTCCACTATACGTATCCCGACTGCTACTCAGAGTCATCTGGATAGGTGTCAAAGCTTGCATCGATGTAACCCTTTACGACGAACTCTTTATCACCTCCATAATCGAGAAATATTTCCTTAGTCCTCTAGTTACTAAGGATAATCTTGACCGCTATCCAGTGATCCACTCGTGGACCACTCTTGTACCCCTTGACAGACTCATGGCAAGGCACACACTAGGTGCGGTACATAGCATGGCATACTATACAAAGCCTATGGATAAGGCATAGGGGACGACCTTCGCACTTTGTCTTTCTTCTACTGTGGTCGAGCTTTGAGTCTTACTCAACTCCACACCTTACAAATCAGGAAATAACTCCTTCTTTGACTGATCCATTTTGAACTCTTTCAAAATCTTGTCTAGGTATGTACTCATTGAAAGTCTCATCAAGCATCTTGATCTATCTCTATAGATCTTGATGCCCAACAATTAGGTAGCTTTATCCAGGTCTTCCTTTGAAAACTCTGTTCAAACAACCATTTATGCTTTCCATAAATTATACATCATTTCTGATCAATAATATGTCAACCACATATGCTTATCAGAAATTCTATAGTGGTCCCACTCACTTTCTTGCAAATACAAGTTTCTCGTAAACTTTGTCTAACTCAAAAACTTTGATCACCTCATCAAAGCATATCCGAGATGCTTGATCTAGTCCATAGAAGGATTGCTGGAGCTTGGATACCTTTTAGCATCCTTAGGATCGACAAAACTTTCCGGTTGTATCACATACAACTTTTCCTCACGAAAACCATTAAGGAAAGTTTGTTTTGACATCCATCTACCAAATCTCATAATCGAAAAATGCAACAACTGCTAACATAATTTCAATAGACTTTTAGCATCGCTATGGGTGAGAAAATCTCATCAAAGTCCACTACTTGAACTTGGCGGAAACTTCTTTGCGACAAGTCTAGCTTTATAAATGGCGATATTCACCATCAGCGTCCGTCTTCATCTTAAAGGTCCATTTGTACTCAACGACCTGCCATTCAACGGGCAAGTCTACCAAAGTCCACACTTGGTTTTCATACATTGATCCTTTCTCGGATTTCATGGCTGCTAGCCATTTGTTGGAATCCGGGCCCACCATCGCTTCTCCATAGTTCATAGGTTCATCGTTGTCCAACAACATGACCTCCAAGACAAGGTTGCCGTACCACTTAGGAGCAATACGCGTCCTTGTCGACCTATGAGGTTTGATAGTAACTTGATCCTAAGCTTCATGATCATCATCATTAACTTCCTCTTAAACTAATGTAGGCTCCACAGAAACATCTTTCTGCGCTGCGCTACTCTCTGGTTGAAACAAAGGTTCAACAACCTCATCAAGTTCTATCTTCCTCCCACTCAATTATTTCGAGAGAAACTCTTTCTCGAGAAAGGACCTAGTTTTAGCAACAAAGACTTTGCACTCGGATCTGAAATAGAAGGTATACCCAATTGTTCTTAGGTTATCCTATGAAGTTGTAGTTTTCCGTTTTGGGTTCGAGCTTATCAGACATAAGTGTCGCATTCCCAAACTCTAAGAAATGACAGCTTAGGTTTCTATCAAACCATAATTCATACGGTGTCATCTCAATGGATTTAGATGGTGCCCTATTTAAAGTGAATGTAGTTGTCTCTAATGCATAACCCCAAAACGATAGTGGCAAAACGATAAGAGACATCATAGTACACACCATATCCAATAGAGCAAGACTACGACGTTCGGACACACCATCACACTATGGCGTTCCAGGTGGCTTGATTTGTGAAACAACTTCCACATTCTCTTAAGTTGTATACCAAACTCAAAACTCAGAAATTCACCTCCATGATCATATTGTAGATATTTTTATCTTCTTGTCATGATGATCTTAAACTTCACTTTGAATTTGCTTGAACTTTTCAAACGTTTCAAACTTGTGTTTCATTAAGTAAATATGCCCATATATACTCAAGTCATTAGTGAAGGTAAGAAAATAACGATATCCATCGCATGCTACAACACTCATTGGACCGCATACATCAACATGTATTATTTCCAATAAGTTACTAGCCCGCTCCATCATACCGAAAACGGGGTCTTTAGTCATCTTGCCCATGAGGCATGGTCCACACGTCTCAACCGATTCAAAATTGAATGAGTCCAAAGATCCATCAGCATGGAGTTTCTTCATGCGATTTATACCAATATGACATTTAGCGGCAGTGCCACAAGTATGTGGTACTATCATTATCAACTTTGTATCTTTTGGTATCAATGTTATGAACATGTGCATTACTACGATCAAGATTCAATAAACCACTCCCATTGGGTGCATGACCATTAAAGGCATTATTCATGTAAACAGAATAACCATTATTCTCTAACTTAAATGAATAATCGTATTGCACTAAACATGATATGATCACGTTCGTGCTCAACGCAAACACCAAATAACATTTATTTAGGTTTATCACTAATCCCGAAGGTAGAGAGCGTGCAATGGTGATCACATCAACCTTGGAAACATTTCCAACACTCATCATCACCTCACCCTTAGCTAGCCTCCATTTATTCTGCAGATTTTATTTCGAGTTACCAATATTTAGCAACTGAACCGACATCTAATACCCAGGTGCTACTAGGACTATTAGCAAGGTACACATCAATAATATGTATATCAAATATACTTATGTCGACGTAGCCAGCCTTCTTATCTACCAAGTATCTAGGGTTGTTCCGTTTTAGCAACCGCTCTCCTCATAATAGAAGCACTTAGTCTCGGGTTTGGGTTCAGACTTGTGTTTCTTGACTGGAGTAGCAACAGACTTGCCATTCATGAAGTTTCCCTCCTAGCCCTTGCCCTTCTTCAAACTAGTAGTTTCACTAACCATCAACACTTGATGCTCCTTCTTGATTTCTACCTTCGCGGTATCAAACATGCTCACCGATTGAGCTATTCTCCTTCATCTTGCAGGCAAAGAATCTTTTTGGAGGTCTCTTACCTCTCAACACGGTGTCACGCCCAAGATGCGGTCCTATTCTTATTTCGGCACGAGGGCCTCGATAGGGATAGAAGCGCATCTCGTCGTGTTGCAAGAATGGATATCATTACAAGTACATGTACAAAAGAGATGAGTATATGGAATTGGCTTACACTCGCCACAAGCTACATCAGAGTCACATCAATACAACAACATAATCAAACATCATACAGAAGAGCAGGGTCCGACTATGGACGAAATCAAACGATAAAATGACATCCCTCCTTGCTATCCCAGGCTGCCGCCTGGAACCCATCCTAGATTGATGATGAAGAAGAAGAACTCCAATTCAAACAAACATCGCGCTCATGTCAAATCATCACATTACTTGTACCTGCAACTGTTGTTGTAGTAATCTGTGAGCCACAGGGACTCAACAATCTCATTTCCAAGGGTATCAAGACTATTAAAGCTTAATGGGTGAGGTATGGTTAAGTGGTGAGGCTGCAGCAAGCGACTAAGCATTTATTTGAGTGGCTAACTTATGAGTACAGAAAGTAAAGTATGGTGGTCTACGCATAACCAATGTGAACTAGTAATGATCACTAACTGATCCTGAACACCTACCTACGTCAAACATAACCCCACCATGTTCTCTTTCGGATAAGGACTCACGAGAAGAGATAGTTGTTGGGAGACGTAGTAGTAAATCAAAATTTTCTACGTGTTCACCAAGATCTATCCATGGAGAAACCAGCAATGAGTGGGGAGAGATTGCATCTTCATACCTTTGAAGATCGCTAAGTGGAAGCGTTACAAGAACGCGGTTGGTGGAGTCGTACTCGCAGCAATTCAGATCGCTGTGGACTCCGATCTCAGCGCCGAACAACGGTGCCTCCGCGTTCAACACACGTGCAGCCCGGTGACGTCTCCTACGCCTTGATCCAGCAAGGAGGAAGGAGGGGTTGAGGGAGAGCTCCGGCAGCACGATGGCTTGGTGACGGTGGAGCTGCGTGGTACTCCGGCAGAACTTCGCTAAGCACTACGAAGAACAAGGAGAGAGAGAGGTAGGGCTGCGCCGAGAGGAAGAGAGAACCGTATCTCCAACAGCCCAAAACCCACCACTATATATAGGACGAGAGGAGGGGAGGGGATGCGCCCTAGGGTTCCCACCCTAGGGTGGTGCGGCAGCCTCAGATCCCATCTGGGTGGCGCCAGAGGGAGGGAGAGGAGGTGCGGCTGCCCTAGCCGCCCTAGGGTGGGCCTAGGGCCCATCTGGGGCTAGGGTTTGCCCCCTCTCTCCCCTTGCTGCGCCTTGGGCCAGGTGGGAGGGGCACACCAGCTAACCTAGGGACTGGTTCCCTCCACCTATGGCCCATGAAGCCCTCTGGGCTGGTGGGCCCAGTTAGTGGACCCCCGGAACCCTTCCGGTGGTCCTGGTACACTACCGGTGACGCCCGAAATACTTCCGATAACCCAAACCTCACTTCCTATATATCAATCTTCGTCTCCGGACCATTCCGGGACTCCTCATGACGTCTGGGATCTCATCCGGTACTCCGAACAACCTTAGGTAACCACGTACACTTTTCCCTATAACCCTAGCGCCATCGAACCTTAAGTGTGTAGACCCTACGGGTTCGGGAGACACGTAGACATGACCGAGACACCTCTCCGGTCAATAACCAACAGCGGGATATGGATACCCATGTTAGCTCCTACATGCTCCACGATGATCTCATCGGAAACCACGATGTCGGGGATTCAATCAATTCCGTATACAATTCCCTTTGTCTATCGATATGATACTTGCCCGAGATTCGATCGTTGGTATCCCTATACCTTGTTCAATGTCGTTGCCGGCAAGTCTCTTTACTCATTTCGTAATACATCATCCCGTGGCTAACTCCTTAGTCACATTGAGCTCATTATGATGATGTCTTACCGAGTGGGCCCAGAGATACCTCTCCGTTACATGGAGTGACAAATCCCAGTCTCGATTCGTGCCAACCCAACAGACACTTTCAGAGATACCGTAGTGCACCTTTATAGCCACCCAGTTACGTTGTGACGTTTGGCACACCCAAAGCATTCCTATGGTATTCGGGAGTTGCACAATCTCATGGTCTAAGGAAATGATACTTGACATTGAAAAGCTTTAGTAGACGAACTACACGATCTTGTGCTATGCTTAGGATTGGGTCTTGTCCATCACATCATTCTCCTAATGATGTGATCCCGTTATCAACGATATCCAATGTCCATGGTCATGAAACCGTGACCATCCATTGATCAACGAGCTAGCCAACTAGAGGCTTACTAGGGATATGTTGTGGTCTATGTATTCACACATGCATTACGGTTTCTGGTTAACACAATTATAGCATGAACAATAGACAATTATCATGACCAAGGAAATACAATAATAACCATTTTATTATTGCCTCTAGGGCATATTTCCAACAGTCTCCCACTTGCACTAGAGTCAAGAATCCAGTTACATTGTGATGAATCGAACAACCATAGCATTCTGGTGCTGATAATGTTTTGCTCGTGAGAGAGGTTTAGTCAACGGGTCTGCGACATTCAGATCCGTGTGCACTTTAAAAATATCTATATCTCCCTCCTGAATATAATCATGGATGGAGTTGAAGCAGCGCTTGATGTGTCTTGTCTTCTTGTGAAACCTGGGCTCCTTCGCCAGGGCAATAGCTCCAGTGTTGTCACAGAATAGAGTCATCGGGCCCGACGCACTTGGAATTACTCCTTGGTCGGTGATGACCTCCTTCATCCAGACTCCTTCCTTTGGTACTTCCGAAGCAGCTATGTACTCCGCTTCACATGTAGATGCCGCCACGATGCTTTGCTTGCTGCTGCACTAGCTGACTGCCCCTCCGTTCAAAATATACACGTATCCGGTTTGCGACTTGGAGTTGTCCGGATCTGTGTCGAAGCTAGCATCGACGTAACCCTTTACAACGAGCTCTTCGGCACCTCCATAGACGAGAAACATGTCCTTTGTCCTTTTCAGGTACTTCAGAATATTCTTGACCGCTGTCCAGTGTTCCGCTCCGAGATCACTTTGGTACCTCCCTACCAAACTTATGGCAAGGTTCACATCAGGTCTGGTACACAGCATGCCATACATAATAGAGCCTATGGCTGAAGCATAGGGGATGACACTCATCTCTTCTCTATCCTTTGCCGTGGTCGGGCATTGAGTCGTACTCAATCTCACACCCTCTAACACAGGCAAGAACCCCTTCTTGGACTGATCCATATTGAACTTCTTCAATATCTTTTCAAGCTATGTGCTTTGTGAAAGACCTATGAGGCGTCTCGATCTATCTCTATAGATCTTGATGCCTAATATGTAAGCAGCTTCTCCAAGGTCCTTCATTGAAAAACACTTATTCAAGTAGGCCTTTACACTTTCCAAAAGTTCTATATCATTTCCCATTATCATTATGTCATCCACATATAATATGAGAAATGCTACAGAGCTCCCACTCACTTTCTTGTAAATACAGGGTTCTCCATAAACCTATACAAACCCAAATGCTTGAATCACCTCATTAAAGCGAATGTTCCAACTCCGAGATGCTTGCACCAGCCCGTAGATGGAGCGCTGGAGCTTGCATACTTTGTTAGCATCTTTAGGATCAACAAAACCTTCCGGCTGCATCATATACAGTTCTTCCTTGAGGAAGCCATTAAGGAATGCCGTTTTGACGTCCATTTTCTAGATCGTAAAATGCGGCAATTGCTAACATGATTCAGACAGACTTTAGCATTGCTACGGGTGAGAAAGTCTCATCGTAGTCAACTCCTTGAACTTGTCGATAACCCTTAGCGACAAGCCGAGCCTTATAGACGGTCACATTACCATCCGCGTCAGTCTTCTTCTTAAATATCCATTTATTTTCTATGGCTCGCTTATCATCAGGCAAGTCCACCAAAGTCCACACTTTGTTCTCATACATGGATCCTATCTCGCATTTCATGGCTTCGAGCCATTTGTTGGAATCCGGGCCCGCCATTGCTTCTTCATAGTTCGAAGGTTCCCCGTTGTCCAACAACATAATCTCCAGGACAGGGTTGCCATACTACTCTGGTGCGGAACGTGTCCTAGTGGACCTTCGACGTTCAATAGTAACTTGATCTGAAGTTTCATGATCAACATCATTAACTTCCTCTCTAGCCGGTGTAGGCTCCACAGAAGCAACTTTCTGTGCTGCGCTACTCTCCGGTTCGAGAGGAGGTACAATTACCTCATCAAGTTCTATTTTCCTCCCACTTACTTCTTTTGAGAGAAACTCTTTCTCAAGAAAGGAGCCATTCTTAGCAACAAGGACTTTGCCCTCGGATCGTAGGTAGAAGGTATACCCAATAGTCTCTTTGGGATATCCTATGAAGATGCACTTTTCCGCTTTGGGTTCGAGCTTCTCAGGTTGAAGTTTCTTCACATAAGCATCGCATTCCCAAACTTTTAGAAACGATAGCTTAGGTTTCTTTCCAAACCATAATTCATACGGTGTCGTCTCAACGGATTTTGACAGTGCCCTATTTAAAGTGAATGCGGCAGTCTCTAATGCATATCCCAAAAATGATAGCGGTAAGTCGGTAAGAGACATCATAGATCGCACCATATCTAATAGAGTGCGATTACGACGTTCAGACACACCATTTCGCTGAGGTGTGCCAGGTGGTGTGAGTTGTGAAACAATTCCACATTTCCTTAGGTGCGTGCCAAACTGGTGACTTTAATATTCTCCGCCATGATCAGATCGTAGGCACTTTATTTTCCTATCATGTTGATTCTCTACCTCACTATGAAATTCCTTGAACCTTTAAAAAGTTTCAGACTTATGTTTCATTAAGTAGACATACCCATATCTACTCAAGTCATCAGTGAGGGTGAGAACATAACGGTAGCCACCACGAGGCTCGACGCTCCTTGGACCGCATACATCGGTATGTATTATTTCCAACAAGTCAGTTGCTCGCTCCATTATTCCGGAGAACGGAGTCTTGGTCATCTTGCCCATGAGGCATGGTTCACATGTGTCAAATGATTCGAAATCAAGCGACTCCAGAAGTGCATCAGCATGGAGCTTCTTCATGTGTTTGACACCAATATGACCAAGGCGGCAGTGCCACATGTAAGTGGGACTATCGTTATCAACCTTACACTTTTTGGTACTCACACTATGGACATGTGTAACAGCACGTTCGAGATTCATCAAAAATAAACCATTGACCAGCGGGGCATGACCATAAAACATTTCTCTCATATAAATAGAACAACCATTATTCTCAGATTTAAATGAGTAGCCATCTCGCATCAAGCGAGATCTAGATACAATGTTCATGCTCAAAGCTGGTACTAAATAACAATTATTAAGGTTTAAAACTAATCCCGAAGGTAGATGTAGAGGTAGCGTGCCGACAGCGATCACATCGACCTTGGAACCATTCCCGACGCGCATCGTCACCTTTTCCTTTGCCAGCCTCCGCTTATTCCGCAACTCCTGCTTGGAGTTACAAATGTGAGCAACTACACCGGTATCAAATACCCAGGAGCTACTACGAGTGCTGGTTAGGTACACATCAATAACAAGTATATCACATATACCTTTAACGTTGCCGTCCTTCTTATCTGCTAAGTACTTGGGGCAGTTCCGCTTCCAGTGACCAGTACCCTTGCAATAAAACACTCAGTCTCTGGCTTGGGTCCATTCTTTTTCTTCTTCTTCCCAGCAACTTGCTTACCGGGCATGGCAACAACTTTCCCGTCCTTCTTGAAGTTCTTCTTACCCTTGCCTTTCTTGAAACTAGTGGTCTTATTCGACGTCAACACTTGATGTTCCTTTTTGATCTCGACCTCTACTGATTTCAGCATCGAGTACAACTCAGGAATGGACTTCTCCATACCCTGCATGTTGTAGTTCATCACAAAGCTCTTGTATCTAGGTGGAAGCGACTGGAGGATTCTATAAATAACCGAGTCATCCGGGAGATTAACCCCCAGCTGAGTCAAGCGGTTGTGCAACCCAGACATTGTGAGTATGTGCTCACTGACAGAACTGTTTTCCTCCATCTTACAGCTAAAGAACTTGTCAGAGACATCATATCTCTCGACCCGGGCATGAGCTTGGAAAACCAGTTTCAGCTCTTGGAACATCTCATATGCTCCATGTTGCTCAAAACGCTTTTGGAGCCTCGGTTCTAAACTGTAAAGCATGCCGCACTGAACAAGGGAGTAATCATCACAACGAGAATGCCAAGCGTTCACAAGGTCTTGCTCTGCTGGGAGAATGGGTGGGTCACCTAGCGGTGCATCAAGGACATACAATTTCTTGGAAGCTATGAGGATGATCCTCAAGCCACGGACCCAGTCCGCATAGTTGCTGCCATCATCTTTCAGCTTGGTTTTCTCTAGGAACGCATTGAAGTTGAGGTTGGCATTAGCGTTGGCCATTGGATCTACAATATAGTTTGTAAAGACAATTTCAGACTAAGTTCATGATAATTAAGTTCACATAATCAAATTATTTAATGAACTCCCACTTAGATAGACATCTCTCTAGTCATCTAAGTGACACATGATCCATGTCAACTAGCCCGTGTCCGATCATGACGCGAGACGGACTAGTCATCCATGGTGAACATCTCCATGTTGAGCGTATCTTCTATACGACTCATGTTCGACCTTTCGGTCTTCCGTGTTCCGAGGCCATGTCTGTACATGCTAGGCTCGTCAAGTCAACCTAAGTGTTCCGCGTGTGTAAATCTGGCTTACACCCGTTGTATGCGAACGTTAGAACCTATCACACCCGATCATCATGTGGTGCTTCGGAACAACGATCCTTAGCAACGGTGCACAATTAGGGTGAACACTTCTCTTGAAATTTTATTGAGAGATCATCTTATTTACTACCATCGTTCTAAGCAAATAAGATGTAAACATCACATGCAATCAATATAGTGACATGATATGGCCAATATCATCTTGCTCCTTTGATCTCCATCTTCGGGGCACCATGATCATCACTGTCACCGGCACGACACCATGATCTCCATCATCATGATCTCAATCATTGTGTCTTCATGAAGTTGTCTCACCAACTATTACTTCTAATACTATGGCTAATGTTTAGCAATAAAGTAAAGTAATTACATGGCGTTTATGATCGACACGCAGGTCATACAATAAAATAAGACAACTCCTATGGCTCCTGCCGGTTGTCATACTCATCGACATGCGAGTCATGAATCCTATTACAAGAACATGATAAATATCATACATCACAATGCATCACATCACATTCTTTGGCCATATCACATCACAAGGCATATGCTGCAAAAACAAGTTAGACGTCCTCTAATTTGTAGTTGCAAGTTTTTACGTGGCTGCTATAGGTTTCTAGGAAGAACATTTCTTACCTACGCCAAAACCACAACGTGATATGCCAATTGCTATTTACCCTTCCTAAGGACCCTTTTCATCGAATCCAATCCGACTAAGGTGGGAGAGACAGACACCCGCTAGCCACCTTATGCAACAAGTGCATGTCAGGCGGTGGAACCAGTCTCACGTAAGCGTACGTGTAAAGTCGGTCCGGGCCGCTTCATCCCACAATACCGCCGAATCAAGATAAGACTAGTAGTGGTAAGCAAATTAACAAGATCGACGCCCACAACTGCTTTTTGTTCTACTCGTGCATAGATTCTACGCATAGACCTAGCTCATGATGCCACTATTGGGAGACGTAGTAGTAAATCAAAATTTCTACGCGTTCACCAAGATCTATCCATGGAGAAACCAGCAACGAGTGGGGAGAGGTTGCATCTTCATACGTTTGAAGATCGCTAAGCGGAAGCGTTACAAGAACGCGGTTGGTGGAGTCGTACTCGCAGCGATTCAGATCGTGATGGACCCCGATCTCAGCGCCGAACAACGGTGCCTCCGTGTTCAACACACGTGCAGCCCGGTGATGTCTCCTACGCCTTGATCCAGCAAGGAGGAAGGAGAGGTCTAGGGAGAGCTCCGGAAGCATGACGACATGGTGACGGTGGAGCTACGTGGTACTCCGGCAGAGCTTCGCTAAGCACTACGGAGAACGAGGAGAGGGAGAGGTAGGGCTGCGCCGAGAGGAGGAGAGAATCGTGTCTCCAACAACCCAAAACCCACCACTATATATAGGAGGAGAGGTGGGGAGGGGCTGCGCCCTAGGGTTCCCACCCTAGGGTGGTGCGGCAGCCCTAGATCCCATCTGGGCCGCGGCCAGAGGGAGGGAGAGGAGGTGCGGCTGCCCTAGGGTGGGCCTAGGGCCCATCTGGGCTAGGGTTTGCCCCCTCTCTCCCCTTGCGGCGCCTTGGGCCAGGTGGGAGGGGCGCACCAGCCCACCTAGGGACTAGTTCCCTCCACCTATGGCCCATGAAGCCCTCTGGGGCCGGTGGGCCCACTTGGTGGACCCCCGGAACCCTTCCGGTGGTCCCGGTACACTACCGGTGACGCCCGAAACACTTTCGATAACCCAAACCTCACTTCCTATATATCAATCTTCATCTCCGAACCATTCCGGGACTCCTCGTGACGTCCGGGATCTCATCCGGGACTCCGAACAACTTTCAGTAACCACGTACACTTTTCCCTATAACCCTAGCATCATCGAACCTTAAGTGTGTAGACCCTACGGGTTCGGGAGACACGTCGACATGACCGAGACACCTCTCCGGTCAATAACCAACAGAGGGATCTGGATACCCATGTTGGCTCCTACATGCTCCACGATGATCTCATCGGACGAACCACGATGTCGGGGTTTCAATCAATCCCGTATACAATTCCCTTTGTCTATCGGTATGATACTTGCCCGAGATTCGATCGTCGGTATCCCTATACCTTGTTCAATCTCGTTGTCGGCAAGTATCTTTACTCGTTCCGTAATACATTATCTCGTGGCTAACTCCTTAGTCACATTGAGCTCATTATGATGATGTCTTACCGAGTGGACCCAGAGATACCTCTCCGTCACACGGAGTGACAAATCCCAGTCTCGATTCGTGCCAACCCAACAGACACTTTCGGAGATACCCGTAGTGCACCTTTATAGCCACCCAGTTACGTTGTGATGTTTGGCACACCCAAAGCATTCCTACGGTATCCGGGAGTTGCACAATCTCATGGTCTAAGGAAACGATACTTGACATTGAAAAGCTTTAGCAGACGAACTACACGATCTTGTGCTATGCTTAGGATTGGGTCTTGTCCATCACATAATTCTCCTAATGATGTGATCCTGTTAGTAACGACATCCAATGTCCATGGTCATGAAACCGTGAACATCCATTGATTAACGAGCTAGCCAACTAGAGGCTTACTAGGGACATGTTGTGGTCTATGTATTCACACATGCATTACGGTTTCTGGTTAACACAATTATAGCATGAACAATAGACAATTATCATGAACAAGGAAATACAATAATAACCATTTTATTATTGCCTCTAGGACATATTTCCAACAACAGTCACGGTTACGCACACAGTTGGTGTATTTAATTAGAGTTTACTTCAAGTTTGCTATGACCGGGTGTTAAACAAAGTATCCAAGTTTGCCACATAACCGCGGGCACGGCTTCTCGAAAAGATATAACCCTGCAGGGGTGCTCCAACTCATCCATCACAAATTAACCACACGCAGCAGGAATAACCTCAACTACGGATCTCATGATCTTCCTAGGCAATTCCAAAGGAAATCCGACACCTCGAGATAGCCCGAAGAAAATCAGAGTTCCTCACTCAAGACATTCGAGAAAGGTAAAACAAATCCAGCAAGGCCGCCCGACGTGCCGACAATCCCGATAGGAGCCACGTATCTCGTTCTCAGGGCACGACAGATGAGTGATGCGTATAGTGGCCTGATAGAAATCTCCCGAGTTGCCCCAGGTTGGCCCCGCATAGTGCTCTATTTTGGACCAACAGTCATGAGGAGCACTGGCCCGGTTTTTTAATTATCCGCGGGTGCCGGCGGGTCCCTATGCAATTTTATTAATTATTAGGCAAATGTAGTACCAATGTAGGGCCTTGCCGGACAAGCTTTATCCCCAAACAGAAATCAAGGGGCCCCATAACAACCCCGAGCATGTTAGGAGCGCTCAATTATGGAACATAACACCGGTTCACAAGTAACTAGGAGCGGCAAGAGTGGAACAAAACATCAAGCAAAAGGCCAAGCCTTCCACCTTTACCAAGTATATATGTGTATTAAATTAAATAGCAATAATATTGTGATAACAAAAGAATGTCCATGTTGACACATGGAAGCAATTGCACCTGCAGCTAGAAACGCTATAAGAAGGGCTGAGCAAGCGGTAACATAGCCAAACAAAGGTTTGCTGGGATGTGGAGGGGTCAGAGGCTTATCATGGCAATGTTTGGAGGCTTGACAAACAAGTGGTAGGTAGCGAGACATAGCGATAAAAACGAGACATCTAGCATGGCAATGATAGTAATGGTATCCAGGGACATGTGTCATCTTGCCTGAGATCCTGCTCGGAAGAAGAACGAATCCATGAAGAAGACGAGCCAACGTAATCGAACGAATCCTCACACTCCGAACGCTTTTGGAACTCTATCGAGAAGAAGCAATCCGAAACAATCAATCAACACACGAGAAACACCACAACATATGCATGACATGATGCGCAAATAAATATGATGCATGTCCGGTTTTAAGTATGCAAGGCCTGACAAGCAAGAGCAACAACCAACTACTACATATTAAGGGAAGTTCAATATGCAACGGGTTGCATATTGATGAAACTCCATGTTCGAATTATTTAGTTCATTCCCGTTTAGGTACACATCAACGTTAAATGTTGTTAGGCATGGCAAGAGGTGAAGCATAAGTAAACTATCTATCTAGGAATCTTAAATGAGGTCGGAAACAACTTATAGCGCTTCCGAAATGACCCCACATGTTAATTTCGAAATTGGTCCAGATCTGAACTAACCATATTTTATATTTCTTAAACAACAGAAATAAGTCATACCATGCAATTCTACACGTCATTCTAGTCGATTTACATATATAGAACATCTCAAACGGAGCTACGGCCTAAAAGATATGAGCAACACAAGATGCACATGTCATGAATGCAATGCATGGAAAATACAATCACAAACATTTCAAATCATGAATGCAGAAAGTTATTATGAAACTACATGAGATTCTAAGCAAGTTTCATATATGGCATGACCAAAACGGAGCTACGGTTCAACCACAAACACCAAGACAAGTTTTATAAGAAATCTGTCCAAAACAGCAACATGGCATTTTGCACACGTGAAAACAACAAGCTACAAGATTCTAAAATGCACAAACTAAGCATGGGGCATTATCATATAACACACACTTCATTTCATCTTCACATATCATATACAAAACATGCATGGATCACATGGTAGGAAGCTCACAAAGTGGCTACTTGAAAACAGTTTCAGACTTGGTGAAAATAGCAGTTTTTGACAGTGCAGTTTTTATCACGAAGACATATTGACAGCAGTAAAACTATATGCTACAGGTAATATTAAGGCAAGAAACTTAACAGCATACTAAAGGACAATATCTACTATAAATAACTCCATTACACCAATCCCAAAGGAGTTCTAGATCACTAGCAAAGGACATGGCAAGACAGCAACAAAATATTACAGATTGCAGACTTAGAAATATTTTGGACCCTCAAAACAGCAGTAATTTTTATAGCAAGTAGACAACAAGAAAATAACACCTAAACATGCATTTCTATGGCAAGCAAAATGTCCAGGGGCTAGGACACATATCAAAGGGCACATCTCATGTTAAAAATTAATTCAAATCATGCATGGATTAAATCACACGAAAATAACAAAAAGGCATCACAGCAAAATAGCATGCAACAAAAATGCTCACATGACAAAACTAAATGCACAGATAAATTCTATGGATCTTTCTACCCCAAAAACATATATAATATGCATAGGTTCATGTGGAAAATAAGTCACAATTAATTATGCAAGTTATGGCCTAATCACCTTATAGCAAGTCATTTATGCAAATAAAATGCAAACATCAAGCCAACATCTTTATCATGCATGAAAAATGCGATGCCGATAATATGAACATTTTAATATATGGTTTTACTTAGTTCCGATGCACGTCAAGAAATTATGCGAAATGCAAAATCATGTCAACTATGCGAAATAGCAGAAAATAGCATGTTAATATTTTAAGCATGGATGATAATGACATATGATTAATCTACACATTTTTCAAAGCACTTTACATATATAAAACATTTTATATGACGTACGGTTGATTATTTATTAGCAGTTTTTAAATTATGCAATTATCTGTAATTAGAGAAAATGCAACAGCCTAAAAGGAAAAAAACGCGCAGAGGGGGCTGCTCACCATGGGCCTTGGCCCATTCGGCAGGCAGGGGAGGAACTGGGCCGCGGGAGGCTGGCTGGCGCTGGCGAGGCCTGGCCCACGGGAGCGTTGGGGGACGGTCAACGGGCGAGCGCGAGCAGACGCTCGTCCCCGCCGAAGCAGGGCGGCGACGGCTGCTCCACAGGCGGCCACGACGGGCTCAGGCGACGGGGATTAACGAGGCGCCCGGGAATGGGACACGGACGAGCGGATCCAGCGCTTCCCTTGCCGGATCTGGGCGGAGACGCGGCCGCCGCCGAGCTACGGGCCATGGCGGCTGGGTTCCTGCTGAAGAAAAGAGGGAGGCTGGGGTTGAGCTCGGGTAGGGGGAGGAATTGGAGAAGGGGAGGAAGGGAGAGGGGCGGCGAGGTCCTCGCTGGCGACGGCGCCGGTGGCCCTCCGGTGGCCGGGCGCCGAGGCTGCATGGGGAGCTGCCGAGCTCGGGAGGAGCGGGCAACCTGGGAGGAGCTCCTGCGGGAGCTCGGGCACGGGCTGATTCGGGCCCGGGCGGGCCTGGATCTGGACCTGGGCGGGCCTGGCGGCTGGAGGAGGGAGAAGGGTGGCTGCTGGTTGGGACGGCGCGGAATTTGAGGTGGATCTAGGGTTAGGCCAGATTAGGCATGCTAGGGGAGCTTAAATAGGGAAAGGGGCTAGGTTAGGGGTTTTCAAAGCCGATTTCGGCCGTGCGATCGTAATCGGACGGCCGGATCGGGGCAAGGGCTGTGGTGGCTGTGTAGATGGGCTAGGTGGGGAAGAGAGGGAGGTTTGGCCCGTGACACGAAGTTTTAAAACACCGAAAACGTCCGACGAATAACCGATGACCGCACTGCTACGGATGACCGACGGGATATCAAACGAACTCGAAACGCGACGAAATTCGACGGGCGGTCTACCTACAATATAACAAGACCACACACCAAGTTTCGTCCCAATCCGAGAATATTTTGCACGCACTTTAAAAACATTTTAAAACGATGCCGCGGGCACGTGCATGTGTGGTTGGTCTCAAAATGATCAGTGACGAGAGCGGAGAGAACCGGCAACTACGAACGGATGCAAGTTTGAAAACGAGTGACGATGCTATGCAGATGATGCGAATCATGCTATGATGAATGCAACAACCAAACGAAACACGGACGGGAATGGAAACAAAAGGGGAATCTTCTGGAATCTTCTGGAGCGTCGGTCCCGGGCTGTTACACACGGGCACGAGCCTGAGATCCCAATTTCAGCTCTGAGAACATCTTATATGTTCTGTGACGTTCAAATGTTTTGGAGCTCAATTCTAAGCCGTAATGCATGACGCACTGAACTATCAAGTAGTCATCAGAATGTGCCTGTCAGATGTTCACAACATCTACATACGACGCTTCAGGGGTGGCGCACCGAGCGGTGCATTAAGAACATAAGCCTTGTATGCAGCAATGAGGACAATCCATAGATCACAGACCGAGTCCACATTATTGCTACCATCATCTTTCAACATACTTTTCTCTTGGAACGTATCAATAAAACATGGGAGCTACAACATGAGCGATCTACAACATAATTTGCAAAGGCACTTCTGACTATGTTCATGATACCGAGTTCAATTAATCATATTACCTAATGAAATCCCACTCAGATAGACACCCCTCTAGTCATCTAAGTGATACATGATCCATATCGACTAGGACATGTCCGATCATCACGTGAGACGGACTAGTCATCAATGGTGAACATCTCCATGTTGATCGCATCTACTATACGACTCATGTTCGACCTTTCGGTCTCTCATGTTCCGAGGCCATGACTGTACATGCTAGGCTCGTCAACTCAACCTAAATGTTCCGCGTGTGTAAATCTGGCTTACACCCGTTGTATGCGAACGTTAGAATCTATCACACCCGATCATAACGTGGTGCTTCAAAACAACGATCCTTCACAACGGTGCACACTTAGGGGGAACACATTTCTTGAAATTTTAGTGAGGGATCATCTTATTTATGCTACCGTCGTTCTAAGAAAATAAGATGTAAAAACATGATAAACATCACATGCAAATCATAAAGTGACATGATATGGCCAATATCATCTGGTGCCTTTGATCTTCATCTTTGGGGTGCGACATGATCACCATTCTCACCGACACGACACCATGATCTCCATCATCGTGTCTTCATGAAGTTGTCTCGCCAACCATTACTTCTACTACTATGGCTAATGGTTAGCAATAAAGTAAAGTAATTACATGGCATTTTTGAATGACATGCAGGTCATACAATAAATTGAGACAACTCCTATGGCTCCTGCCGGTTGTCATACTCATCGACATGGAAGTCGTGATTCCTATTACAAGAACATGATCAAACTCATACTGTTGGAAATAAGCCCTGTAGGCAATAGTCAAGTTATTATTATTATATTTCCTTGTTCATGATAATTGTCTATTGTTCATGCTATAATTGTATTAACCGGAAACCGTAATGCATGTGTGAATACATAGACCACAACATGTCCCTAGTGAGCCTCTAGTTGGCTAGCTCATTGATCAATAGATGGTCACGGTTTCATGACCATGGACATTGGATGTCGTTGATAACAGGATCAGATCATTAGGAGAATGATGTGATGGACAAGACCCAATCCTAAGCATAGCACAAGATCGTGTAGTTCGTCTACTAAAGCTTTTCTAATGTCAAGTATCATTTCCTTAGACCATGAGATTGTGCAACTCCCAGATACCGTAGGAATACTTTGGGCGTGCCAAACGTCACAACGTAACTGGGTGGCTATAAAGGTACACTACGGGTATCCCCGAAAGTATCTGTTGGGTTGGCCCGAATCGAGACTGGGATTTGTCACTCTGTGTGACGAAGAGGTATCTTTGGGCCCACTCGGTAAGACATCATCATAATTGTTGGGAGAGGTAGTAGTAAATCAACAATTTTCCTATTATCACCAAGATCTGTCCATGGAGAAACCAGCAACGAGAGGGGAGAGATTTCATCTTCATACCTTTGAAGATCGCTAAGCGGAAGCGTTACAAGAACGCAGTTGGTGGAGTCGTACTGGCAGCGATTCAGATCGCGCTGGATTCCGATCTCAGCGCCGAACAACGGCGCCTCCGCGTTCAACACACGTACAGCCCGATGACGTCTCCCGCACCTTGATCCAGCAAGGAGGAGGGAAAGGTTGAGGGAGAGCTCCGGCAGCACGACGGCGTGGTGACGGTGGAGCTACGTGAACTCCGACAGGGCTTCACCAAGCGCTACGGAGAACGAGGAAGAGGAAGGGTAGGGCTGCACCGAGAGAGAAAGAAGTCGTGTCCCAAAACATCCCAAACCCTTGCATATATATAGGAGGAGGGAGAGGGAGGGCTGTCTTGGCCCCTCCTCCGAAGAGGAGAGGTTCGGCCGACCCTAGGGAGGAGTCCACCTCCCACAAGGGAGGTGGATCTCTTCCTTTTGAATCCTTTTTAGCCCTATCTCTTAACTCCAGCCGCATGGGACTTTCTAGAAGGTCTTGTACAGCCCAAAAAGGGGTGGAACACTTCCTCTAAGGGCCCAAAAAGTCCTATGGTTGTCACACCCATCCCGGGGGTCCTCCGGCACCCTCCTGGCACTCCCGGTACACTACCGATGAGCCCGAAAACTTTCTGGTGATCAAAACTAGACTTCCTATATATCAATCTTTACCTCTGGACCATTTAGGAGCTCCTTGTGACATCCGGGATCTCATCCGGGACTCCGAACAACTTTCATTAATCACGTATACCATTTCCCTATAACCCTAGCGTCATCGAACCTTAAGTGTGTAGACCCTACGAGTTCGGGAGACATGTAGACATGACCGAGACACCTCTCCGGTCAATAACCAACGGCGGGATATGGATACCCATGTTGGCTCCCACATGCTCCACGATGATCTCATCGGATGAACCACGATGTCGGGGATTCAATCAATCCCGTATACAATTCCCTTTGTCTATCGGTATGATACTTGCCCGAGATTCGATCGTCGGTATCTCTATACCTTGTTCAATCTCGTTACCGGCAAGTCTCTTTACTAGTTCTGTAATACATCATCCCGTGACTAACTCCTCAGTCACATAGAGCTCATTATGATGATGTCTTACCAAGTGGGCCCAGAGATACCTCTCCGTCACACGGAGTGACAAATCCCAGTCTCGATTCGTGCCAACCCAACAGACACTTTCAGAGATACCCGTAGTGCACCTTTATAGCCACCCAGTTACGTTGTGACGTTTGGCACACCCAAATCATTCCTACGGTATCCGGGAGTTGCACAATCTCATGGTCTAAGGAAACGATACTTGACATTGAAAAGCTTTAGCAAACGAACTACACGATCTTGTGCTATGCTTAGGATTGGGTCTTGTCCATCACATCATTCTCCTAATGATGTGATCCCGTTATCAACGACATCCAATGTCCATGGCCATGAAACCGTGACCATCTATTGATCAACGAGCTAGTCAACTAGAGGCTCGCTAGGGACATGTTGTGGTCTATGTATTCACACATGTCTATTGATTAATAATAACTTGATTATTGCCTCTAGGGCATATGTCCAACAGTCTCCCACTTGCAGTAGAGTCCATAATCTAGTTACATTGTGATGAATCGTACACCCATAGCATTCTGGTGTTGATCATGTTTTGCTCGTGAGAGAGGTTTAGTCAACGGATCTGCGACATTCAGATCCGTATGCACTTTACAAATATCTATATCTCCCTACTGAATGTAATCACGGATGGAGTTGAAGCGGCGCTTGATGTGTCTTGTCTTCTTGTGAAACCTGGGCTCCTTCGCTAGGGAAATAGCTCCAGTGTTGTCACAGAATAGAGTCATCGGGCCCGACGCACTTGGAATTACTCCTAGGTCGGTGATGACCTCCTTCATCCAGACTCCTTCCTTTGGTACTTCCGAAGCATCTATGTACTCCGCTTCACATGTAGATGCCGCCACGACGCTTTGCTTGCCGCTGCACCAGCTGACTGCCCCTCCATTCAAAATATACACGTATCCGGTTTGCGACTTGGAGTCGTCCGGATCTGTGTCAAAGCTAGCATAGACGTAACCCTTTACGACGAGCTCTTCGGCACCTCCATATACGAGAAACATGTCCTTTGTCCTTTTCAGGTACTTCAGGATATTCTTGACCACTGTCCAGTGTTCCGCTCCGGGATCACTTTGGTACCTCCCTGCCAAACTTATGGCAAGGTTCACATTAGGTCTGGTACACAGCATGCCATACATAATAGAGCCTATGGCTGAAGCATAGGGGATGACACTCATCTCTTCTCCATCCTTTGCCGTGGTCGGGCATTGAGTCGTACTCAATCTCACACCTTGTAACACAGGAAAGAACCCCTTCTTGGACTGATCCATATTGAACTTCTTCAATATCTTTTCAAGATATGTGCTTTGTGAAAGACCTATGAGGCGTCTCGATCTATCTCTATAGATCTTAATACCTAATATGTAAGCAGCTTCTCCAAGGTCCTTCATTGAAAAACACTTATTCAGGTAGGCCTTTACACTTTCCAAGAGTTCTATATCATTTCCCATTATCAGTATGTCATCCACATATAATACGAGAAATGCTACAGAGCTCCCACTCACTTTCTTGTAAATACAGGGTTCTCCATAAACCTGTACAAATCCAAACGCTTTAATCACTTCATTAAAGCGAATGTTCCAACTCCGAGATGCTTGCACCAGCCCATAGATGGAGCACTGGAGCTTGCATACTTTGTGAGCATCATCAGGATCGACAAAACATTCCGGCTGCATCATATACAGTTCTTCCTTGAGGAAGCCATTAAGGAATGCCGTTTTGATGTCCATTTTCCAGATCTCATAATCATAAAATGCGGCAATTGCTAACATGATTCGGACAGACAGTAGCATCGCTGCGGGTGAGAAAGTCTCATCGTAGTCAACTCCTTGAACTTGTCGATAACCCTTAGCGACAAGCCGAGCGTTATAGACGGTCACATTACCATCCTCGTCAGTCTTCTTCTTAAAAATCCATTTATTTTCAATGGCTCGCTTATCATCATGCAAGTCCACCAAAGTCCATACTTTGTTCTCATACATGGATCCTATCTCAGATTTCATGGCTTCAAGCCATTTGTTGGAATCCGGTCCCACCATCGCTTCTTCATAGTTCGAAGGTTCACCGTTGTCTAACAACATGATCTCTAGGACATGGTTGCTGTACCACTCTGGTGCGGAACGTGTCCTAGTGGACCTTCGAAGTTCAATAGTAACTTGATCTAAAGTTTCATGATCATCATCATCATTATCATTAAGGAATGCCGTTTTGACGTCCATTTGCTAGATCTCATAATCATAAAATGTGGCAATTGCTAACATGATTCAGACAGACTTTAGCATCGCTACGGGTGAGAAAGTCTCATCATAGTCAACTCCTTGAACTTGTCGATAACCCTTAGCAACAAGCCGAGCCTTATAGACGGTCACATTACCATCCGCGTCAGTCTTCTTCTTAAAGATCCATTTATTTTCAATGGCTCGCTTATCATCAGGCAAGTCCACCAAAGTCCATACTTTGTTCTCATACATGGATCCTATCTTAGATTTCATGGCTTCAAGCCAGTTGTTGGAATCTGGGCCCACCATCGCTTCTTCATAGTTCGAAGGTTCACCATTGTCTAACAACATGATCTCTAGGACAGGGTTGTTGTACCACTCTAGTGCGGAACGTGTCCTAGTGGACCTTCGAAGTTCAATAGTAACTTGATCTAAAGTTTCATGATCATCATCATTAACTTCCTCTCTAGCCGGTGTAGGCTCCACAGAAACAACTTCCTGTGCTGCGCTACTCTCCGGTTCAAGTGGAGGTACAATTACCTCATCAAGTTCTATTTTCCTCCCACTTACTTCTTTCGAGAGAAACTCTTTCTCGAGAAAGGATCCATTCTTGGCAACAAAGACTTTGCCCTCGGATCGTAGGTAGAAGGTATACCCAATAGTCTCTTTGGGATATCCTATGAAGACACAATTTTCCGCTTTGGGTTCGAGCTTCTCAGGTTGAAGTTTCTTCACATAAGCATCCCATCCCCAAACTTTTAGAAACGACAGCTTAGGTTTCTTTCCAAACCATAATTCATACAGTGTCGTCTCAACGGATTTTGACGGTGCCCTATTTAAAGTGAATGCGACAGTCTCTAATGCATATCCCCTAAATGATAGCGGTAAGTCGGTAAGAGACATCATAGATCATACCATATCTAACAGAGTACGATTACGACGTTTAGACACACCATTTTGCTAAGGTGTGCCAGGCGGCGTGAGTTTTGAAACAATTCCACATTTCCTTAGGTGCGTGCCAAACTCGTGACTTAAATATTCTCCACCACGATCAGATCGTAGGCACTTTATTTTCCTGTCACGTTGATTCTCTACCTCACTCTGAAATTCCTTGAACCTTTCAAAAGTATCAGACTTATGTTTCATTAAGTAGACATACCCATATCTACTCAAGTCATCAGTGAGGGTGAGAACATAACGGTAGACACCACGAGCCTCGACACTCATTGGACCGCATACATCAGTATGTATTATTTCCAAGAAGTCAGTTGCTCGCTCCATTGTTCTGGAGAACGGAGTCTTAGTCATCTTGCCCATGAGGCATGGTTCGCACGTGTCAAATGATTCGAAATCAAGAGACTCCAAAAGTCCATCAGTATGGAGCTTCTTCATACGTTTGACACCAATATGACCAAGGCGGCAGTGCCACATGTAAGTGGGACTATCGTTATCAACCTTACACTTTTTGGTACTCACACTATGGACATGTGTAACATCACGTTCGAGATTCATCAAAAATAAACCATTGACCAGCGGGGCATGACCATAAAACATTTCTCTCATATAAATAGAACAACCATTATTCTCAGATTTAAATGAGTAGCCATCTCGCATCAAGCGAGATCCAGATACAATGTTCATGCTCAAAGCTGGTACTAAATAAAAATTATTAAGGTTTAACACTAATCCCAAAGGTAGATGTAGAGGTAGCGTGCCGACAGCGATCACATTGACCTTGGAACCATTCCCGACGCGCATTGTCACCTCGTCCTTTGCCAGCCTCCGCTTATTCTGCAGCTCCTGCTTGGAGTTACAAATGTGAGCAACTGCACCGGTATCAAATACCCGGGAGCTACTACGAGTGCTGGTTAGGTACACATCAATAACAAGTATATCACATATATCTTTTATGTTGGCGTCCTTCTTATCCGCTAAGTACTTGGGGCAGTTCCGCTTCCAGTGACCAGTACCCTTGCAGTAAAAGCACTCAGTGTCAGGCTTGGGTCCATGCTTGTTCTTCTTCTTCCCGGCAACTTGCTTACCGGGCGTGACAACAACTTTGCCGTCCTTCTTGAAGTTCTTCTTACCCTTGCCTTTCTTGAAACTAGTGGTCTTATTTACCATCAACAATTGATGCTCCTTTCTGATCTCGACCTCTGCTGATTTCAGCATCGAGTACAACTCAGGAATGGACTTCTCCATCCCTTGCATGTTGTAGTTCATCACAAAGCTTCTGTAGCTAGGTGGAAGCGACTGGAGGATTCTGGCAATGACCGAGTAATCCGGGAGATTAACTCCCAGCTGAGTCAAGCGGTTGTGTAGCCCAGACATCTTGAGGATGTGCTCACTGAGAGAACTATTCTCCTCCATCTTACAGCTGAAGAACTTGTCGGAGACGTCATATCTCTTGACCCAAGCATGAGCTTGGAAAACTAGTTTCAGCTCTTGGAACATCTCATAAGCTCCGTGTTGCTCAAAACGCTTTTGGAGCCCCGGTTCTAAACTGTAAAGCATGCCGCACTGAACAATGGAGTAATCATTGCAGCGAGAATGCCAAGCGTTCGCAATGTCTTGCTCTGCTGGGAGAAGGGGTGGGTCACCTAGTGGTGCATCAAGGACATACAATTTCTTGGAAGCTATGAGGATGATCCTCAAGCCACGGACCCAGTCCGCATAGTTGCTTCCATCATCTTTCAGCTTGGTTTTCTCTAGGAACGCGTTCAAATTGAGGGTGACATTCGCGTTGGCCATTGGATCTACAATATAGATTGTAATGATAATTTTAGACTAAGTTCATGATAATTAAGTTCACATAATCAAATTATTTAATGAACTCCCACTTAGATAGACATCTCTCTAGTAATCCAAGTGACACATGATCCATGTCAACTAGCCCGTGTCCGATCATCACGTGAGACGGACAAGTCATCCATGGTGAACATCTCCATGTTGATCGTATCTTCCATACAACTCATGTTCGACCTTTCGGTCTTCCTTGTTCCGAGGCCATGTCTGTACATGCTAGGCTCTTCAAGTCAACCTAAGTATTTCGCGTGTGTAAATCTGGCTTACACCCGTTGTATGCGAACGTTAGAACCTATCACACCCGATCATCACGTGGTGCTTCGGAACAACGATCCTTAGCAATGGTGCACAGTTAGGGTGAACAATTTTCTTGAAATTTCAGTGAGAGATCATCTTATTTACTATCGTCGTTCTAGGTAAATAAGATGTAAACATGATAAACATCACATGCAAATCATAAAGTGACATGATATGGCCAATATCATCTGGCGCCTTTGATCTTCATCTTTGGGGTGCGACATGATCACCATTCTCACCGACACGACACCATGATCTCCATCATCGTGTCTTCATGAAGTTGTCTCGCCAACCATTACTTCTACTACTATGGCTAATGGTTAGCAATAAAGTAAAGTAATTACATGGCATTTTTGAATGCCATGCAGGTCATACAATAAATTGAGACAACTCCTATGGCTCCTGCCGGTTGTCATACTCATCGACATGCAAGTCGTGATTCCTATTACAAGAACATGATCAAACTCACATTGATGGAAATAAGCCCTAGAGTCAACAATCAAGTTATTATTATTATATTTCCTTGTTCATGATAATTGTCTATTGTTCATGCTATAATTGTATTAACCAGAAACCGTAATGCATGTGTGAATACATAGACCACAACATGTCCCTAGTGAGCCTCTAGTTGGCTAGCTCATTGATCAATAGATGGTCACAGTTTCATGACCATGGACATTGGATGTCGTTGAGAACGGGATCACATCATTAGGAGAATGATGTGATGGACAAGACCTAATCCTAAGCATAGCCCAAGATCGTGTAGTTCGTCTGCTAAAGCTTTTGTAATGTCAAGTATCATTTCCTTAGACCATGAGATTGTGCAACTCCCGGATACCGTAGGAATACTTTGGGTGTGCCAAACGTCACAACGTAACTGGGTGGCTATAAAGGTACACTACGGGTATCCCCAAAAGTATCTGTTTGGTTGGCACGAATCGAGATTGGGATTTGTCACTCCGTGTGACGAAGAGGTATCTTTGGGCCCACTCGGTAAGACATCATCATAATTGTTGGGAGACGTAGTAGTAAATCAAAAATTTTCCTACTATCACCAAGATCTATCCATGGAGAAACCTGCAACGAGAGGGGAGAGATTGCATCTTCATACCTTTGAAGATCGCTAAGCGGAAACGTTACAAGAACGCGGTTGGTGGAGTCGTACTCGCAGCGATTCATATCGCGGTGGATTCCGATCTCAACGCCGAACAACGGCGCCTCCGTGTTCAACACACATACAGCCTAATGACGTCTCCCGCACCTTGATCCATCAAGGAGGAGGGATAGGTTGAGGGAGAGCTCCGGCAGCACGACGACATGGTGACGGTGGAGCTACGTGAACTCCGGCAACGCTTTGCCAAGCGCTACGGAGAACGAGGAAGAGGAAGGGTAGGGCTGCACCGAGAGAGAAAGAAGTCGTGTCCCAAAACAGCCCAAACCCTTGCATATATATAGGAGGAGGGAGAGGGAGGGCTGTCTTGGCCCCTCCTCCGAAGAGGAGAGGTTCGGCCGACCCTAGGGAGGATTCCACCTCCCACAAGGGAGGTGGATCTCTTCCTTTAGAATCCTTTTCAGCCCTATCTCTTATCTCCAGCCGCATGGGCCTTTCTAGAAGGTCTTGGCCAGCCTAAAAAGGGCTGGAACACTTCCTCTAAGGGCCCACGAAGTCCTATGGTCGGCACACGTCTCCCGAGGGTCCTCCGGCACCCTCCCGGCACTCCCGGTACACTACCGATGAGCCCGAAAACCTTCCAGTGATCAAAACTGGACTTCCTATATATCAATCTTTACCTCCGGACCATTCCGGAGCTCCTCGTGACATCCAGGATCTCATCCGGGACTCCGAAAAACTTTCGGTAATCACGTATGCCATTTTCCTATAACCCTAGCGTCATCAAACCTTAAGTGTGTAGACCCTACGGGTTCGGGAGACATGTAGACATGACCGAGACACCTTCCCGGTCAATAACCAATAGCGGGATCTGGATACCCATGTTGGCTCCCACATGCTCCACGATGATCTCATCGTATGAACCACGCTATCGGGGATTCAATCAATCCCGTATAAAATTCCCTTTGTCTATCGGTATGATACTTGCCCGAGATTCGATCATCGGTATCTCTATACCTTGTTCAATCTCGTTACCGGCAAGTCTCTTTACTAGTTCCGTAATACATCATCCCGTGACTAACTCCCCAGTCACATTGAGCTCATTATGATGATGTCTTACCGAGTGGGCCCAGAGATACCTCTCCGTCACACGGAGTGACAAATCCCAGTCTCGATTCGTGCCAACCCAACAGACACTTTCAGAGATACCCGTAGTGCACCTTTATAGCCACCCAGTTACGTTGTGACGTTTGGCACACCCAAAGCATTCCTACGGTATCCGGGAGTTGCACAATCTCATGGTCTAAGGAAACGATACTTGACATTGAAAAGCTTTAGCAAACAAACTACACGATCTTGTCCTATGCTTAGGATTGGGTCTTGTCCATCACATCATTCTCCTAATGATGTGATCCCGTTATCAACGACATCCAATGTCCATGGCTATGAAACCGTGACCATCTATTGATCAACGAGCTAGTCAACTAGAGGCTCACTAGGGACATGTTGTGGTCTATGTATTCACACATGTATTACGGTTTCCAGTTAACACAGTTATAGCATGAACAATAGACAATTATCATGAACAAGGAAATACAATAATAAACATTTTATTATTGCCTCTAGGGCATATTTCCAACAATAATGAGCTCAATGTGACTAAGGAGTTATCCACGGGATGATGTGTTACGGAACGAGTAAACAGACTTGCTGGTAACGAGATTGAATAAGGTATAGGGATACCGACGATCGAATCTCGGGCAAGTGTCATACCGGTAGACAAAGGGAATTGTATACGGGATTGATCGAATCCCGACATCGTGGTTCATCCGATGAGATCATTGTGGAGCATGTGGGAGCCAACATGGGTATCCAGATCCCGCTATTGGTTATTGACCATAGAGGTGTCTCGATGATGTCTACATGCCTCCCAAACCCGTAGGGTCTACACACTTAAGGTTCGATGACGCTAGGGTCATATGGAAATTGTGTACCTGGTTACCGAAGGTTGTTTGGAGTCCCGGATGAGATCCCGAATGTCACGAGGAGGTCCGGAATGGTCCGGAGGTAAATAATAATATATAGGCAGTGAGGATTTGGTTACCGAAAGTGTTCCGGGCATCACCGGTAATGTACCGGGACCACCGGAAGGGTTCTGGGGGTCCACCAGGAGGGGCCAGCGGCCCCAGAGGCCTGCATGGGCCGAGAGTGGGAAGGTACTGGCCCATGAGTGGGCTGGTGCGCCTCCCACCAAGGCCCAAGGCGCAGCTAGGAGGAGATGGGGCAAACCGTAGGCATAGAAGGGCCCTCGGCCCACCCTAGGGCGTGCCCCCTCTCCCTCTCTTGGTCGCCGGCACTCCCCCATCTAGGGCTGCCATGACCCCTAGGGTGGGATGCCTAAAGGGGGCGCACCCTCCTCCCCTCCTCCTATATATAGTGAGGGTTTTGGGGCTGCCAATAATGCAACTCTCTCTCTCTCTCTCCCTCTCTCTCTCTCGGCGCAGCCCTACCTCTCCACCTCCTCGTCATCTGTAGTATTTGGTGAAGCCCTGTCGGAGTACCGTGCTGCTCCACCACCACCACGCCGTCGTTCTACTGTTGTAGTTGTCTTCCCCAACCTCTCCCTCCTCCTTGCTGGATCAAGGCGCGGGAGACGTCACCGGGCTGCACGTGTGTTGAACGCAGAGGCGTCGTTGTTCGGCGCTTAGATCGGAATCGACCGCGATCTGAATCACTACGAGTACGACTCCACCAACCGCGTTCTTGTAACGCTTCCGCTTTGCGATCTTCAAAGGTATGAAGATGCACGCCCCCCACTTGTTGCTGGTTTCTCCATAGATTGATCTTGGTGATGCGTAGGAAAATTTTGATTTACTACTACGATCCCCAATAGTGGCATCATGAGCCAGGTGTATGTGTAGAATCTATGCACGAGTAGAACACAAGTTGTTGTGGGCGTCGATTTTGTAAATTTTCTTGCCGTTACTAGTCTTATATTGATTCGGCGGCATTGTGGGATGAAGCGGCTCGGACCAACCTTACACGTACGCTTACGTGAGACCGGTTCCACCAAAGATGCACTAGTTGCATAAGGTGGCTGGCGGGTGTCTGTCTCTCCCACTTTAGTCGGATCAGATTCGATGAAAAGGGTCTTATGAAGGGTAAATAGAAATTGGCATATCACGTTGTGGTTTATGCGTAGGTAAGAAACGTTCTTGCTAGAAACCTATAACAACCACGTAAAAACTTGCAACAACAATTAGAGGACGTCTAACTTGTTTTTGCAGCATATGCCGTATGATGTGATCTGGCCAAAGGATGTGATGTGATATATGTGATATATGAGATTGGTCATGTTCTTGTAATAGGATTCACGACTTGCATTTCGATGAGTATGACAACCGGCAAGAGCCATAGGAGTTGTCTTAATTTATTGTATGAGATGCAACGTCATGTGATTACTTTACTTTATTGCTAAACCATTAGCTATAGTAGTAGAAGTAATAGTTGGCAAGACGACTTTCGCAGAGACACAATGATGGAGATCATGGTGTCATGCTGGTGACAATGATGATCATGGTGCCCCGATGATGTGCTGGGAGACGTAGTAGTAAATCAAATTTTTTCCTACGATCACGAAGATCCATCTATGGAGAAACCAACAACGATTAAGGGGAGAGTGCATCTTCATACCTTGTTTCCATGCGAACCATGCCTCATGGGCAAGATGACCAAGACTCCGTTCTCCGGAACAATGGAGCGAGCAACTGACTTGTTGGAGATAATACATAGCGATGTATGCGGTCCAATGAGTGTCGAGGCTCGGGGTGGCTACCGTTATGTTCTCACCCTCACTGATGACTTGAGCAGATATGGGTATGTCTACTTAATGAAACCCAAGTCTAAAACCTTTGAAAGGTTCAAGGAATTTCAGAGTGAGGTAGAGAATCAACGTGACAGGAAAATAAAGTGCCTACGATCGGATCGTGGCGGAGAATATTTAAGTCATGAGTTTGGCACGCACCTAAGGAAATGTGGAATTGTTTCTCAACTCATGCTGCCTGGCACACCTCAGTGAAATGGTGTGTCTGAAAGTCGTAATCGCACTCTATTGGATATGGTGCGATCTATGATGTCTCTTACCGACTTACCGCTATCATTTTGGGGATATGCATTAGAGACTGCCGCCTTCACTTTAAATAGGGCACCGTCAAAGTCCGTTGAGATGACACCATATGAATTATGGTTTGGAAAGAAACCTAAGTTGTTGTTTCTAAAAGTTTGGGGATGCGATGCTTATGTGAAGAAACTTCAACCTGAGAAGCTCGAACCCATAGCAGAAAGTGCGTCTTCATAGGATACCGCAAAGAAACTATTGGGTATACCTTCTACCTCAGATCCGAAGGCAAAGTCTTTGTTGCCAAGAATGGATCCTTTCTTGAGAAAGAGTTTCTCTCAAAAGAAGTAAGTGGGAGGAAAATAGAACTTCATGAGGTAACTGTACCTCCACTCGAACCGGAGAGTAGCGCAGCGCAGGAAGTTGTTTCTGTGGAGCCTGCACTGGCTGGAGAGGAAGGTAATGATGATGATCATGAAACTTTAGATCAAGTTACTATTGAACATTCCGCACCAGAGTGGTATGGCAACACTGTCCTGGCGATCATGTTGTTGGACAATGGTGAACCTTCGAACTATGAAGAGGCGATGGCGGGCCCAGATTCCAACAAATGGCTTGAAGCCATGAAATCCGAGATAGGATCCATCTATGAGAACAAAATGTGGACTTTGGTGGACTTGCCTGATGATAAGCGAGCCATTGAAAATAAATGGATCTTTAAGAAGAAGGCTGACGCGGATGGTAATGTGACCGTCTATAAGGCTCGGCTTGTCGCTAAGGGTTATCGACAAGTTCAAGGAGTTGACTACGATGAGACTTTCTCACCCATAGCGATGCTGAGGTCTGTCTGAATCATGTTAGCAATTGACGCATTTTATGATTATGAGATCTGGCAAATGGACATCAAAACGACATTTCTTAATGGCTTCCTTAAGGAAGAACTGTATATGATGCAGCCGGAAGGTTTTGTCGATCCTAAATATGCTAACAAAGTATGAAAGCTCCAGCACTCCATCTATGGGCTGGTGCAAGCATCTCGGAGTTGGAACATTTGCTTTAATGAGGTGATTAAATCATTTGGGTTTATACAGGTTTATGGAGAACCCTGTATTTACAAGAAAGTGAGTGGGAGCTCTGTAGCATTTCTCATATTATATGTGGATAACATATTGTTGATGGGAAATGATATAGAACTTTTGGAAAGTGTATAGGCCTACTTGAATAAATGTTTTTCAATGAAGGACCTTGGAGAAGCTGCTTACATATTAGGTATTAAGATCTATAGAGATAGATCGAAATGCCTCATAGGTCTTTCACAAAGCACATACCTTGACAAGATATTGAAGAAGTTCAATATGGATCAGTCCAAGAAGGGGTTCTTGCCTGTGTTACAGGGTGTGAGATTGAGTACGACTCAATGCTGGGCCACGGCAAAGGATAGAGAAGAGATGAGTGTCATCCCCTATGGTTTAGCCATAGGCTCTATTGTGTATGCCATGCTGTGTACCACACCTGATGTGAACCTTGCCATAAGTTTGGTAGGGAGGTACCAAAGTGATCTTGAAGCGGAACACTGGATAGCGGTCAAGAATATCCAGAAGTACCTGAAAAGGACAAAGGACATGTTTCTCGTATATGAAGGTGCCAAAGAGCTCGCCATAAAGGGTTACATTGATGCTAGCTTCGACACAGATACGGACGACTCCAAGTCACAAACTGGATACATGTCTATTTTGAACGGAGGGGCAGTCAGCTGGTGCAGCAGCAAGCAAAGCGTCGTGGCGGCATCTACATATGAAGCGGAATACATAGCTGCTTTGGAAGCAACAAAGGAAGGAGTCTGGATGAAGGAGTTCATCACCGACCTAGGAGTGATTCCCAATGCGTCAGGCCCGATGACTCTATTTTGTGACAACACTGGAGCTATTGCCCTTGCGATGCAGCCCAGGTTTCACAAGAAGACAAGACACATCAAGCGCCGCTTCAACTCCATCCGTGATTACATTTAGGAGGGAGATATAGATATTTGTAAAGTACATACCGATCTGAATGTCGCAGATCCGTTGACTAAACCTCTCTCATGAGCGAAACATGATCAACACTAGAACTCTATGGGTGTTCGATTCATCACAATGTAACTAGATTATTGACTCTAGTGCAAGTGGGAGACTGTTGGAAATATGCCATAGAGGCAATAATAAAATGGTTATTATTTTATTTCCTTGTTCATGATAATTGTCTATTGTTCATGCTATAATTGTATAACTGGAAACCGTAATACATGTGTGAATACATAGACCACCACATGTCCCTAGTGAGCCTCTAGTTGGCTAGCTCGTTGATCAATAGATGGTCACGGTTTCATGACCATGGACATTGGATGTCATTGATAACGGGATCACATAATTAGGAGAATGATGTGATGGACAAGACCCAATCCACAAGATCGTGTAGTTCGTCTGCTAAAGCTTTTCCAATGTCAAGTATCGCTTCCTTAGACCATGAGATTGTGCAACTCGCGGATACCTTAGGAATGCTTTGGGTGTGCCAACCGTCACAACGTAACTGGGTGGCTATAAAGGTGCACTACGGGTATCTCCGAAAGTGTCTGTTGGGTTGGCACGAATCGAGACTGGGATTTGTCACTCCATATGACAGAGAGGTATCTCTGGGTCCACTCGGTAAGACATCATCATAATGAGCTCAATGTGACTAAGGAGTTAGCCACGGGATGATGTGTTACAAAACGAGTAAAGAGACTTGACGGTAACGAGATTGAACAAGGTATAGGGATACCGACGATCGAATCTCGGGCAAGTATCACACCGGTAGACAAAGGGAATTGTATACGGGATTGATTGAATCCCCGACATCGTGGTTCATCCAATGAGATCATCGTGGAGCATGTGGGAGCCAACATGGGTATCCATATCCCGCTATTGGTTATTTAACGGAGAGGTGTCTCGGTCATGTCTACGTGTCTCCCGAACCCGTAGGGTCTACACACTTAAGGTTCGATGACGCTAGGGTTATAGGGAAATAGTGTACATGGTTACCGAAGGTTGTTCGGAGTCCCATATAAGATCCCTGACGTCACGAGGAGTTCCAGAACGGTCCGGAGGTAAAGATTCATATGTAGGAAGTGAGGTTTTGGTCACCGGAAGAGTTTCGGGCATCACCGGTAATGTACCGGGACCACCGGAAGGGTTCTGGGGGTCCACCAAGTGGGGCCACCGGCACCGGAGGGCTGCATGGGCCACAAGTGGGAGGGAACCGGCCCTAGGTGGGCTGGTGAACCCCCACAAGGGGCCCAAGGCTAAGCTTGAGGTGGGAGGGGGCAAACCCTAGAGGCAGATGGGCCCTAGGTCCACCTAGGGCGCTGCCCCTCCCACTCCCTCCTTGGCCGCCGCCCTAGATTGATCTAGGGTTGGCCGCCGGTCCTGGGGAGGGAACCCTAGGGCTGCCTCCCCCTTCCTCCTCCCCCTATATATATGTGGGGTTTTGGGGGCTACCAGACACACGAGTTCTCTCTCCCACGGCGCAGCCCTACTCCTCCCTCTCCTCGTCCTCTGTAGTGCTCAGCGAAGCTCTGCCGGAGTACCACGCAGCTCCACTGTCACCACGCCATCGTGCTGCCAGAGCTCTCCCTCAACATATCCTTCCTCCTTGCTGGATCAAGGCATAGGAGACGTCACCGGGCTGCACGTGTGTTGAACGCGGAGGCGCCATTGGTCGGCGCTTAGATCGGATTCCACCGCGATCTGAATCGCTGCGAGTAGGACTCCACCAACCGCGTTCTTGTAACGCTTCCGCTTAGCGATCTTCAAAGTTATGAAGATGCACTCATCCCCTTACTCGTTACTGGTTTCTCCATAGATGGATCTTGGTGATCGTAGATTTTTTTTGATTTACTACTACGTCTCCCAACAGGAGCTTCTTCGTGCGTTTGACACCAATATGACCAAGGCGGAAGTGCCACATGTAAGTGGGACTATCGTTATCAACCTTACATATTTTGGTACTCACACTATGGACATGTATAACATCACGTTCGAGATTCATTAAAAATAAATCATTGACCAGCGGGGCATGACCATAAAACATTTCTCTCATATAAATAGAAAAACCATTATTCTCATATTTAAATGAGTAGCCATCTCGCATCAAACGAGATCCAGATACAATGTTCATGCTCAAAGCTTGTACTAAATAACAATTATTGAGGTTTAAAACTAATCCTGAAGGTAGATGTAGAGGTAGCGTGCCGACGGCGATCACATCGACCTTGGAACCATTTCTGACGCGCATCGTCACCTCGTCCTTCGCCAGTCTCCGCTTGTTCCGTAGCTCCTGCTTGGAGTTACAAATATGAGCAACTACCCAGGAGCTACTATGAGCGCTGTTTAGGAACACATCAATAACAAGTATATCACATATACCTTCAACGTTGCCGGCCTTCTTATCCGCTAAGTACTTCGGGCAGTTCCGCTTCTAGTGACCGGTACCCTTGCAATAAAAGCACTCCGTCTCTGGCTTGGGTTGTTGGAAATATGCCCTAGAGGCAATAATAAATTGGTTATTATTGTATTTCATGGTTCATGATAATTGTCTATTGTTCATGCTATAATTGTGTTAACCGGAAACCGTAATACATGTGTGAATACATAGACCACAACGTGTCCCTAGTGAGCCTCTAGTTGGCTAGCTCGTTGATCAATAGATGGTCTTGGTTTCATGACCATGGACATTGGATGTCGTTGATAACGGGATCACATCATTAGGAGAATGATGTGATGGACAAGACCCAATCCTAAGCATAGCACAAAGATCGTGTAGTTCGTTTGCTAAAGCTTTTCAATGTCAAGTGTCATTTCCTTAGACCATGAGATTGTGTAACTCCCGGATACCGTAGGAATACTTTGGGTGTGCCAAACGTCACAACGTAACTGGGTGGCTATAAAGGTACGCTACGGGTATCTCCGAAAGTGTCTGTTGGGTTGACACGAATCGAGACTGGGATTTGTCACTCCGTGTGACGGAGAGGTATCTCTGGGCCCACTCGGTAAGACATCATCATTATGAGCTCAATGTGACTAAGGAGTTAGTCATGGGATGATGTATTACAGAACGAGTAAAGAGACTTGCCAGTAACGATATTGAACAAGGTATGGGGATACCGACGATCGAATCTCGGGCAAGTATCATACCGATAGACAAAGGGAATTGAATACGGGATTGATTGAATCCCCGACATCGTGGTTCATCCGATGAGATCATCGTGGAGTACGTGGGAGCCAACATGGGTATCCAGATCCCGCTGTTGGTTATTGGCCGGAGAAGTGTCTCGGTCATGTCTACGTGTCTCTCGAACCCGTAGGGTCTACACACTTAAGGTTCGATGACGCTAGGGTTATAGGGAAAAGGTATACGTGATTACTGAAGGTTGTTCGGAGTCCCGGATGAGATCCCGGACGTCACGAGGAGCTCCGGAATGGTCCGGAGGTAAAGATTGATATATAGGAAGTCCAGTTTCGGTCACCGGAAAGTTTTCGGGCTCATCGGTAGTGTACCGGGAGTGCCGGGAGGGTGCCGGCGGACCCCCGGGAGGGGTGTGACGACCAGAGGAATTCATGGGCTGTTAGATAAAGTGTGTCAGCCCTTATTGGGCTGGGAAATACTTTTGCTAAAGGCCCATGTGGCTGGAGATAAGGAGATAAGGCAAAAAGGATTTAAAAGGAGGAGATCCACCTCCCTTGTGGGAGGTGGACTCTCCCTTTAATTCGGCCGGCCATCTCCTCTTTGGAGTAGAGGCCAAGCCAGCCCTCCACGTCCCTCCTCCTATATATACTTGAGGTTTTGGATGTTTTGAGACAGGATTTGATCTCTCTCTCTCACGGCGAAGCCCTACCTCTCTTCTTCCTCCTCCGCAGCGCTTAGGCGAAGCCCTGTCGGAATACCTTGCTACTCCATCACCACCACGCCGTCGTGCTGCTGTTGGATCCCTTCCCCAACCTCTCCTTCCTCCTTGCTGGATCAAGGTGTTGGAGACGTCACCGGGCTGCACGTGTGTTGAACGCGGAGGTGCCGTCCGTTCGGCACTTGATCGGATCTACCGCGATCTGAATCGCTGCGAGTACGACTCCATCAACCGCGTTCTTGTAACGCTTCCGCTTAGCGATCTTCAAAGGTATGAAGATCCAATCTCTCCCCACTCGTTTGCTGGTTTCTCCATAGATAGATCTTGGTGACACGTAGGAAAATTTTGATTTACTACTACGTCTCCCATCAGTGGCATCAGAGCTAGGTCTATGCGTAGAATCTATGCACGAGTAGAACACAAAGTAGTTGTGGGCGTCGATTTTGTTAATATGCTTGCCGTTACTAGTCTTATCTTGATTCGACGGTATTGTGGGATGAAGCGGCCCGGACCAACCTTACACGTACGCTTACGTGAGACCGGTTCCACCGCCTGACATGCACTAGTTGCATAAGGTGGCTAGCGGGTGTCTGTCTCTCCCACCTTAGTCGGATTGGATTCGATGAAAAGGGTCCTTATGAAGGGTAAATAGCAATTGGCATATCACGTTGTGGTTTTGACGTAGGTAAGAAACGTTCTTGCTAGAAACCTATAGCAACCACGTAAAAACTTGCAACTACAAATTAGAGGATGTCTAACTTGTTTTTGCAGCATATGCCGTGTGATGTGATATGGCCAAAAGGATGTGATGTGATGCATTGTGATGTATGAGATTGATCATGTTCTTGTAATAGGGTTCACGACTTGCATGTCGATGACTATGACAACCGGCAGGAGCCATAGGAGTTGTCTTATATTATTGTATGACCTGCGTGTCAATCATAAACGCCATGTAATTACTTTACTTTATTGCTAAACATTAGCTGTAGTAGTAGAAGTAATAGTTGGCGAGACAACTTCATGAAGACACAATGATGGAGATCATGATGATGGAGATCATGGTGTCGTGCCGGTGACAGTGATGATCATGGTGCCCCGAAGATGGAGATCAAAGGAGCAAGATGATATTGGCCATATCATGTCACTATATTGATTGCATGTGATGTTTATCATGTTTACATCTTATTTGCATAGAACGACGGTAGTAAATAAGATGATCTCTCAATAAAATTTCAAGAAAGGTGTTCACCCTAACTATGCACCGTTGCTAAGGATCGTCGTTCCGAAGCACCACGTGATGATCGGGTGTGATAGGTTCTAACGTTCGCATACAACGGGTGTAAGCCAGATTTACACATGCGAAACACTTAGGTTGACTTGACGAGCCTAGCATGTACAGACATGGCCTCGGAACACGGAGGACCGAAAGGTCGAACATGAGTCGTATAGAAGATACGATCAACATAGAGATGTTCACCATGGATGACTAGTCCGTCTCACGTGATGATCGGACACGGGCTAGTTGACATGGATCATGTATCACTTGGAAGACTAGAGAGATGTCTATGTAAGTGGGAGTTCATTAATAATTTGATTAAATGAACTTAGTTATCATGAACTTAGTCTAAAAATGTCCTTGCAAATTATGTCGTAGATAGCACGCGCTGTAGCTCCACAGTTTTATTGATACAATCCTAGAGAAAAGTAAGTTGAAAGTTGATGGTAGCAATAATGCGGACTGGGTCCGTGATCTGAGGATTGTCCTCATTGCTGCATGGAAAGCTTATGTTTTTGATGTACCGCTAACTGCACCACTCCCTCAAGCGTTGTCTGTAGATGTTGTGAACATATGACAGGCACTTTTTGGTGACTACGTGATAGTTCAATGCGTCATGCATTACGGCTTAGAATTGAGGCTCCAAAACGTTTTGAACGTCGCGGAACATATGAGATGTTCTAGGAGCTGAGATTGTGATCTCAGGCTCGTGCCTATGTTGAGAGGTATGAGACCTCCAACAAGATTCTTTGTCTGCAAGATAAAGGAGAATAGCTTAATCGGTGAGCGTGAGCTCAGATTGTCTGGGTGCTACAATCACTTGAATCAAGTGGGAGTTAATCTTCCAGATGAGATAGTGATTAATGCAGTTCTCCAAGTCACTGCCACCAATCTACTAGAGCTTCGTGATGAACTATAACATGCCAGGGATGGATAAGATGATCCTTGAGTTGTTCGTGATGTTTGACACCACGAAGGTAGAAATCAAGAAGGAGCATCAAGTGTTGATGGTTAAGTGAAACCACTAGTTTCAAAAGGGGCAAGGGCAAGAAGGGAAAACTTCAAGAATGGCAAGCCAGTTGTTGCTCTAGTGAAGAAATCCAAGGTTGAGCCCGAACCCGAGACTAAGTGCTTCTGTTATGAGGAGAATGTTCGCTGAAGCGGAAAAACCCTAGATTCTTGGTAGATAAGAAGGCTGGTAATGTCAATGGAGGTATATTTGATATACGTGTTAGTGATGTGTACCTTGCTGGTATTCCTAGTAGCACCTGGGTATTGGATACCGGTTCGGTTGCTAAGTGCTAGCAACTCGAAATAAAAGCTACGGAATAAACGGAGACTAGCTAGGTGAAAGGTGACGATGTGTGTTGGAAGTATTTCCAAGATTGATGTGATCACCATCGCACGCTCTCTCTACCTTCGAGATTTGTGATAAACCTAAATAAATGTTATTTGGTGTTTGCGTTGAGCATGAACGTGATTAGATCATGATTAGTGCAATACGGTTATTCATATAAGTTAGAGAATAATGGTTATTCTATTTACATGGATAATGCCTTCAATGGTCATGCACCCACTCGGAATGGTTTATCGAATCATGATCGTAGTAGTACACATGTTCATAACGTTGGTACCAAAAAAAAAAATATATATAAAGGTAATAATGATAGTACCACATACTTGTGGCACTGCCGCTAAATGTCATATTGGTATAAATCGCATGAAGAAACTCCATGATGATGGATTTTTGACTCACTCGATTTCGAATCGGTTGAGACATGCGAGCCATGCCTCTTGGGCAAGATGACTGAGACCCCTTCATCCAATATGATGGAGCGGGCAAGTGGCTTATTGGAAATAATACATGTTGATGTATGTGGTCCAATGAGTGTTGAAACACACAGTGGATATTGTTGTTTTTCTTTACCTTCACTGATGATTTGAGTAAATATGGGGATATTTACTTAATGAAACACGAATCTGAAATGTTTGAAAGGTTCAAGGAGTTTCAGAGTGAAGTTAAAGATCATCGTGACAAGAAGATAAATGTCTATGATATGATCATGGAGGTGAATATCTAAGTTACGAGTTTGGTATGCAATTTTAGACAATGTGGAAATTGTTTCACAGCTCACGCCTCCTGGAACACCATAGTGTGATGGTGTGTTCGAACGTCGTAGTCGTGCTCTATTGGATATAGTGAGTACTATGATGTCTCTTATCGTTTTACCACTATCATTATGGGGTTATGCATTAAAGACAAATCCATTCACTTTAATAGGGCACCATCTAAGTCTGTTGAGATGACACCGTGAGAATTATGGTTTGACAGAAGCCTAAGCTGTCATTTCTTAATGTTTGGGGCTGCGACGCTTATGTGAAAATGGGTTTTTCAGCTAGCGAGCTCGAACCCAAAGCAGACAAATGTATCTTCATAGAATACCCTAATGAGACATTGGGTATACCTTCTATTTCAGATCCAAGCGCAAAAGGTGTTTGTTGCTAAGAATGGGTCCTTTCTTGAGAAAGAGTTTCTCTCGAAAGAATTGAGTGGGAGGAAGATAGAACTTGATAACATTGTTGAACCTTTGTTTCAACCAGAGAATAGCGCAACACAGAAAGATGTTTCTGTAGAGCCTACTCAGTTGAAAAGGAAGTTAATGATGATGATCATGAAGCTTCGGATCAAGTCACTATCGAACCTCGTAGGTCGACAAGGACACGTACTGCTCCTGAGTAGTACGACAACCCTGTCTTGGAAATCATGTTGTTGGACAACGATGAACCTACGAACTATGGAGAAGCGATGGTGGGCCCGGATTCCAACAAATGGCTAGGAGCCATGAAATCCGAGAAAGGATCCATGTATGAAAACCAAGTATGGACTTTGGTAGACTTGCCTGTTGAATGGCGGGTCATTGAGTACAAATGGACCTTTGAGATAATCATAGACGCTAATGGTGAAATGTCACCGTTTATAAAGCTCGACTTGTCGCAAAGAAGTTTCCGCCAAGTTCAAGGAGTTGAATGTGATGAGATTGTCTCATCTGTAGCGATGCTAAAAGTCTATTAAAATTTTGTTAGCAGTTGCTGCATTTTTCGATTATGAAATCTGGCAGATGGATGACAAAACAAGGTTTCCGTAATGGTTTCTGTGAGGAAGAGTTGTATGTGATACAACCAGAATGTTTTGTCAATCCTAAGGATGCTAATAATATGCAAACTCCAGCGATCCTTCTATGGACTGGAGCAAGAATCTCGGAGTTGGAATATATGCTTTGATGAGGTGATCAAAGTGTTTAAGTTTATACAAAGTTTATGAGAAACTTGTATTTGCAAGAAAGTGAGTGGGAGCACTATAGAATTTCTTATAAGAATATGTAGTTGACATATTATTGATCGGAAATGATGTAGAATTTCTGGAAGAGCATGAAGGGTTGTTTGAAAAGAGTTTTTTCAAAGGAAGACCCAGATAAAGCTACTATTTTATTGAGCATCAAGATCTATAGGGATAGATCAATTCGCTTGATAAGTTTTTTCGACGAAGACATACCTTGACAAGTTTTTGAAGGAGTTCAAAATAGATGGGTCAAAGAAGGAGTTCTTGACTGTATTGTAAGGTGTGAAATTGAGTAAGACTCAATACCCGACCACGGCAGAAGATAAAGAAAAGATGAGTGTCATCTCCTATGCTTTAGCCATAGGCTCTATATAGTATGCCATGCTGTGTACCGCACCTATGTGTGCCTTGCCATGAGTCTGTCAAGGGGTACAAGAGTAATCCAAGAGTGGATCACTGGACAACGGTCAAAGTTATCCTTAGTAACTTGAGAACTAAGGAAATATTTCTCGATTATGGAGGTGATAAAGAGTTCATCGTAAAGGGTTACGATGATGCAAGCTTTAACTCCAATCCGGATGACTCTTAGTAGAAATCTGGCTACGTATAGTGGAGCAGCCATTTGGAATAGCTCCAAGTGGAGCGTGGGAGCAGTATCTACAAATATGAAATGGAAAGTTCGCAAAGGTACACACGGATCTGAATGTCGCAGACCCGCTGACTAAAAACCTCTTTCACGAGCAGAACATGAACAAACCCCAGAACTTATTCGGTGTTAATCACATGATGATATGATCACATGGTGATGTAAGTGTTAATCACATGGTGATGTGAACTAGATTATTGACTCTAGTGCAAGTGGGAGACTGTTGGAAATATGCCCTAGAGGCAATAATAAATTGGTTATTATTGTATTTCATGGTTCATGATAATTGTCTATTGTTCATGCTATAATTGTGTTAACCGGAAACCGTAATACATGTGTGAATACATAGACCACAACGTGTCCCTAGTGAGCCTCTAGTTGGCTAGCTCGTTGATCAATAGATGGTCTCGGTTTCATGACCATGGACATTGGATGTCGTTGATAACGGGATCACATCATTAGGAGAATGATGTGATGGACAAGACCCAATCCTAAGCATAGCACAAAGATCGTGTAGTTCGTTTGCTAAAGCTTTTCAATGTCAAGTGTCATTTCCTTAGACCATGAGATTGTGTAACTCCCGGATACCGTAGGAATACTTTGGGTGTGCCAAACGTCACAACGTAACTGGGTGGCTATAAAGGTACGCTACGGGTATCTCCGAAAGTGTCTGTTGGGTTGACACGAATCGAGACTGGGATTTGTCACTCCGTGTGACGGAGAGGTATCTCTGGGCCCACTCGGTAAGACATCATCATTATGAGCTCAATGTGACTAAGGAGTTAGTCACGGGATGATGTATTACGGAACGAGTAAAGAGACTTGCCAGTAACGAGATTGAACAAGGTATGGGGATACCGACGATCGAATCTCGGGCAAGTATCATACCGATAGACAAAGGGAATTGAATACGGGATTGATTGAATCCCCGACATCGTGGTTCATCCAATGAGATCATCGTGGAGTACGTGGGAGCCAACATGGGTATCCAGATCCCGCTGTTGGTTATTGGCCGGAGAAGTGTCTCGGTCATGTCTACGTGTCTCCCGAACCCGTAGGGTCTACACACTTAAGGTTCGATGACGCTAGGGTTATAGGGAAAAGGTATACGTGATTACCGAAGGTTGTTCGGAGTCCCGGATGAGATCCCGGACGTCACGAGGAGCTCCGGAATGGTCCGGAGGTAAAGATTGATATATAGGAAGTCCAGTTTCGGTCACCGGAATGTTTTCGGGCTCATCGGTAGTGTACCGGGAGTGCCGGGAGGGTGCCGGAGGACCCCCGGGAGGGGTGTGACGACCAGAGGACTTCATGGGCTGTTAGATAAAGTGTGTCAGCCCTTATTGGGCTGGGAAATACTTTTGCTAAAGGCCCATGTGGCTGGAGATAAGGAGATAAGGCAAAAAGGATTTAAAAGGAGGAGATCCACCTCCCTTGTGGGAGGTGGACTCTCCCTTTAATTCGGCCGGCCATCTCCTCTTTGGAGTAGAGGCCAAGCCAGCCCTCCACGTCCCTCCTCCTATATATACTTGAGGTTTTGGATGTTTTGAGACAGGATTTGATCTCTCTCTCTCACGGCGAAGCCCTACCTCTCTTCTTCCTCCTCCGCAGCGCTTAGGCGAAGCCCTGTCGGAATACCTTGCTACTCCATCACCACCACGCCGTCGTGCTGCTGTTGGATCCCTTCCCCAACCTCTCCTTCCTCCTTGCTGGATCAAGGTGTTGGAGACGTCACCGGGCTGCACGTGTGTTGAACGTGGAGGTGCCGTCCGTTCGGCACTTGATCGGATCTACCGCGATCTGAATCGCTGCGAGTACGACTCCATCAACCGCGTTCTTGTAACGCTTCCGCTTAGCGATCTTCAAAGGTATGAAGATCCAATCTCTCCCCACTCGTTTGCTGGTTTCTCCATAGATAGATCTTGGTGACACGTAGGAAAATTTTGATTTACTACTACGTCTCCCATCATGGGTCCATGCTTGTTCTTCTTCCCAGCAACTTGCTTACCAGGCGCGGCAATGGCTTTGCCGTCCTTCTTGAAGTTCTTCTCACCCTCGCCTTTCTTGAAACTAGTTGTCTTATTCACCATCAACACTTGATGCTCCTTTTTTGATCTCAACCTCCGTTGATTTTAGCATCGAGTAGAATGGACTTCTCCATACCCTGCATGTTATAGTTCATCACAAAGCTCTTGTAGCTAGGTGGAAGCGACTGGAGGATATTGTCAATGACTGAGTCATCCGGGAGATTAACTCCCAGCTGAATCAAGAGGTTGTGCAACCCAGACATTTTGAGTATGTGCTCACTGACAGAACTATTTTCCTCCATCTTACAACTGAAGAACTTGTCGGAGACATCATATCTCTCGACCCGGGCATGAGCTTGGAAAACCAGTTTCAGCTCTTGGAACATCTCATATGCTCCGTGTTGCTCAAAATGCTTTTGGAGCCCCGGTTCTAAACTTTAAAGCATGCCGCAATGAACAAGGGAGTAATCATCGCAATGTGACTGCCAAGCGTTCATAACGTCTTGATCTGTTGGGAAAATGGGTGCGTCACCTAGCGGTGCATCAAGGACATACAATCTTTTGGAAGCTATGAGGATAATCCTCAAGCCACGGACCCAATCCGCATAGTTGCTTCCATCATCTTTCAGTTTGGTTTTCTCTAGGAACGTGTTGAAGTTGACGGTGACATTAGCGTTGTCCATTGGATCTACAATATAGATTGTAAAGACAATTTTGAGACTAAGTTCATGATAATTAAGTTCACATAATCAAATTATTTAATGAACTCCCCCTTAGATAGACATCTCTGTAGTCATCCAAGTGACACATGATCCACGTCGACTAGCCCGTGTCCGATCATCACGTGAGACAGACTAGTCATGTTGGAAATATGCCCTAGAGGAAATACTAAATTAGTTATTATCATATTTCCTTGTTCATGATAATCGTTTATTATCCATGCTATAATTGTATTGATCGGAAACTCAGATACATGTGTGGATACATAGACAACACCATGTCCCTAGTATGCCTCTAATAGACTAGCTCGTTGATCAAAGATGGCTAAGGTTTCCTAGACATTGACATGAGATGTCATTTGATAACGGGATCACATCATTAGGAGAATGATGGGATGGACAAGACCAAAACTACAAACGTAGCATATGATTGTGTCAGCTTATTGCTACTGTTTTCTGCATGTCAAGTATCTGTTCCTATGACCATGAGATCATGCAACTCACTAACACCGGAGGAGTGCCTTGTGTGTATCGAACGTCGCAACATAACTGGATGACTATAAAGGTGCTCTATAGGTATCTCCGAGGGTGTCTGTTGGGTTGGCATGGATCAAGACTGGGATTTGTTACTCCATGTGACGGAGAGGTAACTGGAGGCCCACTCGGTAATACAACATCACCATAAGCCTTGCAAGCAATGTGACTAAGTGTTAGTCACGAGATCTTGTATTACGAAACGAGTAAAGAGACTTGCTGGTAACGAGGTTGAACTAGGTATGGAGATACCGACGATCGAATCTCGAGCAAGTAAGATATCGAAGAACAAAGGGAACATCATACGGGATTAACTGAATCTTTGACATAGAGGTTCGACCGATAAAGATCTTCGTAGAATATGTAGGAACCAATATGGGCATCCAGGTCCCGCTATTGGTTATTGACCGTAGAGGTGTCTCGGTCATCTCTACATAGTTCTTGAACCCGCAGGGTCTGCACACTTAAGGTTCGGTGACGTTTCAGTAGTATAGAGTTATGTATGGTGGTGACCAAAGGTTGTTCGGTGTCTCGGATGAGATCCCGGACGTCACGAGGAGCTCCGCAATGGTCCGGAGGTAAAGATTGATATATAGGAAGTCATGTTTTGGTTGCCAGAAAAGTTTCGAGCTCATCGGTAGTGTACCGGGAGTGCCGGTAGTGTATCGTGGGACCATCGGGAGAGGTATTTCGACCCAAGAGTCTACATGGGCTGTTGGAGGAGGTAAACCAGCCCCTGGTGGGCTGGCCGAAGCCTCCTCTAAGGGCCCATGCGGCTGGAGTGGTTTGAGAAGGAAAAAATCCAAAGGTGGAGAGGTGGAAAGAGTTTCCAAGTGGAAAGGAGGAATCCTACTCCTAATAGGATTGGAGTAGGACTCCTCCACCTCCAATTTCGACCAAACCTTGAGGGTTTGAGGCTGCCTCCTCCCCTCCCTCCCTCCTATATATACTAGAGGATTTAGAGGAAAAAGCTGTAGCGACCCGACCTGAGAGGTCGAATCTCCGGTGTTTCTGTACCATCCCAAGAGCATGCTAGTACACACGCGGTACATAAATGTATATATCAAAGGGAAATCACACAGCATTAAATAATCGAAATCTCATATCGAGTCTTTTCTTACAATAAGGATTACAATAAAGTGGCTGAAGGGCAACTCATGAGATAAACTAAACCAAAAACTTGCAGAAGCTCCATAGGTAGTTGAGTCCATCTGACTCCAAGGGCATCTCACCGAGCGTAGAGCGTATCCTCACTCCTGGTCAGAAAAGTACTCTGCAACATGATACGTTGCAACCGTGTAGTTCAGCATATTGAATATGCCGGCAATGTCACAAAAGAGGGGGTAAAGTAATCATCTATTCTATATGCATATATGGCAGGTGGGGGTTAGTAAGTTTTTGCATAAAGCCAATTTTTTTCCTACAACATCAGAGGGCAAAGGCATAATTACTACAATGTTGATTGATTAATGAGATGGTTCCACCAACAATTTCTCATACCCAAGTTGACATTAATAACCCACATCAATATAATTAATTGTGTTGAGAGTTCTAGATAATTTCAGTTCCTTTGGCTCAAACTGTCCATGACCGTGGACACGACTAATCGATTAGGTTTGGGTACTCTGTAGAGTTTTGAACACGTTCCCCACAAGATTTGATCGCGTCCGTTGGATTTCTCGCACTTCATGGTGTTTGAGAAACAGATGACCAAAACATGGTCTTCTAAAGGGTTTCCCCGAGACTCTGTCGGTGCCCATCCTTTCCTACCGTTCTTCTACATCTCGTAGCATCGCCTGTCCAGGGTCACCACGATATCCAACCAAGCCAGAGCCCATAATGGCTTGTCGCTGTGCAGGTAAGCCTTGGGTCTTGAAGCATCCATCCATCTCTTTAGGCCTGGGTGGACCTTTCCGCATGAATACTGGCACTTCTCCAGCATCATCTAGGCTAACCACTAGTTTCTCCAGGGCGCCGTTCAACCATCATCCACCCAGAGGTATGTTGAAAACTCGGAGTCTTGAAGACTTGATCATCATGTAGGTCTTGATAATATTAACTCACAACTCTCATGAATCACACAACCAACCCCGTCTACTAATAGCATAGCAAAAATGTAAAACAATGTTTCCCGGGGCCAATGTGTCAAAGGGTTGAGGGGTACCTACCACATGATACTACAACAAGTAACCAAGTTTCCAATTTACCTACTTTGCAATGCAATTGGGGAGATGGAAGAACTAATGCAATAAAACATAGGTATACATGGTCAAAGTGACTTGCCTTGCTGACGACCCTCATAATCAAGTGACTCTAGATAAAAAGCTTCGCACCCCGAATGATCTAACGAATCAAACAAGAGCACACCATAAGCATAAACACAATACAATTCATTCAACAGCAAGGTAAACAATTACCTCAACAAACAAAAGCACAATCAAAGAAGAATCACTTAAAGTGTAAGACTATAAAAAAAATATTGATGTCAAAATCCCTACTAAGACATACAAGTGAATTTTTTTTGAACAACTAGACATTTAGATAACAGAAAATTAAAATACAAAAATTTTATTTTAAAACAGAAAGTATTTCATTATGAAAGTATTGTGCTTAAAGAATTACTACAAAACCTTTTCTAAACAATATACATGGTGAAAACAAGATGAACCTATTCAAACTAGAGTACAAAACAATTTGAAAAACATATTTTATTAACAGAAAAAAATACACCTAATGTTGAATCAACAGAACCTAATGAAAATCTAAAAACAAAAGTTAAACTAATTCAGGTTCAAATTAATTAAAAGTCAATTTAATTAAAATCTATTAAGAACTAAACATATTCTGTTTTGTTAAAAACAGTAACCAAATTCATCCTAAAAATTCTCAAACTATGTAGAATGGTAGGTCTAACTAGTACCAAACAGTGGCAAAAAGATTCACTGAAAAGTATATTTTTAAACTCTAGTTATACAGATTTTAGTAATTTAAACAAATTTGATTAGATTCAACATTTAAAGTTCAAATTTGAAATCTAAGCATACAGACATAAACTATAACCAATTTTTGAACTAATGCAAAAAGAATCAACTAAAACACCAAATATTTTAAAAGATATGATAAAAACAAAAAACAGAATACATTCTGTTTTCTAAAACAGAAAAGAAAAAGAAAAACTTCCGATCGATCGGACAAGGTCTACGTGGCGTGTTGTGATTGGCCACGAGGGCGTGCACGTGAGAGCTAATGAGCGGGCGACCGACAACTAAAGCGTACCGGTTCATTTATTAAACAGATCTAATCTCGCGCGTTGACTACGGATCCGACGGCTACGGGTGGAGGTGGAGGCTTACAGAGAGGGGGTCGGGGTCTCCGGCGAGGTCAATGGCGGCCGATGGTCGGAGATGCTCGGGGACAACGGTGCGGTGGTCGGTGGCGGTGTCTGAAGGCTTGAAACGGCGGCGGCGAGTCTCCGGCGTCGATTGGTGGCGTCAGAGGGGGTTGGGGGTGAGTGTGGTGACGGGCACGAGCTCGGGGACGTTCGGTTGGGTGCCGAACTCCGGTGAGGTTTGGCGCAGCGCTCCGGCGAGGGAAAAGAGGGTTTCGGGGGTGGAATGAAGAGAGGAGAGGTCGGGGCTTTATATAGGAGCGGTGCGATGGTCGGGGAGGGCATGAGGGGCGAGATCCACAGAGAGGGATCTCCGGCGACGGTGGTCGGGCGTGGGGAAGGGGATGACCGCGCTGACGCCGCGGTTGGACGGTGGGTCCTGCGCATCAGTGAGGGTGGGGGCATGGTTAGCGCGTCGGTGGCCCACCCGGAGTGGTTTCGGGAATTAAAGACGGTGGGTCGGCCCGGTTCGGTTTAAATTCTTTTTTTTAATTTCCAGCGCAGTAAAAACTCTTTTAAAGCATTCAAAACATTTCCAAACATAGGAAATACATATCAAAATGATCAGGAGAATTAATGTTATTTAATGAACATTTTTCCTCTGTCATATTGAATATCTTTTTAAAATTTATTTTCAGAAAAATGCCTAATTGATTTTAAATCCTTTTGAGATAAACTTTCAAATAACCCCTGGTTTAATTGCTCAAATATTTCACCAAGATGCCCCTGGTGTGGAGTGTCATGTTACTCCTCTCTTTCTTTGAACATTTCCAAAGTTTTTCAAATAGGTGAAACAAATACATGGGAAAATAGAAATGGCCTTTCAGAATTTCAAAAGAAGCACCTCAACAAAATTCATTACATTCCAACAGAATGATGATGATGCATAGCTATATTTCATAACATTCCAAAATGAAATTTTGGGATGTTACAAACCTACCCACCTTAAGATGAATCTCGCCCTCGAGATTCGGGTTGGCTAGAAAATAGGTGCGGGTGGTTTCTACGAAGATCTTCTTCGCGTTCCCAGGTGGCTTCTTCCTCGGTGTGGTGACTCCACAGAACCTTACAGAAGTTGATGGTCTTGCTTCGGGTAACTCTGTTGGTAGTCTCGAGGATTCTGACAGGCTTGTCCTCATAGGTCAGGTCATTGTCAAGTTGTATGGCCTCTAGGGGCACTGTGTCTCTTAAAGGAATATCAGCCATCTCAGCATGGCATTTCTTCAGCTAGGAAACATGGAAAACATCGTGAACTCCGGACAGTCCTTCCGGCAATTCCATCTTGTATGCAACTTCGCCTCTACATTCCAGAATTTTGTAGGGGCCTATGAATCTGGGTGCTAACTTTCCTTTAACACCAAACCTCTTGATTCCTCGAAGTGGGGACACACGAAGATATGCTCGATCTCCCACTTCATATGTCACCTCCTTGCGTTTGTTATCAGCATAGCTCTTCTGTCGGGATTGAGCTATCTGGAGTCGGTCTCGAATCAGTTTGACCTTCTCTTCAGAATCTCTGATAAGATCTGGACCAAAAAGTTTTTGGTCTCCAACACCATCCCACATCAATGGTGTTCGACACCTTCTTCCGTATAAAGCTTCAAAAGGGGCCATCTTCAGACTGGTCTGATAACTGTTTTTGTATGAGAACTCTGCGTAAGGTAAGTTGTCATCCCAACTGGACCCATAGTCTAGTGTACAAGCTCTCAACATGTCCTCCAGAATCCGATTGACTCTCTTAGTCTGTCCATCGGTCTGCGGATGAAAAGCTGTACTGAACTCCAGTCTTGTACCCAAAGTTTCATGTAGCTGATGCCAAAACTTTGAGGTAAATTGTGTTCCTCTATCTGACACGATACTCCTCGGAACTCCATGCAGACATACGATCCTGGTCATATATATCTTGGCTAACTTAGCACTGGTATAGGTGGTCTTCACTGGAATGAAATGAGCCACCTTGGTCAAACGATCGACCAATACCCAGATGGAGTCATATCCTGAACGGGTCCTAGGTAGTCCTGTGATGAAGTCCATACCAAGCTTATCCCATTTCCACTCGGGTATCGGTAAAGGTTGGAGTAACCCTGCTGGTTTCTGATGTTCCGCCTTTACTCGCTGACAAACATCACATACTGCAACATGTTCGGTAATATCCTTCTTCATACCTGTCCACCAGTAACTTTCCTTCAAATCCAGGTACATCTTGGTGTTGCCTGGGTGTATCGAGTATGGTGAATCATGGGCTTCTTGAAGTATCAACTTCCTGAGCTCTGGGTCATTGGGCACATAGATTCGGTTCTCAAACCATAGAGTACCCTGTTCATCTTCACGAAAGTCTTTAGCCTTTCCTTCCTTCATTCTCTGCTTTATCTTAGCTATCTCCTTGTCCGATTTCTGGGCTTCACGAATTCTTTCGGTCAAGGTGGACTGAATCTCTAGTGTGGCAACAAATCCTTGTGGAACTATCTCTAACCGAAGCTCTCTGAGATCATTGGTTAACTCCTGGGGTAATCCTCCGGCTATGAGTGTGTTCACATAACTCTTCTGACTCAAAGCATCTGCCACAACATTTGCCTTTCCTGGATGGTAATGTAATCTCATGTCATAGTCCTTGATTAACTCTAACCATCTCCTCTGTCTGAGGTTCAACTCCTTTTGCATGAAGATATACTTCAGGCTCTTATGATCAGTGTACACATCACAACTATTTCCGATAAGAAAATGTCTCCAGGTCTTGAGTGCGTGCACTACGGCTGCTAGTTCCAAATCATGGGTGGCATAATTCAACTCATGGGGTCGTAGCTGTCTGGATGCATAAGCTACAACTTTTCCCTCCTGCATGAGTACTCCTCCAAGTCCTTGACGTGATGCGTCACAATAAACCTGGAAGTCCTTCTGAATATTTGGCAGTATCAACACTGGGGCTGTGACCAAACGTTTCTTCAACTCCTGGAAACTGGCCTCACATTCCTCAGTCCAGATATACTTATACTCTTTCTTCAACAGCTCTATCATGGGCTTGGCAATCTTTGAGAAATTCTCAATGAATCTCCGGTAATATCCGGCAAGTCCGAGAAAATTGCGAATCTCTTTAACTGAGGTAGGTGACTTCCACTCAGTGATTGCTTCAACCTTGGCGGGGTCTACTGCTATTCCTTCTCCGGAAATAATGTGTCCAAGGAATCCGACTTCCATCAGCCAAAATTCACATTTACTGAACTTGGCATATAATTGATGCTCTCTAAGCTTCTCCAGAACTAAACGCAAGTGTTCCTTGTGTTCTTCCTCGCTCTTGGAGAATATCAAAATTTCATCGATGAACACCACGACAAACTTGTCCAAATATTCCATAAACACTTTGTTCATCATATTCATGAAGTAGGCAGGAGCATTAGTCAAACCAAAGGACATGACTGTATACTCATATAAGCCATACCTGGTGCTGAAGGCTGTTTTGGGTATATCCTGTTCACGAAATTTCAGTTGGTGATACCCTGATCGAAGATCGATCTTGGAGAATACTTTGGCGCCTACTAGCTGGTCAAACAGGTCATTAATCATCGACAGAGGGTACTTATTCTTGATAGTCACCTCGTTCAATGCACGATAATCGACCACCATCCTCAAGGTTTTATCTTTCTTCTCCACCAAAAGAACTGGGGCTCCCCTAGGTGAAGAACTTGGGCAAATATATCCCTTATCCAATAGCTCCTTAATCTGCTTCTTGGTTTCTACTAAATCATTTGCGGGCATCCGATAGGGTCTCTTGGAAATTGGGGCGGTTCCTGGTAGTAGCTCTATCAGAAACTCTATCTCCCTATCTGGTGGCATGCCTGGTAATTCCTCTAGAAATACATCTGGAAAGTCTTGTACAACCGGCACTTCCTCCTGAACAACTCCTGTGAGGGGGTTTAACCGAGCACTCATCTGTGGGCGTCGGGTTACATACTTAATCCTCTTGTTCTCCGGAGTGGTGAGTGAAATAGACTTGCTGGGGCAATCCAGGTTTCCTTCATACTTGGTCATCCAATCCGTGCCTAGGATTACATCCAATCCCTGGGATTCTAATATGATGAGGTCGGTAGGAAAAACATGGTTTCCTATGTTGAGTTTCAGGGCGTGGCATCCTATCCCTACCATCATCATACCTCCTGGGGAATTGACCTTAATGGGCTGACTAAGGGTTCTGGTGGGTAAACCATACTTTTCCACAACTACCCTTGATATGAATGAATGAGTTGCACCAGAATCAAAAAGTACCATAACTGGACATGAATGCAATAAAAACTTACCAACCACAGTCTCGGGCTGATCATAGACTTCTTCCACATCAAGGTGGTTCACCTGAGCACGAGGAAAAGGATTTGGCTTCTTAGCTGCGGAGTTGCCGTTGTTGTTGCCGTTTCCATTTCCTTGCTTGTTCTGAGGGCATTCAGTGGGATAGTGCCCTGTCTTCTAACACTTGAAACAGGTGATATGGTTCAGATCCTTCTGAGCTGGAGCGGAACGGTGTTGATTGCCATTCGCACTTCCATTACCATTCTTGAAGCTGCCATTGTTGGGACGATTATTCCCATTTCCTCCATGGTTATGGCCTCCATGGGTGTGCACGGGATGAGTGTGTCCTCCATACTTATCGGTCCCTGATCCGGTATTTCCTAAGTACGGGGAGTAGCGGGGCTTCTGATGAGCTCCAGAGGTAGACTTCCCCTGTGCATACTTCCTCTTACGGTTCTCGATTTGCTGCTGCTTCCCCTCCAAGATGAGGGCCTTGTCTACCAGCTCCTGGTAGTTGCTGAAAGTAGCCACCATCAGCTGCACGCTCAACTCATCATTGAGTCCTTCCAAGAACTTCTGTTGTTTGGCTGCATCATCGGCCACATCTCCTGGTGCATAACGAGCCAACGTGCTGAAGTCATCTACATACTGGACCACGGAACGGTTCCCCTGGCGTAAGTTGCAAAACTCACGCTTCTTCAGACTCATGGCTCCAGCTGAGACATGAGCGGTGCGGAAAGCTTGCTTGAACTGCTCCCAAGTCACACCAGTAATGGGGTACGTGGTGCTGTAGTTCTCCCACCATGAAGCTGCTGGTCCCTCCAGTTGATGGGTGGCAAAGCGCACTTTTTCAGCCCCAGTGCATCCTGCGATGGTGAGTTCCCTCTCCATCTTGTGGAGCCAATCATCTGCCACAATGGGCTTAGTGCTGCTGGAGAAAGTTGGGGGATTCAGTCTCAGAAAACGGGTGAGGTTGTCGCCTTGAGGTGGAGGGTGGTTGTTGTGATTGTTGGTCTGGTTCTGAATCAACAGTTGCATCAGGGTGTTCTGCTGATGGAGAAGTTGTGTGTGTTCTGGCGGGAAAGTGAAGTCGGGCTCACGTCGCGGAGGCATCTTGCTGTTTTCAGAGGGGTGAGAATTAGAATAGAACAATGACCTAAAAGGAAATTCACTACCCATATGCAATGCAACAAACATATCACACCAAACACTCATTCATTTATTCAACTCAAGGTTCAAACATCGAGATACAAATCTCCAAATCAAACTAAGCATCGACGTACGCTTTAACGAGAAAAATGAAAATACATGAGGGCATAACTAAAGTTCTCCTCAAAAGTACATGGTGAAGTGGCCTCCTCCGGTGGTGCTCTCCTAATAGTCATCATCGTTGCTGATCAAAGGAGCCATGTCTCCTTCTGGATGAAGATTTTCACCCATGTCCAACTGTTCCTCCATAGTTGCAATGCGAGTGTTCAGCTTATCGATCCTCTCTAAGAAATCCTTCACTTCATACTCATGCTCGTACTTGGCTTCCCGTAGGTCAGCTTCGAGGTCAATCTCGCAGTTCATCAGCCTCTTGATTGTCTTCGTGTCGGCACGTACCCGAAGCTCCAAGGTCCTGGTGTGCATCTCCAAAGTCTGGATATAGGAAAGGGTGGTGTCTTCAGTGGGAGTGGTTATGATATTTCCATTGGCGTCCCTGCGACAAACCACGCTGAGTCCTGGTGAAATGGTTCCACCTCTGTATTCCTCCTGAATACGTCCAAGGGCACGATGAATGGCCATGTCTCTCCCAAGTATCCAGCTGGGTGCCACAAACTTGAAGTCGATGGGTTCCTGACGATTTCCAAAGGTCTTCCCGAGGATGTGCACCTCGAACTTGTAGCGTCCGTCTTGTGGAAAAGACATGATAGGAGTCCCGGTGATGCTTGGCAAAGCAATCCTTACGTCCCTAACGATCCTCATCAGCTCCTTGCCAAAGGGCATCGCCGCGTCAGGCTGACAAAACTCCGTGATCAAAACTGGGATGAAGGTGGCCATCTATAAATTTTGAAATAAATCGGAGGGAATTCAGAAACGAGTAGATAAGAGTATAAGAATTTTAAAGATAAAAGAGAAATAAATCCTAAGTCTTTTCCAATCCTAGAGGTTACGTCCTACGGTCAGCGTGTGCTCTGATACCATTTCTGTAGCGACCCGACCTAAAAGGTCGAATCTCCGGTGTTTCTGTATCATCCCAAGATCATGCCGGTACACACACGGTACATACATGTATATATCAAACCGAAATCACACAACATTAATTAATCGAAATCTCATATCGAGTCCTTTATTACAATAAGGATTACAATAAAGTGGCTGAAAGCCAACTCATGAGATAAACTAAACCAAAAACTTGCGGAAGCTCCATAGGTAGTTGAGTCCATCTGACTCCAAGGGCATCTCACCGAGCGTAGAGCGTATCCTCACTCTTGGTCAGAAAAGTACTCTGCAACATGATACGTTATAGCCGTGTAGGTCAGCATATTGAATATGCCGGCAATGTCACAAAAGAGGGGGTAAAGTAATCATCTATTCTATATGCATATATGGCAGGTGGGGGTAGTAAGCTTTTGCATAAAGCCATTTTTTTCCTACAACAAGAGAGGGCAAAGGCATAATTACTACAATGTTGGTTGATTAATGAGATGGTTCCACCAACCAATTCTCATACCCAAGTTGACATTAATAACCCACATCAATATAATTAATTGTGTTGAGAGTTCCAGATAATTTCAGTTCCTTTGGCTCAAACTGTCCATGACCGTGGACACGGCTAATCGATTAGGTTTGGGTACTCTGCAGAGTTTTGCACACGTTCCCCACAAGATTTGATCGCCTCCGTTGGATTTCTCGCACTTCATGGTGTTTGAGAAACGGATGACCAAAACATGGTCTTCTAAAGGGTTTCCCCGAGACTCTGTCGGTGCCCATCCTTTCCTACCGTTCTTCTACATCTCGTAGCACCGCCTGTCCAGGGTCACCTCGTTATCCAACCAAGCCAGAGCCCATAATGGCTTGTGGCTGTGCAGGTAAGCCTTGGGTCTTGAAGCATCCATCCATCTCTTTGGGCCTGGGTGGACATTTCCGCATGAATACTGGCACTTCTCAAGCATCATTTAGGCTAACCACTGGTTTCTCCAGGGCGTCGTTCAACCATCATCCACCTAGAGGTATGTTGAAAACTCGGAGTCTTGAAGACTTGATCATCATGTAGGTCTTGATATTATTAACTCACAACTCTCATGAATCACACAACCAGCCCTGTTTACTAATACCATAGCAAAAATGTAAAACAACGGGTTGAGGGGCCAATGTGTCAAAGGGTTGAGGGGTACCTACCACATGATACTACAACCAGTAACCAAGTTTCCAATTTACCTACTTTGCAAAATGCAATTGGGGAGATGGAAGAACTAATGCGATAAAACATAGGTATACATGGTCAAGGTGACTTGCCTTGCTGACTATCCTCGTAATCAAGTGACTCTAGATAACAAGCTTCGCACTCCGAATGATCTAACGAATCTAGCAAGAGCACACCATAAGCATACACACAATATAATTCATTCAACAGCAAGGTAAACAATTACGTCAACAAACAAAAGCACAATCAAAGAAGAATCACTTAAAGTGTAAGACTATAAAAAAAATATTGACGTCAAAATCCCTACTAAGACATACAAGTCAAAAAAATTGTTTTGAACAACTAGACATTTAGATAACAAAAAAGTAAAATACAAAATTTTTACTTGAAAACATAAAGTATTTCATTATGAAAGTATTGTGCTAAAAGAATTACTACAAATTTTTTTCTAAACAATATACATGGTGAAAACAAGATGAACCTATTCAAACTAGAGTACAAAACAATTTGAAAAACATATTTTATTAACAGAAAAAAATACACCTAATGTTGAATCAACAGAACCTAATGAAAATCTAAAAACAAAAGTTAAACTAATTCAGGTTCAAATTAATTAAAAGTCAATTTAATTAAAATCTATTAAGTACTAAACAGATTCTGTTTTTGTTAAAAACAGTAATCAAATTCATCCTAAAAATTCTCAAACTATGTAGAATGATAGGTCTAACTAATACCAAATAGTGGCAAAAATATTCACTCAAAAATATATTTTTAAACTGTAGTTATACAGATTTTAGTAATTTAAACAAATTTGATTAGATTTAAAATTTAAAGGTTAAATTTGAAATCTAAGCATACAGACATAAACTGCAACAAATTTTTGAACTAATGCAAAAAGAATCAACTAAAAACACCAAATATTTTAAAAGATATGATAAAAACAAAAAACAGAATACATTCTGTTTTCTAAAACAGAAAAGAAAAAGAAAAACTTCCTATCGATCGGACAGGGTCTACGTGGCGTGCTGTGATTGGCCGCGAGGGCGTGCGCGTGAGAGCTAACGAGCGGGCGACTGACAACTAAAGCGTACCGGTTCACTTATTAAACAGATCTAATCTCGCGCGTTGACTACGGATCCGACGGCTACGGGTGGAGGTGGAGGCTTACAAAGAGGGGTCGGGGTCTCCGGCGAGGTCAACGACGGCCGATGGTCGGAGATGCTCGGGGACGACGGTGCGGTGGTCGGGGGCAGCGTCCGAAGGCTTCAAACGGCGGCGGCAAGTCTCCGGTGTCCATTGGTGGCGTCGGAGGGGGCTGGGGGTGAGTGTGGTGACGGGCACGAGCTCGGGGACGTTCGGTTGGGTGCCGAACTCCGGTGAGGTTTGGCGCAGCGCTCCGACGAGGGAAAATAGGGTTTTGGGGGTGGAACGAAGAGAGGAGTGGTCGGGGCTTTATATAGGAGCGGTGCGGTGGTCGGGGAGGGCACGAGGAGCGAGATCCACGAAGAGGGATCTCCAGCGACGGTGGTCGGGCGTGGGGAAGGGGATGACCGCGCTGACGCCGCGGTCGGACGATGGGTCCCGCGCATCAGTGAGGGTGGGGGCGTCGTTAGCGCATCGGTGGCCGACCCGGAGTGGTTTCGGGAATTAAAGACGGTGGGCCGACCCGGTTCGGTTTAAATTCTTTCTATTTTTAGTTCCAGCGCAGTAAAAACTCTTTTAAAGCATTCAAACCATTTCCAAACATAGGAAATATATATATAAAAATGATCAGGAGAATTAATGCTATTTAATGAACATTTTTCCTCTATCATATTGAATATATTTTTAAAATTTATTTTCAGGAAAATGCCTAATTGATTTTAAATCCTTTTGAGATAAAATTTCAAATAACCCCTGGTTTAATTGCTCAAATATTTCACCAAGATGCCCCTGGTGTGGAGTGTCATGTTACTCCTCTCTTTCTTTGAACATTTCCAAAGGTTTTCAAATAGGTGAAACAAATACATGGGAAAATAGAAATGGCCTTTCAGAATTTCAAAAGAAGCACCTCAACAAAATTCATTACATTCCAACAAAATGATGATGATGCATAGCTATATTTCATAACATTCCAAAATGAAATTTTGGTTGTTACAAAAGCTAACCCTAATAGCCACGTGCTACCTCTCCTGTAGATCGTAGTTTCTCCTCTAGATTGGTTTTCGGCGGTGCTTAGGCGAAGCCCTGCTGGAATTCCTCCACCACCATCGCCGTCGTGCTGCCGGAGAACTCCTCTACCTATCCGCTCCCTCTTGCTGGATCAAGAAGGCGGAGATCGTCATCGAGTTGTACATGTGCTGAATGCGGAGGTGCCGTCCGTTTGGCGCTAGATCGGAAGGACCGTGATCAAGATCACGAGACGGATCGTGATGAGATCACGGGACGGATCGTGATGAGTTCGCTGGATCGTGATTGGATCGTGGGACGGATCGTGATGAGATCGCGGGATGCTCGATGATTTGAATCGCGAAGACATTTGACTACACGAACCGCGTTTCTTGACGCTTCCCGCTTAGCGATCTACAAGGGTATGTAGATCCACTCTCCCTCTCACAGATGCTCATCACCATGGATAAATCTTGCATCTGCGTAGGAAATTTTTTGTTTCCCATGCAACGTTCCCCAACAATGGTATCAGAGCTAGGTCTATGTGTAGATGAGATCTCGAGCAGAACACAAAGAGTTTGTGGGCGTTGATGCTGAGATTGCTTCCTCCCTTGGTCGTGTTTTGGTTCAGCGGTATTGTGGGATGAAGCGGCCCAGACCAACCTTACTCATACGCTTACGAGAGATCGGTTCCATCTACTGACGTGTAACCTCGTTGCACAAAGATGGCTGGCGAGTGCCTGTTTCTCCTACTTTAGTTGGATCGGATTCGACAAAGGCGGTCCTTGAGAAGGTTGAAAAGCAACTTATGTATCACCATTGTGGTTTTTGTGTAGGTGAGAATTGTTCTTGCTAGATACCCGTAGCAGCCACGTAAAACATGCAACAACAATTAGAGGACGTCTAACTTGTTTTTGCAGGGTATGTTGTGATGTGATATGGCGAATTACATGATGAGATATATGTGATGTATGAGATGATCATGTTTTGTATAGAATATCACGGCTTGCATGTCAATGAGTACGGCAATCGACAGGAGCCATAGGGTTGTCTTTAATTATTGTATGACCTGCGTATCAATCATTAAGCGCTATGTAATGCTTTACTTTATCACTAAATGGTAGCAATAGTAGTAGAAGCATGGTGGGCGCGACAACCCCGATGGCGACACGTTGATAGAGATCAAGATGATGGAGATCATGGTGTCATGCCGGTGACGATGGGATCATGCCGGTGCTTTCAAAATGGAGATCAAAAGCACAAGTTCATGGCCATATCATGTCACTTATGATTTGCATGTGATGTTAATCCTTTTATGCACCTTGTTTTGCTTAGGACGACGGTAGCATTATAAGGTGATCCCTCACTTAAATTTCAAGATGAATTGTGTTCTCCCCGAGTGTGCACCGTTGCGAGCTATGCCATCTCCAACAAGATTCTTTGCCTACAAGATGAAGGAGAATAGCTCAATCGTTGAGCATGTGCTCAGATTGTTTGGGTGCTACAATCGCTTTAATCGAGTGGGAGTTGATCTTCCAGATAAGATAGTGATTGATATAGTCTCCAAGTCACTGTCACTAAGCTACTAGAACTTGGTGATGAACTATAAATGCCAAGGATAGAAATAATGATCCCTGAGCTGTTCGCAATGTTTGACACCACGAAGGTAGAAATCAAGAAGGAGCGTCAAGTGTTGATGGTTAGTAAAACCACTAGTTTCGAGAAGGGCAAGGGCAAGGAGGGAAACTTCATGGATGGTAAGTCAGTTGCTGCTCCAGTGAAGCAACCCAAAGTTGAACCCAAACCCGAGACTAAGTGCTTCGATTATGAGGAGAGCGTTCGTTGAAGCGGAACAATCCTAGATACTTGGTAGATAAGAAGGGTGGCAATGTCGACATAAGTATATTTGATATATGTGTTACTGATGTGTACCTTGCTAGTACTCCTAGTAGCACCTGGGTATTGGATACCGGTTCAGTTGCTAAACGTTAGTAACTCGAAATAAAAGCTACGGAATAAACGGAGAACTAGCTAAGGGTGAGGTGACGATGTGTGTTGGAAATGTTTCCAAGGTTGATGTGATCAACATCGCACGCTCTCTCTACCTTCGGATTAGTGACGAACCTAAATAAATGTTATTTGGTGTTTTGCATTGAGCATGAACGTGATTAGATCATGTTTATTGCAACATGGTTATTCATTTAAGTTAGAGAATAATGGTTATTCTGTTTACATGAATAATACCTTCAATGGTCATGCACCCAGTGAGAATGGTTTGTTGAATCTTGATCGTAGTAATACACATGTTCATAACATTGATGCCAAAAGATACAAAGTTAATAATGATAATACCACATACTTGATCGTGGAGGTGAATATCTGAGTTACGAGTTTGGCATATAACTTTAGACAATGTGAAAGTTGTTTCACAACTCAAGCCACCTGGAACACCATAGTGTGATGGTGTGTCCGAACGTCATAGTCGTGCTCTATTGGATATGGTGCGTGCTATGATGTCTCTTATCGTTTTGCTACTATAATTTTGGTGTTATGCACTAGAGACAACTACATTCACTTTAAATAGGGTACCATCTAAATCCGTTGAGATGACACCATATGGTTTGATAGAAACCTAAGCTTTCATTTCTTAATGTTTGGGGATGCAACACTTATGTGAAAAAGGTTTTCACCTAATGAGCTCGAACCCAAAGCGGACAAATGCATCTTCATAGAATACCCTAAGAACAGTTGGGTAAACCTTCTATCTCAAATCCAAGCATAAAGTGTTTGTTGCTAAAACTAGGTCCTTTCTCGAGAAAGAGTTTCTCTAGAGTTTGTCAGTCCTAAGGATGATAAAAGGTGTGCAAGCTTCAGTGATCCTTGTATGAACTGAAGCAAGCATCTCGGAGTTGGAATATACACTTTGATGAGGTGATCAAAGTTTTTGAGTCTATACAAAGTTTATGGGAAACTTGTATTTAAAATAAAGTGAGTGGGAGCACTATAGAATTTCTCATAAGTATATGTGGATGACATATTGTTGATCGGAAATAATGTAGAATTTCTGGAAAGCATGAACGGTTGTTTGAAAAGAGTTTTTCAAAGGAATACCTAGATAAAGCTACATAATTGTTGCGCATCAAGATCTATAGAGATAGATCAAGATGCTTGATGAGACTTTCAACGAGTACATACCTTGACAAGATGTTGAAAGAGTCCAAAATGGATCAGTCAGAGAAAGAGTTCTCGCCTGATTTGTAAGGTGTGAAGTAGAGTGAGACTCAAAACTCAACAACAGCAGAAGAAAGAGAAAGGACGAATGTCGTCCCCTATGCCTTAGCCATAGGATCTGTATAGTATGCCATGCTATGTACCGCACCTGTGTGTGCCTTGCCATGAGTCCATCAAGGGGTACAAGAGTGATCCAGGACTGGATCACAGGACAGCAGTCAATATTATCCTTAGTGACTAAAAAACTAAGGAAATGTTTCTCGATTATGAAGGTGACAAAGGGTACGTCGTAAAGTGTTACGTCGATGCAAGCTTTAACACTAATCCGGATGACTCTTAGTAGCAATCCAGATACATATAGTGGAGCAGCCATTTGGAATAGTACCAAGTGGAGTATGGTAGCAGTGTTTACAGTATGACATAGAGATTTGCAAAGTACACATGGATCGGAATATCGCAGACCCGTTGGCTATAAGACCTCTCTCACATGCAAAGCATGATCGATCGCCAGAACTCATTGGGTGTTAGATTCATAACAATGCGAATCACATGGTGATGTGAACTAGATTATTGACTCTAGTGCAAGTGGGAGACTGGTGGAAATATGCCCTAGAGGCAATAATAAATTAGTTATTATCATATTTCCTTGTTCATGATAATCGTTTATTATCCATGCTATAATTGTATTGATCGAAAACTCAGATACATGTGTGGATACATAGACAACACCATGTCCCTAGTATGCCTCTAATAGACTAGCTCGTTGATCAAAGATGGCTAAGGTTTCCTAGCCATTGACATGAGATGTCATTTGATAACGGGATCACATCATTAGGAGAATGATGGGATGGACAAGACCCAAACTACAAACGTAGCATATGATCGTGTTAGTTTATTGCAACTGTTTTCTGCATGTCAAGTATCTGTTTCTATGACCATGCGATCATGCAACTCACTGACACCGGAGGAGTGCCTTGTGTGTATCGAATGTCGCAACGTAACTGGGTAACTATAAAGGTGCTCTACAGGTATCTCCTAGGGTGTCTGTTGGGTTGGCATGGATCAAGACTGGGATTTTTTACTCTGTGTGACGGAGAGGTAACTCAGGGCCCACTCGGTAATACAACATGACAATAAGCCTTGCAAGCAATGTGACTAAGTGTTAGTCATGGGATCTTGTATTACGGAACGAGTAAAGAGACTTGCCGGTAACGAGGTTGAACTAGGTATGGAGATACCGACGATCGAATCTCGGGAAAGTAACATATCGAAGAACAAAGAGAACATATCGACCCAAGAGGCTACATGGGCTGTGGGAGGAGGTAAACCAGCCCCTGGTGGGCTGGCCGAAGCTTCCTCTAAGGGCCCATGCGGTTGGAGTGGTTTGAGAAGGAAAAAAATCCAAAGGTGGAGAGGGGGAAAGAGTTTCCAAGTGGAAAGGAGGAATCCTACTTCTAATAGGATTGGAGTAGGAATCCTCCACCTCCAATTTCGACCAAACCTTGAGGGTTGGAGGCTGCCTCATCCCCTCCCTCCCTCCTATATATACTAGAGGATTTAGAGGAAAAAGCTAACCCTAATAGCCACGTGCTACCTCTCCTCTAGATCGGTTTTCAGCGGTGCTTAGGGGAAGCCCTGCTGGAATTCCTCCACCACCATCGCCGCAACTCCGTCACGTTGCCGGAGAACTCAACTACCTCTCTGCTCCCTCTTGTTGGATCAAGAAGGCGGAGATCGTCATCGAGCTGTATGTGTGTTGAACGCGGAGGTGTCGTTCGTTTGGCGCTAGATCGGTAGGACCGTGATCAAGATCACGAGACAGATCGTGATGATTTCGCGGGACGGATCATGATTGGATCGCGGGACGGATCATGATGAGATTGTGGGATGCTCGACGATTTTTGAATCGCGAAGACGTTCGACTACACCAACCGCGTTTTTTAACGCTTCCCGCTTAGCGATCTACAAGGGTATGTAGATCCACTCTCCCTCTCGTAGATGCTCATCACCATGGATAGATCTTGCGTGTGCGTAGGAATTTTTTTGTTTCCCATGCAAAGTTCCCCAACAAGTCATCCATGGTGAACATCTCCATGTTGATCGTATCTTCTATACGACTCATGGTCGACCTTTCGGTCTTCCGTGTTTCGAGGCCATGTCTGTACATGCTAGGCTCGTCAAGTCAATCTAAGTGTATCGCGTGTGTAAATCTGGCTTACACCCGTTGTATGCGAACGTTAGAACCTATCACACCCGATCATCACGTGGTGCTTCAGAACAACGATCCTTAGCAATGCAGCACAGTTAGGGTGAACACATTTCTTGAAATTTTATTGAGAGATCATCTTATTAGCTACCGTCGTTCTAAGAAAATAAGATGTAAACATGATAAACACCACATGCAATCAATATAGTGACATGATATGGCCAATATCATCTTGCTCCTTTGATCTCCATCTTCGGGGCACCATGATCATCACTGTCACCGGCACGACACCATGATCTCCATCATCATGATCTTCATCATCGTGTGTTCATGAAGTTGTCTCACTAACTATTACTTCCACTACTATCGCTAACGATTAGCAATAAAGTAAAGTAATTACATGGCGTTTATGATTGACACGCATGTCATACAATAAATTAAGACAACTCCTATGGCTCCTGCCATTTTTCATACTCACCGACATGCAAGTCATGAATCCTATTACAAGAACATGATCTATTTCATACATCGCAATGCATCACGTCATATCCTTTGGCCATATCACATCACAAGGCATATGGTGCAAAAAAAAGTTAGACGTCCTCGAATTTGTAGTTGCAAGTTTTACATGGATGCTATAGGTTTCTAGCAAGAACGTTTCTTACCTACGCCAAAACCACAACGTGATATGCCAATTGCTATTTAGAAGACGAACTACACGATCTTTGTGCTATGCTTAGGATTGGGTCTTGTCCATCACATCATTCTCCTAATGATGTGATCCCATTATCAACGACATCCAATGTCCATGGTCATGAAACCGTGACCATCTATTGATCAACGAGCTAGCCAACTAGAGGCTCACTAGAGACATGTTGTGGTCTATGTGTTCACACATGTATTACGGTTTCCGGTTAACACAATTATAGCAAGAACAATAGACAATTATGATGAACAAGGAAATACAATAATAACCATTTTATTATTGCCTCTAGGGCATATTTCCAACAAGATGGAGATCAAAGGAGCAAGATGATATTGGCCATATCATGTCACTATATGATTGCATGTGATGTTTATCATGTTTTACATCTTATTTGCTTAGAACGACGGTAGCTTAAATAAGATGATCTCTCACTAAAATTTCGAGAAATGTGTTCCCCCTAACTATGCATTGTTGCTAAGGTTTGTTGTTCCGAAGCACCACATGATGATCAGGTGTGATAGGTTCTAACGTTCGCATAGAACGGGTGTAAGCCAGATTTACACACGCAATACACTTAGGTTGACTTGACGAGCCTAGCATGTACAGACATGGCCTCGGAACACGGGAGACCGAAAGGTTGAACATGAATTGTATAGAAGATACGATCAACATGGAGATGTTCACCATTGATGACTAGTCCGTCTCACGTGATGATCGACACAGGCTAGTTGACGTGGATCATGTGTCACTTGGATGACTAGAGAGATGTCTATCTAAGTGGGAGTTCATTAAATAATTTGATTATGTGAACTTAATTATCATGAGCTTAGTCTAAAATTGTCTTTACAATCTATCTTGTAGATCCAATGGCCCACGCTAATGTTGCCCTCAACTTCAACGCGTTCCTAGAGAAAACCAAGCTGAAAGGCGATGGAAGCAACTATACGTACTGGGTCCGTAACTTGAGGATCATCCTCATAGCTTCCAAGAAATCATATGTCCTTGATGCACCACTAGGTGATGCACCCATTTCCCAGCAACTCAAGACGTTATGAACTCCTGGCAGTCGCATAGTGATGATTACTCCCTGGTTCAGTGCAGCATGCTTTACGGCTTAGAACCGGGGCTCCAAAAGCGTTTTGAGAAACATGGAGCATATGAGATGTTCCAAGAGATGATAATGGTTTTCCAAGATCATGCCCGGGTCGATAGATATGAAGTCTCCGACAAGTTATTCAGTTGTAAGATGGAGGAAAATAGTTCTGTCAGCGAGCACATACTCAAAATGTCTGGGTTGCACAACCGCTTGTCTTAGCTGGGAGTTAATCTTCCGGATGACTCGGTTATTGACAGAATCCTCAAGTCGCTTCCACCTAGATACAAGAACTTTGTGATGAACTACCATATGCAAGGTATGGAGAAGTCCATTCCTGAGTTATATTTGATGCTGAAATCAGTGGAGGTGGAAATCAAAAAGGAACATCAAGTGTTGATGGTGAACAAGACCACTAATTTCAAGAATGGAAAGGGTAAGAAGAACTTCAAGAAGGACGACAAAGCAATTGCCGTGCCAGGTAAATCAATTGTCGGGAAGATGCCCAAGAATGGACCCAAGCTGAGACCGAGTGCTTTCATTGCATGGGTACCGGTCACTGGAAGCGGAACTGCCCCAAGTATTTAGCAGATAAGAAGGCCGACAACATTAAAGGTATACGTGATATACTTGTTATTGATGTGTACCTTACCAGCGCTCGTAGTAGCTCCTGGGTATTTGATACCAGTGCAGTTGCTCACTTTCTTAACTCCAAGCAGGAGCTGTGGAATAAGCGGACACTGGCAAAGGATGAAGTCACGATGCGCGTCAGGAATGGTTCCAAGGTCGATGTGATCGCCGTCGGCACGCCACCTCTACATCTAGTTTTGGGATTAGTTTTAAACGTTGATAATTGTTATTTAGTACTAGATTTGAGCATGAACATTGTATGTGGATCTCGCTTGATGCGAGATGGCTACTCATTTAAATCTGAGAATAATTGTTGTTCTATTTATATGAGAGAAATGTTTTATGGTCATGCCCCGCTGGTCAATGGTTTATTTTTGATGAAACTCAAACATGATGTTACACATGTTAATAGTGTGAGTACCAAAAGATGTAAGGTTGATAACGATAGTCCTAGTTACATGTGGCACTGCCGCCTTGGTCATATTGGTGTCAAACGCATGAAGAAACTCCATGCTGATGGACTTTTCGAGTCTTTTGATTTTGAATCATTTGACACGTGCGAACCATGCCTCATGGGCAAGATGACGAAGACTCCATTCTCCGGAACAATGGAGCGAGCAACTAACTTGTTGGAGATAATACATACCGATGTATGCGGTCCAATGAGCGTTGAGGCTCACGGTGGCTACCATTATGTTATCACCCTCACTAATGACTTAAGCAGATATGGGTATGTCTACTTAATGAAACACAAGTCTGAAACCTTTGAAAAGTTCAAGGAATTTCAGAGTGAGGTAGAGAATCAACATGACAGGAAAATAAAGTGCCTATGATCTGATCATGGCGGAGAATATTTGAATCACGAGTTTGGCACGCACCTAAGGAAATGTGGAATTGTTTCACAACTCATGCCGCGTGACACACCTCAGCAAAATGGTGTGTGTGAACATCGTAATCGCACTCTATTGCATAAGGTGCGATCTATGATGTCTCTTACCCACTTAGCACTATCATTTTGGGGATATGCATTAGAGGCTGCCGCATTCACTTTAAATAGGGCACCATCTAAGTCCATTGAGACGACACCGTATGAATTATGGTTTGGAAAGAAACCTAAGCTGTCATTTCTTAAAGTTTGGGGATGCGATGCTTATGTGAAGAAACTTCAACCTGAGAAGCTCAAACCCAAAGCGGAAAAGTGCGTCTTCATAGGATCATGTGGGAGCCAACATGGGTATCCAGATCCCGCTGTTGGTTATTGACCGGAGAGTTGTCTCGGTCATGTCTACATGCCTCCCGAACCCGTAGGGTCTACACACTTAAGGTTCGATGACGCTAGGGTTATAGGGGAATTGTGTACGTGGTTACCGAAGGTTGTTAGGAGTCCCGGATGTCACGAGGAGTTCTGGAATGGTCTGTAGGTAAAGAATGATATATAGGAAGTGAGGATTTGGACACCGGAAGTGTTCCGGGCATCACCGGTAATGTACCGGGACCACCGGGAGGGGCCAGCGGCCCCGGAGGCCTGCATGGGCCGAGAGTGGGAAGGCACCGGCCCCTAAGTGGGCTGGTGTGCCTCCCACCAAGGCCCAAGGCGCAGCTAGGAGGAGAGGGGGCAAACCCTAGGCGCAGAAGGGCGCTAGGTCCACCCTAGGGCGCCCCCCTCTCCCTCTCTTGGCCGTCGGCCCTCCCCCATCTAGGGCTGCCGCACCCCCTAGGGTGGGAACCCTAGAGGGGGCGCAACCTCCCCCTCCTCCAATATAGAGTGAGGATTTTGGGGCTTCCAACAATGCAACTCTCTCCCTCTCTCGGTGCAGCCCTACCTCTTCACCTCCTCGTCCTCCGTAGTGCTTGGCGAAGCCCAGTCGGAGTACCGCGCTGCTCCAGCACCACCACACCATGGTGCTGCTGTTGGAGTTGTATTCCCCATCCTATCCCTCCTCCTTGCTGGATCAAGGCGCGGGAGACGTCACCGGGCTGCACGTGTGTTGAACGCGGAGGCGTCGTTGTTCGGCGCTTAGATCGGAATCGACCACGATCTGAATCGTTGCGAGTACGACTCCACCAACCGCGTTCTTGTAACGCTTTCACTTTGCGATCTTCAAAGGTATGAAGATGCACTCCCCCACTTGTTGTTGGTTTCCCATAGATTGATCTTGGTGATGCGTAGGAAAATTTTGATTTAATACTACGATCCCCAACACATATATCACATATATTTCCGCACATTGTTTTGGCCATATCACATCACATAGCATACCCTATAATAAGAAGTTAGACGTCCTCTAATTGTTGTTGCAAGTTTTACGTGGCTGCTATGGGTTTTAGCAAGAACGTTTCTTACCTACGCAAAAGCCACAACGGTGATATGCCAATTGCTATTTACCCTTCATAAGGACCCTCTTCATTGAATCCGATCCGACTAAAGTGGGAGAGACAGACACCCACTAGCCACGTTATGCAACAAGTGCATGTCACGCGGTGGAGCCTGTCTCACGTAAGCGTACGTGTAAAGTTGGTCTGGGCCGCTTCATCCCACAATGTCGCCGGATCAAGATAGACTAGTAACGGTAAGCAAATTAACCAAATCATTGCCCAAAACTACTTGTGTTCTACTCGTGCATAGAATCTACGCATAGATCTAGCTCATGATGCCACTGTTGGGGAACATAGTAATAATTCAAAAAAATTCCTATGTGTCATGAAGATAAATCTAGGAGATGATAGCAATGAGATAGAGGGAGTGCATCTTCATACCCTTGAAGATCTCTAAGCGGAAGCGTTGCAAAGAACGCGGTTGATGGAGTCGTCCTCGTGGCGATTCAAATCGTGGAAGATCTGATCCAAGCACCGAACGGACGACGCCTCTGCGTTCAACATACGTACAGCCCGGGGATGTCTCCTCCTTCTTGATCCAGCAAGGGGGGAGGATAATTCGAGGGAGAGCCCCGGCAGCACGACGGCGTGGTGGCGGTGGAGCTCGTGGTTCTCCGGCAGAGCTTCGCTAAGCACTACGGAGGAGGAGGAGGTGTAGGAGGGGGAGGGCTACGCCAGGGGAAGGGGTTGCCGCTCCCATGCACCTCCCCACTATATATAGGGGTGGAGGGGGCTGGTTTCTTGCCCTCCAAGCCCATTGGGGCGTTGGCAAAGGTGGGAGGAAAGAAATCCCATCCTTTCCCTTCCCCACCGATTGTTATCCCCCTTTTTAGGGATCTTGATCTTATCCCTTCGGGATATGATCTTATTCCTACCAAGCAGAGATCTTAGTGTGCCTTGACCAGGGGTGTGGGGCATTTCCCCAACTACCCACGTTCATGTGGGTCCCCCATGCAGGTGGGCCCCACTCCGGAATCTTCTAGAACCTTCTCGATACAATACCGAAAAATCCCGAACATTTTTCGGTGGCCAAAATAGGACTTACCATATATAAATCTTTACATCCGGACCATTCCGGAACTCCTCGTGACGTTCGAGATCTCATACGGGACTTCGAACAACTTACTATAACCACATATAATTCCCATTACAACACTTGTGTCACCGAACCTTAAGTGTGTAGACCCTACGCATTCGGGAACCATGCAGACATGATCGAGACACCTCTCCGGCCAATAAGCAATTGCGGGATCTAGATACCCATATTGGCTCCCACATGTTCCACGATGATCTCATTGGATGAACCACGATGTCGGGGATTCAATTAATCCAGTATACGATTCCCTTTGTCCATCGGTATGTTACTTGCCCGAGATTCGATTGTAGGTATCCCTATACATTGATCCATCTCGATACTGGCAAGTCTCTTTACTCGTTCCATAACACATGATCCCGTGACTGACTCCTTAGTCACATTGAGCTCATTATGATGATGTATTACCGAGTGGGCCCAGAGATACCTCTCCGTCACACGGAGTGACAAATCCCAGTCTCGATTCATGCCAACCCAACAGACACTTTCGGAGACACCTGTAGTGCACCTTTATAGCCACCCAGTTACATCGTGATGTTTGATACACCCAAAGCATTCCTGCGGTATCCGGGAGTTGCACAATCTCATGGTATAAGGAAATGATACTTGACATTAGAAAAGCTCTAGCAGACGAACTACACGATCTTGTGCTATGCTTAGGATTGGGTCTTGTCCATCACATAATTCTCCTAATGATGTGATCCCGTTAACAACGACATCCAATGTCCATGGTGAGGAAACCATGACCATCTATTGATCAACGAGCTAGTCAACTAGAGGCTCACTAGGGACATGGTGTGTTCTATGTATTCAGACATGTATTGTTGTTTCCGGTTAATACAATTATAGCATGAATAATAGATGATTATCATGAACAAGGAAATATAACAATAACCATTTTATTATTGCCTCTAGGGCATATTTCCAATAGTCTTTTGTCCTACACTCGTGTGGCAGCAGGGTCCTATTGGAAACTAAGGGATATTAAGGCCTCCTTTTAATAGAGAACCAGAACAATGATGAATACATGAACTCCTCAAACTACGACAATCATAGGAAAGAATCCCAATTATTGTCATATTGGGGTATGCGGATCATGACACGTAATAGGTGCATACAACTTGCAAGATAGGATCCAAATCACTCTTATATTCATGAAAACATAATAAATTCAGATTTGAAATCACGACACTCGGGCCCTAGTGAGAAGCATTAAGCATAGCAAAGTCATAGCAACATCAATCTCAAAACATAGTGGATAGTAGGGAGAAAGCCCTATCAAACTTAACTTGATTACATGAGCATCTCATCCAATCCCACCACCGGCTCACGTGGTTTGAGACTGTGTCGGTATTTCCCCAAAGAGGAAGGGATGATGCAGCACAGGTACGTTAAGTATTTCCCTCAGTTATGAAACCAAGATATCAATCCGTAGAGGAAGATCACGCATCCCCAACAAGCTTAATTCCTACTCGTCCTCGAGTAGGTAAATGATAAAAGAAATAATTTATGAAGTGTGAATGCTAGCCTAGTGCATAAATCTGATCAATGATAATTCCAAACACTTTTTATAGCATCATTATATATCATAAATAGTAGCTCATCGCATAAACCTTGTCATGATTAAATAACAAGCTATCCACATGTTAAGTATAGACTAACAAACTATGCTTTTAGTCACAAACAATTGCAATTCATCTTATTTTAAGGAAGGGTCTATGTAAGAGCTTTGATTTTGCAAATTCAACATACTCAACTATCATATAGTCTTCCATGATTGCTAGCACTCAAAGCATATTTTTAGAGCAAATGGCATCCGTCGAACAAAGAGAAAGATAGGGGCTTAATGTTTCGCCTCACAACTTATTTATCATATAGATAATTGTCAACAATAATAATTCATGATCAAATATATTTGAATGGCCATATATGCTTGTATCTTTCCCCAACACATGACGCTTGCCAAGAGAAAAATACGAAATATAGGAAATGGTGAAGATCAACAAGACTCTTGCATAAAGGTAAGTACATGAAATTAAAAGATAGACCCTTCGCGGAGGGAAGCATTGATTTGCAGAGGTGCGAGAGCTCGAGCTTTTAAAACATAGATGCATAATAATTTTGGGCGGTATGGTTTCATTGTCACCATAACATCTGAGAGATCTCGGTATCTTCCACGCTAGATACATTATAGGCGGTTCCCAAACAGAATGGTAAATTTTTTACTCCCCCTTCACCAATTAATCACACTCCACGGTGAGCCGAATCCACGGGTACCGTCCATACCAATAACATTCCTAGGGGAGTTTTGTTTAATTATTTGCATTTTTTTATTTCGGGACTGGGAATCCCTATTACCAGCCACTTTCTCATGAATGATAGTGAATCAACACATATCGTGAGAATAACGCACCTAGCATGGAAGATACTAACAACCCCTAGTTACTATATGAGCGATTCGAGCACACAAAACAGAATAATATTTGAAGGTTTAGAGTTTGCCACATGCAAATTTACTTGGAACGGCAGGTTAATACCGCATATAGGTAGGTATTGTGGACTCTTATGGAACAACTTTGGGTTTAAGGGCATTTGGATGCACAAGTAGTATTTCTACTTGGTGCGGGAGTTTTGGCTAGTATGAGGTGGAAGCAAGCACCACATGTTGGAGGACCCATAACAATATAACTTCTATACAAATATACCCAAGAATAACTCATTACGTTGTATTCCTTGTCCAACTTCAACTAATTTTCTCAGTTTGAAAATAATTAATGGGTATTCACAATGATAGAAGATGTCCAAGATAGTATATTTATATGTGAAATCTCTCTTCCTTCAATATTCTTCCATGAATGGTTCATGTGACTAATGCGGTGTTTGCTAACTTCCAATAAATTTTACCACCTATACTTCCTATATGTGAAGTCACTACTATCCATGAGATAATCATATAAAACATATATAATTTCAGATTTATGATATTCAATTCATTCAACCATTTACTCATAGGATATAAGTGAAGCACGAGAGTAAATGATAAAACTACTCCAAAACATATAAGTGAAGATCAATGAGTAGTCAAACAATTAAGTAGCTATGTGAGGACTCTCTCTCTCTCTCAATAAAGATTTTCAGATCTGAGTATTTTATTTAAACATCAAGAAAAACAAAAATAGCACTCCAAGAATAGCATGCATCATGTGAACGAATTAAAATTTAGGCTCAACATAGGCTAACCGATAATTGTTGATGAAGAGAGATGGGATGCGTAGCATCCCCAAGCTGAGATGCTTGAGACTTCTTGAAAGATTTACTTGGTTGCCTTGGGCATCCCCAAGATTAGGTTATTTTCACTTCTTATTCTTCTCATATCGATATCTCACCCAAAACTTGAAAACTTCAATCACACAAAACTTAACGGAACTTTGTGGGAAAGGTTAGTGTAATAAATAAAGATCATTCACCTCGGTACTATCAAGAAAAGATTCATAAATGTTCACACATGATACCTACTGTATTATATCATTCCCACAATTTATATTACTCAATATAAGCTATTGAAACACTTGAAACAAGCAAACTATGCATGCAAAACAGAATCTGTCAAAAACAGAACAGTCTGTAAAGATCTGAATTATCAGCATACTTATCTGACTCTAAATATTCTAAAACATTAGGAAAACTCAAGGAATTTGCATATAATTTTTTTAAAAAAAATTCATAATTTTTTGATGCTCCAATAAAATCAGATAATTCATATACTGGACACAATTTTTTTTGTTTTTGCTCAAAATCAAACAAGCAAGTATCGACACTATCCGAAAGGCTTTACTTGGCACTTTATTGAAATAAAAGACACAAAACAAGATTACTACAGTATCTTAATCATGTTAGCAAATCAAAACAGAAAGTAAAAGTGTTGGATTGTCTCCCAACAAGTGCTTTTATTTAATGCCTTTTAGCTAGGCATGATGATTTCAATGATGCTCGTATAGGAATAATAGTTGAAACATGAAAAAGAGCATCATGAATCTCATGACAAGCACATTTAAGTATAACCCACTTACTATGCATAGGGATTTTGTGAGAAAACAATTTATGGTAACAAGAATCATCTAGCATAGGAAGGCAAAACAAGCATAACTTCAAAACTTTGAACACATAGAGAGGAAACTTGACATTATTGCAATTCCTACAAGCATATGTTCCTCCCTCATAATAATTTTCAGTAGAATAATGAAGGAATTCCATAATATAACAAGAACATAAAGCATTCTTTTCATGATCTACAAGCATAGAAATTTTACTACTCTCCACATCAGCAAATTTCTTCTCATGACTAATAGTGGGAGTATCATAAAAGACTTGAATACTACAAATTGGTTCCACACTAAAAGATTAATATTTAGTAAAATGATATTAATAATTATGACAAGTATCATAATATTAATCATCACTTTTTTTCATTGCATAAGTATCATGAAAATAATCATCATAAGTAGGAGGCATGCAATCATTATAACAAATTTGATCATTCAAAGTAGGGAGAATAAAAGATCATCTTCATTAAGCATAGCATCCACAAGCTTGGGACAAACATTAATTGTAGCAAATAAATTCTCGAACATGTCATTTTCATCAAACATAGCTTGTGGCTTTGTATATCATAAGCATACTCACTCTCATCATTAATGGTATGAATAGCACCAATAGTATAACAATTATTATCATCATCCTCCAAGTTGGGGCCATAATTATTTTCAAGATTATAAGAAGTATCATTATCTTCCCAATCATAATTATCACAACAAGAAATAGACATAACAAAATCATCCTCAAGTGTATCATCTTCCACAACTATTTGTGATTCATTCTCATGAGGCCTATCAATAATGGGAGCAACATTATTTGGGAGAGATACCTCTTTACCTTTACTTTTCATTATTTTCTTCTTCTTCACCACATTATGTGTGGATTTATTTAATTCCTCCAAACTTCTTTTTGAAGAGGTTGGTTGAATAAAAAGCTTCTCCTCGTTACCTTATTTATCATAAGAAAAAAACAGGAGGATATTGGGAAACCTCTTCCCCTTCATTAGTATTCTCTTACTCTTCTATTTGTTTTCTTGTCTTTAAGTAATTGGCAATATAAGGATTCTCAATGCACTTTACCATGCAATACATACAGATTTTATTTAGATCAAAATCAATCATTTTCATGAGAACCCAAGCTGGAACATCCTTAGTTTCGTGTTTCATTTCTTCATACCCCAAGAATTGACTAAGTTCATTATGATGCTCAAGGGTAATGAGGTTATCACAATTTTTGGACACAATTCGATCATGAAATAATTCACATTGGAAATTCAAATGACCACTTTTATTGCAAAGTTCACAAGGATGGCGAGAAATATTAAGTCTTTCAGCACAAACATATAGCCTCTCTTGCAACCATTTAGTTTATAAATACTTATGCCTCTTACAAAATCTATGTTCCCTTTTAGGCATGTCTTGAAAAACTCTATGCACTCCACAAAAATTGACATGCTTATAAGAAATATTTTTATCATGACTGGTGCAATCATCATTAGTACTATGGATATTCACAGAATTCATACTAACAACATTGCAATCATGATCATCACTCAAAGATTTAGTGCCAAACATTTTAATAACTTCTTCTTCTAACACTTGAGCACAATTTTCCTTTCCATCATTTTGACGGAAGACATTAAAAAGATGAAGCATATGGGGCAACCTCAATTCCATTTTTTTGTAGTTTTCTTTTATAAAACCAAACTAGTAAAAAACAAGAAACTAAAAGATTTGATTGCAAGATCTAAACATATACCTTCAAGCACTCACCTCCCTGGCAACGGCGCCAGAAAAGTGCTTGATGTCTACTACGCAACCTTCTTCTTGTAGAATCGTGTTGGGCCTCCAAGCGCAGAGTTTTGTAGGACAATAGCAAATTTCCCTCAAGTGGATGACCTAAGGTTTATCAATCCGTGGGAGGCGTAGGATGAAGATGGTCTCTCTCAAATAACCCTGCAACCAAATAAGAAAGAGTCTCTTGTGTCCCCAACACACCCAATACAATGATAAATTGTATTGGTGCACTAGTTGGGTGAAGAGATAGTGATACAAGTACAATATGGATGGTAGATATAGGGTTTTGTAATCTGAAAATATAAAAACAGCAAGGTAAAAAATAGTAAACAGTGAGCAAAACGTTGTATAAATGCTTGGAAACAAGGCCTAGGGTCCATACTTTCACTAGTGCAATTTCTCTCAACATTATTGACATAGTTGAATCATATGTAAGTACCTCTCATGCGACAAAGAGTTCACTCAAAAGTAACAAATAGCGGAGAACTAACGAAGAAATTATTTTAGGGTACGAAACCACCTCAAAGTTATCCCTATAAGTGTCACGAACAGCCCTAGAGTTTGTACTAAAATAACACCTCAAGATACACATCAACAAAACCGTATGCATAGATTCCCAAGGTCAACGAAAACATGTGGCTTCCTCGGCCTTCCTCTCCAATGACTCTTCGCTCCAGTATTTTTTTTATTTTCCAAAAATATTCTCCTAAATTTTCAGCCCATTCCGTGAAATTTTATTTCTGCACAAAAACAACACCATGGTAGTTCTGCTAAAAACAGCGCCAGTCCGGGGTAGTTCTAATAAAATCATACCAAAATCATATAGAATTATTGTAAACATGGCATGAATACTTCATAAATTATAGATATGTTGGAGACGTATCACCTCCCAGTATGTGATTTTATAGGACTAGAATTAGGGTCGGAGGGGCCTCGAGGGCCCCACAAGCCATCAAGGCGCGCCCCTAGAGGGACGCCCTGATGTGTGGTATCCCCCTGGCACACCCCCTCCAACAGTTCTTCGCTCCATAATTCATCATTATTCTTAGAAATAATTCACAAAAAGTTTCATCCATTTTTGAGAACTTTTATTTTTGCACAAAAATAATAGCAAGGTAGTTCTGTTGAAAACAACATTAGTCCGGGTTAGTTTCATTCAATTCATGCAAATTAGAGGTCAAAACTAGAGAAAAAGTGTTTGGAAAAGTAGATACGTTTGAGACGTATCAACTCCCCCAAGCTTAACTAATTGCTTGTCCTCAAGCAATTCAGTTGATAAACTGAAAGTGATAAAGAAACTTTTACAAACTCTTTTCTTATCGTTGTTATACACATGCTTAGCTAGTGCTCAAGTTTTCAACATAAATCATAAATAAGCACACCCATGGCAGCAACTAGATATTATGTTAGCTCATGGCAATACATAACCAACTAGAAAGCAATAATAAAATATCTAACGTGCCAACAATTTGTCAAAACAATCATAATACAATGTGGTGACATGGTATTTCGCTAGTCCTTTCCGAGACAACAAAACATAAATGCAGAGCACCTCTGAGATCCAAGCAGCGACTAAACATTGTATTTTAGGATAGAAAATATCCAATCGTGCTCATATCCAACATTAACTAGACTCAATGCATAAGGGTGACAACAGTGCTCTCGGGTCTGGTGCTTTTAGTAAGAAGATGATGACTCAGCATAAAAGTAAATAGATAGGCCGTTCGTAGAGGGAAGCATTGATTTACAGCGACTCCAGAGCTCAAAGCTTAAAACAAGAGTGAAGGTATAATTTTTGAGTGGTACACTGTTCCTGTCAATGTTACGACAGGAGTTTTCAATATCTTCCATGCTAAACTCATTATTGGCGGTTCCCAAACAGAATAGTAAAGTTTACTACTATCCATCACCCATACACAAACCATGGCTGACCGAATTCACGGATGCGTGCCAACATACAGCTATCCCAAGGAGTTTGTTTAATTTATTTTGATTATGCAGGACCGGACATCCTTTTTACCAGCCTCTTTCATTCAATGACGGCGGACAAATGACTGTCCTAAGAATAAATCGCTGAGCATGGAAAATATTGACCGCCTCATCGCTCCATGAGCGAGAAGAGTGCACAAAATGGATGTCTATTTGAATATTTAGATATGGCACATGAAAAATTACTTGGAACGGCAGAGTAATATCACATATAGGTAGGCATGATGGACTTATGTGGAATAATGTGGTCTAAGGGTTTTGGATGCACAAGCAGCATTCCCGCATAGCAGAGGTGAAGGCTAGAAATAGGTTAAGAAACGACTGGCTAGAGAGCAACAACGGTCACAAACATGCATTGTGAATAATAAACATTGGACATAGTATGAGTAGGATATGAACACTGTGAATTTAAACATCATGAAGGATGTGATACGTCTCCAACGTAGCTACATTTTTGATTGTTCCATGCTTTTATATTATCTGTTTTGGATGTTTTATATGCATTAATATGCTATTTTATATTATTTTTAGGACTAACCTATTAATCGAGAGACTAGTGCCAGTTTCTGTTTTTTCCTTGTTTTGGAGTGTTGCAGATAAGGAATATTAAACAGACTCCAAATGGAATAAAATCTTCACGATGATTTTTCTTGGACCAGAAGACATCTACCAGACTTGGAGGGGAAAGCAAGAGACCTGCGAGGAGGTCACAAGCTAGGGGGCGCGGCCACCACCCCTAGCAACGCCTGGCAGGCTTGTGGCCCCCCAGCAGGTCTCCTAACCCTATTCTTCGACCTATAAATTCCCAAATATCCCCCAATACCAAAGAGAGCCACGAAAATACTTTTCCACCACCGGAAGCCTCCGTTCCCGAGAGATCCAGCCTTGGAGCCTTTTTCGGTAATCTGCCAGAGGGGGATTCGATCACGGAGGGCATCTACATCAACTCCATTGCCCCTCCGATGATACGTGAGTAGTTCACCACAGACCTTCGGGTCCATAGCTAGTAGCTAGATGGCTTCTTCTCTCTCTTTGTGTTTCAATACCATGTTGTTCATGATCTTCATGGAGATCTATCCGATGTAATACTCTTTTGCGGTGTGTTTGTCGAGATCTGATGAATTGTTGGTTTATGATCAGCTTATCTATGAATATTATTTGGTTCTTATCTGAATTCTTATATGCATGATTTCATATCTTTGCAAGTCACTTCGAGTTATTGGTTTGGTTTGGCCAACTAGATTGATAATTCTTGTAATGTGAGAAGTGCTTAGTTCTGGGTTCAATCTTGCGGTGTCTCACCCAATGACAAAGTAGGGGTAGCAAGGCACGTATTGTATTGTTGCCATCAAGGATAAAAAGATGGGGTTTTCATCATATTGCTTGAGTTTATCCCTCTACATCATGTCATCTTACCTAATGCGTTAATCTGTTCTTCATGAACTTAATACTCTAGATGTAGGCAGGAGTCAGTCGATGTGTGGAGTAATAGTAGTAGATGCAGAATCGTTTTGGTCTACTTGCACGGACGTGATGCCTATATGCATAATGATTGCCTTGGATATCTTCATAATTATTCACTTTTCAATCAATTGCTCGACAGTAATTTGTTCACCCACCGTATTATTTTCCTTCATGAGAGAAGCCTCTAGTGAAACCTATGGCCCCCGGGTCTATTTTCCATATTATATTTTCAGATCTATAAACCAAAAATACCAAAAAATACTTTTCTGCAATCTTTTTTACTTTTGTTTTACTTTTTGTTTTAGTAATCTTCTATATCTATATCTATCAGATCTCATCCTTGCAAATAACCATGAAGGGATTGACAACCCCTTTATAACGTTGGGTGCAAGTGTTTGATTGTTTGTGTAGGTGCAAAGATTGGGGACTTGCTTGTATCTCCTACTGGATTGATACCCTGGTTCTCAACAACTGAGGGAAATACTTATCTACTTTGCTGCATCACCCTTTCCTCTTCAAGGGAAAACCAACGCAAGCTCAAGAAGTAGCAGGCTGTAATAGTTTTGATTCAACTACATGTTTGCACATGGGCCAAGTCAAACTGCTCGAATTACTCAGAGGAAAATACCATACTACCATACCATATTATAACCATACTAACACACATGATAAATAATTATTAACTCCTAACTATTTAGGCATGACATGAGAAGCTATAGTCTCTAATTGTCATCACAAATATGTTTACTCCATATACTGAATCAAGATCAAACTAGCTAAATATATTTATAAAAAAGAAAACAAGAAGAGTTCATACCAGCTTCCTTTTCCATAATAACTTCATCAAATATCGTCATTATTGCCTTTCACTTGCACGACCGAATAATATAATAATAATAATAGTGCAAGAATGCCACGGACTAAGTTGGAATCTGTAGGGCAGATTTGGACAAAGGAGAAGACAAGTAAAATTGGCTCTCTGTTAGATCAACAATAAATCATATAAGAGCCACTCAACATTTTCATCTAGGCATTCTCCTTTCAAGGGCTCAACAAAAGGAAAAGAAATTCAGAGAAACACACTGAAATGTTTTGGAGTTTTTTGTTTTTCTCAATCAATGAAATAAACTAAGGGAAAACAAGAACGAGAAAAACTATTTACACGGGAAAGCTACCAACATGCAAATGAAATATTTTTGGGGTTTCTTTTTAGTTCTACAACTAAAGAAACGAGGAAATCAAGAACCGAAAAGAAACAAGAAATATTTTTGGATTTTCAAAGTTTTTCAAACACACAAGAAGAAAGCGGAAAATTAAAACTAACATGGATATACAATGATGAACACCCACAATTGATATGAAGTGTGAGAACATGAATGTAATGTCGGTGGGAAATACGTACTCCCCCAAGCTTAGGCTTTTGCCTAGCTTGGATAATCACTACTTTTGATCCGGGTAATAGTTGAAGTGATAGCTCGTGGAGGCATTCCTGGCCCCCTCCTCTGCCAGACGAGCAACCTCCATCGCAGCATTGTACTCCCGTACCTCGTTCCCAAGAACATAATATCTTTGTCGAGCCTGAAAGTTAAATAGGGTAGGTGCAGGCCAAGTGACAGACATATGCATATATTTCCCAAATATTAAGTTGTACTCACAATCTCTAGCACAATTCACAAGAAATCATGAGAACGCATAACTTCATATTCTAAATATCTGTCAGGCAAAATGGGGTCATTAGGTTCAGGTAACACTGCCAATTGTGTAGCTACACGGGAAGCATAAATGCGTCCATCAAATTCACCATTACTAGAGTTGGAGTGCAACCTTCGGGTAACAATTGCACCAAGGTGAAAGCGTTGTTCGCCAGTCACAATAGCATGTATGATACTTAAGTCAGGGGCACATAATGCATTGCATTCTCGTTTTCCTACTACACACTTTCGATTGAACAAAGCAAAATAACGAATAGAGGGAAATTGTATACTTATAATTATATGTTGTGTTACTCCCCAATATTCTTCTATGCAAAGACTCTTGAGAAACATATTATAATCAATTGTCGATGGTTTCTCGAGCAAACCCCAAAGTGGAAGTTTGCAAGCGACTGAGAATTCTTCTAGAGTCATGCTAAAAGATTTATCATAAAGTTTAAATAATACGCTAGAATCCTGTGATTGATAGAGAAATCCATGCATGAATGTACGTGTAAGGTTATAGTGTTGAACACACTTATCTACAAGGAAGTCGGTGAGGCCGGTATTATCAATGAAATGATTGAATTCCTCCTTGATACCTCCACCTATCATGAACTCATCGCCTGGTCACCGACATGATTTTGTGTTGGCCATGACTATCTGATTAGACTTGGGCTCAATATAGGCTTGTCAAACTGAACCTTCGATCGATGACTCACCTGAAGAATGCCTCCTTGAGGAGAACCTCCTAAAGGAACTCATCTTCCCAAACACAAATTTCTGAAATTTTTAGCCACAATTTCACATCAATAAAACTTTGCAAGAATGATAGAAACTACTCATAAGGGTTCCTAGAGGCCATATCAAGCATTCATACTACTTGGAACTCAATAAGTTCAACATGTAAGCTCATTTTATGTAGCACCAAGTGCAGAAACTTATGCCAAATATAAACCACTAAAGCAAAAAACTAATTGGAGGAATGGGAGAGTCACATACCAAGGATCAATTCCTCAAAACAGTTTTGGAAACGAAGTTTGAAAATTCCCAGTTTTAGGTGGAAGAACACGAGAGAGAGAGAGAGAGCTAGGAAATTTTTGCTGGAGGTAGAAGACGAGGTGGGCAAAAGAGAAAAGTCAGGGGGCATGTGGGCCCCACAAGCCAACAGGGCGCGGCCTAGTGGGGGCGCCCTGATGTGTGATGGCCCACTAGGACACCCCCTGCTGTAATTGTTATGCCAAAAATTCTAAAATATTCTAGAAAAAATCATGTGAACATTTCATGGCAATTTGAGACTTTTTGTTTTGGGGGTATTTTTCATGCACGGGGAAAACAGAAAACGGGAATTTCATGGTATTTTATTTTATTTAACTAAGAAAACAGAGAATAAACTTGTGATACAAAGAATTGTGAATACTCAATTCATCAATCACAAGTCTTTCGAAAAGGATTCATTAATAAGGTTGATCAAGTCTTATTAATAACCGTTTCCGACTAACAAGAAACCGAAGAATTTTTTGTGTACCACTAGGTTACCTCAATAGGGATTTGTATTTCCCCAACAATGAGATTATAATATTTCTTCTTGGCAGTAGGTAGAGGAATTATAAAATCTCCAATGATAACCATGGGAATAGGATCAATGACATTAATACTATTAAGCAAATGTTGCTTCTTCAGAAAGTGCACGGTATGTTGCTTGCCATTGACATGAAAAGTGACCTTGTTTTTATTGCAATAAATAACAACCATTGCAATATTTAGAAACGGTCTACCAAGGATGATCGACATATTGTCGTCCTCGGACATATCAAGAATAACAAAGTCTGTTAAGATAGTAACATTTGCAACCACAACGGGAACGTCCTCGCAAATTCCAATAGCTAAAATAGTGGATTTATCATCCATTTGGAAAGATACCTCTGTAGGTGTGAGCTTACTCAATTCAAGTCTTTTATAAAGGGAGAAAGGCATAACACTAACACCGGATCCTAAATCACACAAAGCAGTTTTGACATTGTTTCTTTTAATGGAGCAAGGTATTGTGGGTATACCCGAATCTCCCAACTTCTAAGGTACTCCACCATCAAAAGAATAATTAGCACGCATGGTAGCAATTTCAGTTTCTGGTATCTTTCTTTTGTTGGTAATAATATCTTTCATGTACTTAGCATACAGATGCATTTTCAATATATCAGTCAAACGAGTGCGCAAAAAGACAGGTCTAATCATTTCAACAAAGCGCTCAAAATCCTTATCGTCCCTACTTTTAGAGGGCTTATGAGTGAACGGCATGGGAATTTGAACCCGTGGCTCTCTTTCCCTTCCATGTTTTCTAGCAACAAAGTCTCTATTATCATAACATTTATTTTTAGAAGGTGGGTTATCAAGATCCTCAGCAGGTTCAATTTCCACATCATTATCATTTTCTTTGTTATGATATGGTTGAGAATATACGTGAACATCATCATTATTATCATTTTCATTATCAATAAGTGTATGTTCACTACCAGATTGTGTCTCAATATCAGAAACAAAAACTTCATTATGTTTCTGAATGTGTTTTTCTATAACAGGTTCACTAGAAGCATGCAAGTTCCTATCATCTTTCTTTTTCTTTTTCTTCTTAGATGAACTTGGTGCATCTTCATTAATTTTCTGCGAATCTTGTTCAATTATTTTAGGGCGACCTTCAGGGTAAAGATGTTCTTGAGTCATCCTATGTCACGCCCAAGATGCGGTCCTATCCTTATTTGGGCACGAGGGCCTCGACAGGGATAGAAGCGCATCTCGATGCGTTCGCAAGAATGGATATCATTACAAGTACATGTATAGAAGAGATCAGTATATGGAATTGGCTTACACTCGCCACAAGCTACATCAGAGTCACAACAATACAATAACATCTCAAACATCATACAAAAGAGCAGGGTCCGGCTACGGACGAAATCAAACGATAAAATGACATCCACCCTTGCTATCCCAGGCTGCCGCCTGGAACCCATCCATGATTGAAGAAGAAGAAGAAGAACTCCAAGTCAAATCAAGCAACGCGCTCATGTCAAATCATCACCTTACCTGTACCTGCAACTATTGTTGTAGTAAACTGTGAGCCACAGGGACTCAGCAATCCCATTTCCAAGGGTATCAAGACTATTAAAGCTTAATAGGTAAGGCATGGTTAAGGGATGAGGCTGCAGCAAGCGACTAAGAATTTATATGAGTGGCTAACTTACGAGTACAGAAATTAAAGTATGGTGGTCTATGCAAGCGGTCGAGAACTAATAATGATCACTAACTGATCCTGAACACCTACTTACGTCAATCATAACCCCACCGTGTTCCCTTTCGGATAAGAACTCACGGGAAGAGACAGACACGGTTACGCACACAGTTGGTGTATTTTATTAGAGTTTACTTCAGGTTTGCTATGACCGGGTGTTAAACAAATTATCCAAGTTTGCTACATAACCACGGGCACGGCTTCTTGAAAAGATTTAACCCTGAAGGGGTGCTCCAACTCATCCATCACAAATTAACCACACTCAGCGGGAATAACCTCAACCATGGATCTCGTGATTTTCCTAGGCAATTCCAAAGGAAATCCAACACCTCGAGATAGCCCAAAGAAAATCAGAGTTCCTCACTCGAGACATTCGAGAAAGGTAAAACAAATCCAGCAAGACCGCCCGACGTGTCGACAAACCTGATAGGAGCCGCGTATCTCGTTCTCAGGACATGACAGATGGGACTAGCTACAGGGAAAAGCAATCCTCAAGTTGCCTCGAGGCAGCCCTGCAGGCAGCCCATTTTGGACCAACACTCATGAGGAGCACTGGCCTGGGTTGTTGATTAATTATCCACGGGGTCCAGAAAAATATCCCCTATGCAAGTTCATTAATTATTAGGCAAATGTGGTACCAATGTTGGGCCTTGCCAGACAAGTTTTATTCTAACCCAAAAATCAAGGGGGTCCCCATAACAACCCCAAGCATGTTAGGAGCGCTCATTTATGGAACATAACACCGGTTCACAAGTAACTAAGGGCGGCAAGAGTGGTACAAAACACCAAGCAAAAGGCCAAGCCTTCCACCCTTTACCAAGTGTATATGTGCATTAAATTAAATAGCAGCAATATTGTGATATAACAAAGAAGGTCCATGTTAGCACATGGAAGCATTTACACCTGCAACTAGCAACGCTATAAGAAGGGCTGAGCAAGCGGTAACATAGCCAAACAATGTTTTGCTGGGTTGTGGAGAGGTTAGAGGCTTATCATGGCAATGTTGGGAGGCTTATCAAACAAGTGGTAGGTAGCGAGACATGACGATAAAAGACGAGACAACTAGCATGGCAATGATAGTAATGGTATCCAGGGTAATGTGTCATCTTGCCTGAGATCCTGCTCGGAAGAAGACCGAGTCCATGAAGAGGACGAACCAACGTAGTTGAACGAATCCTCACACTCCGAACGCTTTCGGAACTCTATCGAGAGGAAGCAATCCGAAACAAACGATCAACACAAGATACACCACAACATATGCAAGACACGATGCACAACAAATATGATGCATGTCCGGTTTAATATGCAATGCATGATAATTCACAACAATCAAATGCTACACATTAAGTGAAGCTCAACATGCAACGAGTTGCATATTGACGAAACTCCACGTTCGAATTATTTAGTTCACTCCCGTTAGGTACACGACAATATTAAATGTTGTTAACATGGCAAGAGCTTAATCATAAGTAACCTACCTATCTAGACATATTAAATGAGGCCAGAAACAACTTATAGCAGTTCCGAAATGACCTCATATGTTAATTTAGAAAATGGTCCAGATCTGATCTAAACATATTTTATATTTGTTAAACAACGAAACAAATGTCACCATGTTATTCTACACGTCATTCTAGTCGATTTACATAAATAGAACATCTCAAACGGAGCTACGGTCTAACAGATATGACAACACAAAATGCACATGTCATCAATGCAAATGCATGGGAAAAGCAGTCACAAACATCTCAAATTATGAATGCAACAAGTTGTTATGAAACTACATCAGATTCTAAGCAAGTTTCATATATGGAATGTCCTCAACGGAGCTACGGTTCAACCCCAATCATCAAAACAAGTTTTTGTTGAAATCTGCCAAAACAGCAACTTAGCATTTTGAACACATGAAAACAACAAGATACAATATTCTGAAATGCACAAACTAAGCATGGGGCAATAGCATTCAACATCCACTTCATTTCATCTTCACAAATCATGTTCAAAACATGCATGGATCACTTAGTAGGAAGCTCACAAGAAGGCTACTTGAAAACAGTTTCAGACTTAGTGAAAATAGCAGTTTTAGACAGTGCAGTTATATCACGAAGGCATATTGACAGCAGTAAAACTATATGCTACAAATCATGAATGGCATAAAACTTAACAGCATACTTAAGGACAACATCAACAACAAATAACTCCATTACACCTACCACAAAAGAGTTCTAGATCACTAGCAAATCACATGGCAAGACAGCAACAAAATATAACAGATTCAGACTTGGAAATATTTTGGACCCTAAAAAAACAGATTTTCATAGCAAGTTGACAACAGCAAAACAACACCTACACATGCATTTCTATGACAAACAAAATGACCATGGGCTAGGACACACATCAGCGAGCAAGTTTCATGTTGGAAATTAATTCATATCATGCCCGGATTAATTCCTACGTAAAAGACAAAAGGGCATCACGGTGAAATGACATGCACTCAAACATGCTCAAATGACAAAACTAAATGCACAGATAATTTCTATGGATTTTTCTACCCCGGAAACATATATAATATGACTAGGTTCATGTAGAAAGTTAATCACAATTAAATATGCGGGTATATGGCCTAATCAACTTAAAGCAATTCAACAATGCAAAATACATGCAAACATCATACCGACAATTATCCCGTGCATGAAAATGCAATGCAAATGAGATGGACATTTTTATTATGAGATTTTATTAATTCCGATGCACGTTTATTAAATTGTGAAAATGCAATTAATGCAAAAATGCAAAATGACATTTAAATAACTTCATGCATGGGTGCAAATGGCCTTTTATTAATCTTCATTTAATTCTAAGCATATTTCATAATCAAAACATATTTATACGGTGCTCGGTTAATTACATAATGCAATTACTAAATCTGCAAATAAAATAATTAATAAATAAAAACAAAAGAAAAAAAACAGCGGGGGGGGGGAGCTGCTCACCCTGGCCCATGGGCCGGCTAGGCGAGGCTGCTGGGCGAGGTTGCTGGGCCGGCAGGGGAGGCCGAGCCCACGCGCCCTGGCGAGCGGTCAACGCTCGGGGTCGAGCAGGACTCCTCGTCCCCGACCTCGACGCAGAGGCACGGCGGCGGGCTGGGACGACGGCGAGGGGCGGCGAGGCCGGGCGGCACTGGGCACGGCCAAAGGCGGGGGAGGCACGAATCTGGCGGCGGGGACCCGGTACCCGGCCGGAGGAGCGGCCGACGGCGGAGCTAGACGTGGCGGCGACTCACGGACGGGAGAGGGAACCGGAGGGAGAGGGGAGAGGGGAGGAGAGGCCGGCGGTGCTAGCGCACTCCGGTGACCGGTGGCGCAGCGAGCGGCGCGGAGGAGCTCCGGCCACGGGCGGCTCCGGCGAGGGCTGCGGGAGGAGACCCACCATGGGGGCTCGGGGAGCTCCGGGAGAAGCTCTGGGACGGCCGATTTGGGCCCGGATGGGCTCGAACGGGCCCAGATCTGGGCTCGGGCGGGCTGGAGGCTGGAGGAGGGAGAAGGGATAGGGTTTGGTGGCACGCAGAACGAGGTGGGGCTCTATATAGGGATCGGGGCTGGGGGTTACAGCACTACGTTTCGGACTGCCGGGTGTCGGTCCGACTGTCCGGAAGCGGAGAGGGTCGGGCTGCGGCGGCTGTGAAAGGGTTAAGTGGGGAAGAGAGAGAGAAGTCCGCGACCCGTGACACGAAGATTTAAAACACCGAGAAACGACCGACGATAACCGATAAACCACCGATAACCTCTCTGCTGCGACTGACCGACGGGGTATCTAACGAGCCCGGATCGCCACGAAATTTGACAGGCGGTCTACATAAGCTATAACAAGACCGCACGACAAGTTCCAACTCGATCCGAGAATATTTTTGCGCGCGCTTAAAAACGGTTTTATTTAAAAGATGTCGCGGGCGCGTGCGTGTGTGGTTGGTCTCAATGGGCAACGGCAAGAACGGAGAGAACCGGCAACTACGAACAAATGCAAGTTTTCGAAAACGGGCGATGATGCAATGCAGATGATGCGAATGATGCGATGGCGAATGCAACAACCAAAACGGAACACAGACGAAAACGGGAAAGAAAGGGGAATCTTCTGGAATCTTCTGGAACATCGGTCTCGGGCTGTCACATCCTACCCCTCTATTCACTACTCTAATAACATCATCATTCATATTATTATTTATTTCAGCAAGCAAATCATTTTGTGACTTAACAACTTGGTCTAACTAGGTGTGAACCATGGAAGCATGTTTACCCAGACCTTTCACACTGCCGGGGATATACCCCGCGGTATGACCCGGCCTGGCAACTCATAGTGGGAGACCTTGGTCAAGACATGGCGTTTTATTGGTGACCCGGCAGGCGAGTCGCAGGACAACCAGGCCCAAGACCCGGCGTGTAAGCCGGCGCCGGGCGGCTCACAAGAGAAGGCCCAAAGGAGATAGGATTCCCTTACAAAAGAAACAAGATCCTGAGTAGGATTCGTGAAAGACTAGTCCTAGTCCTACTGGGAGTAGGACTCTATTTGTAAACCTACCCTCTCCACTTATATAAGGAGGGGTAGAGCGCCCTTAGAGAGACAGTTTCAGAAGTTCTCAAGTTTGGACAGACACAAGTCATTAGGGATAGACAGATTAGAGTCTCTTGTGATTAGAGGTAGCAAAACAGCACCCTTGTAACCGAGAGATCTTCTTCATCATCAATACCAGACAAGCAGGATGTAGGCTTTTACCTCACCTTGAGGGGCCAAACCTGGGTAAACTCGCGTCTCTCGATTTCGACCAACCCCTTCAAGCTGCCACATAGTTGCACTTCTGCCCCGAACCTAAAGTCCGTTCACCAAGACATCTGTCGTGTCAAATCCATGATAGTTGGCGGCCACCGTGGGGCTTGAACCCACGACCACAAGGTTAAGAGCCCGGACATTTGCAATTATGAACATTAAGTCACTTAAGCGTTCTATCATCATGGCATTATGTCGCAATTGATTTTTAACATAGTTATTGAAGTGTTCTTGCTTAACAACGTAATTATCAAATTCATCCATGCATTGTTTAGGGGTCTTAGTGTAAGGTATATCACTTTCATTAAAGGAACAAAGAGAGTTTACCTATACTACTCGTGTCGGGGTGTCAAGTCCATGTATTTCTTCAATAGGAGGTAATTTCCTGACATCCTCCATTTTAATACCTTTCTCTTTCATAGATCTTTTTGCTTATTTCATGTCTTCGGGACTAAGGAATAGAATACCTCTTTTCTTGTGAATAGGTTCCGGAGGTGGTTCAGGAAGTGTCCAATCATCGGTGTTTTGCAATATGTTATTCAATAATTCTTAAGCTTGTCCAACAGTTCTTTCCCTGAAAACACAACCAGCACAACCATCTAGGGAATCCCTAGAAGCATCAATTAGTCCATTATAAAAAATATCAAGTATTTCATTTTTATCAAGAGGACAATCAGGCAAAGCTCTTAATAACCGAAGAAGCCTCCCCCAATCTTGAGGGAGATTCTCTTCTTTAATTTGAACAAAGTTAAATGTTTCCTATAAGGCAACTTGTTTCTTATGCGAAGGAAAATATTTTTCAGAAAAGTAGTAACGCATATCCTGGGGACTACCTATACAACCAGGAGCAAGTGAAAGGAACCATTCCTTAGCCTCGCCTTTTAGCGAGAAAGGAAAAGGCTTAAGGATGTAATAGTAGGGAATATTTTCATCACTGGTAAACAGAGCAACAATATCATCCAGTTTCATAAGGTGTTCAATAACAGTTTCATTTTCATAACCATGGAAAGGATCAGACTCTACTATAGGAATTAACTCAGGCTCTACAGTGAACTCATAATCTATATCAGTAACAAATATAGGAGAAGTAGCAAATTTATGATCACATTTCATTTTGTCCATCATAGATTTTTCTTTTAGTTTGCATAATAGTTTCTTCACGTCATCTCTATCTTATAAGAAAGAAAGTCCCTAGCTACCTCACCATCCATAACATAACCTTCACGTGCATGAGGCAATTCATAACTATTAGGTCAGCGAGGAGTAATAGGTGACTCAAAGTCTTCCTCGATTTCAACATTTTCAAGTTCTCTAACTTTAGCAATATGAGTGTCAAGTAATTCATTCAGTGGCACAGTTTTAGTTTCAACATGTCTAGCAATAGTTTCATCATTAATTTTAGAAGTGGCATCATCAAGTTCATGTCACATATCAAGACGATCAACAGGTGGTGGTGTAGCAAGCTGATCCAAAATAGTAGGTGAATCTAAAGCGGAGCTAGATGACAGTTCCTCACATCCTCTCGTGCGTGAGGTTATAATCATAGTTCGACTGTCTTACAGATTTCTCATAGTAGCAATTGGATATCCTTCAAGTTAAAACAACAAATAGAGCTATGCTCCCTGGCAACAGCGCCAGAAAAAGGTCTTGATAACCCAGAAGTGTAGGGGATCGCAACAGTCTTTGCTCGTCCTCGAGTAGGTAAATGATAAAAAGATAATTTTTCATGTGGAATGCTACCTAACATAATCTTGAACAAATGTCTAATAATGGTATGAATATTAAGATACAAGTGATTCAAGGAAATAGTTTGGCAAAAAGACATCCATACTCAGGTTTACTAGCAACAATCATGTCCTTTCAAAATAGCAATGCAAAAGATTGTTATCCCTACAAAATCATATAGCCTGTCATGCTTGGTCTTCATAGCATAAAGAATAAATCATGAGAACCCTAGTGTCAAACCAAGCAATTGGATCATACTTCTTCAATATGCATCAACTTTTTATTCTTCACGCAATACATGAGCATGAACCATGGACATAGCATAAGGGTGGAACCGAATATGGTGGTAGATATGAAAAGGGTTAAAAGTGGAGAAGAAAGTCTTGCATCAACTTGGCGTATCAATGGGCTATGGAGATTCCCATCAATAGATATCAATGCGAGGAGTAGGGTTTGCCATGCAACGGATGCACTAGAGCTATAAGTGTATGAAAGATCGACTGAAGCTAAGTCGGTTTGCATCCAACTTGCTTGCTAATGAAGACCTCGGGCATTTTAGGACGCCCGTCATTCGAATATACAAGGCAAGTTCTATAATGAAATATTCCCACTAGCATATGGAAGTGACAAAACAAGAGACTCTCTATATGAAGAACATGGTACCACTTTGAGGCACACATGTGGTAAAGGATAGTAGCAAAGTCCCTTCTCTCCTTTTCTCCCTTTTTTTCATGGTGAGCGTTTCTATTTTTTATTTTTGCCTCCCCCATTCATCATTTTTATTTGGTGGGCTCATTTTCCTCCCCCCTTTTTATTTTATTTTTCGTCTCGAGTCTCATCCCAACTTGTGGGGGAATAATAGTCTCCATCATACTGCCCTCACTGGGACAATGCTCTAATAATGATGATCATCACACTTTTATTTACTTACAACTCATCATGAAAAACTGATAGGATGATATGAATCTATATGAATGCCTCTTGCAGTGTACCAGGATGTGCAATGATCTAGCGTAGCAAAAGATATCAAAAAACAAACAATCCATGTAAATATCATTCTAGCTATCTTACGATCATGCAAACCAATATGGCAATGGAAGTACAAGTCATATGAAGTGATGGTGGAAGTTGCATGGCAATATATCTCGAAATGCCTATGGAAATGCCATGATAGGTAGGTATGGTGTCTGTTTTGAGGAAGATATAATGAGGCTTATATGCAATAGAGCGTATCATGTCAAGGGGTTGGATGCACCGGACAAAGTTGCACCGATCCTCGAGGTGAGAATGAGAAATGCACGGTACCTAAGAGGCTAGCTAAATATGAATAGGTGATATTACGTATGTCCATGGATTCACATTAGTCATAAAGAACTCATGTACTTATTGCAAAGTTTTATGAGTTTTATCACAAATAAAAGTACTACTCACATGCTCCTAGGGAGGAGGTTGGGAGGAGTTAACCATCGCGCCCCCCGATTCAATAGCACAAAGGATTTCAATCAAGGATAAATTATGCTCCAACTTCATCGCATAACTAGAGACTATACGTGCATGCTTCAGGAATTACAAAACTTAACATCAATATTCTTACTAATCCACAATCATCAACTAGTGCACCCACATATTACTATCTTAATGTCGCAAAAATATTACAGAGAATCAAACATATCATATTCAGTAATCTAGAAGTTTCATGTAGGATTTTATGACTAACCATGTAAATGACCAATTCCCGTTGACTCTCTAAATAGGTATAAGTGAGGGATGAGAGTTTAATTCTTTATACAAAATACCTGGACATGCTCTAATAAATATAGGTGAAGCAAAAGAGCATTCTACAAATAACGGTTTTCTATATGTAGACAAACATGCATCCAACTTCAAATGATATAAGTGAAGCACGTGAAGCACTCTATAAAGCCATACTCAAAAGATAAAAGTGAAGTGCAAAGAGAATTCTATAAATTGACCATGGAATTTCCCATACCAGCATGGTGAATTTCTAAAACTAAAATAAAAGGCACACGACACTCCAAGAATTTACGCATATCATGTGAACACAACAAAACCCGAAACATACCGAGAGTTGTTGAAGAAGAAAGATGGGATGCCTTCCGGGGCATCCCCAAGCTTAGACGCTTGAGTCTCCTTGAATATTTACTTTGGGTGTATTTTGCATCCCCAATATTGAGCTCTTGACTCTCCTTATACTTCTCATATCAATACCTCCTCGATCTTCGAACACTTCATCCACACAAAACTTGACAAAGCTTTAATTAGAAATGTTAGTACATAATCATCAAATCTCATCATGTCCTGCCATAAAATTATTGCGTAATTATAATCTAACATTACCCATGGCATGCTATCACAATTCTATGGCTCCCAAATCAATGAGGCTCAACAAGAATTCAAACATAAGCACGCAAAGCAACTATAACAGCAATCTGTGAAAAACAGGACAGTCTGTAGAGATGCAGATGGATACCATACTTCTCTAACTCAAAACATTCTGAAAAATTAGGAAGTGGTATATAATTTGTATAAAATTACTGTGTAAAAATATAAGAAGCTTTTGATGTTCCAGTAAAATATAAAAAATCAAATACTACAGCCAAAGTTTCTGTTTTTGCACAGCACAGATCAAACAAGCAATTTAAACAGCCTAAAGGTAATTCTTGGCACATTATGATTATAATAAAATGGATTTATACAAGGGGATAACTATTTTTTTTGAAAAGTTTCTGTAATCAAGATTTCATTAAGTTCCATGGACATGAACAAAGTTCAAGGCTAGCCCCCACTTCAACGGTGCTAATCTTTCTCACTTTCACCATCTCTTTTTGAAAAAGTTTTTAACTTCCCCACGTTATTTTTTGTTTTAATTATTTAAAAAGCACACAACAACAAAAAATTACTCTATAAAACTTCCATGTATATCAGAGCCAATTTTAATCTAGGCATATAGTTCTCAAGTAATTGATCCATCCGTATACCAAGGTATATCAAAGCCAATTTTAATTAAAAATGATTTGTAATTTAGTTGTGATCACAAAGTGACATATATCATAGAATAATGCAGCCTAAATCTCTCTTACTATGCATTGGCATGTCATAAAAGAACAATTCATTCACATCAAGTAAAGGCCAATACATAGCATAAGTAGTTTCTTGCAATTTTATAGTATTGGAAACATATAGAGGTGAAGATTTGGTTCCTCTCTCATAATAACTACAAGTAGGAGCAGCAAGCACGTGCATATTATATTCATCAAAATCATCTTGTGTATTGGTAAAACGTAACCATAAATATAATCCTTAATAAGTGCAAACTTCTCTGATATAGTGTAGTTAGCACTGGTGAAACGACGTGCTATGCAAACGGTTTTTAACCCCTTTCAATGACGTAGTTTCAAACCGTCACCTTGCTAGTGTGGGTGATAGAGGGTCCATCGCACACACTATATATCTCACATAGTTCAACACAAAAATGTTTTGTAATTTGGATTAGCACCACACACGGTTATTTCATGAAAATTGTATGTAATGTGCGATTCATTACACATGATTAAGAATAAAAAACTATGTGTGATGTAAATGCCATCACACACAATTGGATCTAAAAAACTGTGTGCAATGTGTGATCTTAACGACGTGTTAATTAGTCCTAAAATCAGCTAGACGTAATCAATTTACTATTATCATCTTTTGACAGTTAAATAGCACACAAAAATGCACATTCAAAATCCACTATATGATTTATTTTCAAGCTTTGCCATACAACATACAAAAGTACAAATGTATTATTTCACATCACAAGACAGCCAACACATACTACTAGAAATCACATCTAATTACGTTGTAAAGCTTCATCAGTCTCTTGTTCATCCATGACATCAAGTCTCAAACCTTCCCAGATTTCTTATTGTATCTCATCCTAAAAAAAGAGAAAAGGGTGACAAGGTCAAAAAAGTAAATCCTTACACAGAGAAGTGATTCAGTGCCCAGGCTCATCTACACCTTTGATCGTAAAAAAATCAAAAGAAATAATAGAAAAATTCAAAAAATTCTATTTTTTTGCATGGTAGATAATTTGGTGAGTGAGGTTCGCTCCAAATTTTAGATCATTCGGACTTCTGAGTGTCCCTCGGCAAAAAGAAAAATTGGGGCCTGTAAAAAAGTTTATTGTTCATGCATTGTTATGACCCAATTTGTTGTTTTTGCTGACAGCGACTCATATGTCCAAATAAGCTAAAATTTGGAGCATACCTCACGCAATAAACTTTCTACCACACAAATTTGTTTTGGATTTTTTCGAATTTTATTTCTATTTTAATGTTTTTTTCCTTACATACTCAGCTATCCTACTTGAAATTAGTTCTTACACTAGTTATGCATAATATTTTTATCAAAAAGTATTAGAAGAGAAAGTTCAGGACTTCACAAGAGATATTTTGTTATTAGTTTGATGTCTTGGGAAATCTTGATGGATGAGAAGAATCAAGAATTGATTAGATGGCCAGAGACATCATAGTTATACATACATAAAAACAAGATTAGTTTAGTACTATCTGGCAAGCTAACTAGCAGCCAGCCTGGTGGATGGACTCTTGGAAAGAGATACACTTGAAGCTAGCTTACTTGTCCATGAGCTGCACCTTCATGATGCCGCCTCTCAGGATGTAGAAGTTGTTGAAGTAGTTGTGCCACCGAATGAGATCCCGGAGCTGTATGGCTGATTCGTGCTCGTGCTTGCGTCTACGACCGACAACGAGCCTCATGGGGTCCATGGCACCCGCCTAACACACGGTTGTTCGACGCCGAGCGGCGGCGCCATGTCCTGCTCCTAGTCGGAGCTTGGTGTAGGTGTCGTATACCTTGCCGTCCATGGCATGGAAAAAGTGTGTATTATGTCCATGGTTCTACAAGAGGTTTGATTGGTGCTAGTTAGATATATATGTGCATGTGGTAGAGTACGTGGTGAGGAGATAAGGCTAGACATTTTTCTTGGCTGTGGAATGTGGACGGATGGTTTCATGCCATATCATTCATCCAAGGCATCAATCTCTTCACCAATAAGAATTTAGTACACATATGTGTGTTTCCGTGCCATTTGATTTTGCCCCTTACACCATCAAAATAATTATGAACCGTTCTTATATTTTTACTACAGTATACTGAGGTCTTATATTGACATCATGCCAAATTTCGTATTTGTTAGACATTATTTACATTTTCTAGAATTAAAATACCAATAAACTTCATGCTCCCGGTTGATTCTTGCCACATAGATATTTGACTTTTCTATTTATTTCTTGTATGAGGCATACACATATACTCACTACCCTAAATATGATTTTTCAAATCATTTTGTATAGTTTTTTCTGTATTCATAGTACATCGAATGCATCCGTTAAATTACTTGAAATGTAGTTAATGACTCAAATATAGCAAATGATCTCCGAAAAGTGCCAGATTTTAATGTGGATGATTCTGTGGTGTATCTTAATTGTAGAAAAAAATTCAAGGACAAATGATAAAGGAAAACATAAGTTCGCCACCAATTTGGTATATTCACTCTTGAAACCATGATCTATCCTCGGAGATTGTAAGATTTCTAAAGGATGTACATAAAAAATGTGAAACCTTCTCAAATTTTTACCACATCATGGTGAGGTCTTATCATGACACTATGCCAATATTCATATTTTTCAGACATCATTTTCAATTTTTTATTATTTCAATACCAATAAACTCCATGTTCGCGGTTGATTCTTTCCACATATGTTTAATAAATTTATATTCATTTCTTGTATGAGGAATATAAATACACTCAACAACCTAAATACGATTTTCCAACTCATTTTTTCTTACTGTGTCATGCATTCATAGTTCAAATTTGAATTATCCATTAAATGATAGGAAATGAAAATAATTACTCAAATATAGCAAATGAGCTCTTAAAAGTGTCAAATTTTAACACGGAGGATTCTATGGTGCATGTTAAGTGTAGAAAAAAATTCCAAGTCAAATGATGAAGGAAAATGTTAGTTCGTCTTCAAAATATCACGCAAACCAGTATTCTTTCAAAAAATACTAATTGCAGGCGTCACACACGGTTCCATTTGTGAAAGTGGGTGCGATGACAAACTACACCACACACACAATGTTTGCAAAAAAACGTGTGCAAGGCATCACACACGTTTGCGTTTTTAACACCGTGTGCAATGATATGCTACATCACACACACACTTTTTGAAAAAATGTGTGCATGGCATCACACACGGTTGCATTATAATAACTGTGTGCAATGACATAGTACATCGCACTCGCATCATTTGCAAAAACCGTGTGTAAAGCATCACACATGCAAATCTTTTCCGAATCGTGTTTGATGGATCCGCCATCGCACAGAGTTCATGTCATTTGCGACGGAGATTGAACTATACCATTTGCGATTGGTGGATCGCACACAGTTTCGTTGAAGGGTCTTTGATTGATGTGTTGTCTTTGGACCATTCTGTAGTAGTGTAGAACAATTCAAAAAGATAATAGGACTATCATGTGTGGGTGCAATAGCAACAATTTAATGCTTAGCATAAGGAACTATAGCAAGTTCATCTCCATAAGCATCATTCATATTGGCATCATGGCCATAAGCATAGCAAGCATCAAGTTCATCAAAAAGGGATATTTGAAATGAATCCAAGGGATCATAGCATTCATCCTTCGGTTTGCACGAAGGGAAATTAAACAATGTATGAGTCATAGAGTTACTCTCATTAGAAGGTGGGCATGGATAGCTAATCCGCTCTTCCTCCTTTTGTTCTTCGCTCTCCTCCTCATCTTGTTCATCGAATGAGCTCGTCGCTTCAGCAATTTCTTCTTCCTTAGATTCCTGTAAAAATTTAGTCTCTTCCCAGGCAGTGGTCATTCTTTCAATAAATTTAATAATATCAGAATTGTATTCATAATTCTTATAGAAATATTTAAGTATGTCTACTTATTCATATTTGTAAGAAACATCATCATAATTTTCAAGCAAAGAAGCAATTTCGAAAGCACCTTTAAAAGAAACAATTTCTCCTCTTCGTTCCACATCATAGTAATCATATATACCATTATAATAAGAAGCCAAGGTTTCACTATCATTAAATTCACATTGAAAGGGAAGGTGTGAATTCTCCATCTTAGAGCAACAAGTATAATCACATCTCAAGCATAAATTCCAAGCATACCAACACAACATTTTAATTTGATCCCATAAGTGTTTCCCTTTTTGAGTCAAGCGATAATCCCTAAGGTACTCACGTGCATCCAACGTGTATCCCATTATCAAGTTCAGTAGGAAATTCTTAGGATTATCATTATTTAATGTTTTCTAGATAACTAGCATCGAGGGTTTTAGGAGGTTCCCCATCTCCATGAGTAGCAAGTACTATTATTTTTTGTGTGTTTCGTGTTCCATATCCATAACGAAAGATATAAATCAACTAATACCAGAAAATAAAACAACAAATAATGGAACATAAAAATTACTTAGTGATAAAGCAAAAATAGCTCACACGAGAATATCAACCACTCACTAGTAGGAAACAGGCCATTAGTCTCGGTTGGGAAGGGCCTTTAGTCCCGGTTCGCCAACCGGGACTAAATTATAGATACTAAACGGTCTAAGGCTTTAGCCCTGGTTGGCTCCTAACCGAGACTAAGCCCTAGCCACATGCGCGGCAGAGTGCGCCAGGGCATGGGGACCTTTGCTCCCGGTTGGTAACACCAACCGAGACTAAAGGTTAAGGCTTCATTGTTTATTTTTTTTCTTTTCATTATGTGTTTTCTATTGAATTTTTTCCTCTAATTCAACATGATCACATGCATCCATCCACTTTAATCAAATATATGTCATATTACTCATCATCATCTTACTCATCTAACAACTCATCATCATCTTAATCATCTAACGACTTATCATCATCATCTTAATCATACCAAGTTAAAATATCATAAAAAGCTAAAATGACATAGTCCACCCTCATAGGACCTAGTCCCCCTCCTAGGTAAAATGACATAAAACAGAATAACACCTATGTCTCCATGATGAAGCAAAGAGATCCAATGGTCTCCAACTTGTGGCTTGCGATCCTTCTTTATTTTTCCCCATGCTTCAATTTGGAGTCGTCTTGGTGGTTTGCGCTCAGTCAAGTATGCAAAAGAGAACTCGGGATGGAAGGGGCTTTTAATTGTCATATTACCTTCGGGTTGCATCAACGGAGGCACAACTTCATATGGTAGTTTTTGTTGAAGAACATAATAGTAGACTAGTTAGCAATGTAATCAATACCATTTACGCAACACTACTAGTGTACTTAATTAGCAACTCTTACCAAGATATTTCGGCGAATGTCATCCTCCCTCAACCTATGCACTAGTGTCATGTACAACGTATAATTTGGGCCAGTTCCCAAATTACACGGGAAGATCTCCCTACCAACTAGGACACCAATAACAAAGTTGATAAGATCATCCTTCTCCTCCCAAGTTAGATGTGATCCATAAGTGTAGTGTGTCGTGTCAATTACGTTCCGTGTTTCACTCGAAGAAACGAAATAAGCTATAAATTAAAAATTAAATTTTTTAGTATGGATGAAAACCTATTATTTTTAAATATAGAATGCAAATTACTTGACAAATATGCATGGTTGACAAACTCACATGAAGGTAAAAGAGGAAGCATATCGACATCCACCCAAATGTCGATGTTTCTTCAATATGATCTTCAGGATGAAGATCGAAGGTTATTTCCATATCCTCCTGAAATCCATATGCCTTGCAAAGAGCTTACCAATTTGAGCACCCTAATTCTGTGTTATTAGGTGCATTCATTACTTTCACCAGAAATGTGTGACCATGTTTAGTCCTCAGGTTGGCTGTCCTCGTCTCGAAACTCTCGTGCTCTTCAAAACCGAGCCTCTCTAAGAAATACCGTCTTGCATGACAGGGGATGAACTAGTCGAATTGTATAAAATATAAGTTACGCGTTGAAGGAAAGAAACAGAAGTCATGCTTAATTACGAAAAAACAGTTGTCATCATTGCGTACTGTAGAAATATCAAAGTCCTCGTAAAGCTTCATGGTGAAGAACCTGCCATCTCACAGCCCAGGCTAGTTGCAAAGACCCTTATCTTCACTTCAAAATTCACACGCTTGGATCCTATCATCGTCTGATGATGACGACATTTCCCGTGTTCACGATTCAAGAATTACGGCACACTTGGATCCTAATGCGTGTGTGAGTTTTGGTTCGTCGAGGCTTTCCTTAAATAACTCTCATATCTCATGGTGTGTTGGTGCGCACTCTCTCACACTAATATGCTGGTGTATATATGTTTGTGGACACTCTCTCATAGTAATAGTTCGACCATCGGTGATGGACGCCCCCCTCTTCTCTTCTTGTGCATTATACCAACGAATATATCACAAAGAAGAGAAGAAGAGGAGGCACCCCCCACAACAATAGTCAGGATTCCTCCATCAAGAACACACATGAAAGTCACACAAGGAGCAACGACAGACCGAAAGTCACACACGCATTATATCGATAAAATATCACTAATACATTTATAATGAACTTGAATATAATATCACTAATACATCATCTCGAATAATCCAGTTAATGCATCATCAAATATTAAATAATACATCTCGAATATTATCATATAAGACCACTAATACAGATCGAATACTATCGAATAATCTAAATCACTAGCGGTTCCTGAGTCGCGGACGGTGGACACCCAAAGATAAGGAACCATCACGGGATCATAACTCGGGCGAGATTCCTGAAGAATCTGCCAGGTATTGTTGAACATGGCGTCTAATGCCGCCATGTAGAGACAGACGTGCTTGTCCTCCTCCCTGACACGGTGAAGTACCAACTTCACGGGGGCCCGCTCCCTCTACACCGAAAGTGCCCCACGTGACCGCTACCAAAGAAGCTCTGGTTCAACGACGAGACCCAGATTCCTCACCAAGCTCCGAGCCCCGGAAGGTAGCACCTCGCAGTGCCAGTCCGGTGAAGCCCAGTCCTGGACATGGCACCTATCAAGCAGGCTCTCGCGGACCACTCGACGACGAGGATGTGGGCTGGGCATCGTCGATGTCGAGACAAATTCCTATGCGAACATTTTCTTATCGTTTAATCACTAATTTTTCCAAAACCCAGGAATTTTTAAAAATCCAAGAATTTTTCTCTAATCTAACATACACATACTGATTTTTTCCTAGGACTCCTAATTAACTAAAACATAAAACAACTAAAACATAAAAAGCATCATTAACAAAATCATCTAACAATATTATTCTACTTATCCATCTACGTACTACAATTTTCTTAACACATTGCTTAATGAAAAAATGTTGCATACCAACCACGAAAATTTGCACGTTTTTAAACAATATGTGTGTGTGTGTGTTTGCGGCACCGTCGGAGATGGACGGGCCGGGCGGCGGGGCTTTGATGTCTACTACGCAACTTTATTCTTGTAGACACGTGTTGGGCCTCCAAGCGCAGAGTTTTGTAGGACAATAGCAATTTTCCCTCAAGTGGATGACCTAAGGTTTATTAATCCGTGAGAGGTGCAGGATGCAGATGATCTCTCTCAAACGACCCTGCAACCAAATACAAGAAATCTCTTGTGTCCCCAACACACCCAATACAATGACAAATTGTATAGGTGCACTAGTTCGGCAAAGAGATGGCGATAAAAGTGTAATATGGATGGTAGAAATATATTTTTATAATCTGAATAAATAAAAACAGCAAGGTAGAAAATAGTAAACGGGCACAAAAACGGTATTGAAATGCTTGAAAACAAGGCCTAGGGTCCATAATTTCGCTAGTGCAATCTCTGAACAATGCTAACATAGTTGGATCATATGATTATCCCTCAAAGTGCAATAAAGAATCACTCCCGAGTTCCTATTAACAGAGTACAAAAGATAGAAATTGTTTGTAGGGTAAGAAACCACCTCAAAGCTATTCTTTCCGTTCGATCTATCCTAGAGTTCGTACTAGAATAACACAAGCTATTCTTTCCGATCGATCTACTCAAGAGTTTGTACTAGAATAACACCAAAGCAAATTCATATTCATAATACTCAATCCACACAAAGAACTACAAGGGATCCCCAAAGTTTCTATCGGAGAAAAGGTAATACAACATGCATCAACCCCTATGCATAGATTACCCCAATATCACCGCGGGAATCCGCAAGTTGAGTGCCATAACGTATATCAAGTGAACCAAGAAGATACCCCAATGTCACATCAAGTATTCATAGCGCAAGACATACATCATGTGTTCCCAATTCTGAACATTCAATCCGACATAACAAAACTTCAAAGGGTAAATATTCAATTCACCACAATAAGAGTGTAGAGGGGCTAAACATCATATGATCCATCTATATTAACAAATCCCATGATATAGATCACGAGAGAGAGGGAGATTGAACACATAGCTACTGGTACAAACCCTCAGCCCCGAGGGTGGACTACTCCCTCCTCATCGTGGTGGCCGCCGGGATGATTAAGAAGGCCACCGGAGATGATTCCCCCCTCCGGCAGGGTGCCGGAACTGGGTCTAGATTGATTTCCGGTGGCTATAGAGCCTTGCAGCAGTGGAACTTTTGATCTAGGTCTACCCCGAAGGGTTTCGGAATATTTGGGAATTTATAGTGCAGAGAGGGGGGGTGGGAGGCCACCGAGGTGGGCACAACCCACCTAGGCGCGCCAGGGGGCCCAGGCGTGCCCTGCTAGGTTGTGCCCCCTCGGGGCACCCCCTAGGTGCAGCTCTGGACCATTGGGTTCCTTTTGGTCCAGAAAAAATCTCCAAAATTTTTCATGGCGTTTGGACACCGTTTGATATTGATTTCATGCGATGTAAAAAACAAGCAAAAAACAGCAAGTGGCACTGGGCATTGGGTCAATAGGTTAGTCCCAAAAAATTATATAAAGTTGCTATAAATTGATTGTAAAACATCCAAGAATGATAAAATAATAGCATGAATACTTCATAAATTATAGATACGTTGGAGACGTATAAGCATCCCCAAGCTTAATTCCTACTTGTCCTCGAGTAGGTAAATGATAAAAGAAATAATTTATGAATTGTGAATGCTAGCAACATGCATAAGTTTGATCAATGATAATTTCAATCACTTTTCCTATCATCTTAATAGCAATTTTTTCTTATAAAACTTCTCATGTTAAAGTAGCAACCAATTCACATGTTAAGGTTCAAACCATGAATTCTCTTGAAACTCAACAACCTATGTTCTCAGTCACCAAGCAATTGCAATTCAACTTATTCAATAGAGTTTAAGTAAGAGCTCCACATACTCAACCATCACATAGTATTCTATGATTGCTAACACTCACCGCATACACATGGGCAAAACGTTTCAACCGGACACATAGAAAGATAGGGGCTTATTGCTTTGCCTCCCAACGTATTCACCTCAAGGGTGATGTCAACAATAATAACTCATGCTACCCATATTCAACTGGACATGTGTGCCTAGATCTTTCCTCACCACATGATGCTTGCCAAAGGAGAAAATAAAAAGGAATAGAGAGAAAAACTTTGACTCTTGCATAAAAGTAAATACATAAATTAAAAGATAGGCCCATCGCAGAGGGAAGCAGAGGTTGCCATGCGCTTATTTGTTTGTATCCTCAACCCCTTAGTGCAAAAGAATGTCATGTTATGTTGCCCCTTATGATAGCAACCTTTATTATGCAGTCCGTCGCTTTTACTACTTTGCCATCACAAGTTCGTACAACGCTTAATTTTCTCTTACACTAAATGATCCAACACTTTTAGAAGCAATTTTTTATTGCCTTATTACACCGATGACAACTTACTTGAAGGATCTTGATCAATCCTTAGTTAGGTATGGTGTAATATTGAAAATAAGATTTGGGTTTAAGGGTTTTTGGATGCACAAGTGGTATCTCTACTTGGTGCAGAATTTTTGGCTAGCAAATATGGGGGGCAAGCACCACATGTTGAAGGATCTATGACAATATAACTTCTATGTGAATACGAACAAACATAAATCATTACGTTGTCTTCCTTGTCTAACGTCAACAATTTTGGCATATAATATTTTGATGGGGGCTCACAATCACAAAAGATTTCCAGGATAGTGAATTTGCATGTGAAAGTTCTCTTCCTTATACTAATTAATCGTGAATTGCTTGTATGACCAATATTGTGATTGTCAAGCCTCAAAAGATTTCACTTTATAAACCCAATTTCAAGCTAACACTAAGAATGATATGATTTCAACTTAATGACATTCAAATTATTCAAAAATTTACTCATAGGATATAAGTGAAGCACAAGAGCAATTCCAAAGAAAAGAGCGTCATTGACGGGATGTGAATGCCCCTTAGTTAGCCTCCTTGGCAACAATTTGAGGACTCTATTTTATTTAAAACTTTCATATCTAAGTATTGTATTAAAACAGAAAGTAAAACAAAAATAAAATTACATTCTAAAAATAGCACAAGTCATGTGAAGAAGCAAAAACTTAGGCTCAACTGATACTAACCGATAATTGTTGAAGAAGAAAGGTGGGATGCCTACCGGGGCATCCCCAAGCTTAGATGCTTGATACTTCTTGAAATATTATCTTGGGATGCCTTGGGAATACCCAAGCTTGAGCTTTTGTGTCTCCTTAATTCCTTTCATATCACGGTTTACCTAATACTGAAAACTTCATCCACACAAAACTCAACAAGAACTCGTGAGATAAGTTTGTATAAACCAATGCAAAAACCTTATCAATCTATACTGTAGAAAATCACTAAAATTATTATTAAACATTTCATACTAAAAGACTCTTCATATTTAATATTCCTATCCTCAAATAGAATCATTAAACAAGCAAACATATGCAAACAATGCAAACATAACAGCAATCTGCCAAAACAGTACAGTCTGAAAGAATGCAAGAGTATCAATACTTCTTAAACTCCAAATTTTATGAAAATTTACCAAACTATAGAAAATTTACCATATATTATTATGCAAAAAGTTTCAACATTTTATAACATTCTAACTTTTCTAGGGAATTTTTGCAACAGCAGTAAACTTTGTGTTTTCAAACAAGAACATGTAGACTTGCAAAATAAGCATCGTAAAGGCTATCCTTGACATTTTTATTGAAATAAAAGATGCAAAACATTATTATAAATAACTTAAATCAAATACTAGTAAAGTAAAATGAATATCCAAGCAAAACACATATCATGTGACGAATGAAAACATAGCTCCAAGTAAGGTTACCGATAATGTTGGAGATGATAGAGGGGATGCCTTCCGGGGCATCCCCAAGCTTAGTTGCTTGGATATTACTTGAATGATACCTTGGGGTTTCCTTGGGAATCCCCAAGCTTAGGGCCTTGTCACTTCTCATTCTCCTCATATCGACATCTCACCCAAAACTTGAAAACTTCAATCACACAAAACTTAACGAAACTTCATGAGATGGGTTAGTATGATAAAGAGCAAACCATTTCACTTTGGTACTGTCAAGACAAGATCCATAATTGTTCTCACACAATTACAACTGTATCATATCATTTCCACAATTTATATTGAGGAATATACTCCATAGAAACTAGAAAACAAGCAAACTATGCATTGAAAACGGAATCTGTCAAAAACAGAATAGTCTGTAGTAATCTGTAATCCAACCATACTTCTGCTACTCTCAAAATTCTGAAAAATAAGGACCACGTGAGAAATGTGTATATTAATCTTCTGCAAAAAGATTCACCTCAAATTCACTCTTCTGTTAAATATTAGAATTATTTCCGTGAGCGCAAAAGATTTTGTTTTTCAGCAAGATCAAATCAATTATCACCCCACATGATCCCAGAGGCTATACTTGGTACTTTATTGAAACAAAAGCAATAAAACATGATTACTACAGTAGCTTAATCATGTGCACACACAAAAAAACAGTAGGTAAAAGTGTTGGGTTGTATCCCAACAAGCGCTTTTCTTTTATGCCTTTTAAGGTAGGCATGATGATTTCAATGATGCTCGCGTAGGAATAGTAATTGAAACTTGCAAAAGAGCATCAGGAATCTCATGACAAGCAAATTTAAGTCTAACCCACTTCCTATGCATAGGGATTTTGTGAGCAAACAGTTTATGGGAGCAAGAATCATCTAGCATAGGAAGGGAAAACAAGCATATCTTCAAGAATTTGAACAGATAGAGAGGAAACTTGATATTACTGCAATTCCTATAAGCATACGTTCCTTCCTCATGATAATTTTCAGTAGAATCATGAAGAAATTGCACAATATAACCAGCACATAAATCATTATTTTGATGATGTACAAGCATAGAAAATTTGTCACTCTCCACATAAGCAATTTTCTTCTCATTCAAAACAGTGGGAGCAAACTCAACAAAATAACTATCATAACATACTTGATTGACATAACCACTTTGAATATTAAAATCATGATGACAAGTTTCATGTTTACCATTACTCTTTATAGCATACGTGTCATCACAATAATCATCATAGATAGGAGGCATATCATAATCATAATAGTTTTGCTCATCAAAACTTGGGGGGCTAAAAATATCATCTTCATAAAACATAGCATCCCCAAGCTTGTGGCCTTGCATATCATTAGCATCATGAATATTCAGAGAATTCATACTAACAATATCAATATCATGCTCATCACTCAAAGATTTAGTGCCAAACATTTTAAGATCTTCTTGTTCTAACACTTGAGCACAATTTTCCTTTCCATAATTTTCAAGAAAGATATTATAAAGATGATCAATAATATGATGCAACCTCAATTCCATTTTTTTGTAGTTTTCTTTAATAAAACAAACTAGTGATAAAACAAGAAACTAAAAGACTGGATTGCATGATCTAAAGATATACCTTCATGCACTCACCTCCCCGGCAACGGCGCCAGAAAAGAGCTTGATGTCTACTATGCAATTTTATTCTTGTAGACACGTGTTGGGCCTCCAAGCGCAGAGTTTTTTAGGACAGTAGCAATTTTCCCTCAAGTGGATGACCTAAGGTTTATTAATCTGTGAGAGGTGTAGGATGAAGATGGTCTCTCTCAAACGACCCTGCAACCAAATACAAGAAATCTCTTGTGTCCCCAACACACCCAATACAATGGCAAATTGTATAGGTGCACTAGTTCGGCGAAGAGATGGTGATAAAAGTGTAATATGGATGGTAGAAATATATTTTTATAATATGAATAAATAAAAACAGCAAGGCAACAAATATTAAATGGGCACAAAAACGGTATTGAAATGCTTGAAAACAAGGCCTAGGGTCCGTACTTTCGCTAGCGCAATCTCTCAACAATGCTAACATAGTTGGATCATATGATTATCCCTCAAAGTGCAATAAAGAATCACTCCTGAGTTCCTATTAACGGAGAACAAAAGATATAAATTGTTTGTAGGGTACGAAACCACCTCAAAGCTATTCTTTCCGTTCGATCTATCCTATAGTTTGTACTAGAATAACGCAAGCTATTCTTTCCGATCGATCTACTCAAGAGTTCGTACTAGAATAACACCAAAGCAAATTTCATATTCATAATACTCAATGCACACAAAGAACTACAAGGGATCCCCAAAGTTTCTATCAGAGAAAACCCCTATGCATAGATTACCCCAATATCACCACGGGAATCTGCAAGTTGAGTGCCATAACGTATATCAAGTGAACCAATAAGATACCCCCAATGTCACCTCAAGTATTCATGCCGCAAGACATAGATCATGTGTTCCTAAATCTAAACATTCAATCCAACATAACAAAACTTCAAAGGGTATAGATTCAATTCATCACAATAAGAGTATAGAGGGGAGAAACATCATATGATCCATCTATATTAACAAAGCCCATGATATAGATCACGAGAGAGAGAGAGAGAGAGAGAGATTAAACACATAGCTACTAGTACAAACCCTTAGCCCCAAGGGTGGACTACTCCCTCCTCATCATGGTGGCCACCGGGATGATGAAGATGGCCACCGAACATGATTCCCCCTCTCATAGGGTGCCGGAACGGGGTCTAGATTGGTTTTCGGTGGCTACAGAGCCTTGTGGTGGCGGAACTTCTGATCTAGGTCTACACCGGAGGGTTTCAGAATATTTGGGAACTTTTAGTGTAGAGAGGGCGTGCGGGAGGCCACCGAGGTGGGCACAACCCACTAGGGCACGCCAGGTGGCCCAGGCGCGCCCTGGTGGGTTGTGCCCCCCCCCCCCTCGGGGCACCCCAGGTGCAGCTTTGGCCCATTAGGTTCCTTCTGGTCCAGAAAAAATCTCCAAAAAGTTTCATGGTGTTTGGACTCTGTTTGCTATTGATTTCCTGCGTTGTAAAAAACAAGCAAAAATAGCAACTACCACTGGGCACTAGATCAATAAGTTAGTCCCAAAAAATGATATAAAGTTGCTATAAAATGATTGTAAAACATCTAAGAATGATAAAATAACAGCATGAATACTACATAAATTATAGATACGTTGGAGACGTATCAGGCTCCTACGCGGGAGATGGATGGGGCGACGGCTCTCAGGCATCTCCGGTGGTGGCTCTAGGTGGAGACGGGATGAGCTCGGGGAGGGGCGGCCATGCATGGAGGCAATAGCGGACGGGGAGGGGTGGACATGCATGGCTGGCGGCCATGGAGGACAGGGAGGGGCGGCCATGCATGGCGGGAATGGCGGACGGGGAGGTGGGCTTCAGGAGGAGAGGGAGGAGATGGAGGAGAGTGGCTCATAGCAGGCTCGGCGGCGAGGTCGAGGTGATGACGAGGTCGAGGCGACGGCAAGGTGGAGGGAGAAGAGGGGTCGAAGCGAGTGGGTCGGGGACGGCGATCTCCGACGGGAGGCAGCATGACGGCAAGGTCGAGGGAGAAGAGGCGTGCGGGGAGCACCGACAACCTGTCGACGTCGGGGCAGGGGCGGCGTCGGGCGGAATGGGAGGTTGGGGAAGAAACGACAAAGTCATGCATATATAGAGGGACTCTTTAGTCCCGGGTCGTGGCACCAACCAGGACTAAAGACCTTTAGTCCCGGTTGGTATCCCAAACCGGGACTAAAGATCCTCCGGGATTCCACGTGGGAAGGTCTTTTCGGCCGCCCAAATTCCGCGCGGGAAGGGACCTTTAGTCCCGGTTGGTAGCACCTACCGGGACTACAACTATATTTTCTCTTTTTTGTTTAGTTTTGTTTTACTAATTTCTATTTTTATATTTTGAATAACTGTTAGAATATTTATAGTTTTTAATGAATCATTTTTTGCTCTAGGTCAAAACAATTACAAACTTTCTATTAGTGCTAGTAGTTCTCAAATTGAAATAATTTAAATTTCAATTCATTTGAAATTTGTGTGAAACAGTAATTTGTGAATAACTTTAGTTTAAAAATAGATTTTTGAGTGATTGCTTTTCCTGTTGTTAATAACTTTAGTTTGAAGTTGAGAGCGTTACGGCAAAACCTGGATGCACTTCGTGTACAAAATGGATAATATCTTTCGAAGTATCGGGGTTTCGGACGAAAACGTGTTACAAAAGGATTTCAACTTTTTTAACTTATTTCAACTCCAGACTTTTTGTGCATTCAATATGTATCATTATAAGCCACATACTAAAATTTCAACCCTATCTAACTTCATTTGCTATTCTTCATGCATTTAATGATTTTTTTGAGCTAAATGACCCTGAAATAAAAAAGCACCACAACTAAACTCTGAAAATGTTGAAACTTGGCATAGTATCCTCATTTCACCGACATAGCATGTGCTAAAATGTTGAGAGCGTTACGACAAAAACTGGATGCACTTCGTGCACAAAATGGACAATCTCTTTCGAAGTATCGGGGTTTCGGATGAAAACTCGTCTGTTACAAAAGGATTTCAACTTTTTTAACTTATTTCAACTCCAAACTTTTTGTGCATACAATATGAACCATTAGAAGCCACATACTCAAATTTGAACCCTATGTAACTTCATTTGTTATTTTTCATGCATTTAATGATTTGTTTTTATCTAAATGACCCTGGAATTAATAAGCACCACAAATGAACTCTGAAATGGTTGAAACTTGGCATGGTATCATCACTTCACCCGCATAGCATGTGCTAAAAAGTTGAGAGTGTTACGGCAAAAACTGGATGCACTTCATGTACAAAATGGACAATCTCTTTCGAAGTATCAGGGTTTCGGACGAAAACTCGTCTGTTACAAACGGATTTCAACTTTTTTAATTTATTTCAACTCCAGACTTTTTGTGCATTCAATGCGAACCATTAGAAGCCACATACTAAAATTTCAGCCCTATCTAACTTAATTTGCTATTATTTATGCATTTAATGATTTGTTTTGAGCTAAATGACCCTGAAATTAAAAATCACCACAAATGATCTCTGAAATGGTTGAAACTTGGCATGGTATCATATTTCAACCACATAGCATGTGCTAAAAAGTTGAGAGCGTCGCGACAAAAATTGGATGCACTTCGTGTACAAAATGGACAATCTCTTTCGAAGTATCGGGGTTTCTGACGAAAACTCGTCTCGTACAAAAGGTTTTCAACTTTTTCAACTTATTTTCAACTCCAGACTTTTTTTCATTCAATATGAACCATTAGAAGCCACATACAAAAATGTCAACCCTATCTAACTTCATTTGCTATTTTTCATGCATTTAATGATTTGTTTTGAGCTAAATGACCCTGAAATGAAAAAGCACCACAAATGAACTCTGAAATTGTTGAAACTTTGCATGGTATGATCATTTCACCCACATAGCATGTGCTAAAACGTTGAGAGTGTTACGGCAAAAACTGGATGCACTTCGTGTACAAAATGGACAATCTCTTTCGAAGTATCGGGGTTTCGGACGAAAACTCGTCTTTTACACAAGGATTTCAACTTTTTTAACTTATTTCAGCTCCAGACTTTTTGTGCATTCAATATGAACCATTAGAAGCCACATACTAAAATTTCAACCCTATCTAACTTCATTTGCTATTTTTCATGCATTTAATGATTTGTTTTGAGCTAAATGACCTTGAAATTAAAAAGCACCACAAATGAACTATGAAAAGGTTGAAACTTGGCATGGTACCATCATTTCACTCACACGACAAGTGGTAAAGAGTTGAGAGGGTTACAATGAAAACTGGACGCACTTCGTGTACAAACTGAACCATCCCGGCTACTCACTAGACAAGAAAAGTGATGACGGTGCAGCTAGTCACATCCCAGAGTGGGATCTTGGGGTATAAAACTTTTTCTTCATGTGTGTCCCTTGATTTTTGCGCCATAACCATGGACAATATTAATTATTTAACATGATGCCTGGGTCAGTCTTCACTGCGAAGGGAGGAATTTCATCAAACTTTTCATAATCTCTTGACATGTCGGTCTTGTCCTCCACTCCCACGATGTTTCTTTTCCCAGAAAGAACTATTTGGCGCTTTGGCTCATCGTATGATGTATCCGCTTTCTTATCTTTCCTTTTTCTCGGTTTGGTAGACATGTCCTTCACATAGAAAACTTGTGCCACATCATTGGCTAGAACGAATGGTTCATCTGTGTGCCCAAGTGTCGGTGTACTAAAGTTTGGGTTTTTAGTACCCCATACTTGTGCACGAGCAGTTGTAGCCACACCAGCGTCAAGTCCTACCAGGGGGATGCTGGATGCAAATATAAAGACATCAAGGAACATTCAAGTCAACAAGCATAAGACCGGAGGCCAAAGGCTGGAACCCCGGCAAGATCTTGCAGGGGTGACCTACGAAGCCCCGGCAAGGAGGGCACCCGGCAAGGCCTCGCCATCCTGCCAGCGCAGAGGCTAGATGTGGTCCCACCATGATACGTGTCGAGGCGCTGGCAATGGAGAGGCTAAGCGGTCCCGATGGGATGCACTGTGCACCTCGTGCATGTACTGTACGCCACTGTTGGGATCCCCTTAGTCGTATAAAAGGAGGCACGAGGCATTACGAGAGGAGGCTTTTTCTTCCACCTTCTCATGCGCGTAGCAGCTGTTCATAGCGCTCCTGTAGCCAGAACCCTAAAAACACTCATAATATACTAAAGAAGGAGTAGGGTTTTACGCTTCTCAACGGCCCGAACCTGGGTAAAAATCTCCCCTCGTGTCGTTCGTCCGATCTGCTCTTTGCGTATACCTCCTCCCCGCCGAACCACAAAGGGATACTTGCAATCCCATAGGTTTCGTGACCCCGACATCTTTGGCGCGTTAGGTAGGAGGGAGAGGTTGTGTGAACCTGATCACACGATCGGTGCGCCAGTTCCTTCATCGTCTTCATCGCCATGGACCCCAAGAAGAAGGGTTTCACGGCGATTGACCCATCCACATCCTGTGCGCCCGTAGCCACTCAGACGAGCGGCAGTGTGGATGCAAGCGGAGGCCTCGAGCCTCCATGATGTTCTAGTGATCAATACCAAGCCAGCGGTGCCGTTCACAGCGACGGTGGCAATCCACGCGCCGTTGGATCTCAAGACGGAGTCGTGCGGCCTATGGGCGGCGCGGTGAACTCCAGAGATGGTAGGGAGCCTTCCAAGACACGTACGCCGGCGCATACGCCACGACCTTCTTAGGTCGCGCACGATGAGCAGCGCCTCGACGTTGGTGGTTCTAAGCGCCCCTATGGAAAGGCCCCTGCGCATCACTCCCAAGATATGCGGGACCAACATGCGCACCAAAATGCTGACAGAGGTGGCACGCGGTCGCGGGACCAGGATGGAGCTACTTCTAACAGAGTTAGGAGTTAGAGGACCTCAGGTTCATCACACCTTCCGCTGCCAACTTCATCATCAGAAGCATTGGCACGAGCGAAGCTGCTCCTGAATTTCCCTCTTGCGGTGGAGAAGCTTGATGAGTGGAGAGCTACTATCCAGAGCCTCGTCAGCTTTGCTGATAGGGGTGGACCGCAGCAGGCAGAGCCTTCGCAACAGTGGCCCGTCGAGTCGGCGTGTGCTAATGTCAACAAGGCCGGAGGTGGCATGACCACAGTGCACTCTCCTTCTCGGAGATAGCGGCGGTCGCTGACTCGACCGGTAGGCATTGTTGGTGACGACTCAATGGTGTTGCCTGACCCACGAACTCGCTGCGATGAAAGTCAAGTTCTTTGGGAGCAAACCAAAGAGGACGCTCGGACCACCATCGAGCGGCGGCGGTAAATGCGCCATCAATCCGATAAGCACGCAGGTCCCACTATAGACAAGCCTGCGCCAGGGTATCCTGTCGACCTGCCTTATGAGGTAGGTTGTCTAGCGTTTACCCGTGAACTGCGGCGAGTCCAGTGGCCCAATTCCTGAACGTTCAAACCAGAGGTCCTAGAGAAATACGACGGCAAGACCCACCCATCGGAGTTCTTGAGCATCTACACCATTGCGGTGCAGGCTGCCGGGGCTCGCGACGACAAGATACTCGCCAATTACTTACCATTGGTGCTCAAGCCCAACGTCAACTCGTGGTTGATGCAACTGCCGGAGAATTCCATTTCTTCCGGGGCAGACCTGTGCCATGAGTTTGCTGGTGCCTTTACCGGAGGCCACCAAGCTCCTGGCCAAGCAAGCGATTTGCATCTCAACCCCCAGAAGGAAGGCAAAACCTTGCGCAAGTACATTCAGAGATTCAGCCATATAGATCACAACATCTCAGACATTCATCCTGCTACTCTTATCAGCGCATTTCATCAGAACATGCGTAACCGCAGAATGCGCGAAGAGCTGGCGATAAATAAAGTCAAGGATGTTGCCGAGCTCTACGGCCTGGCTGATAGGTGTGCTCGAGCTGAAGATGGGAGGAGACTCCCCGGCGAGGATGCCGGTGCTGGAGTCGACTCTAACGAGGACACCACCGCCCCGACAAGGAAAGGCCAACGGCAGAACAAGAAACGCAAGGACAAGGCCGTGCTTGTCGTCGAGGAATCCGGCAACCTTAGCGCCGCCAAGAAGACAAAGGTTGACAACCATGACAAGGAGATTTTCGGGTGTGCCTCTTGTCAAGCCTTGGTGTCTGCCGACAAGACGGAGGGCTCCGACAAGCAGTATTGCAAGATCCATCGCATCAAGGGCCATGATCTCCAAAACTGCCGACAAGTCGAGCAGCTTGCCGAGAGGCAGAAGGCTGAGTACGTAAGGTGAGACAAGGAGAAGGCCCAAGAAGGTGCAGAGGGATCCGATAAGAAATGCGGTGGCTGGGAACGTCGCCGCGGCAAGACCAAATAGCAGGAGAGGCCCGCTCGAGGCCGCGACAAAGAAAAGGAGGAGGAGGATAGCAATGAAGACGACGATGAGTCCAGCGAGCACAAGTTTCAGAGGGCTATAGATGTCATGTGTGTGGATGGAGGCGCCTTGTTGCATTCTTCCCGCCACCAACTCAAACAGTGGGCGCGCGAGATCAATGCAACAGAACCATCTTTTGAAGCCCAGAAACCTCTGAGATGGTCCCACGTGCCTATCATTTTCGACGCCGAGGATCACCCCGATCGCACAACAGTGGTCGGGTGTCTACCATTTTTGGTTTCTCCAACAATTCGCAACCTCAAAGTAACGAAAATGTTAGTTGATGGTGGGTCCGGTCTGAATCTGATCTCGCTTGATGTGATCAAGAGGTTGCAAATTCCTGATGAAGATCTTGAGGAGACATGCACTTTTTAGGGGATCAATCTGGAAAGGTCTCAGCCGAAGGGCAAGATAGCATTGCCAGTGACATTTGGCAGTGACATGAACTTCAGGACAGAGAAGATTGTCTTTGACGTCGCCAAGATACCCTTACCATATAATGGGATCCTTGGACGCCTGGCACTGGCCAAGTTCATGCCGACATCACACTATGCATATAATGTATTGAAGATGCCCGGGCCGATCAGCATCATCACGATCAACTCAGACAAGAAGGACGCACTTATCTGTGCCGACCAACTTTACCGGGAGGCAGTTGTAGCACCTACCGCCAAGGCACCTGCTCCTACCGCTGAAGCTCCCGGGGAGAAGAAGACCGGCAAGACCTCTGGTGCACACTCCGGCAAGCGCGCCTCTTCGGAGTGCTGTGCTCCCATCGACAATGTGCCAGAGAGCTCCACCAGCAAGAACAAGAAATCTAAGGCAGCTCCACTAGAAACCAAGAAGGTTCCCGTCAAGGATGATGGCACGGGAGGAACTTTCACCATAAGTTCCACCCTCGACGACAAATAGGAAAGCGCGCTCATTGCCTTCCTGCGAGCGAACGTCGATGTGTTTGCATGGCAACCATCTGATATCCCCGGTGTTCCCAGGGAGGTAATTGAGCACCACCTTGCCGTCTGTCCCCACGCGTGGCCCGTCAAGCAGAAAGTTAGGAAGGAAGCATTGGAGCGACAAGAATTTATTGCCGAAGAAATCAGGAAATTGGAAGTGGCAGGCTTGGTCAGAGGAGTGCCCCATCCAACAGGGTTGGCAGTCTAGTTGTAGTGCGCAAGGCGAATGGAAAATGGAGGTTGTGCATTGATTATAAAGATCTCAACAAAGCTTGTCCAAAAGATCCTTTCCCCTTGTCGCGCATCAACCAGATTGTGGACTCCACTACACGTTGTTGATATGTCTCCAACGTATCTATAATTTATGAGGTATTCATGCCATGCTTACAATAATTCTATATCATTTTGGTATGATTTTATTAGAACTAACCCGGACTTACGCTGTTTTCAGTAGAACTACCATGGTGTCGTTTTTTGTGTAGAAATAAAAGTTTTCAAAATGAGTTGAAAATTTAGTATGATTTGTGTGGACCAAAAGAGAGCCCCGAAGCATTGGAACTGGGCCAGAAGAGCCATAAGGAGGTGACGGGTCTACCAGGCACGGCCAGAGGGGTGGCTGCGCCTAGCAGGCTTGTGACACCCTCGTGGCCCCCCTTGACGTGAGATCGATGCCAAAAATTCCTATAAATCCAGAAACCACAGAAATGAAACCTAGATCTAGAGTTCCGCCAATGCACACCTCTAGAGCCACGAAAAACCATCTTGGCCCTCTTCGGCACCTTGTCGGAGGGGGTCACCATCACCGGAGGCCATCTTCATCGTCCCGACGGGGCCATCAACACCATGAAGGCCAAGGACCAGAGGGAGAACCTCTTCGCACAGAGGGGGAGGCCATGGAGGAGAAAGCACAAGCTGGAGACCCTCTCCCCCTCTCTCCTAGTGGTGTCGGACTGCCACCGCCGCAGTGATCGTCTTCATCAACATCACCTTATTCATCACCATCCTCATCTCCTTTTAGCGGTCCACTCTCCCGCATCCCGTTGTAATCCCCTACTTCAACAAGGTGCTTTATGCCACATATTATGATCCAATGATGTGCTGCCATCCTATGATGTTTTGAGTAGATTTCTTTTGTCCTTTGTGTTGATTGATTATCTAGATTGGTTTGAGTTGTATGTTTATTTTGGTGCTATCCTATGGTTCCTTCCGTGCCGCGCACACGTGAAGGATTGCCGCTGTAGGGTGTTGCAATACGTTCATGATTCGCTTATAGTGGGTTGCTTGAGTGACAGAAGCATAAACTCGAGTAAGGGGGTTGTTGCGTATGGGATAATGGGGACTTGATGCTTTAATGCTATGGTTGGGTTTTACCTTAATGATCTTTAGTAGTTGCGGATGCTTGCTAGAGTTCCAATCATAAGTGCATATGATCCAAGTATAGAAAGTATCTTAGCTTATGCCTCTCCCTCATATAAAATTGCAATAATGATTCCCGATCTTGTTAACAATTGCCTAGGATAATTCCGCACACCAACCCATCATTATTCCACAATTGCTATTTGCAATATATTGTAATATTATGATAACAGCACCTATTTTTATATTTTAGTTCTCCATTATCATGCAAAGCTATCCTTTTCATACACACATCGTAGTTTTATTTCTCGTTTCTAGATGGAAGCAAACGTTCGGTGTAGGTAGAGTTGTATCGGTGGCAGATAGCACTTGAGAGAATATTGATCTTACCTTTAGCGCCTTGTGGGTTTGACACTCCATACTTATCACTTACACCTTTGGAAATTGCTACGATGATTCCTCGCACTTGGGGATTATCAGCTATGATTCGCTGTCATTCCTCGACGCTTATTCAGGATACCATCAGATCTTCATGTCCAAGGAGGACGAAGAGAAGACCGCATTTATCACCCCGTGTGGTACATATTGCTTTGTACGTATGCCTTTCAGGTTGAAAAGTGTTGGTTCAATAGTTGCAAGAGCAATCCAGATTGGTTTTGAGCCTTAGCTACACAGAAATATGGAAGCCTATATGGATGACATAGTGGTTAAAACCAAGGACAAAGCAACGCTCATACAAGATCTGGAAGAGACGTTTGCAAATCTGCGCAAGATGAACTTGAAGCTCAATCCTGAGAAGTGTGTGTTTGGTGTTCCGTCCGGCAAGCTTCTAGGGTTCTTTGTGTCTCAGTGCGGGATCGAGGCGAATCCCGACAAGATCAAAGCAATTGAGCGGATTGAAGCACCAAAACGCGTCAAGGATGTGTGTCATCTTGTCGGCTGCCTTGCGGCTCTGAGTATGTTCATCTCAAAGTCTGCTAAGTGTGCCCTGCCCTTTTTCAAAATCTTGAAGAAGGCGAGTCCAATGAAGTGGACTCCGGAAGCGGAGGCAGCGCTGCAGGATTTGAAGACATACCTCTCCTCTCCGCCAATACTAGTCGTGCCTAGACAACAAGAGCCGTTGTTGCTATACTTGACGGCAACGAATCAAGTGGCTAGTTCTGCGTTGGTGGTGTAGAGAGAAGCCGATGAAGAAGCAGCGACAGGGGCAGGACCACCAAGCGACGAATTGTTGTCTTCCCCGGCAAGGTCTGGTACCGGCAAGTCAGGACCTGCGCAGATGAACGAAGTGACACAAAAGAAGAAGATGGTGCAGCGTCTAGTGTACTTCGTCAACTCCCTTTTGCAAGGGGCCAAGTCAAGGTACTCTGGCGTGCAAAAGTTACTTTTTGGCCTCCTCATGGCCTCAAGGAAACTACACCATTATTTCCAAGGACATGAAATTACCATTGTCACTCGCTTTCCTCTACAACGGATTTTGCGAAACCCATAAGCGACCGGCAGGATTGTGGAGTGGGCTTTGGAGTTGTCAAGCTTTGGCCTCAAGTTTGAAAGCACTTCAACCATCCAGAGCAGGGCTTTGGAAGAATTCATTGCAGAATGGACTCGAATGCTAGACAGAGAGATCCAAGAAACGACCCTCTCCGGCAAGGAAACAATCCAAGAATGGGTTAAGTATTTTGATGGGGCTTTCTCCCTGCAGGGAGCCGGCGCTGGCATGCTGCTTGTTACACCCATCGGAGAGCACCTCAAATATGTAATTCAGATGCACTTTTCCTAGGAGAAGTCGACAAACAACACCGTAGAATGTGAGGGGCTGCTTGGCGATCTCAGGATTGCGGCAGACCTTGGGATCAAGAAGCTTATTGTCAAAGGAGATTAACAGCTTGTCGTCAAGCAAGTAAATAAGGATTATCAGAGCCCGTTGATGGACGCTTACTTAGATTAAGTGAGGAAGTTGGAGGAGCGCATTGACGGTCTGCAAACAGAGCATGTTCCTCATGCAGAGAATAGTGTTGCTGACGAACTGTCGAAGCGTGCTGCCCTCAAATTACCTATGGAACCAGGGACTTTTGTGCTCCAACTGACTCAGCCATCTGTATCACCGTTGGTAAAGAAGAACAAGAGAAGGAAGTTTAATTCTGGCCAGTACTTTCCGGCAGAGCTCATAGAAGCTGCCGGCAAGGAAGTTGTAGGGATCGACGCCCATCTTTCTGGGGAGCAACAGGCTCCGGCAAGTCCTCAAGCCCTTGCCGTAGAGACAAGCACCCCCGTGGCAGAAGATATGCCTTTAGTCCTTGCTGTCGAGCCTCAAGCTCCAGCATGGGCACAACACATAGTTCAATTGCTTCAAAAAGGGGAACTCTTAGAAGAACAGAAAGAAGCGAAGAAAGTAGCCCTCCAGTCTAGTATGTACCAGTTTGTGGACGGTGTCCTATACAGAAAGAGATCAAACGGTGTGAAATTGAAGTGCATTCCTCAAGAGGATGGACTGGAGTTGTTAGCAAAGATACATGGAGGCATATGTGGATCCCACATAGGACCAAGAGCTCTTGCCGGGTAGGCCCTCCGGCAAGGTTTCTTTTGGCCTACTGCTCTCCAGGATGCAACTGCACTAGTGACCAAGTGTGAAGCGTGCCAGTTCCATTTAAAGAAGCTACATCAACCAGCTCAAGCTCTGTAGACAATCCCTCTTTCCTAGCCATTTTCAGTCTGGGGGCTCGCTATCTTGGGACCCTTTCCCTGTGCTACTTCACAAAGTGGTCGGGAGTGGAAGCAGTGAGAAAGGTGATAGCGCAATCAGCCATCAAGTTCTTAAAAGGACTAGTTTGCCGTTTGGGTGTACCAAACAGGGTCATCACCAATAACGACACACAGTTCACAAGCCGCACCTTCATGCAATATGTTCAAGACCTTGGCGGCAAGATCTGCTTTGCTTATGTCCCTCATCCAAGGAGCAACGGACAAGCGGAAACGGAAAATGCTCAAGTACTGTGAGGGCTTATGACAAGAACTTTCGACAGGCTCCACAAGTGCGGAAGACGTTGGATTGATGAGCTGCCGGTGGTTCTTTGGTCGATCAAAACAACGCCAAAGCGAGCCACCGGCCAGACACCCTTCTCCCTAGTGTACGGGGCGGAGATAGTTCTCCCCATGGAACGCATATATGGGTCGCCTCCAGTGGTCGCTTATGATGAGCTTGAGCAAGAGCAGTTGCACCAAGACGACGTAACGATCCTTAAGGAAGATCGTCTTCGGGATGCTGTGTGAGCTGCACACTACCAGCAAGCTTTGCGCTGCTATCCTAGCTGCAAAGTTCATGCCCCAAGTCTTGAGGAAGGCGACCTTGTTCTTCGGCGCGTTCTGTCGGCCAAGAATTCAAACAAGTTGACGCCAAAGTGGGAAGGCCCTTATCGGGTAGTACAAGTCACCAGGCCTGGCGCAGTCCGCCTGGAGACCGAAGATGGCGTCCAAGTGAGCAACTCCTGGAACATCAAGCATCTTTGTAAGTTCTATCCATAAGGTGCGGTTGCCCTGTTGGAAATATGCCCTAGAGGCAACAATAAAGTGGTTGTTATTATATTTCCTTGTTCATGATAATTGTCTATTGTTCATGCTATAATTGTATTAACCGGAAACTGTAATACATGTGTGAATACATCGACCACAACATATCCCTAGTGAGCCTCTAGTTGGCTAGCTTGCTAATCAATAGATGGTCACAGTTTCATGACCATGGACATTGGATGCCGTTGATAACGGGATCACATCATTAGGAGAATGATGTGATGGACAAGACCCAATCCTAAGCATGGCACAAGATCATGTAGTTCGTATGCTAGAGATTTTCTAATGTCAAGTATCGTTTCCTTTGACCATGAGATTGTGCAACTCCCGGATACCGTAGGAATGCTTTGGGTGTATCAAACGTCACAATGTAACTGGGTGACTATAGAGGTGCACTACAGGTATCTCCGAAAGTGCCTGTTGGGTTGGCACGAATCGAGACTGGGATTTGTCACCCCGTGTGACGGAGAAGTATCTCTAGGCCCACTCGGTAATACATCATCATAATGAGCTCAATGTGACTAAGGAGTTAGCCACGGGATGATGTGTTACGGACCAAGTAAAGAGACTTGCCGGTAACGAGATTGAACAAGGTATAGGGATACTGACAATCGCATCTCGGGCAAGTAACATACTGATGGACAAAGGGAATTGTATACGGGATTAATTGAATCCCTGACATCGTGGTTCATCCAATGAGATCATCGTGGAACATGTGGGAGCCAATATGGGTATCCAGATCTCGCTGTTGGTTATTGGCCGGAGAGGTGTCTCGGTCATGACTGCATGGTTCCCGAACCCGTAGGGTCTACACACTTAATATTCGGTGACGCTAGAGTTGTAATGGAAATTGTATATGGTTACCGAAAGTTGTTCGGAGTCCCGGATGTGTCGTCGTTTTCTCACGACAGATGCCATAGGGTGGCTTATTGTAGGTGGTTGGGGCCAGAGGACGCCGACGGGCTCCGAGTGCGAGATTGAGCACAAGCGGTGATGACACACAATGTACCCAGGTTCAGGGCCCTCCGAGGGAGGTAACACCCCTAGTCCTGCTTGGTTTAGTTGGATGGATGGGTATGTGTACAAGGGTGCTCCTGGGGTTGTGTCTAGAGGAGTAAGAAGGAGCATCCGGCTCATCTTCCTCCGCCATTGGAGGGGTTTTGAGAGTTCTGTGGGTGCGTGAGAGTGATCGTCCGTCCCCGTTGCATGGGGGGCTCGGGGGGTTTTATAGGCCAACCCCCGGGCTCTACAATATATCTAAAGTACAAGGGTGGGGGGACCCGGCTGGCAGTCTCTCCGGCTGGCTAGGGGGTCCCACCCTTTGCGCCGTCTCATCGTCTATGGGGTCCACCGGCTGAGCGGTCCTGTCCCCCGTTGGGGCCCGCCAGCCGGCTCTGCGATTGGCTCTCACTCACCTGCCACGGCACGGGTCGCCCGGGAGGCGTCGTCTAGCGCCAGTCGGCCAAGGTCTCCGGTACGGCCGGCGGTATTGTAGCCATGCCGAGGCAGGTAATCGAGTGGGCGAGGTCGTGTCGGCACTGTTCCCTCGCCCGGTCACGCTCGCCAAAGTCAGCAACCGGGACGGGCAGACTGTAGCCATGCGCTACAGCGTGTCAGCGGCCAGTGTAGCCACAGGGCCGCCCGTCGCGCCGGTCGCGTCGTGTCGTCATACCCGCGCGCAGAGGGACGAGACGTCACAGGTGCGTCCCAGGGTCAACGGAGGAGGCGGCCCAGAGGCAGCCGGCCGAGGGTCGAGCCAGCTCCTTGAATAGCCGTCCGGAGCGCCAGCCGGCGGCAGCTTGAGCCGGACGCCCTCCAGCCGACCACGATCAGCCGACCGCATAGTTTTTCTTCGAAGCTTGGAGGGGAATGACCGCGTTGCTTTGGCATACCTGGTAGTAATAACCCCGTCAGGATGAGATCTCGGACATCACGAGGAGTTCCGAAATTGTCCGGAGGTGAAGATTTATATATGGGAAGTCCAGTTTCAGTCACCGGAAAGGTTTCGAGGTTTATCGGTATTATACTGGGACCACCGAAGGGGTTCTGGGGGTCCATCGGGAGGGCCCACCTGCCCCGGAGGACCTAATGGGCTGTAGTTGGGTGGGAACCAGCCCCTTAGTGGGCTGGTGTTCCCCCAAGGGCCCAAGGCGACTAGGGGCCGATGCCTCCCTCTCTAGGGTTGGAAACCCTAAGGGGGCCGCCCCCTTTCTAGGGTTGGCAACCCTAGGGGGCCGATGCCCCCCGGGGGGCCGCCCCCCTCTAGATGGATCTAGGGGGCCCGGCCCCTCTCCCCTTCCCCCTATAAATAGTGGAGAGGTGGGAGGGCAACCACACCCTTCCGTTGGCGCAGCCCTTCCCCCTCCTACACCTCCTCCTCCTTCGTAGAGCTTAGCGAAGCTCTGCCAGAGAACTGCAAGCTCCGCCGCCACCACGCCGTCGTGCTGCCAGAGCTCTCCAACAACCTCTCCCTCTTCCTTGCTGGATCAAGGCGCGAGAGACGTCACCAGACTGCACGTGTGTTGAAAGCGGAGGCGCTACTGTTTGGCGCTTAGATCGGAATCGACCACGATGTGAATCACTGCGAGTATGACTCCATCAACCGCGTTCTTGTAACACTTCCGCTTTGTGATCTTCAAAGGTATGAAGATGCACTCAAACCCCTTACTCATTGCTGGTTTCACATAGATAGATCTTGGTGATACGTAGGAAAATTTTCAATTACTACTACGTTCCCCAACAGTGGTATCAGAGCTAGGTCTATGCGCAGAATCTATGCACGAGTAGAACACAAGGTGCTGTGGGCGTCAATTTTATCAATTGGCTTGCCTTTACTAGTCTTATCTTGATTCGGCGGCATTGTGGGATGAAGCGGTTTGGACCGACCTTACACATACGCTTACGTGAGACTGGTTCCACCACAGATGCACTGGTTGCATTAGGTGGCTTGCGGGTGTCTGTCTCTCCCACTTTAGTCGGATCGGATTCGATGAAAAGGGTCCTTATGAAGGGTAATTAGAAATTGGCATATCACATTGTGGTTTTTGCGTAGGTAAGAAACGTTCTTGCTAGAAACCTATAGCAGCCACGTAAAAACTTGCAAACAACAAACTAGAGGACGTCTAACTTGTTTTTGCAGCATATGCCATGTGATGTGATATGGCCAAAGAATGTGATATGATATATGTGATGTATGAGATTGATCATGTTCTTGTAATAGGATTCACGACTTGCATGTCGATGAATATGACAACCGACAGGAGCCATAGGAGTTGTCTTAATTTATTAATTGACCTGCATGTCAACGCCATGTAATCACTTTACTTTATTGCTAAGCATTATCCATAGTAGTAGAATTAATAGTTGGTGAGACGACTTCGTGGAGACACAATGATGGAGATCATGATGATGGAGATCATGGTGTCGCGCCGGTGACAATGGTGATCATGCCGCGCCCAGAAGATGGAGATCAAGGGCGCAAGATGATATTGGCCATATCATGTCACTTTATGATTTGCATGTGATGTTTATCATGTTTTACATCTTATTTTCTTAGAACGATGGTAGCTTAAATAAGATGATCTCTCACTAAAATTTCAAGAAATGTGTTCCCCTTAACTGTGCACTGTTGCTAACGTTCGTTGTTCCGAAGCACCACTTGATGATCGGGTGTGATAGGCTCTAACGTTCGCATACAACGGGTGTAAGCCAGATTTACACATGCAATACACTTAGCTTGACTTGACGAGCCTATAATGTACAGACATGGCCTCAGAACACGAGAGACCGAAAGGTCGAACATGAGTCATATAGAACAAACGATCAGCATGGAGATGTTCACCATTGATGACTAGTCCGTCTCACGTGATGATCAGACACGAGCTAGTTGACGTGGATCATGTGTCACTTGGATGACTAGAGATATGTCTATCTAAGTGGGAGTTCATTAATAATTTGATTAGATGAACTTAATTATCATGAGCTTAGTCTAAAAGTTTCTTTGCAAATTATGCCGTAGATAGCTCGCGCTGTAGCTCCCCTATTTTATTGATACAGTCCTAGAGACAAGTAAGTTGAAAGTTGATGGTAGCAATAATGCGGACTGGGTCCGTGATCTGAGGATTGTACTCATTGCTGCACAGAAGGCTTATGTCCTTGATGCATCGCTAAGTGCACCACTCCCTCAAGCGTTGTCTGTAGATGTTGTGAACATATGACAAGCACTTTCTAATGACTACTTGATAGTTCAGTGCATCATGCAATACAGCTTAGAATTGAGGCTCCAAAATGTTTTGAACGTCACGGAACATATGAGATGTTCTAAGAGCTGAAATTGGGATTTCACGCTCGTGCCTATGTTGAGAGGTATGAGACCTCCAACAAGATTCTTTGTCTGCAAGATAAAGGAGAATAGGTCAATCGGTGAGCATGTGCTCAGATTGTCTGGGTGCTACAATCACTTGAATCGAGTGGGAGTTAATCTTCCAGATAAGATAGTGATTAATACAGTTCTCCAAGTCACTGTCACCAATCTAGTAGAGCTTCATGATGAACTATAACATGCCAGGGATGGATAAGATGACCCCTGAGTTGTTCTTGATGTTTGACACCACGAAGGTAGAAATCAAGAAGGAGCATCAAGTGTTGATGGTTAAGTGAAAACCACTAGTTTCAAGAAGGGCAAGGGCAAGAAGGGAAAAACTTTAGGAATGGCAAGCTAGTTGCCGCTTTAGTGAAGAAACCCAAGGTTGAGCCCAAACCTGAGACTAAGTGCTTCTGTTATGAGGAGAATGTTCGCTGAAGCGGAACAAACCTAGATACTTGTTAGATAAGAAGGCTGGCAATGTCGACAGAAGTATATTTGATATATGTGTTCTTGATGTGTACCTTGCTGGTACTCCTAGTAGCACCTGGGTATTGGATACCGGTTCGGTTGCTAAGTGTTAGCAACTCTAAATAAAAGCTATGGAATAAACGGAGGCTAGCTAAGTGAAAGGTGACGATGTGTGTTGGAAGTTTTTTTCCAAGGTTGATGTGATCACCATCGCATGCTCTCTCTACCTTCGGGATTTGTGATAAACCTAAATAAATGTTATTTGGTGTTTGCGTTGAGCATGAACGTGATTAGATCATGTCTAGTGCAATACAGTTATTCATATAAGTTAGAGAATAATGGTTATTTTGTTTACATGAATAATGCCTTCAATGGTCATGCACCCACTGGGAATGGTTTATTGAATCTTGATCATAGTAGTACACATGTTCATAACATTGGTACCAAAAGATACAAAGTTAATAATGATAGTACCACATACTTGTGGCACTGCTGCTAAATGTCATATTGGTATAAATCGCATGAAGAAACTCCATGCTGATGGATCTTTTGACTCACTCGATTTCGAATCAGTTGAGACATGCGAGCCATGCCTCTTGGGCAAGATGACTAAGACCCCGTCTTCCGATATGATGGAGCGGGCTAGTGGCTTACTGGAATTAATACATGTTGTTGTATGTGGTCCAATGAGTGTTGAAACGTATAGTGGATATTGTTATTTTATTTACCTTCACTGATGATTTGAGTAAATATGGGGACATTTGCTTAATGAAACACGAGTCTGAAATGTTTGAAAGGTTCAAGGAGTTTTAGAGTAAAGTTAAAGATTATCGTGACAAGAGGATAAAATGTCTACGATATGATCGTGGACATGAATATCTGAGTTACGAGTTTGGTATGCAATTTAAGACAATGTAGAAATTGTTTCACAGCTCACCCCTCCTGGAACACCATAGTGTGATGGTGTGTCCAAACATCGTAGTCGTGCTCTATTGGATATGGTGCGTACTATGATGTCTCTTATCGTTTTGCCACTATCGTTATGGGTTATGCATTAAAGACAAATCCATTCACTTTAATAGGGCACCATCTAAGTCTGTTGAGATGACACCGTGAGAATTATGGTTTGACAGAAGCCTAAGCTGTCAATTCTTAATGTTTGGGGCTGCGACGCTTATGTGAAAATGGGTTTTCACCTAATGATCTCAAACCCAAAGCAGGAAAATGCATCTTCATAAATACCCTAAGGAGACATTGGGTATACCTTCTATCTCAGATCCAAGCGCAAAAGGGGTTTGTTGCTAAGAACGGGTCCTTTCTCGAGAAAAAGTTTCTCTCGAAAGAATTGAGTGGGAGGAATATAGAACTTGATGAGGTGGTTGAACCTTTGTTTCAACCAGAGAGTAGCGCAACACAGAAAGATGTTTTTGTGGAGCCTACGTCTGTCGAAAAGGAAGTTAATGATGATGATCATGAAGCTTCGGATCAAGTTACTATCAAACCTCGTACGTCGACAAGGACACATACTGCTCCAGAGTAGTACGGCAACCCTGTCTTGGAAGTCATGTTGTTGGACAACGACGAACCTACAAACTATGGAGAAGTGATGGTGGGCCTGGATTCCAACAAATGGCTTGGATCCATGAAATCCGAGAAAGGATCCATGTATGAAAACCAAGTATAGACTTTGGTAGACTTGCCCGTTGAACGGTAGGCCGTTGAGTATAAATGGACCTTTGAGATGAACACAGACGCTAATGGTGAAATGTCACCGTTTATAAAGCTCGACTTGTCGCAAAGAAATTTCTACCAAGTTCAACGAGTTGACTGTAATGAGATTTTCTCATCCGTAGTGATGCTAAAAGTCTATTAAAATTATGTTAGCAGTTGCTGCATTTTTCGATTATGAAATCTGGTAGATGGATGTCAAAACAAGGCTTCCTTAGCGGTTTCCGTGAGGAAGAGTTGTATGTGATACAACCAGAAGGTTTTGTCAATCCTAAGGATGCTAAATGGTATGCAAACTCCAGCGATCCTTCTATGGACTGGAGCAAGCATCTCGGAGTAGGAATATGAGCTTTGATGAAGTGATCAAAGTTTTTGATTCTATTCAAAGTTTATGAGAAACTTGTATTTACAAGAAAGTGAGTGGGAGCACTATAGAATTTCAGATAAGAATATGTAGTTGACATATCATTGCTCGGAAATGATATAGGATTTCTAGAAAGCATAGATGGTTGTTTGAAAAAAGGTATTTCAAAGGAACACCTGGATAAAGCTACCTAATTGTTGGGCATCAAGATTTATAGAGATAGATCAAGATGCTTGATAATAATTTCAATGAGTACATACCTTGACAAGATATTGAAGAAGTTCAATATGGATCAGTCCAAGAAAGGGTTCTTGCCTGTATTAGAAGGTGTGATATTGAGCACAGCTCAATGCCCGACCACGGCAGAAAATAGAGAAAAGATGAGTGTCATCCCCTATGCTTTAGCCATAGGCTCTATATAGTATGCCATGTTGTGTACCGCACCTGTGTGTGCCTTGCCATGAGTCTGTCAAGGGGTACAAGCGAGATCCAGGAGTGGATCACTGGACAGCGGTCGAAATTATCCTTAGCAACTAGAGTACTAAGGAAATATTTCTCGATTATGAAGGTGATAAAGAGTTTGTCGTAAAGGGTTACGTCGATGCAAGCTTTAACACCAATCTGGATGACTCTTAGTAGAAATACGGATACGTATAGTGGAGTAGCCATTTGGAATAGCTTCAAGTGGAGCTTGGGAGCAGTATCTACAGTATGACATAGAAGTTTGCAAGGTACACACGGATCTGAATGTTGCAGACCCATTGACTAAAACCTCTTTCACGAGCAAAACATGATCAAACCCCAGAACTAATTGGGTGTTAATCACACGATGATATCATCACATGGTGATGTAAGTGTTATTCACATGGCGATGTGAACTAGATTATTGACTCTAGTGCAAGTGGGAGAATGTTGGAAATATGCCCTAGAGGCAATTATAAAGTGGTTATTATTATATTTCCTTGTTCATGATAATTCTCTATTGTTCATGCTATAACTGTATTAACCGGAAACCATAATACATGTGTGAATACATAGTTCACAACATGTCCCTAGTGGGCCTCTAGTTGGCTAGCTCGTTGATCAATAGATGGTCACGGTTTCATGACCATGGACATTGGATGTCGTTGATAACGGGATCACATCATTAGGATAATGATGTGATGGACAAGACCCAATCCTAAGCATGGCACACGATCGTGTAGTTCGTATGCTAGAGCTTTTCTAATGTCAAGTATCGTTTCCTTAGACCATGAGATTGTGCAACTCCCGGATACCGTAGGAATGCTTTGGGTGTATCAAACGTCACAACGTAACTGGGTGACTATAAAGGTGCACTACAGGTATCTCGGAAAGTGTCTGTTGGGTTGGCACGAATCGAGACTGGTATTTGTCACTTCGTGTGACGGAGAGGTATCTCTAGGCCCACTCAGTAATACATCATCATAATGAGCTCAATGTTACTAAGGAGTTAGCCACGGGAGGTGAATATTTATATATGGGAAGTCCAGTTTCAGTCACCGGAAAGGTTTCACGGTTTATCGGTATTGTACCGGGACCACCGAAGGGGTTCTGGGGGTCCATCGGGAGGGTCCACCTGCCCCGGAGGACCTAAGGGGCTGTGGTTGGGTGGGAACCAGCCGCTTAGTGGGCTGGTGTGCCCCCCAAGGGCCCAAGACGACTATGGGCCGATGCCCCTCCTCTCTAAGGTTGGAAACCCTAAGCCCCCCATTTCTAGGGTTGGAAACCCTAGTGGGCCTATGCCCCCTGGGGGGCCGCCGCCCCGCCTCTAAATGGATCTAGGGGGCTCGGCCCCCTCTCCCCTTCCCCCTATAAATAGTGGGGGGGTGGGAGGGCGGCCACACCCTTCCGTTGGTGCAGCCCTTCCCCCTCCTACACCTCCTCCTCCTCCGTAAAGCTTAGCGAAGCTTTGCCGCAGAACCGCAAGCTCCAGTGCCACCACGCCGTCGTGCTGCCGGAGCTCTCCCTCAACCTCTCCCTCCTCCTTGATGGATCAAGGCGCGGGAGACGTCACCGAGATGTATGTGTGTTGAACGCGGAGGCGCCGTTATTCGGCGCTTAGATCGAAATCAACCGCGATCTGAATCGCTGCGAGTACGACTGCGTCAACCGCGTTCTTGTAAAGCTTTCACTTTGCAATCTTCAAAGGTATGAAGATGCACTCAAACCCCTTACTCGTTGCTGGTTTCACATAGATAGATCTTGGTGGTACATAGGAAAATTTTGAATTACTACTACGTTCCCCAACATGCCCCCCGACAACCACCTTTTGTACAAGTCCTCCCAGAGGGCATGTCATCCTTTGTACAAAGACAGTCGCAGACCCTGTGCATAGTTGAATAAGATCAGGCATCTTACAACTCTTGTTGATTCCCATGTTTCTTTACATGCATGTTCATTTGAGATGTTGCATTATGCCTATTCCCAGCAAGTGCTAACGAACCGCCAAGGTTCCATACCTCTATTTTCTCTTCTTTATTTTTCTTAAATGATAGAAGGTTCCTTCATGTGCAAGTTTGCCACCGGGGGGGGGGGGTAGATAGTGTGGACACCTACGGGCAACGTTCGAAGTTGGCGCCTTGCAGAAAGGAGTACAACAACAAAAAGCTAAGTTACAAAACTCTAAGCAAACTCTTACTATGAGGTTATTTTGTCCTTGGAATATTTTAACTTTTGTATGGGAAACCAGCACGCGAGGGAACCTTGTCGTGAATGGTTGTGCCTTTGATCTGTTTCAAGTCTGCTCAACAGTTTAAGTGACTGCACTAAAAACGTCGAGGTAACTTGTCATGATTGGTCGCGCCCTTACTCTATTTCGAGTCCGCTCGACAGTTTAAGTGGCTGCACTAAAAATGTCAAGATAACTTGCCGGCAGCGGCACCGCCAGCAGGCTGCTAAGGACCCGCTCCTCAAAGCGCTCGCGGCAGTGTTGCATACGTAGGCAAGTTTCTGATAAAGCATAGGGGGCACACCATACAGAGGAAAATCAGACAAGAATAATAATATGCATCCATTGGAAACACAAAAAGTTATATTACACTAAGGAGTTGCCGCAGTTCTGACTGAAGATAGAGTCGTCTTTGACATGAAACAACGGTAACGAGAAAAGGTGGAGCAACTAGTCCCTGCGATCGCCCTCGACCCTCTTGACTTGTTTTACCTTGTCAACGATGGGCGCGACAAGTTCCTCAAGCGCCTTGACGTCCATGTCCTTCGGCAAGCGATCGAGGACGTTGGTAAAGTTGATGCCGAGGTTCTTGTGCGCCACTTTGACGGGCACCTTGTCGGATTTCAGGCTCCGCAAAACCCTTAAGATTCGGACATAGGGGTGTGTGCGAAGGTCTCCTGCAGCCTCGCCCGACCTAGCTCACTACTCGTGAACACGGCAAAGAACTCGCACGATGACGAGGAAGAAGATGAACACGATAGTTTACCCAGGTTCGGGCCGCTACGAAGCGTAATACCCTACTCCTGCTTTGGTGGATTGCCTCTCGAGGAGGTGGGGTGGATGAACAAGTACAGTGTTTCGGGGCCTCCTGAGGGCTCTCCATGGTGTCCTAGGCTCCTTATGGTTTGGCGAGTGGCGGAGTTTGTCGATAGGGTTCAGATGGGATCGGTCCGGATAGGATCCCCCTCTACGAAGCAGCCTACCCTCTATATATAGTGGTGGCCCGGGTCCAATTCCCTTATCGCAATGGCGGGAAGGGATCCCACAACAGCCAATTTTAAAGGGGGACAGGGGCTCGTGCTCGCCCTGCCCAAAGGCTGTCTTCGCCTGCAAAGTAGCTCTTGACGCCCTAGGGGCTGGCTCAGCGATGACGTCTGTCCTGCGAAGCCGGTGGTTGCGGTCTTGTTGCACCGGAATGGAAACCTTTGAGGGGTGCTTTGGGAACCCGCATACGTCCTTGCTCCCTTTGCACCAAAGGGGAAGCTGCGCCGCCTGGCGCACTGGTGCTCGCATGTCCTCCCTTGCATCATCTTTGACTCCTAAGGCCGAGCCTTGCATAGAGATCTCCGCCGCTCCGGAGGGGTCCTGAGGAACCCCATCCTTCGCGGGTCTTGTCGCTATTCTTCCTCGCGAGGCCGGGGCCCTCACGAGGATCTTGTCTTGAGTGGGGCCTCGCCTGGTCCCATTTGGTCGATGAAGTGGGCCACGTCCTAGGCCGCAGGTAGGCAGGTCTGGGTACCCCCGTTCCTAGAACGCGGACAGTAGCCCCCGGGCCCAAGGTGTGACCGGGCTGGCTTACAGACGAAGCCTGCAGGACGGTCCGAAGTGCCGCAGTGCCCCACACGCCCGCGGGACAGGCTTGGCACGTGTCGAACGACTAGGGAGCGACGCCTCCACTCCACGAGGCATCCGGAAACGCTCCTAGTTAAACTAACACGACGCCCGGGCGCTGCGCTGGCCATCATTGCTCTTCGCTAAATGCTGCTGCTGCTCCGGGCCACGCGTATGTGAGCCTTGAGAGGGTCATGTGCCCCTGGAACACGAGGAGGCGTCGGGCGGTCCTCTACTATATATAAGCGGGCGAGGGAGAGAAAACCCTCACCCCCCTTTGCCTTCTCTGTCTTCACACCTCTCGAACTATCCCCTCCCAGCAATGGCGCCGATGAGGAAGTTTTCTGTTGTAGAGAAGGGGAAGGCTCCCGGGGATGGCCCTGCCGTCCCGCCGCCTCGGAGGGGCTGCGGTTGCCCCCAGAAATACACCGTGGCATCGGGGCAGCTCCCGGCGAGCGCAGCCATGCTCCTGCATGCCACGGCGACCGCGGGGGAATGCCGTCCAACGCTGGCAGCTGTAGCGGTGAACGCGGTGACGGACGAGGAGGGAGGTCGGCGATGGCCACCCTGCCGCCACGCCCGTGGCTCCATTTGGTCGACTCGGGTCTGGAGTTCGTGACGTGGTCGGACATGCCGGAAGCCGCCTGGTTCTAGTTTCCGAGCTGCTTCGCAAAGGCCCTGCCCGCTGGAGTGCCTACCGGCCTATGGCTGCAGATCGATGGCTGCTGCAGTGGGGCATCTTGGGTGGAGGTCGAGGTCACCCCCGAAGGCTACGTGTACCTAAACCGCGAGTGGAAAGCATTCGCCCGCGCCCACGACCTGAAGGGGAGGTGCAGCTTCCACTTCAAGTATGACGGGGAGGCGACGCTCTTTGTCAAGTTCTTCGGGGGAGAGGGTGAGCGCCTGGGGTGCTGTCCGCAAGACGTCGGCCGTGGTGATCCTGGAGACGAGCTTGCCCATCATGACGGGCGCCGCGCATCCAGCAGCAGCGACACCCCCTTCAAGGGGAGCCTGAGCGACAGCAGCTACGGCACGCTACCACGCCGGCGCGCCCGGGTCTCGGGGGGTAGTTCGCCACCACGGCGCCGTTCTCCCGCTCCGGGGACGTCCGCCCCGGCGCACTTTTGCGGGGCCGTGAAGGAGGAGAAGGACACCGACTGAACGTCGGTACGCTGGCGTCGGGCTCCTAAGGCGACAACCCCTGTGCAGCTTCTCACTTTCTTTCTCCTCCTTTTCTTTTGCACCTGCAACACAAAAACTAAGGGCGCCTTGTGGGCGTGTAACGCATTTGCGCGCCTGCCCCTCTTTATTAGTATCTTCTGGATTTCATCAACTAGAGTCACCTCCCGATCGCAATTAGGGTACTTAGCTTGATAGGCCCGCGGTAGGCTTTCAGGTTGCGGGGGTGCGGCTGTGATGCTCGGAAGGTCTGTTCAACCGGTCGACTTCTTCTTGTTGCGATTAAGGTGAGTTGGGGCCTCTGAAGACGCCTTGTGTCTGCAGGTTCCAGTCCCGCGCATTTCCCTACCATCGCGGGGTGTGACCATCTTACCCTAGACACTCCTCGTGAGGCGGGGCCCCAACACTCCTGATGCCGACCGGAAACCAAGGATGACACTAGGGGGTTGAGTGGTCTTATGACCGGTAAGGCTCCTGAGGCACGATGATCAGGAGCCCCCTTTGACACTCAAGCAGCTCTACGTCAGCAGGTCCCAGTCCTACGCATTTCCCTACCATCATGGGGTATAGCAATCTTACCATGGACGTTCCTCACGAGGCGGGGCCCCGGTACTCCTTATGTCGACCGGAAACCAAGGACGACACTAGGAAGTCAGGTGGCATTATAACCAGTTAGGCTCCTGAGGCATGATGCTCAGGAGCCCCCTTAGACGCTCAAGCGGCCCCCGAAAGTTCTACTTCCTTCTTCGGGAAGGTTGGGCTTCCTGAGGCTTACTGAGGCTTCCAGTTGTAGTCCAAGTAGCCCTACGTTGATGGGTCCCAGTCCCACGCATTTCCCCACCATGTTAGGTTTGACTGGAAACCAAGGACGCACTCCACGGGGCGGGGCCACGACACTCCCGATGCACCAGGAGGGTCGAGTGGCATTGCGACTGGTAAGGCTCCTGAGGCACGATGCTCAGGAGCCCCCTTAGACGCTCAAGCTGTCGCAAGAAAAAACAAATTTTTTGTTTCCTCCCCAAGATGGCGCGTCGGGTTATGAATGGAGCCTCTGGGCGAGTACGAGGCGGCATGCGCCTACTAACCCACCCGTGAGTACCATTCGAGGATCCGGGTGCCAAGGCCTTGGCAAGATGTAAGCACCATGCCCCCCAGTCCCCTCTCGTGGGGTATGAGGGGGAGGGGAGCAGGCGAATGCTTTACTTGGAGGAAGAAAACGACATAAGAGATGGCAATGAAAACAAATCTTTGATCTTTTTGACTAAAACGCGATTTGCAAAGACCCCGGGTTTGATTTCATAAAGGCTGGCAAATCCAAACAAGAGAAACACAAATAACGGCTGTGTCAGGCTCTTAGATTGGCCTTCGTCTTCCCCCAACGTTGAGCATAGGGCATCCATGTTGCATGGGCATAGCCATTGATGGGCAGTGTTGTCTTCTCCGCCAGCTCTGGGTTGTGGCTGCCACGTTGCGTGGGAGGGACCCCTTGATACGTCTCCGTCATATCGATAATTTCTGATTGTTTCATGCCAATATTATACAACTTTCACATATTTTTGGCAACTTTTTATATGATTTATTGGACTAACCTATTGATCCAGTGCCTAGTGCTAGTTCCTGTTTTTTGCATGTTTTTTGTATCGCGGAATATCCATGTCAAATGAAGTCCAAATGCAATAAAATTTTACGAAGAATTATTTTGGAATATTTTTGAGTTTTGGGAGTTGGAATCACCGCAAACGGAGGCCCACACAAGGCACAAGACACAAGGATCCGACCCCTGAGCCAGGCGCGTGGTGGTGGGTTGTGCCCACCTCGTACGTCGGTTGGAGCTCTACTTCAGGCGCAAGGAATCTTATATCCTGGAAAAATCGTGTTAAGATATCAGCGCAATCGGAGTTATGGATCTTCAGGAATATAAGAAACGGTTTTCGGCCAGATCTAAAAACACGAAACAGAAAAGAATAGAGAGGGAGATCCAATCTCAGAGAGGCTCCCACCCCTCCGCTGCCATAGGAGGCCATGGACCAGAGGGGGAATTCTCCTTCCCATCTAAGGGGTAGGCCAAGGAAGAAGAAGAATTACGGGGGCTCTCTCCCCCTCGCTCCCGGTGGTGCTGGAGTGCCGCCGGGGCAACGATCGAGACGACGATCTACATCAACAATCTAGCTACCGTCAACAACAACTCTCTCCCTCTATGCAGTGGTGTAACACCTCTTCTCCCCGCTGTAATATCTACTTAAACATGATGCTCAACTCCATATATTATTTCCCAATGATCTATGGTTATCCTATGATGTTTGAGTAGATCCGTTTTGTCATCTGGGTTAATCGTGATCTTGGTAGGTAGGATTGTATATTTTATTTATGGTGTTGTCCTACGGTTCCCTCCGTTCTCACGCAAATGCGAGGGGGCCCCATTGTAGGGTGTTGCAATATGTTCATGATTTGTTTATTGTTAGTGTTGCGGGGGATGACAGCAGCCCAAACACGGATAAGTGGGTTATGGCGTATGGGAGTAAAGAGGACTTGATACTTAATGCTATGGTTGGGTTTCACGACCTTAATGATCTTTAGTAGTTGCGGATGCTTGCTAGGGGTCCAATCATAAGTGCATATGATCCAAGTAGAGAAAGTATGTTAGCTCATGCCTCTCCCTCATATAAAATTACAAGAATGATTACTGGTACTTGTTACCGATTGCCTAGGGACAAATAACTTTCTTGTTGACAGAAACCCTTTTACTAAACACCAAACTTTTATTATCTTGCAAAGTACTTCTAGTTTTATTCTTGCAAAATAGTTCTAGCATCACTCCAACAAAATAGTTTCATACTTGTTTTAGGTAAAAGCAAACGTCAAGTGTGCATAGAGTTGTATCGGTGGTCAATAGAACTTGAGGGAATATTTGTTCTGCCTTTAGCTCCTCGTTCGGTTCGACACTCTTATTTATCGAAGAAGACTACAAGCGATCCCCTATACTTGTGGGTTATCACCCCTCCACGTCCTCGGGGGGGCCCCCGCGTATATAGCCCGCTCATTATTACGTGAGAGTGTCACGGGTAGAACTTTCGGAGGTGCTGGATGTTCCAGGCATTCTGGATGGGGACCCCATCCCGAGTCTCCAGGCGCACGGTGCCCGGCCTAGAGACATGAGCGACCTTGAACGGGCCCTCCCACATGGGTGAGAGCTTGTGCAAGCCCTCTCTGGAGAGAACCCGCCTCAGGACGAGATCACCGACTTCAAGGGTCCTGGAGCAGATGTTGCGACAGTGGTAGCGCCATAAGCCTTGCCGATACCGCGCAGCTCAGAGCGAGGCCTGACGATGAGCCTCCTCCCCGGGCACGAGGTATGTTCCCTGCGCAGTCTCCTAACGCTCCTCGTCAAATGCCAAGACCCGCGGGGATTGGTGCTTCCTCTCATGGGGAAGGACTGCTTCAGCTCTGTAGACGAGGAAGAATGGGGTTTCGCCGGTGGGCTTAGTTGCGGTGTTGCAAATGGACCACAACACCGACTGAAGCTCATCGACTCAACCTCTGCTGCAAGCTTCAAGCTTCTTCTTGAAGCTTCTCACCTTGAGGCCTCGCAGGACCTCCGTGTTGGCACACTTTGCCTAGCCGTTGCTCCATGGGTGGGCCACCGAAGCATAACATATCTACGTTCCAAGGTTAGCACAATAAATCTTGAAGAGGTGGCTTGTGAATTCGAACCGTTGTCGGTGATGATGCGGTTGGGGACGCCGAAGCGGATCACGAGGCCCTTGATGAATTTGACGGCCGACCCGTCCAGGATGGTGCGCACGGGTTCCACCTCCGCCCACTTGGTGAACTTGTCGATGGCGACATAGAGGTAGCGGTACCCACCTGCTGCTCGCGGCAAGGGCCCCAGTATGTCCAGCCCCCAGACTGCAAAGGGACAGGAGAGTGAATGCTTTGGAGGCCCTATGCGGGCTGGTGAACCTGCTTGGCATGAAATTGGCAGGCCTCGCAAGACCGAACCAGCTTGATGGCATCGTCGAGCGTTGAAGGCCAGTAGAAACCTGATCGAAACACCTTCCCTACAAGCGTGCACGAGGAAGAGTGATGCCCGCAGTCTCCTATGTGGATGTCGGGCAGTAGTTCGCCCCCTTGATCCATGGAAATGCACCGTAGTGCGATGTTGTTCGGCCGCCTGCAGTACAAATCACCGTCTTGCAAGCAGTAGGTTGTGGCTTGTCGGACCACGCGCTCCGCATCCTCCTCCTTCTCCGGTAGCGTCTCGTGGAGCAGGTACGCCCTGAATTCTTGCATCCAGCTGTCAGCCTAGGGCTCCAAGGCCAGGAGCAGTCGAGCCCCCAAGGCCTAGCCACAGTCTGAAGCCCCCGAGGGCGGTGCTGGGGGAAGCTCCTCACTCCGAGGCGCCAGGCCTTCGGTAGGCGGTGTCACGGAGGGCTTGAAGAGTCGCTCCTCGAAGACACCTGGCTCCTGAGGTTCGCTACGTGAAGCTCTATTGGTGACGCCATCCGCCTCCTTGTTCATGCCGCGCGGGATGTGCTGCAGCTCCAAGCCCTGAAAACGTTTTTCAATTTTACATACATCTTCGAGATACGCTGCCATGTGCTCGTCCTTGGGCGTGTACTCTTTGTTGGACAAGTTGATGAGGAGTTGGGAGTCGCCCATAACAGGGAGGCACTGAACCCCCAAGGCCACCGTCGCCTTGAGGCCTACGATGAGGCCTTCGTACTCCATGATGTTGTTGGAGACCTTCTTCCCATGCTGGAAGCAGAGTTGCACAGCATAACTGAGCTTGTCTCCTGTTGGGGAAGTGAGCACGACCCCAGCTCCTGCTCCCTTGCAAGTGAAGGCTCCGTCTAAATGCATGGTCCATCCTTCGGGTGCTTTGTCACCGGGAGCGAGGGACTGGCTCCCTTCCAGCCCCCGGTCCAGGGCGTTCATCCATTCCGCCATGAAGTCCGCTAGGGATGCTCCTTTAATGACCCTAGTCGTGCCGAACTCTATGTTGAAGGCCTAAAGTTCGATGTTCCATTCGGCAACCCTCCCCGCCGCATTGGGGTTGTGTAGGATCTTCTCCAAGGGGTAATCAAAGACGACCTTGATTGGATGCCCCTAGAAGTAGTGGTGCAGTTTTCTTGAAGCGACGAGGAGCGCTAAGAGAAGCTTCTGTTGCATGGGATAACGTGAACGCGCGTCCCGCAACACCGGGCTGACGTAGTACACCAGGTGTTCAACGAGGGCTAGGCCTCCTGAGGTGTCCTGCCCCGTGGCGGGATCAGGAGGCTTGGGAGCCTCGTGGTCCGTGGAAAAAGCTGGGGCCTCAGGAGGGTTGGGTGCTTCTTGGCCCGTCTGAGCGGCTTGTGCTTCGGGTTCCCCAGCTTGAGAAGGAGCTTTCTCTTGTTGGTCGTGCGAGCCCCCTAGCTACGCGTGCGGGGGCCGTCCGGAGCCCTTCGATGTGGTACGTGCGCGGACTTGCTCCTCCCTGACCGCCACCAATGTGGCGCTGGCAGAGTGGGGATGGCAGCCAGGTATAGCAACCAGGGTTCTCGTGGGCGAGGCGCTACCATCACCGGTGGGCTCGTGAGGTATCGCTTGAGTTCCTCGAAGGCCACGTCGGCCTTCGGGGTCCATTCGAAAGGGCCCTTCCTTTTCATGATCTTGAAGAAAGGCAAGGCCCGCTCGCCGAGCTTGGAGATGAAACGTGCCAAGGAGGTCAGGCACGCCGCCAACTTTTGCATTTCCTTGAGGGTTTGGGGCGCGCTCATCTTGTTTATGGCCTTGATCCTCTTCGGGTTCGCCTCGATTCCTCAGTGTGACACCAGGAAACCGAGCAACTTTCCCGAGGGGACCCGGAAGACGCACTTTTCGGGGTTGAGCTTCAAATTTACCTCCCTTAGGCTAGCAAATGTCTCCTCCAAGTCATCGGCCAAGGTCTTGGCCGCCTTGGACTTGACTGCAATGTCGTCAATATAGGATTCTGCATTCCTCCCGAGTTGCGGCCCCAAGGCGATGTGCATCAGTCGCGGGAAGGTTGCCCCAGCGTTCCGCAGCCCAAAAGGCATGCATATGTAGCAGAATACCCCTCACATGGTGAGGAAAGCCATCTTCTCCGTGTCCTCCACCGCCATCTTGATCTAGTGGTAACCCAAGAAGGCATCCAGGAAGCATAGGAGATCGCACTCCGCGGTCGAGTCCACGATCTGGTCGATGCGTGGCAGTGGGAACGGGTCCTGGGGACAAGCCTTGTTGAGGCTCATGAAGTCAACGCACATATGCTCCTTCCTGCACTTCTTTGGGACGACCACCAGGTTGGCCACCCACTCCGGGTAACGCACCTCCTGGATGACCCCTGCCTCCTTCAGCTTGCCGGCCTCCTGAGTGATGAATGCTTGCTTCTCCGAAGCTTGCCTCCTAGCCTTTTGCTTCACCGGGCGCGCGTTCGGGCACACCATGAGGTGGTGCTCGATTATGTCCCTTGGGACCCCCACCAAGTCGGAGGTGCTCCACGCGAACGCGTCTTTGTTCACCCTGAGGAAGGTCACCAATGCCTCCTCTTGGTCTTGAGGCAAGTTGGCGCCGATGGTGAAAGTTGGGCCTGGGTTTTCCTCGTCCACCGGTACTTCTTCGTTTTCGCCCGGTTCTGGGAGAATAGTTGCTTCTTCCTCACGGGCGTGACGTCAGGGACACCCCTGGGGTTCTCCGCGGCCCGGGCTGCACCCCCGACGCTGGTGCGCGCCGCGGCCATGGTCTTGTAGGAGAGTTGGAGTGCATGGGACACGTCTTTGATATCCCCCACGATGGTGAGGACGTCACCGCTCTCGGGCATATTTACGACGTTGTAGCCTGGGTGCGTTGCCGCCATGAACTGAGCGAGGGCGGGGTAGCCGAGTATCGCGTTGTACGAGAGGTGGATGTGAGTGACATAAAATTCGACCTGCTCAGTGCGGAAGTTGGAGTGGGTGCCAAAGGTTACGGGGAGGCGAACCCGCCCCACGGGAACGACAGACCTGACCACCACCCCAAAGAAGGGCCTTGAAGGTGTGAGCTGCTCGCGGGGTAACTGCAGCACATCGAAGGCCTCCACAGAGATGACGTTGAGGCCAATGCTGCCGTTGATGAGGGTCCTAGAGACGGCCACGTCGCGTATGGTCGGCATGCACAACATGGGAAGTGCCCCGGCAGCCGACATGGTTTTGTGGTGGTCGTCGGGGCCGAAGGTGATGTTGATTTCCGGCCATGCGCGGAGCTCCACGGGCTCGGGCCGTGGCTGAATCGCTCCCACATGGCGGAGGAATCTCTTGACATGGTGGTCGGAGGGTGGCGCCTACGACCCGCCGAGGATGCAGGCGACCGCAGGGGAGGCCCTGCGCGCCCAAACACTTTCTTGCATCGGGAGCCGGCGGTTGTCGAGGATCATGCCCACCATGGAGTTGCTGAGTCGGGGCTTGGCCTTCACCACAGGCGGGAACTCTGACATGCCTGGCGCACCAAATGTCAGATTTTGGGCTCCGTAAAACCCTTAAGATTCGAACACAGGGGCATGTGTGAAGATCCCCTGCAGCCTCGCCCGACCTAGCTCACTACTCGGTGAACACAACAAAGAACCAGGCACAATGACGAGGAAGAGGAGGGACATGACAGTTTACGCAGGTTCGGGCCGCTGCGAAGCGTAATACCCTACTCCTGCTTTGGTGGATTGCCTCTCGAGGAGGTGGGTGGATGAACAAGTACTGTGTTTCAGGTCCTCCTAAGGGTTCTCCGTGGTGTACTAGGCTCCCTGTGGTTTGGCGAGTGGTGGAGTTTGTCGATAGGATTTGGACGGGATCAGCCCGGATCGGATCCCCCTCTACGAAGCAGCCTACTCTCTATATATAGCGGTGGCCTGGGTCCTGTTCCCTTATCGCAATGGCAGGAAGGGATCCCACAGTGGCCAATTTTAAAGGGGGGCCGGGGTTCATGCTCGCCCTGCCCAAAGGCGGTCTTCTCCTGCAAAGTAGTTGTCGACGCCGCAGGGGCTGGCTTAGCGATGACGTCCGTCCTGTGGAGCCGGTGGTTGCGATCTTGTTGCACTGGAATGGAAACCTTTGAGGGGTGCTTTGGGAACCCGCGTATGTCCTTGTTCCCTTTGCACCAAAGGGGAAACTGGGCCGCCTGGCGCACTAGTGCTCGCCTGTCCTTCCTTGCGTCATCTTTGACTCCTGAGGCCGGGCCTTGCATAGAGATCTCGGCCGCTCCGGAGGGGTCTTGAGGAGGCCCATCCCTCGTGGGTCTTGTCGTTGTTCTTCCTTGCGAGGCCAGGGCCCTCGCTAGGGCCTTGTCTTGAGTGGGGCCTCGCCTGGTCCCATTTGGTCGATGAAGTGGGACATGTCCTGGGCCACAGGCAGGCAGGTCTGGGTACCCCCATTCCAAGAACACTGACACACCTTGAGGAGGATGGCCTGGCAGAGCTTGCGGGAATCATTGGCTAAATGGGTCGCTCGATCAAACTTGAGCTACTTCAGGGCGTCGATTATGCCGTCGAAGAACATGGTTATCCTGGCGCTCGAAGACACCCTGTCGTTGGAGGGGAAGTTGAAGCTTTGCAAGCCCAAGGCAGACAATTGTGCATAAAGTTTCTTCGCTACATCCACAAGACGCTCGGTCCAAATCTCCACGCCTTTCACATAGTCATTGTGAGAGGCGGCGGCGCTCTTGAGCAGGTCCTGCTTACTCGGGAGATCCTTCTCCAGGGCCTTCTCGCGAGCCATGCTTCTCTGAAGAGACTCCTTCAGCGTATCCAACTTCAGCTCTAGGTAGGCGATGGACTCCTTGGCTGAGTAGAGATGTTTGGTCTTCTCGTACATGGTGACATGTATCTCCGTCAAGATGTGGAGAGTTTTCTCTCTGTCGGTCTTGAGCGTCGAGATCTCTTTGCTGTGTTCCTCAAGGACCGCTTCAGCCTCTTCATGTTGTCTGCATGTTCGTTTCTAGCGACCTCTGTGGCTTCGGCAGCATCGACGGCTTCCTTCAGCTTGCCGGCATGGTCAATGACCATAGCCTCAAGGGCTTCCTTGTGCTTCTTCTCCAGCTCCTTGGTTCGCTGCGCAACGAGCTTTTCGATTTCTTCATCCTTGCGATGAAGCTTGCGGCAAGCGCCCCCTCGCAAATAGTGAGGTCGTCTTCATGGGCGTCAAGCCCGATGCGGCGTTCCGTTAGGCGAGCATTCTCTGCAGTAGCCTGTTGTGAAGCCACCTCTCGGGCTCTCTCAACATTGGACTACTGCAGGAAGAGATCATTCCAGTCTTTTCCTAGCTGCTCCCAACTGGTCTTCAACTCCTTGAAGGCTTCGGCGAACTAGGCTTACGTTTCCTCAACGCGCCCCTGGAACTCTGCCTCCGCTCCTACATAACTGCCGCCCTGGTGTCCAGTTTTTCCTTCTAAGTGTGGTAGAGCGCCTGAAGCTTTTGGAAGTTATCGCTCATCGCTTGGAGGAGCTATTCTTCCTTGGGTTGCCCATTGATGTCCGCCTCGTCGAGAGCTTCGAGTCCGGCAGCAGCGGTGATTTCCCTGTCAAGGGCCTCTCCTTCAGTGGGCTCCCGAATGTTTGTCGTTCCTGGCGTGTTGATGAACAGGTTCCCATCAGCCTTGAGATATCTGCTCGGAGAGGGGACTTCGGATGTTGACGGCTGATCCTCGACAACCGTCCCACCGGCGGCCGGGGGCTCCGTTGACGACACAGCGCCTGGCGCTCCTATGGCAGGGACGCCATCAGTACATTCACCGAACCCCTCGTCGACCCCCTTAGAAGATCTCTCAGCGGTGTCTTCTTGTGCATCCCTGGCGGCCTCATTATCGGCAACCCTAGTGGCCTCAGCGGCAGCATCCCTGGCGGTCTCCTCAATGATGACGTCGACGTCTATCTGTTCCATCGGGGGGAGATTTGAAAGCCATAAATGGAGAGCTAGACGAGACCGAGGTTGAAGTTCAAGAAAATAATATATAAGGACGGAATGACAAGCGCTTTACGGCAAACGGTCTTACCTGCACCGAGCTGTTGGGAGGAGGCTGCTTCCTCCTCGGCAACTTTGGTTATTGGCGTAGGACTATTGGCGCCATCACTTGTCAGCCTATCCTCAGCAAAAGTTGCTCGTCGGTGGAATCCTTTGCTTGAGATCCATCTCTGGGCGGTGTAGTCGATGGAGGCAGCGTGTTAGGGTGGGCCCCAATGGCCCCCTTTGTTACTGTCTTTCTTCTACAAGCCTGGTGATGTCAACGATGAAGATACATGTCCCAACGCTTGCTAGTGGGAAATGAGTAACGAACTCACGCTGGGGGCTGTGTTGGGGGCTGTGTCGTGGGCTGGACTCTGGGCTGATGTCAATTAGCTCTAGTGCACTTGTGGTGCTTGCTGGCGGCACATCACCCATTGAAGTCTTCGCCCTCTTCGCCATCCTCTGCGCCAGCGTTTCTGAATCTCTGTGGGAACAGGCCAAAGCGAGACAAATAAGTTAAACAAAACCGAGAAAAATCGGAAGATAAGAGATGTGGTGGGATCCTTACTCTTCTTCCCCCGAGCTCAAGGCGGAGAGATCTAAGTCCACCTTTGCCACGGCGTCCGGAGGCAAAGAAGGGGCGGTCCTGGGTCGCTTGGCTGTGGCTAGAGCGGAGGGGTGTCATTAAGCTTCTTGCCGCTGCACAGCCTTGTCGGCCGCACCCTTGTCGGGGGCTGTCCTACTTGAGGAAGGTTGGAGAGCTGGGGCACCAAAGGAAGCTTTCCGAAGGACACGCTTCTTCCTCTCGAGGGCTGGGGGCTCCTAGTGCGACTGCTCTTCAGTTGTGTCTTCGGTGGAAGGGCCCCCAGCAACAGTGCCACTCTGTCCTCGAGTAGGTAAATGATAAAAACAGAATTTTTGATGTGGAATTCTGCCTAAGATATTTATCCATGTACTATTCTTTATTGTGGCATGAATATTCAGATCCGTAAGATTCAAAACAATAGTCTAATTGACATAAAAATAGTAATACTTCAAGCACATCAACAAGGCAATCATGTCCTTTCGAAATAACATGGCATTAGAAAGTTATCCCTACAAAATTATATGGTCTGGCTATGCTCCATCTTTCCCACACAAAGTATCTAAATCATGCACAACCCCGATGAACAAGTCAAGCAATTGTTTCACACTTTTGTTGTTCTCAAACCTTTTCAACTCTCACGCAATACATGAGCGTGAGCCATGGATATAGCACTATAGGTGGAATAGAGTATGGAGAAGGTGCAAGGAAAAAGGGAGAAGATAGTCTCACATCAACTAGGCATATGAACGGGCTATAGAGATGCCCATCGATAGATATAATTGTGAGTGAGTAGGGATTGCCATGCAACAAATGCACTTAGAGATATAAGTGTATGAAAGCTCAAAAAGAAAACTAAATGGTCGTGCAAGATGAATATCCACTAGTTATATGAAAGTGACAAGATAGGAGACTCTCTATCATGAAGATCATGGTGCTACTTTGAAGCACAAGTGTGGAAAAAGATAGTAGCAATTTTCCCTTCTCTCTTTCTCTCATTTTATTATTATTATTATTATTATTTTAATTATATTTTTTTGGTGGGCATCATCAGCCTCTTTTCTTTTTTTTATTTGGGCTTCGTTGGCCTCTTTTATTTTTTGTAAAGTCTAGATACTCATCCCAACTTGTGAGGGAGTCATGGCTTCCATCATCCTTTTCTCACACGGGACAACGCTCTATTAATGAAAATCATCACACTTTTATTTACTTACAACTCGATACCTAAAACAAAATATGACTCTATATGCAAGATGAAGTGATGGTGCATGTCATGAAAAAATGAATGGTGGAAGTTGCATGGGAATATATTTCGGAATGGCTATGGAAATGCCATAATAGGTAGATATGGTGGATTTTTTGAGGAAAATATATGGTGGCTATTTTGAGGAAGGTGGGTTTGATGTACCGGCAAAAATTGCACGGTACTAGCGAGGCTAGCAAAGGTGGAAGGGTGAGAGTGTGTATAATCCATGGACTCAACATTAGTCATAAAGAACTCACATACTTATTGCAATAGTCTATTAGTTATCAATCAAAGCATTAGACGCATGCTCCTAGGGGAGAGATTGGTAGGAGTTAACCATCGCGTGCTCCCGACCCTCACAAAAGGTTGACAATCATTAAACAAATCATGCTCCGACTTCGTAACATAACGGTTCAGCATACGTGCATGCTACGGGAATCACAAACTTTAACCCAAGTATATCTTCCAATTCACAACTACTCACTAGCATGACTCTCATTTTACCATCTCTATTATCTCAAAATGATATGCAAGGAATGAAACTTCTCATAGTATTCAATGCACTAAATATGGAAGTTTTTATTATATCCCTCTTGGATGCCCATTATATTAGGACTAAATTCATAATATAAAAAAAATTACCATGATGTTTTAAGAAACTCTCAAAATAATATAAGTGAGGTACGAGATTTCAATAATTTCTATAAAATATAACACCACCATGCTCTAAAAAGATATAAGTGAAGTACTAGAGCAACATTGCCTAGCTCAAAAGATATAAGTGAAGCACATAGAGTATTCTAATAAATTCATGATTCAGCGTGTCTCTATCAAAAGATGTGTGAATCAAGGATGATTGAGGCAAAATAAAAAGCAAAGACTCATATCATACAAGACTCTCCAAGCAAAACACATATCATGTGGTGAATAAAAATATAGCCTCAAGTAAATTTACCGATGGATTGAAGACGAAAGCCTTCCGGGGCATCCCCAAGCTTAGGATTTTTGGTACCCTTGAATATGACTTGGTGTGCCATGGGCATCCCCAAGATTAGTCTCTTGCCACTCTTTATTCCATAGTCCATCAAATCTTCACCCAAAACTTGAAAACTTCACAACACAAAACTCAACAGAAAACTCATGAGATCCGTTAGTATAAGAAAAATAAATCACCACTTTAGGTATTGTTGTGAACTTATTCTTTATTTATATTTGTGTAATACCTAATTTATTCTAACTTCTCCATGACTCATATCCCCCTGATACGACCCATAGATACATCAAAATAAGCAATCAACACAAAGAAAACAAAATCTGTCAAAAACAGAACAGTCTGTAGCAATCTGTAAACTTCGAATACTTCTGGAACTATAAAATTCTGAAAAATTAGGAAAACCAGGGAAATTTGTATATCAGTCCTGTTTCAAAATTTTAGACCAATTTGACGCCCTGAAAAAGTCACAAAAATCCTGGACTGAGCACAAAAGTTTCTGTTTTCCAGCAAGATCAAATCAACAACTACCATAGATCACCCCAAAGGTTTTACTTGGATCAAACACTAATTTAAACACAAAAACACAATTAATATAGAAGTAATAATGTGTCAAACACACCAAAACAGAAGCAGAAAGCAGAAAGCAGAAAGGAAAATAAATTTGGGTTGCCTCCCAACAAGCGCTATTGTTTAACGCCCCTAGCTAGGCATAACGATTTCAATGATGCTCACATAAAAATTAGTAGTATAGATATGTAAAAGAGAATCATGAACAGAAATAAAAAAACATTTAAGTCTAACCCACTTCATATGCATAGGGATTTTGTGAGCAAACAATTTATGGGAACAAGAATTAACTAGCATAGGAAGGTAAAACAAGCATAACTTCAAAACTTTGAACACATTGAGAGGAAACTTGATATTATTGCAATTCCTACAAGCATATGTTCCTCCCTAATAATAAATTTCAGTAGAATCATTAACATAATTCACATTACTAGAATTTATAAAAATATCATTGCAATCATGCTTTTGATTCAAGGAAACATCGTGAATCACTTCATCACAATTTTCAGATTCACGAATATCAAGCAAAACTTCATAGAAATAATCAAGTACACTCAACTCACTAGCAATTGGTTCATCATAATTTGGTATTTTGAAAAGATTATCAAGTGGATGAGGATCCATATCAATAGATTTTTAGCAACCGAAGATGCAAGAAAATAGAAGGCACATGGCAACACAAGCAAACATAGCAACAAAAAGGCGAACGGGAGAAGGACGGATAAAAAGGCAAAACTTTTTGGTGTTTTCTGAAAATCGTTTTAGAAGTGGGGGAGAGGAAAACGAGAGGCAAAAGGCAAAATAATGTAAATGCAAGAGATGAGTTTGTGATGGGTACTTGGTATCCTTGACTTGCTATGTATCTCCCCGACAACGGCGCCAGAAATCCTTCCTGCTACTTCTCGAGCAGGCGTTTGATGCAGCAAAGTAGATAAGTGTTTCCCTTTGTTTTTGAGAACCAAGGTATCAATCCAGTAGGAGATACAAGCGAGGCACCAATAGATATACCAACACAAAGAATGAAACTCTTGCACCCAACACTATAAGGGGGTTATCAATCCCTTCACGGTTATTTGCAAGGATGAGATCTAATAGAGATAGATATAATAGGATACTTGAACGGAAAGTAAAACAAAAAGTAAAAAACAATGCAGCAAGTATGTTTTGTGTTTTTTGTTTTAGATCTGAAAATATAATGTGGAAAATAGACCCGGCGGCCATAGGTTTCACTAGATGGCTTCTCTCATGATGGCAAGTATTACGGTGGGTGAACAAATTACTGTCGAGCAATTGATAGAAAAGCAAATAGTTATGAAGATATCCAAGGCAATGATTATGCATATAGGCATCACGTCCATGACAAGTAGACCAAAACGATTCTGCATCTACTACTATTACTCCACACATCGACCGACTCCTGCCTGCATCTAGAGTATTAAGTTCATGAGGAACAGAGTAACGCATTAGGTAAGATGACATGATGTAAAGGGATAAACTCAAGCAATATGATGAAAACCTCATCTTTTTACCCTTGATGGCAACAATACAATACGTGCCTCGCTACCCCTACTATGTCACTGGGTGAGGACACCGCAAGATTGAACCCAAAACTAAGCACTTCTCCTATTGCAAGAATTACCAATCTAGTTGGCCAAACCAAACCAATAACTCGAAGAGACTTGCAAAGATATGAAATCATGCATATAAGAATTCAGGAAATACTCAAATAATATTCATGGATAATCTGAACATAAACCCACAATTCATCGGATCTCGACAAGCACACCGCAAAAGAGTATTACATCGGATAGATCTCCATGAAGATCATGAAGAACATGGTATTGAGAAGCAAAAAGAGAGAGAGAAGAAGCCATCTAGCTACTAGCTATGGACCCGTAGGTCTGTGGTGAACTACTCACGCATCATCGAAGGGGCAATGGAGTTGATGTAGATGCCCTCCGTGATCGAATCCCCCTCCGGCAAATTACCGGAAAAGGCTCCAAGATTGGATCTCTCGGGAACGGAGGCTTCTGGCGGTGAAAAAGTGTTTTCGTGACTCATTCTGATAATGATGGAATATATGGATATTTATAGGCCAAAGATTAGGGTTACGAGAGTTTCCAGGGACCCACAAGCCTGCCCGACGCGGGTGCCCCACTGGACGCGGCAAGCGGGCTTGTTGCCCCGTGGCAGCTCCTCTGCCTTGGTTCTCAAGTCTCGTGTCTGTTGGAAATATGCCCTAGAGGCAATAATAAAATGGTTATTATTGTATTTCCTTGTTCATGATAATTGTCTATTGTTCATGCCATAATTGTATTAACCGGAAACCATAATGCATGTGTGAACACATAGACCACAACATGTCCCTAGTGAGCCTCTAGTTGGCTAGCTCGTTGATCAATAAATGCTCACGGTTTATGACCATGGACATAGGATTTCATTGATAATGGGATCACATCATTAGGAGAATGATGTGATGGACAAGACCCAATCCTAAGCATAGCACAAGATCGTGTAGTTCGTCTACTAAAGCTTTTCCAATGTCAAGTATCGTTTCCTTAGACCATGAGATTGTGCAACTCCCGGATACCGTAGGAATACTTTGGGTGTGCCAAACGTCACAACGTAACTGGGTGGCTATAAAGGTACACTACAGGTATCTCCAAAAGTGTCTGTTGGGTTGGCACGAATCGAGACTGGGATTTTTCACTCCGTGTGACGAAGAGGTATCTCTGGGCCCACTCGGTAAGACATCATCATAATGAGCTCAATATGACTAAGGAGTTAGCCACAGGATGATGTATTACGGAACGAGTAAAGAGACTTGCCGGTAACGAGATTGAACAAGGTATAGGGATACCGATGATCGAATCTCGGGCAAGTATCATACCGGTAGACAAAGGGAATTGTATACGGGATTGATTGAATCCCCGACATCGTGGTTCATCTAATGAGATCATCGTGGAGCATGTGAGAGCCAACATGGGTATCCAGATCCCGTTGTTGGTTATTGACCGGAGAAGTGTCTCGGTCATGTCTATGTGTCTCCCGAACCCGTAGGGTCTACACACTTAAGGATCGATGATGCTAGGGTTATAGGGAAATAGTGTACGTGATTACCGAAGGTTTTTCGGAGTCTCGGATGAGATATCGGCCGTCACGAGGAGTTCCGGAATGGTCCGGAGGTAAAGATTCATATATAGGAAGTGAGGTTTTGGTCACCGGAAGTGTTTCGGGCATTACCGGTAACGTACCGGGACCACCGGAAGGGTTCCGAGGGTCCACCAATTGGGGCCACCAGCACCAGAGGGATGCATTGGTCGGGAGTGGGAGGGGACCAGCCCCAGAGTGGGCTCGTACGCCCTCCACCCTGGCCCATGGTGCAGGAAAGGTGGGAAGGGGGAACCCTAGGCCCAGATGGGCCTAAGGCGCCGCCCTCCCCTCTCTCCCTGTGTGGCCGCCAGCCAAATGGGATCTGGGGCTGCCGCACCACCCTAGGGTGGGAACCCTAGGGCGCAGCCCTCCCTCCTCCTCCCCTATATATAGTGGAGCCCTTGGGGCAGCTGGAGACACGCATGTCTCTCTCCCACGGCGCAGCCCTACTCCTCCCTCTCCTCGTTCTCCGTAGTGCTTGGCGAAGCCCTACCGGAGACCACGCAGCTCCACCATCACCACGCCGTCGTGCTGCCGGAGTTCTCCCTCAACCTCTCCTTCCTCCTTGCTGGATCAAGGCGTAGGAGACGTCATCGGGTTGCACGTGTGTTGAACGCGAAGGTGTCGTTGTTCGACGCTTAGATCGGATTCCACCGCGATCTGAATCACTACGAGTATGACTCCACCAACTACATTCTAGTAACGCTTCCGCTTTGCGATCTTCAAAGGTATGAAGATGCACTCTCCCCACTCGTTGTTGGTTTCTCCATAGATAGATGTTGGTGGTCGTAGGAAAAAATTTGATTTACTACTACGTCTCCCAACAGTGGCTTCCATATTTTCCAAAAAAAAAATCATTCCGGAGGTTTTATTCTGTTTGGACTCTGTTTAATATTCCTTATATGCGAAACTCAAAAACAAGGAAAAAAACAGAAACTGGCACTAGGCTCTAGATTAATAGGTTAGTCCCAAAAATAATATAAAATAGCATATCAATGCATATAAAACATCCAAAACACATAATATAATAGCATGGAACAATCAAAAATTATAGATACGTTGGAGACGTATCATGATGCCACTGTTGGGGAACGTTGCATGGGAAACAAAAAATTTCCTACGCACATGCAAGATCTATCCTTGGTGATGAGCATATACGAGAGGGAGAGTGGATCTACATACCCTTGTAGATCGCTAAGTGGGAAGCGTTAAGAAACACGGTTGATGTAGTCGAACGTCTTTGCGATCCAAATCGCTAGCCGTCCTGCGATCTGATCACGATCCATCCCAATCTAGCGCCGAACGGACGGCACCTCCACGTTCAGCACACGTACAGCTCGATGACGATCTCCGCATTCTTGATCCAGCAAGAGGGAGCGGAGAGGTAAATGAGAACTCCGGCAGCGCGACAACACGGCGATGTTGGTGGTGGAGTTGTTCCGACAGGGCTTCGCCTAAGCACTGTCAAAAACTAGAGGAGCAGACGATCTAATGTGGGGAGAGAGGGATGCACCGTGGCTTAGGGTGCAGCTGCCCTCTCTCCCCTCCAATATATATAGGAGGAAGGGGAGGGGGAGGCATCCCTAGACCATCCTCCAAGAGGTCTTTGGCCGAACCAAGGGGGAGGGGTCCTCCCCCCACTCGGATTCCTCCTCTCACAAGGAAGGTGGAGTCCTGGGAGGACTCCCCACTTGGGCTCCCTCCCTCTCCTTCGCATGGGCCCTCAGGGGCTGGCTTTCCCAGTCCACTAAGGGCTGGTGCGGCACCCCTAAGGCCCATGTTCCCCCGGAGTGGGTGGCCCCTCCCAATGGACCCTCGGAACCCTCCCGGTACACTACCGGAAATACCCAAAACTTTTCCGATGACCAAATCGGGACTTCCTATATATCAATCTTTACCTCGGGACCATTCTGGAGCTCCTCGTGACGTTTGAGATCTCATCCGGGGCTTTGAACAACATTCGGTCACCACCATACATAACTCAGTACTACTGAAACATCACTGAACGTTAAGTGTGCAGACCCTGTGGGTTCGAGAACTATGTAGACATGACAGAGACACCTCTATGGTCAATTACCAATAGTGGGACCTGGATGCCCATATTCATTCCTACATATTCTATGAAGATCTTTATCGGTTGAACCTCTATGTCAAGGATTCAGTCAATCCCATATGCAGTTCCCTTTGTTCTTCGGTATGTTACTTGCCCAAAATTCGATTGTCGGTATATCTATACCTAGTTCAATCTCGTTACTGGCAAGGCTCTTTACTCATTTCGTAATACAAGATCCCATGGCTAACTCTTTAGTCACTTTTCTTGCAAGGCTTATTGTGATGTTGTATTACCGAGTGGGCCTTGGGATACCTCTCTGTCATACGGAGTAACAAATCCCAGTCTTGATCCATGCCCACTCATCAGTCACCCTCGGAGATACCTTTAGAGCATCTTTATAGTCACCCAGTTACGTTGCAACGTTTGATACACACAAGGTATTCCTCCGGTGTCAGTGAGTTGCATGATCTCATGGTCATAGGAACAGATACTTGACATGCAGAAAACTATAGCCATAAACTGACATGATCATATGCTACGTTTATAGTTTGGGTCTTGTCCATCAGATCATTCTCCCAATGATGTGATTCCGTTATCAAATGACATCTCATGTCCAGGGCTAGGAAACCTTGACCATGTTTGATCAACGAGCTAGTCTACTAGAGGCATACTAGGGACACAGTGTTGTCTATGTATCCACACATGTATTTGTGTTTCCAGTCAATACAATTATAGCATGGATAATAAACGATTATCATGAACAAGGAAATATAATAATAACCACTTTATTATTGCCTCTAGGGCATATTTCCAACAGAGTACTCATCTACCTCTCTGCCCCTCTTGCTGGATTAAGAAGGCGGAGATCTTCATCGAGCTGTAGTGTGCTGAACGTGGAGGTGACGTCTGTTTGGCGCTAGATCGGGACGGATCGTGGTTGGATCACGGGACGGCTTGCAATTTGGATCGTGAGGACGTTCGACTACATCAAACGCGTTTCTTAACGCTTCCCGCTTAGCGATCTACAAGGATATGTAGATCCACTCTCTCTCTCTCTCGGAGATGCTCATCACCATGGATAGATCTTGCGTGTGCGTTGGAAATTTTTTGTTTCCCATGCAACTTTTCCCAACAGGAACAACCAAAAATTATAGATGCGTTGGAGACGTATCACCGTCCAACAAGCCTACAAAGGAATTATTCACTCCCGATGGTGAGCATCATGTCGGTGTTGATGTAGAAGGGTTGGTGATGACGACGCTCACGATTTTCCCTCTTCGAAGCCCAAAATAGGATCCAGATCAGCCTTCCGGAGGAAGAACAGGAGGTGGCGGCGCCTCCGTCTCATGAAACGCGATGAAAACTTCTCTCTGATTTTTTTTCTCCGAGGATGTGATTTTATATAACTGGAATCAGGGTTAGAGGGGGCTCGAGGACCCCACAAGCCCTCAGGGCGTGCCCTAGGGGGGAGTGCACCCTGATGTGTGGTGGCCCCCTGGCACACACCCCTCCGACAGCTCTTCTCTCCATAATTCATCATTATTCTCAAAAATAATTCACAAAAAGTTTTGTCCATTTTCGAGAACTTTTATTTCTACACAAAAATAACAGCAAGGTAGTTCTGCTGAAAATAACATCAATTCGGGTTAGTTTCATTCAAATCATTCAAATTAGAGGTCAAAACCAGATCGAAAGTGTTTGGAAAAGTGGAGATGTTTGAGACGTATCATGGCGGCACCACCACGACTTCTCCTAGCGCCGCTGACTAAGACGTGCTTGTTGTCCAGCAGCAACATGCACAACAATGGGTTCCCCTTCCCCACTACACATCAACGCCGGCGTCGGTGCTGGAAGAAAGTCAACCATATCTCTATGGCGATGTTGGCTAATCTCTGGCGAAAATGTTGCATGGCACCATGGCTCAGCCGAACCTACGCTCAATGTCATTGATCTGCAAACACTGTTTATATAGATATGTGCATGATCGATTAAACAATTCATGGCGGGAACAGTTTGAGTGTCAAACAACGCATGGCGCCAAATGTTGAAAGGAGTTTTCATGCATGGCATGGGTAGTTTACTTTAGATTATAGGCCATGCATTGCTAAGAGCAACTCTAACTGGCGCGGTAAGCAGCGCACTATAAAAAACCTGCTTTTAGCGCACGCGGGCATGAGGTGGGCGCTCCTGTTGGGGAACGTCGCATGGGAAACAAAAATTTTCCTACGCACACGCAAACCTATCCATGGTGATGAGCATCTACGAGAGGGAGAGTGGATCTACGTACCCTTGTAGATCGCTAAGCGGGAAGCGTTAAGAAACGCGGTTGGTGTAGTCGAACATCTTCGCGATCCAAATCGCCGAGCGTCCCGCGATCTCATCACGATCCGTCCCGCGATCCAATCATGATCCGTCCCGTGAACTCATCACGATCCGTCCCGCGATCTCATCACGATCCATCTCACGATCTTGATCACGATCTATCCCGCGAACTCATCACGATCCGTTCCGTGATCACATCACGAACCGTCTCGCGATCTCGATCACGGTCCTTCCGATCTAGCGCCGAACGGACGGCACCTCCGCGTTCAGCACACGTGCAGCTTGATGACGATCTCCACCATCTTGATCCAGCAAGAGGAGGTGGAGAGGAGAGAGAGTTCACCGGCAGCGTGACGGCGCTCCGGTGATGGTGGTGGAGTGATTCCGGCAGGGCTTCGCCTAAGCGCTGCGGAAAACCGATCTAGAGGAGAAACTGTGCACCGGTGTAACGGGTAGCACGTGGCCGGAAATTCTGTCCAAAAACCACCCAATCCACTAGTATATATAGGAGGAGAGGAGAGGAGAGGCAGCCAAGGCCTTTGGGTCGGCCGAAATAGGAGGTGGGAGCAATCCTACTTCACCTCCAATCCTAGTTGGAGTAGGATTGCCTCCTATTGGCTGATTTTCCACTTTTTGCTTTAGGACTTTCTCTCCTGCGCCATGGGCCTTTGTGGCTGTTTTCCCAGCCCACTAAGGGCTGGTTATTATTCTCCCACAGCCCATGGACCTCTTGGGGTCGAAATACCCCTCCCGGAGGTCCTCCGGTACACTACCGGCACTCCCGGTACAATACCGATACTCCCGGTACACTACCGATGAGCCCGAAACTTTTCCGGAAACCAAACTGGGACTTCCTATATATGAATCTTTACCTCCGGACCATTCCGGAGCTCCTCGTGACGTCCGGGATCTCATCCGGGACTCCGAACAACCTTCGGTAACCACCATACATAACTCTACACTACCGAAACGTCACCGAACCTTAAGTGTGCAGACCCTGCGGGTTCGAGAACTATGTAGACATGACCGAGACACCTCTACGGTCAATAACCAATGGCGGGACCTGGACGTCCACATTGGTTCCTACATATTCTACGAAGATCTTTATCGGTCGAACCTCTATGTCAAGGATTCAGTCAATCCCGTATATCGTTCCCTTTGTTCTTCGGTATGTTACTTGCCCGAGATTCGATCGTCGGTATCTCCATACCTAGTTCAACCTCGTTACCGGCAAGTCTCTTTACTCGTTCCGTAATACAAGATCCCGCAACTAACAATTAGTCACATTGCTTGCAAGGCTTATTGTGATGTTGCATTACCGAGTGGGCCCCGAGATACCTCTCCGTTACACGGAGTAACAAATCCCAGTCTCGATCCATGCCAACTCAACAAACACCATCTGAGATACCTGTAGAGCACCTTTATAGTCACCCAGTTACGTTGCGACGTTTGATACACACAAGGCACTCCTCCGATATCCGTGAGTTGCATGATCTCATGGTCATAGGAACATATACTTGACATGCAGAAAACAGTAGCAATAAACTGAAACGATCATATGCTATGTTTGTAGTTTGGGTCTTATCCATCACATCATTCTCCTAATGATGTGATCCCGTTATCAAATGACATCTCATGTCCATGGCTAGGAAACCTTAACCATCCTTTGATCAACGAGCTAGTCTACTAGAGGCATACTAGGGACATGGTGTTGTCTATGTATCCACACATGTATCTGAGTTTCCGATCAATACAATTATAGCATGGATAATAAACGATTATCACGAACAAGGAAATATGATAATAACTAATCTATTATTGCCTCTAGGGCATATTTCCAACAGTCTCCCACTTGCACTAGAGTCAATAATCTAGTTCACATCACCATGTGATTTGCATTGTTATGAATCTAACACCCAATGAGTTTTGGGGCTCGATCATGCTTTGCATGTGAGAGAGGTCTTATAGTCAACGGGTCTGCGATATTCAGATCCGTGTGTACTTTGCAAATCTCTATGTCAAACCGTAAACACTGCTACCACACTCCACTTGGTACTATTTCCAAATGGCTGCTCCACTATACGTATCCAGATTGCTACTACTAGTCATCCGGATAGGTGTTAAAGCTTGCATCGACGTAACTCTTTACGACGAACTCTTTATCACCTCCATAATCAAGAAACATTTCCTTAGTCCTCTGGTTACTAAGGATAATTCCGACCGCTGTCCAGTGATCCACTCCTGGACCACTCTTGTACCCCTTGACAGACTCGTGGCAAGGCACACATAGGTGCGGTACACAGCATGGCATAATATAGAGCCTATGGCTAAGGCATAGGGGACGACATTCATCCTTTCTCTTTCTTCTGCCGTTGTCGAGCTTTGAGTCTCACTCAACTTCACACCTTACAAATCAGACGAGAACTATTTCTCTGGCTGATCCATTTTGAACTCTTTCAAAATCTTGTCAAGGTATGCACTCATTGAAAGTCTCATCAAGCATCTTGATCTATCTCTATAGATTTTGATGCTCAACAATTAGGTAGCTTTATCCAGGTCTTCCTTAGAAAAATACTTTTCAAACAACCTTTTATGCCTTCCAGAAATTCTACATTATTTCCGATCAACAATATGTCAACCACATATACTTATCAGAAACTCTATAGTGCTCCCACTCACTTTATTGCAAATACAAGTTTCTCGTAAACTTTGTATAAACATCAAAAACTTTGATCACCTCATCAAAGTGTATATTCCAACTCCGAGATGCTTGCTTCAGTCCATGGAAGGATCACCAAAGCTTGCACACCTTTTAGCATCCTTAGGACTGACAAAACCTTCTGGTTGTATCACATACAACCTTTCCTCAAGTAAACCGTTAAGGAAATGATGTTTTGACATCCATCTGTCAGATTTCATAATTGAAAACGCAGCAACTGCTAACATAATTCCAACAGACTTTAGCACCACTACGAGTGAGAAAATCTCATCGTAGTCAACTCCTTGAACTTGTCACAAACTACTTTGCAACAAGTCGAGCTTTACAAATGGTGATATTTACCATCAGCGTCTGTCTTCATTTTTAAAGATCCATTTGTACTCAACGACCTGCCGTCCAACGAGCAAGTCTACCAAAGTCTATACTTGGTTTTCATACATGGATCCTATCTCGGATTTCATGGTCTCATCCATTTGTCGGAATCCGGGCCCATCATCGCTTCTCCATAGCTCGTAGGTTCATCGCTGTCCAACAACATGACCTTTAAGACAGGGTTGTTGTACCACTCAAGAGCAGTACACGTCCTTGTCGACCTACGAGGTTCGATAGTAACTTGATCCGAAGCTTCATGATCATCATCATTAACTTCTTTCTTCAACTAACATAGGCTTCACAGAAACAACTTTCTGCGCTGCGCTACTCTGATTGAAACAAGGTTCAATAACCTCATCAAGTTCTATCTTCCTCCCACTCAATTCTTTCGAGGGAAACCTTTTCTCAGGAAAGGATCCATTCCAGCAACAAACACTTTGCACTCGGATCTGAGATAGAAGGTATACCCAACTGTTCTTGGCGTATTCTATGAAGATGCATTTGTTCGCTTTGGGTTTGAGCTCATTAGGTGAAAACATTTTCCACACAAGCTTCGCAGCCCCAAACATCAAGAAATGACAGCTTTAGGTTTCTATCAAACCATAATTCACACGGTGTCATCTCAACGGATTTAGATGGTGCCCTATTTTAAAGTGAATGCGGTTGTCTCTAATGCATAACCCTAAAACGATAGTATTAAAACGATAAGAGACATCATAGTATGTGCTATATCAAATAAGGCATGACTACGACGTTCGGACACACCATCACACTATGGTGTTCCAGGTGGCGTGAGTTGTGAAACAACTTTCACATTGTCTAAATTTGTATGCCAAACTCGTAACCCAGATATTCACCTCCACGATCATATCGCAGAAATTTTTATCTTCTTGTCACGATGATCTTTAAACTTCACTCTGAACTTTGCTTTGAACCTTTCAAACAATTCAGACTTGTGTTTCATTAAGTAAATATACACTATATCTACTCAAATCATCAGTGAAGGTAAGAAAACAATGATATTCACTGCAAGCTATAAACACTCATTGGATCGTATACATCAACATGCATTGTTTCCAATAAGTCACTTGCCCGTTTCATCAAGCCAGAAAACGGGGTTTAGTCATCTTACCAAAAGGCATGGTCCGCATGTCTCAACCGATTCAAAATCGAATGAGTCCAAAGATCCATCAACATGGAGTTTCTTCATGCGCTTTATACCAATATGACATTTAGCGGCAGTGCCACAAGTATGTGGTACTATCATTATTAACTTTGCATCTTTTGGCATCATTGTTATGAACATGTGTATTACTATGATCAAGATTCAATGAACCACACTTACTAGGTGCATGACCATTGAAGGTATTTATTCATGTAAGCAGAATAACCATTATTCTCTAACTTGAATGAATAACCGTGTTGCAATAAACATGATCTAATCACGTTCATGCTTCAATGCAAAACACCAAATAAAATTTAGGTTCGTCACTAATCCCGAAGGTAGAGAGAGCGTGCGATGTTTGATCATATCAACCTTGGAAACATTTCCAACACACATCGTCACCTCACACTTAGCTAGTTCTCCATTTATTCCGTAGCTTTTATTTCGAGCAACCGAACCGGTATCCAATACCCAGGTGCTACTAGGAGTACTAGCAAGGTACACATCAATAACATGCATATCAAATATACTTCTGTCGACTTAGCCAGCCTTCTTATCTACCATGTATCCAGGGTTGTTCCGCTTCAGTGACCGTTCTCCTCATAATGGAAGCACTCAGTCTCGGGTTTAGGTTCAACTTTGGGCTGCTTCACTGGAGCAGCAACTGACTTGCCATCCATGAAGTTTCCCTACTTGCCCTTGCCCTTCTCGAAACTAGTGGTTTTTACTAACCATCAACACTTTGATGCTCCTTTTTGACTTCTACCTTCGCGGTGTCAAAACATCGCGAGAAGCTCAGGAATCATTTCTATCCCTGGCAATTTATAGTTCATCACCAAGTTCTAGTAGCTTAGTGATAGTGACTTGGAGAACTATATCAATCACTATCTTATCTGGAAGATCAACTCCCACTCGATTCAAGCGATTGTGGCACCTAGACAATCTAAGCACATGCTCAACTATTGAGCTATTCTCTTTCGTCTTGCAAGCAAAGAATCTTTGTTTGAGATCTCATATCTCATAACACGGGCACGAGCCTGAGATCACAATCTCAGCTCTTAGAACATCTCGTATGTTCCGTGACGTTCAAAACGTCTTGGAGCCTCAATTCTAAGTCGTAATGCATGACGCACTAAACTATCAAGTAGTCATCAGAACGTGCCTGTCAGATGTTCACAACATCTACAGACGACGCTAGAGGGGGTGGCGTACCGAACAGTGCATTAAGGACATAAGCCTTCTGTGCAGCAATGAGGACAATCCTCATATCACGGACCCAGTCCGCAATATTGCTACCATCATCTTTCAACTCTATTTCTCTAGGAACATATAAAAACACACGGGAGCTACAGTGCGAGCTAGTAATCTACAACATAATTTGCAAAGACACTACTGACTATGTTCATGATAATGAGTTCAATTAATCATATTACTTAAGAACTCCCACTCAAATTGACATCCCTCAGGTCATCTGAGTGTCACATGATCCAAATTCACCAACTCGAGTCCGATCATCACGTGAGTTGAGGTGGCTTCAATGGTGAACATCATTATGTTGATCATATCTACTATATGACTCATGCTCGACCTTTCGGTCTCTTGTGTTCCGAGGCCATGTCTGTACATGCTAGGCTCGTCAAGTTTAACCCGAGTGTTCCGCATGTGCAAATCTGTCTTGCACCCGTTGTATGTGAACGTAGAGTCTATCACACCCGATCATCACGTGGTGTCTCAACACGACGAACTTTCGCAACGGTGCACACTTGGGGAGAACACAATTTATCTTGAAATTAAGTGAGGGATCACCTTATAATGCTACCGTCGTCCTAAGCAAAACAAGGTGCATAAAAGGATTAACATCTCATGCAATTCATAAGTGACATGATATGGCCATCAACTTGTGTTTAAGATCTCCATCTTCGAAACACCGGCATGATCTCCATCGTCACCGGCACGACACCATGATCTCCATCAACGTGTCGCCATCGGGGTTGTCACGCCCTGCATGCTTCTACTACTATTGCTACCGTAGCGATAAAGTAAAGCATTACATAGCGCTTTAATGATTGACACGCAGGTCATACAATAATTAAAGACAACCCTATGGCTCCTGCCGGTTGCCGTAATCACCGACATGCAAGTCGTGATAATCTATACATCACATGATCATCTCATACATCACATATATCTCATCATGTAATTGGCCATATCATATCACAACATACCCTGCAAAAACAAGTTAGACGTCCTCTAATTGTTGTTGCATGTTTTACGTGGCTGCTACGGGTATCTAGCAAGAACAATTCTCACCTACGCAAAACCACAACGGTGATACACTAGTTTGCTTTTCAACCTTCTCAAGGACCGCCTTTGTCGGATCCGATCCAACTAGAGTAAGAGAAACTGTCACCCGCAAGCCAGCTAAGCAACAAGTTGCATCGCGGGAACCGGTCTCTCGTAAGCGTACGAGTAATGTTGGTCCGGGCCGCTTCATCTCACAATACCGCTGAACCAAAATCCGACCAAGGGAGGAAGCAATCTAAGCATCAACGCCCACAAACCTTTTGTGTTCTACTCGAGATCTCATCGAACCATCAACCTAGCTCATGATGCCACTGTTGGGGAACGTCGCATGGGAAACAAAAATTTTCCTACGCACACGCAAACCTATCCATGGTGATGAGCATCTACGAGAGGGAGAGTGGATCTACGTACCCTTGTAGATCGCTAAGCGGGAAGCGTTAAGAAACGCGGTTGGTGTAGTCGAACATCTTCGCGATCCAAATCGCCGAGCGTCCCGCGATCTCATCACGATCCGTCCCGCGATCCAATCATGATCCGTCCCGTGAACTCATCACGATCCGTCCCGCGATCTCATCACGATCCATCTCACGATCTTGATCACGATCTATCCCGCGAACTCATCACGATCCGTTCCGTGATCACATCACGAACCGTCTCGCGATCTCGATCACGGTCCTTCCGATCTAGCGCCGAACGGACGGCACCTCCGCGTTCAGCACACGTGCAGCTTGATGACGATCTCCACCATCTTGATCCAGCAAGAGGAGGTGGAGAGGAGAGAGAGTTCACCGGCAGCGTGACGGCGCTCCGGTGATGGTGGTGGAGTGATTCCGGCAGGGCTTCGCCTAAGCGCTGCGGAAAACCGATCTAGAGGAGAAACTGTGCACCGGTGTAACGGGTAGCACGTGGCCGGAAATTCTGTCCAAAAACCACCCAATCCACTAGTATATATAGGAGGAGAGGAGAGGAGAGGCAGCCAAGGCCTTTGGGTCGGCCGAAATAGGAGGTGGGAGCAATCCTACTTCACCTCCAATCCTAGTTGGAGTAGGATTGCCTCCTATTGGCTGATTTTCCACTTTTTGCTTTAGGACTTTCTCTCCTGCGCCATGGGCCTTTGTGGCTGTTTTCCCAGCCCACTAAGGGCTGGTTATTATTCTCCCACAGCCCATGGACCTCTTGGGGTCGAAATACCCCTCCCGGAGGTCCTCCGGTACACTACCGGCACTCCCGGTACAATACCGATACTCCCGGTACACTACCGATGAGCCCGAAACTTTTCCGGAAACCAAACTGGGACTTCCTATATATGAATCTTTACCTCCGGACCATTCCGGAGCTCCTCGTGACGTCCGGGATCTCATCCGGGACTCCGAACAACCTTCGGTAACCACCATACATAACTCTACACTACCGAAACGTCACCGAACCTTAAGTGTGCAGACCCTGCGGGTTCGAGAACTATGTAGACATGACCGAGACACCTCTACGGTCAATAACCAATGGCGGGACCTGGACGTCCACATTGGTTCCTACATATTCTACGAAGATCTTTATCGGTCGAACCTCTATGTCAAGGATTCAGTCAATCCCGTATATCGTTCCCTTTGTTCTTCGGTATGTTACTTGCCCGAGATTCGATCGTCGGTATCTCCATACCTAGTTCAACCTCGTTACCGGCAAGTCTCTTTACTCGTTCCGTAATACAAGATCCCGCAACTAACAATTAGTCACATTGCTTGCAAGGCTTATTGTGATGTTGCATTACCGAGTGGGCCCCGAGATACCTCTCCGTTACACGGAGTAACAAATCCCAGTCTCGATCCATGCCAACTCAACAAACACCATCGGAGATACCTGTAGAGCACCTTTATAGTCACCCAGTTACGTTGCGACGTTTGATACACACAAGGCACTCCTCCGATATCCGTGAGTTGCATGATCTCATGGTCATAGGAACATATACTTGACATGCAGAAAACAGTAGCAATAAACTGAAACGATCATATGCTATGTTTGTAGTTTGGGTCTTATCCATCACATCATTCTCCTAATGATGTGATCCCGTTATCAAATGACATCTCATGTCCATGGCTAGGAAACCTTAACCATCCTTTGATCAACGAGCTAGTCTACTAGAGGCATACTAGGGACATGGTGTTGTCTATGTATCCACACATGTATCTGAGTTTCCGATCAATACAATTATAGCATGGATAATAAACGATTATCACGAACAAGGAAATATGATAATAACTAATCTATTATTGCCTCTAGGGCATATTTCCAACAGCTCCAACAGTCGCGTAAAAATCGCACGCATGCTATACTCGGTCCAGCACGCGGATCCAAATGACATTGCGCGTGGTGTATTTGATGCGCCCGTTCCTGCGCGCTGGACATCGACGACTCGCGCGCGACTCCCCTCCCCTCCCCCCCCCCCCCCCCCTCGAACCGCAAGATCTGCCCTCTGGGTGCTAGAGCTGCCGCCCGGATACTTCTCCATTTGCGTCGGTGACTCGTTGGCACTTCCTCCACCCATCCTTGCGTGTCATTGCTGCTTCCTTCACCTCCTACGCTCATTGCCGTCCCTCGAGTGCACCATCATGTCCGACAAACAGCGCTCGCCGGTCGTTTGGACCTCGGCGCCCACAAGGTGTTCGACAAAATGCTTGCAAGGTATGTAAATACTTCAAATTTATATTTTGTATATGAATTTGATGCATGTAGTTTGTAGTTTTAAACTATTTGAAATACAATATTGTAGATGTGTTCGTCCTATGATTCATCCGATGAAAATTTTGATATTCAAGAGGAGGAGGACCTTGCAATAATCGTATCTATGCACGTCAATAAAAACCGAGGCACGACGGTTCGGTTATGGGTCATCAGAAATTATGGAGGGATAAGATCGATGCTCACAACAAATTGACGAGGAACTATTTTGCGGAGGATGCCACGTACCCTGAGTCCTACTTCCGATGTCGTTTTAGGATGAGCATCGAGTTGTTCAAACGCAATGCAAAGAAACTAGCGAGCCATGATCGGGTTTTTCTGCAAAGGAGGTATGCCGCCGGAGAACTCGGGCATAGCACGTTTCAAAATGTGACTGCCGCTTTGCGTATGTTGGCATACGGTATTTCGGTGGATCTCGTTGATGACCAATTTGCCATGGGTGAGAGTCAAGCCATCATGTGTGTCAAGTGCTTCGCAGTCGGAATTGTGCAAGTGTTTGGTACGGAATATTTCAGAGATCCGAATGCTGAAGACACCGCAAGGATTTTGGAGATGAACAAAGCTCGTGGGTTTCCAGGTATGCTTGGCTCAATTGATTGCATGCATTGGAGTTGGAAGATCAGTCCAAAGGCATGGCATAGTCAATTCCACGGTCATAAAAAAGGTTCCACTATAATCCTTGAAGTAGTCGCCGATCAGGAAACTTGGATTTGGCGTGCTTTTTTGGAATGTCTGGATCTTTGAATGATGTCAACGTTCTTAATCGGTCACCACTCATGAATAAGATTGCAAACAGTGAAACTACACCGATGGAGTTTGTAGCAAATGGCCATACATACAACTATGGCTACTATCTTGCGGATGGCATCTACCCAAGGTGGCAAACATTTGTGAAGCCATTGACGGCACCACAAGGTAAGAAAAATCATGATTTCCACAGTGCTCAGTCGGTGGCTAGTAAAGTTGTGGAGAGAGCTTTGGGCATTTTGCAATCCCAATTTGCTATTGTGAGAGGACCGACTAGATTTTGGGATCAAAAGATTGTTTGGTACATCATGAACGCATGCGTGATCATGCATAACATGATCATCGAGAATAAGCGTGGACAAGATTTAGACTATTCTCAGTATGAATTGTTGAGACAGCACGTGCGAGTGTGGAGGAGGGCTACAAGGGTAGCCCGATTTATTGCCTCATATCATGCCATTCGACGTGTAGGCCCACCTACAGTTGTTTAAGCCTTAACCGAATGTTTTGAATTCAAAAGGGGCACATATCCACATGTAGAGGGCTGGTTAATTGTAGGGCGTGGATCATAGGTTCGGCTGAACCATCGTCTAGAATCGCGCCTCTTAATCTCTTGTCATTATGACATGTAGAGATGGTGATATTCACAGATCTTCACACAAAGACATTCAAAATTCCATGATCACATTATATGTTTTTTTAGAAAAGGAGGATGCACCCCTGGCCTCTGCATCTGATTGATGCATGCAGCCATTTTATTTATTATTCACAAAGACCTTACAAAGCAATACAACAGTAAGCATGAAGCCACCATCTAGACGACACCTGTCGCTACTCCTATCCTCTTGATGAAGGGGTGCCTAATGTCCGAGCCAAATACCAAACAGACATCGCACCAGAGCCTAACATCTAAAGCCGGATGCCCCATACAAGCCAAATAGGCGGGACTGGGTAACACTCCGGCCCGGTGCACTCATAGTGAGTACCACACGCACATGCTGCAAGGGTTGTTACCTCCATCTTCCGTCGATCCATCCTCAAAGCATATACTGACGCATCGACCTTGTCGGGCCTCTCTGCTATTGATGCCACCATGACACCAGACAATGTCATCCTCCTGCGTGTGTCCTTCACCGCACATCTGACGCCGAGCCTCCACTGCTCCACGTTGCCGAGACCCGCCGCCATGAATATGTAGAAAGAGACACCGCTCCACCGAAGAAGCCGTCCGCTGGTCCCTTGAGCCAGATTGCACCTCCAAGAATGCCGCCCCCAAGGGGGCAACGACACATGATTGCCGTCGTCATCCGATCAACTGGTCTAGGGTTTCCCCCAGAGGTATTGGGTGGGGTTGGGAGCTTCACCTCGATGATGCCTTCATGAAGGAAAACGATGATAAGAGCATCGTCATCATCGGCTCCGGTCACCGACCGAAGACCAGGTTTTCACCTGAATCCGTCCTAAGAAATGCACCTGACAACCTGTACACTGTCTTGACCGCCTTCAAAGCCCCAGATCTAGCCGCCTAGATCCGACAACTAACCGCAACAGCAGTGCCACCGTAGGAGCCCTGGCGCACCGGCCACTGCCTGAGTGTGCCACCACTAGAGCCTGGGAGGAGGACTCCCACCCCACCTCACAAAACCGCGAGAGCCGCCGAGATGAATCCCGCACTCTCGTCATCGTCTCTGATATGAACCAATCCGTAGCAAAAACCACCAGATCGCCGATGCAGATCCGCCTTGGACAGGGACAATACCACGTCATGCCGCCGCGGGAAGCCCGAGCTTCACCCACCGCCACCTTCCAGGGCCGTCGCCCCAGGATCCAGACGGAACACCGCCGCTCCCACTGGCCATGTTCTGCCGCCTCCGACAGGCCGAACCGCCGGCCACCGCGACCAAGGCCGCCATGACCCAGCGAGCGGCTGCCGCCACCCAGATCTTCCACGAATCCCAGCAACTTCGCCGCCTCTACCCAGCACCACGCCGCCACCTTGCGCCGTCGCCAGAGACGAACAGCCGTGCCGCCGCGACGTAGATCGGGGAAGAAAACGCCCCGGCGCCATGGGTGACCCGCCTCACCCGATCCGGCATGGGAGGGAAGAGGGCCTTTGTCGTCGCCGCCAGTCGCCCGGGGCTTCGCCCGGCGACCTCCTCCAGCAGCGGCGGAGGGGAGGATGGAGATTGATGTGCCTGGCGGCGGGGTTAGGGTTTCCACCCGAGCCGCCCTAGCGGGGGGCGACGCGGGGGCAGCAACGTTGGTTGTCTACATAGATTATCCTTTAAAATGGGAGACTTTTTCACTTCCCGGCCTCTACACCAACTAAGGATGCATACGGCCATTTTAGTATGAGTACCAAGATAAACATGGTCCTCGGATTTTTTTAATGAGTATCAAGATATTTTTGATGAGTAGTTTCACCACACGTCAAACTTGATCCTCAATAAATGGGAGAAAACCCCGTGTACATCACCTGTCAATTCTAGAAATTGAACTCGGGTTGATGGGCTGCACAACCGCATGCCCAACCACTGAGCCAAGGCTTTGTTTGTAAGATCACAAAGTATATGTGTGTTGTAGGTTGTAAACATTGATATATTTTACCACATTAAGATTGATCTTGAGCTTCTCCCAAATTCTACCAGTGTTATGTAAAGTTTTAAGACTGAATGTTGACATTGGCCAGTGGCAACGATGGATTTCGCAGTTACATTATCCTCCTGTGGTACAATCATACAGAAATTAAAATTGATCTAATTCTTCCACATGTAGTAGTTTACACAACACTTATATACCAGTGCTAATGTAGTCGGAGATGGTGCAATTGCAAAAGCATGTATCTGGAGACTATGTAAAGCTCCAGACTATCGCATGAATGATGTAGGGCCTGTTCGGCAATGCTCCAGCTCCCAGCTTCGTCAACTCCGAACATGAAGCTGAGCCGAACGCTCTAGCTCCAGGAAGCTGGAATCGAGAAGTTGGCGATCTGTCGTAGTGTAAAAAAGGAGTCGGGGAAGCTGCTCTTTTCTAGATCCGTGAAAGCAGGAAGTTGGAGTTGAGGCGAATTACACAAGGTTGCCACCGCCAAGTGACTTCTAGCATACTGGTTCGATTTTCTTTCGCAGACTCTCTCTCGCGCGTGCGTTGGTAATTTGTTTTGGGCCCCAACCTAGCCTGCCAATCCAGCCAAATGGGCTGGCAGCCCGTGCCTCACGGAAGAAAACTGGAAGCGGTGTTGCCGAATGCTTTGCTAGTCGCCACCTGAAGCGAGAAGCTCTTGAAGAAGCTGAATCTAGGAAGTTTTTGAAAAGCTGGGTTGTTGCCGAACAGGCCCTAGTGAACGTGGAGCTCGTTGAAAGTGAAGATTGCTGGTTTTTCGCCAGCGCCGCGGCTTTCATGAGGGACGAGGAGCATCATCATCACCGGGAGAGGGAGAGGTCACCATAGGAGAGGTGACAGCGGCACCCACGTTTGGCGCAACGGAGAGACCACAATACAACGGCCTGCATGATGATTGCTATCTTCTGTCTCGTTACATGGAAAGTATCGTACACATACCGTCATACCTATTCCGTATAACCTAGTCTCAATTACGTACATTGAAAAAATAGCGCGCTATACCGTCTCTAATAGTACGCTATAGCATATGAAGAATTATTTCGTTAAATGATCAGTGCACACTGTCTCGTTAATAACACTTTACAGCATACTAATAGCATATTTTTAGGGATAATGCTATTTTGTATAGCGCGTTATTTTCTTCCTTAGTTACGTATCAATAAATTAGGAAATTAAGGTCGCTTTAAGATGTATGCAAAGTATGACGTGGCAAAATCTAATAAGGGGCCCCGGACAGGACACTGTGAGGCCCCGTACTCCACGCAAACACCACTGCAAAGCGAGGTAAACTTCATTTGCTACCCGCTCGATTAGTTTTGTTCCCAATGTCAACATTTTTTTCCACCAGAGCCCTCATGATGCACCTTTGGGAATCCTCCTCCTCGAGCCCCTCCATTCTAGTGCCTTGTCGGTGGGGCACCAATTCCACCACCGGGGGAGGTCCAGGCCTGCGGTGTGACGAGGACGGTGCTACGGACGACGACTCACGTGAGGTTGGGTATTTTTGTAAAATTTTCCTTTTTTTTGCCGAGTGTAATACTTGGAGAAGACATCGAGTATGTTTTTTTTAACACTGTACAAACACAAACTCTCACATATACGCGTATATACTTATCCATATGAACACACACATGCATGCCCTACCCCTAAATTTGTTCCTAGACAACCCGGTCCGGAGTCCCGAACCTGAAGCCCGACATTTGGGCCGGGCTCAAGCTTGATTTTCTGGCCCGAAGCCCGACCCAAAAGCCCCAAAAGTGTGCATAATGATTTTTTATTCAAAAAATAGGTATAATAAATTAGTAAAATATCTCGAATAAGATTAATTTAATTAAAAAGCTACTGTTCATGTGCTTCGGGCCAGGCCGGGCTCGGGCTTGGGAATTTTTTTCGGGCTTTGCCAAGCCCGACCCGACCAATGATCAGGTGTAGCTATCCCTACGAGCATCTTTGAGAGACTAAATCGACATATCATCTTGAGATTTATGAAGTCATTGTAGGTGTCTCGTTGTCGACGGGAACGTCTCCTCCCACTAAATGCGCATCGTCGAAAATCATAAAATTAATTCAGGAATAAATGCGAGCAGCAGGACTTGAACCCCTAGTGGGCTTGCGATAGCGTGGTTTTTCTAATCATCCAACCATAGATTGGTTCGCGACATCACGTATGTTTTATATCTTCCTTCTAAACGAATACAATTACATTGAACCAAATAGAGCCATCGGCTAGTCATGTGCCCATGTATACATATATATAAGTTATTCAATTAGTCCAAGTCTGTCCCTCCCAGCTGACCTGAAGTGAAATCACCTGTGACGGTCAAATACCCAATCCACCTCGTACAACACAGGTGTGTTATGTTTGCACACCCTGCTAGCCCAATGTTGTACACATCCAGCGCACCAACTAGTACTGCAGAGATAGATTATGGAATGCTGTGGCATCTATTCTCTTGTCTTTGACATCAACCGAGGCCTTCTCCTTACTCTCGAGGTCAATGGTGAAGAAAGCACCGTGCAGCTCGACAAGCATGTGGACCTCTCGTCTCTACGAACAAGACGAGGTTTATCTCCTTATCCCTTCCAAGATTTATCAAGTCAGAGCGCAACCACCCTTCAAATTCTTCACTAATCTCATCGTCGCCATATTGTCCTTGTTTGGTCCGAATCTCTAGCACACCATCATCTTGCATACTCACAAATGAAAGATTTCCATCTCCGGCGATGCATGGAAATGGCACTCGCCGTCATTGTGAACATGTGTGGACTTTGATCGGGATCTTGGTCAAAGAGATATGTGTCGACGGTCGAGTGCCTTGGCCATCTTGGCTAGCTTTGTTTTTGTATCGATTCTCACTAGTCACGAGCCCCGAAATCACTATTTAACGAGTACACCTTCCAACAATTACTCGCATCATCCTAGGTTGCGACAAGCGACGCACTGCATGCGTGTCACTTGTCATAACCTGGAAGTTTCTTTTTTTCGTAGATCCGTATTTTCAAAACGTTTTATCTTCTAAATTGTGCGTCCAAATCTCGAACCGTTTTTATCGTTGGCTTTCTCGCGTCGAGATCTTCCAAACTAGATCCCATGTTGATAAGTTTTGACGAACTTTTTTTTACGAAAAACCGAATGAAAAAACCGTGCCTCACGCGATAGAAAAAAACATAAAACACATTTTTCCCTTTTCGAGAGGCATGGGCCATGCCTCTCACGAAGGCAAAAACGTGTCTCTCACGAAGGCAAAACCGTGTCTCTCACGAAGGCAAAACCGTGTCTCTCGCGGAAAACAAAGAGAGAGCAGAAAACGCGTTTTTTCCTTTCGAGAGAGGCACGCGATAGCAAAACCGTGCCTCTCGCGGAAGCAAAACCGTGTCTTTCACGAAAAAAAAACAGAAAATGCGGGTTTTTTCCTTTCCGAGAGGCACCGCGAAGGCAAACATATGCCTTTTGCGGAAGCAAAACCGTGCCTCTCGCAAAAAAAACAGAAAAACCGTTTTTTTCGTTTCCAGGAGGCACGGCCGTGCCTCTCGCGAAGGCAGAACCGTGCCTCTCGCGGAAGCAAAACCGTGCCTCTCGCAAAAAAAACGCGTTTTTTCGCATAAAAAAACAGAAAACGAGTTTTTTCACGATTTTTTTTGTATTTTTTTGTCCAAAAGCTATGAAAGACCGGTGAAAAACCAGAACATAAAAAAATCCGAAAAAAACACTCCAAAAAGGCGAAAACGTGTGCGAAAAAATAAAAAAATAAAATCCGAAGGGAACGCTCAGAGCGCGACACGTGGCGGCACGTGTGAGCGATCACTGAAACGTTTGTGAGGGAACACTCGCTAACTAGTTGCTCCCCACGAGCCTCCGGCCTGTAAATTACGGATCTCTGATGGGCTGGGCCAAATCTGTGATGTTGCATGTTGATGGGCTTGGCGAAGTCTAACACACATTGGGTATGTATGTCAAGTACTGGCCCAATTCTGAATGAATCCCGTGTGTTAATGGGTTTGGTCTTCTGCGTATCATTGAGCTCGCGCGCTCATCTTCTCCACTGCTTTTCCACGCGGCGCCGAGCTTCAGATGACAAGAATGTCGTGATAGAAACCGAGAGATGCGAGAGTAACCTAGGCCAAAATCAACGCCATAATAATTGCAACAAAACAAATGTGTACTATACATATACAAAAGTAACGTGCGACGGTGTGAGCATCTGCACCCTGCGTGCGCTATGAAAGTGACTGGTGTCGACGAAAAGCAAAGTACCGGCACATATGAAATGGACAAGGAAGAGGTGAAGAATAAACGCGCACTGCGTTGCTAATCTTTTGCATGGCAGAGGAGGAACCGATCCTTCCCTGCGGCGCCACTCAAAGCGACCGAACAGCTTGATCGCTCTATATAAAGAAACACACCTGGTCTGGTCGGCTGGTCCATCGTGTCATATATTGTTCACGGACGGGGAAACACCAGGACAACAAACTAAGGTGTCGCCATGGCGGACGCGCTGATCGGGCCGCTGGTGGGGAGGCTCCAGGAGCTGGCGCTGAGCCAGGCGCGGGCGCTGGTGGCGGTGAACAAGGACATCCGGCGGCTCCGCGACAAGCTCATGTTTCTGCAGGCCTTCCTCCGCGAGGCCGACGTCAAGCGCCACCTCTTCTCCGACGAGATCACCAGGGTGTGGCTGCAGCAGACGCGCGACGCCGTCTTCGACGCCGAGGACGCTGTCGATCACTACTACCTCCAGGTCGACATGTCAAGGTAAATATATTAGTTACTGCCTGCATGTTTACATATAGTGATTCTCCAGTGTCCGCACGTACACAGCATGTCTTTGTCTTCATGCGATGCGAGGATCATGTGTTCCCAATTTTCTTCGTAGGAGAAAGAAAGTTCATATTTGGAATTTGGGGTGTATGCCAATGTCATTTTTCTGAACTTAAGAGTCTCTTTTTTGTGGGTGAAATCTAAGAGTCAATGTAAGCTATATGGTGCCACGACATTCTCGGTTTTCCTGGTGAGGTCATCCAATAAAATTGGAACCACGTGGTACAAAAAAAAACATATCAAAACCCCATAGCATTGGAAGAAATTACTGAATATAGTCTCAATCTGTATTATTATGGCCTAAGGCTATTTTTTAGATGCTGAAAGAAAAGTCTCTCTCACTTTCTGCAACAATACAATATAGAGACATTGAGGGTACGTGTATACAGTGGCGGAGCTTCAAAGAAAAGTCTGGGCGGGCCAATTCTCGTCTCTCGACCAAAAATTTCAAATTCTCAATGATACTATTAGTTTTGGTAGGCATCAGATAGTGCATGGTACACATTCTATTTGTTCACTGATTGAATTTTAGACTATCCAAAGTGCTATAGCGGACAACCTATAGGAAAAGTAGTGTTCATCGATAAATGAGATTTTTTTTCAGCGGAAAAGAACACCAGATGTGTAGCTCAACAGCCAGCGGTGCTCGTTGCCTGGGTTTTAGACTTCCGTTGCCTTGCTGCTGGCCGGCTCGAACACGCGCCTAGAGATGATGTTTGCTGCATGTGCAACGCGCGATGCTGGCGGCTGCTCCCAGACACACAGTCCGGTGATAAACATGCTCGTCAGTTCCGTGAGGATGGAGCTTGGTTGTTAATGGACTGCAGGTGGTGGGTTGCGCCAGGTTACAAAGCATAGTACAAAAAAAATGTATAAATCCTAGGCGGGCCATGGCCCAGTTCGGCCCTAAGGAAGCTCCGCCCTTGCGTGTATACATCACTGTAATAATTATCAAGACGTATGTGCCCACATTGATAGACTCGGACAAATAAGGCTCGGTTAGGGTTTTCACCCAGTAAGTTCTATGATACTTCAAACAATACCTTCAACGAGAAGACGATGCATATGACATCATTGTCAAAACCAAGCCATGCCAAAGGAATAACCCAAAGGCCAGAACATCACTAAATCACTACTCCACTAATGTCACTGTACCTACTTGCAAGTAAGGGACAAATACCAACATGCAGTATCACACAACTTCAGATGTAGGGAAAATGGATGGAGGAAAAAAATCAGACCATCCAAAGCATCAACGCCACGGTGTGCTAGCTAAGGTTATGGAAGCATGTAATGTTGTAACATTTCAAATCAGGAACTGTCTAGCGATGCACATAGCAAAACAAAGCGGAATCGGTCAAGCGCCACGAAGAGTAAGAAGACCAAATATTTGGTATTATCCAAGGGATGCCTTGCCATAATTTGCTAGCCCAAAACTTTGGTCAAGGTTTTGCTAGTCAATGTTTTGAGCAATATTAGCAAGAAAATTCAACTAGAGTGTGCAAAGAGGCACCAGCATGTCGATCCAAACAAAACGCAAGCTTAGGGTCATGACCAAAATATTGGTAGGATAGCTTTTGGCCACAATCCAAAGAGACCCATATCCTACACTAGCAGATTCTCTGAATCAGCGAGAGGAACTAGCCACCTTTAGCCTTGATACGAAGAGTGGTACCACAAGCCATGTTGCACCCTTATTGACAATAGGCTTTCTTTCAAAATGATGATCCAAGTTTATTGGTTGGGTAAAAGTGAGTGCAACATATTGAAGGAACTAACATGAACTCATATAGAATGATGATAGAGAAAAAAGTTATCCAGTGATATCGAAAATTGTACCATCAAGCTTTGATATTTACATCTTATCGTTCATCCATCTATCTAGTAAAGAAAATGTAGAAATTCAAACTCCTAGACTTGTGATTGATTGATGAAAGCATGGTGGTACCTGAAACAACACTTGCAACCTAAGTTGATAAAATTCCGCTTCATCTCTAAACCACTACAAAAGATTGGCAGAATTCAATGACGTCGCCATCATTGCCACATCAAGCCAATGTTAGTATGATAATTGATGGGTCAAGGTTCATTGATCCGCAAGAACAAAACTCCATAAATTTATTGGCATTACTCATATATAAATACAATATATGAATGAAGCCAGGAAATACTTATGCTATATGGTGTGGCATCCACTATAGAGATGCAAATGAGGACAAATAAGTGTAGGAGTATCTCAATCAACACGCCGAACATGGGTCTAAGTTTCCCTTGCCTTCCGATGTCAGATCTTCCATCGAATATGATGGGAACCTGCAATGACATGAGTGGAAGAGGCAGAAAAACATAGGGGCTGTTTGGTTCTAGGCCTAGCATTGCCACACTTTACCACACATTTTTACCAAGCTTGCCTAAGGTTAGTTCTACAAAATGAGAGCCACAAGTTGGCAAGCCTAAGGGAATCTTGCCACACTTTTTGTGTGTAAGTAATGTGTGGCCCTAGTGTGGCTTGCCAAATGTGTGGCTTGAACCAAACACCCACCTAAGTTGGTTTAACTTGTCTAAGCTTAGGTGTGGCAACCTTTGGCAAAGTTAGTATCAAACCAAACAGCCCCGTAGTGTGTAAGGGCACTCATGCATAACAGGCTGGCAGGATTAGATTCTGCTTGGGAAATAAAACAAACAATGGAGTATAGTTTAAGAGAGAGGATCACATCACCACACACGTGTTACTCTCGTTTGAGGGGCACTGGGGCATCCCCCTCATTGGAGTCCTAGGCAGCCTTCCCCACCTCCCACCCGTCATCGCCACCGCCAGGCTTCGCAGAAGCGGCGGGCGATTGTAGCTCCCTCCCAAAGGGGGTGAGCCCCTTGTCCGTTTTCCCCGTTTGTCCTCTATTATGTGAACTGACATATCTCATCGGTGGCTCCTGCTGGATGGCGGCCTACTGAGGTCGTGGCTCCCCTTCCCGTCATCCTCTTGCATGATACTTCAACCATGGTGCATCCCATCCCTTCCCAACTTATTTGTGCTTTTTGTCCGGGACCTTGATCATCTTTTCAGAGGCTATGGTGAACTGCCTGCGCTAGCAGGCCGGGGAGGTAGCTTGACATGGTGGTGGCATCGTGCTACTTCTCTCTCAACTGGTGGTTGTGCGGGCAATGTTGTGGTTGGCCTGCGCGGATCAACGTCTTCCTTCTGATCCATTTGGTGGTGGTACCCGGAATGGGATGAGGTGACGTTGTGGTGTGCGAGGGCAGCTCAACCCCTCGGGCGCTAGTATCTCCTCCCTCGACTGTTGGAGCTTTGATGGTTACGACGTTCTAAAGTTTTGGATGGCGGTGTGGTGGTGCCGGACGATGGGTTTGCTTTGGCGGTCATGGGGATATGTCTCTCGCCACCGGTCATGTTGGTGAGCTTTGTTGGTCGGCAAGCAAGGCACTCTCTCATTTTGATGCACTCATGCAGTCTGGGCTCCCTTGGGAGGCACGACTGTGGAGAGTGTGTTGTATTCCTTCATGGAGGCATCATTGTGGAGCTACTTTCCTCTACTGTTGCATGCGCGATGTCATCTGTGGGTGAAAACCGAAGCTCTGTCGGAGTGGGTAGCGGTGACACCTATATTGTTTCCTTTTTGGAAGCGTTTCCTTGAGGTCTTGGACCCGGGTCGCAACAATTGTACAGGGTCCTATCGTTGATGACTTTTGCCTTTGTTTGCCTTGCATCGACTTTAATAAAAAAAATGGTGTGTGCATCTGTAGATACAGTTGTCGGGGGCTCGAGCTTCCCTTTCTTTTTGAAAAAGAAAAGCATTCATCTTATTTTCTACCTTTTCCTCTTTTCTCTATTGGTTTTTTTTCTTCTCTTTTGTTTTCCTTTTTCTTTTTTAATATTTAAAATTCTGTTGACTTTTAGAATGCAAGTGGAACAATTTTCTTATACAGGTTGAAAATGTTATAGATACACGTTGAATATTTTTCAAATACATGATGAATATTTATCTGAATACAAGGTGAGCATTTGTAAAATGCAGAATGAATATTTTTCCAACCAATGAGAAATTTAAACACAAGTTGAAACTTTTTCAAAAATGTCATGAACATTTTTGCAAAACATGTGGTCATTTCTTAAGTATTTACAAACATGGTTTTTCGATGATACAAACATATTTTCCATATGTTATAATTTTTTTAAAAAAATTACGCAATTTTTATTATATTTTATAAATAATTTTTGAAAATGTCATGATTTTTAAGATGTGGACACTTTTCAAATGTAACGAAAATATTTTGATTGGTAATTTCTTTACCAATAAAGCAAAGATTTTTTTCCCATTTTCGAAAAATATCATGAACATATATTAAACGTGTGTGCATTTTTTAAATGACATGATCCTTCAATGGTATGGACTGTTTTTAAAATTGAACAAACAAATTTTACATTTCATAAAAGAATGTTCAATGAACGCTGTTAAAAATTATAAGGTAATTAATTTTTGAAATATGTATATTTAGAATATTTAAAAATATAAACAATAGTAAATTAAAAGAAAACATGAACGGAACTCGTGACCGAACGCAAGCTAACATACTCACACTACTGGATTGGCCCACTTCACGCTTTCCTTGAGGCAAGGCATGCACCGTCTCGCAAGAAGCGAGACATAAAATCACACCAGTAACGCTTGCACGAATCATGATGGGCTATGGATAACGGATTATTGAAGTGCAATTGTAAATGCGTGGAGTTTTATGTTTGGGCTTTAGCTTTATTTCATTTTATAGTATTTACCATGTTAGAATTAAAATTTGGTAGTGCTTATAGGGGGCTCCTACCTGCCGCTCTCTGCGGCAGGTTGCCGCTCGCACGCACAGGGGCGAGTAGTGCTGGGCCGGGCCCTCCTGCGCGAAACAAAAAATGGTGAAAAAAATCAGCACGCCTCTCAGGAATCAAACACACAACCTCATAACTCAACCAGGGGCTACTAGCCACTCCGCCATACAGCACCTATTGAACATCATAGTTCAAAACTCTATAAGAATACACAGTCCCATGGAGATTTGCAAGCAATATTCAATATGTGAACAAAACATAAAAAATGAACAATTTTTGAATTTGTGAACAATTTTTGAAACTGTGAGCAGAACATTTTTTGAAAACCAAGAACATTTTTTGAAACAACAGAACATTTTTCAAATTCATGAACAAAATTATAAAATTATGAACATTTTTTGACTTGTGAACAAATTTTGAAAACATAATTTTTTTACAAATTGCGAAATCAAATTTAAACATGAATAAGTTTCAAATTCGTGAACAGAATTATAAAATTTTGAACATTTTTTGAATCTGCGAACAAATTTTGAAACTGCAAACATTTTATAAATTGTGAACAAAGTTTGAAACATGAAAAAAATTCAAATTCTTGAACAAAATTATAGAATTTTGAAAAAAAATCGAATTTTTAAATAAATTTTGAAACATGATTTTTTTTTTCAAATTTCATAAACAAAATTATAAAATCGTGAACAAGTTTTGACACTGCAAACATTTTTCGAATTGTAAACAAATTTCAAATTCGTGAACAAAACTAATAAATTGTGAACATTTTTAGAATTATGAACAAATTTTAAAACCGAAAACATTTTTTGAATTGTGAACAAATTTTGAAAGCATAAACATTTTATGAATTTCGAACAGATAATGAAACATGAATAAATTTCAAATTCGCAAACAGAATTATAAAATATTGAACATTTTTCGAATTGTGAACAAATTTTGAAAGCATAAACATTTTATGAATTTCGAACAAATAATGAAACATGAATAAATTTCAAATTCGCAAACAGAATTATAAAATATTGAGCATTTTTTGAATACGTGAACAAATTTTGAAACCGCGAACATATTTTGAATTGTGAACAAAGTTTGAAACATGAGCAAATTTCAAATCCGTGAACAAAATTATAAAATTTTGAACATTTTTCAAATTTGTGAACAAATTTGGAAAAATGAATAAATTTCAAATTTTATGAACAAAATTATAAATTTGTGAACAAATTTTAAAACTGCGATCATTTTTCGAATTGTGAACAAAATTATAAATTTGTGAACAAAACTACCAAATTGTGAACATTTTTCGAGTTATGAACAAATTTTGAAACCATAAACATTTTTGGAATTTTGAACAAATTTTGAAACCATGAGCATTTTCCAAATTGTGCACAAATCTTAAAACAATAAACATTTTTCGAATTGTGCACAAATTTTAAATTAATAAAAAAAGAAATGGAAACAAAAGAAGAATAAAAGTAAAAAAGAAAAAATAAGAGAATAAACAGAACAAAGAAAAAACGGTTCAGGGAACCTTCTAGAAGTTTCCTAAAACCAGAAAAAAACGGCTGGAACGTCTAGAAGGTTCCTAAAACCGGGGCATGCTGGAACTGTTAAACAGGCCGGCCCATTGCGTCGCTGCTCGGTCGCTCGCCTGTGCGAAGCCCCAACAGTTGGACGCAAGGAGCGGCAAATAGGGTATTCCGTGCTTATACGCCCTCCAGGCTGTAGACCTAAAGTAGCGGCCTAATTTGCTTATATGATCTACTCTAATATATATTTTTGTGCAATTTATTTGTTGTAAAGGTATCCAAGGTGGGCTCGTCCGAGTATGAGATATGTTGCAACCTTTACAACACAAGTAAGCATGCGACGGAAGCTCTCTGCAAAAGTAAAGGATATCAACTCAAGGCTCGAGGACATCATTGAAAATAAAGACAAGTATAAAATGGAGGACATGAACAAGAAGTCAGAATTAACATGGAAAGCTTCTACATCAATATCTTATGCCCACAGAAAGCTGTAAGTGCGACTCGTTTTTTATCAGTTATGGTTGCTATGATTAGTTTAATGGTGGTTAGTATGGCGATTATAACCTCTGCCCATTAGGTTTCAAAATTCATTTTTGGCTATAATTGATCCTGTATATCTCTTCAGTATGGTAATCTCTCCATGGTTAGTTGATGGATGCATGTGTGATCGTGCATGCAGGTTTTATTAGATGCTTAAAAGTACTCCTTACATACTTAATGTAGTGTGTATATTTTTTTCACAATTTCAAGCTTCATCGCAATGTTTATAGAGAAAATTATCTATATCTACAATACTGAATCTATTTGATATGAAAATTCATGTCATTATGAATCTAACTGTATCGGCAATAATTTTCTACCAATGGTGATAGCTACACACTGCCCCAATTTTTACCTCTAATTATTTTGATAAATTATTTTGGAGTATGAAAATAACTCTATAGCAAAAATATTGTGACTTTGGACCAGCCAGGCAAGCAAACAAGCAATTGTGCCAAAAAGGCAAGCAAAAAGACTAAGAGAAGTGAGAAAACGCCCTTCTACACAATGAAAATACACTTGTGTCAAAAAAGTAATAAAAAGATAAAGAGAAGTGAGAAAAGGTCATTTCTATGCAACAAAAATGCACTTGTGTCAATGCCATTGAAACCCAACACCTCATATGTCAAAAATGGCACTTATGCCAAAGGGTGCGTAGCTACCACCATATTGATTTGGTAATTTAGATGTTGATATTTTTTAATAAACTTGGTAAAAGTGTACAAATTTTGGCTGTAGAAATAAAATCTAATGTGCAGTATATATTTAAATGGAGGGATAATAGGAAAATGAATTAATTGTAGCACTCTTATATGCTCTGTTTGATTGTGTGTGTGTGTGTGTGTGTGTGTGTGTGTGTGTGTGTGTGTGTGTGTGTGTGTGTGTGTGTCTATCTTTGTATCTTATAAGTATGAAATATTACCGGAAAAATTATAACATTAATCAACGAAGACAAAAATCCAAAACATTAATTTTTGTAGGACCGATTTATGATGTCCTATATTGATCGGACAAGATCAATTACGATAAGTTTAAGCATGTTAGCTATGATAAGTAGATTTAGTTATCAATCTTCACTTATCAAAGAAAAAGAAAGATAATGAGGCATCAAGTAAATGAGACTGGAATAGGGTGGCTTTAAAAATATATAAAAGAATACTAACTGGCTACGAATAAATAAAATTTGATTCCATTTATAATTTTTCATTAGAAAATTCAGGTAGATGGTGACGTTTTGATCATAGACAGTAGGTTTGTATGCCTAGATGCAACTATAATAAGATCATCTGAATATATATACCAACGGTAAATTTAAAGTCAAACGAGCATAAAAATATGTACTCGCATAATTTAAAGTCAACTGTAAATTTGATCATAGACTGTATTTTTATTTTATTGTGATCAAAGGTTGAAACCGTTGCAAACATATGATGTTTTTGTTATATTGTTGATACAGTTGAAACAAAATATTGGCACCTTGAACAAAATGTTGCAATCATTATCAAGAAATAGTTATTTCTTCGGCACATGATCGAAAGAAAATCTGAAATTGAACAAATGCTCACTATAAGTATATAAATTAAATACTCCCTCCGTTTCTAAATATAAGTCCTTTTAGAGATTTCAATACGGACTACATATGGATGTATATAGACATATTTTCGAGTGTAGATTCATTTATTTTGCTTTGTATTTAGTCCATATTGAAATCTCTAAAACGACTTATATTTAGGAACAAAGGGAGTACTTAATAATTATTCAAAGCATGGGTTTCCCCTACAAAAATGCATTAAGAGTAGATTATTGGAAAGGAAAGGTAGCTAGGATCAATCTTCAATACTACAAGTTCATAGAAAGGATTTATATTGCACTACAATAATACTGAGATGTAACATGATTAATTTAAAGTTTACTTACTAACTACTATGAGTTACTAACAAGTAACAATAGTTGAATTAAAGGGATGATGTACTGCCACCACAAGTGCAAATAGACGACGATAACAAAAATAAACTAGTGAATTCTCTTCTTACTCATACAGTCATACTAAACATAGGAATGCAAACGTATTCTTTAAAAATATACTTACTAAGTACTAACAATTAATAATGATTGAATTACAGGGATGATTTAGTGCCACCACATATGCCAATACATGATGATAACCGAAAGAAACTCGAGAATGCTCTTCTTCAACCCATTGAAGAAGAGAAGGAATATCACCCTTATCCGGTTGTGATCTCAGTGGTTGGAAAAAGCGGTGTTGGAAAGACTACTCTTGTTAGAGAAGTATATGATAAGATAGATAAGAAAAAATTCACCATTCATGCCATGGAGAGTTTTGCACCTTATCTGACAGCAACCAATATTCAACGCCAAATTGTTCAAAAACTAACAGAAGATGGCAAGAATTGCACTAGAAGCGATGTCATCAAAGTTTTTGAAGAAAAAACAAGAGGTCAGAAATACTTGCTAGTGATAGATGGTGAAGTTAGCAGCACCGACTGGAAAAACATTCTGCTTAGCCTCAAAATTAGTGCTAAAGGTAGCAGAATAGTGCACATCACACAACATAAACCAGAAGAGCCACCTAACGGATATCCTCATGTCATTATTAATTTGGAATCACTTGGACAGAAGACTGCTGTAGAACTGTTCCATAGGAGGCTACTCCATATTGAAGTACAAGACAAAAAAATTCATGATCGCCACCAAGACATCCATAATATCACCGAAGGATTGCCACTTGGTATTGCTCTTTTATCAGGTCTTTTACAAACCAAGGAGTTCCCTGGTGAGTGGACCAATGTATTTGACTATCTTATGTCCAAGCAATCAAAGCGACAACATAGGATATTATCTGTGTGTTTCGATGATCTTCCACATGAGCTTAAATGTTGCTTCATGTACTTTGCTGCACTGCCGGCCAACATCAAGATTGAAGCCTGTAGATTGGTGTGTTTGTGGATGGCAGAGGGATTCCTAAGACCAAAAGGTGGGAAGACAATGGAGAAGGTGGGCTACATCTACTTGAATGAGTTGATTGCAAGGAATCTAGTTAAGCCTGCGCATATGGATGAGGAAGATACATCTAGTGCTGGGAGTATCTTTGTCACCATCCAAAACAAAGTCCATGAATTTTTGCAGTTTGAAGCACAAGAGGCAAGTTTTGTGGAAGTCCACAGCGCTGACGATATCCCCACATTAACAAGTGCTCGTCGCCTCTCTCTACAAAACTCCACAGAAAAATATGCTATCCTAGCTAGTTCTTTGCCAAAGCTACGATCCATCTTCTCACATTTTGAGCAAGATTCCAAAGATCCTAAATAAGATCGAAGTTATTTATGTTGCTCGCCTCAACTTAGGAGAATCTCTAAGTGGAGGAGGAACAAAGACATCAAATCTCATATACAAGGATTGTTGCATAGATCCGAGTTCCTCCGTGTCATCAATCTGCAAGGCATCGAGATTGGTAAGAGGTTGCCAGATGAAATAGGCAATGTTGTGCATGTGCATTACCTTGGAATTACATCTTGTTCATTAGCGGAAATCCCACAATCCATTGGAAGGCTCACTAGTCTTCAGACACTAGATGTGAGGGAAACTAATGTTCAGGAACTCCCATTGGCCTTCTGGATGATTAAGACACTAAGGCATGTTTTTGGTGGTTTCTTGAAATTTCCTAAGAAAATTGGCGGGTTGAAGAACCTACAAACACTTGACTCCATACAAGTGGATACATTGGAGCAAGATTTGGTTGGGACACTAGGTGAGATGATCCATCTTGAGTACTTAAGAGTTGGGTATTCTTCAGAAGGCAATGTGGTGGCTCTCTCAGATGCTCTAAACAAGCTTGAGAACCTTAGGACTCTGATCATAAAAGGCAATAATATTCCATCAAGTGTGTTCACTAGCTACACCCATCGTCGCCTCAAGTTCCTAGTGTTAGAAGGAAAGCTGGATTTGTCATCTGAGTTGAAAGGTGTATTTTTCCTTCCTAATCTCATTACGCTTTCACTGGTGAGAACAAGTATATCTCAAGAATTCATTGACAAGTTAGCTGAGCTGCCCTTTCTTGCCAGCCTTGCCCTGTATCCCAACTCCTACAAGGATGACCGTATTGTCTTCTCTCCTAGTGGATTTCGCTGCCTGAAGAAACTTATGATTGACGTGGAAAAACTAAAGAGATTTGAGGCAAATAATGCGCTTCCAAAACTCCAAGAATTGGATATTCACTCTTAGTATGGTGAATATTATTGTCTCTTTAAGGAAAACGTTAACCATAAGAAGACTATTGTGGCTGATCTTCTGAAAAAGGACAATGTTGAAAGGAAAATGTCGATCATAAGAACACTATTTGGTTGATCTTCTACAAAAGGGAAGTGTTGATACATGATGAATAGCTAAAACTGACACCCATCAACTAGAATTGTATGATTTACCATGTTGTTATTCCTATGTACTATGTGGGTGTTGGACTTATTTTATGATTGCGTACATGCGTGTGTGTGCGCGGGTATGTGTGTGTTGTGTTAAATGTTTCGTGTATTCACCTTACTCAAGATGCAAGCATGTATAGAATGCTAAATCTGAATTGATTGTAATGTTCGTTTGTAATGACTGTTGTAAGTCTTGTTATTTATATTGAGTAATGTAATAATGTGGCAAAAAATGTGATTACCACGTTTCTCAAACTCACAAATATAGCCTTTAGTGTTTGTTATGGATGGATTCAAGGAGAACCGTGTAGAATATAGTTGCTTGATAATTTCTTGGGTTGTTCTTGGTTTGAGCATCAGTATGAGCCCTAGCAACCCTATCTGTAAATATCTCAAGAAATACTATGTTATGAGTGAGGAAGGGGTGGGAGCGCCCAGGTATTAATGGCTGGGATGTGGCACCTCGAAAAAAATTGCATGAAAATATATAGGCAAAATTGTGTCTACCATAGCTTGCCACAGAACTTGTTTAGGTTGGTTGTGCTTTTAACGTTTAAAAGTTATTAAAAAATATAAAATAAATAGTGTGTCATCTCTCTAATGTAACAAGATGATCCAACAGTGGGATTATGAAAATATGCATTTATGTGTCCTCGACAAAAAAAACAAGAATTTCAACTTGCCGTGACATAAAAATATATACATACCTACTTGTTATTTTTGTCTAGGACACATAAAGATTTATTTTTTCAATCGTACCGTTGGATCATGTTATATTATAGGTATGGTGTTTCAATATTTTTTTCATAATTTTTAGGAACTTCTACACCGTCGAAAACCTTAACTAGTTTTATGGCAAGATACGTGTATATAAAGTTATTAAAAATGGAATCAAATGTTTCGTACGACCCGGGTGTAGTTACTTCCATTTTTGTTTGGTATATTGTAGATAGTAGCTAGCATATCGGAGAGTATGTACGCGTAGTATGTAGTATATAAGAATATTTAGATAGTATATCTATTATTTTTTAGGTAGTATGTATCATATTTTTAGCATACTCATTTTTACGTATAAATATGTACATATTTCATAATATGATAAAAGCTGTCGATGAACTATATTATTTTTTATATAACACACCTTGGAATATCTTATATATAGTATGTGAACATACTCAAAGTGAAAAATTAGTATATATACTACTACATGGTAGTATATGAGACATGAGAGTAACTATACCTGGTAGTAGGAGGTATTTTTCCTATATATATATCTTAGTTTCGCACCATGCTTCAACTTTGAAATAATTTATTTCTTTATTTGTATATATGAAGGAAAAAGATGATATTCCTTATGCAAGATTGTTGTCCATATCTTATCTTTCAAGGGGTAATAGCAGCAATACTAACCATCCGATGACATGAAATGGGTTCATATTAATTGGGTACATTCTAGATTTTCTCTTAAAAATGTATGATAACCACTTCTAGCACACATATGCATTAATTCATAGAGTCTGCGTCCGTAAAAAAAGAGAGAATTGCTGATTTTCATCCGGATGAAAACAATTGGCGTTCATCCGTTTTGTGAGCGAGCCGTCCGATCTCTGTCCTTAGGATTCCCTCGTTACCCCTATCTTTGTCCCACCCCCTCCCTCGTTCCCTTTGTCATTTTTTACTAGCAACCGAACAGAGTAAATAACATAAAACTACTACTTTACAGGCTAGGTTCCAAAAAACTATCGGTTTTTATTTTTTCTTAGATAACTACCAAATGGGTAGTCGGCTGTTTAAAAAAACATAAATTGTCGAGTGCTTTACGATTAATCATGATTATGATAGTTGGGCTCCACGTGTAAGAACTCTGATTGTTTGACCATTTGTTTGACCATTAGGGGTGGGCCTGCACACGAATTAAAAAAAGCAATCAGGTCTATGTAAGTTTGTAAAAAAACAATCGGGTCCCTGCCACATCACGACAGCCATTGGTGCAGGTCTGCCCGGGCCTCGTGGTGCCGCCTTCTCAGGCCGGCGAGCCGCCCGCCGTCCGCCATCGGTGATCACTGGAGCTCAACCCCGGTCGCTCCTCCACCTTACCTGCTTTTCTATGCCCATAGCCGACCTGTGTTGGACGACGTCATCAGGACAGTGACCGCCTCTGCGCTTGGCGAGGACGTCGGCTCCCCATGGCGGGTGGCGACTCCCAGGCGACTCCTCATGGCGGGCGGCGGCGCGGTGACCTGAGCGGCACCCCATGACAGGCGGCGCCCCAAGCGGCTCCGCATGGCGTGTGACGGCACGACAACCCGAGCCGAAGCCCGACGGCAACGTGTGCGGCGGCGACCCCCGCCGCGGACGAGGCCATTGAGGCCGGTGAGCTCCTTGTCACCAAGAGCTTCGACGAGCTCCTACCAGCAGCAACAATGGAGGGGGCGATGTGGCATAGGGCGGCGGCCGGACGTGGCATAGGACGGTGGCGTGGGCCAGCAGTGTGGCCGGCCGCCATGGCGGTTCTCCAGCGTTCTTCGCGAGCAGGGAGAGTGGAGGAGAAGAAGGGAGGAAGAGAGGAGGAGAAGAAGATGACTAGATGAGAAGAAACACTGACATGTGGGTCCCACTTGTCAGTTAACGGTCAAACTAACACTTCGTTTAGGTGTGGGTCTGACCTATCATAATCACGATCAATAGATAAGCACTCGACGATTTGGGTTTTTTGAAGCAGCTGGCCATCCATTTGGTAGTTATCTGAGAAAAAATAAAAACCGATAGTTTCTTAAACCCTAGCCTGTAAAGTAATAGTTTTATGTTATTTACTCACCGAACAGAGACGAGAGAGAGAGAGATCCATGGCGACATGGAGCTCACTAGGGTGGGTGGTTAGGCGTGTGGCGTTCTCCCTCCGGCTGCCCCGCCCCTCCTGCTATCTCCCCCTCCTCCTGTCGTCCCCGTGCGGAGATCTGCAGCATCCCTTGGCCATCGTACCCACCCGGCCCTCAATTTTTCCTGCCGGCATTTTTGGTTCTGTGATTTGGTATGTTCGTCGGTTTTGCTTGATCCTCCTTCATGTTGTTAGTTGTGTGTAGTGTTTTATGGTCAGATCTATCCCCTTTCGTCTGTAGAGTGTGGTATTTTCCCTGTAGCTAGTTTAGATGTATGTGGTTTGCGTTGTTCACTGGTGTTGAATCTGGTGAATTCGGCTAGTTGATATGCGCCTGGATTTTCCCCTGCAGCTAGGTATTTCAATTCAGACACGTTGGAATCATGTTCATGGAGTTCAGTCCCCTGGAAGACGCTGAATTCTCAAGTGATTTTGTTCGTGGATGTAGGTTTTATGTCCACTTTCCAGTTTGTTGATGTAGGTTTGCATGTATTGTTTCATTGCATATCTATCACCGTGAGATGCTATAGATTGGCCATGTCTTGACTGTCTGGTTTAATGTGAGATTGCTCTACTGGGCATCCCTGGTTATTTGTTAGTGTAATTTTAGTGTTTTTAAGTCAATTTACACTGCATTTTGTACTATAATTCTTAGTCGATTCACATTACTGTAGTGGATTTACAGTGTATTTTTTCAGTGGATTTGCACCGTAATCCTTAGTGGTATAATGATGTATTTTCTTAGAGGATTTAGACTGTAATTCTATTTTGGATTTATAGTGTAATTCTTACTAGATTTTTAGTGTTTTTGCAGTGTAATTCTCAGTGGATTTACAAAATGTAATTGTGGTTTTTACAGCGTAATTTTCAGTAGATCGACACTGTAAATCTTGAGTGATCTTGTAATTCTTCTGTGGAGTTATAGTGTAAGTCTCAGTTGATTTACAGCGTAATTCCTAGTGCTTTTGGACTGTATTTAGTTGATTTTTACAGCATAATTCCTCATTATATTTACACTATAATTTCTAGTGCATTTTCTTAGTTGATTTACAAATGTAATACTGCATTTGCTAGTGGTTTTTACATAGTAATTTTCAGTGGACCGACACCGTAATTCTTGAGTGCTCTTGTAATGTAATTTTTTAGTGGATTTACAGTGTAAGTCTCGGTTGATTTACAGTGTAATCCTAGTGTTTTTTGGACTGTATTTAGATGATTTTTACAGTGGATTAGTCAGTGGATTTACACTGTAATTCTTAGTGCATTTTGCAATGTATTTAGTTGATTCCTAGTGGATTTTTACAGTGTAAATCTCAGTGTAGTCACACCGTAATTCTTTTGTGGTTTTACTGTGTAAATCTTAGTGCCATGGTATTGTATTTACTTATCTTATCAGTGGTGTTTACACTGGTTATCGTATTGGATTTTTTGTGTGATATATATTGTAAGTGTGAGCTTTTTGGTGGCTCCGAAATAAGATTATGACTGATATGAGCCTGTGTCTACATGCCCAGACCTTGCCAATGGGTGTGTGAAGTGTGGCTTGCATCCACCTGGCCGCTTGCTTGTGTGGATTGATGTGTGTTTACAATGGGTTTTGAAACAGTAGTGGTAATTAAGATGCAGCTTTTATCTATGTGGCTGCAGTGTAAATGTGATCCTCTCCTCTTAAGATTGTTTGACATGTAGTATTTTTGAACTAAGAAGCACTTGTCTCTGCCTGTGTTCCTGTTAAACATGCATTTCATATGAGCAAGCAACCCTTTACATTCCATATTTCTAGGGGGTTGTCTATGCTTTTCAGTTTTGTGTTCTTTCAGTTAGTGGTTCGGCTAGTGCTTGTTTGTGTTCACTAGTACAGAACCGGCCTATTGTCGCGCGTCGTAAGGGCCTTCAGTGCCGGTTCTCACACTAAAGGGTGGAGACTAAAGCCTACCCCTTTAGTGCCGGTTCAACACGGCTCCGCATCAAAGGCCCTTCACGTGGCGTTAACGGCGCCGTGGGCTGGGAGACCTTTAGTCTTTTTAGTTTAGTTTTGTTTTTTCTTTTAATTTTTTAGAGGTTTATGAATTAATTATGGTTTAATTTTCCTTTTAATTTTGTGTTTTCCATTTAATTAATTTTCATTTCAAACATATATTACGCTACTACGTACATACTGTACACACGTTGTGTATGCGCATATATATAAATATAAATAGAATTTCTGGTAGAACCGCGATCATATACAATTTGTCGTACAATTTAAGGATCATTACATATATATAGGCAGGCTCTGCAGAAATCCAGCTAATCCCTGGAGATCTTATAATAATATTCTCCTTTGGAATCTATGACCTGGTCGAGGAAAAATCCAGCTAATTCCTCTTGAATTGCTCGTACCCGAGCCTCTGGTATGAGCTGGCCCCGCACCTCCGTCAGCTACAAGTTGGAGATCAAGATGAATATATTAGTTGTGTGTATATATTAGCTAGATCATGATAAATAAATTATGGATAGTGTTTTGGCAAACGTATCCAAAGATTTCTTTCGTTTGTGCTCCTTTCAGACGTGATCATGCGACGTGATCATGCGAATGTACTCGCAAACATAGTATCTGCATAAACTAGTCCCCTACTCTTGCATCATGCACTTCACGAAGAATAAAATTTAATCAGGTAATAATTAATCAAGCATGATAATGGTATTGAAACTACAATTAAAGAGATGCACGGACGTAACTAGCTAGCTAGTAGTACTTAATTACCTTGGATCACACCTATTTCAGTTGTGGTGTCTAGTCGCCTGGGACCTGTTTGATGAACTTGGCCCAAGCCCTGCCCGTCGGCAAAGAAAATGAATAAATGAGTTATTAACTAATTGATATCGGGAAATGAAGTAATTATAGAGGCCGACATAGTGCGATAATGATTGAAATTACCTATCAAGCAGCCCCCTCACGATTGCGTATTCGGATGCATCCTTTAATAGCGAGTTGAGTACTTCAACTTTTCCCTTGTCAACTTTAATGATTAAGAAGATTCAGTGATAACTGCATAACTCATCAGCAATACTTATTAACATCTAGTAAGCAAAAGATAGAATTTGTAGTACAAGATATATATATACATAGTAACACTCACCCGAAGTTGTAAGGAAGTAGTATTTCTGGTTGGGTATTTAGATGGATCAAAAATTCTAGCATTTTTTTCTTTGTGTCTTTTCTCAAATATGAAGTTTCTCATATCTTTTGATTAATCGTATTTGGGTCAATGAACCCAACGCCATAGCGTCCAACTTGTTTCATTTCTTGCATCTTCATTCTGCACAATACCACAGAAACGAATATAGTGAGAATAATTCCAGGTAATGAACGAGAGCACAACTATCTAGAGACTTTAAATTATAGAAAGAAATCACTTACAGATAATAGCAACTGACTAAAGATTTGTCGAGTGCATCTTGATTGAATAACTGAAACAACTCTGCATAATGAATCCACACATCGTTTTTATGAAAGTAATGCCTCTCTTGGACTCTCACCATGAGGGAATCTTTATTGGTATTTGCTGTTATTTGCATGTACCACGTATTCAATTCATAGATTCTCGTTGGTAGAAGCTTGACATCTTCAGGCTTGACCAGAGGTTTGCCGCGGGCATATTGATATTTTTACTTCTGACTCTTTAACCACGGGCATTTCCTCAAGGCGAGTTGTTCAACGGTGACACCGGCCTCTTTAGCCATCCTAATATGTTCTTCGGTTACTTTTGGCCGGCCGGCGGTACTCACAGATGTTTGTACAATGAGCAGGGGGATCGATTGCACTGTCTGTTCTCCCAGCTGGGGGATAGTTTTCCCGCTTTTTTGCCAACTCCTTGGCTCGAGCTCGAGCTCGACTCCTTTTTTCCTACAAGATATGACTTCTTGATAGACCGCACATAGTCGTTGTCCTTCTGAGCCGGTTGAGCCATATCAATGAAGTGTTGTGAGACATGCTCAGGTACTTTCTCCTTTGGCGGCTGGGGCGATTTCAGTCCAAAATGGGCCTTCAAATTGGCATCCACTATGCTATTGAGTTCCTCGTCGGTCAGGTGGTAAGGCAACTTCGGAAGAGGCTTCAGGCTGCTTGGACCATATTTGAATTTCTTGCCTGTTGTACCGCTAGTCCTCGTAGCTGCGGCCTCTCTCTTCCGTTGTTGCTTTGGCGACGTAGCACACTGAGTCGACGGAGCACGATGACACCGTGCCCGACCTGGAGGAGGAGTCGGCTGACGCGGTGCCGGACTTGGAGGAGGAGGAGTCAGCTGACACGGTGTCGTACCTAGAGAAGGAGTTGGCTGACGCGGTGCCGGACTTGGAGGAGGAGGAGTTGGCTGACATCATGCCATACTTGGAGGAGGAGTCAGAGTCGACTGACGCGGCGGCGGACTTGGAGGAGGAGGAGTCGGTGGCCTTGGAAAGACAATGCAATCCTTTTTCCATAGAATGATACGATGTATGGCCTCTCCCAGTGTTCTCTCCTCATCACCTCCAGGAATGTCAAGTTGTAGCTCGTGATATGCTGAAATCACTTCATCAACCCCGACACGAGCATAGCCAGCTGGAATAGGATTGCAATGGAAGGTTGCTTCTGGGGGATTTGCTAAAGCATAGTCGTCCGACACCTTCATGGATAAGTTCTTCACTTTCATGTGTAGCTCACAGTTAGTCCTGTCTTTGATATTATCCATAGGGTACCTAGCTAGCAGTGCATCATCATCGATATCGGCCGGGGCGGAACCCACGCTGCTTCTCGGCATAGATGGGATGGTGGTATCCAATGATGGATCGATCTGCTCATGCTGCCGCTGAGATGCCCTTTCTTGGCTGAGTGAGTCGATCTGCTCCTGCTGCCGCCTGACTCTGGATTCCAACTCCAGGTGCTTTGATTCGAGGCCTTCAAGGCGGAGTGCTTCCTCCTTCTTCTTCCGCAACTCCTGCATCTTCTTTCTCGCACGGCTTTTGTAGTCGTCGTTCCAACCAGCAAACCCCTCAAACCACGGAACAACGCCTTTCCCTCGTGTTCTTCCCGGGTCTTCAGGATTCTTCAGGGTGCGTGTAAGCTCGTCGTCCTCTCTATTGGGCGTGAACACCCCTGTTCGATCTTCTTCTATTTTCATCAAAATTTCATCTGTCACTTTTTTAAGACTTGCCTTCACCATAATAGCCCCTATCTTTGGGTCCAACTTCCCCCATGCGCGTAAAACCATGTCCTGCACCTCGGGGGCCAGGTCACTGTAACTGGAGTGACATTTGCACCAATCATATCTTTCTCGGATTGATCCCACTTAGGAAGGGTCGTCTGGTAGCCACCTGGCCCCAAAGTATGGTGCCACTCCTTTTTTGCAGCATTAATCTTGTACTTTCTCGATCGTTCCTTAGCTACTTCTGATTCCTTGAACTTCACGAAATCGTTCTAGTGATCTTTTGCCTTCACCAGTGCTCCCTCGTATTTTGCAGTCGTCTTGTTTGCTTTGACGTACATAGCCCATGCATTTTTCTTGAAGGTGTTGAATGCGATCGCCATCTTTTTAAGAGCATAGTTTCTGACTTTATTCAGATCTGCATCTGTCAAGTTTTTTGGTAGTGTGAAATGTGACAACAGCTCGGTCCAAAGCACATCTTTTGCTCTTTCATCGACAAAAGTAACTCTTTGTCGATCTCCCTTTGCTGCCTTTTTCCATTCTTGTGTGGAGATCGGGATTAGGTCCCTGACAATAACTCCGCATTGATTCTTGAACTTGGTTGCATTTTTCTTAGGTTCAAGCGGTTCGCCAGTTGACGTATTGATGGAATCGATGCTGAACTTTACGCCAGCATCCAACTTTCTGGCCGGGCCTCACTTTACCATGTTGCTTGTAGAAGATTTGCTCGATCCGGAGGCCTAAAATAAGAAAGATCGATTCGTTTATACATATACAACTCAATTAAGATATGTAATGATCACCGGATGGCTTATATAATAAATATACCTCGCCGGTCTTTGTTATTTGAAGAATATTTTCTTCGTCAATATCATTGTCGAATTCATCTATTCTTTCTCTTCATCAAACATACAACCCTCACCGGAATTGTTTAGATATTGCGAGTCGTCATCATCTTCATGTTCATGCTCTAGGCTCGTGGAACGTATGATGTCAAACAGAGCCTCTTCTCCTTATCTGTCGGTATTGTCCATGGCGTATATTTAACTAACCCAGAAGAAAGATAAAACAATTTAGTATTCAAATTAGAATGCATGCAATCAATAAGGAAAACTGAATCATAGTACACAATATGCATCATCGAATATAATCTCGAATAAATCGTCTCGAATATTATCGAATATAATCTCGAATATATCTCGAATATTATTAATAATACATCTCAAATATTATTGATTATATAATATCACTACTACAGATCCAGTTGACGTCTCGCGCGGCAGGCGGTGGACACCCAAAGAGAAGGAACTATGACAGGATCATAGCTCGGGTGAGATCCCTGAAGAATCTGCCAGGTATTGGAGAACCTGACGTCCAATGCATCCATGTACCGATGGACGTGCTCGTCCTCCTTCCTGACATGGCGATGTACCACCTCCGGCAGGGCTGGCTGCCTCTGCACCGAAATTGCCCCACGCGAACGCCACCGAAGAAGCTCCGGGTCGACGACGGGACCCGGGTTCCTCACCAAGCTGCGCGCCCTTGAAGGTAGCACCTCCTAGTACCAGCCAGGCGGGGCCCAGTCCCGAACATTGCCCCTTTGAAGTAGGACATCGTCGCGAATGAGTCGACGACGAGGATGGGGGCCAGGCATCGTTGACTCCGAGAAAAAAATTCTTATGAAAAAAATTCCTCTAACATTTAATAACATTCAAAATTTATCTAATTAAAATTTATCTAACATCTAATTAACATTCAAAATTCATCTAATATACATCTAATTAACATCTAATATACATATAACATCTAATATAAATCTAATTCATCTAACATCTAATTAATTAACATATAATTAACATTCAAAAATCAACTAATATACATCTAATTAACATCTAATATACATCTAACATCTAATTAACATCTAATTCATCTAACATCTCATTAACATTTAAAATTCATCTAATTAACAACTAATATACATCTAATTAACATCTAACATATCTAAAATTCTTCTAATTATTAAGAAAAAAATCCATAGGCGAGTCAAGGGCTCAGAGTGGGGCGACGGCCCGCGAGTTGACGACGACGGCGACGGCGCGCGAGCTCGAGGAGGCGGGGCCGGGCGACACGCGACGGGGGGCAGCGCTGTTGGAAATATGCCCTAGAGGCAATAATAAAATGGTTATTATTGTATTTCCTTGTTCATGATAATTGTCTATTGTTCATGCTATAATTGTGTTAACCGAAAACCGTAATGCATGTGTGAATACATAGACCACAACGTGTCCCTAGTGAGCCTCTAGTTGGCTAGCTCGTTGATCAATAGATGGTCACGGTTTCATGACCATGGACATTGGATGTCATTGATAATGGGATCACATCATTAGGAGAATGATGTGATGGACAAGACCCAATCCTAAGCATAGCACAAGATCGTGTAGTTCGTCTGCTAAAGCTTTTCCAATGTCAAGTATCATTTCCTTAGACCATGAGATTGTGCAACTCCCGGATACTGTAGGAATACTTTGGGTGTGCCAAACGTCACAACGTAATTGGGTGGCTATAAAGGTACACTACATGTATCTCCAAAAGTGTCTGTTGGGTTGGCACGAATCGAGACTGGGATTTGTCACTCTGTGTGACAGAGAGGTATCTCTAGGCCCACTCGGTAAGACATCATCATAATGAGCTCAATGTGACTAAGGAGTTAGCCACGGGATGATGTGTTACAGAACGAGTAAAGAGACTTGTCGGTAATGAGATTGAACAAGGTATAGGGATACCGACGATCGAATCTCGGGCAAGTGTCATATCGGTAGACAAAGGGAATTGTATACGGGATTGATTGAATCCCCAACATCGTGGTTCATCCGATGAGATCATTGTGGATCATGTGGGAGCCAACATGGGTATCCAGATCCCATTGTTGGATATTGACCGGAGAGGTGTCTCGGTCATGTCTATGTGCCTCCCGAACCCGTAGGGTCTACACACTTAAGGTTCGATGACGCTAGGGTTATAGGGAAATGTTGTACATGGTTACCGAAGGTTGTTCAGAGTCCCGTATGATATCCCGGACATCACGAGGAACTCCGAAATGGTCCAGAGGTAAAGATTTATATATAGGAAGTCCAGTTTTGGTCACCGGAAAGTTTTCGAGCTCATCGGTAGTGATCCGGGAGTGCCGGAAGGGTGCCGGAGGACCCCCGAGAGGGGTGTGTGGACCAAAGAACTTAATGGGATGTTAGAGTAGGTGGACCATCCCTTATTGGTCTGGCCAAGTCCTTCCCTAAAGGCCCATGCGGCTAGGGATAAAGAGATAAGGCAAAAGGAGATTCAAAAGGAAAGGATCCACCTCCCTTGTGGGAGGTGGAATCCTCCCTTATCTCGGCCGAACCTCTCCTCCTTGGAGGAGGGGACAAGGTGGCCCTCCCTCTCCCTCCTCCTGTATATATACCTGAGGTATTGGGGCTGATTTGAGACATGAGTTCTCTCTCTCTCGGCACAGCCCTACTCTTCCTCTTCCTCGTTCTCTGTAGCGCTTGGCGAAGCCCTACCGGAGTCCACATAGCTCCACCGTCACCATGCCGTCGTGCTACCGGAGATCTCCCTCAACCTCTCCTTCCTCCTTGTTGGATCAAGGCTTAGGAGACGTCACCGGGCTGCCTGTGTGTTGAACGCGGAGGCGTCGTTATTCAGCGCTTAGATCGGATTCCACCGCGATCTGAATCGCTGCGAGGACGACTCCACCAACCGCATTCTAGTAACGCTTCCACTTTGAGATCTTCAAAGGTATGAAGATGCACTCTCCCCTTACTCGTTGCTGGTTTCTCCATAGATAGATCTTGGTGATCGTAGGAAAAAAATTGATTTACTACTACGTCTGCCAACAGTGGCATCATGAGCTAGGTCTATGCGTAGAATCTATGCACGAGTAGAACACAAAGTTGTTGTGGGCGTCGATCTTGTTAATTTTCTTACCACTACTAGTCTTATCTTGATTCGGCGGTATTGTGGGATGAAGCGGCCCGGACCAACTTTACACGTACGCTTACGTGAGACCGGTTCCACCGCTTGACATGCACTTGTTGCATAAGGTGGCTAGCGGGTGTCTGTCTCTCCCACCTTAGTCGGATTGGATTCGATGAAAAGGGTCCTTATGAAGGGTAAATAGCAATTGGCATATCACGTTGTGGTTTTGGCGTAGGCAAGAAACGTTCTTGCTAGAAACCTATAGCAGCCACGTAAAAACTTGCAACTACAAATTAGAGGACGTCTAACTTGTTTTTGCAGTATATGCCTTGTGATGTGATATGGCCAAAGGATGTGATGTAATACCAGTGACAATGATGATCATGGTGCCCCGAAGATGGAGATCAAAGGAGAAAGATGATATTGGCCATATCATGTCACTATATTGATTGCATGTGATGTTTATCATGTTTACATCTTATTTGCTTAGAACGACGGTAGCTAATAAGATGATCTCTCAATAAAATTTCAAGAAATGTGTTCACCCTATCTGTGCACCGTTGCTAAGGATCGTTGTTCCGAAGCACCATGTGATGATCGGGTGTGATAGGTTCTAACATTTGCATACAACGGGTGTAAGCCAGATTTACACACGCGATACACTTAGGTTGACTTGACGAGCCTAGCATGCACAGACATGGCCTCGGAACACGGAAGACCGAAAGGTCGAACATGAGTTGTATAGAAGATATGATCAACATGGAGATGTTCACCATGGATGACTAGTCCGTCTCACGTGATGATCGGACACGGGCTAGTCGACGTGGATCATGTGGCACTTGGATGACTAGAGAGATGTCTATCTAAGTGGGAGTTCTTTAAATAATTTGATTATGTGAACTTAATTATCATGAGCTTAGTCTAAAAATTGTATTTACAATCTATATTGTAGATCCAATGGCCAACGCTAATGTCACCCTCAACTTCAACGCGTTCCTAGAGAAAACCAAGCTGAAAGATGATGGAAGCAACTATGCGGACTGGGTCCGTGGCTTGAGGATTATCCTCATAGCTTCCAAATGATTGTATGTCCTTGATGCACCGCTAGGTGACGCACCCATTTTCCCAGCAGAGCAAGACGTTATGAATGCTTGGTAGTCACGCTGCGATGATTACTCCCTTGTTCAGTGTGGCATGCTTTACAGTTTAGAACTGGGGCTCCAAAAGCGTTTTGAGCAACACGGAGGATATGAGATGTTCCGAGAGCTGAAACTGGTTTTCCAAGCTCATGCCCGGGTCGAGAGATATGATGTCTTCGACAAGTTCTTTAGTTGTAAGATGGAGGAAAATAGTTCTGTCAGTGAGCACATACTCAAAATGTCTGGGTTGCACAACCGCTTGACTTAGCTAGGAGTCAATCTCCCGGATGACTCGGTCATTGACAGAATCCTCCAGTCACTTCCACCTAGCTACAAGAGCTTTGTGATGAACTACAACATACAGGGTATGGAGACGTCCATTCTTGAGTTGTACTCGATCCTGAAATCAGCGGAGGTCGAGATCAAAAAGGAGCATCAAGTGTTGATGGTGAATAAGACCACTAGTTTCAAGAAAGGCAAGGTAAGAAGAACTTCAAGAAGGACGACAAAGCTGTTGACGCGCCCGGTAAGCAAGTTGCCGGGAAGAAGAACAAGCATGGACCCAAGTCTGAGACTGAGTGCTTTTATTGCAAGGGTACCGGTCACTGGAAGCGGAATTGCCCCAAGTACTTAGCGGATAAGAAGGCCGGCAACGTTAAAGGTATATGTGATATACTTGTTATTGATGTGTACCTAACCAGCGCTCATAGTAGCTCCTAGGTATTTGATACCGATGCAGTTGCTCACATTTGTAACTCCAACCAGGAGCTACGGAATAAGTGGAGACTGGCAAAGGACGAGGTGACAATGCGCGTCGGAAATGGTTCCAAGGTCGATGTGATCGCCGACGGCACGCTACCTCTACATCTACCTTCGGGATTAGTTTTAAACCTCAATAATTATTATTTAGTACCAGCTTTGAGCATGAACATTGTATTTGGATCTCGTTTGATGCGAGATGGCTACTCATTTAAATCTGAGAATAATGGTTGTTCTATTTATACGAGAGAAATGTTTTATGGTCATGCCCCGCTGGTCAATAGTTTATTTTTAATGAATTTCGAACGTCATGTTACATATGTCCATAGTGTGAGTACCGAAAGATGTAAGGTTGATAAAAATAGTCCCACTTACATGTGGCACTGCCGCCTTGGTCATATTGGTGTCAAACGCATGAAGAAGCTCCATGCTGATGGACTTTTGAAGTCTCTTGATTTCGAATCATTTGACACGTGTGAACCATGCCTCATGGGCAAGATGACCAAGACTCCGTTCTCCGGAACAATGGAGCGAGCAACTGACTTGTTGGAGATAATACATACCGATGTATGCGGTCCAATGAGCGTCGAGGCTCGCGGTGGCCACCGTTATGTTCTCACCCTCACTGATGACTTGAGCAGATATGGGTATGTCTACTTAATGAAACACAAGTATGAAACCTTTGAAAGGTTCAAGGAATTTCATAGTGAGGTAGAGAATCAACGTGACAGGAAAATAAAGTGCCTACGATCTGATCGTGGCGGAGAATATTTAAGTCACGAGTTTGGCACGCACCTAAGGAAATGTGAAATTGTTTCACATCTCACGCCGCCTGGCACACCTCGGCGAAATGGTGTGTCTGAACGTCGTAATCGCACTCTATTGGATATGGTGTGATCTATGATGTCTCTTACCGACTTACCGCTATCATTTTGGGGATATGCATTAGAGACTTCCGCATTCACTTTAAATAGGGCACCATCAAAGTCCGTTGAGACAACACCGTATGAACTATGGTTTGGAAAGAAACCTAAGCTGTCGTTTCTAAAAGTTTGGGGATGCGATGCTTATGTGAAGAAACTTCAACCTGAGAAGCTCGAACCCAAAGCGGAAAAGTGCATCTTCATAGGATATCCCAAAGAGACTATTGGGTATACCTTCTACCTCAGATCCGAAGGCAAAGTCTTTGTTGCCAAGAATGGATCCTTTCTCAAGAAAGAGTTTCTCTCGAAAGAAGTAAGTGGGAGGAAAATAGAACTTGATGAGGTAATCATACTTCCACTCGAACCGGAGAGTAGCGCAGCACGGGAAGTTTTTTCCGTGGAGCCTACACCGGCTAGAGAGGAAGTTAATGATGATGATCATGACACTTCAGATCAAGTTACTATTGAACGTCGAAGGTCCACTAGGACATGTTATGGACCAGAATGGTACGACAACCCTGTCTTGGAGATCATGTTGTTGGACAACGGTGAACCTTCGAACTATGAAGAAGCGATGGCGGGCCCGGATTCCAAAAAATGGCTTGAAGCCATGAAATCCAAGATAGGATCCATGTATGAGAACAAAGTATGGACTTTGGTGGACTTGCCTAATGATAAGCGAGCCATTGAAAAAAATGGATCTTTAAGAAGAAGACTGACGCGGATGGTAATGTGACCGTCTATAAGGCTTGGCTTGTTCCTAAGGGTTATCGACAAGTTCAAGGAGTTGACTACGATGAGACTTTCTCAACCGTAGCGATGCTGAAGTCTGTCCGAATCATGTTAGCAATTGCCGCATTTAATGATTATGAGATCTAGCAAATGGACGTCAAAACGACATTCCTTAATGGCTTCCTTAAGGAAGAACTGTATATGATGCAGCCGGAAGGTTTTGTCGATCCTAAAGATGCTAACAAAGTATTCAAGCTCCAACGCTCCATCTATGGCCTAGTGCAAGCATCTCGGAGTTGGAACATTCGCTTTAATGAGGTGATTAAAGCATTTGGGTTTATACAGGTTTATGGAGAACCCTGTATTTACAAGAAAGTGAGTGGGAGCTTTGTAGCATTACTCATATTATATGTGGATGACATATTGTTGATAGGAAATGATATAGAACTTTTGGAAAGTGTAAAGGCCTACTTGAATAAATGTTTTTCAATGAAGAACCTTGGAGAAGTTGCTTACATATTAGGCATCAAGATCTATAGAGATAGATCGAGACGCATCATAGGTCTTTCACAAAGCACATACCTTGACAAGATATTGAAGAAGTTCAATATGGATCAGTGCAAGAAGGGGTTCTTGCCTGTGTTACAGGGTGTGAGATTGAGTACGACTCAATGTCTGACCACGGCAAAGGATAGAGAAGAGATGAGTGTCATCCCCTATGCTTCAGCCATAGGCTCTATTATGTATGTCATGCTGTGTACCAGACCTGATGTGAACCTTGCCATAAGTTTGGTAGGGAGGTACCAAAGTGATCTCGGAGCGGAACACTGGACAGCGGTCAATAATATCCTGAAGTACCTGAAAAGGACAAATGACGTGTTTCTCGTATATGGAGGTGCCGAAGAGCTCATCGTAAAGGTTTACGTCGATGCTAGCTTCGACACAGATCCGGATGACTCCAAGTCGCAAACCGAATACGTTTATATTTTGAACGGAGGGGCAGTCAACTGGTGTAGCAGCAAAGGAAGGAGTCTGGATGAAGGAGTTCATCACCAACCTAGGAGTGATACCCAATGTGTCGGGCCCGATGACTCTATTGTGTGACAACACTGGAGCTATTGCCCTTGCAAAGGAGCCCAGGTTTCACAAGAAGACAAGACACATCAAGTGCCACTTCAACTCCATTCGTGATTACATTCAGGAAGGTGATATAGATATTTGTAAAGTACATACGGATCTGAATATCGTAGATCCGTTGACTAAACTTCTCTCACGAGCAAAACATGATCAACACCAGAATGCTATGGGTGTTCGATTCATCACAATGTAACTAGATTATTGACTCTAGTGCAAGTGGGAGACTGTTGGAAATATGCCCTAGAGGCAATAATAAAATGGTTATTATTGTATTTCCTTGTTCATGATAATTGTCTATTGTTCATGCTATAATTGTGTTAACCGGAAACCGTAATGCATGTGTGAATACATAGACCACAACATGCCCCTAGTGAGCCTCTAGTTGGCTAGCTCGTTGATCAATAGATGGTCACGGTTTCATGACCATGGACATTGGATGTCATTGATAATGGGATCACATCATTAGGAGAATGATGATGGATAAGACCCAATCCTAAGCATAGCACAAGATCATGTAGTTCGTCTGCTAAAGCTTTTCCAATGTCAAGTATCATTTCCTTAGACCATGAGACTATGCAACTCCCGAAAACCGTAGGAATACTTTGTGTGTGCCAAACGTCACAACGTAATTGGGTGGCTATAAAGGTACACTATAGGTATCTCCGAAAGTGTCTGTTGGGTTGGCACGAATCGAGACTGGGATTTGTCACTTCATGTGACGGAGAGGTATCTCTAGTCCCACTCGGTAAGACATCATCATAATGAGCTCAATGTGACTAAGGAGTTAGCCATGGGATGATGTGTTACGGAACAAGTAAAGAGACTTGCCAGTAACGAGATTGAACAAGGTATAGGGATAGCGACGATCGAATCTTGGGCAAGTGTCATACCGGTAGATAAAGGGAATTGTATACGGGATTGATTGAATCCCCGACATCGTGGTTCATCCGATGAAATCCTCATGGAGCATGTGGGAGCCAACATGGGTATCCAGATCCTGCTGTTGGTTATTTACCAGAGAGGTGTCTCGGTCATGTCTATGTGCCTCCCAAACCCGTAGGGTCTACACACTTAAGGTTCGATGACGCTAGGGTTATAGGGAAATGTTGTACGTGGTTGCCGAAGGTTGTTCGGAGTCCCAGATGAGATCCCAGACGTCACGAGGAGCTCCGGAATGGTCCATAGGTAAATATTGATATATAGGAAGTCTAGTTTTGGTCACCGGAAAGTTTTCGGGCTCATCGGTAGTGTACCGGGAGTGCCGGGAGGGTGCCAGAGGACCCCCGGGAGGGGTGTGACGACCAAAGGACTTCATGGGCTGTTAGAGGAGGTGGACCAGCCCTTATTGGTCTGTCCAAGTCCTTCCCTAAAGGCCCATGCGGCTAGGGATAAAGAGATAAGGCAAAAGGAGATTCAAAAGAAAGAGATCCACCTCCCTAGTGGGAGGTGGACTCCTCCCTTATCTCGGCCGAACCTATACTCCTTGGAGGAGGGGCCAAGGCGGCCCTCCCTCTCCCTCCTCCTATATATACCCGAGGTATTGGGGATGATTTGAGACACGAGTTCTCTCTTCTCTCGGCGCAGCCCTACTCTTCCTCTTCCTCGTTCTCCGTAGCGCTTGGCGAAGCCCTGCCGGAGTCCACGTAGCTCCACCGTCACCATGTCGTCATGCTGCCGGAGCTCTCCCTCAACTTCTCCTTCCTCCTTGCTGGATCAAGGCGTAGGAGACGTCACCGGGCTGCACGTGCGTTGAACGCGGAGTCGTCGTTGTTCGACACTTAGATCGGATTCCACCGCGATCTGAATCGCTGCGAGTATGACTCCACCAACCACGTTCTAGTAACGCTTCCGCTTTGCGATATTCAAAGGTATGAAGATGCACTCTCCCATTACTCTTTGCTGATTTCTCCATAGATAGATCTTGGTGATCGTAAGAATTTTTTTGATTTACTACTACGTCTCCCAACGGGCATGTTTGGGGTGGCGACGGCATGGGCGGCGCGTCGGAGGCGGCGACGACATGGGCGGCAACGGCGTCAGGGTGGCAACAGCATGGGCGGCGACATCGTCGGGCGTGCGTGGGCGGCGATCTCCTCTTTGTCAAAGAGACGAAGAAAGCAGAGGGAAAATAAAAAAAGTTCAAGTGCTGCTTATATAGGAGGACCTTTAGTCACGGTTGGTGGCTCCAACCGCGACTAAAGACCCCCCTTTAGTCGCGGTTGGACCCCCTTTAGTCGCGGTTGGAGCCTCCAACCGCGACTAAAGGTGAATTTCAGCGGGCGCGGGCGGCGGGAAGCGAAACCCTTTAGTCGCGGTTGGTGGCTCCAACCGCGACTAAAGGGGGGGTCTTTAGTCGCGGTTGGAGCCACCAACCACGACTAAAGGCCAGTTCCTGGCACAGGGCACTGCGGTGGAAGTTTAGTCCCACCTTGCCAAGCAAGGGGCAGCCGCACTGGTTTATAAGCCACGTTGCGGCTGCTCCCTCGAGCTCCTCTCTAAGCAGGCCTATGTGGGTCTATCGAATATGTGCGGCCTTGTTGGGCCTACTGGGCCTTGCGGGCCTGCATCCTAGCCCAAGTTGGGTTTGTAGTGGTATGCAGGCCGTGGCGGCCCAGTAGGCGGCCTATTTTTTTTAATTATTTTTCATTTATTTTGTTTTTTTGCTTTATTTATTTTCTTTTGTTTCTGAGTTTTTGTGTGCTTTATTGAGAGTTAATGAGTGAATCTTTTTGCGTTAGGTCATAAAAATTATAAACTTTCTATTAGTGGTACTAGTTTTCAAATTTGAATAGTTTAAATTTGAATTATTTGAAATTTGTGTCAATCACTAGTTTGTGAATAACTTTACTTTTAAAATAGATTTTCCAGTGATTCTTTTTTCTACTGTTTAGTATTATCGTGTTTTATCATTATATCCAATTTGGTAATTCTTAGATTATTAAAAAAATGAAATACCTTTGTAACAGGCGAGTTTTCGTCCGAAACCCTGATACTTCGAAAGAGATTGTCCATTTTGTAGACGAAGTGCATCCAGTTTTTGTGTAACCCTCTCAACCTTTTATAACCTGCTATGTGGGTGAAATGATGATACCATGCCAACTTTCAACCTTTTTAGAGTTCATTTGAAGTAATTTTCAATTTCAGGGTTATTTTGCTGAAACAAATCAGTAAATGCATGAAAATACCAAATGAAGTCAGAAAGGGTTGAAAAGTGATGATGGGGCTTTGAATGGTGCATCTTGAACACACAAAAATTATGGAGTTCAAATAAGTTAAAAAATGAAATGCCTTTGTAACAGGCGAGTTTTCGTCCGAAACCTTGATACTTCGAAAGAGATTGTCCATTTTGTACACGAAGTGCCTCCAGTTTTTGCAGTAGCCCTCTCAACTTTTTATAACATGCTATGTGGGTGAAATAATGATACCATGCCAACTTTCAACCTTTTCAGAGTTCATTTGAAGTGCTTTTCAATTTCAGGGTTATTTTGCTGAAACAAATCAGTAAGTGCATGAAAAATAGCAAATGAAGTCGGAAAGGGTTGAAAAGTGATGATGTGGCTTTGAATGGTGCATTTTGAACACAAAAAAAGTATGGAGTTCCACCAAGTTCAAAAAAATTAAATGCCTTTGTAACAGGTGAGTTTTCGTCTAAAACCTTGATACTTCGAAAGAGATTGTCCATTTTGTACACCAAGTGCATCCAGTTTTTGCCTTAACCCTCTCAACTGTTTAGCACATTCTATTTGGGTGAAATGATGATACCATGCGAACTTTCAACCTTTTCAGAGTTCATTTGAAGTGTTTTTCAATTTCAAGGTTATTTTACTCGAAAAAATCACTAAGTGCATGAAAAATAGCAAATGAAGTCAGAAAGGGTTGAAAAGTTATGATGTGGCTTTTAATGGTGCATTTTGAACACACAAACATTATGGAGTTCAAATAAGTTAAGAAAATGAAATGCCTTTGTAACAGGCGAGTTTTCGTTCGAAACCCCGATACTTCGAAAGAGATTGTCCATTTTGTACACGAAGTGCATCTAGTTTATGCCGTAACCCTCTCAAATTTTTATAACATGCTATGTGGGTGAAATTATGATACCATGCCAACTTTCAACCTTTTGAGAGTTCATTTGAAGTGCTTTTCGATTTCAGGGTTATTTTGGTGAAAGAAATCAGTAAATGCATAAAAATAGCAAATGAAGTCAGAAAGGGTTGAAAAGTGATGATGTGGCTTTGAATGGTGCATTTTGAACACAGAAAAAGTAAGGAGTTCAAATAAGTTAAAAAATAAAATGCCTTTGTAACAGGCGAGTTTTTGTCCGGAACCGTGATACTTCGAAAGAGATTGTCCATTTTGTACACAAAGTGCATCCAGTTATTTCCGTAACCCTCTCAACCTTTTAGCACATGCTATGTAGATGAAATTATGATACCATGCCAAGTTTCAAGCTTTTCAGAGTTCATTTGAAGTGCTTTTGAATTTCAGGGTTATTTTGCTGAAACAAATCAGTAAGCGCATGAAAAATAGCAAATGAAGTCACAAAGGGTTGAAAAGTGATGATGTGGCTTTGAATGGTGCATTTTGAAAACACAAAAAGTAGGGAGTTCAAATAAGTAAAAAAACTATGAAATGCCTTTGTAATAGGTGAGTTTTCGTCCGAAACAATGATACTTCGAAAGAGATTGTCCATTTTGTACACGAAGTGCATCCATTTTTTGCCGTAACCCTCTCACCTTTTTATAACATGATATGTGGGTGAAATGATGATACCATGCCAACTTTCAACCTTTTCAGAGTTCATTTGAAGTGCTTTTCAATTTCAGGGTATTTTTTGGTGGAAAAAACAATAAGTGCATGAAAAATAGCAAATGAAGTCAGAAAGGGTTGAAAAGTTATGATGTGGCTTTTAATGGTGCATTTTGAACACACAAACATTATGGAGTTCAAATAAGTTAAGAAAATGAAATGCCTTTGTAACAGGCGAGTTTTCATCCGAAACCCCGATACTTCGAAAGAGATTGTCCATTTTGTACACGAAGTGCATCTAGTTTTTGCCGTAACCCTCTCAAATGTTTCTAACATGCTGTGTGGGTGAAATTATGATACCATGCCAACTTTCAACCTTTTGAGAGTTCATTTGAAGTGCTTTTCGATTTCAGGGTTATTTTGGTGAAAGAAATCAGTAAATGCATAAAAAATAGCAAATGAAGTCAGAAAGGGTTGAAAAGTGATGATGTGCCTTTGAATGGTGCATTTTGAACACACAAAAAGTATGGAGTTCAAATAAGTTAAAAAAATGAAATGCCTTTCTAACAGGCGAGTTTTCGTCCGAAACCTTGATATTTCGAAAGAGATTGTCCATTTTGTACACCAAGTGCATCTAGTTTTTGCCGTAACCCTCTCAACTTTTTATAACCTGCTATGTGGGTGAAATTATGAAACCATGCCAACGTTCAACCTTTTCAGAGTTAATTTGAAGTGCTTTTCAATTTCAACATTATTTTGCTGAAACAAATCAATAAATGCATGAAAAATAGGAACTGAAGTCAGAAAGGGTTGAGAAGATATGATGTGGCTTTGAATGGTGCATTTTGAACACAAAAAAGTATGGAGTTCTAGTAAGTTCAAAAAAATGAAATGCCTTTGTAACAAGCGAGTTTTCGTCTGAAACCTTGATACTTCGAAAGAGATTGTCCATTTTGTACATGAAGTGCATCCAATTTTTGCCTTAACCCTCTCAACTTTTTAGCACATTCTATTTGGGTGAAATGATGATACCATGCCAACTTGCAACCATTTCAGAGTTTTGAAGTGTTTTTCAATTTCAAGGTTATTTTACTCGAAAAAATCACTAAGTGCATGAAAAATAGCAAATGAAGTCAGAAAGGGTTGAAAAGTTATGATGTGGCTTTTAATGGTGCATTTTGAACACACAAAAATTATGGAGTTCAAATAAGTTAAGAAAATGAAATGCCTTTGTAACAGGCGAGTTTTCATCCGAAACCCCGATACTTCGAAAGAGATTATCCATTTTGTACACGAAGTGCATCCAGTTTTTGCCGTAACCCTCTCAATTTTTATAACATGCTATGTGGGTGAAATTATGATACCATGCCAACTTTCAACCATTTGAGAGTTCATTTGAAGTGCTTTTCGATTTCAGGGTTATTTTGGTGAAAGAAATCAGTAAATGCATAAAAATAGCAAATGAAGTCACAAAGGGTTGAAAAGTGATGATGTGGCTTTGAATGGTGCATTTTGAACACACAAAAAGTATAGAGTTCAAATAAGTTAGAAAATGAAATGCCTTTGTAACAGGCGAGTTTTCGTCCGGAACCGTGATACTTCGAAAGAGATTGTCCATTTTGTACACAAAGTGCATCCAGTTATTTCCGTAACCCTCTCAACCTTTTAGCACATGCTATGTAGATGAAATTATGATACCATGCCAAGTTTCAAGCTTTTGAGAGTTCATTTGAAGTGCTTTTGAATTTCAGGGTTATTTTGTTGAAACAAATCACTAGGCGCATGAAAAATAGCAAATGAAGTCACAAAGGGTTGAAAAGTGATGATGTGGATTTGAATGGTGCACTTTGAAAACACAAAAAGTATGGAGTTCAAATAAGTAAAAAAACTATGAAATGCCTTTGTAATAGGTGAGTTTTCGTCCGAAACCATGATACTTCGAAAGAGATTGTCAATTTTGTACACGAAGTGCATCCATTTTTTGCCGTAACCCTCTCATGTTTTTATAACATGCTATGTGGGTGAAATGATGATACCATGCCAACTTTCAACCTTTTCAGAGTTCATTTGCAGTGCTTTTCAATTTCAGGGTTATTTTGCTAAAACAAATCAGTAAATGCATGAAAAATAGCGAATGAAGTCAAAAAGTGTTGAAAAGTGATGATGTGGCTTTGAATGGTGCATTTTGAACACACAAAAAGTATAGAGTTCAAATTAGTTAAAAAATGAAATGCCTTTGTAACAGGCGAGTTTTCGTCCGAAACCCTCATACTTCGAAAGAGATTGTCCATTTTGTACACGGAGTGCATCTAGTTTTTGCCGTAACCCTCTCAACTTTTTATAACATGTTATGTGGGTGAAATTATGACACCATGCCAACGTTCAATCTTTTCAGAGTTCATGTGAAGTGCTTTTCAATTTCAGGGACATTTTGTTGAAACAAATCAGTAAATGCATGAAGAATAGCAAATGAAGTCACAAAGGGTTGAAAAGTGATGATGTGGCTTTGAATGGTGCATTTTGAACACACAAATATTATGGAGTTCAAATAAGTTAAGAAAATGAAATGCCTTTGTAACAGGCGAGTTTTCGTCCGAAACCCCGATACTTCGAAAGAGATTATCCATTTTGTACACGAAGTGCATCCAGTTTTTGCCGTAACCCTCTCAATTTTTATAACATGCTATGTGGGTGAAATTATGATACCATGCCAACTTTCTACCATTTGAGAGTTCATTTGAAGTGCTTTTCGATTTCAGGGTTATTTTGGTGAAAGAAATCAGTAAATGCATAAAAATAGCAAATGAAGTCAGAAAGGGTTGAAAAGTGATGATGTGGCTTTGAATGGTGCATTTTGAACACACAAAAAGTATAGAGTTCAAATAAGTTAGAAAATGAAATGCCTTTGTAACAGGCGAGTTTTCGTCCGGAACCGTGATACTTCGAAGGAGATTGTCCATTTTGTACACAAAGTGCATCCAGTTATTTCCGTAACCCTCTCAACCTTTTAGCACATGCTGTGTAGATGAAATTATGATACCATGCCAAGTTTCAAGCTTTTGAGAGTTCATTTGAAGTGCTTTTGAATTTTAGGGTTATTTTGTTGAAACAAATGAGTAAGCGCATGAAAAATAGCAAATGAAGTCACAAAGGGTTGAAAAGTGATGATGTGGCTTTGAATGGTGCATTTTGAAAACACAAAAAGTATGGAGTTCAAATAAGTAAAAAACTATGAAATGCCTTTGTAATAGGTGAGTTTTCGTCCGAAACCATGATACTTCGAAAGAGATTGTCCATTTTGTACACGAAGTGCATCCATTTTTTGCCGTAACCCTCTCACATTTTTATAACATGCTATGTGGGTGAAATGATGATACCATGCCAACTTTCAACCTTTTCAGAGTTCATTTGAAGTGCTTTTCAATTTCAGGGTATTTTTTGGTGGAAAAAACAATAAGTGCATGAAAAATAGCAAATGAAGTCAAAAAGGGTTGAAAGTTATGATGTCGCTTTTAATGGTGCATTTTGAACACACAAAAAGTATGGAGTTCAAATAAGTTAGGAAAATGAAATGCCTTTGTAACAGGCGAGTTTTCGTCCGAAACCCTGATACTTCGAAAGAGATTGTCCATTTGTACATGAAGAGCATCCAGTTTTTGCCGTAACCCTCTCAAATATTTATAACATGCTATGTGGGTGAAATGATGATTGCATGCCAACTTTCAACCTTTTGAGAGTTCATTTGAAGTGCTTTTCAATTACAGGGTTATTTTGCTAGAAAAAATCAGTAAGTGCATGAAAAATAGCAAATGAAGTCAGAAAGGGTTGAAAAGTGATGATGTGGCTTTGAATGGTGCATTTTGAACACACAAAAAGTATGGAGTTCAAATAAGTTAAAAAAATGAAATGCCTTTGTAACAGGCGAGTTTTCGTCCGAAACCGTGATACTTCGAAAGAGATTGTCCATTTTGTACATGAAGTGCATCCAGTTATTGTCGTGACCCTCTCAACTTTTTTGCACATGCTATGTGGATGAAATGATGATACCATGCCAACTTTCAACCTTTTCAGAGTTCATTTGAAGTGCTTTTCAATTTTAGGGTTATTTTGCTGAAAAAAATTAGTAAGTGCACGAAAAATAGCAAATGAAGTCAGAAAGGGTTGAAAAGTGATTATGCGGCTTTGAATGGTGCGTTTTGAACACACAAAAAGTATGGAGTTTAAATAAGTTAAAAAATGAAATGCCTATGTAACACGCGTGTTTTCGTCTGGAACCGTGATACTTCGAAAGAGATTGTCCATTTTGTACATGAAGTGCATCCAGTTTTTGTCGAAACCCTCTCAACCTTTTAGGACATGCTATGTGGATGAAATGATGATACCTTGCCAACTTTCAACCTTTTGAGAGTTCATTTGAAGTGCTTTTCAATTTTAGGGTTATTTTGTTGGAAAAATCAGTAAGTGCATGAAAAATAGCAATGAAGTCAAAAAGGGTTGAAAAGTGATGATGTGGCTTTGAATGGTGCATTTTGAAAACACAAAAGGTATGGAGTGTTGGAAATATGCCCTAGAGGCAACAATAAATTAGTTATTATCATGTTTCCTTGTTCATGATAATCGTCTATTATCCATGCTATAATTGTATTGATCGGAGACTTAGATGCATGTGTGGATACATAGACAAAATCATGTCCCTAGTATGCCTCTAATAGACTAGCTCGTTGGTCAAAGATGGTTAAGGTTTCCTAGCCATGGACATGAGATGTCATTTGATAAACGGGGTCACATCATTAGGAGAATGGTGTGATGGACAAGACCCAAACTACAAACGTAGCATATGATCGTGTCAGTTTATTGCTACTGTTTTCTGCATGTCAAGTATATGTTCCTATGACCATGAGATCATGCAACTCACGGATACCGGAGGAGTGCCTTATGTGTATCAAACGTTGCAACGTAACTGGGTGACTATAAAGGTGCTCTACAGGTATCTCCGAGGGTATCTGTTGAGTTGGCATGGATCAAGACTAGAATTTGTTACTGTGTGTGACGGAGAGGTATCTCAGGGCCCACTCGGTAATACAACATCACAATAAGCCTTGCAAGCAATGTGACTAAGTGTTAGTCATGGGATCTTGTATTACGGAATGAGTAAAGAGACTTGCCGGTAACGAGGTTGAACTAGGTATGGAGATACCGACGATCGAATCTCGGGCAAGTAACATACCGAAGAACAAAGGGAACATCATACGGGATTAACTAAATCCTTGACATAGAGGTTCGACCGATAAAGATCTTTGTAGAATATGAAGGAACCAATATGGGCATCCAGGTCCCGCTATTGGTTATTGACCGTAGAGGTGTCTCGGTCATGTCTACATAGTTCTCGAACCCGCAGGGTCTGCACACTTAAGGTTCGGTGATGTTTCGGTAGTATAGAGTTATGCATGGTGGTGACCGAAGGTTGTTCGGAGTCCCGGATGAGATCCCAGACATCACAAGGATCTTCAGAATGGTCCGAAGGTAAAGATTGATATATAGGAATTCCTATTTTGGTCGCCGGAAAAGTTTTGGGCTCATCGGTAGTGTACTAGGAGTGCCGGTAGTGTACCGAGAGACCATCGGGAGGGGTATTTCGACCCAAGAGGCTCCATGGGATATGGGAGAGTGTTTACCAGACCTTACTGGTTTGGTGGAAGTCCCACACAAGGCCCATGCGGTTTGGGAAAAAAGGCCCAAAGAGAAAAAGTGGAAAAAAGGCAAAAATGGGGTGAATCCTAGTCCTACTAGGATTGGAGGTGGAGTCGACCTCCTCCACCTGGTTCGACTGACTCCTTGGAGGCTTGGCCCTTGTGCCAAGCCTCCTCCTCTCTTCCTATTATATATACTTGAGGTTTTAGGGTTTTTGCACAGAATTTTCAGCCACCTGTTGCCCGTTCCTCCAGTGCATAGTTTCTCCTCTAGATCGGATTTCTGCAGTGCTTAGGCGAAGCCCTGCCGGAATAGCTCCACCACCATCGCCGGAGCGCCGTCATGCTGCCGGAGAGATCTTCCTCCTCTCCGCTCCCTCTTGTTGGATCAAGACGACGGAGATCGTCATCAAGCTGTACGTGTGCTGAACGCGGAGGTGTCGTCCGTTCGGCGCTAGATCGGAAGGATCGTGATCAAGATCGCGAGACGGATCATGATGAAATCGCGGGACGGATCATGATGAGTTCGCGGGATGGATCGTGATGAGATCGTGGGATGGATCGTGATGAGTTCGTGGGACGGATCGTGATGAGTTCACGGAACGGATCGTGATTGGATCGCGGGACGGATAGTAATGAGATCACGGGACGCTCAGCGATTTGGATCGCAAAGATGTTCGACTACACCAACCGCGTATCTTAACGCTTCCCGCTTAGCGATCTACAAGGGTACGTAGATCCACTCTCCCTCTTGTAGATGCTCATCACCATGGATAGATCTGTGTGTGCGTAGGAAATTTTTTGTTTCCCATGCGACGTTCCCCAACAATGGTAGCATGAGCTAGGTCTATGTGTAGATGAGATCTCAAGTAGAACACAAAAGGTTTGTGGGTGTTGATGCTTAGATTTCTTCCTCCCTTGGTTGGATTTTGGTTCAGCGGTATTGTGAGATGAAGCGGCCTGGACCAACATACTCGTACGCTTACGAGATACCGGTTCCCTCGACCGCAACTTGTTGCATAGATGGCTTGCGGGTGCCAGTTTCTCTCAGTTTAGTTGGATCAGATTCGACAAAGGCGGTCCTTGAGAAGGTTGAAAAGCAACTAGTGTATCACCATTGTGGTTTTTGCGTAGATGAGAATTGTTCTTGCTAGATACCCGTAGCAGCCACGTAAAACATGCAACAACAATTAGAGGACGTCTAACTTGTTTTTGCAGGGTATGTTGTGATATGATATGGCCAATTACATGATGTGATATATGTGATGTATGAGATGATCATGTGATGTATAGATTATCACGACTTGCATGTCGATGAGTACGGCAACCGGCAGGAGCCATAGGGTTGTCTTTAATTATTGTATGACATGTGTGTCAATCATTAAGCGCTATGTAATGCTTTACTTTATCGCTAAACGGTAGCAATAGTAGTAGAAGCATGTTGGGCGGGACAACCCCGATGGCGACACGTTGATGGAGATCGAGATGATGAAGATCATGGTGTCATGCCGGTGACGATGGAGATCATGCCGGTGCTTTTAAGATGGAGATCAAAAGCACAAGTTCATGGCCATATCATGTCACTTATGATTTGCGTGTGATGTTAATCCTTTTATGCACCTTGTTTTGCTTAGGACGACGGTAGCATTATAAGGTGATCCCTCACTTAATTTCAAGATAAATTGTGTTCTCCCCGAGTGTGCACCGTTGCGAAAGTTCGTCGTGTTGAGACACCACGTGATGATCGGGTGTGATAGACTCTACGTTCACATACAATGGGTGCAAGCCAGTGTTGCACATGCAGAACACTCGGGTTAAACTTGACGATCCTAGAATGTACAGACATGGCCTCGAAACACAAGAGACCGAAAGGTCGAACATGAGTCATATAGTAGATATGATCAACATGATGATGTTCACCATTGAAACCACCTCAACTCACGTGATGATCGGACTTGAGTTGTTGAATTTGGATCATGTATCACTCGAATGACTGGAGGGATGTCAATTTGAGTGGGAGTTCTTAAGTAATATCATTAATTGAACTCATTATCATGAGCATAGTCAGTAGTGTCTTTGCAAACTGTGTTGTAGATTACTAGCTCACGCTGTAGCTCCCTTGAATTTTTATATGTTCCTAGAGAAATAGAGTTGAAAGATGATGGTAGCAATATTGCGGACTGGCTTCGTGACTGAGGATTGTCCTCGTTGCTGCATAGAAGGCTTATGTCCTTAATGCACCGCTCGGTGTGCCAACCCCTCTAGCGTTGTTTGTAGATGTTGTGAACATCTGACATGCACGTTCTGATAACTACTTGATAGTTTAGTGCGTCATGCATTACAGCTTAGAATTGAGGCTCCGAAACGTTTTGAACGTCATGGAACATATGAGATGTTCTAAGAGCTGAAATTAGGATGTCATGGAACATATGAGATGTTCTAAGAGCTGAAATTAGGATCTCAGGCTCGTGCCCGTGTTGCAAGATATGAGATCTCCAACAAGATTCTTTGCATGTAAGATGAAGGAGAATAGCTCAACCGTTGAGCATGTGCTCAGATTGTCTGGGTGCTACAATCGCTTGAATCGAGTGGGAGTTGATCTTCTAGATAAGATAGTGATTGATATTGTTCTCCAAGTCACTGTCACTAAGCTACTAGAACTTCGTGATGAAGTATAAACGCCAGGGATAGAAATAATGATCCTTGAGCTGTTCGCGATGTTTGACTCTGCGAAGGTAGAAATCAAGAAGGAGCATCAAGTGTTGATGGTTAGTAAAACCACTAGTTTCAAGAAGGGCAAGGGCAAGGAGCGAAACTTCATGGATAGCAAGTCAGTTGCTGCTCCGGTGAAGCAACCCAAAGTTGAACCCAAACCCGAGACTAAGTGCTTCGATTATGAGGAGAGCGGTCGCTGAAGCGGAACAACCCTAGATACTTGGTAGATAAGAAGGCTGGCAACGTCGACAGAAGTATATTTGATATACGCGTTATTGATGTGTACCTTGCTAGTGCTCCTAGTAGCACCTGGGTATTGGATACCGGTTCGGTTGCTAAATGTTAGTAACTCGAAATAAAAGCTACGGAATAAACGGAGAACTAGCTAAGGGTGAGGTGACGATGTGTGTTGGAAATGTTTCCAAGTTGATGTGATCAAACATCGCACGCTCTCTCTACCTTCGGGATTAGTGACAAACCTAAATAAATATTATTTGGTGTTTTTTGTTGAGCATGAACGTGATTGGATCGTGTTTATTGCAACATAGCTATTCATTTAAGTTAGAGAATAATGGTTATTCTGTGTACATGAATAATACCTTCAATGGCCAAGCACCCAGTGAGAATGGTTTGTTGAATCTTGATCGTAGTAATACACATGTTCATAACATTGATGCCAAAAGATACAAGGTTAATAATAATAGTACCACATACTTGTGGCACTGTCGCTAAATGTCATATTGGTATAAAACGCATGAAGAAACTCCATGCTGATGGATCTTTGGACTCATTCGATTTCGAATTGGTTGAGACATGCGAACCATGCCTCTTGGTAAAGATGACTAAGGACCCCGTTTTCTGGTTTGATGCAGCGGGCAAGTGACTTATTGGAAATGATACATGTTGATGTATGCAATCCAATGAGTCTTATAGCGTGAGGTGGATATCGTTATTTTCATACCGTCACTGATGATTTGAGTAGATATAGTGTATATTTGCTTAATGAAACACAAGTCTGAATCGTTTGAAAGGTTCAAGCAAATTTAGAGTGAAGTTTAAGATCATCATGACAAGAAGATAAAAATGTCTACGATATGATCGTCAAGATGAATATCTGAGTTGCGAGTTTGGCATACAACTTTAGACAATGTGAAAATTGTTTCACAACTCACGTCACCTGGAACACCATAGTGTGATGGTGTGTCCGAACGTCATAGTCGTGCTCTATTGGATATGGTGCATGCTATGATGTCTCTTATCGTTTTGTTACTATAATTTTGGGGTTATGCATTAGAGACAACTACATTCACTTTAAATAAGGCACCATCTAAATCCGTTGAGATGACACCGTGTGAATTATGGTTTGATAGAAACCTAAGCTGTCATTTCTTAATGTTTGGGGCTGCGACGCTTGTGTGGAAAATGTTTTCACCTAATGAGCTCGAACCCAAAGCGGACAAATGCATCTTCATAGAATACCCTAAGAACAGTTGGGTGAACCTTCTATCTCAGATCCAAGCATAAAATGTTTGTTGCTAAAACTGGGTCCTTTCTCAAGAAAAAGTTTCTCTTGAAAGAATTGGAGGAGGATAGAACTTGATGAGGTTATTGAACCTCTGTTTCTATCAGAGAGTAGCGCGGCGCAGGAAGTTGTTTCTATGAAGCCTACATTAGTTGAAGAGGAAGTTAATGATGATGATCATGAAGCTTCGGATCAAGTTACTATCAAACCTCATAGGTCGACAAGGACGTGCACTGCTCCTGAGTGGTGCGGCAACCCTGTCTTAGAGGTCAAGTTGTTGGACAACGATGAACCTACGAACTATGGAGAAGCGATGATGGGCCCGGAAACCAACAAATGGTTAGAGGCCATGAAATCCGAGAAAGGATCCATGTATGAAAACCAAGTATAGACTTTGGTGGACTTTCTCGTTGGATGGCAGGTCGTTAAGTACAAATGGATCTTTGAAATGAAGACAGACGCTGATGGTAAATGTCACCATTTGTAAAGCTCGACTTGTTGCAAAGAAGTTTACGACAAGTTCAAGGAGTTGACTGCGATGAGACTTTCTCACTTGTAGCGATGCTAAAGTCTATTGAAATTATGTTAGCAGTTGCTGCACTTTCAATTATGAAATCTGGCAGATGAACGTCAAAACAGCGTTTCCTTAATGGTTTACTTGAGGAAAGGTTGTATGTGATACAACCAAAAGGTTTTGTCAGTCCTAAGGATGCTAAAAGGTGTGCAAGCTTCAGTGATCCTTTTATAGACTGAAGCAAGCATCTCGGAGTTGGAATGTACACTTTGATGAGGTGATCAAAGTTTTTGAGTCTATACAAAGTTTATGAGAAACTTGTATTTGCATTAAAGTGAGTGGGAGCACCATAGAGTTTCTGATAAGTATATGTGGATCACATATTGCTATTCGGAAATAATGTGGAATTTCTGGAAAGCATAAACGGTTGTTTGAAAAGTGATTTTCAAAGGAAGACCTGAATAAAGCTACCTAATTGTTGAGCATCAAGATCTATAAAGATAGATCAAGATGTTTGATAAGACTTTCAATGAGTACATACCATGAAAAGATTTTGAAAGAGTTCAAAATGGATTAGTCAGAGAGAAGTGTTCTAGCCTGCTTTGTAAGGTGTGAAGTTGAGTGAGACTCAAAGCTCGACCACGGCAGAAGAAAGAGAAAGGACGAATGTCGTCCCCTATGCCTTAGCCATAGGCTCTGTATAGTATGCCATGCTGTGTACCGCACCTGTGTGTTCCTTGCCATGAGTCCGTCAAGGGGTACAAGAATGGTCCAGGAGTGATCATCGGACAGCGATCAAGATTATCCTTAGTAACTAAAAGACTAAGGAGATGTTTCTTGATTATGGAGGTGATAAAGAGTTTGTCGTAAAGAGTTACATCGATGCAAGCTTTAACACCAATCCGGATGACCCGTAGTAGCAATCTGGATACATATAGTGGAGCAGCCATTTGGAATAGTACCAAGTGGAGTGTGGTAGCAGTGTTTACGGTTTGACATAGAGATTTGCAAAGTACACACGGATCTGAATGTCGCAGACCCGTTGACTATAAGACCTCTCTCACATGCAAAGCATGATCGAGCCCCAGAACTCATTGGGTGTTAGATTCATAACAATGCGAATCACATGGTGATGTGAACTAGATTATTGACTCTATTGCAAGTGGGAGACTGTTGGAAATATTCCCTAGAGGCAATAATAAATTAGTTATTATCATATTTCCTTGTTCATGATCATCTTTTATTATCCATGCTATAATTGTATTGATCGGAGACTTAGATGCATGTGTGGATACATAGACAAAACCATGTCCCTAGTATGCCTCTAATAGACTAGCTCATTGGTCAAAGATGGTTAAGGTTTCCTAGCCATGGACATGAGATGTCATTTGATAAACAAGATCACATTATTATGAGAATGGTGTGATGGACAAGACCCAAACTACAAACGTAGCATATGATCGTGTTAGTTTATTGCTACTGTTTTCTGCATGTCAAGTATATGTTCCTATGACCATGAGATCATGCAACTCACGGATACCAGAGGAGTGCCTTGTTTGTATCAAATGTCGCAACGTAATTGGGTGACTATAAAGGTGCTCTACAGGTATCTCCGAGGGTGTCTGTTGAGTTGGCATGGATCAAGACTGGAATTTGTTACTCCGTGTGACGGAGAGGTATCTCCGGGCCCACTCGGTAATACAACATCACAATAAGACTTGCAAGAAATGTGACTAAGTGTTAGTCACGTTATCTTTTATTACGGCACGAGTAAAGAGACTTGCCAGTAACGAGGTTGAACTAGGTATGGAGATACCGACGACCGAATCTCGGGCAAGTAACATACCGAGGAACAAAGGGAACATTATACGGGATTAACTGAATCCTTGACATAGAGGTTCGACCGATAAAGATCTTCATATAATATGTAGGAACCAATATGGGCATCCAGGTCCCGCTATTGGTTATTGACCGTAGAGGTGTCTTGGTCATGTAAACATAATTCTCGAACCCGCAGGGTCTGCACACTTAAGGTTTGGTGACGTTTCGGTAGTATGGAGTTATGCATGGTGGTGACCAAAGGTTGTTCGGAGTCCCATATGAGATACCGGATGTCAATAGGAGCTCTAGAATGGTTCGAAGGTAAATATTGATATATAGGAAGTCCTATTTTGGTCGCCGGAAAAGTTTCGGGCTCATCGATAGTGTACCGGGAGTACCGGTAGTGTACCGGGAGACCATCAGGAGGGGTATTTAGACCCAAGAGGCTCCATGGGCTGGGGAGAGTGTTTACCAGCCCTTAGTGGGCTGGTGGAAGTCCCACACAAGGCCCATGCAGTTTGGGAAAAAAGGCCCAAAGAGAAAAAATGGAAAAAGGGAAAAATAGGGTGAATCCTAGTCCTACTAGGATTGAAGGTGGAGTCCACCTCCTCCACCTGGTTCGGCCAAATCCTTCGAGGCTTGGCCCTTGTGCCAAGCCTCCTCCTCTCTTGATCTTATATATACTAGAGGTTTTAGGGTTTTTGCACAGAATTTTCAGCCACGTGCTGCCCGTTCCTCCAGTGCATAGTTTCTCCTCTAGATCGGATTTCTGCAGTGCTTAGGCGAAGCCTTGCCGGAATAGCTCCACCACCATCGCTGGAGCGCCTTCACACTGCCGGAGAACTCTTCCTCCTCTCCGCTCCCTCTTGCTGGATCAAGACGGCGGAGATCGTCATCAAGCTGTACGTGTGCTGAACGCGGAGGTGCCGTCCGTTCGGCACTAGATCGGAAGGATCTTGATCAAGATCGCGAGACGGATCGTGATGAGATCGCGGGACGGATCGTGATGAGTTCGCGGGACGGATCGTGATGAGATCGTGGGACGGATCGTGATGAGTTCGCGAGACGGATCATGATGAGTTCGCGGGACGGATCGTGATTGGATCGCGGGACGGATCATGATGAGATCGTTGGACGCTCAGCGATTTGGATCGTGAAGATTTTCGACTACACCAATCGTGTTTCTTAACACTTCCCGCTTAGCGATCTACAAGGGTACATAGATCCACTCTCCCTCTCGTAGATGCTCGTCACCATGGATAGATCTGCGTGTGCGTAGGAAATTTTTTGTTTCGCATGCGACATTCCCCAACATGGAGTTCAAATAAGTAAAAAAAATAAGAAATGCCTTTGTAATAGGCGAGTTTTCGTTCGAAACCCTAATACTTCGAAAGAGATTGTCCATTTTGTACATGAAGTGCATCCAGCTTTTGCCGTACCCCTCTCAACTTTTTATAACATGCTATGTGGGTGAAATGATGATACCATGCCAACTTTCAACCTTTTAAGAGTTCATTTCAAGTGATTTTGAATTTCAGGGTTATTTTGCTCAAACAAATCAGTAAATGCATGAAAAATAGCAAATGAAGTCAAAAAGGGTTGAAAAGTGATGATGTGGCTTTGAATGGTGCATTTTGAACACACAAAAAGTATGGAGTTCAAATTAGTTCAAAAATGAAATGCCTTTGTAACAGGTGAGTTTTCGTCCGAAACCCTCATACTTTGACAGAGATTGTCCATTTTTAACACGAAGTGCATCCAGTTTTGGCCGTAACCCTCTCAACTTTTTATAACATGCTATGTGGGTGAAATAATGATACCATGCAAACGTTCAACCTTTTTAGAGATCATGTGAAGTGCTTTCAATTTCAGGGTTATTTAGCTGAAACAAATCAGTAAATGCATGAAAAATAGCAAATGAAGTCAGAAAGGGTTGAAAAGTGATGATGTGGCTTTGAATGGTGCATTTTGAACACACAAAAATTATGGAGATCAAATAAGTTCAAAAAAATGAAATGCCTTTGTAACAGGCGAGCTTTCGTCCGAAACATTGATACTTCGAAAGAGATTGTCCATTTTGTTCACGAAGAGCATCCATTTTTTGCCGTAACCCTCTCAAATGTTTAGCACATTCTATTTGGGTGAAATGATGATACCATGCCAACTTTCAACCTATTCAGAGTTCATTTGAAGTGCTTTTCAATTTTAGGGTTATTTTGCTGGAAAAAATCAGTAAGTGCATGAAAAATTGCAAATGAAGTCAGAAAGGGTTGAAAAGTTATGATGTGGCCTTTAATGGTGAATTTTGAACACACAAAAAGTATGGAGTTCAAATAAGTTAAGAAATTGAAATGCCTTTGTAAGATGCGAGTTTTCGTCCGAAACCCTGGTACTTCGAAAGAGATTCTCCATTTTGTACACGAAGAGCATCCAATTTTTGCCGTAACCCTCTCAAATTTTTATAACATGCTATGTGGGTGAAATGATGATAGCATGCCAACTTTCAACCTTTTGAGAGTTGATTTGAAGTGCCTTTCAATTTCAGGGTTATTTTGCTACAAAAAATAATTAAGTGCATGAAAAATAGCAAATGAAGTCAAAAAAGGTTAAAAAGTGATGATGTGGCTTTGAATGGTGCATTCTGAACACACAAAAAGTATGGAGTTCAAATAAGTTCAAAAATGAAATGCCTTTGTAACAGGCGAGTTTTCGTCTGAAACCGTGATACTTCGAAAGAAACTATCCATTTTGTACACGAAGTGCATCCAGTTATTTCCGTAACCCTCTCAACCTTTTATCACATGCTATGTGGATGAAATGATGATACCATGCCAACGTTCAACCTTTTCAGAGTTCACGTGAAGTGCTTTTCAATTTCAGGGTTATTTTGCCAAAAAAATCAGTAAGTGCATGAAAATTAGCAAATGTAGTCAAAAAGGGTTGAAAAGTGATGATGTTGCTTTGAATGGTGCATTTTGAACACACAAAAATTATGGAGTTCAAATAAGTAAAAAAATATGAAATGCCTTTGTAACAGGCGAGTTTCCGTCCGAAACCCTCATACTTCGAAAGAGATTGTCCATTTTGTACACGAAGTGCATCTAGTTTTTGTCGTAACCCTCTCAACTTTTTATAACATGCTATGTGGGTGAAATGATGATACCATGCCAACGTTCAACCTTTTCAGAGTTCACGTGAAGTGCTTTTCAATTTCAGGGTAATTTTGCTGAAACAAATCAGTAAATGCATGAAAATAGGAAATGAAGTCAGAAAGGGTTGAAAAGTGATGATGTGGCTTTGAATGGTTCATTTTGAACACACAAAAATTATGGAGTTCAAATAATTTCAAAAAATGAAATGCCTTTGTAACACGCGAGTTTTGGTCCGAAACCTTCATACTTCGAAAGAGATTGTCCATTTTGTTCACAAAGTGCATCCAGTTTTTGCCGTAACCCTCTCAAATGTTTAGCACATTCTATTTCGGTGAAATGATTATACCATGCCAACTTTCAACCTTTTCAGAGTTCATTTGAAGTGCTTTTCAATTTTAGGGTTATTTTGCTGGAAAAAATCAATAAGTGCATCAAAATAGCAAATGAAGTCAAAAAGGGTTGAAAAGTTATGATGTGGCTTTTAGTGGTGAATTTTGAACACACAAAATGTATGGAGTTCAAATAAGATAGGAAAATGAAATGCCTTCGTAACAGGCGAGTTTTCGTCCGAAACCCTGATACTTCGAAAGTGATTCTCCATTTTGTACACGAACAGCATCCAGTTTTTGCCGTAACCCTCTCAAATTTTTATAACATGCTATGTGGGTGAAATGATGATACCATGCCAACTTTCAACCTTTTGAGAGTTCATTTGAAGTGTTTTTCAATTTCAGGGTTATTTTGCTGGAAAAAATCAGTAAGTGCATGAAAAATAGCAGATGAAGTTAGATAGGGTTGAAAAGTGATGATGTGGCTTTGAATGGTCATTCTGAACACACACAAGGTATGGAGTTCAAATAAGTTCAAAAAATGAATTGCCTTTGTAACAGGCGAGTTGTCGTCTGAAACCGTGATACTTCGAAAGAGATTGTCTATTTTGTACACAAAGTGCATCCAGTTATTGCCGTAACCCTCTCAACGTTTTATCACATGCTATGTGGATGAAATGATGATACCATGCTAACTTTCAACCTTTTCACAGTTCATTTGAAGTGTTTTTCAATTTCAGGGTTATTTTGCTGAAAAAATTAGTAAGTGCATGAAAAATAGCAAATGAAGTGAGAAAGGGTTGAAAAGTGATGATGTGGCTTTGAATTGTGCATTTTGAACACACACAAATTATGGAGTTCAAATAAGTAAAAAAAAGTGAAATGCCTTTGTAACAGGCGAGTTTTCGTGCGAAACCCTCATACTTCGAAAGAGATTGTCCATTTTGTACACGAAGTGCATCCAGTTTTTGCCGTAACCCTCTCAACTTTTTATAACATGCTATGTGGGTGAAATGATGATACCATGCCAACGTTCAACCTTTTCAGAGTTAATGTGAAGTGTTTTTGAATTTCAGGGTTATTTTGTTGAAACAAATCAGTAAATGCATGAAAAATAGCAAATGAAGTCAGTAAGGGTTGAAAAGTAGTGATGTGGCTTTGAATGGTGAATTTTGAACACACACATAATATGGAGTTCAAATAAGTTCAAAAAAAATGAAATGCCTTTGTAGCAGGCGAGTTTTCGTCCGAAACATTGATACTTCGAAAGAGATTGTCCATTTTGTTCACGAAGTGCATCCAGTTTTTGCCGTAACCCTCTCAAGTTTTTAGCACATTCTATTTGGGTGAAATGATGAAACCATGCCAAATTTCAACCTTTTTGAGAGATCATTTGAAGTGCTTTTCAATTTTAGGGTTATTTTGCTGGAAAAAATCATTAAGTGCATGAAAAATAGCAAATGAAGTCAGAAAGGGTTGAAAAGTTCTGATGTGGCTTTTAATGGTGCATTTTGAACACACAAAAAGTATGGAGTTCAAATAAGTTAAGAAAATGAAATGCCTTTGTAACAGGCGAGTTTTCGTGTGAAACTGTGACACTTCGAAAGAGATTGTCCATTTTGTACACGAAGAGCATCCAGTTTTTGCCGTAACCCTCTCAAATTTTTATAACATGCTATGTGGGTGAAATTATGATAGCATGCCAACTTTCAACCTTTTGAGAGTTCATTTGAAGTGCTTTTCAATTTCAGGGTTTTTTTGCTGGAAAAAATAGTAAGTGCATGAAAAATAGCAAATGAAGTCAGAAAGGGTTGAAAATTGATGATTTGGCTTGGAATGGTTCATTTTGAACACACAAAAAGTATGGAGTTCAAATAGGTTAAAAAAATGAAATGCCTTTGTAACAGGCGAGTTTTCGGCCAAAATCGTGATACTTCGAAAGAGATTGTCCATTTTGTACACGAAGTGCATCCACTTATTGCCGTAACCCTCTCGACTTTTTAGCACATGCTATGTGGATGAAACGATGATACCATGCCAACTTTCAACCTTTCTAAGTTCATTTGAAGTGCTTTTAAATTTTTGTTTCGCATGCGACGTTCCCCAACATGGAGTTCAAATAAGTAAAAAAAATAAGAAATGCCTTTGTAATAGGCGAGTTTTCGTTCGAAACCCTAATACTTCGAAAGAGATTGTCCATTTTGTACATGAAGTGCATCCAGCTTTTGCCGTACCCCTCTCAACTTTTTATAACATGCTATGTGGGTGAAATGATGATACCATGCCAACTTTCAACCTTTTAAGAGTTCATTTCAAGTGATTTTCAATTTCAGGGTTATTTTGCTCAAACAAATCAGTAAATGCATGAAAAATAGCAAATGAAGTCAAAAAGGGTTGAAAAGTGATGATGTGGCTTTGAATGGTGCATTTTGAACACACAAAAAGTATGGAGTTCAAATTAGTTAAAAAATGAAATGCCTTTGTAACAGGTGAGTTTTCGTCCGAAACCCTCATACTTTGACAGAGATTGTCCATTTTTAACACGAAGTGCATCCAGTTTTGGCCGTAACCCTCTCAACTTTTTATAACCTGCTATGTGGGTGAAATAATGATACCATGCAAACGTTCAACCTTTTTAGAGATCATGTGAAGTGCTTTCAATTTCAGGGTTATTTAGCTGAAACAAATCAGTAAATGCATGAAAAATAGCAAATGAAGTCAGAAAGGGTTGAAAAGTGATGATGTGGCTTTGAATGGTGCATTTTGAACACACAAAAATTATGGAAATCAAATAAGTTAAAAAAAATGAAATGCCTTTGTAACAGGCGAGTTTTCGTCCGAAACATTGATACTTCGAAAGAGATTGTCCATTTTGTTCACGAAGAGCATCCAGTTTTTGCCGTAACCCTCTCAAATGTTTAGCACATTCTATTTGGGTGAAATGATGATACCATGCCAACTTTCAACCTATTCAGAGTTCATTTGAAGTGCTTTTCAATTTTAGGGTTATTTTGCTGGAAAAAATCAGTAAGTGCATGAAAAATTGCAAATGAAGTCAGAAAGGGTTGAAAAGTTATGATGTGGCCTTTAATGGTGAATTTTGAACACACAAAAAGTATGGAGTTCAAATAAGTTAAGAAATTGAAATGCCTTTGTAAGATGCGAGTTTTCGTCCGAAACCCTGGTACTTCGGAAGAGATTCTCCATTTTGTACACGAAGAGCATCCAATTTTTGCCGTAACCCTCTCAAATTTTTATAACATGCTATGTGGGTGAAATGATGATAGCATGCCAACTTTCAACCTTTTGAGAGTTGATTTGAAGTGCCTTTCAATTTCAGGGTTATTTTGCTAAAAATAATAATTAAGTGCATGAAAAATAGCAAATGAAGTCAAAAAAGGTTAAAAAGTGATGATGTGGCTTTGAATGGTGCATTCTGAACACACAAAAAGTATGGAGTTCAAATAAGTTCAAAAATGAAATGCCTTTGTAACACGCGAGTTTTCGTCTGAAACCGTGATACTTCGAAAGAAACTATCCATTTTGTACACGAAGTGCATCCAGTTATTTCTGTAACCCTCTCAACCTTTTATCACATGCTATGTGGATGAAATGATGATACCATGCCAACGTTCAACCTTTTCAGAGTTCACGTGAAGTGCTTTTCAATTTCAGGGTTATTTTGCCAAAAAAATCAGTAAGTGCATGAAAAGTAGCAAATATAGTCAGAAAGGGTTGAAAAGTGATGATGTTGCTTTGAATGGTGCATTTTGAACACACAAAAATTATGGAGTTCAAATAAGTAAAAAAATATGAAATGCCTTTGTAACAGGCGAGTTTCCGTCCGAAACCCTCATACTTCGAAAGAGATTGTCTATTTTGTACACAAAGTGCATCCAGTTATTGCCGTAACCCTCTCAACGTTTTATCACATGCTATGTGGATGAAATGATGATACCATGCCAACTTTCAACCTTTTCACAGTTCATTTGAAGTGCTTTTCAATTTCAGGGTTATTTTGCTGAAAAAATTAGTAAGTGCATGAAAAATAGCAAATGAAGTGAGAAAGGGTTGAAAAGTGATGATGTGGCTTTGAATTGTGCATTTTGAACACACACAAATTATGGAGTTCAAATAAGTAAAAAAAAAAAGTGAAATGCCTTTGTAACAGGCGAGTTTTCGTGCGAAACCCTCATACTTCGAAAGAGATTGTCCATTTTGTACACGAAGTGCATCCAGTTTTTGCCGTAACCCTCTCAACTTTTTATAACATGCTATGTGGGTGAAATGATGATACCATGCCAACGTTCAACCTTTTTAGAGTTAATGTGAATTGTTTTTGAATTTCAGGGTTATTTTGTTGAAACAAATCAGTAAATGCATGAAAAATAGCAAATGAAGTCAGTAAGGGTTGAAAAGTAGTGATGTGGCTTTGAATGGTGAATTTTGAACACACACAAAATATGGAGTTCAAATAAGTTCAAAAAAAATGAAATGCCTTTGTAGCAGGCGAGTTTTCGTTCGAAACATTGATACTTCGAAAGAGATTGTCCATTTTGTTCACGAAGTGCATCCAGTTTTTGCCGTAACCCTCTCAAGTTTTTAGCACATTCTATTTGGGTGAAATGATGAAACCATGCCAAATTTCAACCTTTTTGAGAGTTCATTTGAAGTGCTTTTCAATTTTAGGGTTATTTTGCTGGAAAAAATCATTAAGTGCATGAAAAATAGCAAATGAAGTCAGAAAGGGTTGAAAAGTTCTGATGTGGCTTCTAATGGTGCATTTTGAACACACAAAAAGTATGGAGTTCAAATAAGTTAAGAAAATGAAATGCCTTTGTAACAGGCGAGTTTTCGTGTGAAACTGTGACACTTCGAAAGAGATTGTCCATTTTGTACACGAAGAGCATCAAGTTTTTGCCGTAACCCTCTCAAATTTTTATAACATGCTATGTGGGTGAAATTATGATAGCATGCCAACTTTCAACCTTTTGAGAGTTCATTTGAAGTGATTTTCAATTTCAGGGTTTTTTTGCTGGAAAAAATAGTAAGTGCATGAAAAATAGCAAATGAAGTCAGAAAGGGTTGAAAATTGATGATTTGGCTTGGAATGGTTCATTTTGAACACACAAAAAGTATGGAGTTCAAATAGGTTAAAAAAATGAAATGCCTTTGTAACAGGCGAGTTTTCGGCCGAAATCGTGATACTTCGAAAGAGATTGTCCATTTTGTACACGAAGTGCATCCAGTTATTGCCGTAACCCTCTCGACTTTTTAGCACATGCTATGTGGATGAAACGATGATACCATGCCAACTTTCAACCTTTCTAAGTTCATTTGAAGTGCTTTTAAATTTCAGGGTTGTTTTGCTGGAAAAAAAAATCAGTAAGTGCATGAAAAATAGCAAATGAAGTCAGAAAGGGTTGAAAAGTGATGATGTGGCTTTGAATGGTGCATTTTGAACACACAAAAAGTATGGAGTTCAAATAAGTAAAAAATATAAAATGCCTTTGTAACAGGCGAGTTTTCGTCCGAAACCCACATACTTCAAAAGAGATTGTCCATTTTGTACACGAAGTGCATCAAGTTTTTGTCGTAACCCTCTCAATTTTTTATAACATGCTATGTGGGTGAAATTATGATACCATGCCAACTTTCATCCTTTTTAGAGTTCATTTGAAGTGATTTTCAATTTTAGGGTTATTTTGCTAAAACAAATGAGTAAATGCATGAAAAATAGCAAAAGAAGTCAAAAAGGGTTGAAAACTGATGATGTGGCTTTGAATGGTGCATTTTGTACACACAAAAAGTATGGAGTTCAAATTAGTTTAAAAAATGAAATGCCTTTGTAACAGGCGAGTTTTCGTCCGAAACCCTCATACTTCAAAAGGGATTGTCCATTTTGTGCACGAAGTGCATCCAGTTTTCGCCGTAACCATCTCAACTTTTTAGCACATGCTGTGTGGATGAAATGATGATAGCATGCCAACTTCCAACCTTTTTAGATTTCATTTGAAGTGCTTTTAAATTTTAGTGTTATTTTGTTGAAAAAAATCACTAAATGCATGAAAAATAGCAAATGAAGTAGGAAAGGGTTGAAAAGTGATGATGTGTCTTCAAATGGTGCATTTTGAACACAGAAAAAGTATGGAGTTCAAATAAGTTAAAAAAATGAAATGCCTTTGTAACAGGCGAGTTTTCGTCCGAAACCATCATACTTCAAAAGACATTCTCCATTTTGTACACGAAGTGCATCCAGTTTTTGTCGTAACCCTCTCAACTTTTTATAACATGCTATGTGGGTGAAATGATGATACCATGCCAACGTTCAACCTTTTCAGAGTTCATGTGAAGTGCTTTTCAATTTCAGGGTTATTTTGCTGAAATAAATCACTAAATGCATGAAAAACAGCAAATGAAGTCAGAAAGGGTTGAAAAGTCATGATGTTGCTTTGAATGGTGCATTTTGAACACACAAAAATTATGGAATTCAAATAAGTTCAAAAAAATGAAATGCCTTTGTAACACATGAGTTTTTGTCCGAAACCTTGATACTTCGACAGAAATTGTCCATTTTGTTCACGAAGTGCATCCAGTTTTTGCCGTAACCCTCTCAACTTTTTAGCACATTCTATTTGGGTGAAATGATGATACCAAGCCAACTTTCATCCTTTTTGAGAGTTCATTTGAAGTGATTTTCAATTTCGGGGTTATTTTGCTCGAAAAAATCAGTAAGTGCATGGAAAATAGCAAATGAAGTCAGAAAGGTTTGAAAAGTTATGATGTGGCTTTTAATGGTGCATTTTGAACACACAAAAATGATGGAGTTCAAATAAGTTAAGAAAATGGAATGCCTTTGTAACAGGCGAGTTTTCGTCCGAAACATTGATACTTCGAAAGAGATTGTCCATTTTGTACACGAAGACCATCCAGTTTTCGCCGTAACCCTCTCAAATTTTATAACATGCTATGTGGGTGAAATGATGACAGCATACCAACTTTCAACGTTTTGAGAGTTTGTTTGAAGTGCTTTTCAATTTGAGGGTTATTGTTTTGGAAAAAAATCAGTAACTGCATGAAAAATAGCCAATGAAGTCAGAAAGGGTTGAAAAGTTAGGATGTGGCTTTGAATGGTGCATTTTGAACACACAAAAAGTATGGAGTTCAAATAAGTTAAAAAATGAAATATCTTTGTAACACGCGAGTTTTCGTTCGAAACCGTGATACTTCGAAAGAGATTGTACATTTTGTACACGAAGTGCATTCAGTTATTGCCGTAACTCTCTCAACTTTTTAGCACATGCTATGTGGATGAAATGATGATACCATGCCAACTTTCAACCTTTTCACATTGCATTTGAAGTGCTTTTCAATTTCAGGGTTGTTTTGTTGGAAAAAAAGCAATAAGTGCATGAAAAATAGCGAATGAAGTCAGAAAGGATTGAAAAGTGATGATGTGGCTTTGAATGGTGCATTTTGAACACACAAAAAGTATGGAGTTCAAATAAGTAAAAACATATGAAATGCCATTGTAAGAGGCGAGTTTTCGTCTGAAACCCTGATACTTCGAAAGATATTGTCCATTTTGTACAGAAAGTGCATCCAGTTTTTGTCGTAACCCTGTCAATTATTCATAACATGATATGTGGGTGAAATGATGATACCATGCCAACTTTCAACCTTTTCAGAGTTCATTTGAAGTGATTTTCAATTTCAGGGTTATTTTGCTCAAACAAATCAGTAAATGCATGAAAATAGCAAATGAAGTCAAAAAGGGTTGAAAAGTGATGATGTGGCTTTGAATGTTGCATTTTGAACACACAAAAATTATGGAGTTCAAATTAGCTAAAGAAATTAAAAACCTTTGTATCAGGCGACTTTTCTTCCAAAACCCTCATGCTTCGAAAGAGATTGTCCATTTTGTACAGGAAGTGCATTCAGTTATTATCGTAACCCTCTCAACTTTTTACCACATGCTATGTGGATGAAATGATGATACGATGCCAACTTTCAACCTTTTCACAGTTCATTTGAAGTGCTTTTCAATTTCAGGGTTGTTTTGTTGAAAAAAATCAGTAAGTGCATGAAAAATAGCAAATGAAGTCAGAAAGGGTTGAAAAGTGACGATGTGGCTTTGAATGGTGCATTTTGAACACACAAAAAGTATGGAGTTCAAATAAGTAAAAAAAACATGAAATGCCTTTGTAACAGGCGAGTTTTCGTCCCAAACCCTCATACTTCGAAAGAGATTGTCAATTTTGTACACGAAGTGCATCCAGTTTTTGTCGTAACCCTCTCAATTTTTTATAACATTCTATGTGGGTGAAAGTATGATACCATGCAAACTTTCAACCTTTTCAGAGTTCATTTGAAGTGATTTTCAATTTCAGGGTTATTTTGCTGAAACAAATCAGTAAATGCATGAAAATAGCAAATGAAGTCAAAAAGGGTTGAAAAGTGATGATGTGGCTTTGAATGGTGCATTTTGAACACACAAAAAGTATGGAGTTCAAATTAGCTAAAAATATGAAAAACCTTTGTAACAGGCGAGTTTTCGTCCGAAACCCTCATACTTCGAAAGAGATTGTTCATTTTGTACACGAAGTGCATCCAGTTTTTGCCGTAACCCTCTCAACTTTTTATAACATTCTATGTGGGTGAAATGATGATACCATGTCAACGTTCAACCTTTTAAGAGTTCATGTGAAGTGCTTTTCAATTTTAGTGTTATTTTGCTGAAACAAATTAGTAAATGCATGAAAAATAGCAAATGAAGTCAGAAAGTGTTGAAAAGTGATGATGTGGCTTTGAATGGTGCATTTTGAACACACAAAAATTATGGAGTTCAAATAAGTTAAAAAAATGAAATGCCTTTGTAACAGGCGAGTTTTCGTCCGAAACCTCGATACTTCGAAAGAGATTGTCCATTTTGTTCATGAAGTGCATCCAGTTTTTGCCGTAACCCTCTCAACTTTTTAGCACATTCTATTTGGGTGAAATTATGATACCATGCCAACTTTATAACTTTTTGATAGTTCATTTGAAGTGCTTTTCAATTTCAGGGTTATTTTGCTGGAAAAAATCAGTAAATGCATAAAATAGCAAATGAACTCAGAAAGGGTTGAAAAGTGATGACGTGGCTTCAAATGGTACATTTTGAACACAAAAAAATATGGAGTTTAAATAAGTTAAAAAATGAAATGCCTTTGCAACAGGCGAGTTTTCGTCTGAAACCCTCATACTTCGAAAGAGATTGTCCATTTTGTACACGAAGTGCATCCAATTTTTGTCGTAACCCTCTAAACTTTTTAGCACATGCTATATGGGTGAAATGATGATACCATGCCAACTTTCAACCTTTTCAGAGTTCATTTGAAGTGATTTTCAAATTCAGGGTTATTTTGCTAAAACTAATCAGTAAATGCATGAAAAATAGCAAATGAAGTCAGAAAGGGTTGAAATGTTATGATGTGGCTTTTAATGGTGCATTTTTAACACACAAAAAGTATGGAGTTCAAATAAGTTAAGAAAATGAAATGCCTTTGTAACAGGCGAGTTTTTGTCCGAAACCCTCATACTTCGAAAGAGATTGTCCATTTTGTACACGAAGTGCATCCAATTTTTGTCGTAACTCTCTTAATTTTTAGCACATGATATGTGGGTGAAATGATGATACCATGCCAACTTTCAACCTTTTCAGAGTTCATTTGAAGTACTTTTCAATTTCAGGGTTATTTTGCTAAAAATCACTAAGTGCATGAAAAATAGCGAATGAAGTCAGAAATGGTTGAAAAGTGATGATGTGGCTTTGAATGGTGATTTTTTAACACACAAAAAGTATGTAGTTCAAATAAGTTAAAAAATGAAATGCCTTTGTAACTGGTGAGTTTTCGTACGAAACCCTGATACTTCAAAAGAGATTTTCCATTTTGTACACGAAGTGCATCCAGTTTTTGCCTTAACCCTCTCAACTTTTTATAACATGTTATGTGGGTGACATGATGATACCATGCCAACTTTCAACCTTTTGAGAGTTCATTTGAAGTGCTTTTCAATTTCAGGGTTATTTTGCTGGAAAAATCAGTAAATGCATGAAAAATAGCAAATGAAGTCAAAAAGCGTTGAAAAGTGATGATGTGGCTTTGAATGGTGCATTTTGAACACACAAAAAGTATGGAGTTCAAATTAGTTAAAAAATGAAATGCCTTTGTAACACGCGAGTTTTCGACCGAAACCCTCATGCTTCGAAAGAGATTGTCCATTTTGTACAAGAAGTGCATCCAGTTTTCGCCGTAACCCTCTAAAATTTTTAGCACATGCTATGTGGGTGAAATGATGATACCATGCCAACTTTCAACCTTTTCAGAGTTCATTTGAAGTGCTTTTCATTTTCAGGCTTATTTTGCTGAAACAAATCACTAAATGCATAAAAAATAGCAAATGAACTCGGAAAGGGTTGTAAAGTGATGATGTGGCTTCAAATGGTGCATTTTGAACACAGAAAAAGTAAGGAGTTCAAATAAGTTAAAAAATGAAATGCCTTTGTAACAAGCGAGTTTTCGTCCAACACCCTCATACTTCGAAAGAGATTGTCCATTTTGTACACGAAGTGCATCCAATTTTTGTCGTAACCCTTTAAACTTTTTAGCACATGCTATGTGGGCGAAATGATGATACCATGCCAACTTTCAACCTTTTGAGAGTTCATTTGAAGTGCTTTTCAATTTCAGGGTTATTTGGGTGAAACAAATCCCTAAATGCATAAAAATGGCAAATGAACTCAGAAAGGGTTGAAAAGTGATGACGTGGCTTCAGATGGTTCATTTTGAACACACAAAAAGTAAGGAGTTCAAATAATTTAAAAAAGGAAATGCCTTTGTAACATGCGAGTTTTCGTCCGAAACCCTCATACTTCGAAAGAAATTGTCCATTTTGTACACGAAGTGCATCCAATTTTTGTCGTAACCCTCTCAACTTTTTAGCACATGATATGTGGGTGAAATGATGATACCATGCCAACTTTCAACCTTTTCACAGTTCATTTGAAGTGCTTTTCAATTTCAGGGTTATTCTGCTAAAAAATCACTAAGTGCGTGAAAAATAGCGAATGAAGTCAGAAATGGTTGAAAAGTGATGATGTGGCTTTGAATGGTGAATTTTTAACATGCAAAAATTATGGAGTTCAAATAAGTTAAAAAATGAAATGCCTTTGTAACTGGTGAGTTTTCGTCCGAAACCCTCATACTTCAAAAGAGATTTTCCATTTTGTACACGAAGTGCATCCAATTTTCGCCGTAACCCTCTCAACTTTTTAGCACATGCTATGTGGGTGAAATTATGATACCATGGCAACTTCCAAACTTTTTAGAGTTCATTTGAAGTGCTTTTCAATTTCCGGGTTATTTGGCTGAAAAAATCACTAAATGCATGAAAATAGCAAATGAAGTCAGAAAGGGTTGAAAAGTGATGATGTGGCTTCAAATGGTGCATTTCGAACACACAAAAAGTATGGAGTTCAAATAAGTAAAAAAAATATGAAATGCCTTTGTAACACGCGAGTTTTTGTCCGAAACCTTGATACTTCGAAAGAGATTGTCCATTTTGTACACGAAGTGCGTTCAGTTTTTGCCGTAACCCTCTCAATCTTTTATAACATTCTATGTGGGTGAAATGATGATACCATGCCAACTTTCAACGTTTTGAGAGTTCATTTGAAGTGATTTTAAATTTCAGGGTTATTGTGCTAAAACAAATTAGTAAATGCATGAAAAATAGCAAATGAAGTCAAAAAGGGTTGAAAAGTGATGATGTGGCTTTAAATGGTGCATTTTGAACACACAAAAAGTATGGAGTTCAAATTAGTTAAAAAATGAAATGCCTTTGTAACAGGCGAGTTTTCGTCTGAAACCCTCCTACTTCGAAGATATTGTCCAGTTTGTACACGAAGTGCATCCAGTTTTTGCTGTAACCCTCTAAATTTTTTAGCACATGCTAAGTGGGTGAAAGGATGATACCATTCCAACTTTCAACCTTTTTGAGAGTTCATTTGAAGTAATTTTCAATTTCAGGGTTATTTTGCTGGAAAAAAATCAGTAAATGCATAAAAATAGCAAATGAACTCAGAAAGGGTTGAAAAGTGATGATGTGGCTTCAAATGGTGCATTTTGAACACATAAAAAGTAAGGAGTTCAAATAAGTTAAAAAATGAAATGCCTTTGTAAGAGGCGAGTTTTCGTCCGAAACCCTCATACTTCGAAAGAGATTGTCCATTTTGTACACGAGGTGCATCCAATTTTTGTTGTAACCCTCTAAACTTTTTAGCACATGCTATGTGGGTGAAATGATGATACCATGCCAACGTTCAACCTTTTCAGAGTTCATTTGAAGTAATTTTCAATTTCAGGGTTATTTTGCTAAAACAAATCGGTAAATGCATGAAAAATAGCAAATGAAGTCAAAAGGGGTTGAAAAGTGATGATGTGGCTTTGAATGGTGTATTTTGAACACACAAAAAGCATGGAGTTCAAATAAGTAAAAAAAATATGAAATGCCTTTGTAACAGGCGAGTTTTCGTCCGAAACCTTGATACTTCGAAAGAGATTGTCCATTTTGTACACGAAGTGCGTCCAGTTTTTGCCGTAACCCTCTCAATTTTTTATAACATGCTACGTGGGTGAAATGATGATACCATGGCAACTTTCAACGTTTTCAGAGTTCATTTGAAGTGATTTTCAATTTCAGGGTTATTGTGGTGAAACAAATTAGTAAATGCATGAAAAATAGCAAATGAAGTCAAAAAGGGTTGAAAAGTGATGATGCGGCTTTGAATGGTGCAGTTTGAACACACAAAAACTGTGGAGTTCAAATTAGTAAAAAAATGAAATGCCTTTGTAACAGGCGAGTTTTCGTGCGAAACCTTGATACTTCGAAAGAGATTGTCCATTTTGTGCACAAAGTGCATCCAGTTTTTGCCGTAACCCTCTCAATTTTTTATCACATTCTATTTGGGTGGAATTATGATACCATGCCAACTTTCAACTTTTTTGAGAGTTCATTTGAAGTGCTTTTCAATTTCAGGGTTATTTTGCTGGAAAAAATCAGTAAATGCATAAAAAATAGCAAATGAAATCAGAAAGGGTTGAAAAGTGATGATGTGGCTTCAAATGGTGCATTTTGAACACAGAAAAAGTATGGAGTTCAAATAAGTTAAAACATGAAATGCCTTTGCAACAGGCGAGTTTTCGTCCGAAACCCTCATACTTCGAAAGAGATTGTCCATTTTGTACACGAAGTGCATCCAATTTTTGCCGTAACCCTATAAACTTTTTAGCACATGCTATGTGGGTGAAATGATGATACCATGCCAACTTTCAACCTTTTCAGAGTTCATTTGAAGTGATTTTCAATTTCAGGGTTATTTTGCTAACACAAATCAGTAAATGCATGAAAAATAGCAAATGAAGTCAGAAAGGGTTCAAAAGTTATGATGTGGCTTTTAATGGTGCATTTTGAACACTCAAAAATTATGGAGTTCAAATAATTTAAAAAATGAAATGCCTTTGTAACAAGCGAGTTTTCGTCCGAAACCCTCATAGTTCGAAAGAGATTGTCCATTTTGTACACGAAGTGCATCCAGTTTTTGCCGTAACCCTCTCAAATGTTTATAACATGCTATGTGGGTGAAATGATGATAGAATGCCAAGTTTCAATGTTTTCAGAGTTCATTTGAAGTGATTTTCAATTTCAGGGTTATTGTGCTGAAACAAATTAGTAAATGCATGAAAAATAGCAAATGAAGTCAAAAAGGGTTGGAAAGTGATGATGTGGCTTTGAATGGTTCATTTTCAACACACAAAAATTATGGAGTTCAAATTTGTTAAAAAAATGAAATGGCTTTGTAACAGGCGAGTTTTCGTTCGAAACCCTCATACTTCGAAAGAGATTGTCCATTTTGTACACGAAGTGCATCTACTTTTTGCCGTAACCCTCTAAACGTTTTAGCACATGCTATGTGGGTGAAATGACGATACCATGCCAACTTTCAACCTTTTTAGTGTTCATTTGAAGTGCTTTTCAATTTCAGGCTTATTTTGCTGAAACAAATCACTAAATGCAAAAACAAATAGCAAATGAACTCAGAAAGGGTTGAAAAGTGATGATGTAACTTAAAATGGTGCATTTTGAACACACAAAAAGTAAGGAGTTCAAATAAGTTAAAAAATGAAATGCCTTTGTAACGGGCGAGTTTTCGTCCGAAACCGTGATACTTCGAAAGAGATTGTCCATTTTGTACACGAAGTGCATCAAGTTATTGCCGTAACCCTCTCAAATTTTTAGCACATGCTATGTGGATTAAATGATGATACCATGCCAACTTTCAACCTTTTCACAGTTCATTTGAAGTGCTTTTCAATTTGAGGGTTGTTTTGGTGGAAAAAATCAGTAAGTGTATGAAAAATAGCAAATGAAATCAGAAAGGGTTGAAAAGTGATGATGTGGCTTTGAATGGTGCATTATGAACACAGAAAAAGTATGGAGTTCAAATAAGTAAAAAAATATGAAATGTCTTTGTAACAGGAGAGTTTTCGTCCGGAACCCCGATACTTCGAAAGAGATTGTCCATTTTGTACACTAAGTGCATCCAGTTTTTGCCGTAACCCTATCAATTATTTATAACATGCTATGTGGGTGAAATGATGATACCATGCCAACTTTTAACATTTTCATAGTTCATTTGAAGTGATTTTCAATTTCAGGGTTATTTTGCTGAAACATATTAGTAAATGCATGAAAAATAGCAAATGAAGTCAAAAAGGGTTGAAAAGTGGTGATGTGGCTTTGAATGGTGCATTTTAAACACACAAAAAGTATGGAGTTCAAATTAGCTAAAAATGAAATGCCTTTGTAACAGACGAGTTTTCGTGCCAAACCCTCATACTTCGAAAGAGATTGTCCATTTTGTACACGAAGTGCATCAAGTTTTCGCCGTAACTCTCTCAACTTTTTAGCACATTCTATGTGGGCGAAATTATGAAACCATGCCAACTTCCAAACTTTTTAGAGTTCATTTGAAGTGCTTTTCAATTTTAGGGTTATTTTGCTGGAAAAAATCAATAAATGCATGAAAAATAGCGAATGAAGTCAGAAAGGGTTGAAAAGTGATGATGTGGCTTCAAATGGTGCATTTTGAACACACAAAAGTATGGAGTTCAAATAAGTAAAAAAATATGAAATGTCTTTGTAACAGGCAAGTTTTCGTTCGAAACCTTGATACTTCGAAAGAGATTGTCCATTTTGTACACGAAGTGCGTCCAGTTTTTGCCGTAACCCTCTCAATTTTTTATAACATGCTATGTTGGTGAAATGATGACACCATGCCAACATTCAATGTTTTTAGAGTTCATTCGAAGTGATTTTCAATTTCAGGGTTATTATGCTGAAACAAATTTGTAAATGCATAAAAAATAGCAAATGAAGTCAAAAAGGGATGAAAAGTGATGATGTGGCTTTGAATGAAGCATTTTGAACACACAAAAAGTATGGAGTTCAAATTAGTTAAAAAATGAAATGCCTATGTAAGAGGCAAGTTTTCGTCCGAAACACTCATACTTCGAAAGAGATTGTCCATTTTGTACACGAAGAGCATCCAGTTTTTGCTGTAACCCTCTCAAATGTTTATAGCATGCTATGTGGGTGACATGATGATACCATGCCAACTTTCAACGTTTTCAGAGTTCATTTGAAGTGATTTTCAATTTGAGGGTTATTGTGCAGAAACAAATTAGTAAATGCATGAAAAATAGCAAATGAAGTCGAAAAGGGTTGAAAAGTGATGATGTGGCTTTGAATGGTTCATTTTGAACACACACAAATTATGGAGTTCAAATTAGTTAAAAAAATGAAATGGCTTTGTAACAGGCGAGTTTTCGTTCGAAACCCTCATACTTCGAAAGAGATTGTCCATTTTGTACACGAAGTGCATCCAGTTTTTGCCGTAACCCTCTAAACTTTTTAGCACATGCTATGTGGGTGAAATGACGATACCATGCCAACTTTCAACCTTTTTCGTGTTCATTTGAAGTGCTTTTCAATTTCAGGCTTATTTTGCTGAAACAAATCACTAAATGCAAAAAAAATAGCAAATGAACTCAGAAAGGGTTAAAAAGTGATGATGTAACTTCACATGGTGCATTTTGAACACATAAAAAGTAAGGAGTTAAAATAAGTTAAAAAATGAAATGCCTTTGTAACAGGCGAGTTTTCGTCCGAAACCGTGATACTTCGAAAGAGATTGTCCATTTTGCACACGAAGTGCATCAAGTTATTGCCGTAACCCTCTCAACTTTTTAGCACATGCTATGTGGATTAAATGATGATACCATGCCAACTTTCAACCTTTTCACAGTTCATTTGAAGTGCTTTTCAATTTGAGGGTTGTTTTGCTGGAAAAAATCGGTAAGTGTATGAAAAATAGCAAATGAAATCAGAAAGGGTTGAAAAGTGATGATGTGGCTTTGAATGGTGCATTATGAACACAGAAAAAGTATGGAGTTCAAATAAATAAAAAATATGAAATGTCTTTGTAACAGGCGAGTTTTCGTCCGAAACCCCGATACTTTGAAAGAGATTGTCCATTTTGTACACGAAGTGCATCCAGTTTTTGCCATAACCCTCTCAATTATTTATAACATTCTATGTGGGTGAAATGATGATACCATGCCAACTTTTAACATTTTCATAGTTCATTTTAAGTGATTTTCAATTTCAGGGTTATTTTGCTGAAACATATCAGTAAATGCATGAAAAATAGCAAATGAAGTCAGAAAGGGTTGAAAAGTGGTGATGTGGCTTTGAATGGTGCATTTTACACACAAAAAGACTGGAGTCCAAATTAGCTAAAAAATGAAATGCCTTTGTAACAGGCGAGTTTTCGTGCGAAACCCTCATACTTCGAAAGAGATTGTCCATTTTGTACACGAAGTGCATCAAGTTTTCGCCGTAACTCTCTCAACTTTTTAGCACATTCTATATGGGTGAAATTATGAACCCATGCCAACTTCCAAACTTTTTAGAGTTCATTTGAAGTGCTTTTCAATTTCAGGGTTATTTTGCTGGAAAGAAATCAGTAAATGCATGAAAAATAGCAAATGAAGTCGGAAAGGGTTGAAAAGTGATGATGTGGCTTCAAATTGTGCATTTTGAACACACAAAAGTATGGAGTTCAAATAAGTAAAAAAATATGAAATGTCTTTGTAACAGGCAAGTTTTCGTTCGAAACCTTGATACTTCGAAAGAGATTGTCCATTTTGTACACGAAGTGCGTCCAGTTTTTTCCGTAACCCTCTCAAATTTTTATAACATGCTATGTGGGTGAAATGATGACACCTTGCCAACTTTCAACGTTTTTAGAGTTCATTCGAAGTGATTTTCAATTTCAGGGTTATTATGCTGAAAAACAAATTTGTAAGTGCATAAAATATAGCAAATGAAGTCAAAAAGGGATGAAAAGTGATGATGTGGCTTTGAATGAAGCATTTTGAACACACAAAAAGTATGGAGTTCAAATTAGTTAAAAAATGAAATGCCTATGTCACAGGCAAGTTTTCGTCCGAAACCCTCATACTTCGAAAGAGATTGTCCATTTTGTACACGAAGTGCATCCAGTTTTCGCCGTAACTCTCTAAACTTTTTAGCACATGCTATGTGGGTGAAATGATGATACCATGCCAACTTCCAAACTTTTTAGATTCCATTTGAAGTGCTTTTCAATTTCAGGGTTATTTTGCTGAAAAAATCACTAAATGCATGAAAAATAGCAAATGAAGTCAAAAAGGGTTGAAAAGTGATGATGTGGCTTTGAATGGTGCATTTTGAACACACAAAAAGTATGGAGTTCAAATTAGTTAAAAAAATGAAATGCCTTTGTAACACGCGAGTTTTCGTCCGAAACCCTCATACATCGAAAGAGATTGTCCATTTTGTACACGAAGTGCATCGAGTTTTCGCCATAACCCTCTCAACTTTTTAGCACGTTCTATGTGGGTGAAATGATGATACCATGCCAACTTCCAAACTTTTTAGAGTTCATTTGAAGTGCTTTTCAATTTCATGGTTATTTTGCTGAAAAAATCAGTAAATGCTTGAAAAATAGCAAATGAAGCCAGAAAGGGTTGAAAAGTGATGATGGGGCTTCAAATGGTGCATTTCGAACACCCAAAAAGTATGGAGTTCAAATAAGTTAAAAAATGAAATGCCTTTGTAAGAGGCGAGTTTTCGTCCGAAACCCTCATACTTCGAAAGAGATTGTCCATTTTGTACACGAAGTGCATCCAATTTTTGTCGTAACACTCTAAACTTTTTAGCACATGCTATGTGGGTGAAATGATGATTCCATGCCAACGTTCAACCTTTTCAGAGTTCATTTGAAGTAATTTTCAATTTCAGGGTTATTTTGCTAAAACAAATCAGTAATTGCATGAAAAATAGCAAATCAAGTCAAAAGGGGTTGAAAAGTGATGATGTGGCTTTGAATGGTGCATTTTGAACACACAAAAAGTATGGAGTTCAAATAAGTAAAAAAAATATGAAATGCCTTTGTAACAGGCGAGTTTTCGTCCGAAACCTTGATACTTCGAAAGAGATTGTCCATTTTGTACACGAAGTGCGTCCAGTTTTTGCCGTAACCCTCTCAATTTTTTATAACATGCTACGTGGGTGAAATGATGATACCATGGCAACTTTCAACGTTTTCAGAGTTCATTTGAAGTGATTTTCAATTTCAGGGTTATTATGCTGAAACAAATTAGTAAATGCATGAAAAATAGCAAATGAAGTCAAAAAGGGTTGAAAAGTGATGATGCGGCTTTTAATGGTGAATTTTGAACACACAAAAGTATGGAGTTCAAATTAGTAAAAAAATGAAATGCCTTTGTAACAGGCGAGTTTTCGTCCGAAACCCTCATACTTCAAAAGAGATTTTCCATTTTGTACACGAAGTGCATCCAATTTTCGCCGTAACCCTCTCAACTTTTTAGCACATGCTATGTGGGTGAAATTATGATACCATGGCAACTTCCAAACTTTTTAGAGTTCATTTGAAGTGCTTTTCAATTTCCGGGTTATTTGGCTGAAAAAATCACTAAATGCATGAAAATAGCAAATGAAGTCAGAAAGGGTTGAAAAGTGATGATGTGGCTTCAAATGGTGCATTTCGAACACACAAAAAGTATGGAGTTCAAATAAGTAAAAAAAATATGAAATGCCTTTGTAACACGCGAGTTTTTGTCCGAAACCTTGATACTTCGAAAGAGATTGTCCATTTTGTACACGAAGTGCGTTCAGTTTTTGCCGTAACCCTCTCAATCTTTTATAACATTCTATGTGGGTGAAATGTGATACCATGCCAACTTTCAACGTTTTGAGAGTTCATTTGAAGTGATTTTCAATTTCAGGGTTATTGTGCTAAAACAAATTAGTAAATGCATGAAAAATAGCAAATGAAGTCAAAAAGGGTTGAAAAGTGATGATGTGGCTTTAAATGGTGCATTTTGAACACACAAAAAGTATGGAGTTCAAATTAGTTAAAAAATGAAATGCCTTTGTAACAGGCGAGTTTTCGTCTGAAACCCTCCTACTTCGAAGATATTGTCCAGTTTGTACACGAAGTGCATCCAGTTTTTGTTGTAACCCTCTAAATTTTTTAGCACATGCTAAGTGGGTGAAAGGATGATACCATGCCAACTTTCAACCTTTTTGAGAGTTCATTTGAAGTAATTTTCAATTTCAGGGTTATTTTGCTGGAAAAAAATCAGTAAATGCATAAAAATAGCAAATGAACTCAGAAAGGGTTGAAAAGTGATGATGTGGCTTCAAATGGTGCATTTTGAACACATAAAAAGTAAGGAGTTCAAATAAGTTAAAAAATGAAATGCCTTTGTAAGAGGCGAGTTTTCGTCCGAAACCCTCATACTTCGAAAGAGATTGTCCATTTTGTACACGAGGTGCATCCAATTTTTGTTGTAACCCTCTAAACTTTTTAGCACATGCTATGTGGGTGAAATGATGATACCATGCCAACGTTCAACCTTTTCAGAGTTCATTTGAAGTAATTTTCAATTTCAGGGTTATTTTGCTAAAACAAATCGGTAAATGCATGAAAAATAGCAAATGAAGTCAAAAGGGGTTGAAAAGTGATGATGTGGCTTTGAATGGTGTATTTTGAACACACAAAAAGCATGGAGTTCAAATAAGTAAAAAAAATATGAAATGCCTTTGTAACAGGCGAGTTTTCGTCCGAAACCTTGATACTTCGAAAGAGATTGTCCATTTTGTACACGAAGTGCGTCCAGTTTTTGCCGTAACCCTCTCAATTTTTTATAACATGCTACGTGGGTGAAATGATGATACCATGGCAACTTTCAACGTTTTCAGAGTTCATTTGAAGTGATTTTCAATTTCAGGGTTATTGTGGTGAAACAAATTAGTAAATGCATGAAAAATAGCAAATGAAGTCAAAAAGGGTTGAAAAGTGATGATGCGGCTTTGAATGGTGCAGTTTGAACACACAAAAACTATGGAGTTCAAATTAGTAAAAAAATGAAATGCCTTTGTAACAGGCGAGTTTTCGTGCGAAACCTTGATACTTCGAAAGAGATTGTCCATTTTGTGCACAAAGTGCATCCAGTTTTTGCCGTAACCCTCTCAATTTTTTATCACATTCTATTTGGGTGGAATTATGATACCATGCCAACTTTCAACTTTTTTGAGAGTTCATTTGAAGTGCTTTTCAATTTCAGGGTTATTTTGCTGGAAAAAATCAGTAAATGCATAAAAAATAGCAAATGAAATCAGAAAGGGTTGAAAAGTGATGATGTGGCTTCAAATGGTGCATTTTGAACACAGAAAAAGTATGGAGTTCAAATAAGTTAAAACATGAAATGCCTTTGCAACAGGCGAGTTTTCGTCCGAAACCCTCATACTTCGAAAGAGATTGTCCATTTTGTACACGAAGTGCATCCAATTTTTGCCGTAACCCTATAAACTTTTTAGCACATGCTATGTGGGTGAAATGATGATACCATGCCAACTTTCAACCTTTTCAGAGTTCATTTGAAGTGATTTTCAATTTCAGGGTTATTTTGCTAACACAAATCAGTAAATGCATGTAAAATAGCAAATGAAGTCAGAAAGGGTTCAAAAGTTATGATGTGGCTTTTAATGGTGCATTTTGAACACTCAAAAATTATGGAGTTCAAATAAGTTAAAAAATGAAATGCCTTTGTAACAAGCGAGTTTTCGTCCGAAACCCTCATAGTTCGAAAGAGATTGTCCATTTTGTATACGAAGTGCATCCAGTTTTTGCCGTAACCCTCTCAAATGTTTATAACATGCTATGTGGGTGAAATGATGATAGAATGCCAACTTTCAATGTTTTCAGAGTTCATTTGAAGTGATTTTCAATTTCAGGGTTATTGTGCTGAAACAAATTAGTAAATGCATGAAAAATAGCAAATAAAGTCAAAAAGGGTTGGAAAGTGATGATGTGGCTTTGAATGGTTCATTTTCAACACACAAAAATTATGGAGTTCAAATTTGTTAAAAAAATGAAATGGCTTTGTAACAGGCGAGTTTTCGTTCGAAACCCTCATACTTCGAAAGAGATTGTCCATTTTGTACACGAAGTGCATCTACTTTTTGCCGTAACCCTCTAAACGTTTTAGCACATGCTATGTGGGTGAAATGACGATACCATGCCACCTTTCAACCTTTTTAGTGTTCATTTGAAGTGCTTTTCAATTTCAGGCTTATTTTGCTGAAACAAATCACTAAATGCAAAAACAAATAGCAAATGAACTCAGAAAGGGTTGAAAAGTGATGATGTAACTTCAAATGGTGCATTTTGAACACACAAAAACTAAGGAGTTCAAATAAGTTAAAAAATGAAATGCCTTTGTAACGGGCGAGTTTTCGTCCGAAACCGTGATACTTCGAAAGAGATTGTCCATTTTGTACACGAAGTGCATCAAGTTATTGCCGTAACCCTCTCAAATTTTTAGCACATGCTATGTGGATTAAATGATGATACCATGCCAACTTTCAACCTTTTCACAGTTCATTTGAAGTGCTTTTCAATTTGAGGGTTGTTTTGGTGGAAAAAATCAGTAAGTGTATGAAAAATAGCAAATGAAATCAGAAAGGGTTGAAAAGTGATGATGTGGCTTTGAATGGTGCATTATGAACACAGAAAAAGTATGGAGTTCAAATAAGTAAAAAAATATGAAATGTCTTTGTAACAGGCGAGTTTTCGTCCGAAACCCCGATACTTCGAAAGAGATTGTCCATTTTGTACACTAAGTGCATCCAGTTTTTGCCGTAACCCTATCAATTATTTATAACATGCTATGTGGGTGAAATGATGATACCATGCCAACTTTTAACATTTTCATAGTTCATTTGAAGTGATTTTCAATTTCAGGGTTATTTTGCTGAAACATATTAGTAAATGCATGAAAAATAGCAAATGAAGTCAAAAAGGGTTGAAAAGTGGTGATGTGGCTTTGAATGGTGCATTTTAAACACACAAAAAGTATGGAGTTCAAATTAGCTAAAAAATGAAATGCCTTTGTAACAGACGAGTTTTCGTGCCAAACCCTCATACTTCGAAAGAGATTGTCCATTTTGTACACGAAGTGCATCAAGTTTTCGCCGTAACTCTCTCAACATTTTAGCACATTCTATGTGGGCGAAATTATGAAACCATGCCAACTTCCAAACTTTTTAGAGTTCATTTGAAGTGCTTTTCAATTTTAGGGTTATTTTGCTGGAAAAAATCAATAAATGCATGAAAAATAGCGAATGAAGTCAGAAAGGGTTGAAAAGTGATGATGTGGCTTCAAATGGTGCATTTTGAACACACAAAAGTATGGAGTTCAAATAAGTAAAAAAATATGAAATGTCTTTGTAACAGGCAAGTTTTCGTTCGAAACCTTGATACTTCGAAAGAGATTGTCCATTTTGTACACGAAGTGCGTCCAGTTTTTGCCGTAACCCTCTCAATTTTTTATAACATGCTATGTTGGTGAAATGATGACACCATGCCAACATTCAATGTTTTTAGAGTTCATTCGAAGTGATTTTCAATTTCAGGGTTATTATGCTGAAACAAATTTGTAAATGCATAAAAAATAGCAAATGAAGTCAAAAAGGGATGAAAAGTGATGATGTGGCTTTGAATGAAGCATTTTGAACACACAAAAAGTATGGAGTTCAAATTAGTTAAAAAACGAAATGCCTATGTAAGAGGCAAGTTTTCGTCCGAAACCCTCATACTTCGAAAGAGATTGTCCATTTTGTACACGAAGAGCATCCAGTTTTTGCTGTAACCCTCTCAAATGTTTATAGCATGCTATGTGGGTGACATGATGATACCATGCCAACTTTCAACGTTTTCAGAGTTCATTTGAAGTGATTTTCAATTTGAGGGTTATTGTGCAGAAACAAATTAGTAAATGCATGAAAAATAGCAAATGATGTCGAAAAGGGTTGAAAAGTGATGATGTGGCTTTGAATGGTTCATTTTGAACACACACAAATTATGGAGTTCAAATTAGTTAAAAAAATGAAATGGCTTTGTAACAGGCAAGTTTTCGTTCGAAACCCTCATACTTCGAAAGAGATTGTCCATTTTGTACACGAAGTGCATCCAGTTTTTGCCGTAACCCTCTAAACTTTTTAGCACATGCTATGTGGGTGAAATGACGATACCATGCCAACTTTCAACCTTTTTCGTGTTCATTTGAAGTGCTTTTCAATTTCAGGCTTATTTTGCTGAAACAAATCACTAAATGCAAAAAAAATAGCAAATGAACTCAGAAAGGGTTAAAAAGTGATCATGTAACTTCACATGGTGCATTTTGAACACATAAAAAGTAAGGAGTTAAAATAACTTAAAAAATGAAATGCCTTTGTAACAGGCGAGTTTTCGTCCGAAACCGTGATACTTCGAAAGAGATTGTCCATTTTGCACACGAAGTGCATCAAGTTATTGCCGTAACCCTCTCAACTTTTTAGCACATGCTATGTGGATTAAATGATGATACCATGCCAACTTTCAACCTTTTCACAGTTCATTTGAAGTGCTTTTCAATTTGAGGGTTGTTTTGCTGGAAAAAATCGGTAAGTGTATGAAAAATAGCAAATGAAATCAGAAAGGGTTGAAAAGTGATGATGTGGCTTTGAATGGTGCATTATGAACACACAAAAAGTATGGAGTTCAAATAAATAAAAAATATGAAATGTCTTTGTAACAGGCGAGTTTTCGTCCGAAACCCCGATACTTTGAAAGAGATTGTCCATTTTGTACACGAAGTGCATCCAGTTTTTGCCATAACCCTCTCAATTATTTATAACATTCTATGTGGGTGAAATGATGATACCATGCCAACTTTTAACATTTTCATAGTTCATTTTAAGTGATTTTCAATTTCAGGGTTATTTTGCTGAAACATATCAGTAAATGCATGAAAAATAGCAAATGAAGTCAGAAAGGGTTGAAAAGTGGTGATGTGGCTTTGAATGGTGCATTTTACACACAAAAAGACTGGAGTCCAAATTAGCTAAAAAATGAAATGCCTTTGTAACAGGCGAGTTTTCGTGCGAAACCCTCATACTTCGAAAGAGATTGTCCATTTTGTACACGAAGTGCATCAAGTTTTCGCCGTAACTCTCTCAACTTTTTAGCACATTCTATGTGGGTGAAATTATGAACCCATGCCAACTTCCAAACTTTTTAGAGTTCATTTGAAATGCTTTTCAATTTCAGGGTTATTTTGCTGGAAAGAAATCAGTAAATGCATGAAAAATAGCAAATGAAGTCGGAAAGGGTTGAAAAGTGATGATGTGGCTTCAAATTGTGCATTTTGAACACACAAAAGTATGGAGTTCAAATAAGTAAAAAAATATGAAATGTCTTTGTAACAGGCAAGTTTTCGTTCGAAACCTTGATACTTCGAAAGAGATTGTCCATTTTGTACACGAAGTGCGTCCAGTTTTTTCCGTAACCCTCTCAAATTTTTATAACATGCTATGTGGGTGAAATGATGACACCTTGCCAACTTTCAACGTTTTTAGAGTTCATTCGAAGTGATTTTCAATTTCAGGGTTATTATGCTGAAACAAATTTGTAAGTGCATAAAATATAGCAAATGAAGTCAAAAAGGGATGAAAAGTGATGATGTGGCTTTGAATGAAGCATTTTGAACACACAAAAAGTATGGAGTTCAAATTAGTTAAAAAATGACATGCCTATGTCACAGGCAAGTTTTCATCCGAAACCCTCATACTTCGAAAGAGATTGTCCATTTTGTACACGAAGTGCATCCAGTTTTCGCCGTAACCCTCTAAACTTTTTAGCACATGCTATGTGGGTGAAATGATGATACCATGCCAACTTCCAAACTTTTTAGATTCCATTTGAAGTGCTTTTCAATTTCAGGGTTATTTTGCTGAAAAAATCACTAAATGCATGAAAAATAGCAAATGAAGTCAAAAAGGGTTGAAAAGTGATGATGTGGCTTTGAATGGTGCATTTTGAACACACAAAAAGTATGGAGTTCAAATTAGTTAAAAAAATGAAATGCCTTTGTAACAGGCGAGTTTTCGTCCGAAACCCTCATACATCGAAAGAGATTGTCCATTTTGTACACGAAGTGCATCGAGTTTTCGCCATAACCCTCTCAACTTTTTAGCACATTCTATGTGGGTGAAATGATGATACCATGCCAACTTCCAAACTTTTTAGAGTTCATTTGAAGTGCTTTTCAATTTCATGGTTATTTTGCTGAAAAAATCAGTAAATGCTTGAAAAATAGCAAATGAAGCCAGAAAGGGTTGAAAAGTGATGATGGGGCTTCAAATGGTGCATTTCGAACACCCAAAAAGTATGGAGTTCAAATAAGTAAAAAAATATGAAATGCCTTTGTAACAAGCGAGTTTTTGTCCAAGACCTTGATACTTCGAAAGAGATTGTCCATTTTGTACACGAAGTGCGTTCAGTTTTTGCCGTAACCCTCTGAATTTTTTATAACATTCTATGTCGGTGAAATGATGATACCATGCCAACTTTCAACGTTTTGAGAGTTCATTTGAAGTGATTTTCAATTTCAGGGTTATTGTGCTAAAACAAATTAGTAAATGCATGAAAAATAGCAAATGAAGTCAAAAAGGGTTGAAAACTGATGATGTGGCTTTGAATGGTGCATTTTGAACACACAAAAAGTATGGAGTTCAAATTAGTTAAAAAATGAAATGCCTTTGTAACAGGCAAGTTTTCGTCCGAAACCCTCATACTTCGAACATATTGTCCATTTTGTACACGAAGTGCATCCAGTTTTTGCCATAACTCTAATTTTTTTAGCACATGCTAAGTGGGTGAAAGGATGATACCATGCCAACTTTCAACCTTTTTGAGAGTTCATTTGAAGTGCTTTTCAATTTCAGGGTTATTTTGCTGGAAAAAATCAGTAAATGCATAAAAATAGCAAATGAACTCAGAAAGGGTTGAAAAGTGATGATGTGGCTTCAAATGGTGAATTTTGAACACAGAAAAAGTAAGGAGTTCAAATAAGTTAAAAAATGAAATTCCTTTGTAAGAGGCGAGTTTTCGTCCGAAACCCTCATACTTCGAAAGAGATTGTCCATTTTGTACACGAAGTGCATCCAATTTTTGTCGTAACACTCTAAACTTTTTAGCACATGCTATGTGGGTGAAATGATGATTCCATGCCAACGTTCAACCTTTTCAGAGTTCATTTGAAGTAATTTTCAATTTCAGGGTTATTTTGCTAAAACAAATCAGTAATTGCATGAAAAATAGCAAATGAAGTCAAAAGGGGTTGAAAAGTGATGATGTGGCTTTGAATGGTGCATTTTGAACACACAAAAAGTATGGAGTTCAAATAAGTAAAAAAAATATGAAATGCCTTTCTAACAGGCGAGTTTTCGTCCGAAACCTTGATACTTCGAAAGAGATTGTCCATTTTGTACACGAAGTGCGTCCAGTTTTTGCCGTAACCCTCTCAATTTTTTATAACATGCTACGTGGGTAAAATGATGATACCATGGCAACTTTCAACGTTTTCAGAGTTCATTTGAAGTGATTTTCAATTTCAGGGTTATTGTGCTGAAACAAATTAGTAAATGCATGAAAAATAGCAAATGAAGTCAAAAAGGGTTGAAAAGTGATGATGCGGTTTTGAATGGTGCATTTTGAACACACAAAAGTATGGAGTTCGAATTAGTAAAAAAATGAAATGCCTTTGTAACAGGCGAGTTTTCATCTGAAACCTTGATACTTCGAAAGAGATTGTCCATTTTGTTCACGAAGTGCATCCAGTTTTTGCCGTAAGCCTCTCAATTTTTTAGAACATTCTATTTGGGTGGAATTATGATACCATGCCAACTTTCAACTTGTTTGAGAGTTCATTTGAAGTGCTTTTCAATTTCAGAGTTATTTTGCCGGAAAAAATCAGTAAATGCATAAAAAATTGCAAATGAACTCAGAAAGGGTTGACAAGTGATGATGTGGCTTCCAATGATGCATTTTGAACACAGAAAAAGTATGGAGTTCAAATAAGTTAAAAAATGAAATGCCTTTGCAACAGGCGAGTTTTCGTGCGAAACCCTCATACTTCGACAGAGATTGTCCATTTTGTACACGAAGTGCATCCAATTTTTGCCGTAACCCTCTAAACTTTTTAGCACATGCTATGTGGGTGAAATGATGATACCATGCCAACTTTCAACCTTTTCAGAGTTCATTTGAAGTGATTTTCAATTTCAGGGTTATTTTGCTAACACAAATCAGTAAATGCATGAAAAATAGCAAATGAAGTCAGAAAGGGTTGAAAAGTTATGATGTGGCTTTTAATGGTGCATTTTTAACACACAAAAATTATGGAGTTCAAATAAGTTAAAAAATGAAATGCCTTTGTAACAAGCGAGTTTTCGTCTGAAACCCTCATACTTCGAAAGAGATTGTCCATTTTGTACACGAAGAGCATCCAGTTTTTGCCGTAACCCTCTCAAATATTTATAACATGCTATGTGGGTGAAATGATGATAGCATGCCAACTTTCAACGTTTTCAGAGTTCATTTGAAGTGATTTTAAATTTCAGGGTTATTGTGCTGAAACAAATTAGTAAATGCATGAAAAATACAAATGAAGTCAAAAAGGGTTGAAAAGTGATTATGTGGCTTTCAATGGTTCATTTTGAACAAACAAAAATTATGGAGTTCGAATTAGTTAAAAAAATGAAATGGCTTTGTAACAGGCGAGTTTTCGTTAGAACCCCTCATACTTCGAAAGAGATTGTCCATTTTGTACACGAAGTGCATCCAGTTTTTGCCGTAACCCTCTAAACTTTTTAGCACATGCTATGTGGGTGAAATGACGATACCATGCCAACTTTCAACCTTTTTAGTGTTCATTTGAAGTGCTTTTCAATTTCAGGCTTATTTTGCTGAAATAAATCACTAAATGCAAACAAAATAGCAAATGAACTCAGAAAGGGTTAAAAAGTGATTATGTGGCTTTGAATGGTGCATTTTGAACACAGAAATAGTAAGGAGTTAAAATAAGTTAAAAATGAAATGCCTTTGTAACAGGCGAGTTTTCGTCCGAAACCGTGATACTTCGAAAGAGATTGTCCGTTTTGGACACGAAGTGCATCAAGTTATTGCCGTAACCCTCTCAATTTTTTAGCACATACTATGTGGATTAAATGATGATACCATGCCAACTTTTAACCTTTTCACAGTTCATGTGAAGTGCTTTTCAATTTGAGGGTTGTTTTGCTGGAAAAAATCAGTAAGTGTATGAAAAATAGCAAATGAAATCAGAAAGGGTTGAAAAGTGATGATGTGGCTCTGAATGGTGCATTATGAACACAGAAAAAGTATGGAGTTCAAATAAGTAAAAAATATGAAATGTCTTTGTAAATGCGAGTTTTCGTCCGAAACCCCGATCTTCGAAAGAGATTGTCCATTTTGTACACGAAGTGCATCCAGTTTTTGCCGTAACCCTCTCAATTATTTATAACATGCTATGTGGGTGAAATGATGATACCATGCCAACTTTCAACATTTTCATAGTTCATTTGAAGTGATTTTCAATTTCAGGGTTATTTTGCTGAAACATATTAGTAAATGAATGAAAAATAGCAAATGAAGTCAAAAAGGGTTGAAAAGTGGTGATGTGGCTTTGAATGGTGCATTTTAAACACACAAAAAGTATGGAGTTCAAATTAGCTAAAAAATGAAATGCCTTTGTAACAGGCGAGTTTTCGTGCGAAACCCTCATACTTCGAAAGAGATTGTCCATTTTGTACACGAAGTGCATCAAGTTTTCGTCGTAACTCTCTCAACTTTTCAGCACATTCTATGTGGGTGAAATCATGATACCATGCCAACTTCCAAACTTTTTAGAGTTCATTTGAAGTGCTTTTCAATTTCAGGGTTATTTTGCTGGAAAAAATCAATAAATGCATGAAAAATAGCAAATGAAGTCAAAAAGGGTTGAAAAGTGATGATGTGGCTTCAAATGGTGCATTTTCAACACACAAAAGTATGGAGTTCAAATAAGTAAAAAAAATATGAAATGCCTTTGTAACTAGCGAGTTTTCGTTCGAAACCTTGATACTTCGAAAGACATTGTCCATTTTGTACACGAAGTGCGTCCAGTTTTTGCCGTAACCCTCTCAATTTTTTATAACATTCTATGTGGGTGAAATGATGACACCATGCCAACTTTCAACGTTTTTAGAGTTCATTCGAAGTGATTTTCAGTTTCAGGGTTATTATGCTGAAACAAATTAGTAAATGCATGAAAAATAGCAAATGAAGTCAAAAAGGGAAGAAAAGTGATGATGTGGATATGAATGAAGCATTTTGAACACACAAAAATTATGGAGTTCAAATTAGTTAAGAAATGAAATGCCTATGTAACAGGCAAGTTTTCGTCTGAAACCCGCATACTTCGAAAGAGATTGTCCATTTTGTACACGAAGTGCATCCAGTTTTCGCCATAACCCTCTCAACTTTTTAGCACATGCTATGTGGGTGAAATGATGATACCATGCCAACTTCCAAACTTTGTAGAGTTCATTTGAAGTGCTTTTCAATTTCAGGGTTATTTTGGTGAAAAAATCACTAAATGCATAAAAAATAGCAAATGAAGTCAGAAAGGGTTGAAAAGTGATGATGTGGCTTCAAATGGTGCATTTCGAACACACAAAAAGTATGGAGTTCAAATAAGTAAAAAAAATATGAAATGCCTTTCTTAGAGGCGAGTTTTCGTCCGAAACCTTGATACTTCGAAAGATATTGTCCATTTTGTACACGAAGTGCGTCCAGTTTTTGCCGTAACCCTCTCAATTTTTAATAACCTTCTATGTGGGTGAAATGATGAAACCATGCCAACTTTCAACGTTTTCAGAGTTCATTTGAAGAAATTTTCAATTTCAGGGTTATTATGCTGAAACAAATTAGTAAATGCATGAACGATAGCAAATGAAGTCAAAAAGGGTTGAAAAGTGATGATTTGGCTTTGAATGGTGCATTTTGAACACACAAAAAGTATGGAGTTCAAATTAGTTAAAAAATGGAATGCCTTTGTAACAGGCGAGTTTTGTTCGAAACCCTCATACTTCGAAAGAGATTATCCATTTTGTACACGAAGTGCATCCAGTTTTCGCCGTAACCCTCTAAACTTTTTGGCACATGCTATGTGGGTGAATTATGATGCCATGCCAACTTTCAACCTTTTCAGAGTTCATTTGAAGTGCTTTTCAATTTCAGGCTTATTTTGCTGAAACAAATCACTAAATGCATAAAAAATAGCAAATGAAGTCAGAAAGGGTTGAAAAGTGATGATGTGGCTTCAAATGGTGCAATTTGAACATAGAAAAAGTAAGGAGTTCAAATAAGTTAAAAAATTAAATGCCTTTGTAACACGCGAGTTTTTGTCCGAAACCCTCATACTTCGAAAGAGATTGTCCATTTTGTACACGAAGTGCATCCAATTTTTGTCGTAACCTTCTCAATTATTTATAACATGCTATGTGGGTGAAATGATGATACCATGCCAACTTTCAACCTTTTTAGAGTTCATTTCAAGTGATTTTCAATTTGAGGGTTATTTTGCTGAAAGAAATCAGTAAATGCATGAAAAATAGCAAATGAAGTCAAAAAGGGTTGAAAAGTGGTGATGTGGCTTTGAATGGTGCATTTTGAACACACAAAAAGCATGGTGTTCATATTATCTAAAAAAATGAAATGCCTTTGTAAGAGCGAGTTTTCGTCCGGAACCCTTATACTTCGAAAGAGATTGTCCATTTTGTACACGAAGTGCATCCAGTTTTCGCAGTAACCCTCTCAACTTTTTAGCACATGCTATGTGGGTGAACTGATGATACCATGCCAACTTCCAAACTTTTTAGAGTTCATGTGAAGTGCTTTTCAATTTCAGGGTTATTTTGTTGGAAAAAATCAGTAAATGCATGAAAAATAGCAAATGGAGTCAAAAAGAGTTGAAAAGTGATGATGTGGCTTCAAATGGTGCATTCGAACACGCAAAAATTATGGAGTTCAAATAAGTAAAAAAATATGAAATGCCTTTGTAACAGGCGAGTTTTCGTCCCAAACCTTGATACTTCGAAAGAGATTGTCCATTTTGTACACGAAGTGCGTCCAGTTATTGCCGTAATCCTCTCAATTTTTTATAACATGCTATCTGGGTGAAATTATGATACCATGCCAACTTTCGACGTTTTCTGAGTTCATTTGAAGTGCTTTTCAATTTCAGGGTTATTGTGCTGAAACAAATTAGTAAATGCATGAAAAATAGCAAATGAAGTCAAAAAGGGTTGAAAAGTGATGATATGGCTTTGAATGGTGCATTATGAACACCCAAAAAGTATGGAGTTCAAATAAGTAAAAAAATATGAAATGCCTTTGTAACAGGTGAGTTTTCGTCCGAAACCCTGATACTTCGAAAGAGATTGTCCATTTTGTACACGAAGTGCATCCAGTTTTTACCGTAACCCTCTCAATTATTTATAACATGCTATGTGGGTGAAATGATGATACCATGCCAACTTTCAACCTTTTCACAGTTCATTTGAAGTGATTTTCAATTTCAGGGTTATTTTGTTGAAACAAATCTGTAAATGCATGAAAAATAGCAAATGAAGTCAAAAAGGGTTGAAAAGTGGTGATGTGGCTTTGAATGGTGCATTTTGAACACACAAAAAGAATGGAGTTCATATTATCTAAAAAAATGAAATGCCTTTGTAAGAGCGAGTTTTCGTCCGAAACCCTTATACTTAGAAACAGATTGTCCATTTTGTACACGAAGTGCATCCAGATTTCGCCGTAACCCTCTCAACTTTTTAGCACATGCTATGTGGGTGAAATGATGATACCATGCCAACTTCCAAACTTTTTAGAGTTCATCTGAAGTGCTTTTCAATTTCAGGGTTATTTTGTTGAAAAAAATCAGTAAATGCATGAAAAATAGCGAATGGAGTCAGAAAGAGTTGAAAAGTGATCATGTGGCTTCAAATGGTGCATTCGAACACCCAAAAATTATGGAGTTCAAATAAGTAAAAAAATATGAAATGCCTTTCTAACTACCGAGTTTTCGTCCGAAACCTTGATACTTCGAGAGAGATTATCCATTTTGTACACGAAGTGCGTCCAGTTTTTGCCGTAACCCTCTCAATTTTTTATAACATGCTATCTGGGTGAAATGATGATACCATGCCAAGTTTCAACGTTTTCAGAGTTCATTTGAAGTGATTTTCAATTTCAGGGTTATTGTGCTAAAACAAATTAGTAAATGCATGAAAAATAGCAAATGAAGTCAAAAAGGGTTAACAAGTGATGATGTGGCTTTGAATGGTGCATTTTGAACACACAAAAAGTATGGAGTTCAAATTAGTTAAAAAAATGAAATCCCTTTGTAACAGGCGAGTTTTCGTCCGAAACCCTCATACTTAGAAAGAGATTGACCATTTTGTACACGAAGTGTATCGAGTTTTCGCCCTAACCCTCTCAACATTTAGCACATTCTATGTGGGTGAAATGATGATACCATGGCAACTTCCAAACTTTTTAGAGTTCATTTGAGGTGCTTTTCAATTTTAGGGTTATTTTGCTGAAAAAATCACTAAATGCATGAAAAATAGCAAATGAAGTCAGAAAGGGTTGAAAAGTGATGATGTGGCTTCAAATGGTGCATTTCGAACACACAAAAAGTATGGAGTTCAAATAAGTAAAAAATATATGAAATGCCTTTGTAACAGGCGAGTTTTTGTTCGAAACCTTGATACTTCGAAAGAGATTGTCCATTTTGTGCACGAAGTGCGTTCAGTTTTTGCCGTAACCCTCTCAATTTTTTATAACATGCTATGTGGGTGAAATGATGATACCATACCAACTTTCAACGTTTTGAGAGTTCATTTGAAGTGATTTTCAATTTCAGGGTTGTTGTGCTGAAACAAATTAGTAAATGCATGAAAAATAGCAAATAAAGTCAAAAAGGGTTGAAAAGTGATGATGTGGCTTTGAATGGTGCATTTTGAACACACAAAAAGTATGGAGTTCAAATTAGTTAAAAAATGAAATGCCTTTGTAACAGGCGAGTTTTCGTCCGAAACCCTCATACTTCGAAAAGATTGTCCATTTTGTACACGAAGTGCATCCAGTTTTCGCCGTAACCCTCTAAACTTTTTAGCACATGCTAGTTGGGTGAAATGGTGATACCATGCCAACTTTCAAGCTTTTTAGAGTTCATTTTAAGTGCTTTTCAATTTCAGGGTTATTTTGCTCAAAAAAATCACTAAATGCATGAAAAATAACAAATGAAGTCAGAAAGGGTTGAAAAGTGATGATGTGGCTTCAAATTGTGCATTTTGAGCACAGAAAAACTAAGGAGTTCAAATAAGTTAAAAAATGAAATGACTTTGTAACAAGCGAGTTTTCGTCCGAAACCTTCATACTTCGAAAGAGATTGTCCATTTTGTACACGAAGTGCATCCAATTTTTGTCGTGACCCTCTCAACTTTTTAGCACATGATATGTGGGTGAAATGATGATACCATGCCAACTTTCAACCTTTTCAGAGTTCATGTGAAGTGCTTTTCAATTTCAGGGTTATTTTGCTAAAACAAATCAGTAAATGCATGAAAAATAGCAAATATAGTCAAAAGGGGTAGAAAAGTGATGATGTGGCTTTGAATGGTGCATTTTGAACACACAAAAAGTATGGAGTTCAAATAAGTAAAAAAAATATGAAATGCCTTTGTAACAGGCAAGTTTTCGTCCGAAACCTTGATACTTCGAAAGAGATTGTCCATTTTGTACACGAAGTGCGTCCAGTTTTTGCCGTAACCCTCTCAATTTTTTATAACATGCTACGTGGGTGCAATTATGATACCATGGCAACTTTCAACGTTTTCAGAGTTCATTTGAAGTGATTTTCAATTTCAGGGTTATTGTGCTGAAACAAATTAGTAAATGCATGAAAAATAGCCAATGAAGTCAAAAAGGGTTGAAAAGTGATGATGCGGCTTTGAATGGTGCATTTCGAACACACAAAAAGTATGGTGTTCAAATTAGTAAAAAAATGAAATGCCTTTGTAACAGGCGAGTTTTCGTCCGAAACCTTGATACTTCGAAAGAGATTGTCCATTTTGTTCACGAAGTGCATCCAGTTTTTGCCGTAACCCTCTCAATTTTTTAGCACATTCTATTTGGGTGGAATTATGATACCATGCCAACTTTCAACTTTTTTGAGAGTTCATTTGAAGTGCTTTTCAATTTCAGGGTTATTTTGCTGGAAAAAATCAGTAAATGCATAAAAAATAGCAAATGAACTCAGAAAGGGTTGAAAAGTGATGATGTGGCTTCAAATGGTGCATTTTGAACATAGAAAAAGTAAGGAGTTCAAATAAGTTAAAAAATTAAATGCCTTTGTAACAGGCGAGTTTTCGTCTGAAACCCTCATACTTCGAAAGAGATTGTCCATTTTGTACACGAAGTGCATCCAATTTTTGTCGTAACCTTCTCAATTATTTATAACATGCTATGTGGATGAAATGATGATACCATGCCAACTTTCAACCTTTTCAGAGTTCATTTGAAGTGATTTTCAATTTCAGGGTTATTTTGCTGAAAGAAATCAGTAAATGCATGAAAAATAGCAAATGAAGTCAAAAAGGGTTGAAAAGTGGTGATGTGGCTTTGAATGGTGCATTTTGAACACACAAAAAGCATGGAGTTCATATTATCTAAAAAAATGAAATGCCTTTGTAAGAGCGAGTTTTCGTCCGAAACCCTTATACTTCGAAAGAGATTGTCCATTTTGTACACGAAGTGCATCCAGATTTCGCCGTAACCCTCTCAACTTTTTAGCACATGTTATGTGGGTGAAATGATGATACCATGCCAACTTCCAAACTTTTTAGAGTTCATCTGAAGTGCTTTTCAATTTCAGGGTTATTTAGTTGAAAAAAATCAGTAAATGCATGAAAAATAGCAAATGGAGTCAGAAAGAGTTGAAAAGTGATGATGTGGCTTCAAATAGTGCATTCGAACGCGCAAAAATTATGGAGTTCAAATAAGTAAAATAAATATGAAATGCCTTTGTAACAGGCGAGTTTTCGTCCGAAACCTTGATACTTCGAAAGAGATTGTCCATTTTGTACACGAAGTGCGTCCAGTTATTGCCGTAATCCTCTCAATTTTTAATAACATGCTATCTGGGTGAAATGATGATACCATGCCAACTTTCAACGTTTTCTGAGTTCATTTGAAGTGCTTTTCAATTTCAGGGTTATTGTACTGAAACAAATTAGTAAATGCATGAAAAATAGCAAATGAAGTCAAAAAGGGTTGAAAAGTGATGATCTGGCTTTGAATGGTGCATTATGAACACCCAAAAAGTATGGAGTTCAAATAAGTAAAAAAATATGAAATGCCTTTGTAACAGGTGAGTTTTCGTCTGAAACCCTGATACTTCGAAAGAGATTGTCCATTTTGTACACGAAGTGCATCCAGTTTTTACCGTAACCCTCTCAATTATTTATAACATGCTATGTGGGTGAAATGATGATACCATGCCAACTTTCAACCTTTTCACGGTTCATTTGAAGTGATTTTCAATTTGAGGGTTATTTTGCTGAAACAAATCAGTAAATGCATGAAAAATAGCAAATGAAGTCAAAAAGGGTTGAAAAGTGGTGATGTGGCTTTTAATGGTGCATTTTGAACACACAAAAAGCATGGAGTTCACATTATCTAAAAAAATGAAATGCCTTTGTAAGAGCGAGTTTTCGTCCGAAACCCTTATACTTTGAAAGATATTGTCCATTTTGTACACGAAGTGCATCAAGTTTTTGCCGTAACCCTCTCAACTTTTTACCACATGCTATGTGGGTGAAATGATGATACCATGCCAACTTCCAAACTTTTTAGAGTTCATCTGAAGTGCTTTTCAATTTCAGGGTTATTTTGTTGAAAAAAATCAGTAAATGCATGAAAAATAGCAAATGGAGTCACAAAGAGTTGAAAAGTGATGATGTGGCTTCAAATGGTGCATTCGAACACTCAAAAATTATGGAGTTCAAATAAGTAAAAAAATATGAAATGCCTTTGTAACTGGCGAGTTTTCGTCCGAAACCTTGATACTTCGAAAGAGATTGTCCATTTTGTACACGAAGTGCGTCCAGTTTTTGCCGTAACCCTCTCAATTTTTTATAACATGCTATCTGGGTCAAATGATGATACCATGCCAACTTTCAACGTTTTCAGAGTTCATTTGAAGTGATTTCCAATTTCAGGGTTATTGTGCTAAAACAAATTAGTAAATGCATGAAAAATAGCAAATGAAGTCAAAAAGGGTTGAAAAGTGATGATGTGGCTTTGAATGGTGCATTTTGAACACACAAAAAGTATGGAGTTCAAATTAGTTAAAAAATGAAATGCCTTTGTAACAGGCGAGTTTTCGTCCGAAACCCTCATACTTCGAAAGAGATTGACCATTTTGTACACAAAGTGCATCGAGTTTTTGCCATAACCCTCTCAACATTTTAGCACATTCTATGTGGGTGAAATGATGATACCATGGCAACTTCCAAACTTTTTAGAGTTCATTTGAGGTGCTTTTCAATTTTAGGGTTATTTTGCTGAAAAAATCACTAAATGCATGAAAAATAGCAAATGAAGTCAGAAAGGGTTGAAAAGTGATGATGTGGCTTCAAATGGTGCATTTAGAACACACAAAAAGTATGGAGTTCAAATAAGTAAAAAAAATATGAAATGCCTTTGTAACAGGCGAGTTTTTGTTCGAAACCTTGATACTTCGAAAGAGATTGTCCATTTTGTGCACGAAGTGCGTTCAGTTTTTGCCGTAACCCTCTCAATTTTTTATAACATGCTATGTGGGTGAAATGATGATACCATGCCAACTTTCAACGTTTTGAGAGTTCATTTGAAGTGATTTTCAATTTCAGGGTTATTGTGCTGAAACAAATTAGTAAATGCATGAAAAATAGCAAATAAAGTCAAAAAGGGTTGAAAAGTGATGATGTGGCTTTGAATGGTGCATTTTGAACACACAAAAAGTATGGAGTTCAAATTAGTTAAAAAATGAAATGCCTTTGTAACAGGCGAGTTTTCGTCCGAAACCCTCATACTTCGAAAAGATTGTCCATTTTGTACACGAAGTGCATCCAGTTTTCGCCGTAACCCTCTAAACTTTTTAGCACATGCTAGTTGGGTGAAATGGTGATACCATGCCAACTTTCAAGCTTTTCAGAGTTCATTTTAAGTGCTTTTCAATTTCAGGGTTATTTTGCTGAAACAAATCACTAAATGCATGAAAAATAACAAATGAAGTTAGAAAGGGTTGAAAAGTGATGATGTGGCTTCAAATTGTGCATTTTGAGCACAGAAAAACTAAGGAGTTCAAATAAGTTAAAAAATGAAATGACTTTGTAACAAGCGAGTTTTCGTCCGAAACCTTCATACTTCGAAAGAGATTGTCCATTTTGTACACGAAGTGCATCCAATTTTTGTCGTGACCCTCTCAACTTTTTAGCACATGATATGTGGGTGAAATGATGATACCATGCCAACTTTCAACCTTTTCAGAGTTCATGTGAAGTGCTTTTCAATTTCAGGGTTATTTTGCTAAAACAAATCAGTAAATGCATGAAAAATAGCAAATGAAGTCAAAAGGGGTAGAAAAGTGATGATGTGGCTTTGAATGGTGCATTTTGAACACAAAAAAAGTATGGAGTTCAAATAAGTAAAAAAAATATGAAATGCCTTTGTAACAGGCAACTTTTCGTCCGAAACCTTGATACTTCGAAAGAGATTGTCCATTTTGTACACGAAGTGCGTCCAGTTTTTGCCGTAACCCTGTCAATTTTTTATAACATGCTACGTGGGTGCAATTATGATACCATGGCAACTTTCAACGTTTTCAGAGTTCATTTGAAGTGATTTTCAATTTCAGGGTTATTGTGCTGAAACAAATTAGTAAATGCATGAAAAATAGCCAATGAAGTCAAAAAGGGTTGAAAAGTGATGATGCGGCTTTGAATGGTGCATTTCGAACACACAAAAAGTATGGAGTTCAAATTAGTAAAAAAAATGAAATGCCTTTGTAACAGGCGAGTTTTCGTCCGAAACTTTGATACTTCGAAAGAGATTGTCCATTTTGTTCACGAAGTGCATCCAGTTTTTGCCGTAACCCTCTCAATTTTTTAGCACATTCTAGTTGGGTGGAATTATGATACCATGCCAACTTTCAACTTTTTTGAGAGTTCATTTGAAGTGCTTTTCAATTTCAGGGTTATTTTGCTGGAAAAAATCAGTAAATGCATAAAAAATAGCAAATGAACTCAGAAAGGGTTGAAAAGTGATGATGTGGCTTCAAATGGTGCATTTTGAACATAGAAAAAGTAAGGAGTTCAAATAAGTTAAAAAATTAAATGCCTTTGTAACAGGCGAGTTTTCGTCCGAAACCCTCATACTTCGAAAGAGATTGTCCATTTTGTACACGAAGTGCATCCAATTTTTGTCTTAACCTTCTCAATTATTTATAACATGCTATGTGGATGAAATGATGTTACCATGCCAACTTTCAACCTTTTCAGAGTTCATTTGAAGTGATTTTCAATTTCAGGGTTATTTTGCTGAAAGAAATCAGTAAATGCATGAAAAATAGCAAATGAAGTCAAAAAGGGTTGAAAAGTGGTGATGTGGCTTTGAATGGTGCATTTTGAACACACAAAAAGCATGGAGTTCATATTATCTAAAAAAATGAAATGCCTTTGTAAGAGCGAGTTTTCGTCCGAAACCCTTATACTTCGAAAGAGATTGTCCATTTTGTACACGAAGTGCATCCAGATTTTGCCGTAACCCTCTCAACTTTTTAGCACATGTTATGTGGGTGAAATGATGATACCATGCCAACTTCCAAACTTTTTAGAGTTCATCTGAAGTGCTTTTCAATTTCAGGGTTATTTAGTTGAAAAAAATCAGTAAATGCATGAAAAATAGCATATGGAGTCAGAAAGAGTTGAAAAGTGATGATGTGGCTTCAAATGGTGCATTCGAACACGCAAAAATTATGGAGTTCAAATAACTAAAAAAAATATGAAATGCCTTTGTAACAGGCGAGTTTTCGTCCGAAACCTTGATACTTCGAAAGAGATTGTCCATTTTGTACACGAAGTGCGTCCAGTTATTGCCGTAATCCTCTCAATTTTTTATAACATGCTATCTGGGTGAAATGATGATACCATGCCAACTTTCAACGTTTTCTGAGTTCATTTGAAGTGCTTTTCAATTTCAGGGTTATTGTACTGAAACAAATTAGTAAATGCATGAAAAATAGCAAATGAAGTCAAAAAGGGTTGAAAAGTGATGATCTGGCTTTGAATGGTGCATTATGAACACCCAAAAAGTATGGAGTTCAAATAAGAAAAAAAATATGAAATGCCTTTGTAACAGGTGAGTTTTCGTCTGAAACCCTGATACTTCGAAAGAGATTGTCCATTTTGTACACGAAGTGCATCCAGTTTTTACCGTAACCCTCTCAATTATTTATAACATGCTATGTGGGTGAAATGATGATACCATGCCAACTTTCAACCTTTTCACCGTTCATTTGAAGTGATTTTCAATTTGAGGGTTATTTTGCTGAAACAAATCAGTAAATGCATGAAAAATAGCAAATGAAGTCAAAAAGGGTTGAAAAGTGGTGATGTGGCTTTGAATGGTGCATTTTGAACACACAAAAAGCATGGAGTTCATATTATCTAAAAAAATGAAATGCCTTTGTAAGAGCGAGTTTTCGTCCGAAACCCTTATACTTCGAAAGAGATTGTCCATTTTGTACACGAAGTGCATCCAGATTTTGCCGTAACCCTCTCAACTTTTTACCACATGCTATGTGGGTGAAATGATGATACCATGCCAACTTCCAAACTTTTTAGAGTTCATCTGAAGTGCTTTTCAATTTCAGGGTTATTTTGTTGAAAAAAATCAGTAAATGCATGAAAAATAGCAAATGGAGTCACAAAGAGTTGAAAAGTGATGATGTGGCTTCAAATGGTGCATTCGAACACCCAAAAATTATGGAGTTAAAATAAGTAAAAAAATATGAAATGCCTTTGTAACTGGCGAGTTTTCGTCCGAAACATTGATACTTCGAAAGAGATTGTCCATTTTGTACACAAAGTGCGTCCAGTTTTGGCCGTAACCCTCTCAATGTTTTATAACATGCTATCTGGGTGAAATGATGATACCATACCAACTTTCAACGTTTTCAGAGTTCATTTGAAGTGATTTTCAATTTCAGGGTTATTGTGCTGAAACAAATTAGTAAATGCATGAAAAATAGCAAATGAAGTCAAAAATGGTTGAAAAGTGATGATGTGGCTTTGAATGGTGAATTTTGAACACACAAAAAGTATGGAGTTCAAATTAGTTAAAAAATGAAATGCCTTTGTAACAGGCGAGTTTTCGTCCGAAACCCTCATACTTCGAAAGAGATTGACCATTTTGTACACGAAGTGCATCGAGTTTTCGCCATAACCCTCTCAACTTTTTAGCACATTCTATGTGGGTGAAATGATGATACCATGGCAACTTCCAAACTTTTTAGAGTTCATTTGAGGTGCTTTTCAATTTTAGGGTTGTTTTGCTGAAAAAATCACTAAATGCATGAAAAATAGCAAATGAAGTCAGAAAGGGTTGAAAAGTGATGATGTGGCTTCAAGTGGTGCATTTCGAACACACAAAAAGTATGGAGTTCAAATAAGTAAAAAAATGAAATGCCTTTGTAACAGGCAAGTTTTTGTTCGAAACCTTGATACTTCGAAAGAGATTGTCCACTTTGTGCACGAAGTGCGTCCAGTTTTTGCCGTAACCCTCTCAATTGTTTATAACATGCTATGTGGGTGAAATTATGATACCATGCCAACTTTCAACGTTTTGAGAGTTCATTTGAAGTGATTTTTAATTTCAGGGTTATTTTGCTGAAACAAATTAGTAAATGCATGAAAAATAGAAAATAAAGTCAAAAAGGGTTGAAAAGTGATGATGTGGCTTTGAATGGTGCATTTTGAACACACAAAAAGTATGGAGTTCAAATTATTTAAAACATGAAATGCCTTTGTAACAGGCAAGTTTTCGTCCGAAACCCTCATACTTCGAAAGAGATTGTCCATTTTGTACACGAAGTGCATCCAGTTTTCGCCGTAACCCTCTAAACTTTTTAGCACATGCTAGGTGGGTGAAATGGTGATACCATGCCAACTTTCAAGCTTTTCAGAGTTCATTTTAAGTGCTTTTCAATTTCAGGGTTATTTTGCTGAAACAAATCACTAAATGCATGAAAAATAACAAATGAAGTCAGAAAGGGTTGAAAAGTGATGATGTGGCTTCAAATTATGCATTTTGAACACAGAAAAAGTAAGGAGCTCAAATAAGTTAAAAAATGAAATGACTTTGTAACAGGCGAGTTTTCGTCCGAAACCCTCATACGTCGAAAGAGATTGTCCATTTTGTACACGAAGTGCATCCAATTTTTGTCGTGACCCTCTCAACTTTTTAGCACATGATATGTGGGTGAAATGATGATACCATGCCAACTTTCAACCTTTTCAGAGTTCATGTGAAGTGCTTTTCAATTTCAGGGTTATTTTGCAGAACAAATCAGTAAATGCATGAAAAATAGCAAATGAAGTCAAAAGTGGTTAAAAAGTGATGATGTGGCTTTGAATGGTGCATTTTGAACACACAAAAAGTATGGAGTTCAAATAAGTAAAAAAAATATGAAATGCCTTTGTAACACACGAGTTTTCGTCCGAAACCTTGATACTTCGAAAGAGATTGTCCATTTTGTACACGAAGTGTGTCCAGTTTTTGCCGTAACCCTCTCAATTTTTTATAAGATGCTACGTGGGTGAAATGATGATACCATGGCAACTTTCAACGTTTTCAGAGTTCATTTGAAGTGATTTTCAATTTCAGGGTTATTGTGCTGAAACAAATTAGTAAATGCATGAAAAATATCCAATGAAGTCAAAAAGGGTTGAAAAGTGATGATGCGGCTTTGAATGGTGAATTTCAAACACACAAAAAGTATGGAGTTCAAATTAGTAAAAAAAATGAAATGCCTTTGTAACAGGCGAGTTTTCGTCCGAAACCTTGATACTTCGAAAGAGATTGTCCATTTTGTTCACGAAGAGCATCCGGTTTTTGCCGTAACCCTCTCAATTTTTTAGCACATTCTATTTGGGTGGAATTATGATACCATGCCAACTTTCAACTTTTTTGAGAGTTCATTTGAAGTGCTTTTCAATTTCAGGGTTATTTTGCTGGAAAAAAATCAGTAAATGCATAAAAAATAGCAAATGAACTCAGAAAGGGTTGAAAAGTGATGATGTGGCTTCAAATGGTGCATTTTGAACACAGAAAAAGTATGGAGTTCAAATAAGTTAAAAAATGAAATGCCTTTGCAACAGGCGAGTTTTCGTTCGAAACCCTCATACTTCGAAAGAGATTGTCCATTTTGTACACGAAGTGCATCCAATTTTTGCCGTAACCCTCTAAACTTTTTAGCACATGCTATGTGGGTGAAATGATGATACCATGCCAACTTCCAACCTTTTCAGAGTTCATTTGAAGTGATTTTCAATTTCAGGGTTATTTTGCTAACACAAATCAGTAAATGCATGAAAAATAGCAAATGAAGTCAGAAAGGGTTGAAAAGTTATGATGTGGCTTTTAATGGTGCATTTTGAACACACAAAAATTATGGAGTTCAAATAAGTTAAAAAATGAAATGCCTTTGTAACAAGCGAGTTTTCGTCCGAAACCCTCATACTTCGAAAGAGATTGTCCATTTGGTACACGAAGAGCATCCAGTTTTTGCCGTAACCCTCTCAAATGTTTATAACATGCTATGTGGGTGAAATGATGATCACATGCCAACTTTCAACGTTTTCAGAGTTCATTTGAAGTGATTTTCAATTTCAGGGTTATTGTGCTGAAACAAATTAGTAAATGCATGAAAAATAGCAAATGAAGTCAAAAAGGGTTGAAAAGTGATGACGTGGCTCTGAAAGGTTCATTTTGAACACACAAAAATTATGGAGTTCAAATTAGTTAAAAAAATGAAATGGCTTTGTAACAGGCGAGTTTTCGTTCGAAACCCTCATACTTCGAAAGAGATTGTCCATTTTGTACACGAAGTGCATCTAGTTTTTTCCGTAACCCTCTAAACTTTTTAGCACATGCTATGTGGGTGAAATGACGATACCATGCCAACTTTCAACCTTTTTAGTGTTCATTTGAAGTGTTTTTCAATTTCAGGCTTATTTTGCTGAAACAAATCACTAAATGCAAAAAAAATAGCAAATGAACTCAGAAAGGGTTAAAAAGTGATGATGTAACTTCAAATGGTGCATTTTGAACACAGAAAAAGTAAGGAGTTAAAGTAAGTTAAAAAAATGAAATGCCTTTGTAACAGGCGAGTTTTCGTCCGAAACCGTGATACTTCGAAAGAGATTGTCCATTTTGTACACGAAGTGCATCAAGTTATTGCCGTAACCCTCTCAACTTTTTAGCACATGCTATGTGGATTAAATGATCATACCATGCCAACTTTCAACCTTTTCACAGTTCATTTGAAGTGCTTTTCAATTTCAGGGTTGTTTTGCTGGAAAAAATCAGTAAGTGTATGAAAAATAGCAAATGAAATCAGAAAGGGTTGAAAAGTGATGATGTGGCTTTGAATGGTGCATTATGAACACAGAAAAATTATGGAGTTCAAATAAGTAAAAAAATATGAAATGACTTTGTAACTGGCGAGTTTTCATCCGAAACCTTGATACTTCGAAAGACATTGTCCATTTTGTACACGAAGTGCGTCCAGTTTTTGCCGTAACCCTCTCAATTTTTTATAACATGCTATCTGGGTGAAATGATGATACCATGCCAACTTTCAACGTTTTCAGAGTTCATTTGAAGTGATTTTCAATTTCAGGGTTATTGTGCTGAAACAAATGAGTAAATGCATGAAAAATAGCAAATGAAGTCAAAAAGGGTTGAAAAGTGATGATGTGGCTTTGAATGGTGCATTTTGAACACACAAAAAGTATGGAGTTCAAATTAGTTAAAAAATGAAATGCCTTTGTAACAGGCGAGTTTTCGTCCGAAACCCTCATACTTCGAAAGAGATTGTCCATTTTGTACACGAAGTGCATCAAGTTTTCGCCATAACCCTCTAAACTTTTTAGCACATTCTATGTTGGTGAAATGATGATACCATGCCAACTTCCAAACTTTTTAGAGTTCATTTGAAGTGCTTTTCAATTTTAGGGTCATTTTGCTGAAAAAAACACTAAATGCATGAAAAATAGCAAATGAAGTCAAAAAGGGTTGAAAAGTGATGATGTGGCTTCAAATGGTGCATTTAGAACACACAAAAAGTATGGAGTTCAAATAAGTAAAAAAATATGAAATGCCTTTGTAACAGGCGAGTTTTTGTCCAAAACCTTGATACTTCGAAAGAGATTGTCCATTTTTTACACGAAGTGCGTCCAGTTTTTGCCGTAACCCTCTCCATTTTTTATAACATGCTATGTGGGTGAAATGATGGCACCATGCCAACTTTCAACGTTTTTAGAGTTCATTCGAAGTGATTTTCAATTTCAGGGTTATTGTGCTGAAACAAATTAGTAAATGCATGAAAAATAGCAAATGAAGTCAAAAAGGGTTGAAAAGTGATGATGTGGCTTTGAATGGTGCATTTTGAACACACAAAAAGAATGGAGTTCAAATTAGTTAAAAAATGAAATGCCTTTGTAACAGGCGAGCTTTCGTCCGAAACGCTCATACTTCGAAAGAGATTGTCCATTTTGTACACGAAGTGCATCCAGTTTTCGCCGTAACCCTCTAAACTTTTTAGCACATGCTATGTGGGTGAAATGGTGATACCATGCCAACTTTCAAGCTTTTCAGAGTTCATTTGAAGTGCTTTTCAATTTCAGGGTTATTTTGCTGAAACAAATCACTAAATGCATGAAAAATAACAAATGAAGTCAGAAAGGGTTGAAAAGTGATGATGTGGCTTCAAATGGTGCATTTTGAACACAGAAAAAGTAAGGAGTTCAAATAAGTTAAAAAATGGAATGACTTTGTAACAAGCGAGGTTTCGTCCGAAACCTTGATACTTCGAAAGAGATTGTCCATTTTGTACACGAAGTGCATCCAATTTTTGTCGTAACCCTCTCAACTTTTTGGCACATGGTATGTGGGTGAAATGATGATACCATGCCAACTTTCAACCTTTTCAGAGTTCATTTGAAGTGCTTTTCAATTTCAGGGTTATTTTGCTAAAAAATCACTAAGTGCATGAAAAATAGCGAATGAAGTCAGAAATGGTTGAAAAGTGATGATGTGGCTTTGAATGGTGAATTTTAACACACAAAAAGTATGAAGTTCAAATAAGTTAAAAAATGAACTGCCTTTGTAACTGGTGAGTTTTCGTCCAAAACCCTCATACTTCAAAAGAGATTTTCCATTTTGTACACGAAGTGCATCCAGTTTTTGCCTTAACCCTCTCAACTTTTTATAACATGGTATGTGGGTGAAATGATGATACCATGCCAACTTTCAACCTTTTGAGAGTTCATTTGAAGTGCTTATCAATTACAGGATCATTTAGCTCAAAACAAATCAGTAAATGCATGAAAAATAGCAAATGAAGTCGAAAAGGGTTGAAAAGGGATAATGTGGCTTCAAATGGTGCGTATTGAATGCAAAAAAATTCTTGAGTTCAAATATGTTTAAAATATTGAAATTCTTGTGTAACATACGTGTTTTCGTCCGATAAAAGTTATATAACTAAACTTGATATTATATAAAATTTATGCAACTAAAATTATCAAAGTTTTTTAGAAACTTTAATAGCAAAAAGAATATTCAACCTAAATTCAAAGTGAAAATAACATAAAAAAAATAGCAAAAGTGAAAATAGATGCGCTTATAGAAAAAATTCAACATAAATTCAAAGTGCTAATTAGGCGCCTCACTAGCATTTTGAATTTAGGTCAAATTTCCTGTATAAGGGCATCTATTTTCAATTTGAGAGGAGCTCAACGTAACAGCCGCGGCGGGGCTTATAAACAGGTCCGGGCAACTTTCGCTTGGCGAGGTGGGACTAAACTCCCACCACACCGCTATGCAATGCCATTGGTCCCTGTTGGTGGCTCCAACCGCGACTAAAGGTTAGCCTATAGTCGCGGTTGGAGCCACCAACCGGGACTAAAGGTTCCCGTGGGGCCCCAGGATGACGCCAGCCTGCCATCACACCTTTAGTGCCGGTTGAAGCTACCAACCGGGACTAAAGGTCCGTAACAAACTGACACTAATCCCTGTCACGAACCGGCACTAATAATCACATTAGTGACGGTTCAAAAGCCAACCGGGACTAATGATGCGGACAAAAGGTCCGTTTTCTACTAGTGGTTGTTAGGGAGAGGGAGTTGTTGAAATTCTCAACGCCATTTACAAAGGAACTAGAGCAATTTTCAATGTTGGTTCACTGTAAATCACATTTTAATTCAACCACAATTATACTGTAAAACTCGTTGTAATTCAACTGTCATTTGCACTATGATACTACTGTTTTTTACTCTGTAAATCTAATGTAAAATGTCACTGGGAATTATAGTAGTTCTATGTATATTACACTATATTTATGATGTAATTAGATTGTAAATCTAATGCAATTACACTGTAAAACTCACAACATTTCTACTGTAGTTGTATATTACACTACACTGTATTTTACAATGCAATTCTATTGTAAAATTTCAACTGTAATTCAACTCTGAATGTATTGTTTTAGAGTGATATAACTGTGTGAGTTAAGTTCATCATGTGTGATTGTTACATTTTTATCTCCAAAGTTTACTATGGTTGTTCCCTTTTTTTGTAAATTTTACTGGAATAACATGATTTACTTTTTCCATTTTACTTTGTTTACGGTCCAACTTTGTGATAATTTACTGTAGTTGTTCCCTTTTTTCTGCAATTGTTACTGGATTAACTTGATTTACTATTTCCATTTTACTTTGCTTATGGTCCAATTATGTGATAGTTTACTGTAGTTGTTCCCTTTTTTTTCTGTAATTGTTACTGGATTAACTTGATTTACTGTTTCCATTTTACATTGCTTATGGTCCAATTATGTGATAGTTTACTGTAGTTGTTCCCTTTTTTTGTAATTGTTACTAGAATAACATGATTTATAGTTTCCGTTTTACTTTGCTTACAGTCCAACTATGTGATAGTTTGTTGTATTGAGGTCTTATATTTCTGCTACATTTATCAGTATATTGCTACTTCTTTACGTCGTTCTTGTTTGAAAGTTCTAATGTATATACGATTTACAGTCTTCTAGTAGTTTTATTTTCCCTGTAATCTTAATGTATATATTTTCCTTTCTTTCAAATTGGAGAAGCATTTCATGTCTTTTCTATCTTCATAAACGAAGGTAGTTGTTTCTCAGTATAGTCTTTTACATGGGTTACAAGATTTGGTAGGCACATGTACATGGCCAGATATGGTATCCAATAGTCATTTTTTCTATAAAGTTCAATGCAATTATGAACTAGATGTGCTTCTAGCTGTTAGAAGTGCTTCCATATCTACCGGCTGCAGTCTCTAACTATTTTATGTTATCCTTTTTTGAAAATTGTAACAGAAAATTAAGGATTCATAAACATTATGTTGATATGAAGGAATGCTGCAATTGGACTGATGTACTTAACAGAAGCATCAGGGAGAGAGGTGATTTAGGGGAGGGTACCTGACATGTGATTATGCCACAGTGTAAACTAATTAGACTGTGGTCGTTTCAGTAACTGTATTTTTTACATTTTAGAATAGTGTCAGTGGCTGCACTTCCTAGTTTAGTTTAGGTGCCCGCTTTTACTGTAGTCTTCCTTTCACTTTTGTATTTGGGGCTCATGACGTGTTAATAAAGGAGAGACTTGATACTGCTACTGGCAGAGACAACGTACATACATACATTCAGTAAACGGACATACATTCAGGAGAGTGGCGCACAGTGGACAGGAACTCTTGTCAAGTTGTAATTGGTTGGGAAAAAAACGACTGAAACCCAATTGGTTTTCATCCAGCTGTGAAATAGACAATCCAAAAAAATAAAAATAAAAACAGATGTGCGTAGAAGAATACAAGGAGCAGGCATTACTTGATCGTAACGACAATGTAAGAAGCCCACAAGACCATGTGGTAAGCACTAGGCAGTATCCGACTAGAAGGGTCCAGAAACAACGGCGGAGGGAGGCTAATTAAGAGACAATTTAGCGCGCGTACGTGGGCGAGCTCCAAATCAAGCGGCGAGCGAGCCGGATTCCAGAAGCTAGCTAGCGTCACCACGCACCGGCGCACCGTGACGCGGATCTCCCAAGCGGCCCGTCCTCTCCTGCCATTTGACCAGCAAAAGGCGACGCGATGGTGCTGGTGCTATTTTAAAGCTCCTTCTCACCTGATGGCCATTCCTTTTTCCTTCTCGTCGAAGGAGACAGCAGCCATCGCCGTCGACATGCCACTCTCCTGCCTGCCTAGCTCACAGGCTTTGTTTTTCACCCACAAATACTGTATCTTTTGTGCGGTCGACATGGGCTCCTGCCCTTTCACGCACTGCACAGCTGCCTCTACTAGGGTCAATTGTCCTAGTTGTACCACTAGTAGTAGATAAAAACAAATAAATATCGGAGCCGGACAAAGCAACCGAGGCTGGGCCGGGCCGGGCCGGGCCCACCGCGGAGCGGCGGAATAAAATCCTGTGTTATCTGATGCGAGCGCAGCACCAGCGCCAGCGCGTCGTGGATTGCCACTTCCTCCCTCGCCTTCTTTCTTGTTCTCGCCTTCTCGCAGCTGGGGGAGGAACAAGAGAGAGGGGAGGCGGTGGCATGGACGTGGAGATCCAGCGGCCGCGGGAGGTGGGCAGCTGCAGGGTGGTGAAGGTGGACAAGGAGGCCGCGTGGGAACTCTTCACCACCCAGGCCGCCAACGAAGGCCGCACCGTGCGTCCCCTCCTCCTCCTTCCCTCAGCTCCCCTCTTCTCCTGGCACAATTTCGTGTCGATTCTCTCTTCGATTCCCCGAGTTCCGCCCGGATGCGTTTTCATGCCGTGGTGGATCCTCGAAATCACACGTTTATTACCGGAAATCTCGCGGCATAATCAACCGCCTCTGCTTCTTTGAGCGCTTGTTAAGCAACTTTCCTTTTTCTGTAAAATGACACCCATGGCATGCTCAATCCTGCTCCTCTGTCGTTTGTATGTCTTCTACGAGTACAATGCAAAACAAAAAATCATGTTTAATTGCCTGATGATTACTCAAAGTGCTTTTCCTTCTTCTAAATTTACTTAAAAGGTTACATTAATAACATTATTGCTCCATGTTGCGCAGGTCGCTGCTCACTTTGGGGCGTCGTGGTGCGTCACGTCCTTGTCCATGAACTACAAGTTCGAGGAGCTCGCCCAGACCCACCCGGACATGCTCTTCCTCTTCGTCGACGTCGATGATGTCCCGGTAACCAATCATTCATTCCTCTAATTATTCTCGCCTAATGGATTTTCATTATTTATTTATATGCTTCAAAACATCACATCAATTTTCGACAAGATGTAGACTTGAACTTCCTTCAGAGAAACAGAGAGGGGCTAGCTACTAAATCACTCGAAGATCAAACCATACTGGCTTCTCAAGAAACAACAATTACTCCATTATTTAAGTTCTTAGTTTCTTTGTGAAGGTCTTTGTTAGATGCAATTTGTTCTGAAGATGACCTAGTTAAGCTGATGAGCTGCAACGATGTGTGATGTACGTACATGCAGGGTGTGTCTTCCAAGCTGGGGGTGAAGGCCATGCCCACCTTCTTCCTCATCAAGGGCAAGGAGGTGGTAAAGAAGATCGTCGGCGCCAACTCGGACGAGCTCCACAAGATGGTGGACTCCGACGACGACGATTCGCTCGGCTCCGCTGTCACCAATCTCCCTGACATAGTCATCGAAAAATAGCTGTTTTGCCGTCCCTGAACCATCCCCGAGTGCTGTCCGCTTGGTTCCGGTGTGTGTGTGACTCTGAATCTTAATCTGATCTGATGGGTGTCTGTCTCTTACTGCTGCTAGAGGTTAATTGTTGTCGATCAGTACATGCGTGTGTTCTTCTTTTTGGGTTGAAAAAATGATGGTTCAGTGTACTGGGTTTAGATCACTACTTTAACGCTTTTATATTTTTTTACGAAGGGAGTGCATGTGAGATTTGAGTTCTCTCTGGGGTGAAAACTAAAGGGGGAAAACGATGTGATCTCTGCATCAACCACAAAAGTGCAGGTACAAAGCCAGATGATTTGGCTATTACACTGAACTTTCCCAGATTATGTAAGTAGCTGCTACTGCTATCTTGTTAGGTGGGTAGGTAGTATCATATTATCGATCTCGGTGTTGGTACAAGTGCATCTGAATCAGTATTTTTTTTCTTTAGTGGTGCATCTGAATCAGTAGGCAGATTCCCACCGAACCTACCCACCTTGGAATGAACAAAACTGCAAGCCTGTTTGTTGGCCCAGTGCATATCATGTGACCAGATCTCCAGACCAGCCACATGTTGGATTCAGCTATGTGGTGCAGCCTGCAGATACTCTATAGTAGTAGTATCATCCAAAGTAAAAGGGACTTACAGAAAGCCAAAAGAGGGTACATTATTGGAGAGGACTTTTATCAGCTGTGGTACACACTACACAGTGACAGACATTGTCCTCAGCATGCATGCATAGCATCTGCCGTCTCATACTCCGACGGAATCACTCTAACCTACTGATTACAGATAGACCTCTACTTTGTTGGAACTCTGATAGCTTAGCGAGGAGGTAAAGCGCGTATCATGCCACTCTTTTCTCAACAGCACGCCACGAGCTGCTGTCGTGTGTGGCTTAAGTGTCAACGGCTCTTCATCCAGCACATGTATCAGTGCTTGATCTAAAATGTAAAATGTCACACACAAAACTCCTACAGTCCTGCATGGGCGTGCTGTTGTTCCGGGGTTTCATGACAGATAATACCCACGTTCCTTTTTCAAGGGATTGGCTGAAAGCTCGAAAGAGCATGGTGATGAGATAATCCACGAGGGCAACAAGTGGATTTTGTGCAATCATCTCGGCGCTACACGCTTCTGAAAGTTTATTTGACCCTCGGAGACAGTATATCGACCGATTGGTCACGGCAACGCCATAGACGCACAGAGGCCACTAAAGTCATTCTGCACAAGCACAATGTCTCAAACCAGAACAGACACTCCACACCACTAGGTACTCTACTCACAGATGCGGTCCATGGGAAGCTCTGGCCGGATCACGGCTCCCTGGTGCTGTTCTTGAGCCACTCCAAGTACTTGAGGTTGCCGCCGCTGATGGGCAGCGCAATGACTTCAGGAACACTGCATGAGAAAATCAGACATCAAATAATATCCGTTCGGCATGTCGATCCATACTTTGTGCTCACAAGTAGACAGATCTTGATAAACAGGACACAACTTACTCGTACTCATGGTTAGCTTTGACATGTTCGGTCAAGGCATTTAGAAGAGATTCTCTGGTCTTGATGATGAGCAGCTCTTCAGCATCGGTTTGCACCTGGGGAATGGACAGGTTGGGGAAAACTAAATATCTGAACTTTGTAATGGACTGGTGAAACATCCAATGTAATGGTGTTTCATGGTGAAAAGGATGAATGGACAACAAGCACTGCAAATTATCCTTGCTGAAAAACCATCAGTACAAATGTACCTTTCCCTCCCACCAGTAAACGGATTCAATTCCTAAAAAGGACAAAAATGCCAACTATGAGATAGGTAAAAGAGCAAACATAAGATGATATGATATGATATGATATGATGATGACTGGAAATAAGGTTGCTCAGTAAGCCAAGTACGACGTGGCTTACCTGTTGATGGCCACATGCATATCCCATCAGCTTAATACACATATTTTATCGTTAGTAAAGAGTACAATTTGCTAAAGGATTTTGCAGTCATTGCACCAATATGTTCTAAGAAATCAAGCAAGTCACCCATGCCAACTTGCCCATGCATCACCGTGTCCACAACTATATCAGTTCCAGACTTCCAGTGCATATGCACAGGCAGGGACAAGCTATGGTCTACAGTTAAAGGTATCTTAAAGATCTTGATGATGGTCAGACATTCAGTTAATTCAAGTATAATCTCAAACGTAATTATGCCAAACCTCGGTTGCCACAAATTGGAGTTGTGCTACTTTCAAATAAATATTTTCTGTCAGTGACCAATTAGAGTTGGCTATCAAGCATGACATGTTTATACTCCCATCTAATGTCCTATCTCTCTACCAAAATATAAGAGCATCTCTAGCAGAGCCGCTATATCCTCCCAGCCCGCAAAATAACCGCCGATACACGGTACCAGGCCGGAAAAACAGCCAGAACAGGTACCATATATCCGGCTGGCCCGCAAATATTTTTAGGGCGAGCTGTAAAAATCGCCCTGCGGCCGTCAAATCTTGCGTTTCCCCTCCTCCATTTGCCGCCCGCCCTATCCCACCCATGGTTTGGCAGGGGGGAAACTACCTGTCTTTCCGCGCCGCCCGCCCGCGTCGCCGTCATGGACTCGCTGCAGGCCCCAGCCCGTGTTTTCCAGCTGCCGGCAGCCCAATCGGGGCCTCCTCGTCCTCCCGTTGCCGACGCGGCCGTGGTGCCCGCCGCCGCGCATCTTCCTTCGTCCGCCGGCGGGAAACGGAAGCGGCAGGCACGTCGTCCATGGCGCTATGGCGGCTGCAACACAACCTTCCGCTGCCGCACCATCGGAGCCGCTTCGTCCCTCCCGCAGCCGCCTCCTTCATCCCATCCGGCAGCCGTGTAAAGATGCAAGCGAAGGGCCCCAAGAAGAAGAAGGCGGTGAGTGAGGCCGAGCCCCTCCTCCACCCCCTCCGTCCGTCAATGAGTCGGTCGATCCCGGTGGAGGTGATGGTTTTGCCTTCGGCAATGGTGGGTTTGGAGGTGGTCGTGGTGGAGGGGGTGTTAGGTTTGGAGGTGGTGATGGTGGTGCTAGTGGTGGAGGGTTTGCATTTGGCAATGGTGGTGGGGGTGTTGGGTTTAGAGGTAGAGGTGGTGGTCTTGGGTTTGGAGGTGGAGGTGGTGGTGATGCTTCGGACGGTGTTGATGAAGATGCTTCCGCCGGTGGTTCGGCCGGTGATAGTGTTGATGCTTCGGCCTGATGATGAAGATAGTGCTCATGCTATGGCCGGTGGGGGGGGGGGGGGATCTTCGCAACAATGATCATGCTTGATTTGATCATTCCCGGATGTGCTTCAATCATGTTTTATTTTGTTTGATTGCGTATTCATAGGGATAAACTTGCTACCTCTTGATATTGCGCATGATTTGGATGTGAATCATTGCTGCATGCTTACTTTCTATGAATTTCGTGCTCAATTTGATGTCTAAATCATGTCACTATGTCGAAAAAACATATGCGGTACCGCGAGGGCTCCGGCGTAAAACCCAGTTTTACAGTATCTGTTCCACGCCGGAGCCCTCACGGTACCGCATATGTTCTTGCGGGCCGCCCGTATACTCTTTTTATGGGCCGGAGATATAGCAGCTCTGCTAGAGATGCTCTAAGACGTGAAGAGGATTTGTAGCATCGGGGTGCTCCCCCCCCCCCCCCCCTATGAACATTAAGTTCAAAAAAATACCGAGAATTAAAAAGAACTAGGGTTTTGAGATTACAAACTTGGGTGTCCAATCTACTTTCGTGTGTTCGTGAAAATACCATGAAACGTATCCATGGCAAAAGGACAAAAAAATCTATTTATAAAAAAACTGTTTGGATGGATTTTAGTTCAGACGGTATTTCCTTCGCCACGGATACATTTCCTGGTATTTTTACACCGGAGTAGATTGGGCACCCAGTTTTGATATCCCCAAATTCCAGTTTTTTTTTGGGTACTTTTAACATTTAATATTCGTATAGGGGTTTGGAGCACCCATGAGCTCCTTTGTAACTCCCACGTTTTGTAGGCTAAACTAGCCTACAAAAACGTCTTGTATTTTGATATGGAGGGAGTACATCACTAATCCTACTTCTATAATTATTAAGATAGTTCCCTTCAGCCCTTCATTTCCTCACCATGATTTTCATTTGAGACCCCATAATGTCATCGATTGAATCCCTTTCATCAAGTTTAGTTCCAACAGTGGTGATCTCACGATGCTGGACCTGACAGGTCAAATGCTACGTACACAACTACATGACTGTATGTGTCGCATTTTGGAAAACTCTAATGTTTAATGTTCATCCCAGTCCACTGATGATATTCGATTCAAGGCAAGGCATAGAGAAGTAAATTTGCGAAAGTGTACGACATGGTACTTTAATGGAAACTGGAAGAGATGATGAGGTTCAAGTGAGAACTGAAAACTGATTTAGAAGATAGTCAGTGGACAGGAATCTACTACATTTGAGTGCAGCTGCAGAGAATAAATAAGAGAGAGAACACAGTTCCTACCAGGCACTATGTTCACACAAGCAGCAAGTTTCTCACTGATAATGCTGGCCGATAGCTTTTTGCCTGCAGCAAAGGAAAAATAATAATAAGATAACTGAAAATAAAAGACAGCCATTTCACATTTCTTAGTGCTGCTTAAGAAAGAGATCAAACTTGCCAAAACAATGCCATATAAGGACCATTGAACAACATAACAGTGACGAGATTTTAAAAAGAAATGTAACTCAAATGCACTACCAGATTTGAAAATAAGTTAAGTTAGTCAACTAATAGTACGGCATGTATATGTGATTAATTAATGGCAATGGTAGCATGTGACGATGGTAATAAAAATAGACCAACAAGATAGGTAAAGTACCTGCTTCATGATTTGGGACTGTAACATACACAACAATGGAAGGCACGATCGTGGAAGTAGACTCCATTCTAGCAGAACTTAATGCCCTGTAAAGTTCCAGAACAGATAACTGATTACCAACTATTCTACATTACAAAAAACAAAATAACGCATAGAAATCACAGTGTTGTAAATAGTAATGTCGTACTAGTTCAGAATATCAAATTCTTAGCATTAGTTCAGCACAGGAACACATCAGTTTTTATCTGAAAAGCAACGAGGGTAACCTCGATAATTTTGCAGAAACATGGATTCATCGGATTGGACCAAATTTAGTGGTTGGAAACAGATGGGCTTGACTGGTATACAAATTTAGTGGTTGGAAACATCATTTCACTGGAGTAACAGTGCAATCCACTGGTTCTCCTTGCTATCTTCTATCCCATATTCAAAACATTGTTTCATCAACCCAAGCAACACCGGTCACAGGTTTCAGACTTTTAGGTAACCACAATCCATGGATGATTGTAAACTGTAGCGCAATTGCTTGCCTGATTGGTTATTTCCTATCTCATGGACGGGGATGCAGCCACACGACCAGTCTACGAGCTGGCAATCAGAAAAGCTAAAGACGCTACGTGCTGGTCCATCACAGTCAACCAGCGCAGCCTTTTGGCGAAATCCTATGAATCTAAGGCAAGACTTGTTAATTAAGGCAGATGGAGGGGGGAGAGAGAGGAGTGTGGATTACCGGACGAATGGGAAACGGCGAGCGGAGAGGGCGCAGCCCGCTACGGCTCCTAGGCTGAGGAAGAGGAGAGCCCCCGCGAGCGGCGGTCGACGGGGCGGCGGCAGGGCGGAGGTGGAAGAGGCGGCGGCGGTGGGGGAGAATAGGGCTCGGAGTGGAGTTGGGAAGAGTGGCATCTTCTATTCGTGTCCCCACTTGGCTGGGCTGGCCTTGTTTTAGTGCATTCGGTCCAGTAAAATTATATACTCTTTTCGTCTCAAAATAAATAGAAATGACTCAATTATTTTTCTTTCAAATAAACTTCCTGGTCTATTTTTTTAATAATAACAGTGCAACGAATACTAGAAATAATAAAAATTATATCAAAATCCATACAAAGTTACTAAAGTTAGTAGTACATTATAAATGACGCTTTCTTTTGAATAAGGGCATCTTCAATGATGAACCCCAACTAACTATACATCGTGTCCATCCGTGGACCGGTGGGAACAAATCCGCACACACTGATATGGGAGCCGGCCATTCAACCATTGAACCATGGCCGCATACATTTCAAATCGGATTTCAATAAATCAAGCGAATTCATGCAGATCAGATGATTTTTCATATAAACCGGACTAAAACAGTATATTTTGGACATATTTCAAAAATTTACTGGACTAGGCTAAACATGGGCATCCACCAGGCCGGGTCGGGCTTTGTAAAGCCCGAACTGAAATTCCCAGGCCCGAGCCCGGCCCGACCTGGCCAAAAACACCAACTATCAGGCCCGAACCCGGCCGGAACAGACTAAAACGGTGAACTACGGGCCGGGCCGGACCGGGCCTCCGTGTAAAACACCCTATTTCCCAAGCCCAAGCCCGACCCGAACTGCAAGCCGGGCCTCGTTTCTGAGCCTGAACCCGGCCCGAACCTAAAGCCCGGCCCGGGTTTTTTGGGTCGGGCTGCCCATGCCCACGTTTTAGACTAGGTTATGTTATTCTAACTTAGTCTATCGCCGTTCGCGGCGGATCTTGTTTTCCACAACATTTCTTTCTCATGTCCGGCAACAAGCTTATTGGACTGCCGTGAGCCCCGGAACTAAATGCTTTAGTAGTCTGCCTCCGCAAAGACCGGGTCAACTATTGGTTTTTTTTCGGGTGGAGGGGGCGTCGTGGCTACGCCCCGCGAAGTGGGAAAGTCACCCGATGTGTAACCCGATGAAGCGGTGGTGGTGGCCTTCCTAGGACCTGAGCGCCGGCGGCCTCCCATGGTCTATTTTTCCTCGTTGTTGGTGATGACCGTAGACGTGTCGTCTTTGTATGCATGGCACTGGGTGTGGCCGATGAGGAATTGGTGACGTCGTCATCGGTGCCACAATCAAATTCCTCCGCCATCATGTCATCCTTCGCGAACATGGCTTCTTTTTCCGCATATCGGGCGCGTTGCCGCCATCGCTCACGAGGATTGGGTGGGCAGCGACATTGACTGACCTGGATGGGCGTGGACGTCCTGGCGATGGCAGTAGTGCTAGCTCTGGAGAGCTTGCTGGCTAGCTGACCTATATTCGGCTTGCTCACCGGGCTACCCATTCAGCTGCAATGTTGAAGAGTTGCTTCTTTCCCTTGTCCAGGCGAAGTTGTCATTTAATAACGGGATCATATCATTAGTAGAATGATGTGATGGGTAGACCCAACCATAAGTTTCGCATATGATCGTATCACTTGGTTTAACTGCTACGTCTTTCTTCATATCAAGTACATATTCCTTCGACCATGAGATCGTGTCAGTCCCTGACACCGGAAGAATATTGTGTGTGTGTGTGTGTGTCCCAAATGTCACTTCATAATTGAGTGATCATAAAGATTCTCTATAGGTATCTCAAAAAGTGTTTGCTGGGTTGCATGGGTCGAGACTGGAATTTGTCATTCCGTATGACGGAGAGATATCTCTCAGCCCTCTCGGTAACACGATATCCAAACTAGCTTGCAAGCATGTGACTAATGAGTTTAGTTATGGAGATATTGTATTACGAAACGAGTAAAGAGACTTGCCGATAATGAGATTGAACTAGGAATGCTGATACCGACGATCGAATCTCAGGCAATTAACATATCGCTGGACAAAGGGGATTGTATATGGGATTAATTGAATCCTCGACATAGTGGTTCAGACCGATAAAGATCTTCATTGAATATGTAGGAGTCAATATGGACATCCCAGTCTTGCTATTATTATTGATCGGAGAGGAGTCTCGATCTACATTATCTCGAACCCGTAGGGTCACACACTTAACGTCCGGTAATGCTAGGGTAGTATTGAGATATTAATAATGGAAAACCAAATATTGTTCGGAGTCTCGGATGAGATCTGGGACATCATTCCAGAGGTAAATATTTTTATACGGGAAGTCATATTCTGGTTTCCAGAAAATGTTTGGGTTTTTTTTCGGTATTGTACCGGAAAGGTTCTAGAAGGTTCCGGAGTGGGGCCCATCTGCATGGGGGGCCGACATGGACTTGGTTAGTGGGAAAAGGCCCCAGACCCCTGGTCCAGGCATATCAAGATCCCACCTAAAAGGAATAGGATCATATCCCGGAGTGCAAGATCAAGATTCGTAGGATTTTTTTTATTTTTTCATGCAACGTTCCCCAACAGTTCTTCCCCTCCATCTCTTTTGTGGTGGATTAAGTCTTGCTTTTTGAGGATTTTTTGTTATTGGATGGAATATTTTGGATTTGAGATCACTTGATACATGTATTGCCCGTGGATAATCGTGGTGACATTTGGATATCTAGATGACATTAGAGTTGATTGATGTGTATCATATGGTGTTGTCGTAATACAATCTCTAGAACTATTCGTGACACTTTGGGGTGGTTCATAGATTGATTGTAAACACAACTTGAGGTGGTTTACCACAATTTCATCTTACTCTCTCCGATAGGAATAGAGACTTTGGAGTGATTCTTTGCTGCACTTTAAGGGATTATCATGTGATTAATTATGTTAATGATGTTGCGATATTACACTAGTGAAAGTATGAGCCATATGCCTTGTTTTTAAGCATTGATTTAGTACTTTGCTTGTTGTTTGCTACTTGCTACCTTGTTCTTTTTATTTATACAGATTATGAAAAGCTATTTCTATCATCAATCTTACACATCTATCATAACCTCTTCACCAAACTGGTGCTCCTATACAACTGACAATTATGTTAGGTGTATTGGAGACACAAAAAACTCTTTGTATTTTGATTGCAGGGTTATTTGAGAAAGACCATGTTCATCTTGTCGCTGTCCTATAAAACTCTGCGCTTGAAAGGCCAATAGAATCTACATGAATAAGATGTGTAATATATATCAGTAACGCCTCCATCGAAACTTCGTCGGCCCCGTCTGTCCGTCGGTCTGCCAACCGACAGCAATGGCCATCATCTCCCTCTTCTGTTCGAATAAGAGTCTGTCCGAGAGCTCTAAAGTGCGAGGAGTCCATGGCGGGCGTGGTGCAGTGAGGAGAAAGGAACAAAAGGAGGATGAATACGGATGTGGCCGGGGATGGAGTTTATATCGCAGACGGATGACAATGGGTAGTGGCGGTGTGGTTAATGGTGGCCGGCAGACAGACGGACGAGTGGCATCGGAGTAGGTTCCTCGGCAACTGCATATCATTAATGTAGGGCGACGGATTAACAGGGTTTCACTTGAACACGGAGCAGTCGCCTGCACCGGGAAACAGCACTGACGGCGCTCTCTCGGTTGGTGCGCCGCTTCAATATCGTTACCAGTGTAAGGTCACGTTTGCTCTAGCTGGTAATGGATGTGACATTGACGCTTTGGAGCGACCCTGTCCGTTTTAAATAAAAAGTGCGTGCGGATGAAGAAAGTGGTTAACGGTGGGTCAAGGCAATCAAGCGGACGTCTTAGCGGTCCGGACGGCCTCGGTTTACGAAGCAAGTCGGGCCGTTAGGCACTTAGGCGGACGGATGTAGTACCATGTTGGATGATAAAGCATATTCAAACTGCGCAATCGGTACATATGCGTGCGTTCGAGGTTCTCCCTTGCGGATGCCCACGAAGAAGGGCGTCGCGAGTCGATTGAACGGCGTTGATGACAGGAACTATATGTAATATTGAACTCACGTGAATGGGTCGGAGGGAGTAGTTGATGCGTGTTGAACTCATTCCAAGTTGGATATTCTCTTCACTTGCTTAGTTGCTCCATGCCACCATGCGAGGGCAGAAAGGAAGTAAGCGCCGCGCCCGTTATATATTTTTTCGCGGTGCAGCACTAGCTTAATTAAGAAGATGAGTCAACGGACTCACGTAATTACGTATGCTCCTCGTGATTCAGCGTGCTTCTCCGTCCCTAGCTAAACTAATGATCTCGTGAATCATTTTCTCCTTAAGAAAAAGCAGGGTGAATTATCGGTTTATCCACCTGCCTGTGTACAAATAACGACGCCACCCTCGCGCCGCTAGCTCATCTCATCTCCACCGCACCTTGGCGGAGAGGGAGTGCCTACCACTGCGTCGCTGCAATCCTCCGTCGTCCGCAGTTCGGTGGAATTTAGGAGCTTGTGTCGCTCCTGCTCTGCGACGAATCGGGGTCTTTAGGAGCTTGTGTCTCTCCTGCTCTCTGTGACGAATCGGGTCCGTGAGAGCTTGACTTAATAGGAATGATAGACTAATTATATTAATAAGGAATTTCTTTTTTTCATAGCCCATTCAAAAAAAACTTCAAAGTTAAGAGTGTGAAGTTGCTTCCGGGTGCATATGAATGAGGACAAAGTGTACAGAAAAGACTAGTGTTGATTTGTGGGGTAGTCTACATTTTTTTTTCAAAACTATGTTGTATCTTATAGCAAATTTGAAAACTAGAGGGCCGAACGCAAAAATTTCAGAAATATGACCCTGTCGACCTGCGGTGGGCCGAAGAGTGGCTCGTCGGCCTGCGGTGGACCGAAGAAAGGCCCGTCAGCTTGCGGTGGGCCGAAGAGAGGCCCGTCGGCCTGCAGTAAGCCGAAGAGGAGCCCGTCGGCCTCCAGGCGACCGAAGAGCACTCTTCGGCTTCTCGTTGGCCGAAAAGTGTCAGGGACATAAAACGTAATTAAGATGGACTCAAATGAAAAGGTTATCAACATGAAAAATCTTTGTCTCGTCGAAACGGTTGATTTTTACGTAAAAATCGTCTTAATCCGAGGTCGTATGTAACCTGTACACCCAAAATAAGGTCAGGGCAGAAGCTGTAGAGTTACTTCGGACAGACCGAATGGATGTCAGAAAAATTGTCAGGGGACACCCGGTGCACTCGGTAAGACTGTGTGGAATATAGAAGAGTATACAAGTTTGGTCACGTTCACTCGGTAAGACTGAACCAAACCACTCGGAGGCTCCGAATGGATCCGAAAAATTGCCAAAGATTTCCGTCTGAGTTAAAGTTAGGATTTTTGATTCGAAAAATTGTTCGTCTGCACTGGGAAGACTGCTTGCGTACCGCGCTTCCGGCCGGGTCTCCTTCGACGTGAGCTACGATGCATCACCCTCGGCGTCGAGGGTACACGGTGACGTTTTTGTGTGCATCAGCCCTGACGTCAAGGGTATACGGTGACACTAGTTCTAATCCTACTCCTAGTAGGACTCTACATGTAAACCTATCCTTTCCACTTATATAAGGAGGGATAGAGCACCCCTAGAGGGACAAGTTTTTAGACATCTCAATAGACAAGCTACAAGTTTTAGAGATTAGATAACACCCTTGTAACTGAGAGATCTTCCTCATCATCAATACTAGGCAAGCAGGACGTAGGTTTTTACCTCCATCGGAGGGGCTGAACCTGGGTAAAACTCGCGTCTCTCGATTCCGACCAACCCCTCTCAAGCCGCCACATAACTGCGACCGCCCCAAACCTAAGTCCGTTCACCCGGACATCTGCCGTGACAAATCCACGATAGTATGGATGGATGGTGTAGTCCACAAATTAGTCAACATGTATTGCGTTAGGCGTGAAAGGTGTAGTCCACATGGCAACGTGATTGAGAGTCTGAAGCATACGTTGTGGATCGTCAAGTCAAGAATCTTCACCAAGTCCAGATCAGAAGCGCTCTGGAAGGCAATGGATATCAAATTAGTAAATATGCATATAAGGACATCTCTAGCTGGACACTCAGAATTTAGCCCGACAACAATCTCCTCAAACCTTAACTCCTCGATTTTGACGAGTTAAGAAAAGTTGGTTCTTAGCCGAACTCCTAAAAACTTATTAACTCCTTAAAAATTTATTGCACATAATTTCATTTCAAAGCGGCATCCCGGGTAGGCGTCGGAGCTGACCGGAATGGTCGGCAACCGAGCGACGGGACGTCGGGCGAGCGGCGGAAACTTTCAGTGTTGCGGGTTGGCGCACAGTTGCCCATTTTACATATCCTGTAGGTGGAGGTGTAAATTGATAGCATAGATAGATAAAGTATCTGATGGAAATCCGCCCAAGAGAAAAGTATGGGATCTGCAGGCTGCAATAGTGTTATCGTGATATTTATTCGAGCTTCGTGAGTAGTAGGGGAGGCGGCTGCTGAAGGATGGGAGAGCAAGCAATCTATCTAATACAATGAGTCACTATCACCCGTTCTTTCCTTAATCCTTGCAGGTCAAGTCGTGCCTCTAACGACATCTCCAAGGCGGACCCGTAAACCTCTAGAAACAGTCAGGATCACGAGATCCGGACCATGAAAGCCATCCAACGCGGTCTTGTATCGGTCCGCAAAGTGATCCGAACACAATTTACTTCGCAAACCGAAGACAAACGTGGAGGAGGTTTGCGTGAGTCCGGACCGCTACTTTGCCCGATTTTTCCCTCCCTGGCTCACCAAAAAAACGCCCCTCTCCCGTGCATGCTTCTCATTCAATGCCAGCTACCCGCATTCATGTCGTTATAGAGTGGCTGCTCCCCATTGAAGAGCAGATGCGATCTCTCACTCGCGTCGGCAGTGAAGTGGCTTGCCAGCCGGGCGCAGACTCCTCCGAGGATGAGTAGAGCATGGGAGGCGGCATAGCCTTGTGTCCAATGTGGGTCGTGTTGGGAGACGTAGTAGTAAATCAAAATTTTCCTACGTGTCATCAAGATCTATCTATGGAGAAACCAGCAACGAGTGAGGAGAGATTGCATCTTCATACCTTTGAAGATCGCTAAGCGGAAGCGTTACATGAACGCGGTTGATGGAGTCGTACTCGCGATTCAGATCGCGGTGGATTCCGATCTAAGCGCCGAACAACGGCGCCTCCGGGTTCAACACACGTGCATCCCGGTGACGTCTCCTACGCCTTGATCCAGCAAGGAGGAAGGAGAGGTTAGGGAAGGGCTCCAATAGCAGCACGACGACGTGGTGGTGGTGGAGTAGCAAGGTATTCCGGCAGGGCTTCGCCTAAGCGCTGCGGAGGAGGAAGAAGAGAGGTAGGGCTTTGCCGTGAGAGAGAGAGAGAGTTCAGAACTATTCTCAAAAGGCCAAAACCTCAAGTATATATAGGAGGAGGGAGAGGGAGGGCTGCCTTGGCCCCTCCTCCAAAGAGGAGGGCTTTGGCCGAAGTGGGGATAGAGTCCACCTCCCACAAGGGAGGTGGATCTTCTCTTTTAAAACCCTTTGCCCTTTATCTCCAGATCTCCAGCCGCATGGGCCTTTCTAGAAGGTCTTGGCCAGCCCAATAAGGGCTGGCACACCTCCTCTAAGGGCCCACAAGTCCTATGGTCGTCACACCCCTCCCGGGGGTCCTCCGGCACCCTCCCGGCACTCCCGGTACAATATCGATGAGCCCAAAAACTTTCCGGTGACCAAAACCGGACTTCCTATATATCAATCTTTACCTCCGGACCATTCCGGAGCTCTTCGTGACGTCCGGGATCTCATCCGGGACTCTGAACAACTTTCGGTAATCACGTATACCATTTCCCTATAACCCTAGCGTCATCGAACCTTAAGTGTGTAGACCCTGCGGGTTCGGGAGACATGTAGACATGACCGAGACACCTCTCCGGTCAATAACCAACAGCGGGATCTGGATACCCATGTTGGCTTCCACATGCTCCACGATGATCTCATCAGATGAACCACGATGTCGGGGATTCAATCAATCCCGTATACAATTCCCTTTGTCTATCGGTATGATACTTGCCCGAGATTTGATCGTCAGTATCTCTATACCTTGTTCAATCTCGTTACCGGCAAGTCTCTTTACTCGTTCCATAATACATCATCCTGTGGCTAACTCCTTAGTCACATTGAGCTCATTATGATGATGTCTTACCGAATGGGCCCAGAGATACCTCTCCGTCACACGGAGTGACAAATCCCAGTCTCGATTCATGCCAACCCAACAGACACTTTCGGAGATACCCGTAGTGCACCTTTATAGCCACCCAGTTACGTTGTGACGTTTGGCACACCCAAAGCATTCCTACGGTATCCGGGAGTTGCACAATCTCATGATCTAAGGAAACGATACTTGACATTGAAAAGCTTTAGCAAACGAACTACACGATCTAGTGCTATGCTTAGGATTGGGTCTTGTCCATCACATCATTCTCCTAATGATGTGATCCCGTTATCAACGACATCCAATTTCCATGGTCATGAAACCGTGACCATCTATTGATCAACGAGCTAGTCAACTAGAGGCTCACTTGGGACATGTTGTGGTATATGTATTCATACATGTATTACGGTTTTCGGTTAACACAATTATAGCATGAACAATAGACAATTATTATGAACAAGGAAATACAATAATAACCATTTTATTATTGCCTCTAGGGCATATTTCCAACAGTCTCCCACTTGCACTAGAGTCAATAATCTAGTTACATTGTGATGAATTGTACTGCCATAGCATTCTGGTGTTGATCATGTTTTGCTCGTGAGAGAGGTTTAGTCAACGGATCTGTGACATTCAGATCCGTATGCACTTTACAAATATCTATATCTACCTCCTGAATGTACTCATGGATGGAGTTGAAGCCGCGCTTGATGTGTCTTGTCTTCTTGTGAAACCTAGGCTCCTTCGCAAGGGCAATAGCTCCAGTGTTGTCACAGAATAGAGTCATCGGGCCCGACGCACTTGGAATTACTCCTAGGTCAGTGATGAACTCCTTCATCCAGACTCCTTCCTTTGCTTCTTCCGAAGCAGCTATGTATTCCGCTTCACATGTAGATGCCGCCACGACGCTTTGCTTGCTGCTGCACCAGTTGACTGACCCTCCGTTCAAAATATACATGTATCTGGTTTGCGACTTGGAGTCGTCCGGATCTGTGTCGAAGCTAGCATCGACGTAACCCTTTACGACGAGCTCTTCGGCACCTCCATATACGAGAAACATGTCCTTTGTCCTTTTCAGGTACTTCAGGATGTTCTTGACCGCTGTCCAGTGTTCCGCTCCGGGATCACTTTGGTACCTTCCTACCAAACTTATGGCAAGGTTCACATCAGGTCTGATACACAGCATGGCATACATAATAGAGCCTATGGCTGAAGCATAGGGGATGACACTCATCTCTTCTCTATCCTTTGCCGTGGTCGGGCATTGAGTCGTACTCAATCTCACACCTTGTAACACAGGCAAGAACCCCTTCTTGGACTAATCCGAACTTCTTCAATATCTTTTCAAGGTATGTGCTTTGTGAAAGACCTATGAGGCGTCTCGATCTATCTCTATAGATCTTAATACCTAATATGTAAGCAACTTCTCCAAGGCCCTTCATTGAAAAACACTTATTCAAGTAGGCCTTTACACTTTCCAAGAGTTCTATATCATTTCCCATTATCAGTATGTCATCCACATATAATACGAGAAATGCTACAGAGCTCCCACTCACTTTCTTGTAAATACAGGGTTCTCCATAAACCTGTACAAACCCAAACGCTTTAATCACCTCATTAAAGCGAATGTTCCAACTCCGAGATGCTTGCACCAGCCCATAGATGGAGCGTTGGAGCTTGCATACTTTGTTAGCATCCTTAGGATTGACAAAACCTTCCGGCTGCATCATATACAGTTCTTCCTTGAGGAAGCCATTAAGGAATGTCGTTTTGATGTCCATTTGCCAGATCTCATAATCATAAAATGCGGCAATTGCTAACATGATTCGGACAGACTTCAGCATCGCTACGGGTGAGAAAGTCTCATCGTAGTCAACTCCTTGAACTTGTCGATAACCCTTAGCGACAAGCCGAGCCTTATAGACGGTCACATTACCATCCGCATCAGTCTTCTTCTTAAAGATCCATTTATTTTCAATGGCTCGCTTATCATCAGGCAAGTCCACCAAAGTCCATACTTTGTTCTCATACATGGGTCCTATCTCGGATTTCATGGCTTCAAGCCATTTGTTGGAATCCGGGCCCACCATCGCTTCTTCATAGTTCGAAGGTTCACCGTTCTCTAACAACATGATCTCTAGGACAGGGTTGCCGTACCACTCTGGTGCGGAACGTGTCCTAGTGGACCTTCGACGTTCAATAGTAACTTGATCTGAAGTTTCATGATCATCATCATTAACTTCCTCTCCAGCCGGTGTAGGCTCCACAAAAACAACTTCCTGTGCCGCGCTACTCTCCGGTTCGAGTGGAGGTACAATTACCTCATCATGTTCTATTTTCCTCCCACTTACTTCTTTCGAGAGAAACTCTTTCTCAAGAAAGGATCCATTCTTGGCAACAAAGACTTTGCCCTCGGATCGTAGGTAGAAGGTATACCCAACAGTCTCTTTGGGATATCCTATGAAGACGCACTTTTCTGCTTTGGGTTCGAGGTTCTCAGGTTGAAGTTTCTTCACATAAGCATCGCATCCCCAAACTTTTAGAAACGATAGCTTAGGTTTCTTTCCAAACCATAATTCATACGGTGTCGTCTCAACGGATTTTGACGGTGCCCTATTTAAAGTGAATGTGGTAGTCTCTAATGCATATCCCCAAAATGATAGAGGTAAGTCGGTAAGAGACATCATAGATCATACCATATCTAATAGAGTGCGATTACGACGTTCAGACACACCATTTCGCTGAGGTGTGCCAGGCGGCGTGAGTTGTGAAACAATTCCATATTTCCTTAGGTGCATGCCAAACTCATGACTTAAATATTCTCCGCCATGATCAGATCGTAGGCACTTTATTTTCCTGTCACGTTGATTCTCTACCTCACTCTGAAATTCCTTGAACCTTTCAAAAGTTTCAGACTTATGTTTCATTAAGTAGACATACCCATATCTACTCAAGTCATCAGTGAGGGTGAGAACATAACGGTAGTCAGCATGAGCCTCGACACTCATTGGACCGCATACATCAATATGTATTATTTCCAACAAGTCAGTTGCTCGCTCCATTGTTCCAGAGAACGGAGTCTTAGTCATCTTGCCCATGAGGCATGGTTCGCACGTGTCAAATGATTCGAAATCAAGAGATTCCAAAAGTCCATCAGTATGGAGCTTCTTCATACGTTTGACACCAATATGACCAAGGCGGCAGTGCCACATGTAAGTGGGACTATCGTTATCAACCTTACACTTTTTGGTACTCACACTATGGACATGTGTAACATCACTTTCGAGATTCATCAAAAATAAACCATTGACTAGCGGGGCATGACCATAAAACATTTCTCTGATATAAATAGAACAACCATTATTCTTAGATTTAAATGAGTAGCCATCTCGCATCAAGCGAGATCTAGATACAATGTTCATGCTCAAAGCTAGTACTAAATAACAATTTTTAAGGTTTAACACTAATCCCTAAGGTAGATGTAGTTGTAGCGTGTCGACGGCGATCACATCGACCTTGGAACCATTCCTGATGCGCATCGTCACCTCGTCCTTTGCCAGTCTCCGCTTATTCCGCAGCTCCTGCTTGGAGTTACAAATGTGAGCAACTGCACCGGTATCAAATACCCAGGAGCTACTACGAGCGCTGGTTAGGTACACATCAATAACAAGTATATCACATATACCTTTAATGTTGCCGTCCTTCTTATCCGCTAAGTACTTGGGGCATTTTCGCTTCCAGTGACTAGTACCCTTGCAGTAAAAGCACTCAGTCTCAGGCTTGGGTCCATGCTTGTTCTTCTTCTTCCCGGCAACCTGCTTACTAGGCACGGCAACAGCTTTGCCGTCCTTCTTGAAGTTCTTCTCACCCTTGCCTTTCTTGAAACTAGTGGTCTTATTCACCATCAACACTTGATGCTCCTTTTTGATCTCGACCTCCGTTGATTTCAACATCGAGTACAACTCAGGAATGGACTTCTCCATCCCTTGCATGTTGTAGTTCATCACAAAACTCTTGTAGCTAGGTGGAAGCGACTGGAGGATTCTGTCAATGACCAAGTCATCCGGGAGATTAACTCCTAGCTGAGTCAAGCGGTTGTGTAGCCCAGACATCTTGAGGATGTGCTCACTGACAAAACTATTCTCCTCCATCTTACAGCTGAAGAACTTGTCGGAGACGTCATATCTCTCGACCCGGGCATGAGCTTGGAAAACCAGTTTCAGCTCTTGGAACATCTCATATGCTCCGTGTTGCTCAAAACGCTTTTGGAGCCCCGGTTCTAAACTGTAAAGCATGCCGCACTGAACAATGGAGTAATCATCGCAGCGAGAATGCCAAGCGTTCGCAACGTCTTGCTCTGCTGGGAGAAGGGGTGGGTCACCTAGTGGTGCATCATGGACATACAATTTCTTGGAAGCTATGAGGATGATCCTCAAGCCACGGACCCAGTCCGCATAGTTGCTTCCATCATTTTTCAGCTTGGTTTTCTCTAGGAACGCATTGAAATTGAGGGTGACATTCGCGTTGGCCATTGGATCTACAATATAGATTGTAAAGATAATTTTAGACTAAGTTCATGATAATTAAGTTCACATAATCAAATTATTTAATGAACTCCCACTTAGATAGACATCTCTCTAGTCATCCAAGTGACACATGATCCATGTCAACTAGCCCGTGTTCGATCATCACGTGAGATGGACTAGTCATCCATGGTGAACATCTCCATGTTGATCATATCTTCCATACGACTCATGTTCGACCTTTCGGTCTTCCGTGTTCCGAGACCATGTCTGTACATGCTAGGCTCGTCAAGTCAACCTAAGTGTTTCGCGTGTGTAAATCTGGCTTACACCCGTTGTATGCGAACGTTAGAACCTATCACACCCGATCATCACGTGATGCTTCGAAACAACGATCCTTAGCTACGGTGCACAGTTAGGGTGAACACTTTTCTTGAAATTTTAGTGAGAGATCATCTTATTTACTACCGTCGTTCTAGGCAAATAAGATGTAAACATGATAAACATCACATGCAATCAATATAGTGACATGATATGGCCATTATCATCTTGCTCCTTTGATCTCCATCTTCGGGGCACCATGATCATCACTGTCACCGGCACGACACCATGATCTCCATCATCATGATCTCCATCACTATGTCTTCATGAAGTTGTCTCGCCAACTATTACTTCTACTACTATGGCTAACGTTTAGCAATAAAGTAAAGTAATTACATCGCGTTTGATTGACACGCAGGTCATACAATAAAATAAGACAACTCCTATGGCTCCTGCCGGTTGTCATACTCATCGACATGCAAGTCGTGAATCCTATTACAAGAACATGATCAATATCATACATCACAATGCATCACATCACATCCTTTGGCCATATCATATCACAAGGCATATGCTGCAAAAACAAGTTAGACGTCCTCTAATTTGTAGTTGCAAGTTTTTACGTGGCTACTATAGGTTACTAGCAAGAACGTTTCTTACCTACGCCAAAACCACAACGTGATATGCCAATTGATATTTACCCTTCATAAGGACCCTTTTCATCGAATCCAATCCGACTAAGGTGGGAGAGACAGACACCCGCTAGCCACCTTATGCAACAAGTGCATGTCAGGCGGTGGAACCAGTCTCACGTAAGCGTACGTGTAAAGTCGGTCCGGGCCGCTTCATCCCACAATACCGCCGAATCAAGATAAGACTAGTAGTGGTAAGAAAATTAACAAAATCGACGCCCACAAGTGCTTTGTGTTCTACTCGTGCATACATTCTACGCATAGACCTAGCTCTGATACCACTGTTGGGAGACGTAGTTGTAAATCAAAATTTTCCTACGTGTCACCAAGATCTATCTATCGAGAAACCAACAACGAGTGGGGAGAGATTGCATCTTCATACCTTTGAAGATCGCTAAGCGGAAGCATTACAAGAACGCGGTTGATGGAGTCGTACTCGCAGCGATTCAGATCGCGGTGGATTCCGATCTAAACGCCGAACAACGGCGCCTCCGCGTTCAACACATGTGCAGCCCGGTGACGTCTCCTACGCCTTGATCCAGGAAGGAGGAATGAGAGGTTAGGGAAGGGCTCCAATAGCAGCACGACGTCATGGTGGTGGTGGAGTAGCAAGGTATTCCGGCAGGGCTTCGCCTAAGCGCTGCGGAGGAGGAAGAAGAGAGGCAGGGCTTTGCCATGAGAGAGAGAGAGAGAGTTCAGAACTATTCTCAAAAGGCCAAAACCTCAAGTATATATAGGAGGAGGGAGAGGGAGGGCTGCCTTGGACTCTCCTCCAAAGAGGAGGGCTCCGGCCGAAGTGGGGATAGAGTCCACCTCCGACAAGGGGGGTGGATCTCCTCCTTTAAAACCCTTTGCCCTTTATCTCCAGATCTCCAGCCGCATGGGCCTTTCTAGAAGGTCTTGGCCAGCCCAATAAGGGATGACACACCTCCTCTAAGGGCCCACAAAGTACTATGGTCGTCACACCCATCCCGAGGGTCCTCCGGCACCCTCCCGGCACTCCCGGTACAATACCGATGAGCCCGAAAACTTTCCGATGACCAAAACTATACTTCCTATATATCAATCTTTACCTCCGGATCATTCCGGAGCTCCTCGTGACATCCGAGATCTCATCCGGGACTCCGAACAACTTTCGTTAATCACGTATACCATTTCCCTATAACCCTAGCGTCATCGAACCTTAAGTGTGTAGACCCTACGGGTTCGGGAGACATGTAGACATGACCGAGACACCTCTCCGGTCAATAACCAACAGCGGGATCTGGATACCCATGTTGGCTCCCACATGCTCCACGATGATCTCATCAGATGAACCACGATGTCGGGGATTCAATCAATCCCGTATACAATTCCCTTTGTCTATCGGTATGATACTTGCCCGAGCTTCGATCGTCAGTATCTCTATACCTTGTTCAATCTCGTTACCGGCAAGTCTCTTTACTCGTTCCGTAATACATCATCCCGTGGCTAACTCCTTAGTCACATTGAGCTCATTATGATGATGTCTTACCGAGTGGGCCCAGAGATACCTCTCCGTCACACGGAGTGACAAATCCCAGTCTCGATTTGTGCCAACCCAACAGACACTTTCGGAGATACCCGTAGTGCACCTTTATAGCCACCCAGTTACGTTGTGACGTTTGGCACACACAAAGCATTCCTACGGTATCCGGGAGTTGCACAATCTCATGGTCTAAGGAAACGATACTTGACATTGAAAAGCTTTAGCAAACGAACTACACGATCTAGTGCTATGCTTAGGATTGGGTCTTGTCCAGCACATCATTCTCCTAATGATGTGATCCCGTTATCAATGACATACAATGTCCATGGTCATGAAACCGTGACCATCTATTGATCAATGAGCTAGTCAACTAGAGGCTCACTAGGGACATGTTGTGGTCTATGTATTCACACATGTATTACGGTTTCTGGTTAACACAATTATAGCATGAACAATAGACAATTATCATGAATAAGGAAATACAATAATAACCATTTTATTATTGCCTCTAGGGCATATTTCCAACAGGTCAGTCCGTCTCCCGTGTTCTACTATTCCTCGTTAGAGACTGTGCCTTCACTTCACCGGTCTTATCGTCGGTGCTCATGGAGATGGCGGATGGAGGACGACATGGTCTTGGAGGCCGGGTGTCGCCTGCGTAGGATAGGTTTAGGGGCGGGTCTTTTTTGTTCTTGTTGTTCGAAATGTAATGAAATTCCTCATGTTTGTATGAAATCCGTAGTGTTTGCATGAAATTCGGCCGTGTTTGCATGAATTTTGTCCGGCTGGTTCGAGTTGTTGTCAAATGTCTGCGGTGAAAGGACGTGGATGTCGCCTAGGGAAGGTGAATAGGCGCTTTAAAAGAATTATGGTTTAGGCTTGAACAAATGCGGAATAAAACTATTGTTTAATTAGTCAAGCAAAAAACCTAAAACAACTAGGCTCACCTATGTGCACCAACAAATTATGCTAAGCAAGATAGACAACTAAGTGATAGCAAGATATATAACAAGAAACAATATGGCTATCACAAATTAAAGTGCATAAGTAAAAGGGCTCGGGTAAGATATAACCGAGGCACATGGAGACGATGATGTATCCTGAAGTTCACACCCTTGCGTATGCTAATCTCCGTTCGGAGCGGTGTGGAGGCACAATGCTCCCCAAGAAGCCACTAGGGCCACCGTAATCTCCTCATCCCTCGCACAATGCCTTTGAGGGTGGTCACCGAACCCGTACAAACAAGGTTGGGGCAATCTCCACAACTTGATTGGAGGCTCCCAATGACACCACGAAGCTTCACCACAATGGATTGTGGCTCCGAGGTGACCTCAAATGCTCGGGGAAATATCCACAACCTAATTGGAGACCCCGAAGCTTGCTCGAAGCTTTGCACCACAATGATTGAGCTACGAGGCACCACCAACCATCTAGGGTGCCAAAGCACCCAAGAGGAACAAGCTCTAGGGTGCTGAAACACCCAAGACTAATAGCTTCTCAACTTCTCACTTCCACGTATCACCGTGGAGAACTCAAAACTATGCACGAAATGCAATGACAAGGGCACACAGAGTGCCCAAGTCCTTCTCTCCCAAATCCCACCAAAGCAACTAATGATAGGGAGGGAAATGAGAGGAAGAACGAAGAAGAACACAAAGAACTCCAAGATCTAGATCCAAGGGGTTCCCCTCACTTAGAGGAGAAAGTGATTGGTGGAAATGTGGATCTAGATCTCTTCTATCTTTTCCCTCAAGAACTAGAAAGAATCATTGGAGGGATTGAGAGTTAGCAAGCTCTAAGAAGGTCAACAATGGGGGAAGAACACGAGCTCAAGAGATGAGGGTCCATTGGAGAAGAAGACCCCCTTTTATAGGTGGGGAAAAATCCAACCGTTATCCTCATAGCCCGCACAGAGCGGTACTACCGCTCCAAGGAGTGGTACTACCGCTAAGGCGGTAGTACCCCTTTGAAAAAAAACACCGAGGAGGAAAAAGGCCAGTAGAATCGCCGGAGCGGTACTACCGCTCGTCCTCACGGTACTACCGCTATGGATAGCGGTACTACCGCTACGGGTAGTGGTACTACTGCTTGTGAGCGATACTAAAAAATTACATCCGTGCCTACCATGGCTGTAAATAACACAAGATTTTGGTCCGGAGCGGTAGTACCGCTCTTGGAGCCGCAGTAGTACCGCTCCAGAGTGGTAGTAAAAAATTACATCTGCTCTAGCCGTGGTAGTACCGCTGCAGCCTTTTAAGAACACCAAAACTGCCACAACTTTTGCAAACGGACTCGGAATTCAATGAAACGAAGTTTGTTGGAAAGATAACGACATGTGCTAACACAATATTGATTGAAATATCAATAATAAGCAAATTATAAAAGGCCCACAAGAAAATGGTGAGAACCCTTCCTCGAATAACACCGGTAAAACTTCCAACACCGAAAACGCAATAGACGAAGCATATGAAATCTGTTTTCGATGTACTAGAGCTTGTCACGAAGATAACCACAAGCTCAAGAACCCACATAGAGAAAATTCAACCAAGAACCAAGAAATATGATGATGCCAAGAATGCAATGGTTTGAGCTATCAATGAACGATACGATCAAGCTACTCACTTGAGATCCCCCTTAATAGTACGACAATCGATCCTATAACCCGGTCTCTCAACTACCGCCATGAGACCGGTAAAATAGAAAACCCTATCAAGGTCAAACCTTAGCCTTGGCATAGTCCACTTGAGCTAGATGATGACGATCTTTACTTCCTCAAGATGGACCACATTTCTTGATTGCGTTGGCTTGATCAAGACTAGATGATTGCTCCCCCATACTCCACTCTGGGTGAGCCATTCTTCAGCACATCTTCACAACTCCATTGTCGCCACAATGAACAGCGAGCCTCAAGCTGTTGGAAATATGCCCTAGAGGCAATAATAAAATGGTTATTATTGTATTTCCTTGTTCATGATAATTGTCTATTGTTCATGCTATAATTGTGTTAACCGGAAACCATAATACATGTGTGAATACATAGACCACAACATGTCCCTAGTGAGCCTCTAGTTGACTAGCTCGTTGATCAATAGATGGTCACGGTTTCATGGCCATGGACATTGGATGTCGTTGATAACGGGATCACATCATTAGGAGAATGATGTGATGGACAAGACCCAATCCTAAGCATAGCACAAGATCGTGTAGTTCGTTTGCTAAGCTTTTTAATGTCAAGTATCATTTCCTTAGACCATGAGATTGTGCAACTCCCGGATACCGTAGGAATGCTTTGGGTGTGCCAAACGTCACAACGTAACTGGGTGGCTATAAAGGTGCACTACGGGTATCTCCGAAAGTATCTGTTGGGTTGGCACGAATCGAGACTGGGATTTGTCACTCCGTGTGACGGAGAGGTATCTCTGGGCCCACTCGGTAAGACATCATCATAATGAGCTCAATGTGACTAAGGAGTTAGCCACGGGATGATGTATTACGGAACGAGTAAAGAGACTTGCCAGTAACGAGATTGAACAAGGTATAGGGATACCGACGATCGAATCTCGGGCAAGTACCATACCGATAGACAAAGGGAATTGAATACGGGATTGATTGAATCCCCGACATCGTGGTTCATCCGATGAGATCATCGTGGAGTACGTGGGAGCCAACATGGGTATCCAGATCCTGCTGTTGGTTATTGGCCGGAGAAGTGTCTCGGTCATGTCTACGTGTCTCCCGAACCCGTAGGGTCTACACACTTAAGGTTCGATGACGCTAGGGTTATAGGGAAAAGGTATACGTGATTACCGAAGGTTGTTCGGAGTCCCGGATGAGATCCCGGACATCACGAGGAGCTCCGGAATGGTCCGGAGGTAAAGATTGATATATAGGAAGTCCAGTTTTGGTCACCGGAAAGTTTTCGGGCTCATCGGTAGTGTACCGGGAGTGCCGGGAGGGTGCCGGAGGACCCCCGGGAGGGGTGTGACGACCAAAGGACCACATGGGCTGTTAGATAAAGTGTGCCAGCCCTTATTGGGCTGTGCAAGACTTTTGCTAAAGGCCCATGCGGCTGGAGATAAGGAGATAAGGCAAAAAGGATTTAAAAGGAGGAGATCCACCCCCCTTGTGGGAGGTGGACTCTCCCTTTAATTCGGCCGGCCCTCTCCTCTTTGGAGTAGAGGTCAAGCCAGCCCTCCACGTCCCTCCTCCTATATATACTTGAGGTTTTGGATGTTTTGAGACAGGATTTGATCTCTCTCTCTCACGGCGAAGCCCTACCTCTCTTCTTCCTCCTCCGCAGCGCTTAGGCGAAGCCCTGTCGGAATACCTTGCTACTCCACCACCACCACGCCGTCGTGCTGCTGTTGGAGCCCTTCCCCAACCTCTCCTTCCTCCTTGCTGGATCAAGGTGTTGGAAACGTCACCGGGCTGCACGTGTGTTGAACGCGGAGGTGCCGTCCGTTCGGCACTTGATCGGATCTACCGCGGTCTGAATCGCTGCGAGTACGACTCCATCAACCGCGTTCTTGTAACGCTTCCGCTTAGCGATCTTCAAAGGTATGAAGATGCAATCTCTCCCCTCTCGTTGCTGGTTTCTCCATAGATAGATCCTGGTGAACGTAGGAAAATTTTGATTTACTACTACGTCTCCCAACAGTGGCATCATGAGCTAGGTCTATGCGTAGAATCTATGCACGAGTAGAACACAAAGCAGTTGTGGGCGTCGATTTTGTTAATATGCTTGTCGTTACTAGTCTTATCTTGATTCGACGGTATTGTGGGATGAAGCGGCCCGGACCAACCTTACACGTATGCTTACGTGAGACCGGTTCCACCGCCTGACATGCACTAGTTGCATAAGGTGGCTAGCGGGTGTCTGTCTCTCCCACCTTAGTCGGATTGGATTCGATGAAAAGGGTCCTTATGAAGGGTAAATAGCAATTGGCATATCACGTTGTGGTTTTGACGTAGGTAAGAAACGTTCTTGCTAGAAACCTATAGCAACCACGTAAAAACTTGCAACTACAAATTAGAGGACGTCTAACTTGTTTTTGCAGCATATGCCGTGTGATGTGATATGGCCAAAAGGATGTGATGTGATGCATTGTGATGTATGAGATTGATCATGTTCTTGTAATAGGGTTCACGACTTGCATGTCGATGACTATGACAACCGGCAGGAGCCATAGGAGTTGTCTTATATTATTGTATGACCTGCGTGTCAATCATAAACGCCATGTAATTACTTTACTTTATTGCTAAACGTTAGCTGTAGTAGTAGAAGTAATAGTTGGCGAGACAACTTCATGAAGACACAATGATGGAGATCATGATGATGGAGATCATGGTGTCGTGCCGGTGACAGTGATGATCATGGTGCCCCGAAGATGGAGATCAAAGGAGCAAGATGATATTGGCCATATCATGTCACTATGTTGATTGCATGTGATGTTTATCATGTTTACATCTTATTTGCATAGAACAACGGTAGTAAATAAGATGATCTCTCAATAAAATTTCAAGAAAGGTGTTCAGCCTAACTGTGCACCGTTGCTAAGGATCGTCGTTCCGAAGCACCACGTGATGATCGGGTGTGATAGGTTCTAACGTTCGCATACAACGGGTGTAAGCCAGATTTACACATGCGAAACACTTAGGTTGACTTGACGAGCCTAGCATGTACAGACATGGCCTCGGAACACGGAAGACCGAAAGGTCGAACATGAGTCGTATAGAAGATACGATCAACATAGAGATGTTCACCATGGATGACTAGTCCGTCTCACGTGATGATCGGACACGGGCTAGTTGACATGGATCATGTATCACTTGGAAGACTAGAGAGATGTCTATCTAAGTGGGAGTTCATTAATAATTTGATTAAATGAACTTAATTATCATGAACTTAGTCTAAAAATGTCCTTGCAAATTATGTCGTAGATAGCTCGCGCTGTAGCTCCCCATTTTTATTGATACAATCCTAGAGAAAAGTAAGTTGAAAGTTGATGGTAGAAATAATGCGGACTGGGTCCGTGATCTGAGGATTGTCCTCATTGCTGCACAGAAAGCTTATGTTTTTGATGTACCGCTAACTGCACCACTCCCTCAAGCGTTGTCTGTAGATGTTGTGAACATATGACAGGCACTTTTTGGTGACTACGTGATAGTTCAATGCGTCATGCATTGCGGCTTAGAATTGAGGCTCCAAAACGTTTTGAACGTCACGGAACATATGAGATGTTCTAGGAGCTGAGATTGTGATCTCAGGCTCGTGCCTATGTTGAGAGGTATGAGACCTCCAACAAGATTCTTTGTCTGCAAGATAAAGGAGAATAGCTCAATCGGTGAGCGTGTGCTCAGATTGTCTGGGTGCTACAATCACTTGAATCAAGTGGGAGTTAATCTTCCAGATGAGATAGTGATTAATGCAGTTCTCCAAGTCACTGCCACCAAGCTACTAGAGCTTCGTGATGAACTATAACATGCCAGGGATGGATAAGATGATCCCTGAGTTGTTCGTGATGTTTGACACCACGAAGGTAGAAATCAAGAAGGAGCATCAAGTGTTGATGGTTAAGTGAAACCACTAGTTTCAAAAGGGGCAAGGGCAAGAAGGGAAAACTTCAGGAATGGCAAGCCAGTTGTTGCTCTAGTGAAGAAACCCAAGGTTGAGCCCGAACCCGAGACTAAGTGCTTCTGTTATGAGGAGAATGTTCGCTGAAGCGGAAAAACCCTAGATGCTTGGTAGATAAGAAGGCTGGTAATGTCAATGGAAGTATATTTGATATACGTGTTAGTGATGTGTACCTTGCTGGTACTCCTAGTAGCACCTGGGTATTGGATACCGGTTCGGTTGCTAAGTGTTAGCAACTCGAAATAAAAGCTACGGAATAAACGGAGACTAGCTAGGTGAAAGGTGACGATGTGTGTTGGAAGTATTTCCAAGATTGATGTGATCACCATCGCATGCTCTCTCTACCTTCGGGATTTGTGATAAACCTAAATAAATGTTATTTGGTGTTTGCGTTGAGCATGAACGTGATTAGATCATGATTAGTGCAATACGGTTATTCATATAAGTTAGAGAATAATGGTTATTCTATTTACATGGATAATGCCTTCAATGGTCATGCACCCACTCGGAATGGTTTATCGAATTATGATCATAGTAGTACACATGTTCATAACGTTGGTACCAAAAATATATAAAGTTAATAATGATAGTACCACATACTTGTGGCACTGCCGCTAAATGTCATATTGGTATAAATCGCATGAAGAAACTCCATGATGATGGATTTTTTTGACTCACTCGATTTCGATTCGGTTGAGACATGCGAGCCATGCCTCTTGGGCAAGATGACTGAGACCCCGTCATCCAATATGATGGAGCAGGCAAGTGGCTTATTGGAATTAATACATGTTGATGTATGTGGTCCAATGAGTGTTGAAACACAGTGGATATCGTTGTTTTTCTTTACCTTCACTGATGATTTGAGTAAATATGGGGATATTTACTTAATGAAGCACGAATCTGAAATGTTTGAAAGGTTCAAGGAGTTTCAGAGTGAAGTTAAAGATCATCGTGACAAGAAGATAAATGTCTATGATATGATCATGGAGGTGAATATCTAAGTTACGAGTTTGGTATGCAATTTTAGACAATGTGGAAATTGTTTCACAGCTCACGCCTCCTGGAACACCATAGTGTGATGGTTTGTTCGAACATCGTAGTCGTGCTCTATTGGATATAGTGAGTACTATGATGTCTCTTATCGTTTTACCACTATCATTATGGGGTTATGCATTAAAGACAAATCCATTCACTTTAATAGGGCACCATCTAAGTCTGTTGAGATGACACCGTGAGAATTATGGTTTGACAGAAGCCTAAGCTGTCATTTCTTAATGTTTGGGGCTGCGACGCTTATGTGAAAATGGGTTTTTCACCTAGCGAGCTCGAACCCAAAGCAGACAAATGCATCTTCATAGAATACCCTAATGAGACATTGGGTATACCTTCTATCTCAGATCCAAGCGCAAAAGGTGTTTGTTGCTAAGAATGGGTCCTTTCTTGAGAAAGAGTTTCTCTCGAAAGAATTGAGTGGGAGGAAGATAGAACTTGATAAGGTTGTTGAACCTTTGTTTCAACCAGAGAATAGCGCAACACAGAAAGATGTTTCTGTAGAGCCTACTCAGTTGAAAAGGAAGTTAATGATGATGATCATGAAGCTTCGGATCAAGTCACTATCAAACCTCGTAGGTCGACAAGGACGCGTACTGCTCCTGAGTAGTACGACAACCCTGTCTTGGAAATCATGTTGTTGGACAACGATGAACCTACGAACTATGGAGAAGCGATGGTGGGCCCGAATTCCAACAAATGGCTAGGAGCCATGAAATCCGAGAAAGGATCCATGTATGAAAACCAAGTATGGACTTTGGTAGACTTGCCTGTTGAATGGCGGGTCATTGACTACAAATGGATCTTTGAGATAAACATAGACGCTAATGGTGAAATGTCACCGTTTATAAAGCTCGACTTGTCGCAAAGAAGTTTCCGCCAAGTTCAAGGAGTTGACTGCGATGAGATTGTCTCATCTGTAGCGATGCTAAAAGTCTATTAAAATTTTGTTAGCAGTTGCTACATTTTTTGATTATGAAATCTGGCAGGTGGATGACAAAACAAGGTTTCCGTAATGGTTTCTGTGAGGAAGAGTTGTATGTGATACAACCAGAAGGTTTTGTCAATCCTAAGGATGCTAATAATATGCAAACTCTAGCGATCCTTCTATGGACTGGAGCAAGCATGTCGGAGTTGGAATATATGCTTTGATGAGGTGATCAAAGTGTTTAAGTTTATACAAAGTTTATGAGAAACTTGTATTTGCAAGAAACTGAGTGGGAGCACTATAGAATTTCTTATAAGAATATGTAGTTGACATATTATTGATCGGAAATGATGTAGAATTTCTGGAAGAGCATGAAGGGTTGTTTGAAAAGAGTTTTTTCAAAGGAAGACCCAGATAAAGCTACTATTTTATTGAGCATCAAGATCTATAGGGATAGATCAATTCGCTTGATAAGTTTTTTCGACGAAGACATACCTTGACAAGTTTTTGAAGGAGTTCAAAATATGGGTCAAAGAAGGAGTTCTTGACTGTATTGTAAGGTGTGAAATTGAGTAAGACTCAATACCTGACCACGGCAGAAGATAAAGAAAAGATGAGTGTCATCTCCTATGCTTTAGCCATAGGCTCTATATAGTATGCCATGCTGTGTACCGCACCTGTGTGTGCCTTGCCATGAGTCTATCAAGGGGTACAAGAATAATCCAAGAGTGGATCACTGGACAATGGTCAAAGTTATCCTTAGTAACTTGAGAACTAAGGAAATATTTCTCGATTATGGAGGTGATAAAGAGTTCATCGTAAAGGGTTACGATGATGCAAGCTTTAACTCCAATCTGGATGACTCTTAGTAGAAATCTGGCTACGTATAGTGGAGCAGCCATTTGGAATAGCTCCAAGTGGAGCGTGGGAGTAGTATCTACAAATATGACATGGAAAGTTTGCAAGGTACACACGGATCTGAATCGCAGACCCGTTGACTAAAAACCTCTTTCACGAGCAGAACATGAACAAACCCCAGAACTTATTGGGTGTTAATCACATGATGATATGATCACATGGTGATGTAAGTGTTAATCACATGGTGATGTGAACTAGATTATTGACTCTAGTGCAAGTGGGAGACTGTTGGAAATATGCCCTAGAGGCAATAATAAAATGGTTATTATTGTATTTCCTTGTTCATGATAATTGTCTATTGTTCATGCTATAATTGTGTTAACCGGAAACCATAATACATGTGTGAATACATAGACCACAACATGTCCCTAGTGAGCCTTTAGTTGACTAGCTCGTTGATCAATAGATGGTCACGGTTTCATGGCCATGGACATTGGATGTCGTTGATAACGGGATCACATCATTAGGAGAATGATGTGATGGACAAGACCCAATCCTAAGCATAGCACAAGATCGTGTAGTTCGTTTGCTAAAGCTTTTTAATGTCAAGTATCGTTTCCTTAGACCATGAGATTGTGCAACTCCCGGATACCGTAGGAATGCTTTGGGTGTGCCAAACGTCACAACGTAACTGGGTGGCTATAAAGGTGCACTACGGGTATCTCCGAAAGTATCTGTTGGGTTGGCACGAATCGAGACTGGGATTTGTCACTCCGTGTGACGGAGAGGTATCTCTGGGCCCACTCGGTAAGACATCATCATAATGAGCTCAATGTGACTAAGGAGTTAGCCACGGGATGATGTATTACGGAACGAGTAAAGAGACTTGCCAGTAACGAGATTGAACAAGGTATAGGGATACCGACGATCGAATCTCGGGCAAGTACCATACCGATAGACAAAGGGAATTGAATACGGGATTGATTGAATCCCCAACATCGTGGTTCATCCGATGAGATCATCGTGGAGTACGTGGGAGCCAACATGGGTATCCAGATCCTGCTGTTGGTTATTGGCCGGAGAAGTGTCTCGGTCATGTCTACGTGTCTCCCGAACCCGTAGGGTCTACACACTTAAGGTTCGATGACGCTAGGGTTATAGGGAAAAGGTATACGTGATTACCGAAGGTTTTTCGGAGTCCCGGATGAGATCCCGGACGTCACGAGGAGCTCCGGAATGGTCCGGAGGTAAAGATTGATATATAGGAAGTCCAGTTTTGGTCACCGGAAAGTTTTCGGGCTCATCGGTAGTGTACCGGGAGTGCCGGGAGGGTGCCGGAGGACCCCCGGGAGGGGTGTGACGACCAAAGGACCACATGGGCTGTTAGATAAAGTGTGCCAGCCCTTATTGGTCTGGGCAAGACTTTTGATAAAGGCCCATGCGGCTGGAGATAAGGAGATAAGGCAAAAAGGATTTAAAAGGAGGAGATCCACCCCCCTTGTGGGAGGTGGACTCTCCCTTTAATTCGGCCGGCCCTCTCCTCTTTGGAGTAGAGGTCAAGCCAGCCCTCCACGTACCTCCTCCTATATATACTTGAGGTTTTGGATGTTTTGAGACAGGATTTGATCTCTCTCTCTCACGGCGAAGCCCTACCTCTCTTCTTCCTCCTCCGCAGCGCTTAGGCGAAGCCCTGTCGGAATACCTTGCTACTCCACCACCACCACGCCGTCGTGCTGCTGTTGGAGCCCTTCCCCAACCTCTCCTTCCTCCTTGCTGGATCAAGGTGTTGGAGACGTCACCGGGCTGCATGTGTGTTGAACGCGGAGGTGCCGTCCGTTCGGCACTTGATCGGATCTACCGCGATCTGAATCGCTGCGAGTACGACTCCATCAACCGCGTTCTTGTAACGCTTCCGCTTAGCGATCTTCAAAGGTATGAAGATGCAATCTCTCCCCTCTCGTTGCTGGTTTCTCCATAGATAGATCTTGGTGAACGTAGGAAAATTTTGATTTACTACTACGTCTCCCAACACAAGCATGATCTCTCCGTGATGCTTCACTTGATCTTGCACATCGCAACCTTGATGACGATCTCCACTTGATGTCATCTTCCATGGGATGTATGGGCTCTGCCTCTTGATGCAAGCCCATGGAAATATACCTAACCCCACAAAGAACTCTCACGTAGACCATGGATTAGTACACAAAGCATAATGGACAATGCTTACCACACCATGGGATCACTTGATCCCTCTCAGTACATCTTGTACGCTTTGTGTGTTGATCAACTTGATTCACTTTTTGACTTAGTATTGATCAACCTTGTATCTTAGCTTCTCTCTTCATAAAGGTGATGTCTTGAAGGTAAACATGAATGCTTACACAATCTTATTCTTCAAGACATGCTTGCAATAAGCTCAACTCCCACATGACCAATCTTTGGATAAACCTTGAATACCACCTTGGTCACCATATAAACTCCTTGAAACCCAACAGATGGACTTCAAGAAGTGCCTATGGACAAATCCTTCGAATACAACTCAAGGTAGCCATTAGTCCGTAGGGGTGTCATCAATTACCCAAAACCACACATGGAGAAATGTGCTCTTACATGCGGCTAGCGTTGGATGTCGTCCTTCCGCATCCATGTCACGGACTGGTCCCTCTGTCTATAAACAGATGCGGAAGGGGAGGGGGTATTTGCGAGTTGCCGTTAAAGATGCCCTAAAGCTTTCATTCATTAGTAGAAGCTGGTCGGGAAAGAACCTTTTTGTTCAAAAAGTCATACCTCGTCGTGTCACTTACACATGCAATGCCCAAGCTGGCCAACCTTTGATATTACATTTTCCTATCTTATTACACATACACATGCAACTTTTTTCGGTCTCCGGACGAAGAAACCGACCTTCTTGAAGGTGTCGCTTTGGAGAGGCAACTTGTGGTTGTGTTCGTGGACATTGGGGTAGCATCGTGGGATGGTTGATATGCAGAGGCGGTGGCTTGAACTTGTCGCGCGAGGATAGCTCCATGGGGTAGGGCTTTTGCTTGACACAGTTTGGATGGTGACCTTGAGTATCAAGGGCAGAGGGCTACATGGTTGTCGAGATGTCCCAACGGGACGGTAGACAGTACGTCTAGCGGCAGCCATGGAAGTTGTGCGACAGTCGTGGTCTACGTGCACTTGTGTAGTTCTGGGCTGCGAGTAACTGGGTCGTGTGATGTTGCAACTCCAGGATGAGTGGTGGTATGTCGGATTAGTGAAAGGTGGGGTTACTGGCCTACGCACGGGCGAATGGTGGCGGGAAGTTGGTGTTGGAAATATGCCCTAGAGGCAATAATAAAATGGTTATTATTGTATTTCCTTGTTCATGATAATTGTCTATTGTTCATGCTATAATTGTGTTAACCGGAAACCATAATACATGTGTGAATACATAGACCACAACATGTCCCTAGTGAGCCTCTAGTTGACTAGCTCGTTGATCAATAGATGGTCACGGTTTCATGACCATGGACATTGGATGTCGTTGATAACGGGATCACATCATTAGGAGAATGATGTGATGGACAAGACCCAATCCTAAGCATAGCACAAGATCGTGTAGTTCGTTTGCTAAAGCTTTTCAATGTCAAGTATCGTTTCCTTAGACCATGAGATTGTGCAACTCCCGGATACCATAGGAATGCTTTGGGTGTGCCAAACGTCACAACGTAACTGGGTGGCTATAAAGGTGCACTACGGGTATGTCCGAAAGTATCTGTTGGGTTGGCACGAATCGAGACTGGGATTTGTCACTCCGTGTGACGGAGAGGTATCTCTGGGCCCACTCGGTAAGACATCATCATAATGAGCTCAATGTGACTAAGGAGTTAGCCATGGGATGATGTATTACGGAACGAGTAAAGAGACTTGCCAGTAACGAGATTGAACAAGGTATAGGGATACCGACGATCGAATCTCGGGCAAGTACCATACCGATAGACAAAGGGAATTGTATACGGGATTAATTGAATCCCCGACATCGTGGTTCATCCGATGAGATCATCGTGGAGTACGTGGGAGCCAACATGGGTATCCAGATCCCGCTGTTGGTTATTGGCCGGAGAAGTGTCTCGGTCATGTCTACGTGTCTCCCGAACCCGTAGGGTCTACACACTTAAGGTTCGATGACGCTAGTGTTATAGGGAAATGGTATACGTGATTACCGAAGGTTGTTCGGAGTCCCGGATGAGATCCCGGACGTCACGAGGAGCTCCGGAATGGTCCGGAGGTAAAGATTGATATATAGGAAGTCCAGTTTTGGTCACCGGAAAGTTTTCGGGCTCATCGGTAGTGTACCGGGAGTGCCGGGAGGGTGCCGGAGGACCCCCGAGAGGGGTGTGACGACCAAAGGACCTCATGGGCCCTTAGAGGAGGTGTTCCAGCCCATATTGGGTCGGCCAAGACCATCTATGTGGGCCCATGTGGCTGGAGATAAGGAGATAAGGCAAAAAGGATTTAAAAGGAGGAGATCCACCTCCCTTGTGGGAGGTGGACTCTCCCTTTAATTCGGCCGACCCTCTCCTCTTTGGAGTAGAGGCCAAGCCAGCCCTCCACGTCCCTCCTCCTATATATACTTGAGGTTTTGGATGTTTTGAGACAGGATTTGATCTCTCTCTCTCACGGCAAAGCCCTACCTCTCTTCTTCCTCCTCCGCAGCGCTTAGGCGAAGCCCTGTCGGAATACCTTGCTACTCCACCACCACCACGCCGTCGTGCTGCTGTTGGAGCCCTTCCCCAACCTCTCCTTCCTCCTTGCTGGATCAAGGTGTTGGAGACGTCACCGGGCTGCACGTGTGTTGAACGCGGAGGTGCCGTCCGTTCGGCACTTGATCGGATCTACCGCGATCTGAATCGCTGCGAGTATGACTCCATCAACCGCGTTCTTGTAACGCTTCCGCTTAGCGTTCTTCAAAGGTATGAAGATCCACTCTCCCCTTGCTCGTTGCTGGTTTCTCCATAGATGGATCTTGGTGAACGCGTAGGAAATTTTTTGATTTACTACTACGTTCCCCAACAGTGGCATCATGAGCTAGGTCTATGCGTAGAATCTATGCACGAGTAGAACACAAAGCAGTTGTGGGCGTCGATTTTATTAATATGCTTGCCGTTACTAGTCTTATCTTGATTCGACGGTATTGTGGGATGAAGCGGCCCGGACCAACCTTACACGTACGCTTACATGAGACCGGTTCCACCGCCTGACATGCACTAGTTGCATAAGGTGGCTAGCGGGTGTTTGTCTCTCCCACCTTAGTCGGATTGGATTCGATGAAAAGGGTCCTTATGAAGGGTAAATAGCAATTGGCATATCATGTTGTGGTTTTGACGTAGGTAAGAAACGTTCTTGCTAGAAACCTATAGCAACCACGTAAAAACTTGCAACTACAAATTAGAGGACGTCTAACTTGTTTTTGCAGCATATGCCGTGTGATGTGATATGGCCAAAAGGATGTGATGTGATGCATTGTGATGTATGAGATTGATCATGTTCTTGTAATAGGGTTCACGACTTGCATGTCGATGACTATGACAACCGGCAGGAGCCATAGGAGTTGTCTTATATTATTGTATGACCTGCGTGTCAATCATAAACGCCATGTAATTACTTTACTTTATTGCTAAACGTTAGCTGTAGTAGTAGAAGTAATAGTTGGCGAGACAACTTCATGAAGACACAATGATGGAGATCATGATGATGGAGATCATGGTGTCGTGCCGGTGACAGTGATGATCATGGTGCCCCGAAGATGGAGATCAAAGGAGCAAGATGATATTGGCCATATCATGTCACTATATTGATTGCATGTGATGTTTATCATGTTTACATCTTATTTGCATAGAACGACGGTAGTAAATAAGATGATCTCTCAATAAAATTTCAAGAAAGGTGTTCAGCCTAACTGTGCACCGTTGCTAAGGATCGTCGTTCCGAAGCACCACGTGATGATCGGGTGTGATAGGTTCTAACGTTCGCATACAACGGGTGTAAGCCAGATTTACACATGCGAAACACTTAGGTTGACTTGACGAGCCTAGCATGTACAGACATGGCCTCGGAACACGGAAGACCGAAAGGTCGAACATGAGTCGTATAGAAGATACGATCAACATAGAGATGTTCACCATGGATGACTAGTCCGTCTCACGTGATGATCGGACACGGGCTAGTTGACATGGATCATGTATCACTTGGAAGACTAGAGAGATGTCTATCTAAGTGGGAGTTCATTAATAATTTGATTAAATGAACTTAATTATCATGAACTTAGTCTAAAAATGTCCTTGCAAATTATGTCGTAGATAGCTCGCGCTGTAGCTCCACAGTTTTATTGATACAATCCTAGAGAAAAGTAAGTTGAAAGTTGATGGTAGCAATAATGTGGACTGGGTCCGTGATCTGAGGATTCTCCTCATTGCTGCACAGAAAGCTTATGTTTTTGATGTACCGCTAACTGCACCACTCCCTCAAGCGTTGTCTGTAGATGTTGTGAACATATGACAGGCACTTTTTGGTGACTACGTGATAGTTCAATGCGTCATGCATTACGGCTTAGAATGGAGGCTCCAAAACGTTTTGAACGTCGCGGAACATATGAGATGTTCTAGGAGCTGAGATTGTGATCTCAGGCTCGTGCCTATGTTGAGAGGTATGAGACCTCCAACAAGATTCTTTGTCTGCAAGATAAAGGAGAATAGCTTAATCGGTGAGCGTGAGCTCAGATTGTCTGGGTGCTACAATCACTTGAATCAAGTGGGAGTTAATCTTCCAGATGAGATAGTGATTAATGCAGTTCTCCAAGTCACTGCCACCAAGCTACTAGAGCTTCGTGATGAACTATAACATGCCAGGGATGGATAAGATGATCCTTGAGTTGTTCGTGATGTTTGACACCATGAAGGTAGAAATCAAGAAGGAGCATCAAGTGTTGATGGTTAAGTGAAACCACTAGTTTCAAAAGGGGCAAGGGCAAGAAGGGAAAACTTCAGGAATGGCAAGCCAGTTGTTGCTCTAGTGAAGAAATCCAAGGTTGAGCCCGAACCCGAGACTAAGTGCTTCTGTTATGAGGAGAATGTTCGCTGAAGCGGAAAAACCCTAGATGCTTGGTAGATAAGAAGGCTGGTAATGTCGATGGAAGTATATTTGATATACGTGTTAGTGATGTGTACCTTGCTGGTACTCCTAGTAGCACCTGGGTATTGGATACCTGTTCGGTTGCTAAGTGTTAGCAACTCGAAATAAAAGCTACGGAATAAACGGAGACTAGCTAGGTGAAAGGTGACGATGTGTGTTGGAAGTATTTCCAAGATTGATGTGATCACCATCGCACGCTCTCTCTACCTTCGGGATTTGTGATAAACCTAAATAAATGTTATTTGGTGTTTGCGTTGAGCATGAACGTGATTAGATCATGATTAGTGCAATACGGTTATTCATATAAGTTAGAGAATAATGGTTATTCTATTTACATGGATAATGCCTTCAATGGTCATACACCCACTCGGAATGGTTTATCGAATCATGATCGTAGTAGTACACATGTTCATAACGTTGGTACCAAAAGATATAAAGTTAATAATGATAGTACCACATACTTGTGGCACTGCCGCTAAATGTCATATTGGTATAAATCGCATGAAAGAAACTTCATGCTGATGGATTTTTGACTCACTCGATTTTGAATCGGTTGAGACATGCGAGCCATGCCCTTTTGGCAAGATGACTCAGACCCCGTCTTCCGGTATGATGGAGTGGACTAGTGGCTTATTGGAATTAATACATGTTGATGTATGTGGTCCAATGAGTGTTAAACACACAGTGAATATCGTTATTTTTTCTTTACCTTCACTGATGATTTGAGTGAATATGGGGATATTTACTTAAACACGAGTCTGAAATGTTTTAAAGGTTCAAGGAGTTTCACAGTGAAGATAAAGATCATCGTGACAAGAAGATGAAATGTCTACGATATGATCGTGGAGGTGAATATCTAAGTTACGAGTTTGGTATGCAATTTTAGACAATGTGGAAATTGTTTCACAGCTCACGCCTCCTGGAACACCATAGTGTGATGGTGTGTTCGAACGTCGTAGTCGTGCTCTATTGGATATAGTGAGTACTATGATGTCTCTTATCGTTTTGCCACTATCGTTATGGGGTTATGCATTAAAGACAAATCCATTCACTTTAATAGGGCACCATCTAAGTCTGTTGAGATGACACCGTGAGAATTATGGTTTGACAGAAGCCTAAGCTGTCATTTCTTAATGTTTGGGGCTGCGACGCTTATGTGAAAATGGGTTTTTCACCTAGCGAGCTCGAACCCAAAGCAGACAAATGCATCTTCATAGAATACCCTAATGAGACATTGGGTAAACCTTCTATCTCAGATCCAAGCGCAAAAGGTGTTTGTTGCTAAGAATGGGTCCTTTATTGAGAAAGAGTTTCTCTCGAAATAATTGAGTGGGAGGAAGATAGAACTTGATAAGGTTGTTGAACCTTTGTTTCAACCAGAGAATAGCGCAACACAGAAAGATGTTTCTGTAGAGCCTACTCAGTTGAAAAGGAAGTTAATGATGATGATCATGAAGCTTCGGATCAAGTCACTATCGAACCTCGTAGGTCGACAAGGACGCGTACTGCTCCTGAGTAGTACGACAACCCTGTCTTGGAAATCATGTTGTTGGACAACGATGAACCTACGAACTATGCAGAAGCGATGGTGGGCCCGGATTCCAACAAATGGGTAGGAGCCATGAAATCCGAGAAAGGATCCATGTATGAAAACCAAGTATGGACTTTGGTAGCCTTGCCTGTTGAATGGCGCGTCATTGAGTACAAATGGACCTTTAAGATAAACATAGACGCTAATGGTGAATTGTCACCGTTTATAAAGCTCGACTTGTCGCAAAGAAGTTTCCGCCAAGTTCAAGGAGTTGACTGCGATGAGATTGTCTCATCTGTAGCGATGCTAAAAGTCTATTAAATTATGTTAGCAGTTGCTGCATTTTTCGATTATGAAATCTGGCAGATGGATGACAAAACAAGGTTTCCATAATGGTTTCTGTGAGGAAGAGTTGTATGTGATACAACCAGAAGGTTTTGTCAATCCTAAGGATGCTAATAATATGCAAACTCCAGCGATCCTTCTATGGACTGGATCAAGCATCTCGGAGTTGGAATATATGCTTCGATGAGGTGATCAAAGTGTTTAAGTTTATACAAAGTTTATGAGAAACTTGTATTTGCAAGAAAGTGAGTGGGAGCACTATAGAATTTCTTATAAGAATATGTAGTTGACATATTATTGATCGGAAATGATGTAGAATTTCTGGAAGAGCATGAAGGGTTGTTTGAAAAGAGTTTTTTCAAAGGAAGACCCAGATAAAGCTACTATTTTATTCAGAATCAAGATCTATAGGGATAGATCTATTCGCTTGATAAGTTTTTTTTTCGACGAAGACATACCTTGACAAGTTTTTTGAAGGAGTTCAAAATAGATGGGTCAAAGAAGGAGTTCTTGACTGTATTGTAAGGTGTGAAATTGAGTAAGACTCAATACCCGACCACGACAGAAGATAAAAAAAAGATGAGTGTCATCTCCTATGCTTTGGCCATAGGCTCTATATAGTATGCCATGCTGTGTACCACACCTGTGTGTGCCTTGCCATGAGTCTGTCAAGGGGTACAAAAGTAATCCAAGAGTGGATCACTGGACAATGGTCAAAGTTATCCTTAGTAACTTGAGAACTAAGGAAATATTTCTCGATTATGGAGGTGATAAAGAGTTCATCGTAAAGGGTTACGATGATGCAAGCTTTAACTCCAATCCGGATGACTCTTAGTAGAAATCTGGCTACGTATAGTGGAGCAGCCATTTGGAATAGCTCCAAGTGGAGCGTGGGAGCAGTATCTACAAATATGACATGGACAGTTTGTAAGGTACACACGGATCTGAATGTCGCAGACCCGTTGACTAAAAATCTCTTTCACGAGCAGAACATGAACAAACCCGAGAACTTATTGGGTGTTAATCACATGATGATATGATCACATGGTGATGTAAGTGTTAATCACATGGTGATGTGAACTGGATTATTGACTCTAGTGCAAGTGGGAGACTGTTGGAAATATGCCCTAGAGGCAATAATAAAATGGTTATTATTGTATTTCCTTGTTCATGATAATTGTCTATTGTTCATGCTATAATTGTGTTAACCGGAAACCATAATACATGTGTGAATACATAGACCACAACATGTCCCTAGTGAGCCTCTAGTTGACTAGCTCGTTGATCAATAGATGGTCACGGTTTCATGACCATGGACATTGTATGTCGTTGATAACGGGATCACATCATTAGGAGAATGATGTGATGGACAAGACCCAATCCTAAGCATAGCACAAGATCGTGTAGTTCGTTTGCTAAAGCTTTTCAATGTCAAGTATCGTTTCCTTAGACCATGAGATTGTGCAACTCCCGGATACCATAGGAATGCTTTGGGTGTGCAAAACGTCACAACGTAACTGGGTGGCTATAAAGGTGCACTACGGGTATGTCCGAAAGTATCTGTTGTGTTGGCACGAATCGAGACTGGGATTTGTCACTCCGTGTGACGGAGAGGTATCTCTGGGCCCACTCGGTAAGACATCATCATAATGTGCTCAATGTGACTAAGGAGTTAGCCACGGGATGATGTATTACGGAACGAGTAAAGAGACTTGCCAGTAACGAGATTGAACAAGGTATAGGGATACCGACTATCGAATCTCGGGCAAGTACCATACCGATAGACAAAGGGAATTGTATACGGGATTAATTGAATCCCCGACATCGTGGTTCATCCGATGAGATCATCGTGGAGTACATGGGAGCCAACATGGGTATCCAGATCCCGCTGTTGGTTATTGGCCGGAGAAGTGTCTCGGTCATGTCTACGTGTCTCCCGAACCCGTAGGGTCTACACACTTAAGGTTCGATGACGCTAGGGTTATAGGGAAATGGTATACGTGATTACCGAAGGTTGTTCGGAGTCCCGGATGAGATCCCGGACGTCACGAGGATCTCCGGAATGGTCCGGAGGTAAAGATTGATATATAGGAAGTCCAGTTTTGGTCACCGGAAAGTTTTCGGGCTCATCGGTAGTGTACCGGGAGTGCCGGGAGGGTGCCGGAGGACCCCCGAGAGGGGTGTGACGACCAAAGGACCTCATGGGACCTTAGAGGAGGTGTGCCAGCCCATATTGGGTCGGCCAAGACCATCTATGTGGGCCCATGTGGCTGGAGATAAGGAGATAAGGCGAAAAGGATTTAAAAGGAGGAGATCCACCTCCCTTGTGGGAGGTGGACTCTCCCTTTAATTCGGCCGACCCTCTCCTCTTTGGAGTAGAGGCCAAGCCAGCCCTCCACGTCCCTCCTCCTATATATACTTGAGGTTTTGGATGTTTTGAGACAGGATTTGATCTCTCTCTCTCTCACGGCAAAGCCCTACCTCTCTTCTTCCTCCTCCGCAGCGCTTAGGCGAAGCCCTGTCGGAATACCTTGCTACTCCACCACCACCACGCCGTCGTGCTGCTGTTGGAGCCCTTCCCCAACCTCTCCTTCCTCCTTGCTGGATCAAGGTGTTGGAGACGTCACCGGGCTGCACGTGTGTTGAACGCGGAGGTGCCGTCCGTTCGGCACTTGATCGGATCTACCGCGATCTGAATCGCTGCGAGTACGACTCCATCAACCGCGTTCTTGTAACGCTTCCGCTTAGCGATCTTCAAAGGTATGAAGATCCACTCTCCCCTTGCTCGTTGCTGGTTTCTCCATAGATGGATCTTGGTGAACGCGTAGGAATTTTTTTGATTTACTACTACGTTCCCCAACAGTTGGTGTGTTGGCCCGAGGCTTTAGCGGCATTATGGGTGTTCCCCTTGCATCATGGAGCGGTAAGGTTGTCCTTGGTTTTTTTAGCAGAGTACAATCGAAGTCGCTCACATACACGAGCATACAGTTCACCCCTATGAACCCACACACGCACGCACACCCTACCCGTATGAGTATCTCCGAGAGACTAAGCCGGTACATCATCTTGAGATTGACGAAGTCACCATAGACATCTTTGTTGTCAACGGGAACGTCTCTTCCCACTGAAAGCACGTCGTCGGAAGACCTGGAATAAATCAAGGAAAATGCAAGCACCAACGTCAAGTCTGGGACTTGAACTCTGATGGACAGGGGATACTGTTGGAAATATGCCCTAGAGGTAATAATAAAATAGTTATTATTGTATTTCCTTGTTCATGATAATTTTCTATTGTTCATGCTATAATTGTATTAACCGGAAACTGTAATGCATGTGTGAATACATAGACCACAACATGTCCCTAGTGAGCCTCTAGTTGGCTAGCTCGTTAACCAATAGATGGTCACGGTTTCATGACCATGGACATTGGATGTCGTTGATAATGGGATCACATCATTAGGAGAATGATGTGATGGACAAGACCCAATCTTAAGCATAACACAAGATTGTGTAGTTCATCTGCTAAAGCTTTTCTAATGTCAAGTATCGTTTCCTTAGACCATGAGATTGTGCAACTCCCGGATACCATAGGAATACTTTGGGTGTGCCAAACGTTTCAATGAAACTGGGTGGCTATAAATGTATGCTATGGGTATCCTTGAAAGTATCTGTTGGGTTGGCACGAATCGAGACTGGGATTTGTCACTCCGTGTGACGGAGAGGTATTCTGGGACCACTCGGTAAGACATAATCAAAATGAGCTCAATGTGACTAAGGAGTTAGCCACGGGATGATGTGTTACGGAACGAGTAAAGAGACTTGCCGGTAGCGAGATTGAACTAGGTATAGGGATACCGATGAACGAATCTCAGGCAAGTATCATACCGGTAGACAAAGGGAATTGTATACGGGATTGATTGAATCCCCGACATCGTGGTTCATCCGATGAGATCATCATGCAGCATGTGGGAGACAACATGGGTATCCAGATCCCGCTGTTGGTTAGTGACCGTAGAGGTGTCTCGGTCATGTCTACATGCCTCCCGAACCCGTAGGGTCTACACACTTAAGGTTCGATGACGCTAGGGTTATAGGGAAATAGTGTACGCAGATACCGAAGGTTGTTCAGAGTCCCAGATGAGATATCGGACGTCACGAGGAGTTCCGGAATGGTCCAGAGGTAAAGATTCATATATAGGAAGTGAGATCTTGGTCACCGGAAGTGTTTCGAACATCACTGGTAACATACCGGGACCACCGGAAGGGTTCCGGGGGTCCACCATGTGGGGCCACCGGCACCAGAGGGCTGCATGGGCTGCAGGTGGGAGGGAACTAGCCCCTAGGTGGGATGGTGCGCCTTCCACAAGGGCCCAAGGCGCATCACTAGGTGGGAGGGGGCAAACCCTAGGGGCAGATGGGCCCTAGGCCCACCTAGGGCGCTGCCCCTCCCTCTCCTTCTCTGGCCGCCGCACCAGGAGCCATCTAGGGCTGCCGCCGGTCCTAGGGTGGGAACCCTAGGGTCTGCGCCCTCCCTCCTCCTCCTCCTATATATAGTGGAGCCCTTGGGTCTGCCTGAGACACACATCTCTCTCTCTCTCTTGGCGGAGCCCTACCCCTCCTCCTCCTCGTCCTCCGTAGTGCTTGGCGAAGCCCTGCCGGAGTACCACGCAGCTCCACTGTCACCACGCCGTCGTGCTGCCGAAGGTCTCCCTCAACCTCTCCTTCCTACTTGCTGGATCAAGGCGTAGGAGATGTCACCGGTCTGCACGTGTGTTGAACGCGGAGGCGCCGTCGTTCGGCGCTTAGATTGGAATCCACCGCGATCTGAATCGCAGCGAGTACGACTTCACCAACCGCGTTCTAGTAACGCTTCCGCTTTGCGATCTTCAAAGGTATAAAGATGCACTCCCCGTTTGCTCGTTGCTGGTTTCTCCATAGATAGATCTTGGTGACACGTAGGATTTTTTTTGATTTACTACTACAACTCCCAACAGTGGCATCATGAGCTAGGTCTATGCGTAGAATCTATGCACGAGTAGAACACAAGTTGTTGTGAGCATCAATTTTGTCAATTTGCTTGCCGTTACTAGTCTTATCTTGATTCGGCAGTACTGTGGGATGAAGCGTCCCGGACCAACTTTACACGTACGCTTACGTGAGACTGGTTCCACCACCTGACATGCACTTGTTGCATAAGGTGGCTAGCGGGTGTTTGTCTCTCGCACTCTAGTTGGATTGGATTTGATGAAGAGGCTCCTTATGAATGGTAAATAGCAATTGGCATATCACGTTGTGGTTTTTGCGTAGGTAAGAAACGTTCTTGCTAGAAACCTATAGCAGCCACGTAAAAACTTGCAACAACAGATTAGAAGACGTCTAACTTGCTTTTGCAGCATATGCCGTGTGATGTGATATGGACAAAGGATGTGATGTGATGCATGTGATGTATGAGATTTATCATGTTCTTGTAATTGGATTCACAATATGCATGTCGATGAGTATGACAACCGGCAGGAGCCATAGGAGTTGTCTTAATTTATTGTATGACCTGCGTGTCAATCATAAACGCCGTGTAATTACTTTACTTCATTGCTAACCGTTAGCCATAGTAGTAGAAGTAATGTTTGGCGAGACAACTTCATGAAGACACGGTGATGGAGATCATGATGATGGAGATCATGGTGTTGTTGGGGAACGTCGCATGGGAAACAAACATTTTCCTACGCACACGCAAACCTATCCATGGTGATGAGCATCTACGAGAGGGAGAGTGGATCTACATACCCTTGTAGATCGCTAAGTGGGAAGCGTTAAGAAACGCGGTTGGTGTAGTCGAACATCTTCGCGATCCAAATCGCCGAGCGTCCCGCGATCTCATCACGATCCGTCCCGCGATCCAATCACGATCCGTCCCGTGAACTCATCACGATCCGTCCCGCGATCTCATCACAATCCGTCTCACGATCTTGATCACGATCTGTCCCGCGAACTCATCACGATCCGTTCCGCGATCTCATCACGAACTGTCTCGCGATCTCGATCACGGTCCTTCCGATCTAGCGCCGAACGGACGGCACCTCCGCGTTCAGCACACGTGCAGCTTGATGACGATCTCCACCGTCTCGATCCAGCGAGAGGAGGTGGAGAGGAGAGAGAGTTCACCGGTAGCGTGACGGCGCTCCAGTGATGGTGGTGGAGTGATTCCGGCAGGGCTTCGCCTAAGCGCTGCGGAAAACCGATCTAGAGGAGAAACTGTGCACCGGTGAAACGGGTAGCACGTGGCCGGAAATTCTGTCCAAAAACCACCCAATCCACTAGTATATATAGGAGGAGAGGAGAGGAGAGGCAGCCAAGGCCTTTGGGTCGGCCGAAATAGGAGGTGGGAGCAATCCTACTTCACCTCCAATCCTAGTTGGAGTAGGATTGCCTCCTATTGGCTGATTTTCCACTTTTTGCTTTAGGACTTTCTCTCCTGCGCCATGGGCCTTTGTGGCTGTTTTCCCAGCCCACTAAGGGCTGGTTATTATTCTCCCACAGCCCATGGACCTCTTGGGGTCGAAATACCCCTCCCGGAGGTCCTCCGGTACAATACCGATACTCCCGGTACACTACCGATGAGCCCGAAACTTTTCCGGAAACCAAACTGGGACTTCCTATATATGAATCTTTACCTCCGGACCATTCCGGAGCTCCTCGTGACATCCGGGATCTCATCCGCGACTCCGAATAACCTTCGGTCACCACCATACATAACTCTACACTACCGAAACGTCACCGAACCTTAAGTGTGCAGACCCTGCGGGTTCGAGAACTATGTAGGCATGACCGAGACACCTCTACGGTCAATAACCAATGGCGGGACCTGGACGTCCACATTGGTTCCTACATATTCTACGAAGATCTTTATCGTTCGAACCTCTATGTCAAGGATTCAGTTAATCCCGTATATCGTTCCCTTTGTTCTTCGGTATGTTACTTGCCCGAGATTCGATCGTCGGTATCTCCATACCTAGTTCAACCTCGTTACCGGCAAGTCTCTTTACTCGTTCCGTAATACAAGATCCCGCAACTAACAATTAGTCACATTGCTTGCAAGGCTTATTGTGATGTTGCATTACCGAGTGGGCCCCGAGATACCTCTCCGTTACACGGAGTAACAAATCCCAGTCTCGATCCATGCCAACTCAACAGACACCATCGGAGATACCTGTAGAGCACCTTTATAGTCACCCAGTTACGTTGCGACGTTTGATACACACAAGGCACTCCTCCGATATCCATGAGTTGCATGATCTCATGGTCATAGGAACATATACTTGACATGCAGAAAACAGTAGCAATAAACTGACACGATCATATGCTATGTTTGTAGTTTGGGTCTTATCCATCACACCATTCTCCTAATGATGTGATCCCGTTATCAAATGACATCTCATGTCCATGGCTAGGAAACCTTAACCATCCTTTGATCAACGAGCTAGTCCATTAGAGGCATACTAGGGACATGGTTTTGTCTATGTATCCACACATGCATTTAAGTCTCCGATCAATACAATTATAGCATGATAATAAACGATTATCATGAACAAGGAAATATGATAATAACTAATTTATTATTGCCTCTAGGGCATATTTCCAACAGTCTCCCACTTGCACTAGAGTCAATAATCTAGTTCACATCACCATGTGATTCGCATTGTTATGAATCTAACACCCAATGAGTTCTGGGGCTCGATCATGCTTTGCATGTGAGAGAGGTCTTATAGTCAACGGGCCTGCGATATTCAGATCCGTGTGTACTTTGCATATCTCTATTTCAAACCGTAAACACTGCTACCACACTCCACTTGGTACTATTTCCAAATGGCTGCTCCACTATACGTATCCAGATTGCTACTACTAGTCATCCGGATAGGTGTTAAAGCTTGCATCGACGTAACTCTTTACGACGAACTCTTTATCACCTCCATAATCAAGAAACATTTCCTTAGTCCTCTGGTTACTAAGGATAATTCCGACCGCTGTCCAGTGATCCACTCCTGGACCACTCTTGTACCCCTTGACAGACTCATGGCAAGGCACACATGGGTGCGGTACACAGCATGGCATAATATAGAGCCTATGGCTAAGGCATAGGGGACGACGTTCGTCGTTTCTCTTTCTTCTGCCGTTGTCGAGCTTTGAGTCTCACTCAACTTCACACCTTACAAATCAAACGAGAACTATTTCTCTGGCTGATCCATTTTGAACTCTTTCAAAATCTTGTGAAGGTATGCACTCATTGAAAGTCTCATCAAGCATCTTGATCTATCTCTATAGATTTTGATGCTCAACAATTAGGTAGCTTTATCCAGGTCTTCCTTTGAAAATCACTTTCCAAATAATCGTTTTATGCTTTCTAGAAACTCTACATTATTTCTGAACAACAATATGCCATCCACATATACTTATCAGAAATTCTATAGTGCTCCCACTCACTTTATTGCAAATACAAGTTTCTCATAAACTTTGTATAAACATCAAAACTTTGATCACCTCATCAAAGCGTATATTCCAACTCCGAGATGCTTGCTTCAGTCCATGGAAGGATCACCGAAGCTTGCACACCTTTTAGCATCCTTAGGCCTGACAAAACCTTCTGGTTGTATCACATACAACCTTTCCTCAAGTAAACCATTAAGGAAACGATGTTTTGACATCCATCTGCCAGATTTCATAATTGAAAACACAGCAACTGCTAACATAATTCCAACAGACTTTTAGCATCGCTACGAGTGAGAAAGTCTCATCGTAGTCAACTCCTTGAACTTGTCACAAACATCTTTGCAACAAGTCGAGCTTTACAAATAGTGACATTCACCATCAGTGTCTGTCTTCATTTTAAAGATCCATTTGTACTCAACGACCTGCCGTCCAACAAGCAAGTCTACCAAAGTCTACACTTGGTTTTAATACATGGATCCTATCTCGGATTTCATGGCCTCCAACCATTTGTCAGAATCCGGGCCCATCATCGCTTCTCCATAGCTCGTAGGTTCATTGTTGTCCAACAACATGACCTCCAAGACAAATTTTTCGTACCGCTCAGGAGCAGTACACATCCTTGTCGACCTACGAAGTTTGATAGTAACTTGATCCTGAAGCTTCATGATCATCATCATTAACTTCCTCTTCAACTAACGTAGGCTTCACAGAAACATCTTTCTGCACTGCGCTACTCTCTGGTTGAACAAAGGTTTAACAACCTCATCAAGTTCTATCTTCCTCCCACTCAATTCTTTCGAGAGAAACTTTTTCTCGAGAAAGGACCCAGTTCTAGCAACAAACACTTTGCAGTCGGATCTGAGATAGAAGGCATACCCATCTATTCTTAGGGTATTCTATGAAGATACATTTGTCCGCTTTGGGTTCTAGCTTATTATGTGAAAACATTTTCCACACAAGCATCGCAGCCCCAAACATTAAGAAATGACAGCTTAGGTTTCTATCAAACCATAATTCACACGGTGTCATCTCAACGGATTTAGATGATGCCCTATTTAAAGTGAATGTAGTTGTCTCTAATGCATAACCCCAAAAATTATAGTAGTAAAACGATAAGAGACATCACAGTATGCACTATATCAATAGAGCATGACTATGATGTTCGGACACACCATCACACCATGGAGTTCCAGGTGGCGTTAGTTGTGAAACAAATTTCACGTTGTCTTAAGTTGTATGCCAAACTCGTAACTCAGATATTCACCTCCACGATCATATCGCGGTCATTTTTATCTTCTTGTCACGATGATCTTTAAACTTCACTCTGAATTTGCTTGAACCTTTCAAACGATTCAGACTTGTGTTTCATTAAGTAAATATACACTATATCTACTCAAATCATCAGTGAAGGTAAGAAAATAATGATATCCACTGCACGCTACAAGACTCACTAGATTGCATACATCAACATGTATCATTTCCAATAAATCACTTGCCCGCTCCATCCAACGGGGTCCTTTAGTCATCTTGCCCAAGAGGCATGGTTCGCATGTCTCAACCGATTCGAAATCGATGAGTCCAAATATCCATCAGCATGGAGTTTCTACATGCGCTTTATACCAATATGACATTTAGCGGCAGTGCCACAAGTATGTGGTACTATCATTATTAACTTTGTATCTTTTGACATCAATGTTATGAACATGTGTACTACTACGATCAAGATTTCAACAAACCATTCTCGCTGGGTGCATGACCATTGAAGGTATTATTCATGTAACCAGAATAACTATTATTCTCTGACTTAAATGAATAACCGTATTGCAACAAACATGATCTAATCATGTTCATGCTCAACGCAAAACACCAAATAACATTTATTTAGGTTCGTCACTAATCCTGAAGGTAGAGAGAGCATGCGATGTTGATCACATCAACCTTGGAAACATTTCCAACACACATCGTCACCTCACCCTTAGCTAGTTCTCCGTTTATTCCGTAGCTTTTATTTCGAGTTACTAACATTTAGCAACCGAACCGGTATCCAATACCCAGGTGCTACTAGGAGTACTAGCAAGGTACACATCAATAACTCGTATATCAAATATAGTTCTGTCGATGTTGCCAGCCTTCTTATCTACCAAGTATCTAGGGTTGTTCCGCTTCAGCGACCTCTCACCTCATAATAGAAGCACTTAGTCTCGGGTTTGAGTTCAACTTTGGGTTGCTTCACTGGAGCAGCAACTGACTTGCTATCCATGAAGTTTCCCTCCTTGCTCTTGCCCTTTTCGAAACTAGTGGTTTGATTAACCATCAACACTTGACGCTCCTCTTGATTTCTACCTTCGCGGTGTCAAACATCGCGAACAGCTCAAGGATCAATACTTCTATCCCTGGTGTATTATAGTTCATCACTAAGTTCTAGTAGCTTTAGTGACAGTGACTTGGAGAACTATATCAATCACTATCTTATCTGGAAGATCAACTCCCACTTGATTCAAGCGATTGTAGTACCCAGACAATCTGAGTACATGCTCAACGATTGAGCTATTCTCCTTCATCTTACAAGCAAAGAATCTTGTTGGAGATCTCATATCTCGCAACAAAGGCACGAGCCTGAGATCACAATCTTTGCTCCTAGAACATCTCATATGTTCCGTGACGTTCAAAACGTTTTGGAGCCTCAATTCTAAGCCGTAATGCATGACGCACTAAACTATCAAGTAGTCATCGAAACGTGCCTGTTAGATGTTCACAACATCTATAGACGACGCTAGAGGGGGTGGCGCACCGAGCGGTGCATTAAGGACATAAGCCTTCTATGCAGCAATGAGGACAATCCTCAGATCACGGACCCAGTCCGCAATTTTGCTACCAACATCTTTCAATTCTATTTCTCTAGGAACATATAAAAATACAAGGGAGCTACAGCGCGAGCTAGTAATCTACAACATAATTTGCAAAGACACTTTGACTATGTTCATGATAATGAGTTCAATTAATCATATTACTTAAGAACTCCCACTCAAATTGACATCCCTCCGATCATTCGAGTGATACATGATCCAAATTCACCAACTCAAGTCCGATCATCACGTGAGTTGAGGTGGCTGCAATGGTGAACATCATTATGTTGATCGTATCTACTATATGACTCATGTTCGACCTTTCGGTCTCTCGTGTTCCGAGGCCATGTCTGTACATGCTAGGCTCATCAAGTTTAACCCGCGTGTTCTGCGCGTGGAAATCTGGCTTGCACCCGTTGTATGTGAACGTAGAGTCTATCACACCCGATCATCACGTGGTGTCTCAACACGACGAACTTTCGCAACGGTGCACACTCGGGGAGAACACAGTTCATCTTGAAATTCAAGTGAGGGATCACCTTATAATGCTACCGCCGTACTAAGCAAAACAAGGTGCATAAAAGGATTAACATCTCATGCAATTCATAAGTGACATGATATGGCCATGATCTTGTGCTTTTGATCTCCATCATGAAAGCACCGTCATGATCTCCATCGTCACCGGCATGACACCATGATCTCCATCATCTTGATCTCCATCAACGTGTCGCCATCGGGGTTGTCACGCCCTACATTCTTCTACTACTATTGCTACCGTAGCGATAAAGTAAAGCATTACATAGCGCTTAATGATTGACACGCAGGTCATACAATAATTAAAGACAACCCTATGGCTCCTGCCGGTTGCCGTATTCAACGACATGCAAGTCGTGAAATTCTATACATCACATTATCATCTCATACATCACATATATCTCATCATGTAATTGGCCATATCACATCACAACATACCCTGCAAAAACAAGTTAGACGTCCTCTAATTGTTGTTGCATGTTTTACGTGGCTGCTACGGGTATCTAGCAAGAACGTTTCTCACCTATGAATAAACCACAACGGTGATACATAGATTGCTTTTCAACCTTCTCAAGGACCGCCTTTGTCGGATCTGATCCAACTAAAGTGAGAGAAACTGTCACCCGCAAGCCATCTAAGCAACAAGTTGCGTCGAGGGAACCGGTCTCTCGTAAGCATATGAGTAATGTTGGTCTGGGCCGCTTCATCTCACAATCCCGCTGAACCAAAATACGACCAAGGGAGGAAGCAATCTAAGCATCAACGCCCACAAACCTTTTGTGTTCTACTCGAGATCTCATCGAACCATCAACCTAGCTAATGATGCCACTGTTGGGGAACGTCGCATGGGAAACAAAAATTTTCCTACGCACACGCAAACCTATCCATGGTGATGAGCATCCACGAGAGGGAGAGTGGATCTACATACCCTTGTAGATCGCTAAGTGGGAAGCGTTAAGAATCGCGGTTGGTGTAGTCGAACATCTTCGCGATCCAAATCGCCGAGCGTCCCGCGATCTCATCACGATCCGTCCCGCGATCCAATCACGATCCATCCCGTGAACTCATCACGATCCGTCCCGCGATCTCATCACAATCCGTCTCATGATCTTGATCACGATCTGTCCGGCAAACTCATCACGATCCGTTCCGCGATCTCATCACGAACTGTCTCGCGATCTCGATCACGGTCCTTCCGATCTAGCGCCGAACGGACGGCACCTCCGCGTTCAGCACACGTGCAGCTTGATGACGATCTCCACCGTCTCGATCCAGCGAGAGGAGGTGGAGAGGAGAGAGAGTTCACCGGCAGCGTGACGGTGCTCCGGTGATGGTGGTGGAGTGATTCCGGCAGGGCTTCGCCTAAGCGCTGCGGAAAACCGATCTAGAGGAGAAACTGTGCACCGGTGAAACGGGTAGCACGTGGCCGGAAATTCTGTCCAAAAATCACCCAATCCACTAGTATATATAGGAGGAGAGGAGAGGAGAGTCAGCCAAGGCCTTTGGGTCGGCCGAAATAGGAGGTGGGAGCAATCCTACTTCACCTCCAATCCTAGTTGGAGTAGGATTGCCTCCTATTGGCTGATTTTCCACTTTTTGCTTTAGGACTTTCTCTCCTGCGCCATGGGCCTTTGTGGCTGTTTTACCAGCCCACTAAGGGCTGGTTATTATTCTCCCACAGCCCATGGACATCTTGGGGTCGAAATACCCCTCCCGGAGGTCCTCCGGTACACTACCGGCACTCCCGGTACAATACCGATACTCCCGGTACACTACCGATGAGTCCGAAACTTTTCCGGAAACCAAACTGGGACTTCCTATATATGAATCTTTACCTCCGGACCATTCCGGAGATCCTCATGACGTCCGGGATCTCATCCGGGACTCCGAATAACCTTCGGTCACCATCATACATAACTCTACACTACCGAAACGTCACCGAACCTTAAGTGTGCAGACCCTGCGGGTTCGAGAACTATGTAGACATGACCGAGACACCTCTACGGTCAATAACCAATGGCGGGACCTGGACGTCCACATTGGTTCCTACATATTCTACGAAGATCTTTATCGTTCGAACCTCTATGTCAAGGATTCAGTTAATCCCGTATATCGTTCCCTTTGTTCTTCGGTATGTTACTTGCCCGAGATTCGATCGTCGGTATCTCCATACCTAGTTCAACCTCGTTACCGGCAAGTCTCTTTACTCGTTCCGTAATACAAGATCCCGCAACTAACAATTAGTCACATTGCTTGCAAGGCTTATTGTGATGTTGCATTACCGAGTGGGCCCCGAGATACCTCTCCGTTACACGGAGTAACAAATCCCAGTCTCGATCCATGCCAACTCAATAGACACCATCGGAGATACCTGTAGAGCACCTTTATAGTCACCCAGTTACATTGCGACGTTTGATACACACAAGGCACTCCTCTGATATCCGTGAGTTGCATGATCTCATGGTCATAGGAACATATACTTGACATGCAGAAAACAGTAGCAATAAACTGACACGATCATATGCTATGTTTGTAGTTTGGGTCTTATCCATCACATCATTCTCCTAATGATGTGATCCCGTTATCAAATGACATCTCATGTCCATGGCTAGGAAACCTTAACCATCCTTTGATCAACGAGCTAGTCCATTAGAGGCATACTAGGGACATGGTTTTGTCTATGTATCCACACATGCATTTAAGTCTCCGATCAATACAATTATAGCATGGATAATAAACGATTATCATGAACAAGGAAATATGATAATAACTAATTTATTATTTCCTCTAGGGCATATTTCCAACAGGTGTTGTGCCGGTGACAATGATGATCATGGTGCCCTGAAGATGGACATCAAAGGAGCAAGATGATATTGGCCATATCATGTCACTATAATGATTGCATGTGATGTTTATCGTGTTTACATCTTATTTTCTTAGAACGAGGGTAGCTTAATAAGATGATCTATCACTAAAATTTCAAGAAATGTGTTCACCCTAACTGTGCACCATTGCTAAGGTTCGTTGTTTCGAATCACCACGTGATGGTCGGGTGTGATAGGTTCTAACGTTCGCATACAACGGGTGTAAGCCAGATTTACACATGCAATACACTTAGGTTAACTTGACGAGCCTAGCATGTATAGACATGGCCTCGGAACACGGGAGACCGGAAGGTCAAACATGAGTTGTATAGAAGATACGATCAACATGGAGATGTTCACCATTGATGACTAGTCGGTCTCACGTGATGACCGGACACGGGCTAGTTGACATGGATCATGTGTCACTTGGATGACTAGAGAGATGTCTATATAAGTGGGAATTCATTAAATAATTTGATTATGTGAACTTAATTATCATGAACTTAGTCTAAAATTGTCTTTACAATCTATATTGTAGATCCAATGGCGAACGCTAATGTTGCCCTCAACTTCAACACGTTCCTAGAGAAAACCAAGCTGAAAGATGATGGAAGCAACTATGCGGACTGGGTCCATAGCTTGAGGATCATCCTCATAGCTTCCAAGAGATTGTATGTCCTTGATGCACTGCTAGGTGACGCACCTATTTTCCCTGTAACTCAAGACGTTATGAATGCCTGGCAGTCGCGTTGTTATGAATGCTTGGCAGTCGCGTTGTGATGAGTTCTCCCAGCAGAGCAAGACGTTGCGAACGCTTGGCATTCTCGCTGCGATGATTACTCCATTGTTCAGTGCGGCATGCTTTACAGCTTAGAACCGGGGCTCGAAAAGCGTTTTGGGCAACACGGAGCATATGAGAAGTTCCAAGAGCTGAAATTGGTTTTCCAAGCTCATGCCCGGGTCGAGAGATATGATGTCCCCGACAAGTTCTTTAGTTGTAAGATGGAGGAAAATAGTTCTGTTAGCGAGCACATACTCAAAATGTCTGGGTTGCACAACCGCTTGTCTCAGTTGGGAGTTAATCTTCCGGATGACTCAGTTATTGACAGAATCCTCCAGTCGTTTCCACCTAGATACAAGAGCTTTGGGATGAACTACAACATGCAGGGTATGGAGAAGTCCATTCCTGAGTTGTACTCGATGCTGAAATTAGCAGAGGTCGAGATCAAGATGGAGCATCAAGTGTTGATGGTGAATAAGACTACTAGTTTCAAGAAAGGTAAGGGTAAGAAGAACTTCTAGAAGGATGCCAAAAGAGTTGCCGTGCCCGGTAAGCAAGTTGCTGGGAAGAAGAACAAGAATGGACCCAAGCCTGAGACTGAGTGCTTTTATTGCAAGGTTGCAAGTCACTGGAAGCGGAACTGCCCCAAGTACTTAGCGGATAAGAAGGCCGACAACGTTAAAGGTATATGTGATATACTTATTGATGTGTACCTTACCAGCGCTCGTAGTAGCTCCTGGGTATTTGATACTGGTGTAGTTGCTCACATTTGTAACTCCAAGCAGGAGCTATAGAATAAGCAAAGACTTGTAAAGGACGAGGTGACGATGCGCGTCGGGAATGGTTCCAAGGTCGATGTGATCACCGTCGGCATGCTGCCTCTACATGTACCTTGGGGATTAGTTTTAAACCTTAATAATTGTTATTTTGTACCAGCTTTGAGCATGAACATTGTATCTAGATCTCGTTTGATGCGAGATGGCTACTCATTTAAATCTGAGAATAATGGTTGCTCTATTTATATTAGAGAAATGTTTTATGGTCATGCCCAGCTAGTCAATGGTTTATTTTTGATTAATCTCGAACGTGATGTTACACATGTTCATAGTGTGAGTACCCAAATATGTAAGGTTGATAACGATAGTCCCACTTACATGTGGCACTGCCGCCTTGGTCATATTGGTGTCAAACGCATGAAGAAACTCCATGCTGATGGACTTTTGGAGTCTCTTGATTTTGAATCGTTTGACACGTGCGAACCATGCCTCATTGGCAAGAAGCCAAGACTCCGTTCTCCGGAACAATGGAGCGAGCAACTGACTTGTTGGAGATAATACATACCGATGTATGTGGTCCAATTAGCGTTGAGGCTCGCAGTGGCTACCATTATGTTCTCACCCTCACAGATGACTTAAGCAGATATGGGTATGTCTACTTAATGAAACACAAGTCTGAAACCTTTGAAAAGTTCAAGGAATTTCAGAGTGAAGTAGAGAATCAACGTGACAGGAAAATAAAGTGCCTATGATCTGATCGTGATGGAGAATATTTGAGTCACGAGTTTGGCACGCACCTAAAGAAATGTGGAATTGTTTCACAACTCACGCCGCGTGGCACACCTCAGCGAAATGGTGTGTCTGAACGTAGTAATCGCACTCTATTGGATATGGTGCAATCCATGATGTCTCTTACCGACTTACCGCTATCATTTTGGGGATATGCATTAGAGACTGCCGCATTCACTTTAAATAGGGCTCCGTATAAATCCGTTGAGACGACACCATATGCATTATGGTTTGGTAAGAAACCTAAGCCATCGTTTCTTAAAGTTTGGGGATGTGATGCTTATGTGAAGAAACTTCAACCTGAGAAACTCGAACCCAAAGCGGAAAAGTGCGTCTTCATAGGATACCCCAAAGAAACTGTTGGGTACACCTTCTACCTCAAATCCTAAGGCAAAGTCTTTGTTGCCAAGAATGGATCCTTTCTAGAGAAAGAGTTTCTCTCGAAAGAAGTAAGTGGGAGGAAAATAGAACTTGATGAGGTAATTGTACCTTCACTCGAACCGGAGAGTAGCGCAGCACAGGAAGTTGTTTCTGTGGATCCTGCACCGGCTGGAGAGGAAGTTAATGATGATGATCATGAATCTTCAGATCAAGTTGCTATTCGAAGGTCCACTAGGAGACTTTCCGCACCAGAGTGGTGATGGCAACCCTGTCCTGGAGATCATGTTCTTGGACAACGATGAACCTTCGAACTATGAAGAAGCGATGGCGGGCCCAGATTCCAACAAATGGCTTGAAGCCATGTAATTCGAGATAGGATCCATGTATGAGAACAAAGTATGGACTTTGGAGGACTTGCCAGATGATAAGCGAGCCATAGAAAATAAATGGATCTTTAAGAAGAAGACTAACGCGGATGGTAATGTGACCGTCTATAAGGCTCGGCTTGTCGCTAAGGGTTATCGACAAGTTCAAGGAGTTGACTACGATGAGACTTTCTCACCCGTAGCGATGCTGAAGTCTGTCCGAATCATGTTAGCAATTGCCACATTTTATGATTATGAGATCTGGCAGATGGATGTCAAAACGGCATTCCTTAATGGCTTCCTTAAGGAAGAACTGTATATGTTGCAGCCAAAAGGTTTTGTCGATCCTAAAGATGTTAACAAGGTATGCAAGCTCCAGTGGTCCATCTATGGGCTGGTGCAAGCATCTTGGAGTTGGAACATTCGCTTAATGAGGCGATTAAAGCGTTTGGGTTTATACAGGTTTATGGAGAACCCTGTATTTACAAGAAAGTGAGTGGGAGCTCTGTAGCATTTCTCATATTATATGTGGATGGCATATTGTTGATGGGAAATTATATAGAACTTTTGGAAAGCATAAAGGCCTACTTGAATAAGTGTTTTTCAATTAAGAACCTTGGAGAAGCAGCTTACATATTAGGAATCAAGATCTATAGAGATAGATCGAAACGCCTCGTAGGTCTTTCACAAAGCACATACCTTGACAAAATATTGAAGAAGTTCAATATGGATCAGTCCAAGAAGGGGTTCTTGCCTGTGTTACAGGGTGTGAGATTGAGTGCGACTCAATGCCCAACCATGGCAGAAGATAGAGAAAAGATGAGTGTCATCCCCTATGCTTCAGCCATAGGCTCTATTATGTATGCCATGCTGTGTACCAGACCTGATGTGAACCTTGCCATGAGTTTGGAAGGGAGGTACCAAAGTGATTCCGGAGCGGAACACTGGACAGCGGTCAAGAATATCCTGAAATACCTGAAAAGGACCAAGGACATGTTTCTCATATATGGAGGTGCCGAAGAGCTCGTTGTAAAGGGTTACGTTGATGCTAGCTTCGACATAGATCCGGATGAGTCCAAGTCAGAAACCGGATACGTGTATATTTTGAATGGAGGGGCAGTCAGCTGGTGCAGCAGCAAGCAAAGTGTCGTGGAGGCATCTACATGTGAAGCGGAGTACATAGCTGCTTCGGAAGCAGCAAAGGAAAGAGTCTGGATGAAGGAGTTCATCACCAACCTAGGAGTTATTCCTAATGCATGGGGCTCGATAACTCTGTTCTGTGACAACACTGGAGCTATTGCCCTTGCCAAGGAGCCCAGGTTTCACAAGAAAACAAGACACATGAAGTGACACTTCAACTCCATTCGTGATTACATTCATGAAGGATATATAGATATTTTTAAAGTACATACGGATCTGAATGTCGCAGATCCGTTGACTAAACCTCTCTCACGAGCAAAACATGATCAACACCGGAACTCTATGGGTGTTCGATACATCATAATGTAACAAGATTATTGACTCTAGTGCAAGTGGGAGACTGTTGGAAATATTCCCTAGAGGCAATAATAAAATGGTTATTATTGTATTTCCTTGTTCATGATAATTGTCTATTGTTCATGCTATAATTGTATTAACCGGAAACCGTAATGCATGTGTGAATACATAGACCACAACATGTCCCTAGTGAGCCTCTAGTTGGCTAGCTCATTGATCAATAGATGGTCACGGTTTCATGACCATGGACATTGGATGTCGCTGATAATGGGATCACATCATTAGGAGAATGATGTGATGGACAAGACCCAATCCTGAGCATAGCACAAGATCGTGTAGTTCGTCTGCTAAAGCTTTTCTAATGTCAAGTATCGTTTCCTTAGATCATGAGGTTGTGCAACTCCGGATACCGTAGGAATACTTTGGGTGTGGAAAACTGTTGGGGAATGTTGCATGGGAAACAAAAAATTTCCTACGCACACGCAAGATCTATCCATGGTGATGAGCATCTACGAGAGGGAGAGTGGATCTACATACCCTTGTAGATCGCTAAGCGGGAAGCGTTAAGAAACGCGGTTGGTGTAGTTGAACATCTTCGCGATCCAAATTGCTGAGCATTCCGCGATCTCATCATGATCCGTCCCACGATCCAATCATGATCCGTCCCGCGATCTCATCACGATCTGTCTCGCGATCTTGATCACGGTCCATCCGATCTAGCGCCGAACGGATGGCACCCCCATGTTCAGCACACGTACAGCTCGATGATGTTCTCCGCCTTCTTGATTCAGCAAGAGGGAGTGGAGAGGCAGATGAGTTCTCCGGCAGCACGACAGCGTTGCGGCGATGGTGGTGGAGCTATTCGAGTAGGGTTTCGCCTAAGCACCGCTGAAAACCGATCTAGAGGAGAAACTGCGATCTAGAGGAGAGGTAGCACGTGGCTATTAGGGTTAGCTTTTTCCTCTAAATCCACTAGTATATATAGGAGGTAGGTAGGGGAGGATTTAGACTCAAACCCTCAAGGATTGGTCGAAATTGGAGGTGGAGGACTCCTACTCCAATCCTATTAGCAGTAGGATTCCACCTTTCCACTTGGAAACTCTTTCCACCTCTCCACCTTTGAATTTTTTCCTTCTCAAACCACTCCAGCCGCATGGGCCCTTAGAGGAGGATTCGGCCAGCCCACCAGGGGCTGGCTTAACTCCTCCCACAGCCCATGTAGCCTCTTGGTTCCAAACACCTCTCCCGATGGTCCCCCGGTACACTGCCGGCACTCGCGGTACACTACCGATGAGCCCGAAACTTTTCCGGCGACCAAAATAGGACTTCCTATATATAAATCTTTACCTCCAGACCATTCCGGAGCTCATCGTGACGTCCAAGATCTCATCCGAGACTCCGAACAACCTTCGGTCACCACCATACATAACTCTATACTACCAAAACGTCATCGAACTTTAAGTGTGCAGACCCTGCGGGTTCGAGAACTATGTAGACATGACCGAGACACCTCTACGGTCAATAACCAATAGCGGGAATTAGATGCCCGTATTGGTTCCTACATATTCTACGAAGATCTTTATCGGTCGAACCTCTATGTCAAGGATTCAGTTAATCCCGTATGATGTTCCCTTTGTTCTTCGGTATGTTACTTGCCCGAGATTCGATCGTCGGTATCTCCATACCTAGTTCAACCTCATTACCAGAAAGTCTCTTTACTCATTCCGTAATACAAGATACCGTGAATAACACTTATTCACATTGCTTGCAAGGCTTATTGTGATGTTGTATTACCGAGTGGGCCCTGAGATACCTCTCCGTAACATGGAGTAACAAATCCTAGTCTTGATCCATGCCAACCCAACAGACACCCTCGAAGATACCTTTAGAGCACCTTTATAGTCACCCAGTTACGTTGTGATGTTTTCTACACACAAGGTACTCCTCCGGTGTCAGTGAGTTGCATGATTTCATGGTCATAGGAACAAATACTTGACATGCAGAAAACAATAGCAATAAACTGACACGATCATATGCTACGTTTGTATTTTGGGTCTTGTCCATCACATCATTCTCCTAATGACATGATCCCGTTATCAAATGACATCTCATGTCAATGATTAGGAAACCATAGCCATCTTTGATCAGCGAGCTAATCTATTAGAGGCATACTAGGGACATGGTGTTGTCTATGTATCCACACATGTATCTGAGTTTCCGATCAACACAATTATAGCATGGATAATAAACGATTATCATGAACAAGGAAATATGATAATAACCAATTTATTATTGCCTCTAGGGCATATTTCCAATAGTCTCCCACTTGCACTAGAGTCAATAATCTAGTTCACATCACCATGTGATTCGCATTGTTATGAATCTAACACCCAATGAGTTCTCGGACTCGATCATGCTTTGCATGTGAGAGAGGTCTTATAGTCAACAGGTCTACGACAGTTAGATCTGTGTGTACTTTGCAAATCTCTATTTCAAACTATAAACACTGCTATCACACTCCACTTGGAGCTATTCCAAATGGCTGCTCTACTATGTCAAAGCTTGCATCGACGTAACTCTTTACGACGAACTCTTTCCAACCTCCATAATCGAGAAACATTTCCTTAGTCTATTAGTTACTAAGGATGATCTTGACCTCTGTCCAGTGATCCACTCCTGGATCACTCTTGTACCCCTTGACGGACTCATTGCAAGGCACACACAGGTGCAGTACACAACATGGCATACTATACAGAGCCTATGGCTAAGGCATAGGGGACGACATTCGTCCTTCCTCTTTCTTCTGCCGTGGTCGAGCTTTGAGTCTCACTCAACTTCACACCTTACAAAGCAGGCGAGAACACTTCTCTCTAACTAATCCATTTTGAACTCTTTCAAAATCCTATCAAGGTATGTACTCATTCAAAGTCTCATCAAGCATCTTGATCTATCTCTATAGATCTTGATGCTCAAAAATTAGGTATCTTTATCCAGGTCTTCCTTTGAAAAACTCCTTTCAAACAACACTTTATGCTTTCCAGAAATTTTACATCATTTCCGATCAATAATATGTCAACCACATATGCTTATCAGAAACTCTATAGTGCTCCCACTCACTTTATTGTAAATACAAGTTTCTCATAAACTTTGTATAGACTCAAAAACTTTGATCACCTCATCAAAGTGTATATTCCAACTCCGAGATGCTTGCTTTAGTCCATAGAAGGATCACTGAAGCTTGCTCACCTTTTAGCATCCTTAGGACTGACAAAACCTTCTGGTTGTATCACATACAACTTTTCCTCAAGTAAACTGTTAAGGAAACGATGTTTTGTCATCCATCTACCAGATTTCATAATTGAAAAATGCAGCAACTGCTAACATAATTCCAACAGACTTTAGCATCGCTACGAGCGAGAAAGTCTCATCGCAGTCAACTCTTTGAACTTGTCAAAAACTTCTTTGTGACAAGTCGAGCTTTATAAATGGCGCCATTTACCATCAGCATCTGTCTTCATATCAAAGGTCCATTTATACTCGACGACCTGCCGTCCAATGAGCAAGTCTACCAATGTCTATACTTGGTTTTCATACATGGATCCTTTCTTCGATTTCATGGCCTCTAACCATTTGTCGGAATCCGGGCCCATCATCGCTTCTCCATATCTCGTAGGTTCATCGTTGTCCAACAACATGACCTCCAAGACAGGGTTGTCGTACCACTCAGGAGCAGTACACATCCTTGTCGACCTACGAGGTTTGATAGTAACTTGATCCGAAGCTTCATGATCATCATCATTTACTTCCTCTTCAACTGATGTAGGTTCCACAGAAACATCTTTCTACGCTATGCTACTCTATGGTTGAAACAAAGGTTTAACAACCTCATCAAGTTCTATCTTCATCCCACTCAATTCTTTCAAGAGAAACTTTTTCTCGGGAAAGGAACCGTTTTAGCAACAAGCACTTTATGCTTGGATTTGAGATAGAAGGTTCACCCAACTGTTCTTAGGGTAATCTATGAAGATGCATTTGTTCGCTTTGGGTTCGAGCCCATTAGGTGAAACATTTTTCCACACAAGCGTCGCAGCCCTAAACATTAAGAAATGACAGCTTACGTTTCTATCAAACCATAATTCACATGGTGTCATCTCAATGGATTTAGATGGTGCCCTATTTAAAGTGAATGTAGTTGTCTCTAATGCATAACCCCAAAACTATAGTAGCAAAACGATAAGAGACATCATAGCCCGCACCATATCCAATAGAGCATGACTATGACGTTTGGACACACCATCACACTATGGTGTTCCAGGTGGTGTGAGTTGTGAAACGACTTTCACATTGTCTAAAGTTGTATGCCAAACTCGTAACTCAAATATTCACCTCCACGATCATATCGCAGACATTTTTATCTTCTTGTCACAATGATCTTAAACTTCATTCAGAATTTGCTTGAACTTTTCAGACGATTCAGACTTGTGTTTCATTAAGTAAACATACACTATATCTACTCAAATCATCAGTGAAGGTAAGAAAATAACGATATCCATCGCACAGTACAAGACTCATTGGATTGAATACATCAACATGTATCATTTCCAATAAATCACTTGCCCACTCCATCAATCCGGAAAACGGGGTCCTTAGTCATCTTGCCCAAGAGGCATGGTTTGCATGTCTCAACCGATTCGAAATCGAATGAGTCCAAAGATCCATCAACATGGAGTTTCTTTATGCGCTTTATACCAATATGACATTTAGCGGCAGTGCCACAAGTATGTGGTACTATCATTATTAACTTTGTATCTTTTGGCATCAATGTTATGAACATGTGTATTACTATGATCAAGATTCAACAAACCATTCTCACTGGGTGCATGACCATTGAAGGTATTATTCATGTGAACATAATAACAATTATTCTCTAACTTAAATGAATAACCGTGTTGCAATAAACACGATCTAATCACGTTCATGCTCAACGCAAAACACCAAACAACATTTATTTAGGTTCGTCACTAATCCTGAAGGTAAAGAGAGCGTGCGATGTCGATCACATCAACCTTGGAAACATTTCCAACACACATCATCACTTCAGCCTTAGCTAGTCTCCATTTATTCCATAGCTTTTACTTCGAGTTACTAACATTTAGCAACCGAACCGGTATCCAATACCCAGGTGCTATTAGGAGTACTAGCAAGGTACACATCAATAACACGTATATCAAATACACTTGTGTTGATGTTGCCAACCTTCTTATCTACCAAGTATCTAGAGTTGTTCCGCTTCAGCGACCGCTCACCTCATAATAGAAGCACTTAGTCTCGGGTTTCGGTTCAACTTTGGCTTGCTTCATTGGAGCAGCAACTGCCTTTCCATCCATGGAGTTTCCCTCCTTGCCCTTGCCCTTCTCGAAACTATTGGTTTTACTAACCATCAACACTTGATGCTCCTTCTTGATTTCTACCTTCGCGGTGTCAAACATCGCGAATAGCTCAGGGATCATTATTTCTATCCCTGGCATTTTATAGTTCATCACCAAGTTCTAGTAGCTTAGTGACGGTGACTTGGAGAACTATATCAATCACTATCTTATCTGGAAGATCAACTCCCACTCGATTCAAGCGATTGTAGCACCCAGACAATCTGAGCACATGCTTAACGATTGAGCTATTCTCCTTCAACATCCAGGCAAAGAATTTTGTTGGAGATCTCATATCTCACAACATGGGCACGAGCCTGAGATCCCAATTTCAGCTCTTAGAACATCTCATATGTTCCGTGATGTTCAAAACGTTTTGGAGCCTCAATTCTAAGTTGTAATGCATGACACACTAAACTATCAAGTAGTCATCGAAACGTGCCTGTCAAATGTTTAAACATCTACAGACGACGTGTAACGCCCAAGATGCGCGCCTATCCCTTTTAAGGCACGAGGGCCCCGCAAGGGATAGAGGCGCATCTTGCCGTTAGCAAGTATAGTATCATCGCATCATACAATACTGAAAAGATGAGTATACAAGATTGGCTTACACTCGCCACATGCTAAATTACAATTCACTCATAGTTCAAATCATCAAGATGAAGACGGGGTCCGCCTACAGACGAAATCAAACGATAAAAACAAATGCAAATGATACTATCTCGCTATCCCAAAGATCACGACCATGGTCCTCTACTCATCCGGGTAAATCACATACATCCTGCCTCTTTCCTCGTCATATTCCCACAGGAGCTGGGTAAGATCATGCTGCACGTACTCATCTGTACCTGTACCTGGAGGGTTATAGTAATCTGTGAGCCATAAGGACTCACCAATCAAGCGCCCGGGTACCGAGACTATTCAAGCTTAAAGGTTGGGATGGGTATGTGTTTAGTTTGCAGCAGCACTAAGCATATATGGTGGCTAACTTACGCAACATGAAATAAATATGAGTGGCCTACGATGAACGATCGAATCGAGTATGATCTCTATGAGATCCTGAACACTTACTTACGTCAATCATAACCCCACCGTGTTCTCTCTCAGATCATGTTCACGAGCAGAGACGATCACGGTTACTCACACAGTTGGTGTATTTTATTTAGAGTTTACTTCAAGTTTACTATAACTGAGTGTTAAACAAATATCCAAGTTGCCACATAACCGCGGGCACGACTTCTCGAAAAGTTTTTAACCCTGCAGGGGTGCTCCAACAAGTCCATCACAAATAACCACACTCCGTGGGAATAGCCTCGACCACAGATCTCGTAGTCATCATAGGTAATTCCAAAGGAATTCCCACACCTCGAGAAAACCCAAAGAAAATCAGACTCCACACGCAAGACACTCGATAAAGGTAAAACAAATCCAGCAAGACCACCCGGCGTGTCGACGAACCTGATAAGAGCCGCGTATCTCGTTCTCAGGACACGACGGATAAGCGATGCGTATGGAGGCCTGATAGAAATCTCCCAAGTTGCCCTGGGTTGGCCCCGCATAGTGCTCTAGTTTGGACCAACACTCATGAGGAGCACTGGCCCGGGGGTTGATTAATTATCCACGGGTTTGCAAGACCCTATGCAAATTTTATTAAGTTGTTAAGCAAATGTAGTACCAATGTTGGGTCTTGCTAGACAAGTTTTAATCTCAACCAAATAAACAAGGGGGGTCCCCATAACAACCCCGAGCGTGTTAGGAGCGCAAAATATGGAAAACATAACACCGGTAACAAGAATCTATGGCGGTAACAGCACAACAAAACACTTAGCAAAAGGCCAAGCCTTCCACCAATACCAAGATATATATGCGCATTAAATTAAATAACAGATAATATTGTGATATCCAAATCCATGTTATCACATGGAACAACCTGCACCTGCAACTAAGAATGCTAAAAGAGGGGCTGAGCAGCGGTAACTTAGCCAATCAAAGGTTTGCTAGGACGTGGAGGGTTAGAGGCTTTCATGGCAATTAGGAGGCTGATATTCAAGTGGTAGGTAGCGCAATTGTAATGATAAGAGCGAGAAACTAGCAAGCGAAAATAGTATCGGGATCCGGGTACGATCATCTTACCTGTTGGTTCTTCAGTGATACAAGTAGCGGGATCCTCGTAGTGGTACTCTCCTGGGTCCTCGTACTCAGTATCAACACTCATGTCTACCCAAGATAAAAAGCAACATAAACATCCAACCAAGGTGCAATGCACAAACAAGATGATGCATGATCCGTTTAGAAGAATTTAACATGGCAATCCAAAACTAGTCAAGTTTTACATGCAAAGTTTGTTTATTAATGAATCTGGACAGAACCTCATGTTAAGTTATTTGGACATGCATGAAGATGGCAAATATGTATGCAGCATGCAAAGTCAATATAAATGCATATAAGGAACGCAAGAAACGGAGTTACGGTTCTCACGATACGCTCAAGACAAGGTACGAAGGCAAAACACAAGACAACCAATGCCATGGGCTAATTCTTGGCATTCCAAGGTAGCCACTGGTTAGCACACAAAAAGCCAACCACAATAGACTCAAAAATCAATCAATTCCATGAAGTATAGCTCCCACAAGTCACACAACAATAAAACAACAATCTGCCACAAAACAACAACATAGCAACTTACACAGCCCACAACTTGAGCTACAGGAACCCTACAGCCACAAAGAAGATATTGACAGAAACTACATGATATATACATCAACTTATCCAACTACACAATCAGCAACGGGGGCACACATCAATACGCATGAAGCTATCAAGTTGAGATGAACAAACAGTTTTCTGGGACTTAGTGAAAATTCCAGTTTTTCTGGAATCTGAGTTCATAAAGTAGCAAGTTGACAGCAGTAGTAAAATATGCTAGAGACCACCTCTTGGCATGAAAATTAACAGGATAGTAGTAGACAACATCTACTACAAATAACTGATGCTGAGCATGCTCAAATTCACAACACATCACAAGATACCATCCTCTCTACATGGCATAAAAATAACAGTAGATTCTCAGACTCGGTAGTTTTTTTAGCATGCTGAAACAGAAACATTAAGTTGGCTACTTAGCAGCATGGTTCCCGCTTATATGGGTGATTCTCATGTTAAACAAAAATACCATGGCATAATAGATATAAAACACTAGCACTTCCATGTTGTCACATGCCCCAAAGCAAGTAAGGATTAAATCATGCAAAAATGACAAAGTAGCAACACAGCTGAAAATGACAGTTTTATGAACTTGCTCAAAAGTGGAATCTGAAAGCACCAATGGATTCATTGTCTCTATCTACCCCAAATACATGTGTCATACTCATATGTTCATGTGAAACAACAAGGCACAACAAGATAGCAAAAACAATCACCTATTCACATAAGTGGTTCATACTCTAATTAAACATGAGCAAATATGATCAAGGCAGATTGGAATCTTAGCTAGAGATGGAAATGAGCTAACAAATACCACATGCATATAATCAACAAGGGGTGAGTCAAGTGGGAAGCCCACTAGTCACCCACACACACACATACACTCTACACCACACACACTCTACAAAGCACACACACACATGCTTCATATGCCTAAGGGCATATGAGCACAAGCTCACTCATGACCATACCACCCAAGAGGGGGTGTTCATCCACACACTTACTCACATGGCCATATATGCATAAGCACATGGCACACACACACTCACTCTCACAAGTGCACTAGGCACAAAACTCACACACACACACTCCCACAAACAAGCATGCATGTAAACTCTCACCACACTAGGTCATGCATATATGCACACTCTCATGTAGATACACACACATAGGGGTGTATGCATGAAGCACACATGCTCCCAACACACAAAAACATACACATGCACATATGCTCTCATGCATACACACATACATCTACACATGCATATGTACTCTTATGTACATACACATCCACACACATATATAAGCACCAAGCACACCACACACTACAAATCACAAAAGAAAACAGAAAGAAAACCTACACTTGCTCAATTCTGCATATACACACATATAATGCAAGGAAGAAAAAGAAACAAAAGAAGAAAAATAATAAAAAAGTGGAGGTACTTGGGCTCAAACCCAAGACCTCCTAGGTCTTACCCCACGAACCAACCACTCTGCTATCACTGCGTTTGCTAACAGAGGGGGCGCTCTGCCTATCTTAAGCACACACATGCACTAACTATCTGACGAACTGAACCGCACATGCACTCTGACATAGCAACGACGCAGCACGGGGCTAGCTCCGGCCATCTCCGGCAAGGCGGAACACCGGCGGGGGTGCGGAATTCCCCTAGGAGTGCGAGGGACAAGGACCCGACGCGCGGGGAGCAAGAATGGAAGGGCAAAAAAATAGTACGCATACTGCATCTAAGGGTAGAGCACCGAGAGCGCAAAGTTGACACGGACGAAACTACGCATACATGAGGCTAACAACAAAGCGGGCGAGAGGAATGGAAGGAGGGGTATACCTTCACTACCTAGGACATGGATAGGAGGCTCGGGACACGACGGAGCGACGACTGTGAGTTGAAGAACTCCGACACACTCCTGTTCCGAGATGTCGAGGAAGAAGACGCCGACGATGAGGGGGCTCCAGGGTTGATGGCGTCGCATGCATAGATGAAGCGGACTTCAGGGACTCTGGGGCGTCGATCCTCGCCGTCGGGGAGGAAGAGGACGATGCAGAGGATCTACCCCGAGCATGTGCTCGAGCTCGACCGGAGCATGGCAGACAGGTGACGGCTATGGTGTGGGCTCTTACCTGAGCGGCGGCACGAGGTGGGAAAGGGACTGAATGGGGCCAGGGATGCTAGGGATAGGTCGGGGACACCTTATAAAGGGGCTAGGGTCGACGGACGACCGTCAAATCACCGGAGTTGACGACGTGGCTACTGTGAATATGCTGTCGTACAGAGGAGAACGAACGTGCGTGCTAGGAGGCCGGATGGGCTGCGCTAGCACTCGGCCTCGCTGCTACTAGGCCAGGAGAGGCCCAGCTAGGGGACAACTCTCTCCCTCTCACAAAAAGGCTTTCTTTATTTTTTTAAAACAACAGCAACACAAGCCAAAACCAGATAGGTGGAAAAAGATCTTGTGAAAACAAAATAGATTGGGACTCACTAAATAATGCACTATTTAATAAAAATATTAAGTTAATTTTTGAGGACAAGTAATTTTAATTCCTTTTAAAATAACAACCCCTGTTTTATTAAAGCACAAAACATACGACTCCAAACATCCAAAAGAACCACACTCTAAATTAAATATACATATAGGGCTACCTATTGAACATTTTTAAGCATTTTAATTTGCAAGTTAATTCTGTTATGAAAATAACATGTGAATGAAAGGCATTAGGTTGGGGTTTTTATGAAAGAAAGAGAGGGGAAGATGAAGGAGGTGCACACATGAACTCCACCCACACTCAAATCACATCACAACACAAGTCACACTCCCATCCACCACACCATTCAAAGACACATGAAAACAAGCAAGGCAAGATGAATGCTATGATGGATGAAATAATGCATGAATGCATAACCACACATGGATGACAAGTTGCAAAACATCAATAAGCTCATGACACAAGGTTCATACAATAGGTTACATGCCATAAAAGGTAGGGACAACACTTGGGCTATCACAACTCTCCCACACTACAAGAGGATCTCGACCCGAGATTTGGAACGAAAGAAGTCCAGAAATTCAGAATGGAGAAGGTCCTCACGTTCCCAAGTAGCTTCTTTATCAGAATGATGAGACCACTTCACCTTGAGGAATTTGATAGACTTGTTGCGAGTCTTACGCTTAGTTTCTTCAAGAATTGCAACTGGATGCTCACGATAAGAGAGATCTTCTTGGAGATCGATGTCTTGGAGGTCAATGGTTCGCTCAGGAGTCTTGAAGCATCTCCGGAGCTGAGAAACATGGAAGACATCATGCACGTTCACGAAATTCGGAGGAAGCTCTAGTTTATATTCAAGACCACCTCTTTTGCCAACAACTTTGAAAGGACCAACAAACCGAGGAGCCAACTTTCCTTTAATTCCAAACCGCGGAGTGCCCTTCATGGGAGAGACTCTGAGATAGACTAGATCATCCACTTGGAAGGAAACATCCCGATGTTTGCTATCGTAATAGCTCTTCTGTCGGGACTGAGCTGCTTTGAGGTTCTCGCGAATGACGTGGCACATTTCTTCTGCTTCAGTGATCATGTCATTGCCCAATATCTAACACTCATCGGTTTCAGACCAGTTAAGCGGGGTACAACACTTTCTGCCGTAGAGAATCTCGAAAGGGCCCTTGCCTGAACTAGCTTGAAAGCTATTGTTGTATGATAATTCAACATATTGAAGGCAGTCTTCCCATTTCATGCCAAACGAAATCACACAGGCTCTGAGCATATCTTCAAGGATCTGATTGACTCTCTCAACTTGACCACTTGTCTGCGGATGGAACGCAGTACTGAAACGGATCTTTGTACCCATAGCAGTCTAGAAGGACTCCCAAAACTTAGAAGTAAAGAGGCTTCGACGGTCAGAAGAGATGAGTTGAGGAATACCATGCAAAGACACTATCCTTAACGTATACAACTCTGCAAGCTGAGCCGCGAAGATAGATTCTTTGACTGGCAGGAAATGAGCAACTTTTGATAGCTTGTCGATAACCACAAAAATGGCATCGTTGCCTCTCTTGGACTTGGGAAACCCAGTGGCGAAATCCATCTCAACATGATCGAATTTCCACTCCGGGATAGGCAAAGGCTGAAGAAGACCTGCTGGACGTTGATGCTCCGCCTTCACTCTGCGACAAACATCACACTCGTTCACGAACTGAGCAATTTCACATTTCATGCGAGTCCACCAGAAGGTTTGCTTGAGATCCTGATACATCTTGGAACTGCCTGGATGAATGGATAGAAGAGAATTATGTGCTTCATCCATGATAACCTTTCTGAGATCATCTTTTGGAACCACAAGACGGTCCTCAAAGAACAAGGTATGTTTGTCATCAACACGAAAGCACTTATACTTCGGAATGCTCTTGGCCACACCTTTCTTCACTTTCTTCACCATAGCGTCAAGAAGCTGCGCTTGGCAAACCTGCTCTTCTAGAGTTAGAGAGACTTGAAGATTTGCAAGAAATCCTTGCGGAATCATCCGAAGGTTGAGTTTGCGGAATGCTTCATAAAGCTCGGGCTGAAGAGGCTTCAAGATGAGACTATTGCAGTACGCCTTACGGCTGAGCACATCTGTAATGCCATTTTCTTTCCCAGGAGTATACTCAATGCTTGGATTGAAGTACTCAAGCATTTCCACCCAACGAGACTACCGAAGATTGAGATTGGGTTGAGTGAAAATGTACTTCAAGCTCTTGTGATCGGTGTACACCTCAACTGGTCTACCCAACAACAAATGCCTCCAAGTCACTAGAGCATGCACAACTGCCGCCAACTCAAGATCATGAGTGGGGTAGTTCTTCTCGGCAGGCTTCAACTGGCACGAGGTATAAGCAACAATCTTCTTGTCTTGCATGAGAACACCACCAAGGCCTTGGATAGAAGCATCATAGAAAACTTGGAAAGGCTTAGACTGCTCAGGAGGAACAAGAACTGGAGCTGAAGTCAGTCTCTGCTTGAGCGTATTGAACGCCACATCACACTCAGGAGACCAAACAAACTTGACACTCTTCTCGAGGAGATTGGGCAGAGGCTTAGCAATTTGAGAGAAGTTCTCCACGAATCTTCTGCAATAGCTAGCAAGCCCGAGGAAACTCCGAAGCTGCTTCACATTCTGAGGAGGTTCCCACTTCAAGATTGCCTCAACTTTCTCAGGGTGCACTTTAATTCCCTCAGCAGAGATGACATGCCCGAGGTACACCACTTCATTGAGCCAAAACTCACACTTGGAAAACTTGGCATAGAATCGGTGCTCTCTTAACTTGTCAATCACAAGGCGGAGATGCTCTGCATGCTCTTCTTCTGTCTCCGAGAACACAAGGATATCATCTAGATAGACCAAGATGAATTCATTTTTGAAAGGAGAGAAAATGAAATTCATCATTCTTGAGAAGGTTGGAGGAGCATTAGCAAGACCAAACAACATGATGGTGTACTCATAAGAGCCAAAACTCGTCCTGAAAGCAGCCTTGGGAATGTCTTCTTCGTGAATGCGAATCTGATGATAACCCATGCGAAGATCAACCTTCAAGAAAACCTTGGCACCTTTCAGTTGCTCAAACAACTCATTGATGTTGGGAAGTGGGTACTTGTTTCTGATTGTCTACTTGTTCAATGGTCGGTAGTCTACACAAAGACGATCCGTGCCATCTTTCTTCTTGACAAACAAAACACCACAACCCCATGGAGAAGAACTTGGTCTGATCAGACCCAGACATTCTTGCTCATCTAGCTGCTTCTTCAACTCTTTCAGCTCTTTGGGGCCAAGTTTATATGGGCGCTTGCAGACCGGTTCAGTTCCGGGCTCGAGATCAATCACGAACTCGACTGGCCGGTGCGGAGGCATTCCTAGCAATTCTTCTAGAAAGACATCTTCATACTCACAAACCACTGGAATTTGAAAAATCGCCGAGATTTCACCCTTCTCATTTAGAGCAAAGAGACGGATTGTGTCATCGCGAGCCACGGAAATAATCACGTCTTCTGAAGGATGAGTCAGCTTGACTTCTTTTGCTTTGCATTCAATATGAGCCTTATTCATAGCCAGGAAGTCCATGCCCAAAATGAGATCAATGTCGGAATTACCGAGAACAATTGGAGAAATGAGAAAAGAATAATTTCCCAACTTGATAGAAACATCCAGAACCACCTTGTTAGCACTCATGAGAGTGCCGGGCGAAACAACACGCAAAACCTTACTCAAATATTCAGAATCAAAATCATGCCTTACGAAGAATGCTTTAGACATGAATGAATGCGATGCTCCCGAATCAAACAAAACTTTTGCAAGAAAATCATTAACTAAGAGATTACCCATGATCACTTGAGAAGAATCCTCAGCCTCTACTGCATTCACCATATTCACTCTTGCGGTCTTGTGGTTATGCTTCACCATAGCATTGCTTGAGGCTTGACAGGAGGAGGAGGCGGAAGACGCCGCTGGTTGCACTTGTTTGCATAGGGACCCTTCTGGCCACACTTGTGATAAGTCACCTCAGAAAGCGGACGAACATTGCCTGGAGGAGGAAAAAGAACTCCCTTGGATGCCTGGGTTCTCTGCTGGAATCCTGGGTTGGTTGGGTGGGAAGAACCACGACCACCAAACTGCTTCCGCTGCTGAGGAGGACGAAATGGAGGAGGGTTTGGCACCTAATACTTCTGCTGCTTGGGAATCATCTGAGAGCTGGAAGAAGAAGAATATGAATCCCTTGAACGCTTCTTAGAGTTCTCCAACTTGAGCTGACTTGCCTTGACCTTCAAAGCCATGTTATAGAACTAATCAAACTCACGAGGCTCTTGAAGAACTAGGCCTGGTAAAAGCTCATCCTTGAGACCACCTCTGAACTGATAGATCATAGTCTTGTCATCTGGAACATCTTGCTTAGCATAACGGGCTAGATTCTGGAACTCGACGTTGTACTGGTAGACAGACTTGCTTCCCTACTTCAGGTGCCTGAACTTCTCACGCATCTCCTCGACAAAGCTTGTCGGAATGTAATGAGCCCTGAAGTCATGACGGAAATTGTCCCAAGTAACAACACGATCGCCCCTGGAATCCTTGTACTGCTGCCACTAATCAGCTGCTTGACCCTTGAGCTGGAACGATGCAAATTTGACAAAGTCCTCTGGCCTGACATTTCTGCACTCAAAATGCTTACTCATATCACAAAGCCAATCATCAGCATCAAGAGGCTGCTCAGAATAGGTGAAAGACTTGGGCTGGTTGGCAAGGAACTGATTGAGTGTCGCAAATTGAAGCTGATTCTGAAAATTCCCTTGAAAACCTTGCTGACCCTACTCCCTTTCTTGCAACAGCCTGAGCAACATCTGAGTGTTTGCATTGGTTGCGGCCATTACAGCTTGCCAAGCTTCTGGAGGAGGAGGCAGAGGTGGCGGCCGCGGGGGTGGTGGTGGAACATCAGCCTACTCCTCACCACGACCCGGATTGCTGCGAGTTGGTGAAGCCATCCTGAAGATGGACAAAACACATCAGCACCTCATTGAAAGATGAAACAAAGTTGAATCAAGAGCTTGAAGAAAATTGAACAAATAACAACACAACCTTCCTACTGAAAAATTAGTAAGAATGCTTCTTAGGTTTATGATAACATCATCAGAAATTAGAAGCCACTTGTAATAACACAAAAGTATTGAGCTAAGCGCTCGGAACAAATGTATATGCCCACATACATCTGAAGAAGATGTTCCTAGATGACTACAAGATTTCCCACCTATGAACTTCCGAAAACTTTCTGGTTATGCAATCTGGTGTAGGGGATACAAGGAGGAAATATCTCACACAACTAATCCTACACCCCAACTGTATCCATCTTTCAACACATAACCAGAGGCTTTCGCAAATTCATCTAACTCGAATCCTCGAACTCACAATGATACTAAATCATGGTGGTACCCCGGACGCCTCCCCAGTACTAGGTGACTCCGACCTTATCTCACCATGATAAGTATTGAAGTAATTCCGAACACTCTCCGTCCTGAGATATCAAGGAAGCTAAAAGATAACAATGTGCCAAAATTCTTTGGAGCTCGACTCCCCGGAAGAAATCAAGTCAGACAGGAGGCACCAAGACAGAACCCTGTCACATCGGCATCATATAGATTCCAAAATTCCCGCGTGATCCTAATTTTTTTGAGCGAGAAGAGGAGTAGAATCAAAATTCCGAAGTCGAATACCTCACCAGAGCATAGAAGAGGAGTAAAAAGAATCCTACTCTCCGATATAACTAGACTCAAAAAAGTTTTTACTAGACTCGACTCGGCCAAGTTCGATCAAGCAAAGGCTCCTATGGTCGTATGGCTTTGAATACCAACTTGTCATGCCCAAGATGCGCGTCTATCCTTTTTAAGGCACGAGGGCCCCGCAAGGGATATAGGCGCATCTTGCAGTTAGCAAGTATAGTATCATCATATCATACAATACTGAAAAGATGAGTATACAAGATTGTCTTACACTCGCCACATGCTAAATTACAATTCACTCATAGTTCAAATCATCAAGATGAAGACAGGGTCTGCCTACGGACGAAATCAAACGATAAAAACAGATGCAAATGATACTATCTCGCTATCCCAAAGATCATGACCATGGTCCTCTACTCATCCGGGTAAGTCACATATATCTTGGCTCTTTCCTCATCATATTCCCATTGGAGCTGGGTAAGATCATGCTGCACGTACTCATCTGTACCTGTACCTGGAGGGTTGTAGTAATCTGTGATCCATAAGGACTCAGCAATCAAGCGCCCGGGTACCGAGACTATTCAAGCTTAAAGGTTGGGATGGGGTATGTGTTTAGTTTGCAGTAGCACTAAGCATATATGGTGGTTAACATACACAACATGAAATAAATATGAGTGGCCTATGATAAACGATCGAATCGAGTATGATCTTTATGAGATCCTGAACACTTACTTACGTCAATCATAACCCCACCGTGTTCTCTCTCGGATCATGTTCACGAGCAGAGACGATCACGGTTACTCACATAGTTGGTGTATTTTATTTAGAGTTTCCTTCAATTTTACTATAACCGAGTGTTAAACAAATATCCAAGTTGCCACATAACCGCGGGCACGACTTCTCAAAAAGTTTTTAACCCTGCAGGGGTGCTCCAACTAGTCCATCACAAATAACCACACTCCATGGGAATAGCCTCGACCACAGATCTCGCGGTCATCATAGGTAATTCTAAAGGAATTCCAACACCTCGAGAAAACCCGAAGAAAGTCAGACTCCACACGCAAGACACTCGATAAAGGTAAAACAAATCCAGCAAGACCACCCGACGTGTCGATGAACCCAATAAGAGCCGCATATCTCGCTCTCAGGACACGATAGATAAGCGACGCGTACGGAGGCCTGATAGAAATCTCCCAAGTTGCCCTTGGTTGGCCCCGCACAGTGCTCTAGTTTGGACCAACACTCATGAGGAGCATCGGCCCGGGGGTTGATTAATTATCCACGGGTTTGCAAGACCCTATGCAAATTTTATTAAGTTGTTAAGAAAATGTAGTACCAATGTTGGGTCTTGCTAGACAAGTTTTAATCTCAACCGAATAAACAAGGGGTTCCCCATAACAACCCCGAGCGTGTCAGGAGCGCAAAATATGGAAAACATAACACCGGTAACAAGAATCTATGGCGGTAACAGCGGAACAAAACACTTAGCAAAAGGCCAAGCCTTCCACCAATACCAAGATATATATGCGCATTAAATTAAATAATAGATAATATTGTGATATCCAAATCCATGTTATCACATGGAACAACCTGCACCTGCAACTAAGAACGCTAAAAGAGGGGCTGAGCAGCGGTAACTTAGCCAATCAAAGGTTTGCTAGGACGTGGAGGGTTAGAGGCTTTCATGGCAATTAGGAGGCTGATATTCAAGTGGTACGTAGCACAATTGTAATGATAAGAGCGAGAAACTAGCAAGCGAAAATAGTATCGGGATCCGGCTACGATCATCTTGCCTGTTGGTTCTTTAGTGATACAAGTAGCGGGATCCTCATAGTGGTACTCTCCTGGGTCCTCGTACTCAGTATCAACACTCATGTCTACCCAAGAGAAAAATCAACATAAACATCTAACCAACGTGCAATGCACAAACAAGATGATGCATGCTCCGTTTAGAAGAATTTAACATGGCAATCCAAAACTAGTCAGGTTTCACATGCAAAGTTTGTTTATTAATGAATCTGGACAGAACCTCATGTTAAGTTATTTGTACATGCATGAACATGGCAAATATGTATGCAGCATGCAAAGTCGACAGAAATGCATATAAGGAACGCAAGAAACGGAGTTATGGTTCTCACGATACGCTCACGACAAGGTATGAAGGAAAAACACAAGACAACCAATGCCATGGGCTGATTCTTGGCATTCTAACGTAGCCACTGGTTAGGACATGAAAAACCAACCAGAATAGACTCAAAAATCAATCAATTCCATGGAGTATAGCTCCCACAAGTCACACAACAATAAAACAACAATCTGCCACAAAACAGCAACATAGCAACTTACACAGCCCACAACTTGAGCTATAGGAACCCTACAGCCACAAACAAGATATTGACATAAACTACATGATATATAAATCAACTTATCCAACTACACAATCAGCAACGGAGGCACACATCAATAAGCATGAAGCTATCAAGTTGACATGAACAAACAGTTTTCTGGGACTTAGTGAAAATTCCAGTTTTTCTGGAATCTGAGTTCATAAAGTAGCAAAAACATACACATGAACATGCACAAAATTCACACACACACTCCCACAAACAAGCATGCATGTAAACTCTCACCACACTAGGTCATGCATATATGCACACTCTTATGCATATACACACACATAGGGGTGTATGCATGAAGCACACACGCTCCCAACACACAAAAACATACACATGCACATATGCTCTCATGCATACACACATACATCTACACATGCATATGTACTCTTATGTACATACACATACACACACATATATAAGCACCAGGCACACCACACACTACAAATCACAAAAGAAAAACAGAAAGAAAACCTACACTTGCTCAATTCTGCATATACACACATATAATGCAAGGAAGAAAAAGAAACAAAATAAAATAAATAAAAAGGGGAGGTACTTGGGCTCAAACCCAAGACCTCCTGGGTCTTACCCCATGAACCAACCACTGTGCTATCGCTGCGTTTGCTAACAGAGGGGGCGCTCTGCCTATCTTAAGCACACACATGCACTAACTATCTGACGAACTGAACCGCACACGCACTCTGACAGAGCAACGATGCAGCACGGTGCTAGCTCGAGCCATCTCCGGTGAGGCGGAACACCGGCGGGGGTGCGGAATTCCCCTAGGAGTGCAAGGGACAAGGACCCGACGCACGGGGAACAAGAATGGAAGGGCAAAAAATAGTACGCATACTGCATAAGGGCAGAGCACCGAGAGCGCGAAGTTGACACAGACGAAACTACGTGTACATGAGGCTAAAAACAAAGCAGGTGAGAGGAACGGAAGGAGGGGTATACCTCCACTACCTAGGACATGGATATGAGGCGCGGGACACGACGGGGCGACGGTTGCGAGTCAAAGAACTCCGACACACTCCTGTTCCGAGACGTTGAGGAAGAAGACGCCGACGATGAGGGGGCTCCAGGGTTGACGGCGTCGCGTGCGTAGATGAAGCAGACTTCAGGGACTCCGGGGCGTCGATCCTTGCCGTCGGGGAGGAAGAGGACGATGCAGAGGATCTACCCCGAGCACGTGCTCGAGCTCGACCGGAGCATGGAAGATAGGCGAAGGCTATGGCGTGGGCTCTTACTTGAGCGGCAGCGCAAGGTGGGAGAGGGACTGAATGGGGCCAAGGATGCTAGGGCTAGGTCAGGGACACCTTATAAAGGGGCTAGGGTCGACGGACGACCGTCAAATCACCGGAGTTGGCGACGTGGCTATTGTGGATGTGCTGCCATACAGAGGAGAACGAACATGCGCGCTGGTAGGCCGGCTGGGCTGCACTAGCGCTCGGCCTCACTGCTGCTGGGCCAGGAGAGGCCCAGCTAGGGGACAGCTCTCTCCCTCTCACAAAAAGGCTTTCTTTATTTTTTTAAAACAACAGCAACACAAGCCAAAACTGGACAGCTGGAAAAAGATCTTGTGAAAACAAAATAGATTGGGACTCACTAAATAATGCACTATTTAATAAAAATATTAAGTTAATTTTTCAGGACAAGTAATTTTAATTCCTTTTAAAATAACAACCCTTGTGTAAGAGCACATTTCTCCATGTGTGGTTTTGGTAATTGATGACACCCCTATGGACTAATGGTTGCCTTGAGTTATATTCGAAGGATTTGTCCATAGGCACTTCTTGAAGTCCATCTGTTGGGTTTCAAGGAGTTTATGTGATGACCAAGGTGGTATTCAAGGTTTATCCTAAGTTTGGTCATGTGAGAATTGAGCTTATTGCAATCATGTCTTGAAGAAGAAGATAGTGTGAGCATTCATGATTACCTTCAAGACATCATATTTATGAAGAGAGAAGATAAGATACAAGGTTGATCAAGACTAAGTCAAAGAGTGAATCAAGTGATCAACACACAAAGCGTACAAGATGTACCGAGAGGGATCAAGTGATCCCATGGTATGGTAAGCATTGTCCATTACGCTTTGTGTACTAACCCATTTCCTTGTGAGAGTTCCTTGTGGGGTTAGGCATATTTCCATGGGATTGCATCAAGAGGAAGATCCCATACAACCCATGGAAGATGACATCAAGTGGTGATCATTATCAAGGTTGTGGTGTGCATGTTCAAGTGAAGCATCACGGAGAGATCAGACTTGAAGCTTGCCGTCCATTGTGGTGACAATGGACTTGTGAAGATGTGCCGCATAGTAGCTCACCCATAGTGGAGTATGGGGGAGCAATCATCTAGTCTTCATCAAGCCAACACAATCAAGAAAGGTGGTCCATCTTGAGGAAGTCAAGATCGTCATCATCTAGATCAAGTGGACTATGCGCAAGGCTAAGGTTTGACCTTGATAGGGTTTTGTATTTTACCGGTCTCATAGTGGTAGTTGGGAGACTGGGTTATAGGGTAGGTAACCGTGCTATTGAGGGGGCTCTCAAGTGAGTAGCTTGATCGTATCGTTCGTTGAGAGCTCAGACCATTGCATTCTTGGCATCATCATCTTCCTTGGTTCTTGGTTGGTTTTTCTCTTTGAGGTTTCTTGAGCTTATGGTCAACTTCATGACTAGCTCAAGTTCATCGAAAACGGAGTGCATATGCATATTCTGTGATGTTTTCGATGTTGGAGTTATTGACGATTCTTCATTGTAAGAGGTTTCTCATCTCTTCTCCTTTGGCATTCTTTTACTGTCTCTTCTTAAGAAAACCTGAATCCAACAAGGTTGAGTTTGCTCAATTCGGAGCTCGCTTGCAGAAGTTGTGACAATTCTGGTGTTGTTGTTCTGAGGTTTGCAGTAGTACCGCTCCTCCGAGCGGTAGTACCGCTCCCCCGAGCGGTAGTACCGCAAGTGGCACGGAAGTAATTTTTTTACTTCCGCCCCAAGGGCGGTAGTACGGCATGTTGCACGGATGTAATTTTTTTACATCCGCCCTGCTGCGATAGTACCGTGATTCCTGCACGGTACTACCGTGCGGACTTTTTTCGCACAGTTTCCCATGCGGAGGTTGGCACGGAAGTAATTTTTTACTTCCGTGCGCCTCCAGTACCTGCCTCTGCCGAGCCGTGCGGTAGTACCGCACGGGCTCGCGGTAGTACCGCTGTGGCGGTCCTACCGCTAGCGCCGTAGTGCTATTTGTCCAGAGCCAGGTACTTCCGCACAAGCGGTAGTACCTGTTGGAAATATGCCCTAGAGGCAATAATAAAATGGTTATTATTGTATTTCCTAGTTCATGATAATTGTCTATTATTCATGCTATAATTGTGTTAACCGGAAACCGTAATACATGTGTGAATACATAGACCACAACGTGTCCCTAGTGAGCCTCTAGTTGGCTAGCTCGTTGATCAATAGATGGTCTCGGTTTCATGACCATGGACATTGGATGTCGTTGATAACGGGATCACATCATTAGGAGAATGATGTGATGGACAAGACTCAATCCTAAGCATAGCACAAGATCGTGTAGTTCGTTTGCTAAAGCTTTTCAATGTCAAGTATCATTTCCTTAGACCATGAGATTGTGTAACTCCCGGATACCGTAGGAATGCTTTGGGTGTGCCAAACGTCACAACGTAACTGGGTGGCTATAAAGGTACGCTATGGGTATCTCCGAAAGTGTCTGTTGGGTTGACACGAATCGAGACTGGGATTTGTCACTCCGTGTGACGGAGAGGTATCTCTGGGCCCACTCGGTAAGACATCATCATTATGAGCTCAATATGACTAAGGGGTTAGTCACGGGATGATGTATTACGGAACGAGTAAAGAGACTTGCCAGTAACGAGATTGAACAAGGTATGCGGATACCGACGATCGAATCTCGGGCAAGTACCATACCGATAGACAAAGGGAATTGTATACGGGATTGATTGAATCCCCGACATCGTGGTTCATCCGATGAGATCATCGTGGAGTACGTGGGAGCTAACATGGGTATCCAGATCCCGCTGTTGGTTATTGGCCGGAGAGGTGTCTCGGTCATGTCTACGTGTCTCCCGAACCCGTAGGGTCTACACACTTAAGGTTCGATGACGCTAGGGTTATAGGGAAAAGGTATACGTGATTACCGAAGGTTGTTCGGAGTCCCGGATGAGATCCCGGACGTCACGAGGAGCTCCGGAATGGTCCGGAGGTAAAGATTGATATATAGGAAGCCCAGTTTTGGTCACCGGAAAGTTTTCGGGCTCATCGGTATTGTACCGGGAGTGCCGGGAGGGTGCCGGAGGACCCCCGGGAGGGGGTGACGACCAAAGGACCTCATGGGCCCTTAGAGGAGGTGTGCCAGCCCATATTGGGCCAGCCAATACCTTCTAGAAAGGGCCCATGCGCCAGGGATCTGGAGATAGAGGCAAAAGGGATTTAAAAGGGGGGGGGGGTCCACCTCCCGTGTGGGAGGAGGACTCTCCCCCCACTTCGGCCGAATCCCTCCTCCTTGGAGGAGGGGCCAAGCCAGCCCTCCCTCTCCTTCCTCCTATATATATGCAAGGGTTTGGGCAGGTTTGAGACGACGAACTCTTTCTCTCTCGCTGCAGCCCTATTCTGCTTCTTCCTCCTCCGCAGTGCTTAGGCGAAGCCCTGCCGGGATACCTTGCTACTCCACCACCACCACGCCGTCGTGCTGCTGCTGGAGCTCTTCCCCAACCTCTCCTTCCTCCTTGCTGGATCAAGGCGTAGGAGACGTCGCCGGGCTGCACGTGTGTTGAACGCGGAGGTGCCGTCCGTTCGGCACTTGATCGGATCTACCGCGATCTGAATCGCTACGAGTACGACTCCATCAACCGCGTTCTTGTAACGCTTCCGCTTAGCGATCTTCAAAGGTATGAAGATCCAATCTCTCCCCACTCGTTTCCTGGTTTCTCCATAGATAGATCTTGGTGACACGTAGGAAAATTTTGATTTACTACTACGTCTCCCAACAGTGGCATCATGAGCTAGGTCTATGCGTAGAATCTATGCACGAGTAGAACACAAAGCAGTTGTGGGCGTCGATTTTGTTAATATGCTTGCCGTTACTAGTCTTATCTTGATTCGACGGTATTGTGGGATGAAGCGGCCCGGACCAACCTTACACGTACGCTTACGTGAGACCGGTTCCACCGCCTGACATGCACCAGTTGCATAAGGTGGATAGCGGGTGCCTATCTCTCCCACCTTAGTCGGATTGGATTCGATGAAAAGGGTCCTTATGAAGGGTAAATAGCAATTGGCATATCACGTTGTGGTTTTGGCATAGGTAAGAAACGTTCTTGCTAGAAACCTATAGCAACCACGTAAAAACTTGCAACTACAAATTAGAGAACGTCTAACTTGTTTTTGCAGCATATGCCTTGTGATGTGATATGGCCAGAAGGATGTGATGTGATGCATTGTGATGTATGAGATTGATCATGTTCTTGTAATAGGGTTCACGACTTGCATGTCGATGACTATGACAACCGGCAGGAGCCATAGGAGTTGTCTTATTTATTGTATGACCTGCGAGTCAATCACAAACGCCATGTAATTACTTTACTTTATTGCTAAGCGTTAGCCATAGCAGTAGAAGTAATAGTTGGCGAGACAACCTCATGAAGACACAATGATGGAGATCATGATGATGGAGATCATGGTGTCATGCCGGTGACAATGATGATCATGGTGCCCCGAAGATGGAGATCATAGGAGCAAGATGATATTGGCCATATCATGTCACTATATTGATTGCATGTGATGTTTATCATGTTTACATCTTATTTGCTTAAAACGACGGTAGTAAATAAGATGATCTCTCAATAAAATTTCAAGAGAAGTGTTCACCCTAACTGTGCACCGTTGCTAAGGATCGTTGTTCCGAAGCACCACGTGATGATCGGGTGTGATAGGTTCTAACGTTCGCATACAACGGGTGTAAGCCAGATTTACACACGCGAAACACTTAGGTTGACTTGACGAGCCTAGCATGTACAGACATGGCCTCGGAACACGGAAGACCGAAAGGTCGAACATGAGTCGTATAGAAGATACGATCAACATGGAGATGTTCACCATGGATGACTAGTCCGTCTCACGTGATGATCGGACACGGGCTAGTTTGACATGGATCATGTGTCACTTAGATGACTAGAGAGATGTCTATCTGAGTGGGAGTTCATTGAATAATTTGATTATGTGAACTCGATTATCATGAACTTAGTCTAAAATTGCCTTTAATATCTATATTGTAGATCCAATGGCCAACGCAAATGTCAACCTCAATTTCAATGCGTTCCTAGAGAAAACCAAGCTGAAAGATGATGGAAGCAACTATACGGACTGGGTCCGTGGCTTGAGGATCATCCTCATAGCTTCCAAGAGATTGTATGTCCTTGATGCACCGCTAGGTGACCCACCCATTCTCCCAGCGGACCAAGACGTTACGAACGCTTGGCAGTCACGCTGCGATGATTACTCCCTTGTTCAGTGCGGCATGCTTTACAGTTTAGAATCGGGGCTCCAAAAGCGTTTTGAGCAACACGGAGCATATGAGATGTTCCAAGAGCTGAAACTGGTTTTCCAAGCTCATGCCCGAGTCGAGAGATATGACATCTCTGACAAGTTCTTCAGCTGCAAGATGGAGGAGAACAGTTCTGTTAGTGAGCACATCCTCAAGATGTCTGGGCTTCACAACCGCTTGACTCAGCTGGGAGTTAATCTCCCGGATGACTCAGTCATTGACAGAATCCTCCAGTCGCTTCCACCTAGCTACAAAAGCTTTGTTTTGAACTACAACATGCAGGGGATGGAGAAGTCCATTCCTGAGTTGTACTCGATGCTCAAATCAGCAGAGGTCGAGATCAGAAAGGAGCATCAAGTGTTGATGGTAAACAAGACCACTAGTTTCAAGAAAGGCAAGGGTAAGAAGAACTTCAAGAAGGACGGCAAAGCTGTTGCCGCGCCCGGTAAGCAAGTTGCCGGGAAGAAGAAGAACAAGAATGGACCCAAGCCTGAGACTGAGTGTTTCTATTGTAAGGGTACCGGTCACTGGAAGCGGAACTGCCCCAAGTACTTAGCGGATAAGAAGGTTGGCAACGTTAAAGGTATATGTGATATACTTGTTATTGATGTGTACCTAACCAGCGCTCGTAGTAGCTCCTGGGTATTTGATACCGGTGCAGTTGCTCACATTTGTAACTCCAAGCAGGAGCTGCGGAATAAGCGAAGGTTGGCAAAGGACGAGGTGACGATGCGCGTCGGGAATGGTTCCAAGGTCGATGTGATCGCCGTCGGCACGCTACCTCTACATCTACCTTCGGGATTAGTTTTAAACCTTAATAATTGTTATTTAGTACCAGCTTTGAGCATGAACATTGTATCTGGATCTCGCTTGATACGAGATGGCTACTCTTTTAAATCCGAGAATAATGGTTGTTCTATTTATATGAGAGAAATGTTCTATGCTCATGCCCCGCTGGTCAACGGTTTATTCTTGATGAATCTCGAACGTGATGTTACACATGTCCATAGTGTGAGTACCAAAAGGTGTAATGTTGATAACGATAGTCCCACTTACATGTGGCACTGCCGTCTTGGCCATATTGGTGTCAAACGCATGAAGAAGCTCCATGCTAATGGACTTTTGGAGTCACTTGATTTCGAATCATTTGACACATGCGAACCATGCCTCATGGGCAAGATGACCAAAACTCCGTTCTCCGGAACAATGGAGCGAGCAACTGACTTGTTGGAGATAATACATACCAATGTATGCGGTCCAATGAGTGTCGAGGCTCGCGGTGGCTACCGTTATGTTCTCACCCTCACTGATGACTTGAGCAGATATGGGTATGTCTACTTAATGAAACACAAGTCTGAAACCTTTGAAAGGTTCAAGGAATTTCAGAGTGAGGTCGAGAATCAACGTGACAGGAAAATAAAATGCCTACGATCTGATCGTGGCGGAGAATATTTAAGTCACGAGTTTGACACGCACCTTAGGAAATGTGGAATTGTTTCACAGCTCACGCCGCCAGGCACACCTCAGCGAAATGGTGTGTCTGAACGTCGTAATCACACTCTATTGGATATGGTGCGATCTATGATGTCTCTTACCGACTTACCGCTATCATTTTGGGGATATGCATTAGAGACTGCCGCGTTCACTTTAAATATGGCACCGTCTAAATCCGTTGAGACGACACCGTATGAATTATGGTTTGGAAAGAAACCTAAGCTGTCGTTTCTAAAAGTTTGGGGTTGCGATGCTTATGTGAAGAAACTTCAACCTGAGAAGCTCGAACCCAAAGCGGAAAAGTGCGTCTTCATAGGATATCCCAAAGAGACTATTGGGTATACCTTCTACCTATGATCCGAAGGGAAAGTCTTTGTTGCCAAGAATGGATCCTTTCTCGAGAAAGAGTTTCTCTCGAAAGAAGTAAGTGGGAGGAAAATGGAACTTGATGAGGTAATTGTACCTTCACTCGAACCGGAGAGTAGCACAGCACAGGAAGTTGTTTCTGTGGAGCCTACACCGGCTAGAGAGGAAGTTAATGATGATGATCATGAAACATCAGATCAAGTTGCTACTCGAAGGTCCACTAGGACACGTTCCGCACCAGAGTGGTACGGTAATCCTGTCCTAGAGATCATGTTGTTGGACAACGGTGAACCTTCGAACTATGAAGAAGCGATGGCGGGCCCGAATTCCGACAAATGGCTTGAGGCCATGAAATCCGAGATAGGATCCATGTATGAGAACAAAGTATGGACTTTGGTGGACTTGCCTGATGATAAGCGAGCCATTGAAAATAAATGGATCTTTAAGAAGAAGGCTGACGCAGACGGTAATGTGACCGCCTATAAAGCTCGGCTTGTCGCTAAGGGTTATCGACAAGTTCAAGGAGTTGACTACGATGAGACATTCTCACCCGTAGCGATGCTAAAGTCTGTCCGAATCATGTTAGCAGTTGCCGCATTTTATGATTATGAGATCTGGCAAATGGACGTCAAAACGGCATTCCTCAATGGCTTCCTCAAGGAAGAGCTGTATATGATGCAGCCAGAAGGTTTTGTCGATCCTAAAGATGCTAACAAGGTATGCAAGCTCCAGCGCTCCATCTATGGGCTGGTGCAAGCATCTCGGAGTTGGAACATTCGCTTTAATGAGGTGATTAAAGCGTTTGGGTTTGTACAGGTTTATGGAGAACCCTGTATTTACAAGAAAGTGAGTGGGAGCTCTATAGCATTTCTTATACTGTATGTGGATGACATGCTGATAATGGGAAATAATATAGAACTCTTGGAAAGTATCAAGGCCTACTTGAATAAGTGTTTTTGAATGAAGGACCTTGGAGAAGCTGCTTACATATTAGGTATTAAGATCTATAGAGATAGATCAAAACGCCTCATTGGTCTTTCACAAAGCACATACCTTGAAAAGATATTGAAGAAGTTCAATATGGATCAGTCCAAGAAGGGGTTCTTGCCCGTGTTGCAAGGTGTGAGATTGAGTACGACTCAATGCCCGACCACGGCAAAGGATAGAGAAGAGATGAGTGCCATCCCCTATGCTTCAGCCATAGGCTCTATCATGTATGCCATGCTGTGTACCAGACCTGATGTGAACCTTGCCATAAGTTTGGTAGGGAGGTACCAAAGTGATCCCGGAGCGGAACACTGGACAGCGGTCAAGAATATCCTGAAGTACCTGAAAAGGACAAAGGACATGTTTCTCGTTTATGGAGGTGCCGAAGAGCTCGTCGTAAAGGGTTACGTCGATGCTAGCTTCGACACAGATCCGGACGACTCCAAGTCGCAAACCGGATACGTGTATATTTTGAATGGAGGGGCAGTGAGCTAGAGCAGCAGCAAGCAAAGCGTCGTGGCAGCATCTACATGTGAAGCGGAGTACATAGCTGCTTCGGAAGCAGCAAAGGAGGGAGTCTGGATGAAGGAGTTCATCACCGACCTAGGAGTGATTCCGAATGCGTCGGGCCCGATGACTCTACTCTGTGACAACACTGGAGCTATTGCCCTTGCGAAGGAGCCCAGGTTTCACAAGAAGACAAGACACATCAAGCGCCGCTTCAACTCCATCCGTGATTACATTCAGGAGGGAGACATAGATATTTGTAAAGTGCATACGGATCTGAATGTCGCAGATCTGTTGACTAAACCTCTCTCACGAGCAAAACATGATCAACACCAGAATGCTATGGGTGTTCGATTCATCACAATGTAACTGGATTATTGACTCTAGTGCAAGTGGGAGACTGTTGGAAATATGAACTAGAGGCAATAATAAAATGGTTATTATTGTATTTCCTAGTTCATGATAATTGTCTATTATTCATGCTATAATTGTGTTAACCGGAAACCGTAATACATGTGTGAATACATAGACCACAACGTGTCCCTAGTGAGCCTCTAGTTGGCTAGCTCGTTGATCAATAGATGGTCTCGGTTTCATGACCATGGACATTGGATGTCGTTGATAACGGGATCACATCATTAGGAGAATGATGTGATGGACAAGACTCAATCCTAAGCATAGCACAAGATCGTGTAGTTCGTTTGCTAAAGCTTTTCAATGTCAAGTATCATTTCCTTAGACCATGAGATTGTGTAACTCCCAGATACCGTAGGAATGCTTTGGGTGTGCCAAACGTCACAACGTAACTGGGTGGCTATAAAGGTACGCTACGGGTATCTCCGAAAGTGTCTGTTGGGTTGACACGAATCGAGACTGGGATTTGTCACTCCGTGTGACGGAGAGGTATCTCTAGGCCCACTCGGTAAGACATCATCATTATGAGCTCAATATGACTAAGGGGTTAGTCACGGGATGATGTATTATGGAACGAGTAAAGAGACTTGCCAGTAACGAGATTGAACAAGGTATGCGTTTACCGACGATCGAATCTCGGGCAAGTACCATACCGATAGACAAAGGGAATTGTATACGGGATTGATTGAATCCCTGACATCGTGGTTCATCCGATGAGATCATCGTGGAGTACGTGGGAGCTAACATGGGTATCCAGATCCCGCTGTTGGTTATTGGCCGGAGAGGTGTCTCGGTCATGTCTACGTGTCTCCCGAACCGGTAGGGTCTACACACTTAAGGTTCGATGACGCTAGGGTTATAGGGAAAAGGTATACGTGATTACTGAAGGTTGTTCGGAGTCCCGGATGAGATCCCGGACGTCACGAGGAGCTCCGGAATGGTCCGGAGGTAAAGATTGATATATAGGAAGTCCAGTTTTGGTCACCGGAAAGTTTTCGGGCTCATCGGTATTGTACCGGGAGTGCCGGGAGGGTGCCGGAGGACCCCCGGGAGGGGGTGACGACCAAAGGACCTCATGGGCCCTTAGAGGAGGTGTGCCAGCCCATATTGGGCCAGCCAATACCTTCTAGAAAGGGCCCATGCGCCAGGGATCTCGAGATAGAGGCAAAAGGGATTTAAAAGGGGGGGGGTCCACCTCCCGTGTGGGAGGAGGACTCTCCCCCCACTTCGGCCGAATCCCTCCTCCTTGGAGGAGGGGCCAAGCCAGCCCTCCCTCTCCTTCCTCCTATATATATGCAAGGGTTTGGGCAGGTTTGAGACGACGAACTCTTTCTCTCTCGCTGCAGCCCTATTCTGCTTCTTCCTCCTCCGCAGTGCTTAGGCGAAGCCCTGCCGGGATACCTTGCTACTCCACCACCACCACGCCGTCGTGCTGCTGCTGGAGCTCTTCCCCAACCTCTCCTTCCTCCTTGCTGGATCAAGGCGTAGGAGACGTCGCCGGGCTGCACGTGTGTTGAACGCGGAGGTGCCGTCCGTTCGGCACTTGATCGGATCTACCGCGATCTGAATCGCTGCGAGTACGACTCCATCAACCGCGTTCTTGTAACGCTTCCGCTTAGCGATCTTCAAAGGTATGAAGATCCAATCTCTCCCCACTCGTTTTCTGGTTTCTCCATAGATAGATCTTGGTGACACGTAGGAAAATTTTGATTTACTACTACGTCTCCCAACAGTACCGCACTGCCCTACGGTAGTACCGTAAGCCATCACGGTAGTACCGTGGGTTCTGCGGTACTACCGTAATGTGCGGGGCTGGCAAGTGGGTGACGGTTGGATTTTCCCCCACCTATAAAAGGGGGTCTTCTTCCCCATTGAGCCTAATCCTTGGAGCTCCTGTTCTTTCCCCATTATTGACCTTCTTTGAGCTTGCTATCTCTCAATCCCTCCAATGATTCTTGCTCCTTGTTGAGGGAAAAGAGAGAGGAGATCTAGATCCACATTTCCACCAATCACTTTCTCCTCTAAGTGAGGGGAACCCCTTGGATCTAGATCTTGGAGTTCTTCATGTTCTTCTTCGTTCTTCCTCTCATTTCCTCCCTAGCATTAGTTGCTTTGTTAGGATTTGGGAGAGAAGGACTTGGGCACTCCGTGTTCCCTTGCCATTGCATTTGGTGCATAGGTTTGAGTTCTCCACGGTGATATGTGGAGGTGAGAAGTTGAGAAGCTATTACTCTTGGGTGTTTGTGCACCCTAGAGCTTGTTCCTCTTGGGTGCTTTGGCGCCCTAGACGGTTGGTGGTGCCTTGGAGCTCAATCATTGTGGTGCAATGCTCCGGGCAAGCTTCGGGGTCTCCAATTAGGTTGTGGAGATTGCCTCGAGCATTTGAGGTCACCTCGGAGCCACATTCCATTGTGGTGAAGCTTCGTGGTGTCGTTGGGAGACTCCAATCAATTTTTGGAGATTGCCCCAACCTTGTTTGTACGGGTTCGGTGACCACCCTCAAGGGTCCCTTAGTGGAATCACGGTATCTTGCATTGTGCGAGGGCGTGAGGAGATTACGGTGGCCCTAGTGGCTTCTTGGGGAGCATTGTGCCTCCACACCGCTCCGAACGGATATTAGCATCCACAAGGGTGTGAACTTCGGGATACATCGTCGTCTCCACGTGCCTCGGTTATCTCTTACCCGAGCCCCTTTACTTATGCACTTTACTTTGTGATAGCCACATTGTTTATGTTATATATCTTGCTATCACCTAGTTGTATACCTTGCTTAGCATAAGTTGTTGGTGCACATAGGTGAGCCTAGTTGTTTTAGGTTTTGTGCTTGACTAATTAAACGAAAGTTTTATTCCGCATTTGTTCAAGCCTAAACCGTAATTATTTTAAAGTGCCTATTCACCCCCCTCTAGGCGACATCCACGTCCTTTCACCTTGTTTTATTAAAGCACAAAAGCATACCACTCCAAACATCCAAAAGAACCACACCCTAAATTAAATATACATATAGGGCTACCTCTTGAACATTTTTAAGCATTTTAATTTGCAAGTTAATTCTGTTATGAAAATAATATGTGAATGAAAGGCATTAGGTTGGGGTTTTTGATGAAAGAAAGAGAGGGAAAGATGAAGGAGGTGCACACATGAACTCCACCCACACTCAAATCACATCACAACACAAGTCACACTCCCATCCACCACACCATTCAAAGACACATGAAAACAAGCAAGGCAAGATGAATGCTATGATGGATGAAATGATGCATGAATGCAGAACCACACATGGATGACAAGTTGCAAAACATCAATAAGCTCATGACACAAGGTTCATACAATAGGTTACATGCCATAAAAGGTAGGGACAACACTTGGCCTGTCACACGACGCTAGAGGGGGTGGCGCACCGAGTGGTGCATTAAGGACATAAGCCTTCCATGCAGTAATGAGGACAATCCTTAGAGCACGGACCTAGTCCGCAATATTGCTACCATCATCTTTCAACTCTATTTCTCTAGGAACCTATAGAAATTCAAGGGAGCTACAACGTGAGCTAGTAATCTACAACATAATTTTGCAAAGACACTACTGACTATGTTCATGATAATGAGTTCAATTAATCATATTACTTAAGAACTCCCACTCAAATTGACATCCCCCCAGTCATTCGAGTGATACATGATCCAAATTCACCAACTCAAGTCCGATCATCACGTGAGTTGAGGTGGTTTCAATGGTGAACACCATCATGTTGAACATATCTACTATATGACTCATGTTCGACCTTTCGGTCTTTTGTGTTCCAAGGCCATGTCTGTACATGCTAGGCTCGTCAAGTTTAACCCGAGTGTTTTGCATGTGCAACACTGGCTTGCACCCGTTGTATGTGAACGTAGAGTCTATCACACCCGATCATCACGTGGTGTCTCGACACGACGAACTTCCATAATGGTGCACACTCAGGGAGAACATAATGTATTTGAAATTAAGTGAGGGATCACCTTATAATGCTTCCGTCGTCCTAAACAAAACAATGTGCATAAAAGGATTAACATCACATGCAAATCATAAGTGACATGATATGGCCATGAACTTGTGATTTTGATCTCCATCTTAAAAGCACCGGCATGATCTCCATCGTCACCGGCATGACACCATGATCTCCATCATCTTGATCTCCATCAACGTGTCGCCATTGGGGTTGTCGCGCCCACCATGCTTCTACTACTATTGCTACCATTTAGTGATAAAGTAAAGCAATACATAGCGCTTAATGATTTACACGCAGGTCATACAATAATTAAAGATAACCCTATGGCTCTTGCCGATTGCCATACTCATCGACATGCAAGTCATGATATTCTATACAAAACATGGTCATCTCATACATGACATATATCTCATAATGTAATTGGCCATATCACATCACAACATACCCTGCAAAAACAAGTCGGACGTCATCTAATTGTTGTTGCATGTTTTACGTGGCTGCTACGAGTATCTAGCAAGAACAATTCTCACCTACGAATAAACCACAACGGTGATACATAAGTTGCTTTTAAACCTTCTCAAGGACCGCCTTAGTCGAATCTGATCCAACTAAAGTAGGAGAAACACACACCCGCCAGCCATCTTTGTGCAACAAAGTTACACGTTAGTCGATGGAACCGGTCTCTCGTAAGCGTACGAGTAAGGTTGGTCCGGGCCGCTTCATCCCACAATACCGCTGAACCAAAACACGAACAAGGGAGGAAGCAATCCAAGCATCAACGCCCACAAACTCTTTGTGTTCTACTCGAGATCTCATCTACACATAGACCTAGCTCATGATGCCACTGTTGGGGAATGTTGCATGGGAAACAAAAATTTTCCTATGCACACGCAAGATCTATCCATGGTGATGAGCATCTACGTGAGGGAGAGTGGATCTACATACCCTTGTAGATCGCTAAGCGGGAAGCGTTAAGAAACGCGGTTGGTGTAGTCAAACATCTTCGTGATCCAAACCGCCGAGCATCCTGTGATCTCATCACGATCCGTCCCATGATCGAATCATGATCCGTACCGCGAACTCATCACGATCCGTCCCGCGATCTCATCACGATCCGTCTCGCGATCTTGATCACGGTCCTTCCGATCTAGCGCCGAACGGACGACATCTCCGCGTTCAGCACACGTACAACTCGATGACGATCTCCGCCTTCTTGATCCAGTAAGAGGGATCGGAGAGGTAGATGAGTTCTCAGGCAGCACAACGACGTTGCGGCGATGGAGGTGGAGCTATTCTAGCAGGGCTTCGCCTAAGCACCGCTGAAAACCGATCTAGAGGAGAAATTGCGATCTAGAGGAGAGGTAACACGTGGCTATTAGGGTTAGCTTTTTCCTCTAAATCCTCTAGTATATATAGGAGGGAGGGAGGGGAGGAGGCAGCCTCAAACCCTCAAGGTTTGGTCAAAATTGGAGGTGGAGGAGTCCTACTCCAATCCTATTAGGAGTAGGATTCCTCCTTTCCACTTGGAAACTCTTTCCACCTCTCCACCTTTGGATTTTTTTCCTTCTCAAACCACTCCAGCCGCATGGGCTCTTAGAGGAGGCTTTGGCCAGCCCAACAGGGGCTGGTTTACCTCCTACAACAGCCCATGTAGCCTCTTGGGTCGAAATACCTCTCCCGATGGTCCCCCGGTACACTACCGGCACTCCTGGTACACTACCGATGAGCCCGAAACTTTTCCGGTTGCCAAAACAGGACTTCCTATATATAAGTATTTACCTCCGGACCATTCCGGAGCTCCTCGTGACGTCCGGGATCTCATCTGGGATTCCGAACAACCTTCGGTCACCACCATACATAACTCTATACTACCGAAACGTCACCGAACCTTAAGTGTGCGGACCCTGCGGGTTCGAGAACTATGTAGACATGATCGAGACACCTCTATGGTCAATAAGAAATAGCGGGACCTAGATGCCCATATTGGTTCCTACATATTCTACGAAGATCTTTATCGGTCGAACCTCTATGTCAGGGATTCAGTTAATCCCGTATGATGTTCCCTTTGTTCTTCGGTATGTTACTTGCCCGAGATTCAATCGTCGGTATCTCCATACCTAGTTCAACCTCGTTACCAGCAAGTCTCTTTACTCGTTCCATAATATAAATGGTGAAAATAAGATGTACCTATTCAAACTAGAGCACTAAACAATTTGAAAATATATATTTTATTAACAGAAAATAATACACCTAATGTTGAATCAACAAAACCTAATGAATCGAAAAACAAAAGTTAAACTAATTCAGGTTCAAATTAAATTAAAATCAATTTAATTAAAATCTATTAAGAACTAAACAGATTCTGTTTTTGTTAAAAACAGTAACCAAATTCATCCTAAAAATTCTCAAACTATGTAGAATAATAGGTCTAACTAATACACAAAAGTGGCAAAAAGATTCACTCAAAAATATATTTTTAAACTCTAGTTATACAGATTTTAGTAATTTAAACAAATTTGATTAGATTCAAAATTTAAAGTTCCAATTTGAAATCTAAGCATACAGACATAAACTACAACAAATTTGTGAACTAATGCAAAAAGGATCAACTAAAAACACCAAATATTTTAAAAGATATGATAAAAACAAAAACAGAATACATTCTGTTTTCTAAAACAGAAAAGAAAAAGAAAACTTTCTATCGATCGGACATGGTCCATGTGGCATGCTGCGATTGGCCGCGAGGGCGTGCGTGCGGGAGCTAGCGAGAGGATGACCGACAACTAACGCATACCGGTTCGCTTATTAAATAGATCTAATCTCGCGCGTTGACTACGGATCCGACGGCTACGGGTGGAGGTGGCGGCTTACAGAAAGGGGGTCGGGGTCTCCGGCGAGGTCGACGGCGGCCGGTGGTCGGAGGTGCTCAGGGACGACGGTGCGGTGGTCGGGGGCGGCGTCCGAAGGCTTCAAACGGTGGCGGCGAGGCTCCAACGTCGATTGGTGGCGTCGGAGGGGGTTGGGGGTGAGTGTGGCGACGGGCACGAGCTCGGGGACGTCCGCTTGGGTGCCAAACTCCGGCGAGGTCTGGGGCAGTGCTCCGGCGAGGGAGAAGGGGGTTTCGGGTGTGGAACGAAGAGAGGAGAGGGCTGGGGTTTATATAGGGCGGTGCGGTGGTCGGGGAGGGCACGAGGGGCGAGATCCGTGGAGAGGGATCTCCGGCGATGGTGGTCGGGCGTGGGGAAGGGGATGAGCGCGCTGACGCCACGGTCGGATGGTGGGCCCCGCGCGTCAGTGAGAGTGGGAGGCATGGTTAGCGCGTCGGTGGCCGACCCGGAGTAGTTTCGGGAAATTAAAGACTGTGGGCCGACCCGATTCGGTTTAAAACATTTCCTTTTCTATTTCCACAGCAGTAAAAACTCTTTTAATGCTTTCAAAATATTTCCAAACATAGGAAATATATATATCAAAATGATCACGAGAATTAATGCTATTTAATGAACATTTTTCCTCCGTCATATTGAATATCTTTTTAAAATTTTTTTTCAGAAAAATTCCTAATTAATTTCAAATAGGTGAAACAAATACATGGGAAAATAGAAATGGCCTTTTAGAATTTCAAAAGAAGCACTTGAACAAATTCATTATATTCAAACAAAGTGATGATGATGCATAGCTATCTTTCATAACATTCCAAAATGAAATTTTGGGATGTTACAAACCGACCCACCTTAAGATGAATCTCGCCCTCGAGATTCGGGTTGGCTAGAAAATAGGTGCGGGTGGTCTCTACAAAGATCTTTGCGTTCCCAGGTGGCTTCTTTCTCGGTGTGGTGACTCCATAGAACCTGACAGAACTGGATGGTCTTGCTTCGGGTAACTCTGTTGGTAGTCTCGAGGATTCTGACAGGCTTCTCCTCATAGGTTAGGTCACTATCAAGTTGTATGGCCTCTAGGGGCACTGTGTCTCTCAAAGGAATATCAGCCATCTCAGCATGGCATTTCTTTAGCTGGGAAACATGGAAAACATCATGAACTCCGGATAGTCCTTCCGACAATTCCAGCTTGTAAGCAACTTCGCCTCTATGTTCAAGAGTTTTGTAGGGGCCTATGAATCTGGGTGCTAACTTCCCTTTAACACCAAACCTCTTGATTCCTTGCGTTTGTTACCAGCATAGCTCTTCTGCCTGGATTGAGCTATCTTGAGTCGGTCTCGAATCAGTTTGACCTTTTCTTCAGAATCTCGGATAAGATCGGGACCAAAGAGTTTTCGGTCACCAACACCATCCCACATAATTGGTGTTCTGCACCTCCTTCCGTATAAAGCTTCAAAAGGGGCCATCTTCAGACTGGTCTGATAACTGTTGTTGTACGAGAACTCTGCGTAAGGTAAGTTGTCATCCCAACTAGACCCATAGTCTAGCGCACAAGCTCTCAACATGTCCTCCAGAATCTGGTTGACTCTCTTAGTCTGTCCATCGGTCTGCGGATGAAAAGATGTACTAAACTCCAGCCTTGTACCCAAAGTTTCATGTAGCTGATGCCAAAACTTTGACGTAAATTGTGTTCCTCTATCTGACACGATACTCCTCAAAACTCCATGCAGACATACGATCCTGGTCATATATATCTTGGCTAACTTAGCACTGGTATAGGTGGTCTTCACTGGAATGAAATGAGCCACCTTGGTCAAGCGATCGACCACTACCCAGATGGAATCATATCCTGAACGGGTCCTAGGTAGTCCTGTGATGAAGTCCATACAAGGCTTATCCCATTTCCACTCGGGTATCGGCAAAGGTTGGAGTAACCCTGCTGGTTTCTGATGTTCCGCCTTTACTCGCTGACAAACATCACATACCATAACATGTTCGGCAATATCTTTCTTCATACCTGTCCACCAGTAACTTTCCTTCAAATCCAGGTACATCTTGGTGTTGCCTGGGTGTATCGAGTATGGTAAATCGTGGGATTCTTGGAGTATCAACTTCCTGAGCTCTGGGTCATTGGGCACATAGATTCGGTTCTCAAACCATAGAGTACCCTGTTCATCTTCACGAAAGTCTTTAGCCTTTCCTTCCTTCATTCTCTGCTTTATCTCAGCTATCTCCTTGTCTGATTTCTGGGCTTCACGAATTCTTTCGGTCAAGGTGGACTGAATCTCTAGTGTGACAACATATCCTTGTGGAACTATCTCTAACCGAAGCTCTCTGAGATCATTGGTTAACTCCTGGGGTAATCCTCTCGCTATGAGTGTGTTCACATAACTCTTCCGACTCAAAGCATCTGCCACAACATTTGCCTTTCTTGGATGGTAATATAATCTCATGTCATAGTCCTTGATTAACTCTAACCATCTCCTTTGTCTGAGGTTCAACTCCTTCTGCGTGAAGATATACTTCAGGCTCTTATGATCAGTGTACACATCACAACTATTTCCGATAAGGAAATGTCTCCAGGTCTTGAGTGCGTGCACTACGGCTGCTAGTTCCAAATCGGGTGGCATAATTCAACTCATGGGGTCGTAGTTGTCTAGATGCATAGGTGACAACTTTTCCCTCCTGCATGAGTACTTCGCCAAGTCCTTGACGTGATGCGTTATAATAAACCTGGAAGTCCTTCCGAATGTTTGGCAGTATCAACACTGGGGCTGTGACCAAACGTTTCTTCAACTCCTGGAAACTGGCCTCACATTCCTCAGTCTAGATATACTTAGACTCTTTCTTCAACAGCTCTATCATGGGCTTGGCAATCTTTGAGAAATTCTCAATGAATCTCCGGTAATATCCGGCAAGTCCGAGAAAACTACGGATCTCCTTAACTGAGGTGGGTGACTTGCACTCAGTGACTGCTTTAACCTTAGCGGGGTCTACTGCTATTCCTTCTCCGGAAATAATGTGTCCAAGGAATCCGACTTCCGTCAGCCAAAATTCACATTTACTGAACTTGGCATACAACTGATGCTCTCTAAGCTTCTCCAGAAATAAACGCAAGTGTTCCTTGTGTTCTTCCTCGCTCTTGGAGAATATCAAAATGTCATTGATGAACACCACGACAAACTTGTCCAAATATTCCATAAACACTTTTTTCATCATATTCATGAAGTAGGCAGGAGCATTAGTCAAACCAAAGGACATGACTGTATACTCATATACGCCATACCTTGTGGTGAAGGCTGTTTTGGGTATATCCTGTTCACGAATCTTCAGTTGGTGATACCCTGATCGAAGATCGATCTTGGAGAATACTTTGGCACCTACTAGCTGATCAAACAGGTCATTAATCATCAGCAGAGGGTACTTATTCTTGATAGTCACCTCGTTCAATGCACGATAATCGACCACCATCCTCAAGGTTTTATCTTTCTTCTCCACCAAAAGAACTGGGGCTCCCCAAGGTGAAGAACCTGGGCGAATATATCCCTTATCCAATAGCTCCTTAATCTGCTTCTTGATTTCTACTAAATCATTTGCGGGCATCCGATAGGGTCTCTTGGAAATTGGGGTTGTTCCTGGTAGCAGCTCTATCAGAAACTCAATCTCCCTATCTGGTGGCATGCCTGGTAATTCCTCCGGGAATACATCTGGAAAGCCTTCTACAACCGACACTTCCTCCTGAACAACTCCTGTGAGGGAATTTAACCGAGCACTCATCCGTGTGCGTCGGGACACATACTTAATCCTCTTGTTCTCCGGAGTGGTGAGTGAAATAGACTTGCTGGGGCAATCAAGGTTTCCTTCATACTTGGTCATCCAATCCATGCCTAGGATTACATCCAATCCTTGGGATTCTAAGACGATGAGGTCGGTAGGAAAAACATGGTTTCCTATGTGGAGTTTCAAGGCGTGGCATCCTATCCCTGCCATCATCATACCTCCTGGGGAATTGACCTTAATGGGCCGACTAAGGGTTCTGGTGGGTAAACCATACTTTTCCACAACTACCCTTGATATGAATGAATGAGTTGCACCAGAATCACAAAGTACCATAACTGGACGTGAATGCAATAAAAACTTACCAACCACAGTCTCAGGCTCATCATAGACTTCTTCCACATGAAGGTGGTTCACCTGAGCACGAGGAAAAGGATTTGGCTTCTTAGCTGCGGAGTTGCCGTTGTTGTTGCCGTTTGCATTTCCTTGCTTGTTCTGAGGGCATTCAGTGGCATAGTGCCCTGTCTTCTGGCACTTGAAACAGGTGATATGGTTCAGATCCTTCTAAGCTGGAGCGGGACGTTGTTGATTGCCATTCCCACTTCCATTACCATTCTTGAAACTGCCATTGTTGGGACGATTATTCCCATTTCCTCCATGGTTATGGCCTCCATGGTTGTGCACGGGATGAGTGTGTCCTCCATACTTACTGGTCCCTGATCCGGTATTTCCTGAGTACGGGGAGTAGCGGGGCTTCTGATGAGCTCCAGAGTTAGACTTCCCCTGTGCATACTTCCTCTTGCGGTTCTCGATTTGCTGCTGCTTCCCCTCCAAGATGAGGGCCTTGTCTACCAGCTCCTGGTAGTTGCTGAAAGTAGCCACCATCAGCTGCACGCTCAAATCATCGTTGAGTCCTTCCAAGAACTTCTCCTGCTTGGCTGCGTCATCGGCCACATCTCCTGGTGCATAACGAGCCAACGTGCCGAAGTCATCCACGTACTGGGCCACGGAACGGTTCCCCTGGCGTAAGTTGCGAAACTCACGCTTCTTCAGACTCATGGCTCCAGCTGAGACATGAGCGGTGCAGAAAGCTAGCTTGAACTGCTCCCAAGTCACACCAGCAATGGGGTACGTGGTGGTGTAGTTCTCCCACCATGAAGTTGCTCGTCCTTCCAGTTGATGGGCGGCAAAGCACACCTTTTCAGCCTCAGTGCATCCTACAGTGGTGAGTTCCCTCTCCATCTTGCTGAGCCAATCATCTGCCACAATGGGCTCACTGCTGATGGAGAAAGTTGGTGGATTCAGTCTCAGAAAACGGGTGAGGTTGTCGCCTTGAGTTGGAGGGTGGTTGTTGTGGTTGTTGGTCTGGTTCTGAATCAACAGTTGCATCAGGGCGTTCTGCTGCTGGAGAAGTTGTGTGAGTTCCGGCAAGAAAGTGAAGTCGGGCTCACATCGCGGAGGCATCTTGCTGTTTTCAGAGAGGTGAGAATTAGAATAGAACAATGACCTAAAAGGAAAATTCACTACCCATATGCAATGCAGCAAAGACATCACACCAAACACTCATTCATTTATACAACTCAAGGTTCAAACATCGAGATACAAATCTCCAAATCAAACTAAGCATCGACCTACGCTTTAACGACGAAAATAAAGATACATGGGGGCATAACTAAAGTTCTCCTCAAAAGTACATGGTGAAGTGGCCTCCTCCGGTGGTGCTCTCCTCATAGTCATCATCGTTGCTGATCAAGGGAGCCATGTCTCCTTCTGGATGAAGATTTTCACCCATGTCCATTTGTTCCTCCAAAGTTGCAATGCGATTGTTCATCTTATCGATCCTCTCTAAGAGATCCTTCACTTCATACTCATGCTCGTACTTGGCTTCCCATAGGTCAGCTTCGAGGTCAATCTCGTGGTTCATCAGCCTCTTGACCGTCTTCGTGTCGGCACGTACCCAAAGCTCCAAGGTCCTGATGTGCGTCTCCAAAGTCTGGATATAGGAAATGGTGGTGTCTTCAGTGGGAGTGGTTATGATATTTCCATTGGCATCCCTACGACAAACCACGCCGAGTCCTGGTGAAATGGTTCCACCTCTGTATTTCTCCTAAATACATCCAAGGGCACGATGAAATTCCATGTCTCTCCCAAGTATCCAGCTGGGTGCCACAAACTTCAAGTCAATGGGTTCCTTACGATTTCCAAAGGTCTTCCCAGGGATGTGCACCTCGAACCTGTAGCGTCTGTCTTGTGGAAAAGACATGATAGGAGTCCCGGTGATGCTCGGCAAGGCAATTCTTACGTCCTTGACGATCCTCATCAGCTCCTTGCCAAAGGGCATCGTTGCGTCAGGCTGACAGAACTCCGTGATCAAAACTGGGATGAAGGTGGCCATCTATAAATTTTGAAATAAATCGGAGGGAAGTCAGAAACGAGTAGATGAGAGTATAAGAATTTTAAAGGCAAAAGAGAAATAAGTCCTAAGGCTTTTCCAATCCTAGAGGTTACGTCCTACGGTTAGCGTGTGCTCTGATACCATTTCTGTAACGACCCGACCTGAAAGGTCGAATCTCCGGTGTTTCGATACCATCCCAAGATCATGCTGGTACACACAAGGTACATCAATGGATATCTCATCACGATCCTTTGCGTGATCCAATCACGATCCGTACCACGAACTCATCACGATCCGTCCCGCGATCTCATCACGATCCGTCTCACGATCTTGATCACGGTCCTTCCGATCTAGCGCCGAACGGACGACACCTCTGCGTTCAGCACACGTACAACTTAATGACGATATCCGCCTTCTTGATCCAGTAAGAGGGATTGGAGAGGTAGATGAGTTCTCCGGCAGAGCGACAGCGTTGCGGCGATGGAGGTGGAGCTATTACAGCAGGGCTTCGCCTAAGCACCGCTGAAAACCGATCTAGAGGAGAGGTAGCACGTGGCTATTAGGGTTAGCTTTTCCCTCTAAATCCTCTAGTATATATAGGAGGAGGGAGGGGAGGAGGCAGCCTCAAACCCTCAAGGTTTGGTCGAAATTGGAGGTGGAGTCCTACTCCAATCCTATTAGGAGTAGGATTCCTCCTTTCCACTTGGCAACTCTTTCCACCTCTCCACCTTTGGATTTTTTCCTTCTCAAACCACTCCAGCTGCATGGGCCCTTAGAGGAGGCTCCGACCAGCCCAACAGGGGCTGGTTTACCTCCTACAACAGCCCATGTAGCCTCTTGGGTCGAAATACCTCTCCCGATGGTCCCCCGGTACACTACCGGCACTCCTGGTACACTACCGATGAGCTCGAAACTTTTCCGGTTTCCAAAACAGGACTTCCTATATATCAGTCTTTACCTCCGGACCATTCCGGAGCTCCTCGTGACATCCGGGATCTCATCTGGGACTCCGAACAACCTTCGGTCACCACCATACATATCTCTATACTGTCGAAACGTCACCGAACCTTAAGTGTGCAGACCCTGCTGGTTCGAGAACTATGTAGACATGACCGAGACACCTCTACAGTCAATAACAAATAGCGGGACCTAGATGCCCATATTGGTTCCTACATATTCTATGAAGATCTTTATCGGTCGAACCTCTATGTCAGGGATTCAGTTAATCCCGTATGATGTTCCCTTTGTTCTTCGGTATGTTACTTGCCCGAGGTTCAATCGTCGGTATCTCCATACCTAGTTCAACCTCGTTACCGGCAAGTCTCTTTACTCGTTCCATAATACAAGATCCCATGACTAACACTTAGTCACATTGCTTGCAAGGCTTATCGTGATGTTGTATTACCGAGTGGGCCCTGAGATACCTCTCCGTCACACGAAGTAACAAATCCCAGTCTTGATCCATGACAACCCAACAGACACCCTTGGAGATACCTGTAGAGCACCTTTATAGTCACCCAGTTACGTTGTGACCTTTGATACACACAAGGTACTCCTCCGGTGTCAGTGAGTTGCATGATCTCATGGTCATAGGAACAAATACTTGACATGCAGAAAGCAGTAGCAATAAATTGACATGATCATATGCTACATTTTTGGTTTGGGTCTTGTCCATCACATCATTCTCCTAATGACGTGATCCCGTTATCAAATGACATATCATGTCCATGACTAGGAAACCATAGCCATCTTTGATCAACTAGCTAGTCTATTAGAGGCATACTAGGCACATGGTGTTGTCTATGTATCCACACATGTATCTGAGTTTCCAATCAACACAATTATAGCACGGATAATAAATGATTATGATGAACAAGGAAATATAATAATAACCAATTTATTATTGCATCTAGGACATTTTTCCAACACAAACATCACAACGTAACTGGGTGGCTATAAAGGTATGCTACGGGTATCCCCGAAAGTATCTGTTGGGTGGCACGAATCGAGACTGGGATTTGTCACTCCGTGTGACGGAGAGGTATCTCTGGGCCCACTTGGTAAGACATCATCAAAATGAGCTCAATGTGACTAAGGAGTTAGCCATGGGATGACGTGTTACGGAACGAGTAAAGGGACTTGCCGGTAACAAGATTGAACAAGGTATAGGGATACTGACGATCGAATCTCGAGCAAGTATCATACCGATAGACAAAGGGAATTGTATACGGGATTGATTGAATCCCAGACATCTTGGTTCATCCGATGAGATCATCGTGGAGCATGTGGGAGCCAACATCGGTATCTAGATCCCACTATTGGTTATTGGCCGGAGAGGTGTCTCGGTCATGTCTACATGCCTGCCGAGCCCGCAGGGTGTACACACTTAAGGTTCGATGACGCTAGGGTTATAGGCAATAGTGTACATGGTTACCGAAGTTTGTTCGGAGTCCCGGATGAGATCCCATACGTCAAGAGGAGTTCCGCAATGGTACGGAGGTAAAGATTCATATATAGGAAGTGAGGGTTTGGTCATCGGAAGTGTTTCGGTCATCACCGGTAACGTACCGGGACCATCGGAAGGGTTCCGAAGGTCCACCATGTGGGGCCACTGGCACCAAAGGGTTGCATGGGCCATAGGTGGGAGGGAAACAGCCCCTAGGTGGGCTGGTGAGCCTCCCACAAGGGCCCAAGGCGCAGCACTAGGTGGGAGGGGGGCAAATCCTAGGGGCAGATGGGCGCTAGGCCCACCTAGGGCGCCACCCCTCCCTCTCCCTCTCTGGCTGCTGTACCAGGAGCCATCTAGGGTTGCCGCCGTCCCTAGGGTGGGAACCCTAGGGGCTGCCCCCTCCCTCCCTCCTCCTCCTATATATAGTGGAGCCCTTGGGGCTTCCGGAGATACACATCTCTCTCTCTCTCGACGCAGCCCTACCCCTCCTCCTCCTCGTCCTCCGTAGTGCTTGGCGAAGCCCTGCCGGAGTACCACGTAGCTCCACCGTCACCATGCCATCATGCTGCCGGAGCTCTCCCTCAACCTCTCCTTCCTCCTTGCCAGATCAAGGCGTAGGAGATGTCAGCAGGTTGCACGTGTGTTGAATGCGGAGGTGCCGTCGTTTGACGCTTAGATCGGAATCCACCACGATATGAATCGCAGCGAGTACGAATCCACCAACCACGTTCTAGTAATGCTTCCGCTTTGCGACCTTCAAAGGTATGAAGATGCACTCCCCCTTTGCTCGTTGCTGGTTTCTCCATAGATAGACCTTGGTGACACGTAGGAATTTTTTGATTTACTACTATGTCTCCCAACAGATACCGTTGTTCTCCTAACCATCCAACCACATGTTGGCTTGTAGGTTGTCCTTGATGTTGATCATCCGCATATCAGACATTTCTATGCATGCTACATTAAGTGGGGTGTTGGCTTCTTCACCTCCGTGGGAGCGCTTCGGGGTTGCTCCTCTCATAGGAGTCACAACTTCTCTCTAGTAGTAGTGGATAGCTGGCTGGTTTGGCAGTACGGGTTTCCTGTTGGTCTGTGTGTGGTTTGGTTGAGAGTTTCCTTTTGTCTTTGTCCTGATGTCATCGAGTGTGGGCTTCATCCCAGGTATTTGAGGTTTTATGTGGGCTTGGCTCTATTTGTATGATTTTCGTTCGAATTTCATGATTAAATAGACAACGATCTTTCTCCTAATTAAATAAACAATGCTTTTGCTTTTATTTCAAAATACACACACACATGCACACAACGATTTTCGGCAACTCTTGAGGCGCACAATGGGATTTGTTTTTAACATAGTACTCCATCCGTCCCAAAATAAGTGACTCAACTTTGTACTAGCTTTAGTACAAACTTAGTACAAAGTCGAGTCACTTATTGTGGGATGGAGGGAGTATAATAAAAGTCACTCACATACATGAGTATACACTCAAACGTATGAATGCATACTCAGTGTAAACGAGCGATGAACGTCGTACCTTGTTGGAGGCGAGATTGCATGTTTGTATAGGCAGGGGCATCTCCCTGAGATATGCGTACAAGAGGTTTAGGTTACAATGAGTTTACATCGAGATTGAGTCTTGAGAGACAAGAAAGAGATGGAGATAGAGAATACAAGTTTGAAGATAAAACCTAACTCTATCTCTAACTAAACTGAATCCTGGTAGGGCCGGTAAACCGACCGGTACATCTCGTTTAATACCCTCCCATAATCACAACTTGGTCAAGTTGAGATTACCTTTAAATTATTCAAAGCTTCTTGAAGGTAAGGCCTTAGTGAAACCATCTGCAACTTGATCTTGAGAATGAATCAATCGAATGTCCAGTTTCTTTGCAACAACTCTTTCTTTGACAAAATGAAAGTCTATTTCAATGTGTTTGGTTCTTGCATGAAAAACTGGGTTAGCAGAAAGATATGTGGCACCAAGATTATCACACCATAGGCATGGGGCCGGCTTGCATCGAATCACAAGCTCTTTCAGTATAGACTGAACCCAAATAATTTTTGTTGTAGCATTAGCTAATGCTTTATACTCTGCTTCTGTGCTGGACCTAGACATAATAGCTTGTTTCTTTGCACACCAAGAGATAAGATTTGGATCGAAGAACACTACAAATCCACCCGTTGAGCATCTATCATCTAGACAGCCTGCCCAATTAGAATCAAAAAATGCACTAACAAGAGTTGATGGTGACTTGGTGAATGTTAACCCAACACTTAGAGTGTCTTTAACATATCTAAGTATGCATTTTGATGTTGTCAGGTGTACTTTAGTAGGAGCATGAAGGAATTGATACACTTTGTTGACAGTAAAAGAAATATTAGTCCTTGTCAGAGTTAAGTACTGAAGTGCACCAACCATACTTTTGTACTTGATGCTATCGTCTTGATCCGAGAGCTCTCCTTCTGACAATGACAATTTTTCTGTACTGGATAATGGTGTTGATGATGATTTACATCCCCGCAATCATGCTCTAGCTACAAGATCAGTTGCATATTTTTCTAGAGATAAATGAAGATCATCTCCGATTTTCCTTACTTCAATACCATGAAATAATGTAGGTCTCCTAGATCCTTAAGAGCAAATTCAAAGTTCAAATCCTTTAACAGTCCTGTAATAGCCTCATATGATGAACTAGTGACAGTGATGTCATTAACATAAATAAGCACAAATATAGAGGTATTTGACTTATTATAAATGAACAATGAGGTGTCAAACTTTGAAGTAGCAAACCCAAGTTTTTGAAGTTTTGAGCTCAATCTGGAGTACCATGCCCTAGGAGCTTGCTTCAGTCCATACAAGGCCTTATCAAGCTTGCATACATGAAGTGGTTTATTTTTGTTTTCAAACCCAGGAGGTTGTCTCATGAACACTTCCTCTTCCAGAACACCATGAAGAAACACATTCTGTACATCTAGCTGTCATAGGCTCCATCCCCTGGATACAACAATAGACAAAACAAGACGAATAGTGGTAGCCTTTACAACAGGGTTGAAGGTGTCCTCATAGTCTATGTCGTACCGTTGCTTAAATCCTTTTGCAACTAATCTAGCTTTATAGTGATCAATGGTTCCATCAGACATTCTTTGTATTCTGAAAACCCATTTGCAATCTATAACATTTTTACCTTGTCTTGCAGGAACTAAGTGCCAAGTTTTGTTTTTCTGGAGCACCATATACTCCTCTTGCATAGCATTATTCCATCGTGTATCACCCAAGGCTTCTGCAATAGTATTTGGTTCCTCTATTGAACAAGTGTGGCCAAACTGTCACGCCCAAGATGCGGTCCTATCCTTATTTTGGCACGAGGGCCTCGACAGGGATAGAAGCGCATCTCGTCGTGTTGCAAGAATGGATATCATTACAAGTACATGTACAGAAGAGATGAGTATATGGAATTGGCTTACACTTGCCACTGTAACGACCCGACCTGAAAGGTCGAATCTCCGGTGTTTCGGTACCATCCCAAGATCATGCTGGTACACACATGGTACATCAATGTATATATCAAAGTGAAATCACACAGCTTTAATACTCGAAAAAAAATCTCATATTGAGTCCTTTATTACAATAAGAATTACAATAAAGTGGCTGAAGGCCAACTCATGAGATAAACTAATCTTGCGGAAGCTTCAAAGGTAGTTGAGTCCATCTGACTCCAATGGCATCTCACCGAGCGTAGAGCGTATCCTCACTCCTGGTCGGAAAAGTACTCTGCAACATGATACGTTGCAGCCATGTAGGTCAGCATATTGAATATGCCAGCAAAGTCACAAAAGAGGGGGTAAAGTAATCATCTAGTCTATATGCATATATGGCAGGGGGTGGTAGTAAGTTTTTGCATAAAGCCAATTTTTCCTACAACAATAGAGGGCAAAAGCATAATTACTACAATGTTGGTTGATTAATGAGATGGTTCCACCAACCAATTCTCATGCCCAAGTTGACATTAATACCCACATCAATTTATTAATTGTGTTGAGAGTTCCACATAGTTTCAGTTCCTTTGGCTCAAACTGTCCATGACCGTGGACACGGCTAATCGATTAGGTTTGGGTACTCTGCAGAGTTTTGCACACGTTCCCCACAAGAATTGACCGCCTCCGTTGGATTTCTCGCACTTCAGGGTGTTTGAGAAACGGATGACCAAAACATGATCTTCTAAAGGGTTTCCCCGAGACTGTTGGTGCCCATCCTTTCCTACCGTTCTTCTACATCTCGTAGCACCGCCTGTCCAGGGTCACCATGATATCCAACCAAGCCAGAGCCCATAATGGCTTGTGGCTGTGCAGGTAAGCCTTGGGTCTTGAAGCATCCATCCATCTCTTTGTGCCTGGGTGGACCTTTCCGCATGAATACTGGCACTTCTCCAGCATCATCTAGGCTAACCACTGGTTTCTCCAGGGCGTCGTTCAACCATCATCCACCCATAGGTATGTTGAAAACTGGGAGTCTTGAAGACTTGATCATCATGTAGGTCTTGAAATTATTTACTCACAACTCTCATGAATCACACAACCAACCCCGTCTACTAATAGCATAGGAAAATTTAAATCAACGTTTGCCGGGGCCAATGTGTCAAAGGGTTGAGGGGTACCTACCACATGATACTACAACAAGTAACCAAGTTTCCAATTTACCTACTTTCATGCAATTGGGGAGATGGAAGAACTAATACAATAAAACATAGGTATACATGGTCAAAGTGACTTGCCTTGCTGACGATCCTCGTAATCAAGTGACTCTAGATAACAAGCTTCGCACTCCGAATGATCTAACGAATCAAACAAGAGCACACCATAAGCATCAACACAATACAATTCATTCAACAACAAGGTAAACAAATGCTTCAACAAACAAAAGCACAATCAAAAAGAAGAATCACTTAAAGTATAAGACTCTAAAAAATTTTGGTGTCAAAATCTCTACTAAGACATAACAAGTCAAAAATTTGTTTGGAACAACTAGGCATTTAGATAATAGAAAAGTAAATACAAAATTTTATTTGAAAACAGAAAGTATTTCATTATAAAAATATTGTGCAAAAAGAGTTACTACAAAACTTTTTTCTAAACAATATAAATGGTGAAAACAAGATGTACCTATTCAAACTAGAGCACTAAACAATTTGAAAAAATATATTTTATTAACAGAAAATAATACACCTAATGTGAACTAATGCAAAAAGAATCAACTAAAACACCAAATATTTTAAAAGACATGATAAAAAAAACAGAATACATTTTGTTTTCTAAAACAGAAAAGAAAAAGAAAAACTTTCTATCGATCGGACATGGTCCACGTGGCATGCTATGATTGGCCGCGAGGGCGTGCGTGCGGGAGCTAGCGAGAGGACGACCGACAACTAACGCCTACTGGTTCATTTATTAAATAGATCTAATCTCGCGCATTGACTACGGATCCGACGGCTACGGGTGGAGGTGGCGGCTTACAGAAAGGGGGTCGGGGTCTCCGGCGAGGTCAACGGCGGCCGGTGGTCTGAGGTGCTCGGGGACGACGGTGCAGTGGTCGGGGCGGCGTCCGAAGGCTTGAAACGGCGGCGGCGAGGCTCCGGCGTCGATTGGTGGCGTCGGAGGGGGCTGGGGGTAAGTGTGGCGACGGGCACGAGCTCGGGGACGTCTGATTGGGTGCCGAACTCCGGCGAGGTCTGGGGCAGCGCTTTGGCAAGGGAGAAGGGGGTTTTGGGTGTGGAACGAAGAGAGGAGAGGGCTGGGGTTTATATAGGGGCGGCGCGGTGGTCGGGGAGGGCACGAGGGGCGAGATCCGCGGAGAGGGATCTCCGGCGACGGTGGTCGGGCATGGGGAAGGGGATGAGCGCGCTGACGCCGCGGTCGGACGGTGGGTCCCGTGCGTCAGTGAGAGTGGGAGGCGTGGTTAGCGCGTCGGTGGCCGACCCGGAGTAGTTTCGGGAAATTAAAGACTGTGGGCCGGCCCGATTCGGTTTAAAGCATTTCCTTTTCTATTTCCACAGCAGTAAAAACTCTTTTAATGCATTCAAAATATTTCCAAACATAGGAAATATATATATCAAAATGATGAGGAGAATTAATGCTATTTAATGAACATTTTCCTCCATCATATTGAATATCTTTCTAAAATTTATTTTCAAAAAAATGCCTAATTGATTTCAAATAGGTGAAACAAATACATGGGAAAATAGAAATGGCCTTTCAGAATTTCAAAAGAAGCACTTCAACAAATTCATTACATTCAAACAAAGTGATGATGATGCATAGCTATCTTTCATAACATTCCAAAATGAAATTTTGGGATGTTACAAACCGACCCACCTTAAGATGAATCTCGCCCTCGAGATTCGGGTTGGCTAGAAAATAGGTGCGGGTGGTCTCTACAGAGATCTTCGCGTTCCCAGGTGGCTTCTTCCTCGGTGTGGTGACTCCACAGAACCATACAGAACTTGATGGTCTTGCTCCGGGTAACTTTGTTAGTAGTCTCGAGGATTCTGACAGGCTTCTCCTCATAGGTTAGGTCACTGTCAAGTTGTATGGCGTCTAGGGGCACTGTGTCTCTCAAAGGAATATCAGCCATCTCAGCATGGCATTTCTTCAGCTGGGAAACATGGAAAACATCATGAACTACGGATAGTCCTTCCGGCAATTCCAGCTTGTATGCAACTTCGCCTCTACGTTCAAGAATTTTGTAGGGGCCTATGAATCTGGGTGCTAACTTCCGTTTAACACCAAACCTCTTGATTCCTTGAAGTGGGGAAACACGAAGATATGCTCGATCTCCCACTTCATATGTCACCTCCTTGCGTTTGTTATCAGCATAGCTCTTCTGCCTGGATTGAGCTATCTTGAGTCTGTCTCGAATCAGTTTGACCTTTTCTTCAGAATCTCGGATAAGATCGGGACCAAAGAGTTTTCGGTCACCAGCACCATCCCACATCAATGGTGTTCTGCACCTCCTTCTATATAAAGCTTCAAAAGGGGCCATCTTCAGACTGGTCTGATAAGTGTTGTTGTACGAGAACTCTGCGTAAGGTAAGTTGTCATCCCAACTAGACCCATAGTCTAGCGCACAAGCTCTCAACATGTCCTCGAGAATCTGGTTGACTCTCTTAGTCTGTCCATCGGTCTACGGATGAAAAGTTGTACTAAACTCCAGCCTTGTATCCAAAGTTTCATGTAGCTGATGCCAAAATTTTGAGGTAAATTGTGTTCCTCTATCTGACACGATACTCCTTGGAACTCCATGCAGACATACGATCCTGGTCATATATATCTTGGCTAACTTAGCACTGGTATAGGTGGTCTTCACTGGAATGAAATGAGCCACCTTGGTCAAGCGATCGACCACTACCTAGATGGAATCATATCCTGAACAGGTCCTAGGTAGTCCTGTGATGAAGTCCATACCAAGCTTATCCCATTTCCACTCGGGTATTGGCAAAGGTTGGAGTAACCCTGCTGGTTTCTGATGTTCCGCCTTTACTCGCTGACAAACATCACATACCGCAACATGTTCGGCAATATCTTTCTTCATACCTGTCCACCAGTAACTTTCCTTCAAATCCAGGTACATCTTGGTGTTGCCTGGGTGTATCGAGTATGGTAAATCGTGGGATTCTTGGAGTATCAACTTCCTGAGCTCTGGGTCATTGGGCACATAGATTCAGTTCTCAAACCATAGAGTACCCTGTTTATCTTCACGAAAGTCTTTAGCCTTTCCTTCGTTTATTCTCTGCTTTATCTCAGCTATCTCCTTGTCTAATTTCTGGGCTTCACGAATTCTTTCGGTCAAGGTGGACTGAATCTCTAGTGTGACAACATATCCTTGTGGAACTATCTCTAACCGAAGCTCTCTGAGATCATTGGTTAACTCCTGGGGTAATCCTCTGGCTATGAGTGTGTTCACATAACTCTTCTGACTCAAAGCATCTGCCACAACATTTGCCTTTCCTGGATGGTAATATAATCTCATGTCATAGTCCTTGATTAACTCTAACCATCTCCTCTGTCTAAGGTTCAACTCCTTCTGCGTGAAGATATACTTCAGGCTCTTATGATCAGTGTACACATCACAACTATTTCCGATAAGAAAATGTCTCCAGGTCTTGAGTGCATGCACTAGGCTGCTAGTTCCAAATCATGGGTGGCATAATTCAACTCATGGGGTCGTAGCTGTCTGGATGCATAGGATACAAGTCTTCCCCCCTGCATGAGTACTCCGCCAAGTCCTTGACGTGATGCGTCACAATAAACCTGGAAGTCCTTCCGAATGTTTGGCAGTATCAACACTAGGGCTGTGACCAAACGTTTTTTCAACTCCTGGAAACTGGCCTCACATTACTCAGTCCAGATATACTTACACTCTTTGTTCAACAGCTCTGTCATGGGCTTGGCAATCTTTGAGAAATTCTCAATGAATCTCCGGTAATATCTGGCAAGTCCGAGAAAACTGCGGATCTCCTTAACTGAGGTGGGTGACTTCCACTCAGTGACTGCTTCAACCTTAGCGGGGTCTACTGGTATTCCTTCTCCAGAAATAATGTGTCCAAGGAATCCAACTTTCGTCAGCCAAAATTCACATTTACTGAACTTGGCATACAACTGATGCTCTCTAAGATTCTCCAGAAATAAACGCAAGTGTTCCTTGTGTTCTTCCTCGCTCTTGGAGAATATCAAAATGTCATCGATGAACACAACGACAAACTTGTCCAAATATTCCATAAACACTTTGTTCATCATATTCATGAAGTAGGCAGGAGAATTAGTCAAACCAAAGGACATGACTGTATACTCATATACGCCATACCTTGTGGTGAAGGCTGTTTTGGGTATATCCTGTTCACGAATCTTTAGTTGGTGATACCCTGATCGAAGATCGATCTTGGAGAATACTTTGGCGCCTACTAGCTGATCAAACAGGTCATTAATCATCGGCAGAGGGTACTTATTCTTGATAGTCACCTTGTTCAATGCATGATAATCGACCACCATCCTCAAGGTTTTATCTTTCTTCTCCACCAAAAGAACTGGGCTCCCCAAGGTGAAGAACTCGGGCGAATATATCCCTTATCCAATAGCTCCTTAATCTGCTTCTTGATTTCTACTAAATCATTTGCGGGCATCCGATAGGGTCTCTTGGAAATTGTGGCTGTTCCTGGTAGCAGCTCTATCAGAAACTCAATCTCCCTATCTGGTGGCATGCCTGGTAATTCCTCCGGGAATACATCTGGAAAGTCTTGTACAACCGACACTTCCTCTTGAACAACTCCTGTGAGGGAATTTTACCGAGCACTCATCCGTGTGCGCCGGGACACATACTTAATCCTCTTGTTCTCCGGAGAGGTGAGTGAAATAGAGTTGGTGGGGCAATCAAGGTTTCCTTCATACTTGGTCATCCAATCCATGCCTAGGATTACATGCAATCTTTGGGATTCTAAGACGATGAGGTCGGTAGGAAAAACATGGTTTCCTATGTGGAGTTTCAAGGCGTGGCATCCTATCCCTGCCATCATCATACCACCTGGGGAATTGACCTTAATGGGCTGACTAAGGGTTCTGGTGGGTAAACCATACTTTTCCACAACTACCCTTGATATGAATGAATGAGTTGCACCAGAATCAAAAAGTACCATAACTGGACGAGAATGCAATAAAAACTTACCAACCACAGTCTCGGGCTGATCATAGACTTCTTCCACATCAACGTGGTTCACCTGAGCACGAGGAAAAGGATTTGGCTTCTTAGCTGCGGAGTTGCCGTTGTTGTTGCCGTTTCCATTTCCTTGCTTGTTCTGAGGGAATTCAGTGGCACAGTGCCCTGTCTTCTGGCACTTGAAACTGGTGATATGGTTCAGATCCTTCTGAGCTGGAGCGGGATGGTGTTGATTGCCATTCCCACTTCCATTACCATTCTTGAAACTGCCATTGTTGGGATGATTATTCCCATTTCCTCCATGGTTATGGCCTCCATGGTTGTGCACGGGATGAGTGTGTCCTCCATACTTACCGGTCCCTGATCCGGTATTTCTTGAGTACGGGGAGTAGCGGGGCTTCTGATGATCTCCAGAGTTAGACTTCCCCTGTGCATACTTCCTCTTGCGGTTCTCGATTTGATGCTGCTTCCCCTCCAAGATGAGGGCCTTGTCTACCAGCTCCTGGTAGTTGCTGAAAGTAGCCACCATCAGCTGCACGCTCAAATCATCGTTGAGTCCTTCCAAGAACTTCTCCTGCTTGGCTGCGTCATCGGCCACATCTCCTGGTGCATAACGAGCCAACATGGTGAAGTCATCCACGTAGTGGGCCACGAAACGGTTCCCCTGGCGTAAGTTGCGAAACTCACGCTTCTTCTGACTCATAGCTCCAGCTGCGACATGAGCGGTGCGGAAAGCTAGCTTGAACTGCTCCCAAGTCACACGAGCAATGGGGTATGTGGTGGTGTAGTTCTCCCACCATGAAGTTGCTGGTCCCTCCAGTTGATGGGCGGCAAAGCACACCTTTTCAGCCTCAGTGCATCCTAAAGTGGTGAGTTCCCTCTCCATCTTGCGGAGCCAATCATCTACCACAATGGGCTCATTGCTACTGGAGAAAGTTGGTGGATTCAGTATAAGAAAACGGGTGAGGTTGTCGCCTTGAGGTGGAGGGTGGTTGTTGATCTGGTTCTGAATCAACAGTTGCGTCATGGCGTTCTGCTGCTGGAGAAGTTGTGTGAGTTCTGGCGGGAAAGTTAAGTCGGGCTCACATCGCGGAGGCATCTTGCTGTTTTCAGAGAGGTGAGAATTAGAATAGAACAATGACCTAAAAGGAAAATTCACTACCCATATGCAATGCAGCAAACACATCACACCAAACACTCATTCATTTATTCAACTCAAGGTTTAAACATCGAGATACAAATCTCCAAATCAAACTAAGCATCGACCTACGCTTTAACACGAAAATAAAGATACATAGGGGCATAGCTAAAGTTCTCCTCAAAAGTACATGGTGAAGTGGCCTCCTCCGGTGGTGCTCTCCTCATAGTCATCATCGTTGCTGATCAAGGGAGCCATGTCTCCTTCTGGATGAAGATTTTCACCCATGTCCATCTATTCCTCCAGAGTTGCAATGCGATTGTTCATCTTATCGATCCTCTCTGAGAGATCCTTCACTTCATACTCATGCTCGTACTTGGCTTCCCGTAGATCAGCTTCGAGGTCAATCTCGTGGTTCATCAACCTCTTGACCGTCTTCGTGTCGGCATGTACCCAAAGCTCCAAGGTCCTGATGTGCGTCTCCAAAGTCTGGATATAGGAAATGGTTGTGTCTTGAGTGGGAGTGGTTATGATATTTCCATTGGCATCCCTGCGACAAACCATGCCGAGTCCTGGTGAAATGATTCCACCTCTGTATTCCTCCTAAATACAGCCAAGGGCACGATGAATTGCCATGTCTCTCCCAAGTATCCAGCTGGGTGCCACAAACTTGAAGTCGATGGGTTCCTTACGATTTCCAAAGGTCTTCCCGGGGATGTGCACCTCGATCCTGTAGCGTCTGTATTGTGGAAAAGACATGATAGGAGTCTCGGTGATGCTCGGCAAGGCAATCCTTACGTCCCTGACGATCCTCATCAGCTCCTTGCCAAAAGGCATCGTTGCCTCAGGCTGACAAAACTCCGTGATCAAAACTGGGATGAAGGTGGCCATCTATAAGTTTTGAAATAAATCGGAGGGAAGTCAGAAACGAGTAGATGAGAGTATAAGAATTTTAAAGGCAAAAGAGAAATAAGTCCTAAGGCTTTTCCAATCCTAGAGGTTATGTCCTACGGTCAGCGTGTGCTCTGATACCATTTCTGTAACGACCCGACCTGAAAGGTCGAATCTCCGGTGTTTCGGTACCATCCCAAGATCATGCTGGTACACACACGATACATCAATGTATATATCAAAGTGAAATCACACAGCTTTAATACTCGAGAAAAATCTCATATCGAGTCCTTTATTACAATAAGAATTACAATAAAGTGGCTCAAGGCCAACTCATGAGATAAACTAATCTTGCGGAAGCTTCAAAGGTAGCTGAGTCCATCTGACTCCAAGGGCATCTCACCGAGCGTAGAGCGTATCCTCACTCCTGGTCGGAAAAGTACTCTGCAACATGATACGTTGTAGCCGTGTAGGTCAGCATATTGAATATGCCGGCAAAGTTACAAAAGAGGGGGTAAAGTAATCATCTAGTCCATATGCATATATGGCAGGGGGTGGTAGTAAGTTTTTTGCAGAAAGCCAATTTTTTCCTACAACAATAGAGGGCAAGAGCATAATTAGTACAATGTTGGTTGATTAATGAGATGGTTCCACCAACCAATTCTCATGCCCAAGTTGACATTAATACCCACATCAATTTAATTAATTGTGTTGAGAGTTCTAGATAGTTTCAGTTCCTTTGGCTCAAACTGTCCATGACCGTGGACACGGCTAATCGATTAGGTTTAGGTACTCTGTAGAGTTTTGCACACGTTCCCCACAAGATTTGACCACCTCCGTTGGATTTCTCGCACGTCAGGGTCGTTGAGAAATAGATGACCAAAACATGGTCTTCTAAAGGGTTTCCCCAAGACTCTGTCGGTTCCCATCCTTTCCTACCGTTCTTCTACATCTCGTAGCACCGCCTGTCCAGGGTCACCACGATATCTAACCAAGCCAGAGCCCATAATGGCTTGTGGCTGTGCAGGTAAGCCTTGGGTCTTGAAGCATCCATCCATCTCTTTGTGCCTGGGTGGACCTTTCCGCATGAATACTGGCACTTCCCCAGCATCATCTAGGCTAACCACTCGTTTCTCCAAGGCGCCGTTCAACCATCATCCACCCAGAGGTATGTTGAAAACTCGGAGTCTTGAAGACTTGATCATCATGTAGGTCTTGAAATTATTAACTCACAACTCTCATGAATCACACAACCAACCCCGTCTACTAATAGCATAGGAAAATTTAAATCAACGTTTCCTGGGGCCAATGTGTCAAAGGGTTGAGGGGTACCTACCACATGATACTACAACAAGTAACCAAGTTTCCAATTTACCTACTTTCATGCAATTGGGGAGATGGAAGAACTAATGCAATAAAACATAGGTATACAAATTTTAGTTATACAGATTTTAGTAATTTAAACAAATTTGATTAGATTCAAAATTTGAAGTTCCAATTTGAAATCTAAGCATACAGACATAAACTACAACAAATTTGTGAACTAATGCAAAAAGAATCAACTAAAACACCAAATATTTTAAAAGACATGATAAAAAAAACAGAATACATTCTGTTTTCTAAAACAGAAAAGAAAAAGAAAAACTTTCAATCGATCGGACATGGTCCACGTGGTATGCTGTGATTGGCCGCGAGGGCGTGCGTGCGGGAGCTAGCGAGAGGACGACCGACAACTAACGCGTACTGGTTCATTTATTAAATAGATCTAATCTCGCGCATTGACTACGGATCCGACGGCTACGGGTGGAGGTGGCGGCTTACAGAAAGGGGGTCGGGGTCTCCGGCGAGGTCGACGGCGGCCGGTGGTCTGAGGTGCTCGGGGACGACGGTGCGGTGGTCGGGGGCAGCGTCCGAAGGCTTGAAACGGCGGCGGCGAGGCTCCGGCGTCGATTGGTGGCGTCGGAGGGGGCTGGGGGTAAGTGTGGCGACGGGCACGAGCTCGGGGACGTCCGATTGGGTGCCGAACTCCGACGAGGTCTGGGGCAGCGCTTTGGCGAGGGAGAAGGGGGTTTTGGGTGAGGAACGAAGAGAGGAGAGGGCTGGGGTTTATATAGGGGCGGCGCGGTGGTCGGGGAGGGCACGAGGGGCGAGATCCGCGGAGAGGGATCTCCGGCGACGGTGGTCTGGCATGGGGAAGGGGATTAGCGCGCTGACGCCACGGTCAGACGGTGGGTCCCGTGCGTCAGTGAGAGTGGGAGGCGTGGTTTGCGCGTCGGTGGCCGACCCGGAGTAGTTTCGGGAAATTAAAGACTGTGGGCCGGCCCGATTCAGTTTAAAGCATTTCCTTTTCTATTTCCACAGCAGTAAAAACGCTTTTAATGCATTCAAAATATTTTCAAACATAGGAAATATATATATCAAAATGATCAGGAGAATTAATGCAATTTAATAAACATTTTTCCTCCGTCATATTGAATATCTTTTTAAAATTTATTTTCAGAAAAATGCCTAATTGATTTTAAATCCTTTTTGAGATAAAGTTTCAAATAACCCCCTGGTTTTATGGTTCAAATATTTCACCAAGATGCCCCTGGTGTGGAGTGTCATGTTACTCCCCTCTTTCTTTGAACATTACCAAAGGTTTTCAAATAGGTGAAACAAATACATGGGAAAATAGAAATGGCCTTCCAGAATTTGAAAAGAAGCACTTCAACAAATTCATTACATTCAAACAAAGTGATGATGATGCATAGCTATCTTTCATAACATTCCAAAAATGAAATTTTGGGATGGTATAGCCACAAGCTACATCAATATCACGTCAATACAACAACATACTCAAACATCATATAGAAGAGTAGGGTCCGACTACGGACGAAAACAAACGACAAAATGGTATCCATCCTTGCTATCCCAGGCTGCCGCCTCGAACCCATCCAAGATCGATTATGAAGAAGAAGAATAACTCCAAACCAAATCAAACATCGCTCTCACGTGAAAGCACCGCATTACCTGTACCTGCAACTGTTGTTGTAGTAATCTGTGAGCCACGGGGACTCAACAATCTCATTTCCATGGGTATGAAGACTATTAAAGCTTATTAGGTGAGGTATGGTTAAGTGGTGAGGCTGCAGCAAGCGACTAAGCATTTATTTGAGTGGCTAACTTACGAGTACAGAAAGTAAAGTATGGTGGTCTACGCATAACGGATGTGAACTAGTAATGATCACTAACTGATCCTGAACACCTACTTACGTCAAACATAACCCCACCGTGTTCTCTCTCAGATAAGGACTCACGAGAAGAGTTGGTCACGGTTACGCACACAGTTGGTGTATTTTATTAGAGTTTACTTCAAGTTTGCTATAATCGGGTGTTAAACAAAGTATCCAAATTTGCCACATAACCCCAGGCACGGCTCTCCGAAAGATTTAACCCTGCAGGGGTGCTCCAACTCATCCATCACAAATTAACCACACGCCGTGGGAATAACCTCGACCACGGATCTCGTGATTATCCTAGGAAATTCCAAAGGAAATCTGACACCTCGAGATAGCTCGATTAAGATGAGAGTTCCTCACGCAAGACATTCGAGAAAGGTAAAACAAGTCTAGGAAGGCCTCCCGATGTGCCGACGATCCCGATAGGAGCCGCGTATCTCGTTCTCAGGACACGATGGATAAGTGACGCGTACAGTGGCCTGATAGAAATCCCCCAAGTTGCCCTGGGGTGGCCCCGCATAGTGCTCTAGTTTGGACCAACACTCATGAGGAGCACTGGCCCGGGTTGTTGATTAATCCACGGGGTGATCATGCCCTATGCAAATTTTAGTTGTTGTTAAGCAAATAGTACCAATGTTGGGCCTTGCCAGACAAGTTTTATCCTAAAAAGAAGGTCAAGGGGGTCCCCATAACAACCCCAAGCATGTTAGGAGCGCTCAATTATGGAACATAACACCGGTTCAAAAGTAACTAGGTCGGCAAGAGTGAAACAAAACGCCAAGAAAAAGGCCAAGCCTTCCACCCTTTACCAAGTGTATAAGTGCATTAACTTAAAAAGAAATAATATTGTGATAACAAAAGAATATCCATGTTGTCACATGGAAGTAATTGCACCTGTAGCTAGAAATGCTATAAGAAGGGCTGAGCAAGCGGTAACATAGCCAAACAACGGTTTGCTGGGAAGGTGGAGGGTTAGAGGCTTTTCATGGCAATGTTGGGAGGCTTGACAAACAAGTGGTAGGTAGCGTGACATAACGATAAAAATGGGACAACTAGCATGGCAATGATAGTAGTGGTATCCAGAGAAATGTGTCATCTTGCCTGAGATCCCGCATGGAAGAAGATCGAGTCCATGAAGAAGACGAGCCAACGTAGTCGAACGAATCCTCACACTCCGAACGCTTTCAGAACTCTATCGAGAAGAAGCAATCCAGAAACAACAATCAACACAAGATACACCACAACATATGCATGGCACGATGCACAAACAAATATGATGCATGTCCGATTTAATATGCAACGCAGGCATGGCATGGCAAGCACACCAAACAACCACTACATATTAAGTGAAGTTCATTATGCAACGAGTTGCATATTGACGAAACTCCACGCTTGAATTATTTAGTTCCCTCTCATTAGGTACTCATCAATATTAAATGTTGTTAAACATGGCAAGAGGTGAAGTATGAACAACTATAACATCTAGGCATCTTAAATGGGACCGGAAGCAACATATAGCATATCCGAAACGTCCCTATATGCATATTATGAATTTGGTCCAGATGTGTACTAACCCTATTTTAGAGTTTTTAAACAGCAAAATAAATGTCACCATTTGATTCTACACATTTAGTCAAGTTACATACGTGGAACATTTTTATTGGAGCTACGGTTTGGTAGTTATGAAATAAATAATTTTAACATGGCATTTATGCAAATCAATGCAAACAGCAAGTTTAAACATTTTCATCACATGTTAAAGTTGGATATTGTGAATCTACATAAAATTCTAGTCAAGTTTCATATATAATTTGTTTTAATCCGATGCACGGATGTGAAGTTATTAAATGCATGATCAACAAGGGGTTTTCTATAAAAATAGCGTTCCTGTGATAATTGCAAAATTCGCCAGGACAAAAAAAATCACTATTGGGCCGAAACTGAACCAGGGGCCAACAGAGCATAGACGAAGGATAAAACAGAGCGCTAGGGACGCTGGATAGTAAGGTTGGGGGCTAACCTAGTGGGCCTAGCCCATGCGATGGGGAGGCTGGCGCTGGATCCAGCTGGGCTGGCCCGCGCACGGCCACGGACGGGTCAACGAGGCAGGGCGCTCTCCCCCGACCTCCTGCTCGTTCCCGAGCAGGGGGAGAGGGCCAGTGACGGCGGCAGTCAGCATGGCGAGGGACGCGGCCACCGAGGGCGGATCTGGCGAGGGGGCTACGGGATCTGGCCGGAGGGGCCCATTCCGATGGCAGGGCAGCTCCGTAGGCACCATGGAAGCTTCGGCCTGGAGAGAAGATAGATAGATCGGCGGGAGGTGAGGGGAGATGGAGAGAGAAGGAATAAGGAGAGAGAGGGGTGGCAAGGTCCGGCCTCATTTCGGCGGGCTGCTGCGGCGGTCACCGGCAGCCCTCTGGCAAGGGGCCGGTGGTGGCCCTGGCGGCGGGGCTGGCGCGGGGGAGCTCGGGAGGAGCTGTCGGGCTGGCTGGCGGCAAGGTCGCTCGGGCTTGCAGCGGCGGATCTGGGCCTGAGCGGGCTCCAGATGGGCTCAGCGAGCCCTGCGCGGGGAGGAGGAGGCTGGCGACGTGGATTTCAAGGAGGAGAGAGGAGGAGCTAGATTAGGATGGTGGAGGGTCTATTTATATTAATTATGGCTAGGGTTAGCAATTTTTGCCCGTTTTCGGACCGTTCGATCTCGATCGGACGGCCCGAAAGCGGAGGGGGGCTAGGTGGGCTGTGATGGCTGTGTAGATGGGCTAGGGGGAGATGAGAGGGAAGTTTGCGGCCCGTGACACGAGGTTTTAAAACATCGCAAACGTCCGACGAATAACCGATGACCGCACTGCTACGACTAACCGACGGGGTATCAAACGAACTCGGGATGCGATGAAATTCAGTAGGCGGCCTACCTACAATATAATAAGACCGCACGCCAAGTTTCGACCCAATCCGGGAATATTTTAAAGGCACTTTTAAAAACCATATTTTAATCGATGCCGCCGGCGCGCGCTTGTGTGGTTGGTCTCGAAACGGGCAACGGCAAGAACGGAGAGAACCGAAAACTATGAACGGATACAAGTTTCGAAAACGGGTGATGATGCTATGCAGATGATGCGAATGATGTGATGATGAATACAACAACAAAACAAAACACAGATGAGAAAGGAAATAAAAGGGGAATCTTCTGGAGCATTGGTACCGGGCTGTTACAACTCTCCTCCACTACATGAGGATCTCGTCCCGAGATCTAGAATGAGAAGGGGAAGAGAAAGAGCCAGAGGTAAAACTTGGTTGCTTCTCTGACAAATGAGTGAAACCAATGATCATTGAAGGTTTCAACGAGAAGAAGAATGACATGAGGAACAAGCAAGAATTCATAAGAAATTTTGGCAGCATTTTGGCAGGATAGAGGGGAAAAATTTAATAAGATGGGAGAACTTGAAAAGAAAACACAACACTCAGGTCAAATGGATAAGGAAGGGAAGAACATGATCTTAACAAGGCAAGATGATAGATTGAAGAGAGCAACATCACAAGGCCTCCGGAACAAAAAGAATAGAAACTAGAACATTGGAAGGCAAGAATGGAGAAGAAAATAAGAACTTCTACCACCATTGAACTTGAGAAGCATGGTTGAACGGAGTTGATGGAGAATTAACAACGAAAGAATAGCTTGTTATGGGCTTATGGAAAATCTCTCAAAATTATGAGTTGACAACCTGCCATAATAGAAACAATTGATTGCTTGAGAGCAACAAGATATGCAAAGCTTCATTCACCAAGAAGAGGAGGAGAAAACTGGATCATTTAGTACACCATGAGAGCAACAATCCTTAGGAAATGCTTTAGGTGAAATCCAACCCAAGATAACTCTGAGAAGACAAGATGGGTTTATGTATCTTATTCTTGACAATTCCTTCGAGACTCCACATACGCAAGAATTTAATAAAACCATATCAAAAGACAATGGAGAAGGAATTGAACTTAAAAATTCAAGATAAAGAACACTTGAGCACCTCCAACAAGAATCTTGAAGAACACTTGAAAATGAAAGAAATCTTGATGAACCACCATGAACAACCTCCGGAAGAACTCTAAAACGAAGGGATGATAGAAATAATTGAAGGATGCAAAAAAGAACAAGATTGAGGCCTTGCTATGAATTAGATGAAGCTTAGCGACAAGATACTTGAGAAAACTAGGAACTCCGGAAAAGGAAAGATGAGAACACGTGAAATCGAGAATTGATATCATAAACAACTCCAGAAGAAGGATTGAAATCACTTGATGAAACAAGAATAAGAATTATGATATGCCTATCCTTCATCCAGTTAATTGATGACAAGCAACAGATTTAGCACACAACTTATTCTTTTGGAAAAGATAGGAAAGATAGATAGAGCACAAACTTGAAGAGGTCTTGCACGAGAACACCGGTAAGAATTCAAAACAAAGAGGATATTGCAAATGAATGATATAACATGAGAATGAAGAGAGCATGATCCACCTAATAGAAAACTTGAACGAAGCACCAGAAAGAATTAGAAACAAAAGAGGACACATGAGAATGAAGAGATCAAGATTTGCCTAATAGAAACTAAAAAAGGCACCAGAATAATTGAGATATGAACGAAGGAACAACAATTGAGAAGAATTTGAGAACGAAAGTTGAAAGGTGAGCACGAGGAATCTTGTAAAATGATGGCCTTCGGGAGGATCAAGAAATGAAAACAACTCTGAATGCACCGGATAGATATGGGAGAAATTTCTCATGATCAAAAACAATTTGAGATGATAGCAACAAACTGAAACCATGAATCTTTGGAAGAACGAACAATGATTTAAGAAAAACTCTCCTTCGATCTTTGAGCAGAGAATGATGATGAGAAACAACATCATGAATTACTGAGATACTCCGAAATAATGAATAAAGAAAAGGTTGAGCCAACAATGAAAATGATTTAGAAGCGATCTTCAAGAAGGCATATGACTGATGAAATTCATTCATACGTCATATTTGAAGAGAACTTGAGAACATCTTCGGAAAGATTAGAAGAGTCAGGTAAGATCCTAAGGAAAAACCTGTGGGTTATGGGCCCACTCAAAAGACACCACCGTTGAGACAATTGCTTAGAAAGAGGGATTGCACCTGTACAAATTAAGAACTTGATGAAGTGAGAACCTCGAAATAATTTGAAAGGATGAAAGAAAACACGAATCTCTAAGATATCTTCAGCCTCCGGATAGAACAGAGAGAGACGAATAAACAAGAGAGGCTTGGAAAAGAAATTCCAACATGGAAACCATTGAACGAATGAGAAAGGATATGATGAACACCAAGAGCTTGAATTGAATCCACGGGAGAAGAATAACAACAAGAATAAAGAATATGAGGAAAGATCTTGAAACTGAAACTCTTGAGAATCTCCACAACGAATCACCGGATACAATATGAAAGAAATGATAGCGAAGCATTACATGAATAGAAAAGACACTTGGATGAGAATTAAATCATTGAAGGAAAAGGGGGGGAGGATGGGAAAAACAAAGAAAAGTTGGGACAGATGAGACAAACTCCGGATATCTTGAAGAGAAGCACACCGGATAAAAAGATTGATATGACAACTTGACTGAGCAAAAGAATTAGCAATCCCACAGAAATATGAGAACACTTAGGAAAGATATGAAATCACCACTTGACATCGAAGCAACTCGAATTACCATATTCGAAAACCAAACAAAGGATGAGGCTTACGAAACAAGCCAGAAACAAATGCATAACAGAGATTTCGTCTAATATTTTTGTGGTAAGGTCTGCACGGACTCAATCGTACATTGGATTGTCATATTGAAATGACGCTCGAATATGCTCCCTAGGCGTAGCAAACTACAAGGCTTGACGAAGCATATCTGATGAAGTATATCGAGACTGTCCTCTGTAAGAAAGACCGTGAACAAACGAATCCACTAGATATCGAAACCCAACCTCACATCATGATCTGTTGGAAGATAGCTTAGGTAACAACTTGAATTCCCACCTAAGAACTTCCGAAAACTTTCTTGTTATGCAATCCGGTGTTGGGGATACAAGGAGGAAATATCTCACACAACTAACAAACCTACACCCCAACTATATCCATCCTTCGACTCATAACCAGAGGCTTCCACAAGTCCATCTAATTCAGATCCTCGAAAGCACAACGATACTAACCATGGTGGTACCCCGGACGCCTCCCCAGTACTGGGTGACTCCGACCTTATCTCACCACGACAAGTATTGAAGCAATTCCAAACACCCTCCATCTTGAGATACTAAGGAAGCTGAATGATAACGATGTGCCAAGAATTCCCTGGAGCTCAACTCCCCGAAAGAAATCAAGTCATACAGGAGGCACCAAGACAGAACTCCGTCACATCGGCATCATATAGTTTCTATAATACCCGCGTGATCCTAAATTTTTTTCAGCGAGAAGAGGAGTAGAATGAAAATTCCTAAGTCATAATTCCTCACCAGAGCATAGAAGAGGAGTAAAAAGAATCCTACTCGCCGATATAACTAGACTCAAAATAGTTTTTACTAGACTCGACTCGGCTAAGTTCGATCAATCAAGGGGGCTCCTAGGTCGGTACAGGCTCTGATACCAACTTGTCACGCCCAAGATGCGGTCCTATCCTTATTTTGGCATGAGGGCCTCGACTGGGATAGAAGCGCATCTCGTCGTGTTGCAAGAATGGATATCATTACTAGTACACGTACAGAAGAGATGAGTATATGGAATCGGCTTACACTCACCACAAGCTACATCAATATCACGTCAATACAACAACATACTCAAACATCATACAGAATAGCAGGGTCCGGCTACATAAGAAAACAAACGACAAAATGGTATCCATCCTTGCTATCCCAGGCTGCCGCCTATAACCCATACAAGATCGATGATGATGAAGAAGAATAACTCGAAACCAAATCAAGCATCGCCCTCACGTGAAAGCACCGCATTACCTATACCTGCAACTGTTGTTGTAGTAATCTGTGAGCCACGGGGACTCAGCAATCTCATTTCCAAGGGTATCAAGACTATTAAAGCTTATTAGGTGAGGTATGGTTCAGTGGTGAGGCTGCAGCAGGCGACTAAGCATTTGTTTGAGTGGCTAACTTACGAGTACATAACATAAAGTATGGTGGTCTATGCATAACGGATGTGAACTACTAATGATCACTAACTGATCCTGAACAACTACTTACGTCAAACATAACCCCACCGTGTTCTCTCTCGGATAAGGACTCACGAGAAGAGACGGTCACGGTTACGCGCATAGTTGGTGTATTTCATTAGAGTTTACTTCAAGTTTGCTATGACCGGGTGTTAAACAAAGTATCCAAGTTTGCCACATAACCGCGGGCATGGCTTTCCGAAAGATTTAACCCTGCAGGGGTGCTCCAACTCATCCATCACAAATTAACCACACGCCGGGGGAATAACCTCGACCACAAATATCATGATCATCCTAGGCAATTACAAAGGAAATCCAACACCTCGAGATAGCCCGAAGAAGATTAGAGTTCCTCAAGCAAGACATTCGAGAAAGGTAAAAGAAGTCCAGCAAGGCCTCCCGACGTGTCGACGATCCCGATAGGTGCCGCGTACTTCGTTCTCAGGACATGGCGGATAAGCGACACGTATAGTGGCCTGATAGAAATCCCCCAAGTTGCCTAGGGGTGGCCCCGCACAGTGCTCTAGTTTGGACCAACACTCATGAGGAGCACTAGCCCGGGTTGTTGATTAATCCACGGGGTGATCATGCCCTATGCACATTTTCGTTATAGTTAAACAAATAGTACTAATGTTGGGCCTTGCCAGACAAGTTTTATCCTAAAACGAAGATCAAGGGGGTCCCCATAACAACCCCGGCATGTTAGGAGCGCTCAATTATTGAACATAACACCGGTTCACAAGTAACTAGGGCGGCAAGAGTGAAACAAAACACCGAGCAAAAGGCCAAGCCTTCCACCCTTTACCAAGTGTATAAATGCATTAAATTAAATAGTAATAATATTGTGATAACAAAAGAATGTCCATGTTGTCACAAGGAAGCAATTGCACTTGCAGGTAGAAACACTATAAGAAGGGCTGAGCAAGCGGTAACATAGCCAAACAACGGTTTGCTGGGAAGGTGGAGGGTTAGAGGCTTTTCATGGCAATGTTCGGAGGCTTGACAAACAAGTGGTAGGTAGTGTGACATAATGATAAAAACGGGACAACTAGCATGGCAATGATAGTAGTGGTATCCAGGGAAATGTGTCATCTTGCCTGAGACCCCGCATGGAAGAAGATCGAGTCCATGAAGAAGACGAGCCAACGTAGTCAAACGAATCCTCACACTCCGAACGCTTTCGGATCTCTATCGAGAAGAAGCAATCCGGAAACAACAATTAACACAAGATAGACCACAACATATGCATTACACGATGCACAAACAAATATGATGCATGTCCGGTTTAATATGCAATGCAGGCATGGCATGGCAAGCACAACAAACAACCACTACATATTAAGTGATGTTCAATATGCAACGAGTTGCATATTGATGAAACTCCATGCTTGAATTATTTAGTTCCCTCTTGTTAGGTACTCATCAATATTAAATGTGGTTAAACATGTCAAGGGGTGAAGCATGAACAACTATAACATCTAGGCATCTTAAATGGGACCGGAAGCAACATATAGCATATCCGAAACGTCCCCATATGCATATTATGAATTTGGTCCAGATCTGTACTAACCATATTTTAGAGTTTTTAAACAGCAAAATAAATGTCCCCATGTGATTCTACACATTTTTCTAGTCTAGTTACATATGTGGAACATTTTTATCGGAGCTACGGTTTCGTAGTTATGAAATAAATCATTTTAACATGTCATTTATGCAAATCAATGCAAACAGCAAGTTTAAACATTTTTATCACATGTGGAAGTTGGATATTGTGAATCTACATAAAATTCTAGTCAAGTTTCATATATAATTTGTTTTAATCCGATGCACGGATGTGAAGTTACTAAATGCATGATCAACAAGGGGTTTTCTGTAAAAATAGCGTTCTTGTGATAATTGCAAAATTCGCATGGACAAAAAAAATCACTATTAGGCTGAAACTGAACCAGGGTCCAACAGAGCATAAGCACAGGATAAATCACAGCGCCAGGAACGCTGGATAGCATGGCTGGGGGGCTCACCTAGTGGGCCTGGCCCATGCGGTGGGGAGGCTGGCGCTGGATCCAGCTGGGCCAGCCCACGCACGGCCACGCGCGGGTCAACGAGGCAGGGCACTCACCCCGACCTCCTGCTCGGTCCTGAGCAGGGGCAGAGCACCGGCGACAGCGGTGGTCAATGTGGCGAGGGACGTGGCGACTGAGGGCGGATCCGGCGAGGGGGCTGCGGGATCTGGCCGGAGGGGCCCATTCTGATGGCAGGGCAGCTCCCTAGGCGCCATGGAAGCTTCGGCCTATAGGGAAGAGAGAGATCGGCGGGAGGTGAAGGGAGATGGAGAGAGGAGGAAGAAGGAGAGAGAGGGGCGGCAAGGTCCAGCCTGATTCCGGCTTGCTGCTGTCGCGGTCACCGGTGGCTCTCCGGCGAGGGGCCAGTGGTGGCCCTAGAGGCAGGGCTGGCACGGGGGAGCTTGGGAGGAGCTGCAGGGCTGGCTGGCGGCAGGGTCGCTTGGGCTTGCGGCAGCGGGATCCGGACCTGAGTGTTGGAAATATGCCCTAGAGGCAATAATAAAATGGTTATTATTGTATTTCCTAGTTCATGATAATTGTCTATTATTCATGCTACAATTGTGTTAACCAGAAACCGTAATACATGTGTGAATACATAGGCCATCACATGTCCCTAGTGAGCCTCTAGTTGGCTAGCTCGTTGATCAATAGATGGTCACGGTTTCATGACCATGGACATTGGATGTCGTTGATAACGGGATCACATCATTAGGAGAATGATGTGATGGACAAGACCCAATCCTAAGCATAGCACAAGATCGTGTAGTTCGTTTGCTAAAGCTTTTCAATGTCAAGTATCATTTCCTTAGACCATGAGATTGTGTAACTCCCGGATATCGTAGGAATGCTTTGGGTGTGCCAAACGTCACAACGTAACTGGGTGGCTATAAAGGTATGCTACGGGTATCTCCGAAAGTGTCTGTTGGGTTGACACGAATCAAGACTGGGATTTGTCACTCCGTGTGACGGAGAGGTATCTCTGGGCCCACTCGGTAAGACATCATCATAATGAGCTCAATGTGACTAAGGAGTTAGCCACGGGATGATGTGTTACGGAACGAGTAAAGAGACTTGCCGGTAACGAGATTGAACAAGGTATGGCGATACCGACGATCGAATCTCGGGCAAGTACCATACCGATAGACAAAGGGAATTGTATACGGGATTGATTGAATCCCTGACATCGTGGTTCATCCGATGAGATCATCGTGGAGTACGTGGGAGCCAACATGGGTATCCAGATCCCGCTGTTGGTTATTGGCCGGAGAGGTGTCTCGGTCATGTCTACGTGTCTCCCGAACCCGTAGGGTCTACACACTTAAGGTTCGATGACGCTAGGGTTATAGGGAAAAGGTATACGTGATTACCGAAGGTTGTTCGGAGTCCCGGATGAGATCCCGGACGTCACGAGGAGCTCCGGAATGGTCCGGAGGTAAAGATTGATATATAGGAAGTCCAGTTTTGGTCACCGGAAAGTTTTCGGGCTCATCGGTTGTGTACCGGGAGTGCTGGGAGGGTGCCGGAGGACCCCCGGGAGGGGTGTGACGACCAAAGGACCACATGGGCTGTTAGATAAAGTGTGCCAGCCCTTATTGGGCTGGGCAAGACTTTTGCTAAAGGCCCATGCGGCTGGAGATAAGGAGATAAGGCAAAAAGGATTTAAAAGGAGGAGATCCACCTCCCTTGTGGGAGGTGGACTCTCCCTTTAATTCAGCCGGCCATCTCCTCTTTGGAGTAGAGGCCAAGCCAGCCCTCCACGTCCCTCCTCCTATATATACTTGAGGTTTTGGATGTTTTGAGACAGGATTTGATCTCTCTCTCTCACGGCGAAGCCCTACCTCTCTTCTTCCTCCTCCGCAGCGCTTAGGCGAAGCCCTGTCGGAATACCTTGCTACTCCACCACCACCATGCCGTCGTGCTGCTGTTGGAGCCCTTCCCCAACCTCTCCTTCCTCCTTGCTGGATCAAGGTGTTGGAGACGTCACCGGGCTGCACGTGTGTTGAACGCGGAGGTGCCGTCCGTTCGGCACTTGATCGGATCTACCGCGATCTGAATCGCTGCAAGTACGACTCCATCAACCGCGTTCTTGTAACGCTTCCGCTTAGCGATCTTCAAAGGTATGAAGATGCAATCTCTCCCCTCTCGTTGCTGGTTTCTCCATAGATAGATCTTGGTGAACGTAGGAAAATTTTGATTTACTACTACGTCTCCCAACAGTGGCATCATGAGCTAGGTCTATGCGTAGAATCTATGCACGAGTAGAACACAAAGCAGTTGTGGGCGTCGAGTTTGTTAATTTGCTTGCCGCTACTAGTCTTATCTTGATTCGGCGGTATTGTGGGATGAAGCGGCCCAGACCAACTTTACACGTACGCTTACGTGAGACCGGTTCCACCGCCTGACATGCACTAGATGCATAAGGTGGCTAGCGGGTGTCTGTCTCTCCTACCTTAGTCGGATCGGATTCGATGAAAAGGGTCCTTATGAAGGGTAAATAGCAATTGGCAAATCACGTTGTGGTGTTGACGTAGGTAAGAAACGTTCTTGCTAGTAACCTATAGCAGCCACGTAAAAACTTGCAACTACAAATTAGAGGACGTCTAACTTGTTTTTGCAGCATGTGCCTTGTGATGTGATATGGCCAAAGGATGTGATGTGATGCATTGTGATGTATGAATTGATCATGTTCTTGTAATAGGAGTCACGACTTGCATGTCGATGATTATGACAACCGGCAGGAGCCATAGGAGTTGTCTTATTTATTGTATGACCTGCGTGTCAATCATAAACGCCATGTAATTACTTTACTTTATTGCTAAGCGTTAGCCATAGTAGTAGAAGTAATAGTTGGCGAGACAACTTCATGAAGACACAATGATGGAGATCATGATGATGGAGATCATGGTGTCGTGCCGGTGACAGTGATGATCATGGTGCCCCGAAGATGGAGATCATAGGAGCAAAATGATATTGGCCATATCATGTCACTATATTGATTGCATGTGATGTTTATCATGTTTACATCTTATTTGCTTAGAACGACGGTAGTAAATAAGATGATCTCTCAATAAAATTTCAAGAGAAGTGTTCACCCTAACTGTGCACCGTTGCTAAGGATCGTTGTTCCGAAGCACCACGTGATGATCGGGTGTGATAGGTTCTAACGTTCGCATACAACGGGTGTAAGCCAGATTTACACACGCGAAACACTTAGGTTGACTTGACGAGCCTAGCATGTACAGACATGGCCTCGGAACACGGAAGACCGAAAGGTCGAACATGAGTCGTATAGAAGATACGATCAACATGAAGATGTTCACCATGGATGACTAGTCCGTCTCACGTGATGATCGGACACGGGCTAGTTGACATGGATCATGTATCACTTGGAAGACTAGAGAGATGTCTGTCTAAGTGGGAGTTCATTAATTTGATTAAGTGAACTTAATTATCATGAACTTAGTCTAAAATTGTCTTTACAATCTATGATGTAGATCCAATGGCCAACGCGAATGTCACCCTCAATTTCAACGCGTTCCTAGAGAAAACCAAGCTGAAAGATGATGGAAGCAACTATGCGGACTGGGTCCGTAGCTTGAGGATCATCCTCATAGCTTCCAAGAGATTGTATGTCCTAGATGCACCGCTAGGTGACGCACCCGTTCTCCCAGCGGAACAAGATGTTATGAACACTTGGCAATCACGCTGCGATGATTACTCCCTTGTTCAATGCGGCATGCTTTACAGTCTAGAACCGGGGCTCCAAAAGCGTTTTGAGCAACACGGAGCATATGAGATGTTCCAGGAGCTGAAACTGGTTTTTCAAGCTCATGCCCGGGTCGAGAGATATGATGTCTCCGACAAGTTCTTCAGCTGTAAGATGGAGGAGCATAGTTCTGTCAGTGAGCACATCCTCAAGATGTCTGGGCTACACAGCCGCTTGACTCAGCTGGGGGTTAATATCCCGGATGACTCGGTCATTGACAGAATCCTCCAGTCGCTTCCACCTAGCTTCAAGAGCTTTGTGATGAACTACAACATGCAAGGTATGGAGAAGTCCATTCCTGAGTTGTACTCGATGCTGAAATCAGCGGAGGTCGAGATCAAAAAGGAGCATCAAGTGTTGATGGTGAATAAGACCACTAGTTTCAAGAAAGGCAAGGGTAAGAAGAACTTCAAGAAGGACGGCAAAGCTGTTGCCGCGCCCGGTAAGCAAGTTGCCGGGAAGAAGAAGAAAGATGGACCCAAGCCTGAGACTGAGTGCTTTTATTGCAAGGGTACCGGTCACTGGAAGCGGAACTGCCCCAAGTATTTAGCGGATAAGAAGGACGGCAACATTAAAGGTATATGTGATATACTTGTTATTGATGTGTACTTGACCAGCGCTCGTAGTAGCTCCTGGGTATTTGATACCGGTGCAGTTGCTCACATTTGTAACTCCAAGCAGGAGCTGCGGAATAAGCGGAGGCTGGCCAAGGATGAGGTGACGATGCGTGTCGGGAATGGTTCCAAGGTCGATGTGATCGCCGTCGGCACGTTACCTCTACATCTACCTTCGGGATTAGTTTTAAACCTTAATAATTGTTATTTAGTACCAGCTTTGAGCATGAACATTGTATCTGGATCTCGCTTGATGCGAGATGGCTACTCATTTAAATCCGAGAATAATGGTTGTTCTATTTATATGAGAGAAATGTTTTATGCTCATGCCCCGCTGGTCAATGGTTTATTTTTGATGAATCTCGAACGTGATGTTACACATGTCCATAGTGTGAGTACCAAAAAGTGTAAAGTTGATAACGATAGTCCCACTTACCTGTGGCACTGCCGTCTTGGCCATATTGGTGTCAAACGCATGAAGAAGCTCCATGCTGATGGAATTTTGGAGTCACTTGATTTCGAATCATTTGACACATGCGAACCATGCCTCATGGGCAAGATGACCAAGACTCCGTTCTCCGGAACAATGGAGCGAGCAACTGACTTGTTGGAAATAATACATACCGATGTATGCGGTCCAATGAGCGTCGAGGCTCGCGGTGGCTACCGTTATGTTCTCACCCTCACTGATGACTTGAGTAGATATGGTTATGTCTACTTAATGAAACACAAGTCTGAAACTTTTGAAAGGTTCAAGGAATTTCAGAGTGAGGTCGAGAATCAACGTGACAGGAAAATAAAATGCCTACGATCTGATCGTGGCGGAGAATATTTAAGTCACGATTTTGGCACGCACCTTAGGAAATGTGGAATTGTTTCACAACTCACGCCGCCCGGCACACCCCAGCGAAATGGTGTGTCTGAACATCGTAATCGCACTGTATTGGATATGGTGCGATCTATGATGTCTCTTACCGACTTACCGCTATCATTTTGGGGATATGCATTAGAGACTGCCGCATTCACTTTAAATAGGGCACCGTCTAAATCCGTTGAGACGACACCGTATGAATTGTGGTTTGGAAAGAAACCTAAGCTGTCGTTTCTAAAAGTTTGGGGATGCGATGCTTATGTGAAGAAACTTCAACCTGAGAAGCTCGAACCCAAAGCGGAAAAGTGCGTCTTCATAGGATATCCCAAGGAGACTATTGGGTATACCTTCTACCTACGATCCGAAGGCAAAGTCTTTGTTGCCAAGAATGGATCCTTTCTCGAGAAAGAGTTTCTCTCGAAAGAAGTAAGTGGGAGGAAAATAGAACTTGATGAGGAAATTGTACCTCCACTCGAACCGGAGAGTAGCGCAGCACAGGAAGTTGTTTCTGTGGAGCCTACACCGGCTAGAGAGGAAGTTAATGATGATGATCATGAAACTTCAGATCAAGTTGCTATTCGAAGGTCCACCAGGACACGTTCCGCACCAGAGTGGTACGGCAATCCTGTCCTAGAGATCATGTTGTTGGACAACGGTGAACCTTCGAACTATGAAGAAGCAATGGCGGGCCAGGATTCCAACAAATGGCTTGAGGCCATGAAATCCGAGATAGGATCCATGTATGAGAACAAAGTATGGACTTTGGTGGACTTGCCTAATGATAAGCGAGCCATTGAAAACAAATGGATCTTTAAGAAGAAGACTGACGCGGACGGTAATGTCACCGCCTATAAAGCTCGGCTTGTCGCTAAGGGTTATCGACAAGTTCAAGGAGTTGACTACGATGAGACTTTCTCACCCGTAGCGATGCTAAAGTCAGTCCGAATCATGTTAGCAGTTGCCGCATTTTATGATTATGAGATCTGGCAAATGGACGTCAAAACGGCATTCCTTAATGGCTTCCTCAAGGAAGAACTGTATATGATGCAGCCGGAAGGTTTTGTCGATCCTAAAGATGCTAACAAGGTATGCAAGCTCCAGCGCTCCATCTATGGGCTGGTGCAAGCATCTCGGAGTTGGAACATTCGCTTTAATGAGGTGATTAAAGCGTTTGGGTTTGTACAGGTTTATGGAGAACCTTGTATTTACAAGAAAGTGAGTGGGAGCTCTATAGCATTTCATATACTATATGTGGATGACATGCTGATAATGGGAAATAATATAGAACTCTTGGAAAGTATCAAGGCCTACTTGAATAAGTGTTTTTCAATGAAGGACCTTGGAGAAGCTGCTTACATATTAGGTATTAAGATCTATAGAGATAGATCGAAACGCCTCATTGGTCTTTCACAAAGCACATACCTTGAAAAGATATTGAAGAAGTTCAATATGCATCAGTCCAAGAAGGGGTTCTTGCCTGTGTTGCAAGGTGTGAGATTGAGTACGACTCAATGCCCGACCACGGCAAAGGATAGAGAAGAGATGAGTGTCATCCCCTATGCTTCAGCCATAGGCTCTATCATGTATGCCATGCTGTGTACCAGACCTGATGTGAACCTTGCCATAAGTTTGGTAGGGAGGTACCAAAGTGATCCCGGAGCGGAACACTGGACAGCGGTCAAGAATATCCTGAAGTACCTGAAAAGGACAAGGGACATGTTTCTCATATATGGAGGTGCCGAAGAGCTCGTCGTAAAGGGTTACGTCGACGCTAGCTTCGACACAGATCCGGACGACTCTAAGTCGCAAACCGGATACGTGTATATTTTGAATGGAGGGGCAGTCAGCTGGAGTAGCAGCAAGCAAAGCGTCGTGGCGGCATCTACATGTGAAGCAGAGTACATAGCTGCTTCGGAAGCAGCAAAGGAGGGAGTCTGGATGAAGGAGTTCATCACCGACCTAGGAGTGATTCCAAATGCGTCGGGCCCGATGACTCTACTCTGTGACAACACTGGAGCTATTGCCCTTGCGAAGGAGCCCAGGTTTCACAAGAAGACAAGACACATCAAGCGCCGCTTCAACTCCATCCGTGATTACATTCAGGAGGGAGACATAGATATTTGTAAAGTGCATACGGATCTGAATGTCGCAGATCCGTTGACTAAACCTCTCTCACGAGCAAAACATGATCAACACCAGAACGCTATGGGTGTTCGATTCATCACAATGTAACTAGATTATTGACTCTAGTGCAAGTGGGAGACTGTTGGAAATATGCCCTAGAGGCAATAATAAAATGGTTATTATTGTATTTCCTAGTTCATGATAATTGTCTATTATTCATGCTACAATTGTGTTAACCAGAAACCGTAATACATGTGTGAATACATAGGCCATCACATGTCCCTAGTGAGCCTCTAGTTGGCTAGCTCGTTGATCAATAGATGGTCACGGTTTCATGACCATGGACATTGGATGTCGTTGATAACGGGATCACATCATTAGGAGAATGATGTGATGGACAAGACCCAATCCTAAGCATAGCACAAGATCGTGTAGTTCGTTTGCTAAAGCTTTTCAATGTCAAGTATCATTTCCTTAGACCATGAGATTGTGTAACTCCCGGATACCGTAGGAATGCTTTGGGTGTGCCAAACGTCACAACGTAACTGGGTGGCTATAAAGGTATGCTACGGGTATCTCCGAAAGTGTCTGTTGGGTTGACACGAATCAAGACTGGGATTTGTCACTCCGTGTGACGGAGAGGTATCTCTGGGCCCACTCGGTAAGACATCATCATAATGAGCTCAATGTGACTAAGGAGTTAGCCACGGGATGATGTGTTACGGAACGAGTAAAGAGACTTGCCGGTAACGAGATTGAACAAGGTATGTCGATACCGACGATCGAATCTCGGGCAAGTACCATACCGATAGACAAAGGGAATTGTATACGGGATTGATTGAATCCCTGACATCGTGGTTCATCCGATGAGATCATCGTGGAGTACGTGGGAGCCAACATGGGTATCCAGATCCCGCTGTTGGTTATTGGCCGGAGAGGTGTCTCGGTCATGTCTACGTGTCTCCCGAACCCGTAGGGTCTACACACTTAAGGTTCGATGACGCTAGGGTTATAGGGAAAAGGTATACGTGATTACCGAAGGTTGTTCGGAGTCCCGGATGAGATCCCGGACGTCACGAGGAGCTCCGGAATGGTCCGGAGGTAAAGATTGATATATAGGAAGTCCAGTTTTGGTCACCGGAAAGTTTTCGGGCTCATCGGTAGTGTACCGGGAGTGCCGGGAGGGTGCCGGAGGACCCCCGGGAGGGGTGTGACGACCAAAGGACCACATGGGCTGTTAGATAAAGTGTGCCAGCCCTTATTGGGCTGGGCAAGACTTTTGCTAAAGGCCCATGCGGCTGGAGATAAGGAGATAAGGCAAAAAGGATTTAAAAGGAGGAGATCCACCTCCCTTGTGGGAGGTGGACTCTCCCTTTAATTCAGCCGGCCATCTCCTCTTTGGAGTAGAGGCCAAGCCAGCCCTCCACGTCCCTCCTCCTATATATACTTGAGGTTTTGGATGTTTTGAGACAGGATTTGATCTCTCTCTCTCACGGCGAAGCCCTACCTCTCTTCTTCCTCCTCCGCAGCGCTTAGGCGAAGCCCTGTCGGAATACCTTGCTACTCCACCACCACCACGCCGTCGTGCTGCTGTTGGAGCCCTTCCCCAACCTCTCCTTCCTCCTTGCTGGATCAAGGTGTTGGAGACGTCACCGGGCTGCACGTGTGTTGAACGCGGAGGTGCCGTCCGTTCGGCACTTGATCGGATCTACCGCAATCTGAATCGCTGCAAGTACGACTCCATCAACCGCGTTCTTGTAACGCTTCCGCTTAGCGATCTTCAAAGGTATGAAGATGCAATCTCTCCCCTCTCGTTGCTGGTTTCTCCATAGATAGATCTTGGTGAACGTAGGAAAATTTTGATTTACTACTACGTCTCCCAACAGTGGCATCATGAGCTAGGTCTATGCGTAGAATCTATGCACGAGTAGAACACAAAGCAGTTGTGGGCGTCGAGTTTGTTAATTTGCTTGCCGCTACTAGTCTTATCTTGATTCGGCGGTATTGTGGGATGAAGCGGCCCGGACCAACTTTACACGTACGCTTACGTGAGACCGGTTCCACCGCCTGACATGCACTAGATGCATAAGGTGGCTAGCGGGTGTCTGTCTCTCCTACCTTAGTCGGATCGGATTCGATGAAAAGGGTCCTTATGAAGGGTAAATAGCAATTGGCAAATCACGTTGTGGTGTTGACGTAGGTAAGAAACGTTCTTGCTAGTAACCTATAGCAGCCACGTAAAAACTTGCAACTACAAATTAGAGGACGTCTAACTTGTTTTTGCAGCATGTGCCTTGTGATGTGATATGGCCAAAGGATGTGATGTGATGCATTGTGATGTATGAATTGATCATGTTCTTGTAATAGGATTCACGACTTGCATGTCGATGATTATGACAACCGGCAGGAGCCATAGGAGTTGTCTTATTTATTGTATGACCTGCGTGTCAATCATAAACGCCATGTAAGTGTTGGAAATATGCCCTAGAGGCAATAATAAAAAGGTTATTATTGTATTTCCTAGTTCATGATAATTGTCTATTGTTCATGCTATAATTGTGTTAACCGGAAACCATAATACATTTGTGAATACATAAACCACAACAAGTCCCTAGTGAACCCCTAGTTGGCTAGCTCGTTGATCAATAGATGGTCACGGTTGCATGGCCATGGACATTGGATGTCGTTGATAACAGGATCACATCATTAGGAGAATGATGTGATGGACAAGACCCAATCCTAAGCATAACACAAGATCATGTAGTTCATTTGTTAAAGCTTTTCAATGTCAAGTATCGTTTCCTTGGACCATGAAATTGTGCAACTCCCGGATACCGTAGAAATGCTTTGGGTGTGCCAAACGTCACAACGTAACTGGGTGGCTATAAAGGTGCACTACAGGTATCTCCGAAAGTGTCTGTTGGGTTGGCACGAATCGAGACTGGGATTTGTCACTCCGTGTGACGGAGAGGTATCTCTGGGCCCACTCGGTAAGACATCATCATAATGAGCTCAATGTGACTAAGGAGTTAGCCACGGGATGATGTATTACGGAACGAGTAAAGAGACTTGCCGGTAATGAGATTGAACAAGGTATAGAGATACCGACGATCGAATCTTGGGCAAGTATCGTATCGATGGACAAAGGGAATTGTATACGGGATTAATTGAATCCCTGACATCGTGGTTCATCCGATGAGATCATCGTGGAGCTTGTGGGAGCCAACATGGGTATCCATATCCCGCTTTTGGTTATTGACCGGAGAGGTGTCTCGGTCATGTCTACATGTCTCCCGAACCCGTAGGGTCTACACACTTAAGGTTCGATGACGCTAGGGTTATAAGGAAATGGTATACGTGATTACCGAAGGTTGTTCGGAGTCCCGGATGAGATCCCGGACGTCACGAGGAGCTCCGGAATTGTCCAGAGGTAAAGATTGATATATAGGATGTCCAGTTTTGGTCACCGGAAAGTTTTCGGGCTCATCGGTAGTGTACCGGGAGTGTCGGGAGGGTGCCGGAGGATCCCCAGGAGGGGTATGACGACCACAGGACCTCGTGGGCCCTTATAGGAGGTGTACTAGCCCTTATTGGTCTAGCCAAGTCCTTTCGGAAAGGCCCATGCGGCTGGATATAAGGAGATAGGGCAAAGGAGTTTGAAAAGGAGGAGATCCACCTCCCTTGTGGGAGGTGGACTCTCCCCCTAGTTCGGCCGAACCTCTCCTCCTTGGAGGAGGGGCCAAGGCAGCCCTCCCTCTCCCTCCTCCTATATATATGCAAGGGTTTGGGCTGATTTGACACACGACTTCTCTCTCTCTCTCTCGGCACAGCCCTACCCTTCTTCTTCCTCGTTCTCCGTAGCGCTTGGCGAAGCCCTGCCGGAGTCCACGTAGCTCCACCGTCACCACACCGTCGTGCCGCCGGAGCTCTCCCTCAACCTCTCCTTCCTCCTTGCTCCATCAAGGCGTAGGAGACGTCATCGGGCTGCACATGTGTTGAATGCGGAGGCGCCGTTGTTCGGTGCTTAGATCGGAGTACACCGCGATCCGAATCGCTACGAGTATGACTCCACCAACCGCGTTCTTATAACGCTTCCGCTTAGCGATCTTCAAAGGTATGAAGATGCAATCTCTCCCCACCCATTGCTGGTTTCTTCATAGATGGATCTTGGTGACACGTAGGAATTTTTTTGATTTACTACTACGTCTTCGAACAGTAAGGTCAAGGAAGAAGAAAGAAGGAGGGGGGCTCTCTCCTCCTCTCTCCCGGTGGCCAGGGAATGCCACCGGGGCCATCATCGTGATGGTGATCTACTCCAACAACTCCACCATCTTCACCAACACCTCCATCACCTTCCCCCATATATCTATAGCGGTCCACTCTCCCGCAACCCTCTGTACCCTCTACTTGAACATGGTGCTTTATGCTTCATATTATTATGCAATGATGTGTTGCCATCCTATGATGTTTGAGTAGATCCGTTTTGTCCTATGGATTGATTGATGATCATGATTGGTTTGAGTTGCATGTTTTATTATTGGTGCTGTCCTATGTTGCTCTCCATGTCGCGCAAGCGTGAGGGATCCTCTTTGTATGGTGTTGCAATGTGTTCATGATTTGTGTATGGTGGGTTGCTTGAGTGACAGAAGCATAAACCCGAGTAGGTGGGTTGTTGCATATGGGAGTAAAGAGGGCTTGATACCTTATAAGGATATGGTTGGGTTTACCTTAATGATCTTTAGTACTTGCAGATGCTTGCTCGAGTTCCAATCATAAGTGCATATGATCCAAGTAGAGAAACTTAGCTTATGACTCTCCCTCATATAAAATTGCAATAATGATGACCGGTCTAGTTATCGATTTCCTGGGGACAATTCCGCAACTCCTACCACCACTTTTCCACACTTGCTAAACTAACTTAGTTGTTTCCTTATCTTAGCATCCCCTAGTTTTTATTTGCATGCTCTTTATTATCTTTCAAATCTATCTCGTCACGCCTACAAAGTACTTCTAGTTTCATACTTGTTCTAGGTAAAGCGAATGTTAAGCGTGTGTAGAGTTATATCGGAGGTAGATAGAACTTGAGGTAATATTTGTTCTACCTTTAGCTCCTCATTGGGTTCGACACTCTTACTTATCGAAAGATGCTACAACTGATCCCCTACACTTGTGGGTTATCAAGACATTTTTCAGGCACCGTTGTCGTTGCCATTGCATCGCCATGGGGTGAATGTTCTCGTGTGTGCTTGTTTCATTATCACTAAGTAATTTTTATTTTTCTGTTATTAACTTGTTTTCTATCTTTAGATATGGCTAGGAAATGCAAAATACCAAAAAAATAGATGTACTTGCTCCTCCAAAAGTTGAGAAACCACTTGTGTTCCATACCAACGAAGAGTATTACTTGGGTCATCTTCGATCCACTTGTACTCGTGCTAAAAACCCAACTATCTTAGTTGAGGGAAAATCATTAAATGATCTTGCTCATTATGTGCGATACCACATATCTCAAAAAGAGAAACTCTTGTGGCATCAAATTAATACTTTGTGTTGCTATGCTTGGAATCTATGTGAAATTTATGATTTCACTTGTTGGTCTAAAGAAGCTAAAACATACCTTCCCTACCAATGTGTGTTTAATGATAATGAAATATTATCCTCCTACGCCAAGTAGGCCTATTGCTATAATGATGTTGAACAAATTGAAGAATTTGCTGCTTTTAAGGGTGCCTATGAAATTGCTTCTTTCATTGAAAAGTATGATGCTACTCTTTACAATTCTGAAAATTTTGCCATACTTAAATATTGCTATGAAAACTATGCTTCCAATGCTTATGTTAAAGAGTTTATTGAAAGAATGACCGCTGCCTTGGAAGAGACTAATATTTTGCAGGAATCTATTGAATAAGAAATTGCTAAAACTGTGAGCTCATTAGATGAAAAGATGAGGAGGAGAGCGAAGAACAAAAGGAGGAAGAGAGGATTAGCTACCTATGGCCACCTTCTAATGAGAGTAACTCTTCAACTCATACATTATTTAATCCCCCTTATCACATACCAAAGGATGAATTCTATGATGATTGCTATGATCCCTTGGATTCTTGTGAAAAATCCCTTTTTTATGAACTTGATGCTTGCTATTCTTGTGGCCATGATGCCAATATGAATTATGCTTATGAAGATGAACTTGATATAGTTCCTTATGTTAAGCATGAAATTCTTGCTATTGCACCCACACATGATTGTCCTATTATGTTTTTTAATTCTCCCAACTACACTATATCGGAGAAGTTTGCACTTATTAAGGATTATATAGATGGGTTGCCTTTTACTATCACACATGATGATTTTTATAGATATAATATGCATGTACTTGCTGCTCCTACTTGCAATTATTATGATATAGGAACTACATCTTCACCTCTCTATGTTCCCAATACGATAAAATTGTAAGAAACTATTTATACTATGCATTGGCTTTACTTGGTGTGAATGAATTGTTCTTGTATGACATGCCAATGCATAGGAAGAGAGTTAGACTTCGTTGTTGCATGATATATGTTACTTTGTGCTCACTACTAAATTACAAATCATTGTTAATTAAAATTGGCTTTGATATACCTTGGGATCCGGGTGGATCCATTACTTGAGCACTATATGCCTAGCTTAATGGCTTTAAAGAAAGCGCTGCCAGGGAGACAACCCGGAATTTCTAGAGAGTCATTTTATTCTGTTGTGTGATTTTATATAGTTTAAAAACAAAAAAATAAATTGGGGAACTTAAAACCTTTTCAAAAAGAAAAGTGAAAGTGAGAAAGACGAGCAACGTTGAAGTGGGGGCTAGCCTTAAACTTTGTTCATGCCCATGGAAACTTTGTGAATCTTGATTACAGAAACTTTTCAAAAATGATAATCATCCCCTTGTATAAATCCATTGCATTATAAAAATAATTTTCCAAAATTTTCCTTTAGGATGATTAGATGGCTTGTTTGGTGTGTATAGTGCAAAAAAAGAAACTTTGGCTGTAGTGCGTGATTTTTTTACTGGAATGTCAAAAGTTTCTGAAATTTTTACACAATACTTCTATGAAATATTTTTATTTTTTCCTAATTTTTTAGAATTTTTAGAGTTATAGAAGTATGGCGAATGTTCAGATTACTACAGACTGCCTTGTTTTTGACAGATTGTGTTTTTATGCATTGTTTTGCTCGTTTTGATGAAACTATCGATTTTATAAGTGGTATAAGCCATGTAAAGTTATATTAAAGTATCTGCAATGCAAAATCAAAATAATAATTGGTTGGCAACAATACTTAAAGTGGTGATTTGTTTGGTTATACTAACGTATCTCAAGAGGTTTTGTTAAGTTTTGTGTGATTGAAGTTTTCAAGTTTTGGGTGAGATCACGATGGATGAAGGAATAAGGAGTGGAAAGAGACTAAGCTTGGGGATACCCGAGGCACCCCAAGGTAATATTCAAGTGCTCCCAAGAAACTAAGCTTGGGGATGCCCCGGAAGGCATCCTCTCTTTCTTCTAACAACCATCGGTAATTTAAATTAGACCTATATTTTTATTCATCACATGATATGCGTTAATCTTCGAGCGTCGTGTGCCTTTTCTTTTTCTTTTAATAATGCACAATGCTGGTAAGAGATAGTCCTTGGTCAATTTATATAATGCTTGATATACTTCACTTATATCTTTTGAGTATGGCTTTGTAGAATGCTTCATGTGCTTCACTTATATCATTTGAAGTTTGGATTGCCTATTTCTCTACACATAGGAAACCATCATTTGTAGAATGCTCTTTTGCTTCACATATATTTGTTAGAGCACGGGCATATTTTTTTGGAAAGAATTAAACTCTCATGCTTCACTTATATCTATTTGGAGAGTTAACAGGAGTTGGTCATTCACATGGTTAGTCATAAAATCCTACATAAAACTTGTAGATCATTGAATATGATGTGTTTGATTCCTTGCAATAGTTTTGCAATATAAAGATGGTGATATTAGATTAATGCTAGTGATTAATTGGGTAGAAATACTTGTGTAAAGGTTTGTGATTCCCATAGCATGCACGTATGGTGAACCGTTATGTAAGGAAGTCGGAGCATGATTTATTTATAGATTGTCGGCCTTTGTGTGAGGGTCGGGAGCACGCGATGGTTAACTCCTACCAACCTCTCCCCTAGGAGCATGCGTCTAATACTTTACTTTGATGACCAATAGACTTTTGCAATAAGTATGTGAGTTCTTTATGACTAATGTTGAGTCCATGGATTATATTCACTCTCACCCATCCACCTTTGCTAGCCTCTCTAGTACCGCGCAAATTTTGCGGGTGCAATAAACCTACCTTCCTGAAAATAGCCACCATATACCTTCCTCAAAACAGCCACCATATACCTTCCTCAAAACAGCCACCATATACCTTCCTCAAAACAGCCATCATACCTACCTATTATGGAATTTCCATAGCCATTCCGAGATATATTGCCATGCAACTTCCACCGTTTCCTTTTGTTATGACATGCACCATCACTTTCATATTGCATATATAGTCATATTTTGTTCTAGGTATCGACTTGTAATTTTCTTTTGAGTTTTAAGTAAATAAAAGTGTGATGACCATCATTATTAGAGCATGTCCCATGTGAGGAAAGGATGATGGAAGCTATGATTCCCTCACAACTGGGGATGAGATTCCGGAATTTATGAAAAATAAAAGAGGCCATCGAAGCCGAAATAAAAAATAAATAAATAAAAGAGGCCTTAGATGCCCACCAAAAAATAAGAGAAAAGAGAGAAGGGACATTGCTACTATATTTTTCCACACTTGTGCTTCAAAGTAGCACCATAATCTTCACAATAGAGAGTCTCCTATTTTGTCACTTCCATATAACTAGTGGAATTTTTCATCATGATGCACGTCCAGTTAGTTTCTTTTTGAGCTTTCATAGACTTATTGCTCTAGTGCATTTGTTGCATGGAAATCCCTACTCGCTCACGTTGATATATATTAATGGGCATCTCCATAGCCCGTTGATACGCCTAGTTGATGTGAGACTATCTTCTCCTTTTTCCTTGACAACCTCCAACATATTCTATTCCACCTAAAGTGCTATATCCATGGCTCACGCTCATGTATTGCGTGAGACTTGAAAAGGTTTGAGAAAATAAAAGTGTGAAAACAATTGCTTGACTTGTCATCGGGGTTGTGCATGATATAAATACTTTGTGTGGGGAAGATGGACCATAGCCAGACCATATGATATTGTAGGGATAACTTTCTTTTGCCATTATATTTTGAAGAGATACAATTGCTTTACTAAAAGGCGACATGTGCAACAGTTAGGTGTGGCGGAGATGCGCATGTTGAGATGGATGTGTGGCCACACAAGGAAGGACCGAATCCAAAATTATGACATATGAGATAGAGTTGGGGTAGCGCCAATTGAAGAGAAGCTTTTCCAACATCGTCTAAGATGGTTTGGGCATATTTAGCGCAGGCCTCCATAAGCCCTAGTGCATAGCGGACGGCTAAAGCATGCTGATAATGTCAAAAGAGGCCAGGGTAGGCCGAACTTGACATGGGAAGAGCCCGTAAAGAGAGATCTGAAGGATTGGAGCATCACCAAAGAACTAGCCATGGACAGGGGTGCGTGGAAGCTTGCTATCCATGTGCCAGAACAATTAGTTGGTCGCGAGATGTTGTGGGTTTCTCCTCTAGCCTACCACAACTTGTTTGGGACTAAAGGCTTGGTTGTTGTTGTTGTCAAATGATATACTATTGATTTGACTCACTCATGTCTTAATATTCATGCCATGATTAGATTATATGAACAAGATTATGCTAGGTAGCATTCCACATCAAAAATTATCTTTTTTACCATTTACCTACTCGAGGATGAGCAGGAATCAAGCTTGGGGATGCTGGTACATCTCCGTCGTATCTATAATTTTTGATTGTTTCATGTCAATATTCTACAACTTTCATATACTTTTGCCATATTTTTATACTATTTTTGGGACTAACATATTGATCCAGTGCCCAGTGTCAGTTCCTGTTTGTTGCATGTTTTTTGTTTTGCAGAAACTTCATATCAAACAAAGTCCAAATGCGATAAAAACTTATGGAGATTTTTTTTGGAATATATATGATTTTTGGGAAAAAGAATCAACGCGAGACGATGCCCGAGGAGGTCACAATGCTGCCAGGCGCGGTCTACCCCCTTGGCCGTGCCCTGGGCCCTTGTGACCATCCCTTAGGTCAATTAGATCTCTACTTTCACTACAAGAAATATAATATCCGGATAAAAAAAACCTCAAAATGTCAGCCCAATCGGAGTTACGGATCCCCGGATATTTAAGAAATGGTGAAAGGTCAGAATCTGAGAGCACAGAAACAGAAGGAAACAGAGAGAGATCCAATCTCGGAGGGGCTCTCGCTCCTCTGCCGCCATGGAGGCCATGGACCATAGGGGAAACCCTTATCCCATCAAGGGGGAAGGTCAAGGAATAAGAAGAAGGAGGGGGGCCATCATCGTGATGGCGATCTACTCTAACAACTCCGTCATCTTCACCAACACCTCCATCACCTTCCCCCATATATCTACAGCGGTCCACTCTCTCGCAGGCCGCTACACCCTCTACTTGAACATGGAGCTTTATGCTTCATATTATTATCCAATGATGTGTTGCCATCCTATAATGTTTGAGTAGATCCGTTTTGTCCTATGGGTTGATTGATGATCATGATTGGTTTGAGTTGCATGTTTTATTATTGGTGCTATCCTATGGTGCTCTCCGTGTCGCGCAAGCATGAGGGATCCTCGCTGTAGGGTGTTGCAATGCGTTCATGATTTGTCTATGGTGGGTTTCTTCAGTGAAAGAAGCATAAACCCAAGTAGGTGGGTTGTTGCATATGGGAGTAAAGAGGGCTTGATACCTTATAATGCTATGGTTGGGTATTTTTCGTAATGATCTTTAGTAGTTGCGAATGCTTTCTAGAGTTCCAATCATAAGTGCATATGATCCAAGTAGAGAAAGTATGTTAGCTTATGCCTCTCCCTCATATAAAATTGCAATAATGATGACCGGTCTAGTTATCAATTGCCTAGGGACAATTCCGCAACTCCTACGACCACTTTTCCACACTTGATAAACTAACTTAGTCGTTTCCTTATCTTAGCAGCCCATAGTTTTTATTTGCGTGCTCTTTATTATCTTGCAAACCTATCCCGTCACACCTACAAAGTACTTGTAGTTTAATACTTTTTCTAGGTAAAGCAAACGTTAAGCGTGCGTAGAGTTGTATCGGTGGTCGATAGAACTTGAGGATATTTGTTCTACCTTTAGCTCCTCGTTGGGTTCGACACTCTTACTTATCAAAAGAGGCTACAAATGATCCCCTACACTTGTGGGTTAACAGTTTTGTGTGGAGAAGACGTTCTACCGGAGTTCCATTTTTGATGACACGACTAGGGAAGATGTTAATGAGATGAATTGCGATGAGAAAAGCTTCGTCCCAAAATTTTAATGGCATAGATGCAATGGCAAGCAAAGCTAGGCCTACTTAAACAATGTGTCTATGCTTGCGCTCTGCAGATCCATTCTGCTCATGAACATGAGGAGATGACACATGATGAGATATGCCAATTTGTTGGAACAAAGAGTATAGATTACGATACTCTCCTCCCCAATCAGACTACACAACTAGGATTTTAGAATCAAATTTTCTTTCGACAAGTGCCTAAAAATTGTGAAAAACTTGGAATACATCAGATCGCTTTTTGAGAAGATAGATCCAAGTGTTTTTGTTGTAATCATCAATGAAGCTCACATAATAAGTGTGTCTTCCAACTGAAGTGGGACCAGGACCCCAAACATCAGAAAATATAAGTTGAAGAGGTTTGGTAGAAATACTTGTGGACTCGGGATAAGGTAATTGATCACTCTTAGCACGTTGACATAAATCACAAATTGTTTCAGAACTACGCTCACCAACAAACGGGAGCTTATTTTTCCTAAGCACTTGCTCAATTAAAGAAAAAGATGCATGTCCTAATCTATTGTGCCACCATGTTGAAGAGACTTTGGTGACACCAAAGGCTTGTTTATTTGACCTCCTAAGCTCCATAATCAATGGGTAAAGCCCTCGAATGCATCTACCTCGATATAGGATTTTCTTCATGACTTGATCCTTGATAAAAAATAAGAATGGGTGAAATTCAAGAAAGACATGGTTGTCAATGGCAATGCGATGAACGGAAAGGAGATTTTTCGAAGCCCTAGGAACATGCAAGATTTTCCTAAGATGATTTTTCCATGGGGAGTTTTAAATATTGAATGGCCAATATGGCTAATTCTTGTACCTTCTCCATTTTTAGCATGGTCTTGTCCGCGGTGTTTTCCCCGCATAGTCACCTTTTCCAGCTCGCCTGTTATGTGATTTGTCGCACCATTGTCTATGTACCAGTTCGTATCGATGCCGTAGGAGCCGTCTGCCACTGCTGCAACCTTCTCATCTTGGGAAGATTCTTCACCTTCTTCGAACCGGTACCAGCAATCACGTATGGTATGGCCCGGGTTTCCACAAATCATGCAACGCGTGACATCTGCGCCCGCGCGGGATTTTCCCGAAGAGTTGTTGCGGCGACCCCAATTGTTGTTGTAGGAGGGGAGTCCGCCGCCGCTGCCACCACCGCCGTGAGGAGAGTTTCCACCATTGCTATCTCGTCCACCCGATGGCTTGTCCTTCTTGTGTTGTGGTCCTCGGTAGCGTGAGCCACCACCACCGCGAGCATGATAGACAACATTGGCCAAGGACTTGAAGCCCCCACCAGAACCTACCCCGTTGTAGAGAGCAAGGCACTGGTCGAAGTTTCTCATCTGAGCAAAGAGATCGTCGATGCTGGTGGAGTCTATGTCGGTGTCAAAACTGATGGATCTCGGGTAGGGGGTCCCAAACTGTGAGACTATAATTGATGGTAACAGGAGACGAAGGGGACACAGATTTACCCAGGTTCGAGCTCTCCTATGGAGGTAATACCCTACGTCCTGCTTGGTTGTATTGATGGTATGAGAGTTATAGAGTTGATCTACCTCGAGATCAAATAGCTAACCCTAGATGAGTTGTTCTATCCCTATAACCTAAAACCCTCCGCTTATATTGACGCCGAGGGTACCTAGGGTTTACACATGGTCGGTTACACGCTGAAGAAATAAACATGCCTACTTTTTACATCAAACATGGAACGCAAGCTGCACTTCCCGAAGCTTCCATCTTAGATATAAGGTTCAATGAACCCTGTGTCCGGTAAGCGGCCCATACAGTTCGGCCCATAGAGATAGCTCGGCCTCCTGAGGACCCCTTAATCTAGGACTCCCTCAGTAGCCCCCGAACTTGCCTCCAACGCCAAGGGTCACCGCTTCGATTGCTTCACACGATCAGAGTCTTCGGCTTGCAACATGAGTTCTTCCCGCCGAACATAGTTCGACCTCCAAACACTATAAATAAGCCGGCCTTGAAGGCCAAACGTCAAGGGGTAAATAATACTCCGATGACGACCTCTCTAACAAAAGGTCACGGCCCACCATGATCGCTAGGCCAGTTATACAAACTCGATTCGCAGTTCGAGGCCATTTTAATCATCATGATCTATCAATATACCGATCATGTGCCGTTTTATACGGGATATGTTTAATCACGTGTGCGCAACGGCTTGCACGTCTCGAGAAGCGGAGGGATTCACAGTGCAGCAAGGGGAGACCGAATTGATAAGCCTCATAAAAGGGGAGGAAAGCCCTGAAGCCTATTCACGCTTCCCATTCGCTTTCTCCCTCTTCCATTCCTATGCGCCTCCAAAGCACAGATCTAGGTCTTCCGCCCCACCTCCAAGCTCCTCAATGGTGGGCTCCAACGACCAGTGGGAGGCCTCCATAGTCACCGACCGGGACATCCTTGACCTCAAGAAGGCCGACTAACTCTCCCCTGACATCCCTCATCGCACACCGGAGGAGGGACAAGTGATCCCCACACCCCGGCGGGGCGAAAGGGTGGTCTTCCTCCCCCACTTCATCAGGGGGGTTGAGCTTCTCGTTCCACCCCTTCGTCAGGGGGTTGATGTTTTTCTACGGCCTCGACTTCCACGACCTCCCGCCAAACTCTTTCATGCACATCTCGGCATTCATCCTCGTCTGCGAGGCTTTCCTGCGAGTCAAGCCACACTTTGGGCTATGTCTCAAAGTGTTCAATGTCAAGCCAAAGTGCGTCAATGGGAAGCACGCAGACTGCGGCGGAGCTATCATCGGCAAGCTCACCCGCGTCATGTGGCCATCGGGCACCCTCATCGACACCATCAAGGCATGGCAGAAGGAGTGGTTCTATATCACAGAACCATGAGAAGAAGGTCAGATTCCTCCTGCCGAATTTAGATCCGATATGTAACGCCCAAGATGCGGTCCTATCCTTATTTGAGCACGAGGGCCTCGACAGGGATAGAAGCGCATCTCGATGCGTTCGCAAGAATGGATATCATTACAAGTACATGTATAGAAGAGATGAGTATATGGAATTGGCTTACACTCGCCACAAGCTACATCAGAGTCACATCAATACAATACATACTCAAACATCATACAGAAGAGCAGGGTCCGACTACGGACGAAATCAAACGATAAAATGACATCCACCCTTGCTATCCCAGGTTGCCGCTTGGAACCCATCCAAGATTGAAGAAGAAGAAGAAGAAGAACTCCAAACCAAATCAAGCAACACGCTCACGTCAAATCATCACATTACTGTACCTGCAACTGTTGTTGTAGTAATCTGTGAGCCACAGGGACTCAACAATCTCATTTCCAAGGGTATCAAGACTATTAAAGCTTAATGGGTGAGGTATGGTTAAGTGGTGAGGCTGCAGCAAGCTACTAAGCATTTATTTGAGTGGCTAACTTACGAGTACAGAAAGTAAAGTATGGTGGTCTATGCATAACGGACGTGAACTAGTAATGATCACTAGCTGATCCTGAACACCTACTTACGTCAAACATAACCCCACCGTGTTCTCTTCCGGATAAGGACTCACGAGAAGAGACAGTCAAGGTTACTTACACGACTGGTGTATTTTATTAGAGTTTACTTCAAGTTTGCTATGACCGGGTGTTACACAAAGTATCCAAGTTTGCCGCATAACCGCGGGCATGACTTCTCGAAACGATTTAACCCTACAGGGGTTCTCCAACTCACCCATCACAAATTAACCACACGCAGTGGGAATAACCTCAACCACGGATCTTGTGATCATCCTAGGCAATTCCAAAGGAAATCCAACACCTCGAGATAACCTGAAGTAAATCAGAATTCCTCACTCAAGACGTTCAAGAAAGGTAAAACAAATCCAGCAAGGCCTCCCGACGTGTCGACAATCCCGATAGGAGCCGCGTATCTCGTTCTCAGGACACGGCGAATAAGCTAGTGTACGGAGGCCTGATAGAAATCTCCCAAGTTGCCCTGGGTTGGCCCCGCACAGTGCTCTAGTTTGGACCAACACTCATGACGAGCACTGGCCCGGGGGTTGATTAAATTATCCATGGGGTGATCATGCCCTATGCAAGTTCATTAGTTATTAGGCAAATGTAGTACCAATGTTGGGCCTTGCCAGACATGCTTTAATCTAACCCGAAAATCAAGGGGGTCCCCATAACAACCCCGAGCATGTTAGGAGCACTCATTTATGGAACATAACACCGGTTCACAAGTAATTAGGGTGGCAAGAGTGGAACAAAACACCAAGCACAAGGCCGAGCCTTCCACCTTTACCAAGTATATTTGTGCATTAAATTAAATAGCAGTAATATTGTGATATAACAAAAGAAGGTCCATGTTGCCACATGGAAGCAATGCACCTGCAACTAGCAACGCTATAAGAAGGACCGAGCAAGCGGTAACATAGCCAAACAAAGGTTTGCTGGGACGTGGTAGGGTTAGAGGCTTATCATGGCAATGTTGGGAGGCTTATCAAACAAGTGGTAGGTAGCAAGACATAACGGTAAAAGATGAGACAACTAGCATGGCAATGATAGTAATGGTATCCAGGGAAATGTGTCATCTTTTCTGAGATCCCGCTCGGAAGAAGAACGAATCCATGAAGAAGAACCAACGTAGTCGAACGAATCCTCACACTCCGAACGGTTCAGAAACTCTATCGAGAACAAAGAAGCCGAAGAAACAACAATCAACACACGACTGACCACACATATGCAAGACACGATGCACAAACAATATGATGCATGTCCGGTTTAATATGTGATGCACGGCAAATCACAACAATCAAATACTACACATTAAAGTGAAGCTCAATATGCAACTCGTTGCATATTGACGAAACTACACACTCGAATTATTTAGTTCACTCCCGTTAGGTACACGACAATATTAAATGTTGTTAAACATGTCAAGAGGTGAAGCATAAGTAAACTATACTATCTAGGCATTTTAAATGAGGCCGGAAACAACTTATAGCATTTCCGAAATGACCTCATATGTTAATTTAGAAATTGGTCCAGATCTGAACTAATCATATTTTATATTTTTTAAACAGCAGAATAAAGCATACCATGTTATTCTACACGTCATTCTAGTAGATTTACATATATAGAACATCTCAAACGGAGCTACGGTTCAAAAGATATGAGCAACACAAGATGCACATGACATGAATGCAAATGCATGGGAAAACAATCACAAACATCTAAAATCCTGAATGCAACAAGTTATTATGAAACTATATGAGATTCTAAGCAAGTTTCATATATGTAATGTGCAAAACGGAGCTACGGTTCAACCCCAATTATCAAATCAAGTTTTAGTTGAAATCTGCCAAAAACAGCAACATAGCATTTTGAACATATGAAAATAGCAAGCTACAAGATCCCAAAATGCACGAACTAAGCATGGGGCAATAGCATACAACATCCACTTCATTTCATCTTCACATATCATAAGAAAAACATGCATGGATCACTTGGTAGGAAGCTCACAAGAAGGCTACTTGAAAACAGTTTCAGACTTAGTGAAAATAGCAGTTTTAGACAGTGTAGTTTTTATCATGAAGGCATATTGACAGCAGTGAAAAGATATGATACAGGTCATGAAATGGCATGAAACTTAACATCATGGTAAGGGACAATATCAACAACAAATAACTCCATTGCATCAACCACAAAAGAGGTCTAGATCACTAGCAATTCACATGGCAAGACAGCGACAAAATAAAACATATTCAGACTTAGAATTATTTAGGACCCTCGAAAATAGCCGATTTTCATAGCAAGTTGACAGCAGCAAAACAACACCTAAACATGCATTTCTAAGACAAGCAAAACATCCACGGGCTAGGACACATATCAAAGAGCAACTTTCATGTTGAAAATATTTTCATATCATGCCCGGTTTGATTCCTACAAAAATGATAAAAGGGCATCACGGTGAATATGACATGCTCACAAACATGCTCAAATGACAAAACTAAATGCACAGTTAAATCCTATATATTTTTCTACCCCGAAAACATATATAATATGCATATGTTCATGTAGGAATTTTAATCACAATTAAATATGCGGCATTAGGCCTATTCACGGTAAAGCAATTCGTTGATGCAAAATAAATGCAAACATGAGGACAACAATTTTATCATGCATGAAAATGCGGTGCAAATGAAATGAACATTTTTTTAATATGGAATTAACTTAATTCCGATGCAAGATTAATAAATTATGAAAATGCATTAATATGACAAATGATTCAAATGACATGTTAAACAATTTCAGGCATGGGTGCAAATGACATAGCATTAGTCTATGCAATTTTTAATCAAGTTTCATGTTTAAATTATTTTAATTCGACTAACGGTTCTTTTATATGATTTTTATAAATGTGCAAAATGCATCAATAAAAAAAACAAAAGAAAAAGGGGTTTGGCTCACCACGTGGCCAATGGGCCGGATCGGGGCTAGCTGGGCTTGGGCGCTGCTCTTGGCCCACGCAGCGTTGGCAGGGTCAATGGGCACAGGAGGAGCGCTCGCCTCGTCCGCTCGATCCCGAGTGCAGGCGGCGGCACAGGCCAGCGGGGGAGCCCGGCGAGGGGCACGGAGGAGGTCGGCTGGCCAGGACCTGACCGGATCCGGGCCGGCGCTGGCAGGCAGGGCAACAACGCGGCGGAGCTCGGCGGCGGCGCTGGAGGAGCTCGGCAGCCATGGCACGACGCGGGAGAGGAGCTGCAGGAGAGAAGAGGCTGGAGGTGAGGGAAGAGAGGAGGGAGGAAGGAGAAGGGAGAGGGGAGAGAGAGAGGGGTCTGGCGGCGGCTGGCCGGAGCTAGGGCGACTTGGCGGCCGGCTTCGGTGAGCTGCCACAGGAAGAGGAAGGGGAAGCTCCATGGGAGGCTCGAGAGAGCTCCGGTGAGCTCCGGAATGGCTGATTTGGGCCCGGATCGGCTCGAACAGGCCCAGATGGGCTCGGGCGGGCTGGCTAGAGGTGGGAGAAGGGGCTGGCTAGGGTTTGGGGCACGGGAACCGAGGGCTATTTATAGGGATCGGGGCTGGGGGTTATGGCACTGTCCGTTTTTGGACTGTCGGGTGTCGGTCCGACGGTCCAGAAGCGGAGGGTCGGGCTGCGTGACTGTGCAGACGGGCAAAGAGGGGAAGAGAGAGAAGTCTGCGACCCGTGGCACGACGATCGAAAACACCGAGAAACTTCCGACAGAATACCGATAAACTACCGATAACCTCTGTGTTGCGACTGACCGACAGGGTATCTAATGACTTCAGATCGCGACGAAATTCGACGGGCGGTCTACCTACAATATAATGAGACCGCGCGACAAGTTTCAACTCGAGCCGAGAATATTTTGCGCGCGCTTAAAATCGGTTTTATTTAAAAGGTGCCGCGGGCGCGTGCGTGTGTGGCTGGTCTCGAAACGGGCAACGACGAAACAGAGAGAACCGGCAACTACGCCGGATGCAAGTTTTCGAAAACGGGAGATGATGCAATGCATGACGCGAATGAAGCAAAGACGAATCCAACAACAAAAACAAAACAAAGACGAAAACGGAAACAAAAGGGGAATCTTCTGGAACGTCGGTCTCGGGCTGTCACACGGTACCCCCCACCAGACTAGCTTCATGGCTCAAAAAGGGCCTTAACTGGGGACCGAGCAAGAAGGTGAGCGACCTGCAAAAGCACATCAGCTCCATGGTCGAGAAGGACATCAAGCTGACCAATATGATCCAGGTGATGCTCTGGAGATGCATCCGCCCCTGCCAGCGTCGGGACACTCCCTTGTGGGATCGTCAACTTGACGATGCACTCACAATTCGAAACCTCTTCCGCACTACGCAGGAGAAGCTATGGAAGGCGCTCTTCAAGTCAAAGGAGATCTGGCCATCCGAGGAGGAAGACAGAGGCGTGCAGGCCTCCAAGCCCACCACCGAGGTATGGCTCACTTCTGCTTAATTGGCCTTTACCTTTCCCAAAGAGGATCCATAATGTTGTCTTCCGATCATTCTCTCGCATAAATGGCTAAAGAAAGTCGTTAATATCAGCAGTCCGACACCTCAGCCCGAGGACGCCAGGTCCGGGCTATTGGCGGAAATGCTCCTGGTGAAGCCTTACGAGGCCCCACAAAGAAGGAGAAGAAGAAGAAGCCAGGCCGAAGTGGCCTTTGTATCCGAGACCAGTCAGAGGCTGTGTCCGGGGAAACTCATGCCTCCTCGAATCAAGAGGAGCATGAGGAGGAACAAGAAGAGGAGGATGAGGAGCAGGAGGAAGAGGAGGAGGACGAAGCCGAGGGGGAAGGCAATTCCCCCTCACAAGAAATAGGATGGCCTCTTCGGACGCTTTGGAGGAGGTACCCCCTCCTTCCTAGAAGAGGACGCGTCAGGCAGAGGTGATCCTGTCCGACGACAGCTCGTAGTCAGATACTGAATCTGATGGCCTCGAGGTGGTTCCACGAAGGAACCTCAGGGTCAAGCCCCCGGCTCGAAGGTAAGGATCCGAAGACCTCTTGTTTGTCCTTGAACATGTTTAGAGATTATTAACATGCAGGTGCTTATGGATTTTGCAACCCCCCACGAACCCTCCCCACCGATCAAATATCGGACGGGGAGACCCCACCCGCCACTAGTAGAGAGCGGGAATGCCTCGCATCCCACCACTCTAGGCGCCGTGAAGGACACCGCGGAGGTGTCATCCCAACATGCTCCTATGGAGCAGGGTACCGGCGGTGCGGGAGACGACATAATGGCCGAGGATAACACCTCGGTCACCGAAGACCGGGGGGAGGTACCCACCCGGACACTGAGGAGGCACGATGAGCGGCCGCTCAGTACCCTCCAAGGGCATCTCTGGAGCGCACCACGCCTCCAGAGGTACTGGTTCAAAACCCCGGTCGGTGATCGGGTTATCCGATCACCTCTGGTGCCACCGACCAATGGGTGGCCGGTCATGGAGGAGGCTCTATCGAGTGCCTCCGTCTCCGAGGAGCACTGCACCCTTATGGGTGCGGTATTACAAAGCATTTAGTCCGTCGACAACGGATTGAAGGAGGCCTTCAAGGGTCTCCTAACGAGTTTTCAAGTAAGTCACATGAAACTCTTATTTGCCAAGTTTTTACTTATTTTTATTATAATGTACATGGCAGCCCCCGAGCCCTAGGTGAGTTTGAAAAAACTTACCTAGGACTCAATCATGTAACCGATTCCGGACTAAATACAAATTATGTGTCTGGAGCGTTAGAGTAGCCCAAATAAGGTCGGACATATGATCGCATTGAATATAGTTCGGGAGTATATAACCCATCTAACATGTCAACTGCATGTGCATTGCAGGCTTCGTCATCGGTGGCGACCAAAAATGGCGCCGAACTGGACGAACTGAATCGGAAGCTTAAACGCTCCGAGGATGAAGTTGATGCCCTCAATAGAAGATTCGACGAGGCACAAGGTAGTTCAAAACATAATCCGAATACCTTTGCCCGAACACTGTCCATGTAGCTTTTCATAATGTTTTAATCTTTAAACAGCTTCGGCGGAAGAGGTGGAGAGGCTCAAGTCCGATCTCCAACAAGCAAAAGACAACACGGCCGTCGAGAGGGCAGCGGTAAAAGAAGCGGCGACCGCCCTCTCCGCCCTACGAGCAACTAGCCAGAAGCACGAGGCTCATGTGGCGGAGGTCCAACAGGAGCTCAAGGACACCAGCCAGAAGTGTGAGGTCCTTGAGCAGAAGGGCAAGGAGAGTGTGGCCGAACTGTCCACCCTGAAGAACGATCTTCACAAGGAACGGGTGGACACACGGTTCTGTGAGTGGCAGGTCCGCCAAGCGAAGGACATAATGTATGGTAAGCCATACTTACTACAATGCGTCTTCGAGGATAGCAAATTCAAATTTCTTACCCATGTGTGGCATTCTTCAGGGGCCTCCTCCGATCTCCAGAAGAGTGTGGCGGACGCCAATAGGCTGTTCGCCTCAAGGGAAGAAGGAGACGAAGCTCGGCTATTCTGGGCACAATTCGGAGCCCCCGATCTCTCACCTCTTCTCATTGAGGAACTAAAACAACTGATGGAGATGCACAAGATGGCAGAGTCGGCCATGACGGACTGTAGAATCGAAAGTATGTCTAGAGGGGGGAGGGTGATTAGACTACTTGACCAAATAAAAATCTACTTTTTCCCAATTTTAATTCTTGGCACATTTTAGCATTCATAGTATGTCAAGTATACCCTACACATGCATGTATAAGAGTATAGTAGCAGAAAGTAAAGACAATGCACATGTAAGTAAAGAGAGGGTAGGAAGAGCAAATGCAATTGGTGACACGATAATTTTTCCCGTGGTGCAATTCCGACAACACCTTCATCTTGACTATAGTCGGAGTTGGAGTGATAGCTTCTCTCTGAGTGGTTGTCGGAGTCGGAGCCGGAAACCCATTCACCAACATGAGCTTGATGTTTCCTTCTTGAGTAGCTCTTGGTGTACTTCTCCTTCTTCTCCAAGTCCCTACCTCTCCTTGAGGGTCTTCATTCATAACGATCATCTCTACTCCTTCTCTCTCTTCAAGGTGACTCGTCTCTTGAGCTTCGTCTTCTTGGTGACTCTTCTGTTTGTTTGTAAGGAGTCGTGCACTCATTGGAGTAGTGTTCGGGCTTCCCATAATTGTAACAGTTTTGTTCACGACTTGATGAATGCTTCTCTTCATATCTTGAGTTGGAGATACGATCTTTGCTTCTATTCTTGTAGAACTTGTTGAATTTCTTGACCATAAGGTTTATCTCTTCATTTGTGACAAGGTTGTCGCTTGACGTAGAGGGAGCATCCCTTGTGGCTTTGTAATCACCGCTAGACTTGTGGTGAAGCTCTTCCTTGTCTTTGAGTGTCATCACATGAGCAACAATTCTACCAAGGACTTCTGTTGGTTTGAGATCTTTGTAGTTGGGCATCATTCGGATCAATATGCAAACATTGTCATACCGATCATCCAAAGCTCGAAGTATCTTCTTGATGATGAATTTGTCTGTAATTTCATTGCTTCCTAAGCCGGGAATCTCATTTGTGATGAGAGCTAGCCTAGAGTACATCTCAGCGACTCCTTCACCATACTTCATCTTGAACTTGTCAAGCTGACCTTGAAGAACATCTAACTTGGATTCTCTCATAGACTCAGTTCCTTCGTGCATATCAATCAAAGTATCACAAATATCTTTTGCGTGTTCAAGACGACTGATTTTGTTAAATTCTTTGGGGCATAGACAGTTGAAGAGAATGTCACATGCTTGAGCATTGAGTTGCAACATCTTCAATTCGTCCGTAGTTCTCTTCACGATCGGGTTCCTTTCCTTCCGCAAAGAATTCACCTTGCAAGCCAACACAAACAACAACCCAAACGGTGGAGTTATGACCAAGCAAAAGCATTTTCATTTTGTGCTTACAACTACCAAAATTTGTGTCATCAAAGTACGGACCTCTACGGTGATAATTTCCCTCACTAGATGCCATACTTCTCCTAGGTTGTGAAGCCAATGCAATGGAGACCAAGTCTCTGATATCGCTTGTAGGATCGAAAATAGGTCTAGAGGGGGGTGATTAGACTACTTGACCAAATAAAAATATACTTTTTCCCAATTTTAATTCTTGGCAGATTTTAGCATTCATAGTATGTCAACTACACCCTACACATGCATGTCTAAGAGTATAGTAGAAAAAAGTAAAGACATTGCACATGTAAGTAAAGAGAGGGTAGGAATAGCAAACGCAATTAGTGACACAATGATTTTTGCTGTGGTTCCGATAGGTGGCGCTATCGTACATCCATGTTCATAGAGTCTTCAACCCACGGAGGGTAATGGTTGCAAGAGTCCATGGAGGGCTCTACCCATGGAGGGTTCCACAAAGAAGCAACCTTGACTATACCATAACGGCCTACGTCCACGGAGGACTAGCCTTACTTGGGGTAGATCTTCACGAAGTATGCTATCTCCTTGCCCTTACAAACTTCTTGGTTCACTCCACAATACGAAGTAGGAGGCTCCCAAGCGACACCTAACCAATCTAGGAGGCACCACCCTCCAAAAGGTAATAGGCTCGGTAATGTCGATGAACTCCTTGCTCTTGTGCTTCAAGATGATAGAATCCTCAACACACAATCACTCTCTCATATATATGGCTTGATAAAAGAGATGGGATCGGTGGAAAGCAACTTGGGGAGGCTAGAAATCAAGATCCAGATGGTTGGAGTGGAAGATCTTGACCTCAACACAAGGGTAGGTGGTTCTCTCTCAGAAAACTGATAGGATAGGTATGGAATGGTTCTGAGTGCTTCTCTCTCGAGTAGGTGGTGGTGAAGGGGTATATATAGGCACCAAAAATCCAACCGTTACACACAAAATGACCAACTCGGTGACACCAATGTGTTAATCTCGGTGGTACCAAAGTGACCAAAAGGTGGAAACTTTTCAATCTCGGTGAGACCAATATAGGAATCTCGGTTGCACCGATAAGGTGACCAATGGCCAGAATGCCCATTCTCGGTGACGCCGATTCAACAATCTCGGAGGGACCTAAACTGTGAACTTGCGTAACAGAAAGTTGGCAGCCCAACTCGGTGGCACCGGTATGGAATCGGTTTTACCGAAGTGGCTAGGGTTTGGCTGAGTCTATCTAGGTTTTGGAATCGGTGGCACCGGGATGGAGATGTTGGTTGCATCGATTTTGAGTGTTTGGCTTAGGACAGACTTTGGTGTGAGAGTTTGTGGGTGTCTTTGGTGACTATCACATGTGCACGTATGGGCATTTTGTTCACCAACAAAACTTTACCCCTTTTTAATAATATTGGCTTTTTTATGGACTCAAGGTGATTTCTCACAAATATAAAATGTAGAGTCGTCTTGCTTGAAGCTTTTCCAATCCATTTCCTTGCATCTTGGGGTGTTCCACAATCTCTTTGCCAACCCATCATTGAACTTTTCCTGAAATATACTTGATGGAAACATTAGTTCAATGACTTATATGTTGTTATGAATTGCCAAAACCACCAAGGGAGCAAATGTGCTTTCAATCTCCCCCTTTTTGGTAATTGATGACAACATATAGATCAAAGCTTGAACATATGATATAATCATTGAGCATAATCGTCGCTTTGAGAATTATCTGATAAGCAAGAGCTCCCCCTAAATTTGTCCATTATTTTGGGTTTGCGTTTGAATGCAAATGCACAATCGATTAGGTACATGTGGCACTTCTTCCATGTCACATACATCTTGGTGGTGTGCGGGAATAATTAGAGTGAACATCATAGCACAACACAATCAAGCAATGTGGAAAGATCATCTCATAAAGCATTAAGATGATAGGAAGTAGTAACAGCACACTAAAAGTGTATCACAAGCAACCAAAAGACAATTGTTTTTGAAAAACAATAAACACCAAAACGCTCTCTCACTCGAAGCCTACAGATCTATATACACTTCTCCCCCTTTGGCTACAAGTTACCAAAAAGTTCAAAGCCATATGTCTTAGCGTTCTTGGGCTAATCTCCTCCTGTTGTTGATGAAGGAGTTGAGAGAACAATGTCGGCGAAGATCTCAGAATATGTCATGGATGGAGTTGGAGTGGCAGCTGGAGGAACTGGTGCTGATGGAGCTGGAGCTAAGGTGACAGCAGCAGGAGCTGATGAAGAGTGACTCAAGTCTGGAGCTGGCATAGTGGCTGATTTGGCCTGAGTAGGAAACCGTGTGCCTGTCCTGAGAGGTGATCCATCATACTCCTCCTCCTCATCATCATCATCATCCGAACAAGTGGTGTGAGGAAGAGGCACGAAGTCAACTTCCTTCTGGAGCTCTGTGACTGTCTTAGTCAGCCTATCCACCTTATCATTAAGGTTTTTGATCCTAGTTTCAAAGATCCTCACAAGACTGTTCTGGTTGTCCAAAATCCCCTTAATATCCTTATACATGCCCTGAACTGATGATATCAACAAATCCATTTGCTCATTTCTAGATCTAGGGACTTGAGCACTAGTGGCTCGAGCTGCCTCTGCCTCTGCCTAAGCTATAGCAGATGTGGGCTGATCTCAGTCCATCACCAGGACGTTATCCTCAAGCTCTGGCTGTAGGGTCAAATGGGGACTGCCAAGAGCAAATATGTGTTTCTCAATCTGAGAGTTGATAAGCATCTAGATATAGGGTGCATAGCAGCAAGAGCGCTTCTGATCAGCAGCAACCCTCTTGACTGTCTCAACAATCAAGTCCATGACTCTGATCCTAGTGTGACTGTCAAGGTGGATCAACATGTTGATGGAGTAGCCTCGGATCATCTTGTCATCTCCTGACTTGGGCATCAAGGTATGCCTTAGAATGGTGTTCATGGTGTGGAGGCCAGCTTGAAGATAGTAGATGGATCCAAGCTTGTGAGATTGCACTTTGTCTGTAGGGATAGGAGTATACATATCCTTCATGGCATTGTGGTTCGCCTTGGACTCCGTGTAGACATCCAAGTCTCCGTCCTGAACCTCTGTGACTCCTAGAAGTGCAGACCATTCATCAACTTTGGACTCATATCTTACTCATTCTGTCATCCATACAATCCTACAATCTCCATAGAAATGTGCACTGGAGTAGAATTGCATGATGATTTCATCATTCTATGCAGTAAATTCTCTACCAACAAACTCATACAAAACAATGCAGTGGAAAATGTCTTGGACACTTGGAAAATAGTCCTCATTCTCCTTAATGAATTTCTAGTCAACATACGTCATGTCACTCATAGCTGGACTCTTGTCAAATAGCACAGTCTCATAGAAATCATGTTGCTCTTTAGTATAGAATCTGTAGTCCATAGTTGTCTTCTTCCTTTGGGCATATGGATATATAGCTCTCCATGCCCTCAAACGTGAGTCTTTCCTCTTCTTCATATCTTCAGCAAGTGGATAGCTCGCATTATGTTCTAAGTTTCCTCAAGGTTGTCAAGTCATCATCATTCTCAACTCTGGAGGTAGTTCCTTTGTTCTTTTCAAAAGCTGGAATGTTCCTGGATGTCCTCTTAGGCTTTTCAGGAGAAGCATTCTGGGATTTTGTGCTTTTGGATGTGATAGACTTGGGCATAGCATTAGCTAGAAGTTTCTTGGCCTTCTTCTTGGGAGGAGCCTTTGCAGCTGGCTCATCCTCCACTTCAGCAGCAGCTACCTCCTCTGGATCTTCATACATAGATGTAGGCCAGCCAATCACATGGATTATCCTCTTTCTGGCTCTCTTCTCCCCTGTCTTCTTAGGCATAGACTTCTTTGGGGGATCAATGGTCACTATTGCCCTAGCACTCTCATGTGCTTTGAAGGTTTCAGCAGGTGCATAAATTTTACTGACCACCCTCCTAGAAGAGGTGGCCTCATTTGCTGACTTCTTGGCAGCTTTCTCTTGCTTCTTGGCAAGAGCCTCCTATGGCACAAAATATGAATCTTCCTCATCAGAATTCAGCTTCTTCCTAGCCCTAGTGGCATCCTTGGGCAACTCATGGGAGCTAGGGATGCCTGGATCTGAAAAAGAACTAGGCTCAGGGCTAGTGCCTGAACTCATGTCAACACCCTGCTCTGGCAAATTCTGACTGTCTGACTCTGACATGCTGACCCTGTGAATAGAGTATAGAAGAGTGGAATAGGATAAGTCATCACAAAATATTTCATCTGGTTTTTGAAAGTTTGAATAGAAAAATTACAGATGTTGTTCACTACAAAATTGGATTTCGATGTCACCGAGTCAAACCTTTCGGTGCTACCGCGACTCACAAAAACCTTAACCGAAACTTGGCAACAGTTTCTGTCAGACCGAAAACTGTCAATCGGTCTCACCAAGTTTTGTCCTTAGTAGCACAAAAAGTCAATCGGTGGAACCAGTTTTGCTGACTCGGTCTCACCGAGATGTAATTTCACCGGCAACTGAACCTAACATTTTCCGATTCGCTAGACTATAGAGTTAATCTTGTGGATAAAAGAATCTCAAACTATGGCAAGATAATGGTGAAACCCTAATGCGCAAGATTTGGAGGTTGGAGTACAAGAGGGGGGCGAATCTGTACCCTAGCTTGGTGACGGACCCGCTACGGCGGCAACGGGGTCGAAGATTCCGTCGACGGCGGCGATTCCCAGCAGCGGAGGAGTGCGGGAAGACAAGGGCGACGACCAGGGGTCCTTTGTAACAGCCCCTGACCGACGCTCCAGAAGATTCCCCTTTTATTTCCATTCCCGTCTGTGTTTGTCTAGTTGTCGCATTTATCATCACATCATTCGCATCATCTGCATAGCTTCGTCACCTGTTTTCGAAAACTTGCATCCGTTGGTAGTTGCTGGTTCTCTCCGTTCTTGCCGTTGCCCGTTTCGAGCCCAACCACACATGCAGTGCCCGCGGCATCATTTAGATAAAACCGTTTTAATGCACGCTAAAAATATTCTTGGATTGGGGTGAAACTTGGCATGCGGTCTTATTATATTGTAGGTAGACCGCCTATCGAATTTCGTCGCGTTTCGAGTTCGTTTGATACCCCGTCGGTCAGTCGTAGAAGTGAGGTTATCGGGTTTTCGTCGGACGTTTGTCAGTGTTTTAAAACCTTCGTGTCACGGGCCGCACTTCCCTCTCATCTCCCCCTAGTTCATCTGCACAGCCATCCGTAGCCCCCCTCCGCTTCCAGACAGTCGAATCGACATCCGACGGTCCGAAAACGGACATGAACTGCTAACCCTAGCCCCGAAATCTATAAATAGTCCCCTCCCCTTCCTAATTGGGCAGCCAACCCTAATCCCCCACGTTCCCCGTGCCAAACCCTAGCTTCTCCCTCCTCCAGCCGTCAGGCCCGCCCGAGCCCATCTGAGCCCGGGGAAGCCCATCTAGGTCCATCCCCGAGCTCCTCCCATGGTTGCCCGAGCTCCCGAGCTCCTCCCGCAGCCTCCCCGTCGCCGGTTGCCGCCGCCCTCGCCGGAGAGCCGCCGCCGCCTCGCCGGATCAGTGCCAGTGCCGGCCCTCTCCTCTTCTCCTTCCTTCCTCCTTTCTTCTTCCTCTCGCCCCTGCTTCTCTATCTCTTAATCCCGCCGGCCTCTCCCCTGCAGGTCGCCGTCGCCACCCCAAGCTCTGCCGCCGGCCGCCGGGAACCGGTCCGCCCCCGCCGGATCTGGCCTTCCCTGACCTCCTCTCGCCGCCTCCAGGCCGGTGCCGGTGCCGAAGTGGCTAGCGTTGCCGTGCCATGGCCTTGCTCCCACTCGGGCTCGAGCACGGGATGAGCGCCCGCTCCCAACCGCGCGTTGACCCGCTCGTGCGCCCGTGTGGACCGGCCAGCGCCCGAGCCGGCCCAGCCTCCCCCAGCCGACCGGCCCAGCCGGCCCAAGGGTGAGCAGTCCCCCCCTTTTGTGTTTTTTAATTAATTATTAGGCCCATTGCATTTTAAATCCCTATAATTAATTATATGTGCCATGTATCGAGATATTTTGAATATGTAAAATGGTTAGATAATTGCGTAGATTAATTACATGTCATATTCATCCGTGTCAAAATATTTTAACTTGTTGATTGCATCATTTTGCATATTGGTCACGGTATTGCATTGTCAGAATTATTTAACCGTGCACGGAAATTAATCCAATCACGTATTAAAATTGTTCATCCCATTTGCACCGCATTTTCATGCATGATAAAAATGTTGGATGTTGGTTGCATTTAATTTTGCATTAATGGATTACTATAACGTGATTAGGCCTATTACTTCCATATTTAATTGTGGTTAATTTTCTAAATGAACGTATACATATTATATATGTTTTCGGGGTAGAAAAATCCAAAGGATTTACCTGTGCATTTAGTTTTGTCATTTGAGCATTTTGTGTGCATGTCATTTATGTCAGGATGCCCTTTTGTTAATTTTGTGGGATTTAATCCGTGCATGTTATGAAATAATTTTGAACATGAGGTATGCCCTTTGATATGTGTCCTAGCCCATGGACATTTTGCTTGTCATAGAAATGCATGTTTAGGTGTTATTTTGTTGTGGTCAACATGCTATAAAAATTCTGCTATTTTGAGGGTCCAAAATATTTCTATGTCTGGAATCTGTAATATTTTGTTGTTGTCTTTCCATGTGAGTTGCTAGTGATCTAGAAGCCTTTTGTGGTAGGTGTAATGGAGTTATTTGTAGTTGATATTGCCCTCTAGTATGCTGTTAAGTTTGATGCCATTATATGACCTGTAGCATATAGTTTCACTGTTGTCAATATGCCTTTGTGATAAAACTGCACTGTCAAAAACTCGTATTTTCACTAAGTCTGAAACTGTTTTCATGTAGCCATCTTGTGAGCTTCCTACCATGTGATCCATGCATGTATTGTATATGATATGTGAAGATGAAATGAAGTGGATCTTGTATGCTATTGCCCCATGCTTAGTTTGTGCATTTTGAAATCTTGTAGCTTGTTGTTTTCATGTGTGCAAAATGCTATCTTGCTGTTTTGGACAGATTTTAACTAAAACTTGTGTTGGATGTATTTGTTGAACTGTAGCTCTGTTTTGAACGTGTTGCATATGAAACTTGCTTACAATCTCATGTAGTTTCATAATAACTTGCTGCATTCATGATTTAAAATGTTTCTGATGATATTTCCCATGCATTTGCATTCATGACATATGCATCTTGTGTTGCTCATATCTTTTAGACCGTAGCTCCGTTTGAGACGTTCTATATATGTAAATTAACTAGAATGACGTGCAGAATAACATGGTATGCTTTATTTTGTTGTTTAACAAATATAAAATATGAATAGTTCAGATCTGGACCAATTTCGAAATTAACATATGGGGTCGTTTCGGAAATACTATAAGTTGTTTCCGGCCTCATTTAAGATGCCTAGTTAGTTAGTTTACTTATGCTTCACCTCTTGCCATGTTTAACAACATTTCATATTGTCATGTACCTAACGGGAATGAGCTAAATAATTCGAACGTGGAGTTTCATCAATATGCAACTCGGTGGATATTGAGCTTCACTTAATGTGTAGTATTTGATTGTTGTGAATTGTCATGCATTGCATATTAAACCGGACATGCATCACATTGTTTGTGCATCATGTCATGCATATGTTGTGGTGTATCTTGTGTTGATTGTTTGTTTCGGATTGCTTCTTCTTGATAGAGTTCTAAAGCGTTCGGAGTGTGAGGATTCGTTCGGCTACGTTGGCTCGTCTTCTTCATGGACTCGGTCTTCTTCCGAGCGGGATCTCAGGCAAGATAACTCATTTCCTTGGATACCATTACTATCATTGCCATGCTAGTTGTCTCGTCTTTATATCGCCATGTCGTGCTACCTACCACTTGTTTGATAAGCCTCCCAACATTGCCATGAAAAGCCTCTAACCCTCCATCGTCCCAGCAAACCTCAGATTGCTCAGCCCTTCTTATAGCGTTTCTAGCTGGAGGTGCTTTTGCTTCCATGTGTCAACATGGACATTCTTCTTTTATCACAATATTGCTGCTATTTAATTTAATGCACATATATACTTGGTAAAGGTGGAAGGCTTGGCCTGATGCTCGGTGTTTTGTTCCACTCTTGCCGCCCCTAGTGACTTGTGAACCGGTGTTATGTTCCATAAATGAGCGCTTCTAACATGCTCGGGGTTGTTATGGAGACCCCCTTGATTTTCGGGTTAGAATAAAGCTTGTCTGGCAAGTCCCAACATTGGTACTACATTTGCCTAATAACTAATGAACTTGCATAGGGGCTTTTCGGACCCCGTGGATAATTAATCAACAACCCGGGCCAGTGCTCCTCATGAGTGTTGGTCCAAACTAGAGCACCGTGCGGGGACAACCTGGGGAAACTCGAGAGATTTCTATCAGGCCACCGTACGCTTCGCTTATCCGCCGTGTCCTGAGAACGAGATACGCAACTCCTGTCGGGATCGTCGACACATCGGGAGGCCTTGCTGGATTTGTTTTAACCTTTCTCGCACGTCTTGAGTGAGAAACTCTGATTTTCTTCGGGCTATCTTGAGGTGTTGGGTTTCCTTTGGAATTGCCTAGGATGATCACGAGATCCGTGGTTGAGGTTATTCCCGCTGTGTGTGGTTAATTTGTGATGGATGAGTTGGAGCACCCCTACAGGGTTAAATCTTTTCGAGAAGCCGTGCCCGCGGTTATGTGGCAAACTTGGATGCTTTGATTAACACCCGATCATAGCAAACTTGAAGTAAACTCTAATAAAATACACCAACTGTGTGCGTAACCGTGATTGTCTCTTCTCGTGAGTCCTTATCCGAAAGAGAACACAGTGGGGTTATGATTGACGTAATTAGGTGTTCAGGATCAGTTAGTGATCATTACTAGTTCACGTCCGTTATGCGTAGACCACCATAATTTAATTTCTGTACTCGTAAGTTAGCCACTCAAATAAATGCTTAGTCGCTTGCTGCAACCTCACCACTTAACCATACGTCACCTATGAAGCTTTAATAGTCTTGATACCCTTGGGAATGAGATTGCTGAGCCCCTGTGGCTCACTGATTACTACAACAATAGTTGCAGGTATAGGTAATGCGATGATTTGACGTGAGCGCGTTGCTTGATTTGATTTGGAGTTCTTCTTCTTCTTCTTCATCAATCTTGGATGGGTTCCAGGCGGCAGCCTGGGATAGCAAGGGTGGATGTCATTTTATCGTTTGATTTCGTCCGTAGTCGGACCCTGCTCTTCTGTATGATGATTGAGTATGTTGTTGTATTGATGTGACTCTGATGTAGCTTGTGACGAGTGTAAGCCAATTCCATAAACTCATCTCTTCTGTACATGTACTTGTAATGATATCCATTCTTGCAACACAACGAGATGCGCTTCTATCCCTCTCGAAGGCCTCATGCCGAAATAAGGATAGGACCGCATCTTGGGCATGACAAGTTGGTATCAGAGCTGACCCTCGTGGTTACATGGATGTTTGCCGATAGGTGCGCGGTCATGTTGTTCATGAAGTTTGTGACCCGTCTTGGACTAGAAGCACAGACGTTTGTGCCAAGAGGGAACGTTCCTGTGACCCGACGAGGACGTCAGTTCCTCTGAGTGGTGGTGTATGTGATAGCCTAGTTATTAGGGATGATAGACTACTCATATCAATAACGAATTCCTTCTTTTCCGGGAGCCCATTCAAACAGAACTCCTAGGTTAAGCGTGCTTGGCTTGGAGTAGTTCAAGGATGGGTGATCGACCGGGAAGTTGGTCCCGGGTGCGCATGAGTGAGGACAAAGTGCGCAGAAAAGACTAGTATTGATCTGTGAGGCCAGTCTAGATCCCGCCAGGAGTAACGACTACCGGCGGGTGTGTCCGGGGCGTTACAAGTTGGTATTAGAGCCTGTACCGACCTAGGAGCCCCCTTGATTGATCGAACTTGGCCGAGTCGAGTCTAGAAAAAAACTGTTTTGAGTCTAGTTATATTGGAGTAGTTCAAGGATGGGTGACCGACTGGGAAGTTGGTCCCGGGTGCGCATGAGTGAGGACAAAGTGCGCAGAAAAGACTAGTATTGATCTGTGAGGCCAGTCTAGATCCCGCGAGGAGTAACGACTACCGGCGGGTGTGTCCGGGGTGTTACAAGTTGGTATTAGAGCCTGTACCGACCTAGGAGCCCCCTTGATTGATCGAACTTGGCCGAGTTGAGTCTAGAATAAAACTGTTTTGAGTCTAGTTATATCGGAGAGTAGGATTCCTTTTACTCCTCTCCTATGCTCTGGTGAGGCATTCGACTTAGGAATTTTGATTCTACTCTTCTTCTCGCTCAAATTTTTTTTAGGATCACGCGGGTATTTTGGAGACTATATGATGCCGATGTGACGGAGTTCTGTCTTGGTGCCTCCTGTTTGACTTGATTTCTTCCGGGGAGTTGAGCTCCGAGGGATTCTTGACACATCGTTATCATTCAGCTTCCTTGATATCTCAGGACGGAGGATGTTCAGAATTGCTTCTATACTTGTCGCGGTGAGATAAGGTCGGAGTCACCCAGTACCGGGGAGGCGTCCGGGGTACCACCATGGTTTAGTATCGTTGTGAGTTTGAGGATTCGAGATTAGACGAGTTTGCGGAGTTTCTTGAATTATGGTGTGGAAGGTTGCGGGTGCAGTTCCAGCTGATTACCTAGGGTAGGTTCCTGGGTCTGCAACCCAAATCGCATAAACAAGAAACTTTTCGGAAGTTCTTAGGTGGGAATTCAAGTAGGTACCTAGGTTTATCTTTCCAACAAGTGCATAGTGGGTATGTATTTGTTCTGGCTAGTTTCATAAGCCTCATCCTTTGTTTGGTTTTCGAATATGGTAATTCAAGTTGCTTTGATGTCAAGTGGTCATTTCATATCTTTCCTAAGTGTTCTCATATGTCTGTGGGAATGCTAATTCTTTTCATCAATCAAGTTTCATATCAATTCTTTTCCTACCGGTGTGCTTCTCTTCAAGATTTTTCTATCTTCTCCAATTTTCGCAAGATCAATTCTCATTTCGTTTCGGAGTTGTCTCATCTGTCCCAAGTTTCTTTGTTTTTCCCACCCCCACCCTTTTTCTTCAATGATTAAATTCTCATCCAAGTGTCTTTTCTATTCATGTGATGCTTCAGCTATCATTTCGTTTGTATTGTAGCCGGTGATTTCTTGTGGAGGTTCTCAAGAGTATCAATTTCAAGATCTATCCTCATATTCTTTGTTCCCGTTGTTATTCTTCTCTGGTGGATTCAATTCAAGTTCTTGGCGTTCATAATATCATTTTCATGCTCTATTTGCTCTCCCATGTTGGAATTCTTTATCAAGCCTCTCTTGTTTATTCATTCCTCTCTATTCTAGCCGGAGTGTTGAAGACATCTCAGAAGACATTCATTTTCATTCTTGTCCTCTTAAATTATTTCAAGGGTCTCTTATCATCAAGTTCTTAATTTTTCTGGTGCAATCTATCTTTCTAAGCAATTGTCTCAACGGTGGTTTCTTTTGAGTTGGCCCATAACTCATAGGTTTTTCCCCAGGATCCTACCTGACTCTTCTAATCTTTCCGGAGTTGTCCTCAAGTTCTTTTCAAATATGATGTAAGAATGATTTTCATCAGTCATATTCCTCTTCCAAGATCGTTTCTAAATAATTTTCATTGTTGGCTCAACCTTTCATTATTCATTCTTTTGTAGTGTCTCAGTAATTCGTGGTGTTGTTTCTCGTCATCATTCTGCGCTCGAAGATCGAAGGAGAGTTTCTTTTAAATCGCTGCTCGTTCTTCCAAAGAGTCATGGTTTCAGCTAGTTGCCATCATCTAAAGTTGTGTCCAGTCATGAGATAATTTTCCCATATCTATCCGCTGCATTTCATAATTGTTTTCATTTCTCCATCCTCCCGAAGGCCAATATTTCAGAACATTTCTTCGTTCTCACCTTTAAGCTTTCGTTCTCAAATTCTTCTCAATAGTTGTTCCTTCATTCGTATCTCAATTATTCCGATGCTTCGTTCAAGTTTTCTATTAGGTGGATCATGCTCTCTTTGTTCTCATGTCATATCATTCAATTGCATTATCCTCTTTCGTTTTGAATTCTTACCGGTGTTCTCATTCAAGACCTCTTCAAGTTTGTGCTCAATCTATCTTTCCTATCTTGCAAGAAGAATAAGTGGTGTGTGAAATCCGTTGCTGTCATCAATTTAACTTGATGAAGGATAGTCATATCAGAATTCTTATTCTTGCTTTATCCAAGTGATTTCCATCCTTCTTCCGGAGTTGTTCATGATATCAAATTCATTATCCCAAGTGGTCATCTTTCTTTTCTGGAGTTCCTAGTTTTGATCAAGTATCTTGTCGCTAAGTTTCATCTAATTCATAGCAAGGCCTCAATCTTATTCTTTTGCATCCTTTAATTCTATCTATCATCCTTTCGTTTCAGTGTCCGGAGGTTCTTCATGGTGGTTCATCAATATTTCTTTCTTTTTCAAGTGTTCTTCAAGATTCTTGTTGGAGGCGCTTAAGTGTTCTTTGACTTGGATGTATAAGTTCAATTCCTTCTCCTTTGTCTTTTGATATAGTGTTATTAAATTCTTAATTATAAGGAGTATCAAAGAAAATATTGTCAAGAATGAGATAAGTAAACCCATCTTGTCTTCTCGGAGTTATCTTGGGTTGGTTTTCACCTAAAGCATTTCCTAAGGATTGTTGCTATCATGGTGTCATAAATGATTCAAGTTTTCTCCTCCTCTTCTTGGTGAAAGAAGTCTTTCTTATCTTGTTTCTCAAGCAATTAATTGTTTCTGGTGTGGCAGGTTGTCACCTCATAATTTTGGGATGTTTTCCATAAGCCCATAACAAGCTATTCTTTTCATTGTTGTTTCTCCAGCAACTCCGGTCAACCAGGCTTTTCAAATCCACTTGTGCTGGAAGTTATCATCTTCTTCTTAGTTCTTTTCTCTTCAAAGATCTAGATTCTATTCTTTTGTTCCGGAGGCCTTGTGATGTTGCTCTCTTCAATCAATCATCTCGCCTAGTCTAGATCGTGTTCTTTCTTGCTCATTCATTAACCGGAGTGTTGTGCAATGTTTTCATAATACTTCCATCTTATGAAGTTTTGATTCTATTCCAACCGAAGTTTGGTGTATCTCTTTCAATTTCTTTCCATCATATCTAATTTTTCCTCTCTATCCTACCGAAGTGTTGCCGAAATTTCTTGTGAATTCTTGCTTGTTCCCATGTTATTCTTCATCTCTTCCAACCTTCATGATCATTGGTTTCACTCATTTGTCTAAGAAGCAACTAAGTTTACCTTTTTATCTTTCTCTTCCCCTTTTCATTCTAGATCTCGGGACGAGATCCTCGTGTAGTGGAGGAGAGTTCTAATAGCCCAGGACCGATGCTCCAGAAGATTCCAGAAGATTCCCTTTTTTTCCGTTCTCGTTTGTGTTTGTTTGGTTGTCGCATTCGTCATCGCATCATTCGCATCATCTACATAGCATCGTCAAACATTTTTGAAAACTTGCATCCGTTGGTAGTTGCCGGTTCTCTCCGTTCTTGCCGTTGCCCGTTTGAGCCCAACCACACATGCACGCGCCCACGACATCATTTAAATAAAACCGTTTTAATGCGTGCTAAAAATATTCTCAGATTGGGGTGAAACTTGGCATGCGGTCTTATTATATTGTAGGTAGACCGCCTATCGAATTTCATCGCGTTCCGAGTTCGTTTGATACCCCGTCGGTTAGTCGTAGCAGTGAGGTTATCGGGTTTTCGTCGAACGTTTGTTGGTGTTTTAAAACCTTCGTGTCATAGGCCGCACTTCCCTCTCATCTCCCCCCTAGTCCATTTGCATAGCCATCTGTATCCCCCCTCCGCTTTGGGACCGTCGAATCGACATCCGGCGGTCAGAAAACGGTCAGGAACTGCTAACCCTAGCCCCGAAATCTATAAATAGTCCCCTCCACTTCCTAATTGGGCAGCCAACCCTAATCCCCCTTGTTCCCCAGTGCCAAACCCTAGATTCTCCCTCCTCCAGCCGTCAAGGCCCGCCCGAGCCCATTTGAGCCTGGGGAAGCCCACCTGGGCCCGTCCACGAGCTCCTCCCATGGCTGCCAGAGCTCCCGAGCTCCTCCCGTAGCCTCCCCGTCGCCGGTTGCCGCCGCCCTCGCCGGAGAGCCGCCGCCGCCTCGCCGGATCAGCGCCGGAGCCGGCCCTCACCTCTTCTCCTTCCTTCCTCCTTTCTTCTTCCTCTCTCCCTTGCTTCTCTCTCTCTTAACCCCGCCGGCCTATCCCTTGCAGGTCACAGTCGCCGCCCCAAGCTCCGCCGCCGGCCACCGGGAACCGGTCCGCCCCTGCCGGATCTGGCCTTCCATGGCCTCCTCTCACTGCCTCCAGGTCAGCACCGTCACCGGAGTGGCTATCGCCGCCGCGTCATGGCCTCGCTCCCGCTCGGGCTCGAGCACAGGACGAGCGCCCGCTCCCAGCCGCGCGTTGACCCGCTCGTGCGCCTGCGTGGGTCGGCCAGCGCCCGAGCCGGCCCAGCCTCCTACCATGCCTTTGTGACCTATAGCATATAGTTTTACTACCGTCAATATGCCTTTGTGATAAAACTGCACTGTAAAAAACTGGTGTTTTCACTAAGTCTGAAACTGTTTTCAAGTAGCCATGTTGTGAGCTTCCTACCATGTGATCCATGCATGTATTGTATATGATATGTGAAGATGAAATGAAGTGGATGTTGTATGCTATTGCCCCATGCTTAGTTTGTGCATTTTGGAATCTTGTAGCTTGTTGTTTTCATGTGTGCAAAATGCTATCTTGCTGTTTTGGACAGATTTTAACTAAAACTTGTGTTGATTGTATTTGTTGAACTGTAGCTCCGTTTTGAACGTGTTGCATATGAAACTTGCTTAGAATCTCATGTAGTTTCATAATAACTTGCTGAATTCATGATTTAAAATGTTTGTGATGGTATTTCCCATGCATTTGCATTCATGACATATGCATCTTGTGTTGCTCATATCTTTTAGACCGTAGCTCCGTTTGAGACGTTCTATATATGTAAATTGACTAGAATGACGTGTAGAATAACATGGTATGCTTTATTCTGTTGTTTAACGATTATAAAATATGAATAATTCAGATCTGGACCAATTTCAAAATTAACATATGGGGTCGTTTCGGAAATACTATAAGTTGTTTTCGGCCTCATTTAAGATGCCTAGTTAGTTAGTTTACTTATGCTTCACCTCTTGCCATGTTTAACAACATTTCATATTGTCGTGTACCTAACGGGAGTGAACTAAATAATTCGAACATGGAGTTTCATCAATATGCAACTCAGTGCATATTGAGCTTCACTTAATGTGTAGTATTTGATTGTTGTGAATTGTCATGCATTGCAAATTAAACCGGACATGCATCATATTGTTTGTGCATCGTGTCATGCATATGTTGTGGTGTATCTTGTGTTGATTGTTTGTTTCGGATTGCTTCTTCTCGATAGAGTTCTGAAGCGTTCGGAGTGTGAGGATTCGTTCGGCTACGTTGGCTCGTCTTCTTCATGAACTCGATCTTCTTCCGAGCAGGATCTCAGGCAAGATGACTCATTTCCTTGGATACCATTACTATCATTGCCATGCTAGTTGTCTCATCTTTATATCGCTATGTCGCGCTACCTACCACTTGTTTGATAAGCCTCCCAACATTGCCATGAAAAGCCTCTAACCCTCCACCGTCCCAGCAAATCTTTGTTTGGCTATGTTACAGTTGCTCAGCCCTTCTTATAGCGTTTCTAGCTGCAGGTGCATTTGCTTCCATGTGTCAACATGGACATTCTTTTGTTATCACAATATTGCTGCTATTTAATTTAATGCACATATATACTTGGTAAAGGTGGTAGGCTTGGCCTTATGCTCGGTGTTTAGTTCCACTCTTGCCGCCCCTAGTTACTTGTGAACCGGTGTTATGTTCCATAAATGAGCGCTCCTAACATGTTCGGGGTTGTTATGGGGACCCCCTTGATTTTCGGGTTAGAATAAAGCTTGTTTGGCAAGGCCCAACATTGGTACTACATGTGCCTAATAACTAATGAACTTGCATAGGGGCTTTTCGGACCCCATGGATAATTAATCAACAACCCGGCCCGTGCTCCTCATGAGTGTTGGTCCAAACTAGAGCACAGTGCAGGGCCAACCCGGGGCAACTCGGGAGATTTCTATCAGGCCACCGTACGCTTCGCTTATCTTCCTTGTCCTGAGAACGAGATACGCAGCTCCTGTCGGGATCGTCGACACGTCGGGAGGCATGGCTGGATATCTTTTTACCTTTCTCGAACGTCTTGAGTGAGGAACTCTGATTTTCTTCGGGCTATCTCGAGGTGTCAGATTTCCTTTGGAATTTCCTAGGATGATCATGAGATCCGTGGTTGAGGTTATTCCCACTGCGTGTGGTTAATTTGTGATGGATGAGTTGGAGCACCCCTGGAGGGTTAAATCTTTTCGAGAAGCCGTGCCCGCGGTTATGTGGCAAACTTGGATACTTTGTTTAACACCCGGTCATAGCAAACTTGAAGTAAACTCTAATAAAATACACCAACTGTGTGCGTAACCGTGACTGTCTCTTCTCGTGAGTTCTTACCCGAAAGAGAACACGGTGGGGTTATGATTGACGTAATTAGGTGTTCAGGATCAGTTAGTGATCATTACTAGTTCACGTCCGTTATGCGTAGACCACCATACTTTAATTTCTGTACTCGTAAGTTAGCCACTCAAATAAAGGTTTAGTCGCTTGATGCAGCCTCACCACTTAACCATACCTCACCTATGAAGCTTTAATAGTCTTGATACCCTTGGAAATGAGATTGTTGTGTCCCTGTGGCTCATAGATTACTACAACAACAGTTGCAGGTACAGGTAATGCGTGATTTGGCGTGAGCGCGTTGCTTGATTTGATTTGGAGTTCTTCTTCTTCATCATCATCAATCTTGGATGGGTTCCAGGCGGCAGCCTGGGATAGCAAGGATGGATGTCATTTTATCGTTTGATTTCGTCCGTAGTCGGACCCTGCTCTTCTATATGATGATTGAGTATGTTGTTGTATTGATGTGACTCTGATGTAGCTTGTGGCGAGTGTAAGCCGATTCCATATACTCATCTCTTCTGTACATGTACCTGTAATGATATTCATTCTTGCAACACGACGAGATGCGCTTCTAGTCCCTGTCGAGGCCCTCATGTCGAAATAAGGATAGGACCGCATCTTGGGCGTGACATCCTTCTACGGCAGCTTAGGGCTTGGACGCGATGATTTGAAGAGTGAATTTTCGAACCATCGATACCACCGAATATATACCCTTTACTGTCGGTGACACCGATTCTAAATTTTCGGTGTCACCGAGTTTCTCAACTGTTAGCTGGCAGGGAAACTTTATGTAACCGAGAATATGGAATCGGTAGTACTAAGGCAAAAAATCTAGATCAACCCTAGGCATTCGGTGTGACCAAGATTTTGGTGTTGGTTCCACTAAGATGCACTTGGGAGGTTTTAATGGTCAGTCCTTGTCGATACGGAACTCCGAGTGCTCCACACACAGTGAGATCGAGCAACACTTGTTCAAATTTTTGTGTGCAACATGAATAGAGTATGAGATGAGAAAGCATAGATAGCTAAAGAAGTGGTCCTAGGCATTCTTGTATATCCAATTGGCAAATAAATATGAAAAGCCAAATAGCAATAATTCGATACCCTTGAATGAGTAAATAAATGCAGACCAACATGCTCACACAATAAGATGTCAAATGAAATTATGGCAAACATGCACAAACACAATAGCATCTAACAAGCACTTTGGCGATGACAAAGTCATCTATATATGAGTATTTGACTTAGGAGCCAAGTAAGAATACTTGATCATAGGTCATACTGATTGTTTAAGCACAAGTGGGGTTACCACTTTCACATAAAGCATTGAATGTTGTCACATTCTTTTGAGATTCTTTAACTCAAGTCTTAGAGTAAAGCTCCCCCTAGATGTGACATCCCCCCATAAGAGGGATAATCTAACCTTGGGTTTTGTCAGTGAAGACTTCATGTTGGTGAGGTAGTGGTGGATGCTCAAAGTTGATGAAGATCACCAAGAGTTGGGAGCATCCTTGTTGTTTCATTACTCTTCTCACCTACATGGGTTAGTCCCAACACACAAGAGACAAATACAAGGATATCTATGGACATGGAGTGAAAAGCATTTGTGATGATGTCCATCGATTTGTTGATTACCTTGTCCCTTGCTTACCTTTGAGGGAATGTGTGACTCCTTGAACTATTGCATAGAGTTGATGCTGATTGCAAATAGTCCTTGCCAATAATGAATATGAGTGAATTTCATTGGCGGACTCACCACTCAAGAACTCTCTAGTTCTTATTATTGGGGACCCACATCAAGTTCGTGGGGATCCTTGGTGTTGAAGTAGAACTTGTAGAAGTTGAGCTGGTAGTAGCCTTGGTAACCCACTTCACCAAAGCTTGGGATTCATCTTCATATGAGTCAAAGTCCTCTTGAAGCTTGTGCTTGTCCTTGAGCTTGGTTTCTTGTGGTGGAAGGTCATCTTGAGCTTTTTTCCCCTTGGGATGAGTATTTTCATACTTCTCCTTTTGAGGAACAAACTTGGGATTAGGGTATTGACCTTCTTCCCATTCAACTCCATTAGCGTTGAAGTAGCCAACACCACGATTCTTCCGGTATCCTCCATGCTTGTGTACAATCTCCTCAAATTATTTGCACCCTTCAAGACTCCTGTAGATACCTTTGTCTATAATCCCTTTCAAGAGTTCATTTTCTTTCTCAGGTGTAACTTGGCTAAGAGAAGAGTTAGTGGGATCAAGAGAACTACTAGAAGCAATATCATTTGATTTATCATTTTTATTACTACTAGTTGAAGAACCTTTCTTTCCTTTGTTACTAGCTTGCTTAGACTTAACTTGAGGCATGAATGTATATAAGAGAAGTCGTTTGGGTAGATAAGAGGAAGTCTTCTTTCGAAGATCGTCATTGATAGCTTTAAGTAACTCAAGCTCTTGCTCTAGATTGACCTTCTCAAAGCGTAGCTTCTCATGTGTCCTTACAAGCTCTCTATGATCTTCTAGAGTTGACTCATGAGCTAACTTAAGAGTTTTTAGTTCTTGAGTTAGTTGTTCTATTTCCAACTTATCATCATCACATGACTTATCTTCACTAGGGTGAGTACTAACAAGTTCATTTTCACTAACATTACTAGGTTTTTCAAATAGCAAGTCATCTTCAATTAACAAGTCATCTTCATCACTATTGAAATCAAGATACTCGGGGTGTGATACCTTGGGGACTTTAGCCATGAAGCAACTTCCACTACCTTGGTTTGGTGAATCAAATAGATAATAGGAGTTGGAAGTAAAGACAATGCACATGTAAGTAAAGAGAGGGTAGGAAGAGCAAATGCAATTGGTGACACGATGATTTTTCCCGTGGTGCAATTCCGGCAACACCTTCATCTTGACTATAGTCGGAGTTGGGGCGATAACTTCTCTCAGAGTGGTTGTCGGAGTCGAAGCCAGAAACCCATTCACCAACATGAGCTTGATGTTTCCTTCTTGAATAGCTCTTGGTGTACTTGTCCTTCTTCTCCGAGTCCCTACTTCTCCTTGAGGGTCTTCGTTCATATCGATCATCTCTACTCCTTCTCTCTCTTCGAGGTGACTCATCCCTTGAGCTTCATCTTCTTGGTGACTCTTCTCTTGCCGTGCACTCACTGGAGTAGTGCCCGGGCTTCCCACAATTGTAACTGTTTCGGTCACGACTTGACGAACGCTTCTCTTCATATCTTGAGTTGGAGCTACGATATTTGCTTCTATTCTTGCAGAACTTGTTTAATTTCTTGACCATAAGGCTTATCTCTTCATTTGTGACAAGGTTTTCGCTTGAGGTAGCATGAGCATCGCTTGTGGCTTTGTAAGCACCGCTAGACTTGTGGTGAAGCTCTTCCTTGTCTTTGAGTGTCATCTCATGAGCAACAATTCTACCTATCACTTCTGTTGGTTTGAGATATTTGTAGTTGGGCATCATTCGGATCAATGTGCAAACGGTGTCATATCGATCATCCAAAGCTCGAACTACCTTCTTGATGATGAATTTGTTTGTCATTTCTTCTCTTCCTAAGCCGGCAGTATCATTTGTGATGAGAGCTAGCCTAGAGTACATCTTAGCGACTCCTTCACCATCCTTGATCTTGAACTTGTCAAGCTGACCTTGAAGAACATCTAACTTGGATTCTCTCATGGACTGAGTTCGTTCATGCATCTCAACCAAAGCATCCCAAATCTCTTTTGCATGTTCAAGACGGCTGATTTTGTTGAATTCTTCAGGGCATAGGAAGTTGAAGAGAATGTCACATGCTTGATCTTTTAGTTGCAACATCTTCAATTCATCCGCAGTCGCTTCACGATCGGGTTCCTTTCCTTATGCAAAGAATTCACCTTGCAAGCCAACACGAACAACAACCCAAACGGCAGGGTCATGACCAAGCAAATGCATTTTCATTTTGTGCTTCCGACTAGCAAAATTTGTGCCATCAAAGTACGGACCTCTACGGTGATAATTTCCCTCAATAGATCCATACTTCTCCTAGGTTGTGAAACCAATGCAATGGAGACCAAGGCTCTGATACCACTTGTAGGATCGAAAGTAGGTCTAGGGGGGTGATTAGACTACTTGACCAAATAAAAATCTACTTTTTCCCAATTTCAATTCTTGGCAGATTTTAGCATTCATAGTATGTCAAGTACACCCTACACATGCATGTCTAAGAATATAGCAGTGGAAAGTAAAGATATTGCACATGTAAGTAAAGGAAGGGTAAGGAAAGAAAACACAATTGGTGACATGATGATTTTTCCCGTGGTTCCGATAGGTGGTGCTATCGTACATCCACGTTCATGGAGTCTTCAACCCACGGAGGGTAACGGTCGCGAGAGTCCACGAAGGGCTCTACCCACGGAGGGTTCCACGAAGAAGCAACCTTGACTATACCATGACGGCCTACGTCCACGGAGTACTAGCCTTACTCGGGGTGGATCTTCACGAAGTAGGCGATCTCTTTCCCCTTAAAAACTTCTTGGTTCACTCCACAAGACAAAGTAGGAGGATCCCAAGTGACACCTAACCAATCAAGGAGGCACCACCCTCCAAAAGGTAATAGGCTCGGTAATGTCGATGAACTCCTTGCTCTTGTGCTTCAAGATGATAGAGTCCTCAACATACAATCACTCACTCACATATATGGCTTGGTAGAATAGATGGGATTGGTGGAAAGCAACTTGGGGAGGCTAGAAATCAGGATCCATATGGTTGGAGTGGAAGATATTGACCTCAACACAAGGGTAGGTGGTTCTCTCACAGAAAACTAATAGGATAGGTATGGAATGGTTGTGAGTGCTTCTCTCTCGAGTAGGTGGTGGTGAAGGGGTATATATAGGCATCCCCAAAAATACAACCATTACACACAAAATGACCAACTCGGTGACACCGATGTATTAATCTCGGTGGTACTGAAGTGACCAAAAGGTGGCACCTTTTGAATCTCGTTGAGACTGATATAGGAATGTCGGTTGCACCGATAAGGTGCCCAACAGTCAGAATGCCCATTCTTGGTGATGTCGATTCAACAATCTCGGAGGGACCGAAATAGTTAACTTGCGTAACAGAAAGTTGGCAGCCCAACTCGGTGGCACTGGTATGGAATCGGTTGTACCGAAGTGGCTAGGGTTTGGCTGAGTATGTCTAGGGTTTGGAATCGGTGGCACTGGGATGGAGATGTTGGTTGCACCTATGTTGAGTGTTTGGCTTAGGACAGACTTTGGTGGGAGAGTTTGTGGGTGTCTTTGGTGACTATCACTTGTGCACGTATGAGCATTTTGTTCACCAACAAAACTTTACCCCCTTTTAATAGTATTGGCTTTCCTATGGACTCAAGGTGATTTCTCACAAATATAAAATGTAGAGTCCTCTTTCTTGAAGCTTTGCCAATCCATTTCCTTGCATCTTGGGGTGTTCCACATTCTCTTTGCCAACCCATCATTGAAATTTTCCTGAAATATACTTGATGGAAACATTAGTTCAATGACTTATATGTTGTTATGAATTACCAAAACCACCAAGGGAGTAAATGTGCTTTCAAGGACCTCTGCATCTGCCTATGGCCTGGTGAGCTGCTGCCAGGTAGCTACTTCGGCCTGGTGCAGAAGTTAATCGCCGCCTCGCCCTGCTTTGACACCGTGAAGCGCTCTTCCTACATAGAGGGAGTCTGGATGGCCCTTGCCAAGGCCAAGGTGTACTGGCAAGGGCTGGATCCGACGAAGGTAGCCACTGCCCCGCCGCCTCCCGGGAAGGAGCATAGACGCCCCGAGCTATATTTCACCGGAGTAATGGAAGGTGCTCGGGAGATAGCTTCTCAGTGTTCCGGCGATGATGTATTCGAATGATTTGTAATGCGTCCGAAGATTTTTCAAAGTGTTTAATGTTATAAGTTAGTTATTTAGATTTGATGTTTTTGCATTCCTTTATAACTCCTGTGTGGCCGTTAAAAACTGAAAGATGCGAGTTGTCGGCTTCAGCCCCCATGTAGATACTACATGGGGTGTCTCTGCTAGTGCACAATATTCCTTAGGCAAGCCATCGGAACCCGAAGGTGGTAGAGTGTGGCAGACTAGGCAATCAGACTATAGTGCCTTATTTCTATGACTTAAACGTAAGGGCGTGAAAAAAGACCATGGGGGGCTAAGGACTAGCTTCCGGAGTGTTGTGATGTTCAGATGAACCGCGACTAAGGCCAGCATCACATGGTTCACATGGATAGCAAACCCCCCGCACAATGCGGAATATCCTCTAACGAGGATGTAAGTATAAGACTTAGGGCTCAGATTCACAGACTGGCTCTCGGATACTATGTCGGTCAGTTTTCAGCTTTCTCCCCTGAGGTGCTTGACCAGACTAACCGGAAGCACAATCACAGGGGTTCTCCCTTTTTCCTTTTAGCCGAACGAGCAGAACATAAAGGGGCAAGCACATGAGCCGGGCATCCCAACTATTGACCCAAGACAAAGTTCGGAACCGATGCATATAAAGTGAACTCCAAGATGCCGAACAAATAATAAAGCATACGTAAGGCGATTTGTTTGTATGCTCGAGCCCCAGTATATAATCCGGCTACGTCGTTGCATATAGAACTGTGTCGCGAGAAGAGGGAGAAAAAGGAAAGTGTGTGCCAAAAAGGACAAAGAGACAAACATGTAAAATGATGTTGTACAATTTTTGTTTTCTCCGTAACTCGTATTACTCGGAGGGCCGAAGCAACTGCTTATAGGTATGTGAAAAGAGATTACAAGAGTGGTTGTACCAAGGGTCTTCGATTAGTGGCCTTACGTCCTCGATATGCCCTGTTGCTAGCTAACTCCTGATACTTGATTGTTCGGCGAACGAATCTTGCAAACAAGGTCTTGAAAAGTCGTCGAATTATGAATAAGCTTTACGCCCTTGGTGGGGCCTTCAATGGTCCTTGTATTGTGTCCAAAGATGTACTGAATGGTAGTAGTCCGGTCCAGCCGGTCTCCAACCTTTTTTTCACCACCGCTGCCCATGGAATTTTAAGTGCAAAGTTTTGACTTCTTGGCACATACTTCGCTGATAATGGGGGCGTGCGATGGGGATCAAGTCCCAATTTGAGGGGAGAGGAAGGCTTTGGGAGTTCGGCCTGCAACCAAATTCGCTTCCCAGCCTTGTGTGCCTTTACAACAGATGCCTGTACTTGCCAATCATCTTTGTAACTATATTCGGCCGCCAGGGCTAATGCATGTTCCTCAATCCGTAAGGATCGCTCCGTATTGCCGTTAACAGTAATGACCCCTTTGGGGCCAGGCATCTTGAGCTTGAGGTATGCGTAATGCGGGACGACATTGAAACAAGCGAATGTTGTCACGCCGAGCAGGGCGTGATAGCCACTGCGGAAGGGCACAATGTCGAAGATCAAGTCTTTGATGTGAAAGTTATTGGGCGAGCCGAACACAACTTCTAGAGTAACGGAGCCCATGCATCGGGCTTCGACACCTAGAATCACCCCCTTAAAGGTGGTGTTACTGGGTTTTATTCGTGACGGGTCTATGCCCATCTTTTTCACCATGTCTAAATAAATCATGTTAAGGCTACTTCCTCCGTCCATCAGGACTTTTGTGAGGTAATACCCATCGATAATAGGGTCGAGGACGAGCGAGGCTGAACCCCCATGATGGATACTGGTCGGGTGATCGCGCCGATCAAAGGTGATCACATATGCGAACCATGGGTTGTACTTCGAGGCCACTGAAAGCACATTTGCTCCCTTGGTGGTTTTGGTAATTCATAACAACATATAAGTCATTGAACTAATGTTTCCATCAAGTATGTTTCAGGAAAAGTTCAACGATGGGTTGGCAAAGAGATTGTGGAATACCCCAAGATGCAAGGAAATAGGTTGGCAAAGCTTCAAGCAAGAGGACTCTACATTTTATATATGTGAGAAATCACTTTGAGTCCATAGGAAAGCCAATACTATCAAAAGGGCAAAGGTTTTGTTGGTGAACAAAATGCTCATACGTGCACAAGTGATACTCACCAAAGACACCCACAAACTCTCCCACCAAAGTATGTCCAAAGCCAAACACTCAAAATAGGTGCAACCAGCATTCTTCATTCGATGCCCCGATTCCAAACCCTAGACAGACTCAACCAAACCCTAGCCACTTCGATGCAACCAATTCCATACCGGTGCCACCGAGTTCAGGCTGCCAACTTTCTGTTAAGCAAGTTCATAGTTTTGGTCCCTCCGAGATTATTGAATCGGTGTCACCGAGATTGAGCATTCTGACCATTGGTCACCTTATGGGTGTAACCGAGATTCCTATATCGGTCCCTCCGACATTCAAAAGTTGCCACCTTTGGTCAGTTCAGTACCACCGAGATTAACACATCGGTGTCACCGAGTCTGACTTATTGTGTATAATGGTTGGATCTTTGGGGATGCCAATATATACCCCTCCACCACCACCTACTCGAAAGAGAAGCACTAAAACCATTCCATATCTATCCTATCAGTTTTCTGAGAGAGAACCACCTACGCTTGTGTTGAGGTCAAGATCTTCCACTCCAACCATATGGACCTTGATTTCCGGCCTCCCCAAGTTTCTTTCCACCAATACCATCTCTTCGACCAAGCCATATCTGTGAGTGAGTGATTGTGTGTTGAGGAGTCTATCATCTTGAAGCACAAGAGCAAGGAGTTCATCGACATTGCCGAGCCTATTACATTTTGGAGGGTGGTGCCTCCTAGATTGGTTAGGTGTCGCTTGGGATCCTCCTACTTCATATTGTGGAGTGAACCAAGAAGTTTGTAAGGGCAAGGAGATAGCCTACTTTGTGAAGATCTACCCCGAGTAAGGCTAGTCCTCCATTGACGTAGGCCATTATGGTATAGCAAGGTTGCTTCTCCGTGAAACCCTCCGTGGGTAGAGCCCTCCGTGGTCTCTCACGACTGTTACCCTCCGTGGGTTGAAGACTCCATGAACGTGGATGTACGATAGCGCCACCTATCGGAACCACGGGAAAAATCATCGTGTCACCAATTGCGTTTGCTCTTCCTACCCTCTCTTTACTTACATGTGCAATGTCTTTACTTTCTACTGCTATACTCTTAGGCATGCATGTGTAGGGTGTACTTGACATACTATGAATGCTAAAATCTGCCAAGAATTAAAATTGGGAAAAGGTATATTTTTATTTGGTCAAGTAGTCTAATCACCCCCCCCTTTAGACTTACCTTCGATCCTACAGCCACGGGCTCTACAGCATAGACCTCTCAAAGGGAGCGCTTCCTCTCCTTCTTGGGTATATGGGTGGCGTATATCATGTTTACCATCTTGACTTCCGGAGGAAATTTCTTTTGGTTGCCACTAATCGGACCCCGAGGCTCATCCTTATCCTTGCTGTGAGGGCTCTTGATCCTCGGGTGGGAGCTTCCCGACCTGTTTAAACACCTAACAATTGCGGTGTGTGGTTAGCGGGCGTCTCTTGGGTCCCATTGATTTGGCAAGGCCTATCCATGATTTTCACCAGCAGGGTGGGCCCATCGCGATTGCCTTTAGGAGGCTTCTTCCGCTGCCCAGGACAGGAGTTGCGGAATCCGGTGTTGACGGTCGTATCATTGGCATCACTGTTATTGTTCCGATGCTTGTTCTTGTTTGGCTTGGGCTTCCCGTTGCCATCCCGAACCTCTGAGATTCCGGGTGCTTCGAAGTTGTGGCTGCGTCCTGCCAGCCAATTGTCTTCACCCGCGCAGAAGCGGGTCATCAGGTAAGTTAAGGAGGACATGGTCCGAGGTTTATCTTGGCCGAGCTGGTGAGCCAGCCATTCGTCCCGAATATTATGCCTAAAAGAGGCTATTGCCTCGGCATCCGGACAGTCGACAATCTGGTTCTTCTTGATCAAGAACCGATTCCAGAATTGTCGTGCAGACTCTCCGGGTTTTTTACGACGTTACTTAGGTTGGAGGAATCCCGCGGCCGAACATAGGTTCCCTGGAAATTAGAGCGGAATGCATCCTCCAGGTCTTCCCAGCATCCGATGGATTTTTTGGGGAGGCTGTTTAGCCAGTGCCGAGTTGGCCCCTTGAGTTTAAGGGGGAGGTATTTGATGGCGTGGAGATCATCTCCTCGAGCCATGTGTATGTGGAGGAGGAAGTCCTTGATCCATACGGTTGGGTCAGTTGTCCCATCCCTACTATTCGATGTTCACGGGTTTAAACCCTTCCAGGAACTGATGCCGCATCACCTCATCCGTGAAACACAACAGGTGAGCGGCACCTCGAATCCGGGATATGTCACACATGTGATTGGTGTCTGTTCTGGCTCGGTTGCTTTCCTGATCTCTGTTATTACTTCGTTCGAGCCATGGTTTGTAACCATCCCGTCTATCGGGTGAGTAGTCTCTGGATCCATAGATGGACCTTGTACGGCCCACTCTGTAATTTAAGTCGCCGCGCATGTCGAACCTGCCATTGGGCTCTAGTGGCTCCTTTCCCCATCTCTGGCGTATTGCCGACCTATAGTCGGCGTCATCAGTCGTCCGATCACGACCGCGAGGAGGGCGGTCTGGCTTGTTGTACGAAGTATGTTTCGGAGACAGAGTATCGGTGAGCTCGTCATCGAGTTGTGGCAACAGCCTTCTTTGTGGATAGCTTTTGGGCTGGTCCGATAGACCAGCACCATGTACTTCCTCAGTTGAGAGGATTGTTGTCCACCGATCATTGAGGTCATCCTGTTCGGCTTTAAGCTGTTGTTCCTTAGCTCTAAAGCTGCACGCCGTCGCTATGAGATGTTGTCCGAACAGTTCCTGATCTTCATGGCTATCAGGGATGTCCAAGTCATTGGCTACCGAGATATCCTCCTCTTTGATAGGGGGGAGGTAGTTATTGTCCTCGGAGTCGTTGACGTCGTCGGGGTTGCTCTGGTCTTCAGTCCTTTCTTGACCCTCTAATGGGTGTTCGGGGATATCAGGGTCGCCACAGTCTTCGGGGGTAACTCCGTCCCCGGTGCCGATGATAGCTTTCCTTCCCTTCTTGCCTTTGCACCGCTTATGTGGTTTCTGGCGCCTTGACGATGAGTCACACGACTTATCGTCGTCATTGTTAGGCGTTTTGTCGCCATTGGGAGTGTCCACCATGTAGACATCATATGTTGAAGTGGCGGCCCATCTTCCGGTATTAACAACGGTGGGGGCACAATCCTATTGATCCATCTATTCTGCCTCATTAGAGGCAAAGTACATCATGTCGGTTAAATCTTCGACTATGGCTATCGGGTGGGTGGTGGGTGGGACGAAAAATTCATCCCGACCCTTACTGTGGCCAATCTGAATAGAGATCGGGGTTGGATTGTCGGAAATTTCCATCGACGAGATCCGATCTAGAGTTTCATTGAACGCCGAGGGCTCGATCGGATTATACTATTCGGAACCTTCGGAGTTGACCCCCGATGCATCCGAACAAGATGGATGTTTGGGAAGAACAAGTGTCTGGCCTTCAAGCATTGAGGCCGGATCCGGACCAGGAGTGGGTACACCACCGTGGTTGACCCCATTGGTGTGACCGAAGAAGGAACTCGAGGTTAAAGCCTCAGAGTCTTCGGGCATGGAAAGCGAAGTCGCAAGCCCGGTTAGTGACAAGTCGCCCCGAGAGTCTACGAAGAACTCAAGGTTCCCGAATCTGACCTCTCGATCAGGGGCAAAGCTCTTGACTCATCCTAGATGGCTGGTCGGGTCGGCGTGCAGCACCACGTTGCCGAAGGCGAAGATCTATCCGGGGACGAAAGTGCCCATATTGTGGACCTCTTCATTGATGACAAGGCGAGATATCGATCCCTTGAGTGCTCATAGAGGAACTCTCAATGAAAGCACCAATGTCGGTGTCAAAAGCGGCGGATCTCGGGTAGGGGGTCCTGAACTGTGAGACTAGAATCGATCGTAACATGAGATGAAGGGGACACGGATTTACCCAGGTTCGGGCCCTCCTATGGAGGTAATAACCTACGTCATGTTTGGTTGTATTGATGGTATGTTGGTTACAAAGTTAATCTACCTCGATATCAAATAGCTAACCCTAGATGAGTTGTTTTGTCCCTATAACCTAAAACCCTCTGGCTTATATAGACACCAAGGGTACCTAGAGTTTACAGATGGTCGGTTACACGCCGAAGAGATAAACATGCCTATTTGCTACATCAAACATGGAGCGCAAGCCGCACTTTCCAAAGCTTCCATCTTGGAGATAAGGTCTTCAATGAACCCTGTGTTCGGTAAACGGCCCATACAGTTCGGCCCATAGAGATAGCTCGGCCTCCCGAGGACCCCTTAATCCAGGACTCCCTTAGTCGGTGTGCACGTCGTTGGTGGATATGAGAGGCTGGTACTCCATGTCGACTTCAGCGGTGATGTAGGAGATGACCTCTTCATCTCCAATCGGCTTCCTGGTGGCTGCAAGCTCATCTGTGAGTGATCTCATGTGAGCAAAGTAGGTAGCCACCGTTTGGGTGCCCTTCAACGCCATGGAGAGAGCGGCGTGGATGTTGTTGATGCGAACCCTAGATTGCGACGCGAACATGTGGGCAAGAGTTGCCAAGAGCTCATGCGGCATAGCAATGGAAGTAACCTGCACAAGGACTTCCTTAGTGAGAGTATTCAACAAGTATATGAGTACTCGTTGTCCCTCTCTCTAAACCAGATGGAGTAGAGGGGATTGGGCGTTTGCTCTTCTTTCTCACCCTTGTCTTTCGTGGTGAGGACCTTGGCGGGCTCCGGCATAGTTCCATCAACGTAACCAAAGTAGCCAACTCCCCTTAGCTGTGGTGTCACCTGCACACGCCACAAAACGTAGTTTGTGCGGGTGAACTTCTTAGCGAACTACCTAGGGAGGGCGGGCTAGCCAGTGCTTGAGGAGGACAACATGGATGGTGGTGTTTTTGCTAGATGTAGTGGATAGAGGAGGCTCTGATACCATGTAAACGAGCGATGAATGTCGTACCTCGTTGGAGACGATGGTTGCGTGTTTATATAGGCAGGGGCATCTCCCTGAGATATGCATACAAGAGGTTTAGGTTACAACGAGATTACATCGAGATTGAGTCTTGAGAGACAAGAAAGAGATAGAGATAGAGAATACAAGTTTGAAGATAAAACCTAACTCTATCTCTAACTAAACCGAGTCCTGGTAGGGCCGGTAAACTGGCCGGTACATCTAGTTTAACACTCACATACACGAGCATACACTCACCCCTATGAATGCATACACGCACACTCTATCCTTATGAGCATCTTCGAGAAACCGAACCAGCTTATCATCTTGAGATTTGACAAAACCACCATAGACGCCTTCATTGTCTACGGGAACGTCTCCTCCTACTAAACACACTTCTTATTTGGTGTCGACTAGGTATAGAGTACTACTAGGCACGTATCGACTAATCCCAACCAATAATGGTTTGTATGCATAAATTTTGAACTGGTTTTTCTTTGATGGTTGCTTGTTACAAATTATCTTTTAGCGCGTCAAGACTAGTTTAATATCTTGGGAGGGTTGTTTATATTTTCCGTGTTGTTCAATAGGATAAATATATTTACTTTTATTTACTCTGCACTATTTCAGTTCTACAATGAAGTACAATTTAAATTATATGCATCTTATCTTACAATATACGAGGACTATCTAGAAATATATCTGTTTCTCATCCAATTATGCTATGAGGGACGCATATGGTAATGCTTATTGTTTCATTTCATTAGCTAACCAATACTCTAAAGGGCTACAATAACCAAATAAGTTTTCGTTCTAATCGGGTTCTTGCGCCATGAATGAAATGGATCATCTAATCTCTATTATTAAAAGCAAGTTCGTGTTTGCACGCCATCAAATCTGGTTTCATTTCCCTTCCCTCTCCTTGCTTTAGAATAATCGACACTAAATCGGTACTTTACTTGGAAAATCACATTCTCCATTAACTCAATTAAATTTTATCGAAACTATGATATGCATTAACTCAATCGAATCAAACAAAATCTTATCAAAACCCCAACTAAATCAAAACATTCCTCGCACCATACCCAAACAAAATCAAATCATACCAAAACCACAACTAAATCAAAACTTTCTTTGTCTCCCCCTACTCATAATCAAATCAAATGAAGTCTTACAAGAATCTTGAATATTATGATGTAAGGTATATATATTGAACACGATTGGTGTTAAACCACTAGAATATGTACGCCCCTTGTAATGCATCATCAATTAGCTAGTGAAATTAAAGATTTAGTTGCACCAATTGCTCCTTCATCACCGATAACAAATCCGGTGTCCAGCGCCGACTTGACGGCCCGGTTCTGCACGGTGTGCTTGTTCCTGCCGTATGTCGCATCCCCCACCGTCTCCCCGTCGATAAGCACCTTCACAGTGTGGCTCTTGGCCCAGTCTTTCTTCACGATCATGGCCTGTAATCTCTTGCCCTGGCATAGCTCTTGAATTCCATCATCGGCTGCTTCCCCACCGTCTCTGGCCCGATCACCGGGTCCGCCAGACGCCGGAATGCTTGCCAGAACTACTCGTCGTTGTCGCCGGAGTCGAGGAACACGGCACCGATGAGCGACTCGACGATGTCGGAGAGGCACTTGGGCGCCCTGACTTGCCCATTGGAGTGTACTGGGTAGGCAACGATTTCTGCCGCGAGGTCCTTGGCATGCTGCCTGACGAAGGGCGCTCCATGGCAAAGGAAGCGATGGAGGCCGTGTGTCAGCCTGGACACGGTCTGGTCCCGGTCCGAGCCCGCGTTTGGACCGGCCGCCGGCGGTCCGGTCCGGACCGGACCGAGCTATCCAGCGAGCTCATTTTTCAGGACCGGACCAAAAAGGAGTTGGCTCGGTCAAGCTTTTGAGGACCATGAGGACCGATTCCACTTCTTCTTCCAGCCATCGGCGAGGTTCCTGGACATGCTTGTTAGTCGTGGGGATGCAGCAGCGGCTCGTCGGCACCGTGGCAGCTCGAGAACATGCTCAGTAGCTTGTCCCTCGTGGTCAGCTGCATGAGGCTACCGACGAGCTCAACGTCGGTCTTCGCCTTGACGAACCGCGCGCTAGCATCGTTGAACACGATGGCACGATTGTGAACATAAAAATGGAATCTTGAGTGGATGGTGATCACCAGAGACACGACCGGATGGGAGGGAGACAAACATAGAAATTTTTCTGGCGCTCAAACACCTTGCTGCGCATACGACACGTCACCACGCTCTCGCCCCCGCCACACCTACGTTGCCAGACTCTCCCATGGGCCTATCACGCCCCCGCCACACTACGGGCTCGGCTCCGATAAGCACGACGCGGTGCTCACCATGCCGCCAGCTAAGCTCGTTGGTCCGAGCTTTAACCGGACCGGACCGAGGTTTCGTCGAGCTTGTTTTTTGGGAGAGGACTGACTGGTTTTTCTACCAAGCGGGTTGATACATCCATTTTGCATCATGATTTTATATTGATATTTATTGCATTATGGGATGTTATTACACATTTAGTACAATAATTATGCCTTTTCTCTCTTATTTTACAAGGTCTACATGAAGAGGGAGAATGCCGGCAGCTGGAGTTCTGGACAGGAAAAGGAGCAAATCTGAGATACCTATTCTGCACAACTCCAAAAGTCCTGAAATACGGAGAATTATTTTGGAATATATAAAATTACTGTGTCAAAGAAATACATCACGGGGCCCACCAGGGAGCCACAAGCCTACTGGGCGTAGCCACCCCCCCCCTTCGGGCCGCGTTCCTAGGGCTTGTGGCCCACTTGGCGGCCCTCCGGTGCCCATCTTCTTCTATATTGAGGGTTTTGTCCTGGAAAAAATCATATCAGATCTTTCAGGATGAAGCAGCGCCGTCTCGAGGCGGAACTTGGGCAGAACCAATATAGAGCTCCGGCACGACGATCCTGCCGGTGAAACTTCCCTCCGGGAGGGGGAAATCGAAGCCATAATCAACACCAACGATCGTCTCATCGAGAGGGGGTCAATCTCCAACAACATCTTCATCAGCATCATCTCCTCTCCAAAGCCTAGTTCATCTCTTGTATCCGATCTTTGTCTCAAAACCTCAGATTGGTACGTGTGGGTTGCTAGTAGTGTTGATTATTCCTTGTAGTTGATGCTAGTTGGTTTACTTGGTGGAAGATTATATGTTTAGATGCTTGATCATCACTTATACTCCTCTGATTATGAACATTAATATGCTTTGTGAGTAATTATGTTTGTTCCTGAGGACATGGGATAAGTCTTGATATAAGTAATCATGTGAATTTGGTATTCGTTTGATATTTTGATGTGATGTATGTTATGTCTCCTCTAGTGGTGTTATGTGAACGTTGACTACATAACACTTCACCATTTTTTGGGCCTAGAGGAAGGCATTGGGAAGTAATAAGTAGATGATGGGTTGCTTGAGTGACAGAAGCTTAAACCCTAGTTTATGCGTTGCTTCGTAAGGGGCTGATTTGGATCCACATGTTTCATGCTATCGTTAAATTTATCTTAATTCTTCTTTCTTCGTTTTGGATGCTTGCGGGAGGGGTTAATCATAAGTGGGAGGCTTGTCCAAGTAAGGACAGCACCCAAGCACTGGTCCACCCACATATCAAATTATCAAAGTAGCAAACGTGAATCAAATGAGCATGATGAAAACTAGCTTGACATAAATTCTCATGTGTCCTCGGGAGCGCTTTGCTTTATATAAGAGTTTGTCCAGACTTATCCTTTGCTATAAAAAGGATTGGGCCACCTTGCTGCACCGTTGTTACAATTGTTACTTTCTACCATTACAAATAATCTTATCACAAAACTATCTGTTACCGATAATTTCAGTACTTGTAGAGAATACCTTACTGAGAACCGCTTGTCATTTCCTTCTGCTCCTCGTTGGGTTCGACACTCTTACTTATCGGAAGAATTACGATAGATCCCCTATAATTGTGGGCCATCAAGAATCTTTTCTGGCACCGTTGCCAGGGAGTGAATCGCCTTTCTTGAGTGGAAATTGGTAAGGAAAAATTTATATAGTGTGCTGAAATTTACTGTCACTTGTTACTATGGAAAGTAATCCTTTGAGGGGCTTGTTCGGGGTATCTTCACCTCGACCAGAAACAAAAAGAGTTGTACCTCAAACTAGTAAACCTACTGAAAATATTTATTATGAAATTCCTTCAGGTATGATAGAGAAACTGCTAGCTAATCCTTATGCAGGAGATGGAACACTACATCCTGATTTGCATTTAATCTATGTAAACGAAGTGTATGGATTATTTAAGCTTGTAGGTCTGCTTGAGGATCACATAAATAAGAAGGTATTTCCATTATCTTTGAAGGAGAATGCATTGACATGGTATAGGCTATGTGATGATATTGGATCATGGAGCTACAACCGACTGAAAATGGAATTTCATGAGAAGTTCTATCCTATGCATCTAGTTCATCGTGATCCGAATTATATTTATAATTTTTGGCCTCGTGAAGGAGAACGAATCGCTCAAGCTTGGGGAGGCTTAATTCAATGTTATATTCATGCCCCAATCATGATCTCTCGAGAGAAATTGTTATTCAGAATTTTTATGATCGGCTTTCTCGTAATGATCAATCCATGCTCGATACTTCTTGTGCTGGTTCTTTTATGAAGAAAGATATTGAATTCAAATGGGATTTATTGGAGAGAATTAAATGCAACTATGAAGATTGGGAACTCGACGAAGGTAAGGAGTCAGGTATAAATCTTAAGTTTGATTGTGTTAAATCCTTCATGGACACCGATGCTTTTCGTGAATTTAGCACTAAATATGGACTTGACTCTGAGATAGTAGCTGCTTTCTATGAATCTTTTGCTACTCATGTTGATCTACCTAAGGAGAAGTGGTTTAAATATCATCCTCCCATTTAAGTGAAAGTAATGGAACCTATTAAAGTTGAAGAGAAAATTATTACTTACAATGTTGATCCTGTTATCCCTACTGCTTACATTGAGAAACCACCTTTCCCTGTTAGGATAAAGGAACATGCTAAAGCTTCAATTGTGGTTCGTAAGAGTTGTATTAAAACACCCACACCCCCTGAACAAATCAAAGTTGAACCTAGTATTGCTATGGTTAAAGATCTCTTGGTTGATAATATTGATGGGCAAGTTATTCATTTCTGTGATGAAGCTGTTAGAATTGCTAGACCTGATACTAAGCATAAACATAGACCAGTTGTTGGCATGCCTGTTGTTTCTGTTAAAATAGGAGATCATTGTTATCATGGCTTATGTGATATGGGTGCTAGCGTAAGTGCAATTCCCCATTCCTTATACAAAGAAATCATGCATGATATTGCACCAGTTGAACTAGAGGATATTGATGTTACTATTAAGCTCGCTAATAGAGACACTATTGCATCGATAGGGATTCTTAGAGATGTTGAAGTCTTGTGTGGGAAAATAATGTATCATACTGATTTTGTTGTTCTTGGTTCCCCACAAGATAATTTTTGCCCCATTATATTTGGCAGACCCTTCTTGAGTACTGTTAATGCTAAGATTGATTGTGAGAAAAAAATAGTTACTGTGAGCTTTGGGGATGTGTCTCATGAGTTTAATTTCTCTAAATTTCGTAGACAACCCCATGACAAGGAATTGCCTAGGAAAGATAAAATTATTGTTCTTGCTTCTATTGTTGTGCCTCCTACTGATCCCTTAGAACAATATTTGCTAGACCATGAAAATGATATGCATATGAATGAGAGGAATGAAATAGATGAAATTTTCTTTGAGCAGCAGCCTATTTTGAAACACAACTTACCTATTGAAATACTTGGGGATCCTCCTCCGCCCAAGGGTGATCTCGTGTTCGAGCTCAAGCAATTACCTGATACGTTGAAATATGCTTATCTTGATGAAAAGGAGATATATCCTTTTATTATTAGTGCTAACCTTTCAGAGCATGAAGAAAAGAGATCATTGAAAACTTTGAGGAAGCACCATGATGCTATTGGTTAAACTCTTGATGATCTTAAGGGCATTAGTCCCACTCTATGCCAGCATAAAATTAATATGGAGCCTGATGCCCAACCAGTTATTGATCACCAACGACGATTGAACCATAAGATGAAAGAAGTGGTAAGAAAATAAATACTAAAGCTTCTGGAGGCAGATATAATTTATTCTGTTGCTAATAGTAGATGGCTTAGTCCCATCCATTGTGTCCCTAAGAAGGGAGGTATTACCGTTGTTCCGAATGATAAATATGAATTGATCTCGCAAAGAATTGTTACAGGTTATAGAATAGTAATTGATTTTAGGAAATTAAATAAAGCTACTAAGAAAGATCATCACCATTTACCTTTTATTGATCAAATTATAGAAAGATTATCCAAACATACTCATTTTTGCTTTCTAGATGGTTACTCAGGTTTCTCTCAAATACCTGTATCAAGCCAGGATCAAGAAAAAACAACTTTTACTTGCCCTTTCGGTACCTTTGCTTATAGACGTATGCCTTTTGGTTTATGCAATGCACCTGCTACCTTTTAAAGATGTATGATGGCTATTTTCCCTGACTTTTGTGAAAATATTCTTGAGGTTTTCATGGATGATTTTTCCGTTTACGGAACTTCATTTGATGATTGTTTGAGCAACCTTGATCGAGTTTTGAAGAGATGTGAAGAAACTAATCTTGTCTTGAATTGGGAAAAGTGCCATTTTATGGTTAATGAAGGTATTGTCTTGGGGCACAAGATCTCCGAAAGAGGTATTGAAGTTGATAAACCTAAAGTTAATGCTATTGAAAAATGTCGTGCCCTACGAATATCAAAGGTATAAGAAGTTTCCTTGGTCATGTTGGTTTCTATAGGAGGTTTATCAAATATTTCTCTAAGATTTCTAGGCCTCTCACAAACCTTTTGCAAAAATATGTTCCGGTTGTTTTTGATGATGATTGTGTAGAAGCATTTGAAATTCTTAAGAATGCCTTGATTACCGCACCTGTTGTTCAACCAACCGACTGGAACCTACCTTTTGGAATTATGTGTGATGCTAGTGATTATGCTGTTGGTGTTGTTCTAGTACAAAGAGTCGATAAGAAATTAAATATTATCCATTATGCTAGTAAAACTCCAGAAAGTGCTCAAAGAAACTATGCTACTACTGAAAAGGAATTTTTAGCAGTCGTGTTTGCTTGTGATAAGTTTAGACCTTATACTGTTGATTCCAAAGTAACTATTCACACCGATCATGCTTCTATTAAGTACCATATGGAGAAGAAAGATGCTAAACCTAGACTTATTAGGTGGGTCCTTCTGCTACAAGAATTTTATTTGCATATCATTGATAGAAAGGGTGCTGATAACCATGTGGCAGATGACTTGTCTAGGTTAGAAAAAATGTTCTTGATGACCCACTACCTACTGATGATAGCTTTCCTGATGAACAATTAGTTATCGTGAATACTTCACATAATGCTCCTTGGTATGTTGATTACGCCAACTACATTGTTGCTAAATTTATACCTCCTAGTTTCACATACCAACAAAAGAAAACGTTCTTCTAAGATTTAAGCCATTACTTTTGGGATGACCCACATCATTATAAAGAAGGAGTAGATGGTATTATTAGACATTTTGTACCTGAGCATGAATAGTAACAGATCTTACGCAAGTGTCACTCTGAGGCCCATGGAGGACATCACACTAGAGATAGAACGGCACACAAGGTACCACAATCTGGGTTTTATTGGGCTACTCTCTTCAAGGATGCCCGTATATTTGTCTTATCCTATGATGAATGTCAAAGAATTGGTAATATTAGTAGACGTCAGGAAATGCCTATGAATTACTCTCTTGTTATCGAACCATTTGATGTTTGGGGCTTTGATTATATGGGGCCTTTTCCACAATCTAACGGGTATACTCATATTCTAGTTGTTGTTGATTATGTCACTAAGTGGGTAGAAGCTATTCCAACTAGTAGCACTAATCATAACATTTCTATTAAAATGCTTAAAGAAGTTATTTCCCTAGATTTGGAGTCCCTAGATATTTGATGACTGATGGTGGTTCACATTTTATTCATGGTGCTTTCCGTAAATTGCTCGCTAAATATGATGTTAATCATAGAGTTGCATCTCCTTATCATCCTCAGTCTAGTGGTCAAGTAGAATTGATCAATAGAGAGATTAAATTGATTTTGCAGAAGACTATTAATAGATCTAGGAAGAATTGGTCTAAGAAACTCGACGATGCATTGTGGGCTTATAGAACTACTTACAAAAATCCTATGAGTGTGTCTCCGTATAAGATGGTTTATGGTAAAGCATGTCACTTACCTCTAGAGCTAGAACATAAGGCTTATTGGGCAATCAAACAGCTCAATTATGATTTCAAACTTGCTGGTGAGAAAAGGTTATTTGACATTAGCTCACTTGATGAATGGAGAACCCAAGCCTATGAGAATGCTAAATTGTTTAAAGAAAAGGTTAAGAGATGGCATGATAGAAGGATACAAAAGCGTGAATTTAATGTAGGTGATCATGTATTGCTATACAATTATTGTTTAAGATTTTTTTGCAGGAAAACTTCTCTCTATATGGGAAGGTCCTTACGTCATCGAAGAGGTATACCGTTCCGGTGCCATCAAGATTAACAACGCTGAAGGCACAAACCCGAAGGTGGTGAACGGTCAAAGAATCAAACATCATATCTCAGGTACTCCCATAAATGTTGAAACCAATATAATCAATACCATAACTCCGGAGGAGTACATTATGGAGACTTACCAGAACATTTCAGACTCCGAAAAGGAATAGGTATGTGGTACGGTAAGCAAAAAGACTCCAAAACTTTTTCAATGGAAAATTTTATCTGTTTTGGAATACTTAAAAAATTAGGAAAATTTAAAGTAGTCCGAATAGTGCATGAGGAGGCGACAAGCCTGCTGGGCGCAGCCACCCCCTGGTCGTGCCCTTGTGGCTTGTGGCCACCTCGTGCAGCACCCGGACTCCGTTTTCTTGTGGCATACTCCTTCGGGTCGGTAAAAAATCATTATATAATCTCCTGAAGGTTTTGATTCTCGTATCACGACAATACCTCCCGTTTTGTTTTTGAGCTGTTTCTATAGCACACTTAGATCAACATGGCGTCCCCAAGTGTTTCGAAGGACAAGTTCTCCGAGAAGATCATCAGACCCTACCTTGCGGAGGTGCTACAATACCCGCAAACCATTGAGGTGCGTAAGGGCGTGCTGCACATCCATGATGTGGAGGGGCCAAAGAAATCCGGAAGCATGGAGACAAGGCTCGAAGCAATGGAGTAGTAGGTATTAAAGTTCTAAGGGATGGTGGAACGAGGACTCAATGCTAATCAGATGATGATCGTGGAGTTTACCCATAAACATAATATGGATGCCAAGGACGTTGTGGATCACATCTTCAAGCTTTACGAGAGAATCGAGCACCTCCAAGCCCAGATCTACGACCTGCAAAACCAAAACTGTGAGTATGAATATAGATATAAGAGAATGAGTTTGGATGCAGATTTGAGGATTCCGGAGACTCGTTCATTCTTTTATGATGGTGAGCCTGTGACTTAGAAGATGGAGGACAAGTTTCCAACCTCATCAACAACTCCCACATCATCACCTCCGAAGCAAGACAACTAAACACATGGGTATGGTGTAGGATCGGAAGTATGTCTAGAGGGGGTGATTAGACTACTTGACCAAATAAAAGTTTTTCCTATACCAATTTTTTAGGGTTGATAGTTTTTAGCATTTCATGGCAAGTCAAGTACAACCTACACATGCAAGTCTAAGAGTATATAGCAGCAGAAAGTAACAACAAGCATGTATAGAAGGGATAGGGTAGCAAGATCTTACGCAATTGTAGACACAATGATTTTTCCCGTGGTTCCGATAGGTGGCGCTATCGTACATCCACGTTTATGGAATCTTCAACCCACGAAGGGTAATGGTCGCAAGAGTCCATGAAGGGCTCCACCCAAAAGGGTCCACGAAGTAGCAACCTTGACTATTCCATAACAGCTTCCGTCCATGAAGGACTAGCCTCACTATGGGTAGATCTTCATGAAGTAGGTGAACTCCTTGCCCTTACAAACTTCTTGGTTCACTCCACAACATGAAGTAGGAGGCTCCCAAGCGACACCTAACCAATCTAGGAGGCACCACCCTCCAAAAGGTAATAGGCTCGGTAATGACAATGAACTCCTTGCTCTTGTGCTTCAAGATGATAGACTCCTCAGCACTCAATCGCTCTCTCATAGATTTGGCATGGTGGAAGCGATGGGATTGGTGGAAAGCTACTTGGGGAGGCTAGAAATCAAGATCCATATGATTAGAGTGGAAGATCTTGACCTCAACACAAGGGTAGGTGGTTCTCTCTCAGAAAATCTGATAGGATAGGTATCGAATAGTTCTGAGTGCTTCTCTTTAGAGTAGGTGGTGGTGAAGGGGTATATATAGGCATCCCCAAAAATCCAACTGTTACGCACAAAATTGTTGGAAATATGCCCTAGAGGCAATAATAAATTAGTTATTATCATATTTCCTTGTTCATGATAATCGTTTATTATCCATGCTATAATTGTATTGATCGGAGACTTAAATGCATGTGTGGATACATAGACAAAAGCATGTCCCTAGTATGCCTCTAATGGACTAGCTCGTTGATCAAAGGATGGTTAAGGTTTCCTAGCCATGGACATGAGATGTCATTTGATAACGGGATCACATCATTAGGAGAATGATGTGATGGATAAGACCCAAACTACAAACATAGCATATGATCGTGTCAGTTTATTGCTACTGTTTTCTGCATGTCAAGTATATGTTCCTATGACCATGAGATCATGCAACTCACGGATATCGGAGGAGTGCCTTGTGTGTATCAAATGACGCAACGTAACTGGGTGACTATAAAGGTGCTCTATAGGTATCTCCGATGGTGTTTGTTGAGTTGGCATGGATCGAGACTGGGATTTGTTACTCCGTGTGACGGAGAGGTATCTCGGGGCCCACTCGGTAATGCAACATCACAATAAGCCTTGCAAGCAATGTGACTAATTGTTAGTTGCGGGATCTTGTATTACGGAACGAGTAAAGAGACTTTCCGGTAACAAGGTTGAACTAGGTATGGAGATACCGACGATCGAATCTCGGGCAAGTAACATACCGAAGAACAAAGGGAACGTTATACGGGATTAACTGAATCCTTGACATAGAGGTTCGACCGATAAAGATCTTCGTAGAATATGTAGGAACCATTGTGGACGTCAAGTTCCCGCCATTGGTTATTGACCGTAGAGGTGTCTCGGTCATGTCTACATAGTTCTCGAACCCGCAGGGTCTGCACACTTAAGGTTCGGTGACGTTTCGGTAGTGTAGAGTTATGTATGGTGGTGACCGAAGTTTGTTCGGAGTCCCGGATGAGATCCGGACGTCACAAGGAGCTCCGGAATGGTCCAGAGGTAAAGATTCATATATAGGAAGTCCCAGTTTGGTTTCCGGAAAAGTTTCGGGCTCATCGGTAGTGTACCGGGAGTGCCGGGAGTGTACCGGGAGTGCCGGGAGTGTACCGGGAGACCTCCGGGAGGGGTAATTCGACCCCAAGAGGTCCATGGGCTATGGGAGAGTATTAACCAGCCCTTAGTGGGCTGGGAAAACAGCCACAAAGTCCCATGGCGCAGGAGAGAAAGTCCTAAAGCAAAAAGTGGAAAATCAGCCAATAGGAGGCAATCCTACTCCAACTAGGATTGGAGGTGAAGTAGGATTGCTTCCCACCTCCTATTTCGGCCGACCCAAAGGCCTTGGCTGCCTCTCCTCTCCTCTCCTCCTATATATACTAGTGGATTGGGTGGTTTTTGGATAGAATTTCCGGCCACGTGCTACCCGTTCCACCGGTGCATAGTTTCTCCTCTAGATCGTAGTTCCGCAGCGCTTAGGCGAAGCCCTGCCGGAATTGCTCCACCACCATCACCAGAGCGCCGTCACGCTGCCGGTGAACTCTCTCTCCTCTCCACCTCCTCTCGCTGGATCGAGACGGTGGAGATCGTCATCAAGCTGCACGTGTGCTGAACGCGGAGGTGCCGTCCGTTCGGCACTAGATCGGAAGGACCGTGATCGAGATCGCGAGACGGTTCGTGATGTGATCACGGAACGGATCGTGATGAGTTCGCGAGACAGATCGTGATCAAGATTGTGAGACGGATCGTGATGAGTTCGCGGGACGGATCATGATGTGTTCGCGGGACGGTTCGTGATTGGATCGTGGGACGCTCGGCGATTTGGATCGCGAAGAAGTTCGACTACACCAACCGCGTTTCTTAACGCTTCCCGCTTAGCGATCTACAAGGGTACATAGATCCACTCTCCCTCTCGTAGATGCTCATCACCCTGGATAGGTTTGCGTCTGCGTAGGAAAAAAATTTGTTTCCCATGCGACGTTCCCCAACAGTGGCATCATGAGCTAGGTTGATGGTTCGATGAGATCTCGAGTAGAACACAAAAGGTTTGTGGGTGTTGATGCTTAGATTGCTTCCTCCCTTGGTCATATTTTGGTTCAGCGGGATTGTGAGATGAAGCGGCCCGGACAAACATTACTCGTATGCTTACGAGAGACCGGTTCCCTCGACGCAACTTGTTGCCTAGATGGCTTGCGGGTGACAATTTCTCTCACTTTAGTTGGATCGGATTCGACAAAGGCGGTCCTTGAGAAGGTTGAAAAGCAATCTATGTATCACCGTTGTGGTTTATGCGTAGGTGAGAATCGTTCTTGCTAGATACCCGTAGCAGCCACGTAAAACATGCAACAACAATTAGAGGACGTCTAACTTGTTTTTGGAGGGTATGTTGTGATGTGATATGGCCAATTACATGATGAGATATATGTGATGTATGAGATGATCATGTGATGTATAGAATTTCACGACTTGCATGTCGTTGAATACGGCAACCGGTAGGAGCCATAGGGTTGTCTTTAATTATTGTATGACCTGCGTGTCAATCATTAAGTGCTATGTAATGCTTTACTTCATCGCTACGGTAGCAATAGTAGTAGAAGCATGTAGGGCGTGACAACCCTGATGGTGACACGTTGATGGAGATCAAGATGATGGAGATCATGGTGTTGTGCCGGTGACGATGGAGATCATGCCGGTGCTTTCTAGATGGAGATCAAAAGCACAAGTTCATGGCCATATCATGTCACTTATGATTTGCATGTGATGTTAATCCTTTTCATGCACCTTGTTTTGCTTAGGACGGAGGTAGCATTATAAGGTGATCCCTCACTTAATTTCAAGATAAATTGTGTTCTCCCCGAGTGTGCACCGTTGCGAAAGTTCGTCGTGTTGAGACACCACGTGATGATCGGGTGTGATAGACTCTACGTTCACATACAACGGGTGCAAGCCAGTGTTGCACATGCAGAACACTCGGGTTAAACTTGACGAGCCTAGCATGTACAGACATGGCCTCGGAACACAAGAGACCGAAAGGTCGAACATGAGTCATATAGTAGATATGATCAACATGATGATGTTCACCATTGCAGCCACCTCAACTCACGTGATGATCGGACTTGAGTTGGTGAATTTGGATCATGTATCACTCGAATGATCGGAGGGATGTCAATTTGAGTGGGAGTTCTTAAGTAATATGATTAATTGAACTCATTATCATGAACATAGTCAAAGTGTCTTTGCAAATTATGTTGTAGATTACTAGCTCGCGTTGTGGCTCCCTTGTATTTTTATATGTTCCTAGAGAAATAGAATTGAAAGATGTTGGTAGCAAAATTGCGGACTGGGTCCGTGATCTGAGGATTGTCCTCATTGCTGCACAGAAGGCTTATGTCCTTAATGCACCGCTCGGTGCGCCACCCCATCTAGCGTCGACTGTAGATGTTGTGAACATCTGACAGGCACGTTTCGATGACTACTTGATAGTTTAGTGTGTCATGCATTACGGCTTAGAATTGAGGCTCCAAAACGTTTTGAACGTCATGGAACATATGAGATGTTCTAAGAGCTGAGATTGTGATCTCAGGCTCGTGCCCGAGTTGCGAGATATAAGATCTCCAACGAGATTCTTTGCCTGCAACATAAAAGAGAATAGCTCAATCGTTGAGCATGTGCTCAGACAGTCTGGGTACTACAATCGCTTGAATCGAGTGGGAGTTGATCTTCCAGATAAGATAGTGATTGATGTAGTTCTCCAAGTCACTGTCACTGAGCTACTAGAACTTGGTGATGAACTATAAAATGCCAGGGAAAGAGATGTTGATCCCTGAGCTGTTCGCGATGTTTGACACCGCGAAGGTAGAAATCAAGAAGGAGCGTCAAGTGTTGATGGTTAATCAAACCACTAGTTTCGAGAAGGGCAAGAGCAAGGAGGGAAACTTCATGGATAGCAAGTCAGTTGCTGCTCCAGTGAAGCAACCCAAAGTTGAACTCAAACCCGAGACTAAGTGCTTCTGTTATGAGGTGAGCGGTCGCTGAAGCGGAACAACCCTAGATACTTGGTAGATAAGAAGGCTGGCAACATTGATAGAAGTATATTTGATATACGAGTTAGTAATGTGTACCTTGCTAGTACTCTTAGTAGCACCTGGGTATTGGATACCGGTTCGGTTGCTAAATGTTAGTAACTCGAAATAAAAGCTACAGAATAAACGGAGAACTAGCTAAGGGTGAGGTGACGATATGTGTTGGAAATGTTTCCAAGGTTGATGTGATCAACATCGCACGCTCTCTCTACCTTCAGGATTAGTGACGAACCTAAATGTTATTTGGTGTTTTGCGTTGAGCTTGAACATGATTAGATCATGTTTATTGCAATACGGTTATTCATTTAAGTTAGAGAATAATGGTTATTCTGTTTACATGAATAATACCTTCAATGGTCATGCACCCAGTGAGAATGGTTTGTTGAAATCTTGATCGTAGTGGTACACATGTTCATAACATTGATGTCAAAAGATACAAAGTTAATAATGATAGTACCACATACTTGTGGCACTGCCGCTAAATGTCATATTGGTATAAAGCGCATGTAGAAACTCCATGCTGATGGATATTTGGACTCATCCGATTTCGAATCGGTTGAGACATGCGAACCATGCCTCTTGGGAAAGATGACTAAAAGACCCCGTTGGATGGAGCGGGCAAGTGATTCATTGGAAATGATACATATTGATGTATGCAATCTAGTGAGTCTTGTAGCGTGCAGTGGATATCGTTATTTTCTTACCTTCACTGATGATTTGAGTAGATATAGTGTATATTTACTTAATGAAACACAAGTTTGAATCGTTTGAAAGGTTCAAGCAAATTCAGAGTGAAGTTTAAACATCATCATGACAAGAAGATAAAAATGACCACGATATGATCGTGGAGGTGAATATCTGAGTTATAAGTTTGGCATACAACTTAAGACAATGTGAAATTTGTTTCACAATTAACGCTACCTGGAACACCATGGTGTGATGGTGTGTCCAAACATCATAATCATGCTCTATTGATATAGTGCATACTGTGATGTCTCTTATCGTTTTACTACTATAATTTTTGGGGTTATGCATTAGAGACAACTACATTCACTTTAAATAGGGCATCATCTAAATCCGTTGAGATGACACCGTGTGAATTATGGTTTGATAGAAACCTAAGCTGTCATTTCTTAATGTTTGGGGCTGTGACACTTGTATGGAAAATGTTTTCACCTAATGAGGTCGAACCCAAGGCGGACAAATGCATCTTCATAGAATACCCTAAGATCAGTTGGGTGAACCTTCAATCTCAGATCCTAGTGCAAAGTGTTTGTTGCTTAAACGGATCCTTTCTCGAGGAAATGTTTCTCTCGAAAGAATTGAGTGGGAGGAAGATAGAACTTGATGAGGTTGTTAAACCTTTGTTCAACCAGAGAGTAGCGCAGCGCAGAAAGATGTTTCTGTGAAGCCTACGTTAGTTGAAGAGTAAGTTAATGATGATGATCATGAAGCTTCTGGATCAAGTTACTATCGAACTTCATGGGTCGACAAGGATGTGTACTGCTCCTAAGTGGTACGACAACTCCGTCTTGGAGATCATGTTGTTGGACAACGATGAACCTACGAGCTATGGAGAAGCGATGATGGGCCCGGATTCCGACGAATGGTTAGAGGCCATGAAATCCGAGATAGGATCCATGTATGAAAACCAAGTATAGACTTTGGTAGACTTGCTCGTTAGACGGCAGGTCGTTGAGTACAAATGGACATTTAGAATGAAGATAGACACTGATGGTGAATGTCACCATTTGTAAAGCTCGACTTGTTGCAAAGTTGTTTGTGACAAGTTCAAGGAGTTGACTACGATGAGGCTTTCTCACTCGTAGCGATGCTAAAAGTCTGTTGGAATTATGTTAGCAGTTGCTGCATTTTCAATTATGAAATCTGGCAGATGGATGTCAAAACATCGTTTCCTTAATGGTTTACTTAAGGAAAGGTTGTATGTGATACAACCAGAAGGTTTTGTCAGTCCTAAGGATGCTAAAAGATGAGCAAGCTTCAGTGATCCTTCTATGGACTAAAGCAAGCATCTCGGAGTTGGAATATACGCTTTGATGAGGTGATCAAAGTTTTGATGTTTATACAAAGTTTACGAGAAACTTGTATTTGCAATAAAGTGAGTGGGAGCACTATAGAGTTTCTGATAAGTATATGTGGTTGACATATTGTTGATCAGAAATAATGTAGAATTTCTGGAAGGCATAAAAGGTTGTTTGAAAAGTGTTTTTCAAAGGAAGACCTGGATAAAGCTACCTAATTGTTGAGCATCAAAATCTGGAAGGCATAATAGATCAAGATGCTCGATGAGACTTTCAATGAGTGCATACCTTGACAAGATTTTGAAAGAGTTCAAAATGGATCAGCCAGAGAAATAGTTCTCGTCTGATTTGTAAGGTGTGAAGTTGAGTGAGACTCAAAGCTCGACAACGGCAGAAGAAAGAGAAAGGACGAATGTCGTCCCCTATGCCTTAGCCATAGGCTCTATATTATGCCATGCTGTGTACCGCACCTATGTGTGCCTTGCCATGAGTCTGTCAAGGGGTACAAGAGTGGTCCAGGAGTGGATCACTGGACAGCAGTCGGAATTATCCTTAGTAACCAGAGGACTAAGAAAATGTTTCTTGATTATGGAGGTGATAAAGAGTTCTTCGTAAAGAGTTACGTCGATGCAAGCTTTAACACCTATCCGGATGACTAGTAGTAGCAATCTGGATACGTATAGTGGAGCAGCCATTTGGAAATAGTACCAAGTGGAGTGTGGTAGCACTGTTTACGGTTTGACATAGAGATTTGCAAAGTACACATGGATCTGAATATTGCAGACCCGTTGACTATAAGACCTCTCTCACATGCAAAGCATGATCGAGCCCCAGAACTCATTGGGTGTTAGATTCATAACAATGCGAATCACATGGTGATGTGAACTAGATTATTGACTCTAGTGCAAGTGGGAGACTGTTGGAAATATGCCCTAGAGGCAATAATAAATTAGTTATTATCATATTTCCTTGTTCATGATAATCGTTTATTATCCATGCTATAATTGTATTGATCGGAGACTTAAATTCATGTGTGGATACATAGACAAAACCATGTCCCTAGTATGCCTCTAATGGACTAGCTCGTTGATCAAAGGATGGTTAAGGTTTCCTAGCCATGGACATGAGATGTCATTTGATAACGGGATCACATCATTAGGAGAATGATGTGATGGATAAGACCCAAACTACAAACATAGCATATGATCATGTCAGTTTATTGCTACTGTTTTCTGCATGTCAAGTATATGTTCCTATGACCATGAGATCATGCAACTCACGGATATCGGAGGAGTGCCTTGTGTGTATCAAACGACGCAACGTAACTGGGTGACTATAAAGGTGCTCTACAGGTATCTCCGATGGTGTTTGTTGAGTTGGCATGGATCGAGACTGGGATTTGTTACTTCGTGTGACGGAGAGGTATCTCGGGGCCCACTCGGTAATGCAACATCACAATAAGCCTTGCAAGCAATGTGACTAATTGTTAGTTGCGGGATCTTGTATTACGGAACGAGTAAAGAGACTTGCCAGTAACGAGGTTGAACTAGGTATGGAGATACCGACGATCGAATCTCGGGCAAGTAACATACCGAAGAACAAAGGGAACGTTATACGGGATTAACTGAATCCTTGACATAGAGGTTCGACCGATAAAGATCTTCATAGAATATGTAGGAACCAATGTGGACGTCTAGGTCCCGCCATTGGTTATTGACCGTAGAGGTGTCTCGGTCATGTCTACATAGTTCTCGAACCCGCAGGGTCTGCACACTTAAGGTTCGGTGACGTTTCGGTAGTGTAGAGTTATGTATGGTGGTGACCGAAGTTTGTTCGGAGTCCCGGATGAGATCCCGGAAGTCATGAGGAGCTCCGGAATGGTCCAGAGGTAAAGATTCATATATAGGAAGTCCCAGTTTGGTTTCCGGAAAAGTTTCGGGCTCATCGGTAGTGTACCGGGAGTGCCGGTAGTGTACCGGGAGTGCCGGTAGTGTACCGGGAGACCTCCGGGAGGGGTACTTCGACCCCAAGAGGTCCATGGGCTGTGGGAGAGTATTAACCAGCCCTTAGTGGGCTGGGAAAACAGCCACAAAGGCCCATGGCGCAGGAGAGAAAGTCCTAAAGCAAAAAGTGGAAAATCAGCCAATAGGAGGCAATCCTACTCCAACTAGGATTGGAGGTGAAGTAGGATTGCTTCCCACCTCCTATTTCGGCCGACCCAAAGGCCTGGCTGCTTCTCCTCTCCTCTCCTCCTATATATACTAGTGGATTGGGTGGTTTTTGGATAGAATTTCCGGCCACGTGCTACCCGTTCCACCGGTGCATAGTTTCTCCTCTAGATCGTAGTTCCGCAGCGCTTAGGCGAAGCCCTGCCGGAATTGCTCCACCACCATCACCGGAGCGCCGTCACGCTGCCGGTGAACTCTCTCTCCTCTCCATCTCCTCTCGCTGGATCGAGACGGTGGAGATCGTCATCAAGCTGCACGTGTGCTGAACGCGGAGGTGTCGTCCGTTTGGCGCTAGATCGGAAGGACCGTGATCAAGATCGCGAGACGGTTCGTGATGTGATCACGGAACGGATCGTGATGAGTTCGCGGGACAGATCGTGATCAAGATCATGAGACGGATCGTGATGAGTTCGCGGGACGGATCATGATGTGTTCGCGGGATGGTTTGTGATTGGATCGCAGGACGCTCGGCGATTTGGATCGTGAAGAAGTTCGACTACACCAACCGCGTTTCTTAACGCTTCCCGCTTAGCGATCTACAAGGGTATGTAGATCCACTCTTCCTTTCTTAGATGCTCATCACCATGGATAGGTTTGCGTGTGCGTAGGAAAAAATTTTGTTTCCCATGCGACGTTCCCCAACAAAAATGACCAACTCGGTGACACCAATGTGTTAATCTCGGTGGTACCGAAGTGACCAAAAGGTGGGAACTTTTGAATCTCGATGAGACCAATATAGGAAACTCTATTGCACCAGTAAGGTAACCAACGGTCAAATTTCCAATCTCGGTGACGCCGATCCAACATTCTCGGTGGGACCGAAAATGTGAATTTGTGTGACAGAAAGTTGGCAACCTAAACTCGGTGGCACCGACATGGAATCGGTTGCACCGAAGTGGCTAGGGTTTGGCAGAGTCTATCTAGGTTCTGGAATCGGTAGCACCGGTATGGGAAAGTTGGTTGCACCGATTTTGAGTGTTAGGTATAGAACAGACTTTGGTGGGAGAGTTTGTGGATGTTTTTGGCGACTATCACTTGTGCATGTTTGAGCATATTGTTCACCAAAAAAACCTTACCCCCTTTTAATAGTATTGGCTTTCCTATGGACTCAAAGTGATTTCTCACAAATATAAAATGTAGAGTCCTCTTGCTTCAAGCTTGGCCAACCTGTTTCCTTGCATCTTGGGGTATGTCCACAATCTCCTTTTACCAATCCTATCATTGAACAGTTCCTGAAATATACTTTGTGGAAACATTAGTTCAATGACTTATATGTTGTTATTAATTACCAGAACCATCAAGGGAGCAAATGTGCTTTCAGTCTCCCCCTTTTTGGTAATTGATGACAACATATAGATCAAAGCTTCAACGTATGATAAAATCAATGAATATAATCGTTGCTTTGAGAAGTATGTGATAAGCAAGAGCTCCCCCTAAATTTGTGCATTATTTTGAATTTGCGTTTCAATGCAAATGCACAATCGATTAGGTATATGGGGCACTTCTTCCATGTCACATACAACTTGGTGGTGTGCGAGAATAATTAGAGTAAATAACAACGCACAACACAATCAAGCAAAGGTGAATGATCATCTCATAAGCATTAAGATGATAGGAAATAGTAGCATCTCATCACATAACAATGTATGATCACATATACACACAAAAGTATCTCACGTCAACCCAAAAAAAACAAATGTTTTGAAAAGCAATAAAACACCAAAACACTCTCTCGCTCGAAGCCTAAAGATCTATATACACTTCTCCCCCTTTGGCAACAAGTTACCAAAAAGTTCAAAGGCATATATCTAAACGTTCTTGGGCATATCTCCTCCGGTTGTTGATGAAGGAGTCGAGATGACAACATCGGCAAAGAACTCTGTAGATGTCGTGGATGGAGTTGGAGTGACGGCTAGAGGAACTGGAGCAGATGGAGCAGGAGTTGTGCTGACAGTAGCAGGAGCTGATGAAGAGGGCCTCAAGTCTTGTGCAGGCACTGTGGCTAATCTGGCTTGAGTGGTGAACTGAGTGCCCGGCCTTAGAGGTGATTCATCCTCATCATCATCATCATCATCGTCGTCATCTGAAGTAGAAGAGACCCGAGGGATGTGCATAGAGTCAACTTCATGCTGAAGCTCTGTGACTGTCTTAGTTAGCCCGTCCACCTTATCACTAAGGGTCTTGATCCTAGTTTCAAAGATCCTGACAAGACTATTCTGGTTGTCTAGAATCCCCTTAATGTCCTTTTGCATGCCCTGAACTGATGATATCAACAGATCCATTTGCTCGTTCCTGGATCTAGGGGATTGAGCACTAGTGGCTCTAACTGCCTCTGCCTTTGCTTGAGCTGCAGCTGAAGTGGGATGATCTGCATCCATCACCACAACATTGTCCTCGAGATCTGGCTGTGGGGGCAAATGTGGATGATCTAGGGCAAAGATGTGCTTCTCCAATCTTGAGTTGATAAGCATCTGGATGTAGGGTGCATAACAGCATGAGCGCTTCTGGTCAGCAGCAACCCTCTTGATTGTCTCAACAATCAAATCCATGACTCTGATCCTGGTGTGTCTGTCAAGGTGGATAAACATATTAATGGAGTGGCCTCGGATCATCTTGTCATCTCTGGACTTGGGCATCAAAATATGCCTTGGAATGGTGTTGTTAGTGCGGAGGCCAGCCTGAAGAAAGTAGATTGATCCTAGCCTCTGAGACTTCACATTGGCAGCAGGAATCTCCTTGTACATATTAGCCATAGCATTGTGGCTAGCCTTGGATTCTGAGTATACATCCAAGTCACCATCCTATGCTTCTGGAACTCCTAAGATATCAGCCCATTCTTCAGCAGTTGATTCATACCTTGCACCTTCAGTCATCCATACAATTCTACCATCTCCGTAGAAGTGTGCAGTGGAGTAGAATTGCATGATCATCTCATCATTCCAAGCAGTGAACTCTCTGCCAACAAACTCATCCAGACATATGCAATGGAAATTGTCTTGGACACTTGGAAAGTAGTCCTCATTCTCCTTTATGAATTTCCAATCAACATATCGCATATCACTCACAGCTGGACTCTTGTCACAGAGCACAGTCTCATAGAAATCTTGTTGCTACTTGGTATAAAATCTGTAATCCACAGCTATCTTCTTCCTCTGGGCATATGGATCTATAGCTCTCCAAACTCTCAATCATGAATCCTTCCTCTTCTTCATATCTTCAGCTAGTGGGTAGCTGGCATTGTGTACTGGAAGATGTGGTCTGAGCTTCATCAAGGTTGTCAAATCATCATCAGCTTCAGCTCTAGGGGCAGTCCATTTGTTCTTCTAAGAAGCTGGAATCTGCCTAGTTGTCCTCTTAGGCTTCTCAGCAGCAGCCTTCTTGGATGTGCCGGTCTTTGGCATAGCATCAGCCATCAGTTTCTTTGCTTTCTTCTTGGGAGGAGCCTTTGTAGCTGGCTCATCCTCCTCTTCCTCAGCAGCAACACCAGTTGCTTCCTCTGGATCTTCATACATGGAGGTAGGCCTGCCATTCACATGAATAATCCTCTTCCTAGACTTTTTCTCCCCTGCCTTCTTAGGCATAGCTTTCCTTGGGACCTCAATTGACATAGTTGCTCTGGCAGTCTCATGAGCCTTGAAGGTTGAGGCAGGTGCATATATCTTGCTGACAACCCTCCTGGAGGAAGTGGCTTCAGTAGCAGACTTCCTTGCAGATTTCTCTTGCTTCTTAGCAAGAATCTCTTCTGGAATGAAGTTTGAATCTTCTTCATCTGAGTTTAGCTTCTTCCTGGTTCTGGTGGCAGCCTTGGGCAACCCATGAGAGCTGGGGGTGCCTGGATCTGAGAAAGAACTGGCTTCTGGGCTTGTTCCAGAACTCATATCAACTCCTTGCTCTGGCAAATTCTGACTATCTTCTGAACCTGACATACTGACCCTGTGAATAGAGTATAGATGAGCAGAAGAAGATGAGTCATCACAAAATGAGGCTGGTTTTTGAAATTTGAGCAATGAATTTTCAAAAGTTTTGCAATCTGTCAAACGGATATTGGCGCAGCCGAAAAGAAATTTTTGGTGGGGCCGAGACAAACTAACTCCTTAACAAGAACTTGGCAGCCTTTTCGGTAGGACCGAAAAGAGCTACTCGGTTCCACCGAGTCAGTTCTCAACCACACTGAAAAGCATATCGATGAGACCGATATTTTCGTTTCGGTTCCACCGAGATTTATCGGGCGGACGGCAAAACCCTAGAAAATCAATCTAACTCGAAATTTTGGAGTTTTCAGAGGATGGATATATGATCTAGGGATGCATAGATGATTAAGAAGTGTCTAATGCACAAGAATCGGATGAGGAGCACACTAGAGATCAAATCCGTACCCTAGCTTGGCGCGGATCCTCTACGGCGGCAACGATGGAGCAGATTTCATCAACGGTGGCGATTCCCAACGACGGAGGAGCTCGGGAAGACAAGGGCGATGACCAGGGGTCTTGAGGCGGGAGCTTAGGGTTATGAGGTACGACATTCGAAGATAGAATTTCAAAGCGTCAGGGTCCACAGCATATTTATCCTTCACTGTCGGTGATATTGATTTGATGTTTTCGGTGTCACCGAGTTCCACAACTGTCAGCTAACAAGGAAACTCGGTGTAACCGAGAATATGAAATCGGTGTTACCGAGATTGAAAAACCATATCAACCCTAGGCATTCGGTGAATCCAAGATTATGGAGTTGGTTCCACCGAGATGCGCTTGGGAGGTTTTAATGGTCAGTCCTTGTCGATACGGAACTCCGTGTGCTCCACACACAGAGGGATCGGAAAGCACTTGTTCAAATTTTGTGATGCAGCATGAATGGAATATGAGGTGAGAAAGCATAGATAGCTAAAGAGTGGTTCTAAGCATTCTTGTCCATCCAATTGGCAAAATATAAATCAAAAGCTAGATAGCAACAATTGGATGTCCTCGATTGAGAAAATAAATGCAGACCAACATGCTCACAGAATAAGATGTCAAAAGAAATCATGACAAACATGCACAAACACACTAGCATCTAACAAGCACTTGGGCGATGACGAAGTCATCTATATATGAGTATTTGACTTAGGAGCCAAGTAAGAGCACTTGATCATAGGTCATACTCATCGTTTAAGCACAAGTGGGGTTACCACTTTTTCATAAAGCATTTAATGTTGTCACATACTAAGAGATTCTTTGACTCAAGTCTTAGAGTAAAGCTCCCCCTTAATGTGACATCCCCCTCATAAGAAGGATAAACTAACTTTGGGTTTTGTCGATGAAGACTTCATGTTGGTGAGGTAGTTGTGGATGCTCAATGTTTATGAAGATCACCAAGAGTTGGGAGCATCCTTGTTGTTTCCTTACTCCTCTCACCTACATGGGTTAGTCCCAACACACAAGAGACAAATACAAGGATATCTATGGACATGGAGTGCAAAGCATATGTTATGATGTCCATTGATTAGTTGATTACCTTGTCCCTTGCTTACCTTTGAGGGAATGTGTGACTCCTTGAACTTTTGCATTGAGTTGATGTTGAGTGCAAAAAGTCCTTGCCAATAATGAATGTGAGTGAATTTCATTGGCGGAGTCACCCCTCAAGAACTTACTAGTTCTTATTCTTGGGAACCTACATCAAGTTGATGGGGATCCTTTGTGTTGAAGTAGCATTTGTAGTAGTTGATCTTGAAGTAGCCTTGGGCAGCCACTCCACCAAAGATAGGGGTTCATCTTCATATGATTCAATGTCCTCTTGAAGCTTGTTCTTTCCCTTGAGCTTGTGGTCTTGTGGTGGAAGGTCATCTTGAGTGTTTGTCCCCTTGGGAAGAGTATTTTCATACTTCTCCTTTTGAGGAACAAACTTGGGCTTTGGATATTGACCTTGTTCCCACTCAACTCCATTAGCGTTGAAGTAGCCAACACCATGATTCTTTCGGTATCCTCTGTGCTTGCGTACAATTTCCTCAAATTGCTTACATCCGACAAGACTCTTGTAGATACCTTTTTCTATAATTCCTTTCAATAAAGCATTTTCTTGCTCAAGTGTAACTTGGCTAAGAGAATTATCATTAGTGGAATCAATAGAATTACTAGAAGCAACATCATTGGGTTTAGCATTTTTATTGTTGCTACTAGATGAAGAACCTTTCTTGCCTTTTTTACTAGATTGCTTAGTTTTAACTTGAGGTATGAAAGTAGACAAAAGTAGTCGTTTGGCTAGATAAGATGAGGTCATCTTTCGGAGATCGTCATTGATAGCTTTGAGAAACTCATGTTGTTGCTCCAAGTTGAGGTTCTCGAAGCGTAGATTCACATGAGTTCTCAGAAGCTCTCTATGATCTTCGAGAGTAGATTCATGAGCTGACTTAAGAGTGTTTAGTTCTTTAGTTAGTTGTTCTATTTTCATCTTATCATCATCAAATGACTTATGTTGACTAGCATGAGATTTATCAAGTTCATTTTGATCAACATCACTAGTTTTTTCACATAGCAAGTCATCATCACAAAGTAAATCATCTTCATCACTATCAAAATCAAGATACTTGGGGTGTGATACCTTGGGGCCTTTAGCCATGAACCAACTTCCAGTCCCTTCGTTTGTTGAATCAAATAGATCATAGGAATTGGTAGTCACTAGAGTAATTCCAGCAACACCATCATCTTGACTATAGTCGGAGTCGAAATGATAGCTTCTCTCAGAATTGTTGTCGGAGTCGGAGCCGGAAACCCATTCACCAACATGAGCTTGATGTTTTATTCTTGTGTAGCTCTTGGTGTACTTGTCCTTCTTCTCCGAATCTCTACTTCTCCTTGAGTGTCTTCATTCATAACGATCATATCTACTCCTTCTCTGTCTTTGTGGTGATTCATTCCTTGAGCTTCGTCTTCGAGGTGACTCTTCTCTTCTTTTGTAGGGAGCCGTGCACTCATTTGAGTAGTGTCTGGGCTTCCCACAATTGTAGCAATTGCGGTCATGACTTGACAAACGCTTCTCTTCATATCTTGAGTTGGAGTTTCTTTCTTTGCCTCTATTCTTGTAGAAGTTATTGAATTTCTTGACCATGAGGCTTATCTCTTCATTGGTGACAAGGTTGTTTCTTGAAGTTGCGGGAGCATCACTTGTGGCTTTGTAAGCACCGCTAGACTTGTGATGAAGTTCTTCCTTATCTTTGAGTGTCATCTCATGAGCAACAATCCTTCCAATGACTTTCGTAGGCTTGAGATCTTTGTAGTTTGGCATCATTTGGATCAATGTGCACACGGTGTCGTATCTCTCATCCAAAGCTCTAAGTATCTTCTTGATGATGAATTTGTCGGTCATTTCTTCGCTTCCTAAGCCAGCAATCTCTTTCGGATGAGAGCTAGCCTAGAGTACATCTCTGCGACTCCTTCACCATCCTTCATCTTGAACTTGTCAAGGTGACCTTGAAGAACATCTAACTTGGATTCTCTCACGAACTTGGTTCCTTCGTGCATATCAACCAAAGTATCCCAAATCTCTTTTGCATTCTCAAGACGGTTGATTTTGTTGAATTCTTCGGGGCATAAGCAGTTGAATAGAATGTCGCATGCTTGAGCATTGAGTTGCAACATCTTCAACTCATCTGCGGTCGCTTCACGATCCGGTTCCCATCCATCCGCAAAGAACTCACCTTGCAAGCCAACATGAACAACAGCCCAAATGGTAGGATTATGACCAAGAATATGCATTTTCATTTTGTGCTGCCAACTAGAAAAATTAGTGCCATCAAAGTATGGCCCTCTACAGTGATAACTTTCCTCACTAAACACCATACTCTTCTAGGTTGTGAGACCTAAGCAATGTAGACCAAAGCTCTGATACCACTTGTAGGACCGGAAATAAGCCTAGAGGGGGGGTGATTAGACTACTTGAACAAATAAAAGTTTTACATATACCAATTTTTAGGGTTGATAGTTTTTAACATTTCATGGCAAGTCAAGTAGACCCTACACATGCAAGTCTAAGAGTATATAGCAGCGGAAAGTAACAACAAGCATGTATAGAAGGGATAGGGTAGGAAGACCAAACACAATTGTAGACACGATGATTTTTTCTCGTGGTTCCGATAGGTGGTGCTATCGTACATCCATGTTTATGGAGTCTTCAACCCACGAAGGGTAACGGTCACGAGAGTCCACGGAGGGCTCCACCCAAAAGGGTCCACGAAGCAGCAACCTTGACTATTCCATAACGGCTTTCGTCCACGAAATACTAGCCTCACTATGGGTAGATCTTCACAAAGTAGGCGATCTCCTTGCCCTTAAAAACTTCTTGGTTCACTCCACAACACGAAATAGGAGGCTCCCAAGCGACACCTAACCAATCTAGGAGGCACCACCCTCCAAAAGGTAATAGGCTCGGTAATGACGATGAACTCCTTGCTCTTGTGCTTCAAGATGATAGACTCCTCAGCACCCAATCACTCTCTCACAGACTTGGCATGGTGGATGAGATGGGATTGGTGGAAAGCTACTTGGGTAGGCTATAAATGAAGATCCATATATTAGAGTGGAAGATCTTGACCTCAACACAAGGGTAGGTGGTTCTCTCTCAGAAAATCTGATAGGATAGGTATGGAATAGTTTTGAGTGCTTCTCTTTCGAGTAGGTGGTGGTGAAGGGGTATATATAGGCATCCCCAAAAATCCAACCGTTACACACAAAATGACCAACTCGGTGACACCTATGTGTTAATCTCAGTGGTATCGAAGTGACCAAAAGGTGGCAACTTTTGAATCTCGGTGAGACCAATATAGGAAACTCGGTTGCACCGATAAGGTAACCAATGGTCAGATTTCCAATCTTGGTGACGCCGATCCAACATTCTCGGTGGGACCGAAAATGTGAATTTTCATAACAGAAAGTTGGCAACCTAAACTCGATGGCACCAGCATGGAATCGGTTGCACCGAAGTGGCTAGGGTTTGGCATAGTCTGTCTAGGTTCTAGGATCGGTGGCACCGGTATGGGAAAGTTGGTTGCACCGATTTTTAGTGTTAGGTATAGAACAGACTTTGGTGGGAGTTTGTGGATGTTTTTGGCGACTATCACTTGTGCACGTTTGAGCATATTGTTCACCAACAAAACCTTACCCCCTTTTAATAGTATTGGCTTCCCTATGGACTCAAAGTGATTTCTCACAAATATAAAATGTAGAGTCCTCTTGCTTGAAGCTTGGCCAACCTGTTTCCTTGCATCTTGGGGTATGTCCACAATCTCCTTTTGCCAATACTATCATTGAACATTTCCTGAAATATACTTGGTGGAAACATTAGTTCAATGACTTATATGTTGTTATTAATTACCAAAACCACCAAGGGAGCAAATGTGCTTTCATATGGGCACTCCCCTTGGCTTGTGCCAAGCTTGGGGGAGGTGCCCCGGTATCATATCACCATCACTTCTTTTGTTTTTTATTTTTATTTTTATTTTTATTTTCATCATCCTTTCTTAGTTCAATCCTTTTGGTTATATCTTGATCTAGTAGAATAAAGTTTCCGTGTGATCTAGCTTCGAGTCTTTGCTTTATGATTCCTCGTATGTAAGCAAGTCCATGAGTTATATAATAAAAAGTGTTTTTGAGTTGAGGGCTTTGCTTGTTTTGTATGATCATAATCTTGAGAAATGAGTGTAGAATAAAAGGAAAGAGTACATATGAAAATCTTATGGGGAGTGATGACTTCACATATAAAAAGTATGTCGATTGAAACCTCTTGTGGGTTGACAAACATAGTTGTTGGTCATTGGGGCAATTAAAAGGAAGTAATAAAGAAAGAGATGTTCACATGTAAATATATTATCTTTTACATCTTTTATGATTATGAGCACTCATTAAAATATTATATGTTAAGAAGTTCATGTTGGACAAGGAAGAGAACATAATGGGTTATGTTTGGTTATTTCCGAATAGAATTTATATTGTTATAGATCCCTCAACATGTGTTGCTTGCTTCCACCTCATATCAGCCAAAACTTCCGCACTAAGTAGAGATACTACTTGTGCATCCAAACACCCTTAGCCCAGTTTTGCCATGAGAGTCCACCATACCTACCTAAGGACAGAATAAGATCCTTAAAGTAAGTTGTCATCGGTGCAAGCAATAAAAATTGCTCTCTAAATATGTGTGATCTATTACTGTGAGGAAAATAAACTTTATACGAACTTGTAATAGGGAAGAAATAAAAGTGACGGACTGCATAATAAGGTTCTCTATCACAAGGGGCAATATAAAGTGACGTTCTTGTGCATTAAGAGATTGTGCATCCAATTATAAAATAGCATGACAACCTCTGCTTCCCTCTGCGAAGGGCCTATTTGTTACTTTTATTTTCTAGTACTTACCTTTATGCAAGAGTTGTGGTGATATCCATCACCTTCGCTATTTTCGCCTTTATCTTCTAGCAAGTGTCATGTGTTTGGGAATGATCTAAGCACATATATCCACTCGGAAGTGGATGAGCATGAGTTATTACTGTTGACATTACCCTTAAGGTAAATAGTTGGGAGGCAACACTATAAGCCCCTATCTTTCTTTGTGTCCGATTGAAACTTTGAACTCATAGGTACCTCGTGAGTGTTTGCAATTGTGAAAGACTAAAAGATAATTAAGTATGTGGGTTTGCTTTACAAGCTATTATATTGACTCTTTCCTACGTTATGATAAATTGGAATGGCCTCAACGACTGAGATCATAGTTTGTCAGTTCTCAATAGAGTTCTTGATTCATACTTTGCCATTGTGAATGAATTATAATTTTATCATAAGAAATTGTATGTCAATATATGTTTCTGTTCTAAAGATGATCATGATGCCTTCATGTCCGTATTTTATTTTATCGACACCTCTATCTCTAAACATGTGGGCATATTTATTGATTTTGGCTTCCGCTTGAGGACAAGCGACGTCTAAGCTTGGGGGAGTTGATACGTCCATTTTGCATCATGATTTTATATTGATATTTATTGCATTATGGGCTGTTCTTACACATTTTGGTACAATACTTATGCATTTTCTCTCTTATTTTACAAGGTCTACATGAAGAGAGAGAATGCCGGTAGCTGGAGTTCTGGACTGGAAAAGGAGCAAATCTGAGATACCTATTCTGCACAACTCCAAAAGTCCTAAAATCTACGTAGAATTATTTGGGAATATATAAAAAATACTGGGCGAAAGAAATACATCAAGGGGCCCACTAGGGAGCCACAAGCCTGCTAGGCGCGGCCACCCCCCTGGCCGCGCTGCTGGGGCTTGTGGCCCACCTGGCGGCCCTCCTGTGCCCATCTTCTTCTATATTGAGGGTTTCGTCCTAGAAAAAACATATAAAAGATTTCGGGACGAAGCGCTGCCGTCTCGAGGCGGAACTTCGGCAGAACCAATCTAGAGCTCCGGCAGGGCGATCCTGCTGGTGAAACTTCCCTCCGGGAGGGGGAAATCGAAGCCATCGTCATCACCAACGATCCTCTCATCAAGAGGGGGTAAATCTCTAGCAACATCTTCATCAGCACCATCTCCTCTCCAAAGCCTAGTTCATCTCTTGTATCCGATCTTTGTCTCAAAACCTTAGATTGGTACGTGTGGGTTGCTAGTAGTGTTGATTACTCCTTGTAGTTGATGCTAGTTGGTTTACTTGGGTGGAAGATTATATGTTCAGATCCTTGATCATCACTTATACTTCTCTGATTATGAACGTGAATATGCTTTGTGAGTAGTTACGTTTGTTCCTAGGGACATGGGATAAGTCTTGTTATAGGTAATCATGTGAATTTGTTATTCATTCGATATTTTGATGAGATGTATGTTGTCTCTCCTCTAGTGGTATTATGTGAATGTCGACTACATAAAACTTCACCATTGGTTGGGCCTAGAGGAAGGCATTGGGAAGTAATAAGTAGATGATTGGTTTCTAGAGTGACATAAGCTTAAACCCTCGTTTATGCGTTGCTTCGTAAGGGACTGATTTGGATCCACATGTTTCATGTTATGGTTAGATTTATCTTAATTCTTATTTCGTAGTTGCGGATGCTTGCGGGAGGTGTTAATCATAAGTGGGAGGCTTGTCCAAGTAAGGAAAGCACCCAAGCACCAGTCCACCCACATATCAAATTATCAAAGTAGCGAACGTGAATCGAATGAGCATGATGAAAACTAGCTTGACATAAATTACCATGTGCCCTCGGGAGCGCTTTGCTTTATATAAGAGTTTGTCCAGGCTTATCCTTTGCTATAAAAAGGATTGGGCCACCTTACTGCATCGTCGTTACAATTGTTACTTGCTACTCGTTACAAATTATCTTATCACAAAACTATCTGTTAGCGATAATTTCAGTACTTGCAGAGAATACCTTACTAAGAACCGCTTGTCATTTCCTGTTGCTCCTCATTGGGTTCGACACTCTTACTTATCGAAAGGACTACGAGAGATCCCATATACTTGTGAGTCATCACGGGCCACGAGCCGACTCGGAACGAGCGAGCCACGAACCGGTCTGAAAGACCGCTCATTTCGTCCAGGCTAAGCCATGCGCGATCGCCGCATGCGAGAGATTGTCGTGGTCGACGTTGAGGCTTTCTAAGTGGGTGAGCGAGCCCGGACGTAGCATCGGGTGCGCGCTGAATAAGTGGTTTGCCACCACCACATTGATGGTGCGGTTGCCTAGGAACTCGAGCCACTCGTATGTCGCACCCGCGCCGTCGGCGCGCGACCCATGGAAGGAGCCGCGCGTGAGTGTTGCCGCCTCTATCAGGACCTTGTCTATGAAGGTGTAACCTAGGATGGCCTCCACGGGGGTGATGGCATCAGGATCTTTGCTACGCGCCTCCATCACGGCACCAGCCGACACCTTCTCTTTCGTTGCCAGGTCAGGGCCGGGCGAGGCGCCTGTGTGTTTGTCGGCCGCGATAGGGTTGAGGACATTGCTATGTGACACCTTCTCTTCCGCCACCGCATCGGCCAGCGCGCCCGTGTGCCTGTCAGACCCAATGTCGACGCTCAACGACAGTGAGGCCTCGATCGCATCTGCCCTTTCCCCATCTGTGTGGCCGTTGCCCCATGCGAAGGGTAACGTGGCGACGGCGTGCGCTTCATCTCTTACCGTGGCCACAACAGAGTTTGAGGCGATCATGACCAACTCTTGAAGTCTTGTCAGTGTCTTTGCATCGACGGCTATATAGCCATCCTCGTCCTCGTCTGCAACCCCATTGGAAGTAAATTCGGTGTTAGCAAAAATCATTTCTCAGCCCGGGCTCATCTGCACCCTTGCCGAGTAAAAAAAATCAAAACAAATACTAAAAAAATTCAAAAAATTCCAATTTTTTGGGTGTAAGATAATTTCATGCGTAAGGCTCGCTCCGGTTTTTGTATCATTTGAACATCTGAGCAGCTCTCAGCAAAAAAGTCAAATTTGGGGTCTCTAAAAAAGTTTACTGTTCACGCACTGTTTTGACCCGATTTGTTTTTCTCTAAGAGATTCGCAGATGTTCAAATGATACAAAAATTGGAACAAACCTCACACATGAATTTATCTTACACCCAATTTTTTTGGAATTTTTGGAAATTTTTTAGTATTTGTTTTGATTTTTTTACTGAACGGGTGCAGACGAGCCTGGGCACCAAAACGCCTCACTTCAGTATTAAGTTTTACCCAAATACTTATTAGTACAGCTGCATTAAATGGACTTTCCGAGCGCACACGTTGCAGCCATTCACTGGTTCAGTGCACACACGACCATCACCGCATGTACATTAATGTGGTGTTTTGAAAACTTAAAAAGTCATAACTTTTGATTCGAGTATCCAAATTGAGAACCGTTTTCACCGTTAGGTTTCTCATGCTGAGTTCTTCAAAACTAGATCCCGTATAGATAGGTTTCGTCAAACTTTTTTGGGGGCAACTTTGGGTGCAATTAAGGCAACTTTACTGTTATGGAGAAGCAACTTCTTTTTTTCCGAGTAGGACTGCATATTTGATTGATTTGTATAAAAATGAGAAAATCACACAAAACATGAAGCGACTTAGTGTTAGATAAAAGCAACTTCACTACACTATGTGTACATGTTAAGTTTACTAACATTATCCCAACTTTTCAATGTATTGTAGGCAACTGAATTAGTAATGGCAGGCAACTAAGCGTCACAAGTAGGCAACTTCATAATGTTTGTAAGCAAGTTAGAAAAATAATGATACAAAACTTCATAATATTGTAGGTAACTAATGTGCAAAGTTAAGCAACTCAGTAGCAAACTTAGGCAACTAATTACCAATATCAAGCAACTAGACATCCATACTAGGCAACTTCAAAGTATTTGCGGGCAACTGAGACTCAATGATAGGCAAGTGACGAACAACGGTAAAAACTTGAGCAGACGTGATAGACAAGTTGGGATAATGTTAGCAAAAATTCACGGGTACAAATGGCCCAATGAAGTTGATTGCATGTAGCATTAAAGGCGCCTCATGTTTTGTGTGATTTTTTCATTTTTACACAAACGAACATAACAGACAACCCTATTAGGCTAAAAAGAAGGAGTTGCTTCCCTATAACACTGGAGTTGCCTCCATTGCACACAAAGTTGCCCATAAAAAAGTTTGTCGAAGCCTACTCATATGAGATCTAGTTTTGAAGCATTCGTCGAGAGAAAATCAACCGTGAAAACGGATCTCCATTTTGACATTTGGTTCACAAGATATAGCTTTTTGAAAAAAATGAAGGAAAGTAATTAATTGCACTGGAGGAGAGAGCCAGGTCAAGCGGGAGTTTCCTTTTTATGTTGTCCTGGTCACGCGTGAGTTTGCTCCTTTGTTTTTTAGAAGAGCGCTCGCTTTCGCAATCAGGCACACGGGTGCCAACTAGTCACGTCCTAGGATTTAAGATCGTCTCGTGCTCATCTCAAAAGAAGGAAAAAAGGATAGTCTCGTGTTAAACGAAAATTACGGAAAAAGTTCATGCATATTCCCCCAACTCAATACAGGTCGGGCCTTCTCGTTAATGAGATGGCAATATGTGAATGCAGCTATGGAGGACGGGCTCGCCCTTTTTTTGAAAAATAAATAAATAAATAACCATATTTCAAAGTTGTAAAGAAAAAGTGTGAGAACTAGCACGTATCCACAATAAATCTGTAAAATGTCATTTAAAAATAATGATTTTCCAACTACAAAAAACTGAATCTCCACACAAGAACAAAAAAGGCACCTATTAATATACATATTTGTAAAAAAATGTTCGCCAAGTAGAAGTACATTATTGTAAACTAGCTAATTGTCCATGCATTGCAATGGAGGCCAACATACTTTAGTGATCAAAACCTCGATAGAGACGTCACCAGTGCTTCAGATATAGAATCATGTGGTAGAACGTGAAGACAATGGAAAGGAAAGAGATTTTGGAGAAGCCATACTTTTCCCAAATTAAGGAAATACTGACTTGAGGTACTTTACTGCACTATGCATGTTATAGTCAAAACGAGAAGAACAAAAAAATACTCTTCATAATTAACGTGATCTTTTCATTCAATGTTAGATGATACTTTTTATAAATTAATGGACATATGTTTTTGATTTAAAGGAATGGGTAGGACAACAAAATAAACAATTGTTGATTTGGTTCAGTTATTTCAAGTTAATCTATATACATTGGGATTTGTCTTGTGCGGGACTGGTTAAGATTACCAAAAAAATCTATAGTAAATCAATCGGGAATGGGGCATGCAGAGAGGGGGGAAACGGGAGCAGAGATTGTGTGACCATATCAACTACCTTTTAAAGGCAGTGGCTCGCAAGGTTATTCCTTCCCACACCCCTCTTCGATTTTATTTTGATTTTTTATATATGAACCGATGATGCATAAAAACTACTTAAATAAGGTAGCGTGTAATAATTTAAATCAAATCAATATTTTTCCAAATCATATCATGGATTAACTCAATCAAATCAAATGGCATATTACCAATTTCTCAACTAAATCAAGACGTTCTTCTGTTTTCCCCTATCCATACCCAAATTAAAATAAATCTTATCAAAACATCAACTAAATCAAAAGCTTTTATTGTCTTCCTTATCCATACTCACTCAAAATAAATCTACCTAAATAAAGAATATAATGAGTGTAATGTATATGTTGGACATTATTGGTGTTGAACCAATAGAATATCTCTTGGAACAGCCAACCAGCTAGTGGTTGAGGGGGGCGGCTATTTATAGCCAAGGTGCAACCTGACATGATAAGACTTAAATGCCCCCCAATGATATGACTGTTATGTGGATAAAATATCTGGACAGCTGGCGCAAAGCACAACCACGGTCAGAATTTGAACTATCAAATTCCTCAGGGCTTATCATATTCCTCACGGTAGGTAGTTTGCATTGGCAAACTCCTAACTCCTTAGTCAGACCAATTTCCTCAGATACTAGAAGAACATCGTCTCTGTCACTAAATAACTTGACTAGACTGCAAGAGGTTTCCAAAGGCTTCACTCGAAGGATTGGGTATGTTGAGGCTTTTGAGTTGAGCATCACTTGGAAATTCTTCCTTAGTTTTCCCTCGATCCCCTTTGACACTACCATGTTCCTTAACTCAAAATAAAGGAAAGGAAACAATAAAAGCTAAAGTCTTTATGCTTCAAAGTCCTCACGTCAATTACTCCATGGACACACCATTTTCTTCATTATCAAAGTCTTCAAGAAAACTTCAAAGTCTTCAACTTAAGACATATATTTTTAGGGGTCAATATTCTTCGAATATATCAAACTTCTCATCGACTTATTGAAAGCACATTTGCTCCCTTGGTGGCTCTAGTAATTAATAACAGCATATATGTCATTGAACTAATGTTTCCACCAAGTATGTTTCAAGAAAAGTTCAATGATCGGTTGGCATAAGGATTGTGGAATACCCCAAGATGCAAGGAATAGCATTGTCCAAGCTTCAAGCAAAGGACTCTACATTTTACATTTTTGATAAATCACTTTGAGTCCATAGGAAAGCCAATACTATTAAAATGGGGTAAGGTTTTGTTGGTGAACAAAATGCTCATACGTGCACAAGTGATAGTCACCACATACACCCACAAGCTCTTCCACAAAAGTCTGCCCAAAGCCAAATATTGAAAATCGGTGCAACCAAAATTTTCCACTCGGTGCCACCGATTCCAAACCCTAGACAGACTCAGCCAAACCCTAGCTTTTCGGTACAACCGATTCAGCATTCGGTGCCATCGAGTTAGGTTGCCAACTTTCTGTTACGCAAGTTCACAATTTCGGTCCCCCCGAGATTGTTGGATCGGCGTCACCGAGATTAGGCATTCTGACCGTTGGTCACCTTATCGGTGCAACGGAGATTCCTATATCGGTCTCACCGAGATTCAAAAGTTTCCACCTTTTGGTCAATTCGGTACCACCGAGATTAACACATCGGTGTCACTGAGTTGGTCATTTTGTGTGTAACAGTTGGATTTTTGGATATGCCTATATATACCCCTCCACCACCACTCACTCACAAGTGAAGCACTCAGATCAGTTCCCTACTCATACCTACTGATTTTCTGAGAGAGAGCCACCTACTCATGTGTTGAGATCATGCCATTCCATTCCTACCATATGAAGCTTGATCTCTAGCCTCCCCAAGTTGCTTTCCACCCAATCAATCTCTTCTACCAAGCCAAATATGTGAGAGAGTGATTGTGAGTTGAGGAGACTATCATCTTGAAGCACAAGAGCAAGGAGTTTATCGACACAATCAAGCCTATTACCTTTTGGAGGGTGGTGCCTCCTAGATTGGTTAGTTGTCGCTTGGGAGCCTCCTACTTCGTGTTGTGGAGTGAACTAAGAACTTTGTAAGGGAAAGGAGATCGCCTACTTCGTGAAGATCTACCCCGAGTTAGGCTAGTCCTCCGTGGACGTAGGCCATCATGGTATAGTCTAGGTTGCTTCTTCATGGAACCCTCCGTGGGTAGAGCCCTCCATGGATTCTCATGACCGTTACCCTCCATGGGTTGAAGACTCCATGAACGTGGACGTACGATAGCACCACCTATCGGAACCACGGGAAAAAACATCGTGTCACCAATTGCCTTTGATCTTCTTAACCTTCCTTCACTTACATGATTATCTTTGTTGTCTACTGCTATACTCTTAGACATGCATGTGCAGGGTGTACTTGAGATACTATGAATGCTAAAATCTGCCAAGAACTAAAATTGGGAAAAGTAGATTTTTATTTGTTCAAATAGTCTAATCACCCCCCTCTAGCACTACTTTCGATCCTACACTTATAGACCTTGTGTATACTCACAAACACATTAGTCCCTTAACCTATAAGTCTTCAATACACTAAAATCACTAAGGGGCACTAGATGCACTAATATGGATACCATACTTTGAGTAGTAAATATGTTATACATATTAGTGCCGAGAACGTTTATGATGATATCAATATCACAAATTTACTAGAACGGTAAAAGGTACTACACAATTGTGACTGAAACTATAGGAAGAAGTGGCATGCTGCATCTAGACACAAACCTCTGGATTCATGAGTGTCTTGTGATGCATTTCGTTTGTGTCCCATTAACTTCTGGAATCATTGTGCAAGCACTACATCATGAAATTCTTATGGGAGCGTCGTAACCCGACGTAATGTAGATTGAACTAAGATCCAATCCATCTTTTCACTTAAGTGACTTAAGATTCTTGTAGCTCAAAAATTAAGCTACTTAGATACGGTTAACATTGTTCAATGACGTGAAGTTTAACTTTAAGAGTATTTTCGTCTTTTCCATTCGCATGATCAGGGTTAGTAGTGTAGATTCCTAAGGCAAAAAATGAGGTGGGACCAAAACTAAATGACACAAACTAAATTGGTTGTTGAATCAGTATGTTAATTATTTAAATAGTATGTCGTATATGTAATGAAATATAGACAATTATTCAAGATATATAATGTATAATTATGATAGGAGAAGAGGGGGTGGGGCACCAACCTCAACTTAACTAGTCGTTGATGGTTGGCAAAGCCGGGCATTCATGAATCTTTTTTCCTTAACGACCGTGTTGTGTTCTACAAAACATATTTTTATGACATATTAACCAATGCAGATGTATTAGGACCTTACTTAAGGTGTGCCTATGATGTCACACTTATTGAACTGGTCTAAGGCCAGCCCTACTCATGATGACATATGAAGAACATCCAATCCATATGTATCATTGTTTGTAATCATTTGTTGAAACAAATCTCTCTTCCATAGCAACAAAAATAGCATGTTCACACACGATACCATGCGTCTTGCAGGTGTTGATCCTACCTCGCTCATCATTTTCCAGTACCTTAAACATATTGTGATGAACCAGTTCCATGAGATTTCTCTCAGCTACCATTTTTGGTGTGTTCTTTCCTTTACTCGGCACAAAGCCTTATGCAACCCACAACCTCACAAGGATGTCACATGACGTGAAGGTGGTCTTCAAAGAAGATAAAACAATATAAGAAGTAGTTACAGATCCTCTGAAAGGTTGTGGTAGCTCAGATTTAAATTTCTCAAAAATTATCCCAATTGATTGTGCGTTTGTTTCCAAAAGCCTAATTGTTTTCTTGAAGAAGGTATGGAGTCTTGGCGGTTGAGTGGCGTTTCTTGTGACGCATTGATGACGCCGAGTCTTGGCGGCATGGCACAACAATGTCCTAACGATGTATGTGGGATGATTGACACACATAGGAAGGTGGTGTTGTATGACGTCATGGTGGTGTCCACGACAGGCCTGGCAAGGTCAATACATGGATACCAGTTCTGAAGAGGGGTTGACAAAATATGGTGGCGACAGACTCTGGAGCGTGTGCATTCGGTGCTCGTTGAGAGTACGTTGGACCGATTTGTGCCCTCGGCTCATCGTTGGACGACTTAGGTGGGGCCTCTGGTCACAACAAGAAATATGTCAACTTGTGACCTTTTGACAGTGACTCTGGAAGAAATGGTCATAAATCTATGACCATTTGAGACTAATTGGTCGTAAGCTGTTCGGGGGGCTCCAAACGGTAAACCATAACAACCAATTTGGTCAGAAAGGTCATAACTTCCTTACACGAAATGGTCGTTAAGCAAACAGCACTGGTCCGCTGCCTTATTTCTAGATGATCACAACCAATATAGATGGCCATAGCCTTGTAAATTGTGGTGGATTGCTATGACTAGGCGCCACCTCATCAGTTTTGCCTATGTGGCATGTCCATGTGTCAATTTTTGTCCTAGGTTGTGAAGGAGCCTACATTTCTGGCATTCCAAAGATTCCCAAAAAATTCTCATAAATACTTTGGATCACATATTCCTCAAATATGTCAAAACCCTTCATTGCCTAGTTCAAAAATAATTCAGGAATATGAATTTTCCTATTTTGTTCAAAACAACACTTTGTGAAGGAAGTCTTATTTATATTTTTTGGATTACCCTCAAAAATTTTGGGCACTATTTTCTATCCAAATCATTTCCTCATGACAAAATTCAGATTCATTTGCCTATTAAATCTTCCTTAGCAAATTTCCAAAGATTCTGTTCAGCTAGAAGCTTTGTGAAGTAAGTACTAGACTAGTACATATGCCCGTATGTTGCAACGGGTAGTAAAATTAATCTGTTAATTAGTATGCAATGACAACATCCAGAAGGTGCCACACGGCAGGAAGACGCACATGAAGCTTTGAAAGAAATCCATGCCAGTAATACATTAATCATGTAACACCCCTTAATATCGATGCTAAGGAATAATTAGTTCTCCTTATAATCCTAACATCTACACTTAGTTAGCTTTACGCCTCCACACATCCAACTTGTGACAACACTGATTGACCTCGCTATGGCATGTGCCCAACTTGCAGCAATGGGGGTCATCCTTGTCGCGCCCATGTGGTCGGCATTGCTATGTTGTCCGTCTGACTTGTTGTCCTAGCAGCATCTATGTTTCCAATAGAAAAATAATAAGGGCGACCCATGTTACATTGGCATGTTTTCAAACATAGAAAGAGATTGGCCTTTCAACGTCATGTCCTGCTTTGAGCAACATTAGCCGGTCTAAAATTGTTGTGTGTGTCGTTTACCGTTTACAACAACAATGCTTGATGGGAAGTTGCATGTAGATTAACCAAGTATATTTTCAAAAAAGTAAAACTTGATAGAGGCAAAAAAGCCGAGAAAATAAAACTTTCATTTGCACATTGGAAAGGTTATCAGGCCGCTCAACAATCAAAGCTGACGCCTACTCGTTTGCTTCTTTTTTCGTTTTTTAGTAGTTTGCTAGCGAGTCACCCGATTGATCCCATGGAAAGAAGGAAACAACGTTTCTCGTGTTGCACACGTCTCGGGGGGTGTTTTGTTAGTGCGCATTAAGATCCAGCCATCACTCATCAGCTATATATACCACTCCAACCAGATATCTTATATCTTTTGTTAGTAAGATTCAGCCATATCATACTGTCCATGGAACATGCAAGCACATCACGAGCCAACAATCCAGCCATGTTTCCCACATTTCCGTCTAGAGCCAACATTTAATTCTTTCGTCACCCTCTATTTCCGTAGTTTCATTTTATCAATGCCAATGTTTATTTCTTTAATCTAGCCATACACCCCGGTGTATATAAACTGATGGATATTTGTGGAACAAAGCGAGGTGGGATAAATATTCAACCAAACCCTCCTTATATCAAAAAATGTTCGCGCTTTTAAAATTTTCAAAAGATGGTCGTGTTTTCATATTTTGTACATCAATTTAGAAAAATGTATTTTCAAAAAATGTTCGGAATGATTTTGACCTAAATTTTCACAACTTTTTATAAAATGTTCATAATTTCAAAAAGTGTTCCCATTTTCAGACATTGTTCACAAATTTTAAAACAGTTTTGTACTAAATTTAGGTGCCTTTTAGAAAAATGTTCAGAATTTCAGTAAAAGTTGCCGTTTTCAGAAATGTCTCACAAATTTAAGAAAAGTCCATGCTTTCATTTTTCGGGAGTTTCAAATAATTTTTCCTATTCCAAAATTGTTTGAAAATTTCAAGAAAATCATGTTTTCAAATTTTGTTCGGGTTTTATCAAATTGTTTGGAATGTTTTTGTTCAAAAATTTCACAACTTTTCAAAAAATATGGAATTTAAAAAAATGTTTCCGTTTCAACAAATTGTTGAATTTTTTTAAAATACGTTAATGTTTCCATTTTTTAGGAGTTTTAAAAATAATTTTGTTTTGAAAATTTGTTTGTGAGTCTCAAAATATTTTCACTTTCCAAATTTTGTTTTGGAATTTCAAAAGGTGTTCATGATTTTCAGAAAACATTCGTGTTTTTCCAAAATATTTCAGTTTTTTACAAATTTGTAAAGTGTTTGCATTTTACAAAAAAATCTGGTATTTATTTCAAAAATAATTATGTTAGAAATTTAGAAAATATTTGTATCGTCGCTGGAAGTTGGTTCTTAAAGTTTTGCGCTGCTCTACAATCAGTAAAGCTTGTTAGGTTAACTGGTTGTAGCGTGCTATTCCTAATATGATAGCCTAGGTTCGATCCCCCATTAAAAGCATATTTTTAGAGGCACAAATACATCATCATAGCGTATCACTATGTACATGGGCCGGCCCAATCATTCTAGAAAATCACACGGACGAGACGAACGTAAGAATTGACCCCTGGGGTCCCATGACGGATGGGAAAAAACTAGCATTTCATGACGGACGAAAAAAATTGGGCCCCATCGTAAACAAAAAAAGTGGAGAAACAATCACCCCTTTAATATTAGCTAGAGATAGGCATCTCCTAATGAGCTGAATTTTTGCCACATATTTTGTATGCCAAAATCATAGCTCTCCACAAAATTTGATCCCTATCTAATAATACATGTGAGCTCACCATCCAATCTTTGTTTCTGGTAATATTTTCAGTTTGTTAAGTAGCTACATTTTTTATTGCTTTATAATTTATGATAATTTACCAGGAGATGACCCTGCCCATAGAACCTCTCTATACCAAATTTTATCTGATTTTAATGTAGCCAATGTTACTCAATATTTTTTCCAATTTTCTGTTTAGTGGAGAGCATTGTGAAGGAAGTACCACTTCTATTTATTCAAATGGTATGAAATTTGTACAGTACCTTCATATGACCAAGTTGTCATCCTCCACAAAATTACAGCTCAATCCAATAATCTATTTTCTGGCCAGATTAGCACATTGCAAAGCAAGTGCTACCTAGAACCCTCATATTGCTCTCAAACTTTTTTGTCACTCTTACATACTCAAATTATTTCCACATGACAATATTCAGCTCCATTTGCATACTAAATCTTCCTCAGTAAATCTACAAAGTTTATATCCAGAGAGAAGCTTTGTGAAGGAAGTACTATATAGGTTTCTCAAAATTATCTAAGATTTTTTCAAATATTTCATATGCTTAAATCATAACTCTCCACAAAATTTGAGCTCATTTAATTTGGAAAATTTCTCTCAATAATTTATCCAAGATTTTGTTTAGAGAAGAGCATTGTGAAGGAAGTACCACTTTGGCATGTCCAACTGTTATCAAATTTTGACAATGCTTTTATATGCCCAAATTACCACGCTTCACCAAATATCAGCTCAATCCATGCATTCATTTGAGCCCAACTTTAATATCCATATTTCTGGTCATATTTTCAGTTTGTGAAGAAAATATATTTTATATTACTTAATTATTTTTGATAATTTACCAGGGCATGTTCCTACATGCATAAATTACCTCCACAAAATTTGAGCTCATTTAGTTTAACTAATTCCTCTCAATAATTTCCCAATTTTCTGTACAAAGAAGAGCATTGTGAAGCAAGTGCCACTTTGGCATGTCCAAATGGTATCAAATTTTTACAGTGCTTTTCTATGCCCAAATTACCATGCTACACCAAATTTTAGCTCAATACATTCATCCATTGGAGCCCAACTTCAACATCCATATTTTTGCACAATGTGGTACTTTGCAAAGCAAGTGCCACCTAGATTCTTCATTTGAGCTAAAAAATGCCAAGACAGTCTTCTTAGTATATGATCATCCTCAGCCAAAACTCAGGCCCATTTGCCATGTTAATTTCACCCACCACTAATCAAACACTTTGATGCTAATTAATGTTTGAGCTTACTTTATCTCCTTGTGAGATTCTTCTGTTGTATTCTTCTTCCTAGCACCTATCGGGGGAGTTCCCAACCCACCAGACATGCCTAGGCCACCCAAAACACGTGACAATGCCACAGTCATGCGGTGAGCATGCGGCTGGCATGCCAATTTATGCACTCTGGAGTTGGGGCCCTCGGCCACCGTCCAAACCTCGATGTCTCGTCACCACACCATGTCTCTCTAAATAAATAGATACTTATGTACCTAAAAATGATTTTTAGAAAAAATCATGAGCAAACTATGAGGCACCTCTAGTTCAAATTTGTCTCGGTTCCAAATGAATCGACAGAGTTTTGTCTTTTTCACTAGAGGTGGATCGAAAGCTTTTGACACAAACCCTTTGGTTAGTTGTGCATTAAATATGTCCTAATATTTTATAAAAATGATTTCGTCCAATTTTGCAACGAATATTTGGTAGGTCCTTCACAAAAAACTCATTTTGTGCCCTTGGAAAAGGGAAAATGATGTTTTTGTGCAATAAAAATGTAAACTCCCTTTGGCAACATTGTTTGTAATTCCAACATGCACCCTTGTGCACAATATGGGATCATTTGAACAAACTATTCTATGAATGTAGCCATAAGATTGATCATTTGGCTTGAAAGCCATGAATCTTCACACATGGTACCTCATTTCTAAGAACACTTTTTAAAAATAATTACCGTATTAAAAGTTTATTATTTTTCCTGGTAACTTGGTCACATATGACGACACAACACGAAGGTTTTGAATTTTTTTTGAATTTCTTATGGCCGTTTCAAAATGCAGTCAAAACGGCGGGCATGACCGCTCATAGCTAGGGGTTCAATCTTGCCAAATTTTGTTGGATCTCTGATTAAATGACTACTTATTTACCTAAAAATGATTTTTGGGAAAAATCATGAGCAAACTATGAGGCACTTCTAATTCAAATTTGTCTCAGTTCCTACTGATTCGGCAGAGTTTTGTCTTTTTCACTAGAGGTGGATCGAAAGCTTTTGGCCCCCAACCATTTGGTCAATTGTGCATTAAATATGTCCTAATATTTTATAAAAATGATTTGGTCCAATTTTGCAATGAATATTTGGTAGGTCCTTCACAAAAAACCTCATTTTGGGCCCTCGGAAAAAGGAAAATTGATTTTTTGTGCAAAGAAAATGTAAACTCCCTTTGGCAACATTGTTTGTAATTCCAACATGCACCCTTGTGCACAATATGAGATCATTTGAACAAACTATGTTATGAATGTAGCCATAAGATTGATCATTTGGCTTGAAAGCCATGAATCTTCACACGTGATAGCTCATTTCTGAGAACACTTTTTTAAAATAATTACCGTATTACAATTTTATTATTTTTCCTGGTAACTTGGTCAATATGACAACACAACGCGAATGTTTTGATTTTTTTGAATTTCTTATGCCTGTTTCAAAATGCGGTCAAAACGACGGGCATGACCGCTCATAGATAGGGGTTGAATCTTTCCAAAATTTTGTTGGATCTCTGATTAAATGACTACTTCTTTACCTAAAAATTATATTTGGATAAAATCGTGAGCAAACTATGAGGCACCTCTAGTCCAAATTTGTCTCAGTTCCTGTTGAATCGACAGAGTTTTGTTTTTTTCACTAGAGGCGGATCGAAAACTTTTGGCACCCAACCATTTTGTCAACTGTGCATTAAATATGGCGTAATATTTTATAAAAATGATTTGGTCCTATTTTGCAACAAATATTTTGTAGGTCCTTCACAAAAAACTCATTTTGGGCACTCGGAAAAAGGAAAATGATTTTTTTTGTGCAAATAAAATGAAAACTTCCTTAGGCAGCATTGTTTTTCATTCCAATATGCACCCTTGTTCACAATATGAGATCATTTAAACAAACTATGCCATGAATGTGGCCATAAGATTGATCGTTGTTTGTGCAAAGAAATGTAACTCTCTTTGACGAAATTGTTTGTCATACCAAGATACACACATGTGGACAATATTGGGTCATTTTAACAAACTATAAGAGGTAAAATATAAGAGAGAGAAAAAGGAAAAAACCAATGTGACACAAACTTAATTTTGATTGATGGAATCTGTTATGGCATGGATCGATGACGTGTCAAATATCCGTCCTTCTGTTCATACATCCATCCGTCCATCCATCCAAGCCACCGCACCAAACCTATCACTTGTGCCCTCCACTCTCCCTATCTAATGTGAACCGTAGGGTGCCCTCCACTCCTCCTTTACCGCCGCTACCTCCGGCGCCCGATGCCGGCGAACTCAGGTGGGAATCGACAGCGCCCAACATACCATATAGACCCCCTCACTCTGCTCCTCCCTCCTCTCCGCTAGATCCGGTGCGGGCATTCTCAGCGCCACCCACGACCGTCTCCCCTTTATAAGATCTCGATCGGCGTGGCTCCGGTGACTGAGTGGCCATCGTGGCTCCGACAACAGAAGTGCGCCCTTACACTCCATCTCCCCCTCCTCACAACCCTCCCTAACATCATCATCCTGTGTTTCCTCCCTCCCAGATCTAGGACGGTGACTGAGCAGCCAGTGTGGATGGTGCACGGGAGGGTGGAGATTAGGCGGATCGCCAACAATGTCCCCAGGCAGCCATGTTCGCTAGCATAGGAGCTCGTCGTGCTATTCGCTTCGCCGCTCCCTCCAGGCCGCCATCGCGCTCCAGGTCGTCCCGGGTCCAATGGTGACCAGGTGGAGCCAAAAGAGCCCTGGCCTCAAGATCACGTGGATCTGGACCCTAGGCACTATCGCAAGTAAGCCATCCCCTCCCCTACCCCCATATCCCTAGTCGTGCAATCTGCCGCCGCCGGTTCTCATGGCGGCAGCACGGGCGACAGGCCCTCCGGCGAGCGCGTCATGTGAAATCATGTCATTTTTCTTCTCTCGAGAGTGCATTTCAACAAAGGTTAAAAGTGGATTCAGTGATTGAAATACTCCCCAATCCAGAACTGAATACTCCCGATGTGTTTCTACTAATCGTCCTTATGGTGTTAAACATCTATTAACTAGTTTGTTTGGCTATGTCGGGTCATTCTTATTGCGCATGTGAACTGATACCTCTACCATTCATTACGAAACTGATATCTCTACCATTCATTACGAAATTGATACCTCTGTCATCTCTTAGGTTTTTATGTTTCCCGTGTAGAGTCCTCATCAGATACCACATTGCTAGTCTATCTCATTTTCAAGAATTGCCTTTGGATGATGACTGTGTGGTAGATGATATATACATAGCATTTCCAGGGTCCAGTATACAGTCTAGAGGGTACCTACCTACATATTTTGGCTGTAAAAGGTTTCCAGTACACACAGTTCTTGGCACTTCTAGCTACTAAGTATAGTACATTTATAGCCTTTAAAAGGATGTCATATAATCAGGATGCCTTAGACATTGACCTGTGAGCTACTCCTGAGATACCTGTGGTGGTGTTATTAAATATTTCCAGTTTGTGCCACTCATGTTTATTTGTATGATTGTTTACGAAATCAATATGAAAGTGAATTCTTGAACTGTAAAGACTTCACCGGCAAATGAGATCAAGTCTCACAAACAAATAATGAAAGCCATACTGACCCATATTGACCTTCTAAATGATTTGCCAACTATAACTTTCTCATTTGTGCATTGTCCAAAGTTATTGATCAACTTTTTATACTTTGCAGGTTATCAGTATTGGTGAAAACAGCTAGACAAAGGGTTGGGGGTTGACATAAATGGAAACAAAAATTAGGTTAACAAACTAGTGGTTTAATTGTTTTATCATCTTATCATCCCTAAAAATGAGACTAAAGTTGTTGTGTATTGTTGTTGAGTCAGTGGACAGCAAACTAGTGCCTTGATCCTGCCATCATCTTATTATCGTTGAATCTGAGACTTATGACGTCGTATGTTTCTGTTGAATCAGTGGATAAAGGTTATATAGATGATGCTGGGAGAAAATTTTGCAATAAATCATCGTCTACCTATTGTTGTCGAATCTGCTTTTTGAGAAGGATTATAGTAAACATCTTGCTAGTTGTTTGGTTGTGCTCTGTTTCTCATTACTTCTTTTGTTTGATCCAAGGTGCTATTTGGTTTGCGCTTGATGGGGATGATAGCTACTGGCCTGGAGCCTCCTGATGCATCCAGGACTCTGTGTGGTTTGCGTCCTGGACCACAGCAGAGGAAATCTGGATCCACGAATCCACGCCAATGACTCACTTTTTGGACATTTTGTATGATTCAACTAACTGGTGGTTGTGTTATTGTTTTGCATTGCAGGGTCCCTCGAATGTCGCTGATAGTGATGAGGAGATGGCTCCAGTTGATGTGGATCTGAACCTTGTGGAGAGCCCAAGGTGATCATTTTTCCCCTTCATTTTGCTTCCTCCATCTTTGAATTACACATGTGTGATGTTGTATCATCGGAGTGATCATTTGGTATAGATCCTGCCATGTACTAATAAAATAATATGATGCTTTACACGAGCTGTATGATAATATAAGATGACACCATGATTATATTGATTTATATCAAAATAGCATTTGACTGGCAAGATGTGTTTTGAACCTAAAAATGTTGGTTGCCCAAAATCTGCAATTCATTCATTAATTTTTTGAATCTATCGATATATGTATAACCTGATCCACCCGCCCACTTCGTCCTCATGATGCAATCTCAGTCTAGTGCTTCTAGTTGATGCAGGTGCACATTAATGTTGTTGAGGATGACGTCTCGCCTACGGTAGTAAGCGACTAACCAGATGATGTTGTGCATAAAATTCCAGGATCTTTGCGTGTAAGTTCTGGTTGTAGTGTGCTCTCATGTTGTACATGCCCCTATGTTTAGTAAGATTAAATTTCTATGCTTAATGATGAATGGTTGAGTTTTTAAATTTGAAGCAACACCTACTTTCAACTGATAATTTTGATGCATTGGTCCATATGGCCTTGTTTTTTAATGCATATATAAGATGTAGTTGATAAGCCTTGATCTTGACCTCTCAAGTTTACATTCCCTGGTGTGTAGGTAACTTGTCATTTTTATTGGCAAGCTTGTAATGAATTTATTAGAATTTTGCTCCTATTGCCGTGTACAGTATGTTACAAGCAGGTCTATACTATCGAGGATGCATAATGTAGAAGTATAGAAGCCATAAATTCAAGCTCCTACTATATTATGCTCAATATATACTGTTATAGAATAGTGTTCTACAACAGGTTGAAACACCATGGTCTGAGTCATTTGTAGGAAGTAAAAACACTAAGGCTGACATCTTTTACACTTCACTATTTTATTCATTTTTTCTAATTTAATTTTGTGGATAGTAAATTTGCAATTGTATTCCCTTTGTAAAAAATGCATTTTACGTTTCCATTCCCTGTAATTGCGAAGCACGTGTCTCTATGATATTCTGCACCACTAAAAGAACATTATCATGTATAAATTTGGCTTTTGGCAGGTAATCCTTTTCCTGCCACGTTTAGCTGCATCACGCCCATGAAGGGTGAGCTCGGTCGGCACTATGGGAAAGACCCTGAAGCCTGGTGTGTTTCTCAAATCGGGAATGATAGAAACCATATTCATGCTGTCATGTAGGGTCACTCGTAGCTGTCAAAGGGCACGTGTAGAGCTTGTGGTTGTGATTACACCTGCAGAGACTTGTAGAGCTTGTGGTTCTAGCTACACTTGTATCTAAGTTATATGATGTAACTGACTTATTTTGGCTGATATTTGAAGTATTACGTGTGCTTTCTGTCTGTTCTGATTTGAATATTGGTAACTTATTTACTGCTAAACTGAAAACATCTGGACCCGTTTGTGTACTTGATCCATCTTCTGAAAAAAAAACTGAAACCATTGAGCGAGAAAGGCCACAACCCCAAAACAAAAAGGCTAAAATATTGGGCCAGGCCCACGTAGTCGACCAGAATGACAACAAGAATGATAATTAAAAAGGTTGAATTAATGGGCTCGGCTCATATAGACACTGAATTGGACCGGGCCGATTCTTATCAACGACCAATCCAATTGGTCGTAATTTTGCTAGGTCAGCTTGCCACGTTGGATCCGACGTGGTGTGGGCAGACTTCTAACGACCAAAATGATTGGTCGTAGAACCTACGACCTTTTTTTGTTGTAAACGTCTACGACCAATCCAGAAGAAAGGTCGTTAATTTCCATTAACGACGCTCAACTTTTGACCAACTATTTTTGGTCATAAAAAGGTCGTAAATGAAAAACAATGACCATTCGGTGACCAATATTGATGGTCGCAAGTTAGCATATTTCTTGTAGTGGGTTTTGATGTCCGGCGTTTGTGTGAGGTAATGGGCAGGCTGCCCGATCATGTGTCCCCCCTTCATCATTTGATAGGTGTAGCAATTGTTGTTGTTAAAGAAGGAGGCTTGAAATCTATTGATGTATTTCTTTATAAGGTCTTGATGAATAATTAGTAAAATGGTTGTATGCATCGCACTGATGCGGAGGCTGGGGATCATCCACTTTCCGAAAGAAAAATATGAGTTGAATAGCAAAGGCGGTTCATATTACATGGTAATCACCCGTTCACAAATATAAAATGTTTTATATATTTCAATATAGGCTAAAATGAGTAAACAAACACACTAAAACATATCTACATACATATGATTCATCAAAATAATATAAAATGAGTAAACAAACACACTAAAATATATCCATGTACATCTAATTCATAAAAAATAAATAGAACATCTTATATTTGTGGACGTAGAAAGTAGAGCAAAAAAATCATATCGAATCAACTAAATCAGCTCCTTCATGTAGAATAAACCGCTAATGCAAGATCATAGATGACACGCTGAGGCACGATATTTGTTAACGAGGTTCACCGATGTGGCTACATCACCGGGGCATGACTACGGGCGCTCCTCCCCAAGATACCGCAACACGGCCGCCCGAGCGCCGACACAAGCCGTCGGCTCCCCTAGCCTACCTATCACTATCTAGTCGTCATGGGTTACAACGTGTGGTTCCCCTCGATATATAAGAGGCCTAGGATACAACGTGTCCGACTCCTACATGACTCATATCTACACCAATTACAACTCCAAGTCCACGTAACCCCTTGCGTACATAATATTCGACACAAATATAACAAACTCCACCTTGGCGAATATTCTCCACCACCTAGAAGTCGTCCATGCGCCGAGCTTCCATGTACTCTGGACTTGGGTTGTCTTCTTTGTAGCTTACTTAGAGCTACCCAACGGGCCTAACCCGCCGTCACCGTGAGACTCCGCTGCTACTCCTGCACCTCCACTCTTCATGACTCCACCTGCAATAGTGCTCCCTTGCAGCTTGTAAAGATGTGAAGCTGTCCTCTCTCCTATCATCACTATCAAGCCATCTTCCATGATTTCCATGGTCTTCTTATCCTGATCACAACGGAATTCCATACCACCATCATGAAGAACGCCAAGCGAAATTCGATTCCTCCTTAGCCCTGACACATACCTGACTCGCTGAAGCATCCGCTCAACTCCGTCAAACATCTTGATTTTGATGTCACCTACTCCAACAACACGATAACCAGTGTCATCTCCCACATAGGCAAAACCAAACTCGCCATACTTGTACGAAGAGAAGCACTCCCTGTTGGGCTTCACATGAAAAGAGCAAGCCGAATCCAACATCCACGCTTCAGTTTTAGTTGACCAAATATCTAATACTATGAGTGCATCACTACTGCTGTCTGAGTCACCATCATGAGTAGACATGTTAGCACTAGCCCCATCCTTCAGTTCTGGGCATTCCTTCTTTATATGTCCCCAATCCTTACACCTGTAGCACTGCACCTTTTTCTTCTTTTTCTTCTCTGCCTCTTGTCCCTTCCTGAGCTGATAACCTTTGACTGCCAACCCCAAACCTTGAGTACTATCCCTCTCAGTAGCATTCTTTTGCTTCCTCAACTCATGCGCAAGCAACACTACTGTGACTTCCTCATTGTTAACGGTTGTCTTTCCATGTGTCAACGTAATGACGAAATGCTCATAGGACGGCGGCAACGAAACAAAAAGAAGTAGTGCCTTGTCCTCATCCTCAATCTTCACATCCAGACACGCTAGATCCTTAACCAATTGATTAAAGGCATTCACATGCTCCGCAAGATCCGACCCCTCCTGCATCTTCAGCCCATAGAACTTTTGCTTCAAATATAGTTTATTGGTCGCTGACTTGGACATATAACGACTTGCCAACTTGTCCTAAATTCCCTTAGGAGAATCTTCATCCATGACATGATACATGACCTGATCCGCAAGACAAACCCGTATGGTAGCGGCCGCCCGCACTTGCATATCCTCCCACGCATCATCCTCAACCTTGGCCGGCTTCGTCTCCTGCAAACCCTTCAAGATTTCCTGTTGTGCCAGAAGATCCTTGACTTCTTGTCTTCCATAGACCGAAGTTACCCGTGCCATAGAATTTCTCCACCTCAAATTTGGTAAACCCCGGCACCATGCCGAGCCGCGGTCTAACTAACTTGTTGCCGCCGATCTGACCGCCCTTGCTTGTCTCTGTGACTTCCTCACGAAAAAGATCACCGATCCCAAATTCCTCGTCTGAAGCCATGCCGCAGTACGCGATCTACCAAGTAAACTAACCCGCACAACCTCCCTGTCCGCCCTTCCGAACATTGTTGTGAAGTGTCTCCCTGTAACTAGAATCTCTCTGCTACAGATTCACTCCATCTTTTTTCGAACTTGCAGACAATTGTTTTCGTTCGCTTTGCTTGCCTCGTCTCCCAACCTTTTATGTCCGCTAGATCATCTGGCCTTATAGCATCTCCAACAGCCGCGCTATATAAGCGTCGCGCTGAAAAAACAGTGGTTTTTGCGCGCGCGCGCTACCGCTCCGGGCGCTCCAGTGGAGGAGCAAAAATCGCGCGCGCGGCATATCTAGTTCACCGCTGGCCGAAACGCCATCGCGCGCCGCTTATTTGTTGCGCCCGCTCCCGCGCGCTGGACTCTCGAACGCTCGCTCGCAACTCCACCTACCCCATCCATTCGCGGTGCCGCCGCCGGCCGCGCCGCCCGGCGACCGTTTCGGCGCTTCCTCGGCCTATCCCCGTGCCGCGACGGATTCCTCCGCCTCCCCCTAGTCATCGCCGCCCCTCGCGTGCGGCGGTCCTCCATCGAACAGCGCGCGGCCGCTCGCTGCCGCTCGGCGCCCGCAAGGTGTTCGACAAAACACCCGCAATGTATGTATTACTCAAACTTCATGAATTTGGTGCATGTTGATTATAGTTGTTGTAGCCTAGTATTGAACATTGTAGGTGAGTTCGTCGTATGATTCTTCCGAAGAAGAATTTGGTATGGAAGAGGAGGAGGATCTTGCAATGATCCTAGCTATGCACATCAATTAAAAACCGAAGCACGGTGGTTAGATTATGGGTCGGCAGAAAAATTGGAGGGATAGGATCGATGCCCATAACAGATTGATGAGACACTATTTTGTGGAGAATCCCACATACCCGGAGTCGTACTTTTGTCGCCAGTTTAGGATGAGCACCGAGTTGTTCAGGCGCATTGTAGAGAAACTAGCGAGCCATGACCGGTTTTTTCAGCAAAGGAGGAATGCCGCTAGAGAGCTCGGGCATAGCACCTTTCAGAAGGCGACAGCCGCTTTGGTATGTTGGCGTACGGTATCCCGGCTGATCTAGTTGATGATCACTTGGCTATGGGTGAGAGCCAAGCCATCATGTGTGTCAAGCGCTTCGCAGTCGGAATTGTTTAAGTGTTTGGCCAGGAGTATTTGAGATGTCCCAATGCTGAAGACGCCGCAAGGCTATTGGAGATGAACAAAGCTCGTGGCTTCCCAGGTATGTTTGGCTCAATAAATTGCATGCACTGGAATTGGAAGAATTGTCCAAAGGCATGGCATGGGCAATTTCACGGCCAAAAAAAGGGTTCCACTATAATCCTTGAAGCGGTGGCCGATCAAGAGACTTGGATTTAGCATGCTGTCTTTGGAATGCCTGGATCTTTGAATGACATCAATGTTGTCAACCGGTCACCACTGATGAATAAGATTGCAAATGGTGATTTGCCATTGGTTCAATTTGTAGCAAATAACCGTACATACAACTATGGCTATTATCTTGCGGATGGCATCTACCCAAAGTGGCAAACATTTGTGAAGCCGTTGAAAAAACCGCAAGGTAAGAAAAATATTGATTTACACAATGCTCATCCGCCGGCTAGAAAAGATGTCGAAAAAGCTTTTGGGATTTTGCAAGCCCAATTTGCTATTATGAGAGGACTGGCTAGATTTTGAGATCAAAAAATGTTTTGATACATCATGCACGCTTGTGTGATCATGCCCAACATGATCATCGAGAATGAGCGTGGCCAAGATGTAGACTACTTTCAATATGAGCTCTTGGGACATCCCGTGCGAGTGCGACGGAGGGCTGAAAGGGTGGTTTGTTTTGTTGCATCCTATCATGCCATTCGACGTCTCGCAACGCATAATGATCTTCAAAAGGATCTCATTGAGTAGTGGGCATGGAATGAGCGACAAAGAGCATCATGATTTGTGCGTTCGATGTTGTATTGTTGAACTATTTGTTGTGTTATTGAACTATTTGTTGTATTGAACGATAAACTATTTGTTTCAGTTGCAATAACGAAATTGAACTATTTATTGTTGATTTATTTTGTTTATGTTTGATCTTTTTGTTTGTGTTTGGAATGCATATGTTGTTTGTGCGAGAGCCGCGCGCGTTGGATTTTTACGTGCTGCTGGAGCTGCGCGCGCTGTATTTTAACGTGGCTATTGAAACCAGTATTGTTTGCCGTGTCAAATCAGACGCTGAACGTGCGGCAAAGTAGCTTTTAACGCGCGACGCGTTCTGTCGGAGATGATCTTACATTTTCCTGGCTGACACGGAAAACCGAGTTCCAGGCTTCCACGACTTGCATCTTGTACTACTTGATTCCGAGTCCAACTATGAGGACCCAACATGCACGCACTAAAGATCTTCAGAACCGTACATACCTTCTTTCAAATCCAAACCAACATGCATTGCCTGCTAATCTTCTGGGCTCTTTCCTTGCGCGTTGGACGCCCGTGGAGTCCTGCTGATGCACGCTGTCCAGCGCGCCTGTCTCACGTAGTTTGCACGAAGACCAACTGCCGCACGCGACCGAACGGCCGCCCGACGTACGGACCCTACCGTGACGTTTCTTCTCTCGATTCCGCTCGCCTCCGAAAAGATCCGCTGCTAGATGACAGCATCGTCTTGTCTTTGATCTTGGTTCCTCGCCAGCAATCTGAATAGTCTTGTCGTACGTACTCGCCGCACGCCAACCTTTCCTAAACAGTCACCATCTCGCGTATCATCCGTGCACAAGACATGTCATGCCCTGGCCATTTACGTCGTCAACACCATCTGTCTGCAATGCCGCGCTGCCACCCTTGTACAGCATCGAGCGCATCATTTCGATGCTCTCATACTCCAATCTATCCGGACGTCCTCCACGTCTACTCGCTAGTCTGATCGCGAACCGAATTCGTTGCCTTCGCAACGTCTTCAACATTCACTGTGCCGGTACGATCGCCACGTCGAGCTGATCCTTACCGACCGCAGCCCATCGAACGGTCCAGGCCTCCTGCCCGAAGTGTCCGACACCACCGACCACATCCTTGATCGTCGCCATGCTCCACCTTGCGTCAATCGGACGTTCCCTGACACCCGTCGAGCATGATCCTCGCACCTTCAGATGATCTTCCGCGTAGCCTTTTCGTAACCTTGCTCATGATACCACGTTAGAATAAAATGCTAATGCAAGATCATAGACGACACACCGAGGCACGATATTTGTTAACGAGGTTCATCAATATGACTACATTTCCGGGGCATGACTACGGACGCTCCTCCCCAATATATCGCAACACCGGCCGCCCAGACGCCGGCACAAGCCCCCCCCCCCCCAGCTGTCGCTATCTAGTAGTCATGGGTTACAACGTGTGGTGTCTCTCAATATATAAGAGGCCTAGGATATAACGTGTCTGACTCCTACACGACTCGTACATATCCACATCAATTGCAACTCCAAGTCCACAAAACCCCTTTATACATAATATTCAACATAATATAACACTTTATGTGTACTGAACTTACATGTGAGAGTTTCTATTACGTAGAAAAACGATGTAACAAGCATCGTTATTTGAAGAAAGAAATGATACCGTATTTTTCTAAACATTTTTTCTAAACACCTTGCATTGTTGTATTGTATAAGGCATTAAGGCATAAGGTGCTTGGGCACTGAACTTCCATGTGAGAGTTCCCATGCGCTCTCTGACGACGAACATAGAAAAAACGATGTGATCTCTGCAGCGATATAAAAGTGCGAATCCCCGGTTAAATTTAGTCATTGTATTCGACTTTCCCGGATCATGTCAGTAGATTAGTATCACGTCAATCAAAATAATTAGTGTTGGTACAAGCGCATCTGAATAAATAGGATTCCCACCCTACCTAACCACCTTGAAATGAACAAAACTGCAAGCTGTTCTGTTGGCCCAGTGCAGCACGTGACTAGCTACAACACATGTTGGCTTCAGGCTTCACTCTGTGCTCCAGCTATTCTGGCATGCAAAAAAAAATTAAAGCTTAGGAGAAAGGCAAATGATGTGGAAATTAAAGGTGCAGCATTATTGGGGAAACTTTATCAGCTGTGGTGCACAGTGACAGTGTAACTTCCACTATCAAATATTCCCTCAACTTTCTCATGGCGTGCAGTGTCTGTCGGCAGAGCAAGTCCTGTCAGGCTCTCAGTAACAGGTAACTAACAAACTCATGTCAGTTACTAACTGATTGCTGGTAGTAGACTTTATTATTTACTTGAATTGTATCATCAGGTCATGTCTAGAGCAGTGCTCAGAGCAGAATGATTGCACTTAGTTGTGCAGTTATACACTAAGTATATACAGTATTGGTGTACTAATTTATACCGTGTTCACCACCGTTTGTTACAATCATACCCCGCCACTCTCTCTCTCCCTCGCTCGTGTGCACGTGAAGCCATGCACGGGTGCTGGAGCCGACAAGCAGCACCAGCACTGAAAACAGGGCGACGAGGCCGGGCCAAGTGCCCCCTCCTCTCCTCTGGACTAGACCCCCTTCTCATCTCTCTCCCTCTCCCCCCACGCGTGCGCCATTGCTGCATGCTTCTGTGAGAGAGTGGTAGCTGGAGAGTAGCGGTCACACACTGACACACCGAGAGGAAGAGCAGAGCTGAGCCGAGCTTTGCTGTTTTCCAGTCTGATGTGTTGCTACGTGGGCAAGGCCACCAAGATCTTCCTCTGCCTCGTCACGGCGCTGCTGCTCGCCGGCCTCGTCCTCGGCTTCGGCCTGGCCCACCGGACGCTCTGGGGAGGCCAGAAGGCCGAGCCAGCCTGCCGGTGGCCGCGCTGCCAGCAGCAGCAGAGGCCGCCACAGCAGCCCCTCTACGGCGCCGACCCACTCCCGGTCGCGGGCACCACCACCACCGTGCCGCCGTCCAACCCGCTCACGGAGCCGGCCGTCGCCGTGTTCCCTGGGGTTGCCTCCTCCACCGCTGTGCCTCCTGCGACGGCGAGCGTACCAAACTTCGGACCGCCCAGGCCCTTCCCCGGGGTCGCCTCGTCCACCGCCGTGCCACCGGCGGCGGCGAGCGTGCCGAACTTCGGGCCGCCCAGCCCGTTCCCCGGGGCCGCCTCCTCCACCGCCGTGCCACCGGCGACTGCGAGCGTGCCGAGCTTCGGGCCGCCCAGCCCGTTCCCTGTCGGTCCCGGCCCGTCCTCTCATCCATAAGAAGATTTTGGTTCTCTTTCGATGTGAGAAAATTGTACTAGTGTTTTTTATTCTTTTTTACTACTCGTTTAATATATTTTTTGTTTTTGAAATAACTAACTAACCTCAGGACTAAATTTTTGTTATCCTCCCTCTTTCTGAAATCTGAGTAACTAGCAAACGGAGTACTCCGTAGTAGTATGTGTTTGCGCTTGCGGTTGATGGAGGCTTTTAATTTTGCTGCGTGGTGCATATGCTAGCTAGGTGACCGGAGACATGCATGTGAGCTTTCATCCGCCGGTGCCGGTAGTAGGGTGAATTAATTAAACGGACTGGTTAACATTTCTTGTGCGTGAATGTTTTATGATTATTTTCATATTTGTTAAGAACTCACAAAATGTTTTGACAATGGCTTGCTCTGCACTGCAACTAGATGCGAATTTTCGTCTTTACAAAGAGCAGGGATGAATTGAGCATTGGAGATTAAGTTTGTGCCGGTTTGCTCTTCTCAAGTTGTTTTAGTCAAAGCTTAGAAGGAAACGAGAGATACAAGTATGTAAATCTAGAGACAAAGACGACTTCGAAGTATCTTGATCTAAACTTTGGTTATCACGCAATCCGATGTGTTGCTGTGTGGGCAAGCCCACAAAGATCTTCCTCTCCCTTGTCACAGCTCGGCTTCGGCCTGGCCCACCGGAAGGTCAGGGCTATACCTGGCCATCCACCGGGGCGGGCCGGCCTTTGGCCCGGGCCTAACCAAGCCCAAGCCAGAAAATCTAGGCCCGAGCCTGACCCGGCCCGGCCATCGGGCCTGATTTCTAAGCCCGAGCCCAGCCCATCACTAGTAAAGCCCTTCGGTAAAGTATGAATATGACGGGCCTAGGCCCGGCTCGGCCCGGCCCATGGGCAAGGTCGGGCCGGACCGGATCGGGCTTTTTCAGGTCAAGCCGGACCGGACCGGACTTTCCATGGCCAGGACTAGTCGGGGCGGCCGCAAGAGCCTAAGCAACCCCTCTACAACATGAGCTTTGCTACAACTACAAAGGTTTTACAAGACTTTTACGAACAAGGCTAAGGTGGGTTGTTTTAATTGGTAATTAGATGAGGTCGACCCTGTTAGAAGTATAAATATGTTTAAGTTAGATATTAGGAGTTAGGTATGACTTGTCCTCTAGTCTAAGTTTCTCTCATATTGTACTCTATATATACCCCTACGAGAATGAGATCAATATAACACATTATCTAGCCATCTCATAATTTCACATGGTATTAAAGCGGTTAGTCTCACGAGGCCGATCCTATGACTTTCCACCAATTCCGCAGCGCGCCGTTCGTGGGGAGATTAATCTTCTCTCCCCGGGGGTGCGACACCCGATCGATCAAAGATCAGATCGGTTCCATAGATTAGATCAGTTCTTAAATTAGATCAATTCCTAAATTCGATCTCGTAGAAAAGTTTTCCCTAGTCTCCAAATAAAGCGATCGATCCTTCCCATTATATCCGGCGAAAATATCATTAGCAGAAATCGGAGCTTTGGTGGCTGGCGAAACCGATCTCCCGCTGTAAACTTCAACCCAGTTACCATGGGTGCGGGGTACCACGTGCAGCTGCTCCGAGCGACGGAGGTAGCGCACACCCGCCAAGAAGCAGCGGATCGATCCCACGGCTATAACGCCAACAACGCCACAGATCGATCTATTAGAGCATCTCCAACACACATGCTATATAGGCGCCGCGCTGAAAAATTAGTGCTTTTTGCGCGTGCACTACTGCTCCGGGCACTCCAGCGGACTCGCAAAAACCGCGTGCGCGGCATAACTAGTTCAGCACGCGGGAAGAAACGCCATTACACGCCGTTTATTTGCTGCGCCCAGTGCCGCGCGCTAAACACTCGAGTGCCCGCTTGCAACTCCACCTACCCCATCCAGCCGCTGGCGCCACCGCCGCCTGCGCCACCCCATACCTTCCGACGACCGTTCCCACAATTCCCCGGCCTATCCCCGCATCGCCGCTACTTCCTTTGTCTCCCTCTAGTCACCGCCACCCCTCGCGCGCGGCAGTCCTCCGACGAACAGCGCCCGGCCGCCCACTGCCGCTCGGCGCCCGCAAGGTGTTCGACAAAACGCCTGCAATGTGTTCGAAAACCCCCCGCAAGGTATGTATTGCTTCAACTTCACTTTTTTGTTGGAAATATGCCCTAGCGGCAATATAAAATGGTTATTATTATATTTCCTTGTTCATGATAATGGTCTATTGTTCATGTTATAATTGTATTAACCGGAAACCGTAATACATGTGTGAATACATGGACCACAACAAGTCCCTAATGAGTCTCTAGTGGCTAGCTCGTTGATCAATAGATGGTCACGGTTTCATGACCATGGACATTGGATGTCGTTGATAACAAGATCACATCATTAGGAAAATGATGTGATGGACAAGACCCAATCCTAGCATAGCACAAGCTCGTGTAGTTCGTCTACTAAAGCTTTTCTAATGTCAAGTATCGTTTCCTTAGACCATGAGATTGTGCAACTCCCGGATACCGTAGGAATACTTTGGGTGTGCCAAACGTCACAACGTAACTGGGTGGCTATAAAGGTATACTACGAGTATCCCCAAAAGTATCTATTGGGTTGGCACGAATCGAGACTGGGATTTGTCACTCCGTGTGACGAAGAGGTATCTCTAGGCCCACTTGGTAAGACATCATCATAATGAGCTCAATGTGACTAAGGAGTTAGCCAAGGGATGATGTGTTACGGAATGAGTAAAGAGACTTTCCGGTAACGAGATTGAACAAGGTATAGGGATATCGACGATCGAATCTCGGGCAAGTGTCATACCGGTAGACAAAGGGAATTGTATACGGGATTGATTGAATCCCTGACATCATGGTTCATCCATTGAGATCATCATGGAGCATGTGAGAGCCAACATGGGTACCCAGATCCCGCTGTTGGTTATTGACCGAAGAGATGTCTCGGTCATGTCTACGTGCCTCCCGAACCCGTAGGGTCCACACACTTAAGGTTCGATGACGCTAGGGTTATAGGGAAATTGTGTATGTGGTTACCGAAGGTTGTTCGGAGTCTCGGATGAGATCCCTAACGTCACGAGGAGTTCCGAAATGGTCCGTAGGTAAAGATTCATATATAGGAAGTGAGGATTTGGTCATCGGAAGTGTTTCGGGCACCGTCGGTAATGTACCGGGACCACCAGAAGGGTTCCGGGGGTCCACCGGGAGGGGCCACCAGCCCCGGAAGGATACATGGGCCAAGAGTGGGAGGGAACCAGCCCCTAAGTGGGCTGGTGCGCCTCCCACCTGTCCCAAGGCGTAGCAAAGGAGAGGAAGGGCAAACCCTAGCGCAGATGGGCCCTAGGCCCACCCTAGGGCGCCTAGGGCTGCCGCACCCCCTCTCCCCTCCCTTGGCCGTTGGCCCCAAGTCCCATCTAGGGCTGCCACATGTTGGAAATATGCCCTAGAGGCAATAATAAAATGGTTATTATTGTATTTCCTAGTTCATGATAATTGTCTATTGTTCATGCTATAATTGTGTTAACCGGAAACCGTAATACATGTGTGAATACATAGACCACAACGTGTCCCTAGTGAGCCTCTAGTTGGCTAGCTCGTTGATCAATAGATGGTCTCGGTTTCATGACCATGGACATTGGATGTCGTTGATAACGGGATCACATCATTAGGAGAATGATGTGATGGACAAGACCCAATCCTAAGCATAGCACAAGATCGTGTAGTTCGTTTGCTAAAGCTTTTCAATGTCAAGTGTCATTTCCTTAGACCATGAGATTGTGTAACTCCCGGATACCGTAGGAATGCTTTGGGTGTGCCAAACGTCACAACGTAACCGGGTGGCTATAAAGGTACGCTACGGGTATCTCCGAAAGTGTCTGTTGGGTTGACACGAATCGAGACTGGGATTTGTCACTCCGTGTGACGGAGAGGTATCTCTGGGCCCACTCGGTAAGACATCATCATTATGAGCTCAATGTGACTAAGGAGTTAGTCACGGGATGATGTATTACGTAACGAGTAAAGAGACTTGCCGGTAACGAGATTGAACAAGGTATGGGGATACCGACGATCGAATCTCGGGCAAGTACCATACCGATAGACAAAGGGAATTGTATACGGGATTGATTGAATCCTTGACATCGTGGTTCATCCGATGAGATCATCGTGGAGTACGTGGGAGCCAACATGGGTATCCAGATCCCGCTGTTGGTTATTGACTGGAGAGGTGTCTCGGTCATGTCTACGTGTCTCCCGAACCCGTAGGGTCTACACACTTAAGGTTCGATGACGCTAGGGTTATAGGGAAATAGTGTACGTGGTTACCGAAGGTTGTTCGGAGTCCCGGATGAGATCCCGGACGTCACGAGGAGTCCCGGAATGGTCCGGAGATGAAGATTTATATATAGGAAGTGAGGTTTTGGTTACCGGAAGTGTTCCGGGTGTCTACGGTAGTGTACGGGGACCACCGGAAGGGTTCCGGGGGTCCACCAAGTGGGCCCACCTGCCCCGGAAGGTTCCATGGGCCAAGAGTGGGAGGGAGCCAGCCCCTAGGTGGGATGGTGCGCCTCCCACCCCAGCCCAAGGCGCAGCAAGGGTGGAGGGGGGCAAACCCTAGGCTTAGATGGGCCTTAAGGGCCACCCTAGGGCGCCTCCACCTCTCCCTGCCCTGGCCGCCGGCCAGATGGGTTCCTGGAGGCTGCCGCCACCCCTAGGGTGGAACCCTAGGGCGCAGCACCTCTCCTCCCCTCCTCCTATATATAGTGGAGGTATTTGGGGCTGCACAACACACGAGTTCATCTTCTCCCTGGTGCAGCCCTACTCCTCCCTCTCCTCGTTTCTCCGTAGTGCTTAGCGAAGCTCTGTCGGAGTACCACGCAGCTCCACCGCCACCACGCCGTCATGCTGCCGGAGCTCTCCCTCAACCTCTCGTCCCTCCTTGCTGGATCAAGGCGTAGGAGACGTCACCGGGCTGCACGTGTGTTGAACGCGGAGGTGTCGTCCGTTCGGCACTTGATCGGATCTACCGCGATCTGAATCGCTGCGAGTACGACTTCATCAACCGCGTTCTAGCAACGCTTCCGCTTAGCGATCTTCAAAGGTATGAAGATCCAATATCTCCCCGCTCGTTTGCTGGTTTCTCCATAGATAGATCTTGGTGACACGTAGGAAAATTTTGATTTACTACTACGTCTCCCAACAGTGGCATCATGAGCTAGGTCTATGCGTAGAATCTATGCACGAGTAGAACACAAAGCAGTTGTGGGCGTCGATTTTGTTAATATGCTTGCCGTTACTAGTCTTATCTTGATTCGACGGTATTGTGGGATGAAGCGGCCCGGACCAACCTTACACGTATGCTTACGTGAGACCGGTTCCACCGCCTGACATGCACTAGTTGCATAAGGTGGCTAGCGGGTGTCTGTCTCTCCCACCTTAGTCGGATTGGATTCGATGAAAAGGGTCCTTATGAAGGGTAAATAGCAATTGGCATATCACGTTGTGGTTTTGGCGTAGGTAAGAAACGTTCTTGCTAGAAACCTATAGCAACCACGTAAAACTTGCAACTACAAATTAGAGGACGTCTAACTTGTTTTTGCAGCATATGCCTTGTGATGTGATATGGCCAGAAGGATGTGATGTGATGCATTGTGATGTATGAGATTGATCATGTTCTTGTAATAGGGTTCACGACTTGCATGTCGATGACTATGACAACCGGCAGGAGCCATAGGAGTTGTCTTACATTATTGTATGACCTGCGTGTCAATCATAAACGCCATGTAATTACTTTACTTTATTGCTAAGCGTTAGCCATAGTAGTAGAAGTAATAGTTGGCGAGACAACTTCATGAAGACACAATGATGGAGATCATGATGATGGAGATCATGGTGTCGTGCCGGTGACAATGATGATCATCGTGCCCCGAAGATGGAGATCATAGGAGCAAGATGATATTGGCCATATCATGTCACTATATTGATTGCATGTGATGTTTATCATGTTTACATCTTATTTGCTTAGAACGAAGGTAGTAAATAAGATGATCTCTCAATAAAATTTCAAGAGAAGTGTTCACCCTAACTGTGCACCGTTGCTAAGGATCGTTGTTTCGAAGCACCACATGATGATCGGGTGTGATAGGTTCTAACGTTCGCATACAACGGGTGTAAGCCAGATTTACACACGCGAAACACTTAGGTTGACTTGACGAGCCTAGCATGTACAGACATGGCCTCGGAACACGGAAGACCGAAAGGTCGAACATGAGTCGTATAGAAGATACGATCAACATGGAGATGTTCACCATGGATGACTAGTCCGTCTCACGTGATGATCGGACACGGGCTAGTTGACATGGATCATGTGTCACTTAGATGACTGGAGAGATGTCTATCTGAGTGGGAGTTTATTGAATAATTTGATTATGTGAACTCGATTATCATGAACTTAGTCTAAAATTGCCTTTAATATCTATATTGTAGATCCAATGGCCAACGCAAATGTCAACCTCAATTTCAACGCGTTCCTAGAGAAAACCAAGCTGAAAGATGATGGAAGCAACTATGCGGACTGGGTCCGTGGCTTGAGGATCATCCTCATAGCTTCCAAGAGATTGTATGTCCTTGATGCACCGCTAAGTGACCCACCCATTCTCCCAGCGGACCAAGACGTTACGAACGCTTGGCAGTCGCGCTGCGATGATTACTCCCTTGTTCAGTGCGGCATGCTTTACAGTTTAGAATCGGGGCTCCAAAAGCGTTTTGAGCAACACGGAGCATATGAGATGTTCCAAGAGCTGAAACTGGTTTTCCAAGCTCATGCCCGAGTCGAGAGATATGACATCTCTGACAAGTTCTTCAGCTGTAAGATGGAGGAGAACAGTTCTGTTAGTGAGCACATCCTCAAGATGTCTGGGCTTCACAACCGCTTGACTCAGCTGGGAGTTAATCTCCCGGATGACTCAGTCATTGACAGAATCCTCCAGTCGCTTCCACCTAGCTACAAAAGCTTTGTGATGAACTACAACATGCAGGGGATGGAGAAGTCCATTCCTGAGTTGTACTCGATGCTGAAATCAGCAGAGGTCGAGATCAGAAAGGAGCATCAAGTGTTGATGGTAAACAGGACCACTAGTTTCAAGAAAGGCAAGGGTAAGAAGAACTTCAAGAAGGACGGCAAAGCTGTTGCCGCGCCCGGTAAGCAAGTTGCCGGGAAGAAGAAGAACAAGAATGGACCCAAGCCTGAGACTGAGTGTTTCTATTGTAAGGGTACCGGTCACTAGAAGCGGAACTGCCCCAAGTACTTAGCGGATAAGAAGGACGGCAACATTAAAGGTATATGTGATATAGTTGTTATTGATGTGTACTTGACCAGCGCTCGTAGTAGCTCCTAGGTATTTGATACCGGTGCAGTTGCTCACATTTGTAACTCCAAGCAGGAGCTGCGGAATAAGCGGAGGCTGGCCAAGGACGAGGTGACGATGCGCGTCGGGAATGGTTCCAAGGTCGATGTGATCGCCGTCGGCAGGCTACCTCTACATCTACCTTCGGGATTAGTTTTAAACCTTAATAATTGTTATTTAGTACCAGCTTTGAGCATGAACATTGTATCTGGATCTCGCTTGATGCGAGATGGCTACTCATTTAAATCCGAGAATAATGGTTGTTCTATTTATATGAGAGAAATGTTTTATGCTCATGCCCCGCTGGTCAATGGTTTATTTTTGATGAATCTCGAACGTGATGTTACACATATCCATAGTGTGAGTACCAAAAGGTGTAAAGTTGATAACGATAGTCCCACTTACATGTGGCACTGCCGTCTTGGCCATATTGGTGTCAAACGCATGAAGAAGCTCCATGCTGATGGACTTTTGGAGTCACTTGATTTCGAATCATTTGACACATGCGAACCATGCCTCTTGGGCAAGATGACCAAGACTCCATTCTCCGGAACAATGGAGCGAGCAACTGACTTGTTGGGGATAATACATACCGATGTATGCGGTCCAATGAGTGTCGAGGCTCGCGGTGGCTACCGTTATGTTCTCACCCTCACTGATGACTTGAGAAGATATGGGTATGTCTACTTAATGAAACACAAGTCTGAAACCTTTGAAAGGTTCAAGGAATTTCAGAGTGAGGTCGAGAATCAACGTGACAGGAAAATAAAATGCCTACAATCTGATCGTGGCGGAGAATATTTGAGTCACGAGTTTGGCACACACCTTAGGAAATGTGGAATTGTTTCACAACTCACGCCGCCCGGCACACCTCAGCGAAATGGTGTGTCTGAACGTCGTAATCGCACTCTATTGGATATGGTGCGATCTATGATGTCTCTTACCGACTTACCGCTATCATTTTGGGGATATGCATTAGAGACTGCCGCATTCACTTTAAATAGGGCACCGTCTAAATCCGTTGAGACGACACCGTATGAATTATGGTTTGGAAAGAAACCTAAGCTGTCGTTTCTAAAAGTTTGGGGATGCGATGCTTATGTGAAGAAACTTCAACCTGAGAAGCTCGAACCCAAAGCGGAAAAGTGTGTCTTCATAGGATATCCCAAAGAGACTATTGGGTATACCTTCTACCTACGATCCGAGGGCAAAGTCTTTGTTGCCAAGAATGGATCCTTTCTCGAGAAAGAGTTTCTCTCGAAAGAAGTAAGTGGGAGGAAAATAGAACTTGATGAGGTAATTGTACCTTCACTCGAACCGGAGAGTAGCGCAGCATAGGAAGTTGTTTCTGTGGAGCCTACACCGGCTAGAGAGGAAGTTAATGATGATGATCATGAAACATCAGATCAAGTTGCTACTCGAAGGTCCACTAGGACACGTTCCGCACCAGAGTGGTACGGTAATCCTGTCCTAGAGATCATGTTGTTGGACAACGGTGAACCTTCGAACTATGAAGAAGCGATGGCGGGCCCGGATTCCGATAAATGGCTTGAGGCCATGAAATCCGAGATAGGATCCATGTATGAGAACAAAGTATGGACTTTGGTGGACTTGCCTGATAATAAGCGAGCCATTGAAAATAAATGGATCTTTAAGAAAAAGACTGACGCGGACGGTAATGTGACCGCCTATAAGGCTCGGCTTGTCGCTAAGGGTTATCGACAAGTTCAAGGAGTTGACTACGATGAGACTTTCTCACCCGTAGCGATGCTGAAGTCAGTCCGAATCATGTTAGCAGTTGCCGCATTTTATGATTATGAGATCTGGCAAATGGACGTCAAAACGGCATTCCTTAATGGCTTCCTCAAGGAAGAACTGTATATGATGCAGCCGGAAGGTTTTGTTGATCCTAAAGATGCTAACAAGGTATGCAAGCTCGAGCGCTCCATCTATGGGCTGGTGCAAGCATCTCGGAGTTGGAACATTCGCTTTAATGAGGTGATTAAAGCATTTGGGTTTGTACAGGTTTATGGAGAACCCTGTGTTTACAAGAAAGTGAGTGGGAGCTCTATAGCATTTCTTATACTGTATGTGGATGACATGCTGATAATGGGAAATAATATAGAACTCTTGGAAAGTATAAAGGCCTACTTGAATAAGTGTTTTTCAATGAAGGACCTTGGAGAAGCTGCTTACATATTAGGTATTAAGATCTATAGAGATAGATCGAAACGCCTCATTGGTCTTTCACAAAGCACATACCTTGAAAAGATATTGAAGAAGTTCAATATGGATCAGTCCAAGAAGGGGTTCTTGCCTGTGTTGCAAGGTGTGAGATTGAGTACGACTCAATGCCCGACCACGGCAAAGGATAGAGAAGAGATGAGTGTCATCCCCTATGCTTCAGCCATAGGCTCTATCATGTATGCCATGCTGTGTACCAGGCCTGATGTGAACCTTGCCATAAGTTTGGTAGGGAGGTACCAAAGTGATCCCGGAGCGGAACACTGGACAGCAGTCAAGAATATCCTGAAGTACCTGAAAAGGACAAAGGACATGTTTCTCGTTTATGGAGGTGCCGAAGAGCTCGTCGTAAAGGGTTACGTCGATGCTAGCTTCGACACAGATCCGGACGACTCCAAGTCGCAAACCGGATACGTGTATATTTTGAATGGAGGGGCAGTGAGCTGGAGCAGCAGCAAGCAAAGCGTCGTGGCAGCATCTACATGTGAAGCGGAGTACATAGCTGCTTCGGAAGCAGCAAAGGAGGGAGTCTGGATGAAGGAGTTCATCACCGACCTAGGAGTGATTCCGAATGCGTCGGGCCCGATGACTCTACTCTGTGATAACACTGGAGCTATTGCCCTTGCGAAGGAGCCCAGGTTTCACAAGAAGACAAGACACATCAAGCGCCGCTTCAACTCCATCCGTGATTACATTTACGAGGGAGACATAGATATTTGTAAAGTGCAGACGGATCTGAATGTCGCAGATCCATTGACTAAACCTCTCTCACGAGCAAAACATGATCAACACCAGAATGCTATGGGTGTTCGATTCATCACAATGTAACTAGATTATTGACTCTAGTGCAAGTGGGAGACTGTTGGAAATATGCCCTAGAGGCAATAATAAAATGGTTATTATTGTATTTCCTAGTTCATGATAATTGTCTATTGTTCATGCTATAATTGTGTTAACCGGAAACCGTAATACATGTGTGAATACATAGACCACAACATGTCCCTAGTGAGCCTCTAGTTGGCTAGCTCGTTGATCAATAGATGGTCTCGGTTTCATGACCATGGACATTGGATGTCGTTGATAACGGGATCACATCATTAGGAGAATGATGTGATGGACAAGACCCAATCCTAAGCATAGCACAAGATCGTGTAGTTCGTTTGCTAAAGCTTTTCAATGTCAAGTGTCATTTCCTTAGACCATGAGATTGTGTAACTCCCGGATACCGTAGGAATGCTTTGGGTGTGCCAAACGTCACAACGTAACTGGGTGGCCATAAAGTTACGCTACGGGTATCTCCGAAAGTGTCTGTTGGGTTGACACGAATCGAGACTGGGATTTTTCACTCCGTGTGACGGAGAGGTATCTCTGGGCCCACTCGGTAAGACATCATCATTATGAGCTCAATGTGACTAAGGAGTTAGTCACGGGATGATGTATTACGGAACGAGTAAAGAGACTTGCCGGTAACGAGATTGAACAAGGTATGGGGATACCGACGATCGAATCTCGGGCAAGTACCATACCGATAGACAAAGGGAATTGTATACGGGATTGATTGAATCCTTGACATCGTGGTTCATCCGATGAGATCATCGTGGAGTACGTGGGAGCCAACATGGGTATCCAGATCCCGCTGTTGGTTATTGACCGGAGAGGTGTCTCGGTCATGTCTACGTGTCTCCCGAACCCGTAGGGTCTACACACTTAAGGTTCGATGACGCTAGGGTTATAGGGAAATAGTGTACGTGGTTACCGAAGGTTGTTCGGAGTCCCGGATGAGATCCCGGACGTCACGAGGAGTCCCGGAATGGTCCGGAGATGAAGATTGATATATAGGAAGTGAGGTTTTGGTTACCGGAAGTGTTCCGGGTGTCTACGGTAGTGTACCGGGACCACCGGAAGGGTTCCGGGGGTCCACCAAGTGGGCCCACCTGCCCCGGAAGGTTCCATGGGCCAAGAGTGGGAGGGAGCCAGCCCCTAGGTGGGATGGTGCGCCTCCCACCCCAGCCCAAGGCGCAGCAAGGGTGGAGGGGGGCAAACCCTAGGCTTAGATGGGCCTTAAGGCCGACCCTAGGGCGCCTCCACCTCTCCCTGCCCTGGCCGCCGGCCAGATGGGTTCCTGGAGGCTGCCGCCACCCCTAGGGTGGAACCCTAGGGCGCAGCACCTCTCCTCCCCTCCTCCTATATATAGTGGAGGTATTTGGGGCTGCACAACACACGAGTTCATCTTCTCCCTGGTGCGGCCCTACTCCTCCCTCTCCTCGTTTCTCCGTAGTGCTTAGCGAAGCTCTGTCGGAGTACCACGCAGCTCCACCGCCACCACGCCGCCGTGCTGGTGGAGCTCTCCCACAACCTCTCCTCCCTCCTTGCTGGATCAAGGTGTAGGAGACGTCACCGGGCTGCACGTGTGTTGAACGCGGAGGTGCCGTCCGTTCGGCACTTGATCGGATCTACCGCGATCTGAATCACTGCGAGTACGACTCCATCAACCGTGTTCTAGCAACGCTTCCGCTTAGCGATCTTCAAAGGTATGAAGATCCAATCTCTCCCCGCTCGTTTGCTGGTTTCTCCATAGATAGATCTTGGTGACACGTAGGAAAATTTTGATTTACTACTACGTCTCCCAACAGTGGTATCAGAGCTAGGTCTATGCGTAGAATCTATGCACGAGTAGAACACAAAGCAGTTGTGGGCGTCGATTTTGTTAATATGCTTGCCGTTACTAGTCTTATCTTGATTCGACGGTATTGTGGGATGAAGCGGCCCGGACCAACCTTACACGTATGCTTACGTGAGACCGGTTCCACCGCCTGACATGCACTAGTTGCATAAGGTGGCTAGCGGGTGTCTGTCTCTCCCACCTTAGTCGGATTGGATTCGATGAAAAGGGTCCTTATGAAGGGTAAATAGCAATTGGCATATCACGTTGTGGTTTTGGCGTAGGTAAGAAACGTTCTTGCTAGAAACCTATAGCAACCACGTAAAACTTGCAACTACAAATTAGAGGACGTCTAACTTGTTTTTGCAGCATATGCCTTGTGATGTGATATGGCCAGAAGGATGTGATGTGATGCATTGTGATGTATGAGATTGATCATGTTCTTGTAATAGGGTTCACGACTTGCATGTCGATGACTATGACAACCGGCAGGAGCCATAGGAGTTGTCTTACATTATTGTATGACCTGCGTGTCAATCATAAACGTCATGTAATTACTTTACTTTATTGCTAAGCGTTAGCCATAGTAGTAGAAGTAATAGTTGGCGAGACAACTTCATGAAGACACAATGATGGAGATCATGATGATGGAGATCATGGTGTCGTGCCGGTGACAATGATGATCATCGTGCCCCGAAGATGGAGATTATAGGAGCAAGATGATATTGGCCATATCATGTCACTATATTGATTGCATGTGATGTTTATCATGTTTACATCTTATTTGCTTAGAACGACGGTAGTAAATAAGATGATCTCTCAATAAAATTTCAAGAGAAGTGTTCACCCTAACTGTGCACCGTTGCTAAGGATCGTTGTTTCGAAGCACCACGTGATGATCGGGTGTGATAGGTTCTAACGTTCGCATACAACGGGTGTAAGCCAGATTTACACACGCGAAACACTTAGGTTGACTTGACGAGCCTAGCATGTACAGACATGGCCTCGGAACACGGAAGACCGAAAGGTCGAACATGAGTCGTATAGAAGATACGATCAACATGGAGATGTTCACCATGGATGACTAGTCCGTCTCACGTGATGATCGGACACAGGCTAGTTGACATGGATCATGTGTCACTTAGATGACTGGAGAGATGTCTATCTGAGTGGGAGTTCATTGAATAATTTGATTATGTGAACTCGATTATCATGAACTTAGTCTAAAATTGCCTCTAATATCTATATTGTAGATCCAATGGCCAACGCAAATGTCAACCTCAATTTCAACGCGTTCCTAGAGAAAACCAAGCTGAAAGATGATGGAAGCAACTATGCGGACTGGGTCCGTGGCTTGAGGATCATCCTCATAGCTTCCAAGAGATTGTATGTCCTTGATGCACCGCTAAGTGACCCACCCATTCTCCCAGCGGACCAAGACGTTACGAACGCTTGGCAGTCGCGCTGCGATGATTACTCCCTTGTTCAGTGCGGCATGCTTTACAGTTTAGAATCGGGGCTCCAAAAGCGTTTTGAGCAACACGGAGCATATGAGATGTTCCAAGAGCTGAAACTGGTTTTCCAAGCTCATGCCCGAGTCGAGAGATATGACATCTCTGACAAGTTCTTCAGTTGTAAGATGGAGGAGAACAGTTCTGTTAGTGAGCACATCCTCAAGATGTCTGGGCTTCACAACCGCTTGACTCAGCTGGGAGTTAATCTCCCGGATGACTCAGTCATTGACAGAATCCTCCAGTCGCTTCCACCTAGATACAAGAGCTTTGTGATGAACTACAACATGCAGGGGATGAAGAAGGCCATTCCTGAGTTGTACTCGATGCTGAAATCAGCAGAGGTCGAGATCAGAAAGGAGCATCAAGTGTTGATGGTAAACAAGACCACTAGTTTCAAGAAAGGCATGGGTAAGAAGAACTTCAAGAAGGACGGCAAAGCTGTTGCCGCGCCCGGTAAGCATGTTGCCGGGAAGAAGAAGAACAAGAATGGACCCAAGCCTGAGACTGAGTGTTTCTATTGTAAGGGTACCGGTCACTGGAAGCGGAACTGCCCCAAGTACTTAGCGGATAAGAAGGACGGCAACATTAAAGGTATATGTGATATACTTGTTATTGATGTGTACTTGACCAGCGCTCGTAGTAGCTCCTGGGTATTTGATACCGGTGCAGTTGCTCACATTTGTAACTCCAAGCAGGAGCTGCGGAATAAGCGGAGGCTGGCCAAGGACGAGGTGACGATGCGCGTCGGGAATGGTTCCAAGGTCGATGTGATCGCCGTCGGCACGCTACCTCTACATCTACCTTCGGGATTAGTTTTAAACCTTAATAATTGTTATTTAGTACCAGCTTTGAGCATGAACATTGTATCTGGATCTCGCTTGATGCGAGATGGCTACTCATTTAAATCCGAGAATAATGGTTGTTCTATTTATATGAGAGAAATGTTTTATGCTCATGCCCCGCTGGCAATGGTTTATTTTTGATGAATCTTGAACGTGATGTTACACATATCCATAGTGTGAGTACCAAAAGGTGTAAAGTTGATAACGATAGTCCCACTTACATGTGGCACTGCCGTCTTGGCCATATTGGTGTCAAACGCATGAAGAAGCTCCATGCTGATGGACTTTTGGAGTCACTTGATTTCGAATCATTTGACACATGCGAACCATGCCTCTTGGGCAAGATGACCAAGACTCCATTCTTCGGAACAATGGAGCGAGCAACTGACTTGTTGGGGATAATACATACCGATGTATGCGGTCCAATGAGTGTCGAGGCTCGCGGTGGCTACCGTTATGTTCTCACCCTCACTGATGACTTGAGAAGATATGGGTATGTCTACTTAATGAAACACAAGTCTGAAACCTTTGAAAGGTTCAAGGAATTTCAGAGTGAGGTCGAGAATCAACGTGACAGGAAAATAAAATGCCTACAATCTGATCGTGGCGGAGAATATTTGAGTCACGAGTTTGGCACACACCTTAGGAAATGTGGAATTGTTTCACAACTCACGCCGCCCGGCACACCTCAGCGAAATGGTGTGTCTGAACGTCGTAATCGCACTCTATTGGATATGGTGCGATCTATGATGTCTCTTACCGACTTACCGCTATCATTTTGGGGATATGCATTAGAGACTGCCGCATTCACTTTAAATAGGGCACCGTCTAAATCCGTTGAGACGACACCGTATGAATTATGGTTTGGAAAGAAACCTAAGCTGTCGTTTCTAAAAGTTTGGGGATGCGATGCTTATGTGAAGAAACTTCAACCTGAGAAGCTCGAACCCAAAGCGGAAAGGTGCGTCTTCATAGGATATCCCAAAGAGACTATTGGGTATACCTTCTACCTACGATCCAAGGGCAAAGTCTTTGTTGCCAAGAATGGATCCTTTCTCGAGAAAGAGTTTCTCTCGAAAGAAGTAAGTGGGAGAAAAATAGAACTTGATGAGGTAATTGTACCTTCACTCGAACCGGAGAGTAGCGCAGCACAGGAAGTTGTTTCTGTGGAGCCTACACCGGCTAGAGAGGAAGTTAATGATGATGATCATGAAACATCAGATCAAGTTGCTACTCGAAGGTCCACTAGGACACGTTCCGCACCAGAGTGGTACGGTAATCCTGTCCTAGAGATCATGTTGTTGGACAATGGTGAACGTTCGAACTATGAAGAAGCGATGGCGGGCCCGGATTCCGATAAATGGCTTGAGGCCATGAAATCCGAGATAGGATCCATGTATGAGAACAAAGTATGGACTTTGGTGGACTTGCCTGATAATAAGCGAGCCATTGAAAACAAATGGATCTTTAAGAAGAAGACTGACGCGGACGGTAATGTGACCGCCTATAAGGCTCGGCTTGTCGCTAAGGGTTATCGACAAGTTCAAGGAGTTGACTACGATGAGACTTTCTCACCCGTAGCGATGCTGAAGTCAGTCCGAATCATGTTAGCAGTTGCCGCATTTTATGATTATGAGATCTAGCAAATGGACGTCAAAACGGCATTCCTTAATGGCTTCCTCAAGGAAGAACTGTATATGATGCAGCCGGAAGGTTTTGTTGATCCTAAAGATGCTAACAAGGTATGCAAGCTCCAGCGCTCCATCTATGGGCTGGTGCAAGCATCTCGGAGTTGGAACATTCGCTTTAAGGAGGTGATTAAAGCGTTTGGGTTTGTACAGGTTTATGGAGAACCCTGTATTTACAAGAAAGTGAGTGGGAGCTCTATAGCATTTCTTATACTGTATGCTCATGCCTAGGGCTGCCGCACCCCCTCTCCCCTCCTTTGGCCGTTGGCCCCAAGTCCCATCTAGGGCTGCCTCACCCTCTAGGGTGGGAACCTTAGAGGGTGTGCACCCTCCTCCCCTCCTCCTATAAATAGTGGGGGTTTTGGGGGCTGCCAGCACACAAGTCTCTCTCTCTCTCGATGCAGCCCTACCCCTCCTACTCCTTGTCCTCCGTAGCACTTGGCGAAGCCCTACCGGAGTACCACGCAGCTCCACCGTCACCACGTCGTTGTGTTGCCGGAGCTCTCCCTCAACCTCTCCTTCCTCCTTGCTGGATCAAGGCGTAGGAGACGTCAGCGGGCTGCACGTGTGTTGAACACGGAGGCGCCGTTGTTCGGCGCTTAGATCGGAATCCACCGCGATCTGAATCGTTGCGAGTACGACTCCACCAACCGCATTCTTGTAACGCTTCCGCTTTGCGATCTTCAAAGGTATGAAGATGCACTCACCCTTTGCTCGTTGCTGCTTTCTCCATAGATTGATCTTGGTGACACGTAGGAATTTTTTTGATTTACTACTACGTCTCCCAACAGTGGCATCATGAGCTAGGTCTATGCGTAGAATCTATGCACGAGTAGAACACAAGTTGTTGTGGGCGTCGATTTTGTCAATTTGCTTGCCATTACTAGTCTTATCTTGATTCGACGGTATTGTGGGATGAAGCGGCCCAGACCGACTTTACACGTATGCTTACGTGAGACTGGTTCCACTGCTTGACATGCACTTGTTGCATAAGGTGGCTAGCGGGTGTCTGTCTCTCCCACTCTAGTCGGATCGGATTCGATGAAGAGGGTCCTTATGAAGGGTAAATAGCAATTGGCATATCACGTTATGGTTTTTGCGTACGTAAGAAACGTTCTTGCTAGAAACCTATAGCAGCCACGTAAAAACATGCAACAATAATTAGAGGACTTCTAACTTGTTTTTGCAGCATATGCCGTGTGATGTGATATGGCCAAAGGATGTGATATGATATATGTGATGTATGAGATTGATCATGTTCTTGTAATAGGATTCACGACTTGCATGTCGGTGAGTATGACAACTGGCAGTAGCCATAGGAGTTGTCTTAATTTATTGTATGACCTGCGTGTCAATCAAAAACGCCATGTAATTACTTTACTTTATTGCTAACCATTAGCCATAGTAGTAGAAGTAATAGTTGGCGAGACAACTTCATGAAGACACGATGATGGAGATCATGGTGTCGTGCCGGTGACAATGATGATCATGGTGCCCCGAAGGTGGAGATCAAAGGAGCAAGATGATATTGGCCATATCATGTCACTAGATGATTGCATGTGATGTTTATCATGTTTTACATCTTATTTGCTTAGAACGACGGTAGCTTAAATAAGTTGATCCCTCACTAAAAATTCAAGAAATGTGTTTCCCCTAACTATGCACCATTGCTAAGGTTCGTTGTTCCGAAGCACCACGTGATGATCGGGTGTGATAGGTTCTAATGTTCGCATACAACGGGTGTAAGCCAGATTTACACACGTAATACACTTAGGTTGACTTGACGAGCCTAGCATATACAGACATGGCCTCGAAACACGGGAGACCGAAAGGTCTAACATGATTCGTATAGAAGATACGATCAACATGAAGATGTTCACCATTGATGACTAGTCCGTCTCACGTGATGATCGGACACGGGCTAGTTGACGTGGATCATGTGTCACTTGGATGACTAGAGAGATGTCTATCTAAGTGGGAGTTCATTAAATAATTTGATTATGTGAACTTAATTATCATGAACTTAGTCTAAAATTGTCTTTACAATCTATATTGTACATCCAATGGCCCACGCTAATGTTGCCCTCAACTTCAACGCGTTCCTAGAGAAAATCAAACTGAAAGACGATGGAAGCAACTATACAGACTGGGTCCATAGCCTGAGGATCATCCTCATAGCTTCAGAGAAATTATATGTCCTTGATGCACCGCTAGGTGACGCACCCATTTTCCCAGCAACTCAGGACGTTATGAACGCCTGGTAGTCGCATTGTGATGATTACTCCCTGGTTCAGTGCAGCATGCTTTACAGCTTAGAACCGGGGCTCCAAAAGCGTTTTGAGCAATACGGAGCATATGAGATGTTCCAAGAGCTGAGAATAGTTTTCCAAGCTCATGCCCGGGTCGAGAGATATGATGTCTCCGACAAGTTCTTCAGCTGTAAGATGGAGGAAAATAGTTCTGTCAGCGAGCACATATTCAAAATGTCTGGGTTGCACAACCGCTTGTCTCAGCTGGGAGTTAATCTTCCGGATGACTCTGTTATTGACAGAATCCTCCAGTCGCTTCCACCTAGATACAAGATCTTTGTGATGAACTACAACATGCAGGGGATGGAGAAGTCCATTCCTTAGTTGTACTCGATGCTGAAATCAGCGGAGGTCGAGATCAAAAAGAAGCATCAAGTGTTGATGGTGAATAAGACCACTAGTTCCAAGAAAGGCAAGGGTAAGAAGAACTTCAAGAAGGACGGCAAAGTAGTTGCCGCGCCCGGTAAGCAAGTTGCCGGGAAGAAGAACAAGAATGGACCCAAGCCTGAGACTGAGTGCTTTTATTGCAAGGGTACCGGTCACTGGAAGCGGAACTACCCCAAGTACTTAGCGGATAAGAAGGCCGGCAACGTTAAAGGTATATGTGATATACTTGTTATTGATGTGTACCTTACCAGCGCTCGTAGTAGCTCCTGGGTATTTGATACCGGTGCAGTTGCTCACATTTGTAACTCCAAGCAGGAGCTGCGGAATAAGCGGAAACTGGCGAAGGACGAGGTGGCAATGCGTCGGGAATGGTTCCAAGGTCGATGTGATCGCCGTGGGCGCGCTACGTCTACATGTACCCTCGGGATTAGTTTTAAACCTTAATAATTGTTGTTTAGTACCAGCTTTGAGCATGGACATTGTATCTGGATCGCGCTTGATGCGAGATGGCTACTCATTTAAATCTGAGAATAATGGTTGTTCTATTTGTATGAGAGAAATGTTTTATGGTCATGCCCCGCTGGTCAATGGTTTATTTTGGATGAATCTCGAACGTGATGTTACACATGTTCATAGTGTGAGTACCAAAATATGTAAGGTTGATAATGATAGTCCTACTTACATGTGGCACTACCGCGTTGGTCATATTGGTGTCAAACGCATGAAGAAACTCCATGTTGATGGACTTTTGGAGTCTCTTGATTTTGAATCATTTGACACGTGTGAACCAAGCCTCATGGGCAAGATGACCAAGACTCCGTTCTCCGGAACAACGGAGCGAGCAACTGACTTTTTGGAAATAATACATACCGATGTATGCGGTCCAATGAGCATTGAGGCTCGTGGTGGCTACCATTATGTTCTCACCCTCACTGATGACTTCACCAGATATGGGTATGTCTACTTAATGAAACACAAGTCTGAAACCTTTTAAAAGTTCAAGGAATTTCAGAGTGAGGTAGAGAATCAACGTGACAAGAAAATAAAGTGCCTACGATCTGATCGTGGCGGAGAATATTTGAGTCACAATTTTGGCACGCACCTAAGGAAATGTGAAATTGTTCCACAACTCACGCCGCCAGGCACACCTCAGCGAAATAGTGTGTCTGAACGTCTTAATCGCACTCTATTGGATATGGTACGATCTATGATGTCTCTTACAGACTTACCGTTATCATGTTGGGGATATGCATTAGAGACTACCGCATTCACTTTAAATAGGGCACCGTCTAAGTCCGTTGAGACGACATCGTATGAATTATGGTTTGGAAAGTAACCTAAGCTGTCGTTTCTAAAAGTTTGGGGATGTGATGCTTTTGTGAAGAAACTTCAACCCGAGAAGCTCGAACCCAAAGTGGAAAAGTGTGTCTTCATAGGATACCCAAAAGAAATTGTTGGGTATACCTTCTACCTCAGATCCAAAGGCAAAGTCTTTGTTTCCAAGAATGGATCCTTTCTAGAGAAAGAGTTTCTCTCGAAATAAGTAAGTGGGAGGAAAATTAAACTTGATGAGGTAACTGTACCTCCACTCGAACCGGAGAGTAGAGCAGCATGGGAAGTTGTTTCTGGAGAGGAAGTTAATGATGATGATCATGAAACTTCAGATCAAGTTGTTATTGAACCTCGAAGGTCCACAAGGACACGTTCCGCACTAGAGTGGTGCGGCAACCCTGTCCTGGAGATCATGTTGTTGGACAACGGCGAACCTTCAAACTATGAAGAAGCGATGGTGGGCCCAGATTCCAACAAATGGCTTGAAGCCATGAAATCCGAGATAGGATCCATGTATGAGAACAAAGTATGGACTTTGATGGACTTGCCCGATGATAAGCGAGCCATAGAAAATAAATAGATCTTTAAGAAGAAGACTGACGCGGATGGTAATGTGACCGTCTATAAGGCTCGGCTTGTCGCTAAGGGTTATCAACAAGTTCAAGGAGTTGACTACGATGAGACTTTCTCACCCGTAGCGATGCTGAAGTCCGTCCGAATCATGTTAGCAATTGCCACATTTTATGATTATGAGATCTGGCAAATGGACGTCAAAACTGCATTCCTTAATGGTTTCCTTAAGGAAGAACTGTATATGATGCAGCCGAAAGGTTTTGTCGATCCTAAAGATGCTAACAAAGTATGCAAGCTTCAGCACTCCATCTATGGGCTGGTGCAAGCATCTCGGAGTTGGAACATTCGCTTTAATGAGGTGATTAAAGCGTTTGGGTTTATACAGGTTTATGGAAAACCCTGTATTTACAAGAAAGTGAGTGGTAGCTCTGTAGCATTTGTCATATTATATGTGGATGACATATTGTTGATAGGAAATAATATAGAACTTTTGGAAAGCATAAAGGCCTACTTGAATAAGTGTTTTCAATGAAGGACCTTGGAGAAGCTGCTTACATATTAGGCTCAAGATCTATAGAGATAGATCGAAATGCCTCATAGGTCTTTCACAAAGCACACACCTTGACAAGATATTGAAGAAGTTCAATATGGATCAGTCCAAGAAGGGGTTCTTGCATGTGTTACAGGGTGTGAGATTGAGTACGACTCAATGCCCGACCATGGCAGAGGATAGAGAAAAGATGAGTGTCATCCCCTATGCTTCAGCCATAGGCTCTATTATGTATGCCATGCTGTGTACCAGACCTGATGTGAACCTTGCCATAAGTTTGGTAGGGAGGTAACAAAGGATCCCGAAGCGAAACACTGGACAGCGGTCAAGAATATCCGGAAGTACCTGAAAAGGACCAAGGACATGTTTCTCGTATATGGAGGTGCCGAAGAGCTCATCGTAAAGGGTTACACCGATGCTAGCTTCGACACAAATCCGGATGACTCCAAGTCACAAACCGGATACGTGTATATTTTGAACGGAGGGGCAGTCAGCTGGTGCAGCAGCAAGCAAAGCGTCGTGGCGGCATCTACATGTGAAGCAGAGTACATAGTTGCTTCGGAAGCAGCAAAGGAAGGAGTCTGGATGAAGGAGTTCATCAACGACCTAGGAGTGATTCTGAGTGCGTCGGGCCCAATGACTCTGTTCTGTGACAACACTGGAGCTATGGCCCTTGCCAAGGAGCCCAGGTTTCACAAGAAGACAAGACACATCGAGTGCCGCTTCAACTTCATTCATGATTACATTCAGGAAGGAGATATAGATATTTGTAAAGGACATATGGATCTGAATGTCGCAGATCCATTGACTAAACCTCTCTCACGAGCAAAACATGATCAACAACACAACTCTATGGGTGTTCGATACATCACAATGTAACTAGATTATTGATTCTAGTGCAAGTGGGAGACAGATGGAAATATGCCCTAGAGGCAATAATAAAATGGTTATTATTATATTTCCTTGTTCATGATAATTATCTATTGTTCATGCTATAATTGTATTAACCGGAAACCGTAATACATGTGTGAATACATGGACCACAACAAGTCCCTAGTGAGCCTCTAGTTGGCTAGCTTGTTGATCAATAGATGGTCACGGTTTCATGACCATGAACATTGGATGTCGTTGATAAGGGGATCACATCATTAGGAGAATGATGTGATTGACAAGACCCAATCCTAAGCATAGCACAAGATCGTGTAGTTCGTTTGCTGAAGCTTTTTTAATGTCAAGTATCATTTCCTTAGACCATGAGATTGTGCAACTCCCGGATACCGTAGGAATACTTTGGGTGTGCCAAACGTCACAACGTAACTGGGTGGCTATAAAGGTATACAACGGGTATCCCCAAAAGTATCTGTTGGGTTGGCACGAATCGAGACTGGGATTTGTCACTCCGTGTGACGGAGAGGTATCTCTGGGCCCACTCGGTAAGACATCATCATAATGAGCTCAATGTGACTAAGGAGTTACCCACAGGATGATGTGTTACGGAACGAGTAAAGATACTTGCTAGTAATGAGATTGAACATGGTATAGGGATACCGACGATCGAATCTCGGCCAAGTGTCATACCGGTTAACACAGGGAATTGTATATGGGATTGATTTAATCCCCAACATCGTGATTCATCCGATGAGATCGTCGTGGAGCATGTGGGAGCCAACATGGGTATCTAGATCCCGCTGTTGGTTATTGACCAGAGAGATGTCTCGGTCATGTCTACGTGCCTCCCAAACCCGTAGGGTCTACACACTTACGGTTCGATGACGGTAGGGTTATAGGGAATTGTGTACGTTGTTACCAAAGGTTGTTTGAAGTCTCAGATGAGATCCCAGACGTCACGAGGAGTTACGGAATGGTCCGTATGTAAATATTCATATATAGGAAGTGAGGATTTGGTAACAGGAAGTGTTTCGGGCACCGCCGGTAATGTACCGGGACCATCGGAAGGGTTCCGAGGGTTCACCGAGAGGGGCCACCAGCCCCCAAAGGCTACATGGGCCAAGATTGGGAGGAAACCAGCCCCTAGGTCGGATGGTGCGCCTCCCACCTGGCCCAAGGCGGAGCAAAGGAGTGAGGGGGGCAAACCCTAGCGCGGATGGGCCCTAGGCCCACCCTAGGGCGCCTAGGGCTGCCGAACCCCCTCTCCCCTCCCTTGTCCACCAGCCTCAAGTCCCATCTAGGGCTGCCGCACCCCCTAGGGTGGGAACCCTAGAGGGTGCACACTCTCCTCCCCTCCTCCTATAAATAGTGGGGGTTTTGGGAGCTGCCAACACACAAGTCTCTCTCTCTCTGCGCAGCCCTACCCCTCCTCCTCCTCGTCCTTTGTAGCGCTTGGCGAAGCCCTGCCGGAGTACCACACAGCTCCCCTGTCACCACGCCATCGTGCTGCAGAGATCTCCCTCAACCTCTCATTCCTCCTTGCTGGATCAAGGCGTAGGAGACATCACCGGGCTACACGTGTGTTGAACGCGGAGGCGTCGTTGTTCGGCGCTTAGATCGGAATCCACCACGATCTGAATCGCTGTGAGTACGACTCCACCAACCGCGTTTTTGTAACGCTTCCGCTTTGCGATCTTCAAAGGTATGAAGATGCTCTCACCCTTTCCTCATTGCTGGTTTCTTCATAGATTGATCTTGGTGACACGTAGAATTTTTTTTGATTTACTACTACGTCTCCCAACGATCTCCCGCTATAAATTTCAACCCAGTTACCATGGGTGCGGGGTACCACGTGCGGTTGCTCCGAGCGACGGAGGTAGCACACACCCGCCGAGAAGCAGCGGATCGATCCCTCGGCTATAATGCCAACAACGCCATAGATCGATCTATTAGAGCATGTCCAACACACGCGCTATATAAGCGTCGCGCTAAAAAAATAGTGCTTTTTGTGCGCGCGCTACCGCTCCGGGCGCTCCAACGGAGGCACAAAAACCGCACGCGTAGCATAACTAGTTCAACGCGTGGGCGGAAACGCCATCGCGTGCCGTTTATTTGCTACGCCCACTGCCGCGCGCTGAACACTCGAGCGCCCGCTGCCGCGCGCTGAACACTCGAGCGCCCGCTCGTAACTCCACCTACCCCATCCAGCCGATGGCGCCACCGCCGCCCGCGCCACCCAATTTCTTCCGGCGACCGTTCCGATGATTCCCCTGCCTATCCCCGCGTCGCTGCTGCTTCCTCTGTCTCCCTCTAGTCACCGCCGCCCCTCGTGCACGAAAGTCCCCAACGAACAACACCCGGCTGCTCATTGCCGCTCGGTGCCCGCAAGGTTTTCGACAAAGCGCCTGCAAGGTGTTCGACAAAGCGCCCGCAAGGTGTTCGACAAAGCGCCCGCAAGGTGTTCGACAAAACGCCCGTAAGGTATGTATTGCTTTAACTTCACATTTTTTATATGAATTTGATGCATGTTGTTTTTAGTTTAATAGCCTAGTTTAAATTGAACATTGTAGATAAGTTCGTCATATGATTATTCCAAAGAAGAATTTGATATGGAAGGGGAGGAGGATCTTGCAATGATCCTAGCTATGCACATCAATAAAAAACCGAAGCACGGTGGTTCTGTTATGGGTCGGCAAAATTTTTGGAGGGATAGGATCGATGCCCACAACAGATTGATGAGACAGTATTTTATGGAGAATCCCACATACCCCGAGTCTTACTTTCGTCGCCGGTTTAGGATGAGCACCTAGTTGTTTAGACGCATTACAAAGAAACTAGCGAGCCATGACCGGTAGCAAAGGAGGAATGCCGTCGGAGAGCTCGGGCATAGCATCTTTCAGAAGGTGACAGCCGCTTTGCATATGTTGGCATACGGTATCCCCGCTGATCTAGTTGATGATCACTTGGCCATGGGTGAGAGTCAAGCCATCATGTGTGTCAAGCGCTTTGTAGTCGGAATTATGCAAGTGTTTGGTCAGGAGTATTTGAGATCTCCCAATGTTGAAGACGTCGCAAGGCTATTGGAGATGAACAAAGCTCGCAGCTTCGCAGGTATGCTTGGCTCAATAGATTGCATGCATTGGAGTTGGAAGAATTATCCTAGGGCATGGCATGGGCAATTCCACGGCCAAAAAAAGGGTTTCACTATAATCCTTAAAGCGGTGGCCGATCAAGAGACTTGGATTTGACATGCTTTTTTTGGAATGTCTGGATCTTTGAATGACATCAACTTGTCAACCGGTCACGACTGATGAATAAGATTGCAAATGATGAACTGCCACCTGTGCAGTTTGTAGCAAATGGTCATACGTACAAGTATGGCTACTATCTTGCGGATGACATCTACCCAAAGTGGCAAACATTTGTGAAGCCGTTGAAAAAACCGGAAAGTAAAAAAATCTTGATTTCCATACTGCTCAGGCGGTGGCTAGAAAAGATGTGGAGAGAGTTTTTGGGATTTTACAAGCCCAATTTGCTATTGTGAAAGGACCGGCTAGATTTTGGGATCAAAAGATGCTTTGGTACATCATGCATGCTTGTGTGATCATGCACAATATGATCATCGAGAATGAGCGTGGTCAAGATGTAGACTACCTTTACTATGAGCTGTTGGGACATCCCGTGCGAATGCGGCGGAGGGCTAAAAGGGTGGCCGGTTTTGTTGCCTCCTATCATGCCATTCGACGTCTCGAAAAGCATAATAATCTTTAGAAGGATTTCATTAAGAAGTGATGGGCATGGAATGGTCGCCGAAGAACATCATGATTTGTGTGTTTGATGTTGTATTGTTGAACTATTTCTTGTATTGAAAGATAAACTATTTGTTTGAGTTGTAATAACGAAATTGAACTATTTATTATTGATTTTTTTGTGTTTGATCTTCTTGCTTGTGTTTGGAGTGCATATGTTATTTGTACGAAAGCGCACGCTGTGCATTTTAACACGCCTGCTGAATGTACGTGCCTGTTAAAATTTACAGCGGTCGCTGGAGCTAGCGCTCCCCGCGCCAAAACAGGCAATCAACGCGCTGCAAACGCTTTTTTAACACGTTGTGCATTGGGCGGCTGTTGGAGATGCTTTTATGAGCGTCAAGCTGCCCTCCTTAATCAGGGCACGCGCACAGGCGTGGACGCCAGTCGCCACCACGAGCTCGACCAGATCATAGGCTACAATGCCTACATACATGGTGCAGTCTCCGTTGATGTGGGACGTGAAGCAACCAACAGGCCAGGTACGTGCATGCATCAAGATAAGCTAACATGGAATTTTTTCCAGAAATAATATTATTTTTATATCAATTTTGAAAAATAGTATGCGAATTTAAATAATATCAATTTTAGTACCCTGTCGTCTGTTACTGGGCCGACCAGAGGGCAGTCGGCCTACCCTGGGCCGAAAGTGGGCTGTCGGCCGGCTCCTGGCCGAGTCGGCCTGCGCCTGGCCGAGGGCCCACCTGTCGGCCTCCTGCCGACCTAAAGGTGTCGGGATAAGGCATCGTCGGCCAGCTCCCTTCTTCCTCCTTTCTCTCCCATTTTTCTCTCTTTCTAGGCCGAAATCACCCCCCTTGATCTCTCAATTCGTCCACTCATTTCCCGTTTCAATCCGATGAATTGATAGATCATGTGTTTCTCCCCTGCCCTACTTTTTTTTCGCAACGGTGTACTGGTTTATTCGTGTGAAGGAGAAGATGGTGTGGTGGTGTAGCTTGCAATGGTGAGAAGGTGGAGTGGTGAAGAGGAAGAAGAAGGTGAAGAGGAAGAAGGAGTGCACTCACGCGTCGAAGGTATAAATTTTTGCTGTTAATTTTATTCTTTCTATTTTTGTACGTACAATTAGTTTATGTTATTTTTAGTAGCGTAGTTATTTTAGGTTAGCTGTGTTAGTGCAGTGATTTTAGTGTAGTTTTAGCTAGTGTAGTCATATTAGTATCGGGTATTAGTTTTTGTTTGCGTAGTGTAGTTTTAGCTAGTGTAGTCATATTAGTATCGGGTATTAGTTTTTGTTTGCGTAGTGTAGGATTAGTTAGTTTAGTCATAGTAGTGTCGGTTATTTTTTGTGTAGATAATTTTAGTGTAGGTTTTTTATGTGCCTCTAGTGTAGCTCATTTTTGTGTAATTTTTTTAGTTGCATTACATTGTTATTTTTATTTTAGTGTCGATATATTCGCTGCGGATAACGAGGAGCTGGCATTGTCTGATCAGGTTAAAATGTCTGAATTCGTAAATCTGACTGTGTATTACGGACCTGGTACTGTTCGATATAATGCGTTGGGGGGTTGATCTTAGCGACTTTAAAACAGGCGAGATGACACTTTCAGATCCAGACAGACTGGACATTAGGCAGTTGAAGCACTGGTTGACTACTAGTTTTGGCCTGGATCCCGATGTTTGTTCCGTTAGTATTCATGCCTTGTGGACCAAAGCCTATAAAATGTCAAGTGAGATTTGATTTCGATATTCATGTCCTGTCAGTCGTGGTGGACGTGGCTCTCGAGGCCGAAGGGGCGGACGAGGAATGAATAACTCAGAAGCTACATAATCTGTGGGACTATGTTTGTATTTGTAATATGTGGGACTATGTTTTTAATTTTTAATATGTGGGACAATATTTTTAATTTGTAATATGTCGGACTATGTTTTTATTTGTAATATGTGTGCACTATTTTTTTATTTGTAATATGTGAGACAATGTTTTTATGCCTTTCAGATACTAAGTTTTTATTTTTAGTGCGCCCCCTTCTATGTTATATTTTCTAATATGTTTGTACTATGTTCTCATTGCAGATATGGCTTCATATCGGATGCTTAATGGTAATATTGATAGAGGGCACCGAGCCGCAATTACGGAATCGGACACGAACTTAGACGTGTTGATCACTCGCACCCCAAAGTCTAACTGGATGATACACCCTGCATGGGTTGATAGGTATGTTTCGGTACAATCACGTAGCACGTTCGTCATCGTTTTGATAGTAGCTAATTGTAAGCTACATTTTGTTTATTTTGTAGGCTGAATTGGGCTGGACTTCTACCCTTGGCACGACTGGTTGAGGGTACATTGGATGAGTGGGTTGATCATCCGGACTTGAATGACGCGGGCGAACCAATGCAGCTGCACAAGAGGCGAGTATCACGCATCTCTTACGACAGGTCACTCCTTAGCTGCTTAGTAGATAGATGGAGACCAGAGACACATATTTCAGTTAGTGACATGAAACGCAAAAAGTATAAGCTCAATCAAATCTGAAAATCTGTCAAACATAAATCTTACCAACATGGGGTAAAGAAAACAACATAACACCATCCCGATGAAATTCGACACTAATATAAGATCCATAGTGCTCAAGCATAACAGTCATCATGTCACTCTGGCGGAGACCATAATCATTCACGAGTTCCTCCCACGAAGGACCATGAAATTTACTGCTCATCGTACCATGTGTAAATATAACATGGTATAAGTTACCCTCATTGTTGTGCAGAGCAAGATCAATATCTGTGTCACCCCTCCCAAAGCTAAAGCTCTGCACTCCTCAATGTACCAAGCAAGATGTGATCTAACACTGCACGGAACATACTACAACAAGAATGGAAGCAAGGATCATAAACTTATAAGCAAAGACATTCGAATATGGCACAGTTAGATAATCAAGAGATCGAATCTTACAACACATCTTGCACATCGACGATCCAGCACCACAGTAAATACGGACGCACCGGAATCAACGGCAACACAAGGGCCACCTGGAGCGCGGCAAAATGGGCAAGCCATTACCTGCAGACGGACGGTGACAAATATTAACTAAATCCACTACTGAACTTGAAAGTTCTCATTCATTTGAGTTGGAAGCAAAAAATATACCGTAGGCCGGTGGAGAACGCCCTGATCTATTGATTAAGCGGGTAGGATAACAGAATGGGTGTTCCAGCGAGGAGATCGGCGAGTCGGTGGAACCACCGGAGAGCAACGGTAGTGAGAGGGGAAGAGGGGAAGGGCGAGGGTCAAATGACTTGTCAGAGGAGGAAGAAAAGAGGGTCGGGGCTTAGCCAGGGGCCAGTCGCCCTCCCACTGGCCGACAGGAGCCTTTCGGCCTACCCCAGGCCGACAGGATCCTTTCGGCCTACGGATGGCTGACAGGTCTCCGGTCGGCCTGGTGGTGGCCGACAGGTCCCTGCTCGGCCGGCTATTGGCCGACAGGGTACTAGTATTGAATTTTTTCCAACTCACGCACCTGTTTTCAAAATTGCTACAAAATCCGTACTAGTTTTGTAAAAAATCAGCTAACATGTACGCGTCTACACACGCACCAGCAGCTTCGATCGATCAGATCTCTCGTCGTCAGCTATGCCTCCGGTCGCTACATCGACTTCTGCTTCGCCACTACACCAACAACGATCTGCACCGTGCCGACAAACTGCACCGAGCCCACAAAGTACGATCTGCAATGAGCCACATCATCCACATCAAGTTGTACGACTATGCCAGGCTGCAAGGAAACATACTTCTTCGACACGGCACAAAATCGATGCATCATCGTCGACACGCCGCTATAACGCCATCGTCCATACTTTATCGTCAAAGTCTTCAACAATGTGATCTTCATCACCATCATCGTCAACACGCCGCCACCACTTCGTCCACAAGATGAACACCTAGCATTCTCTGACAGATTTTTCTGCAAGACACGACCTCGACGACGGCAATGACCGCATCATAACGAAGGCAACGACCGCGTCATCCACGACGGCAAGACTGCATCGACACGATGTCATTATAGTGACGACCCTACATGGCCACACGGTCCTGGCAAAACCGATGTGTGTTCGATGGGCTTCCTCCAGTCTTGGCAAAACCGACGGACTCATCGCCGACGATACCCTCTGGCATCCGCAAGGTGTATCCCACGTCTGCAGCTTCGTCATGGCGCATTTTTTTACGCCTCCGGCATTGTGCGGCTTCATCATCCATGACGACTACACCATCGACCATGACTACCTCGACCACGGCAACATCATCATGATCGGCTACCTTGACCTCGACATTAATGGCTTGGTCTATATTAACTCACCGGTAGCAACTCCAGCCAACAGCGTCCGCGTCGTCACTAGCGTCCACGCCACTCCCGCTATGACTACGGAAGGAAATAGAGGAGAAGGCAGGAAGGCACCAGAAAGGGACGCAATCACCGTCCTAAGTGCCGACACATCAGAGATGCAGTTGATGATGGCGCAGCGAAGAAGACGACAGAAACAATTTCAAATTCAGTCGCAATCGTCTGCTTCACTCCCGCTACGACTGAGCAGGAATGTTAGAAGTATAAATATGTTTAAGTTAGAGATAGGATTGGTTTAAACAATGTATGACTTGCCCTCTACTCCAAATCTCTTTCATATTGTACTCTATATATACCCCTACGAGAATGAGATCAATACAACACATTATTCAGCCATCTCATAATTTTCACGGACCCCAGCCTGAGAATCAAGGAGAGATTAGTGAGGAGAGAAGCATGTCAGTCCGTAACTTCCTGTAAAAGAAATCCGCAAGTCTAGCATTTTTGCTACAACACATATCCGCTCCTGGTCAGAGGCACCACCACCACCCTTGCAAAAGGCTGGCTGTCGCCGTGTTCCCCGCGGTCGTGTCTTCCACCGTTGTGCCACCGGCGATGTTGAGAATGCATCGCCTTCATCTAGATCAGACCCCGGCGGCAGCAAGGAGGCAGAATTATGCCTAGCGACATCTCTTATTTCGCCTGCCGCTAGCGATGCAAACGCTGTTTTTTCTAAATATGATGTCGGAAGCACTCCTCAAGTGTGAGTTTTCACATCAATAATCATTCTAGATAAATAAATGGGCTAACACTCTCCTACGTGTTGATCATATCGATGACAATTTACTCACAAATAAGGTACCCTTCGTCATGTAATTAGGATTTTTTTAGAAATGGAGAAGGACCCCTCGCCTCTGCATTTTACGATGCATGTAGTCATTTTATTAATTATTCACACAAGACCTTACAAAGCCATACAACATTAAGACTGAAGCCACCGTCTAGGCAACAAAAGTGTCGCTACTCCTATCCAATTGATGAAGAGATGCTGATAGTCTAGACCTAGTATCAAACAGACCCCGCAGCCAAACCTAACATTTAAGACCTGAGGTCCCAACCAGGATGCTTGCCGGGTATGGGGACCCACTAGTCCGACATGCTCCTCAACTAGGACGCCTGCCGGGTATGAGGCCGCCGCAGCCACCTGCCACCAATCCATCTTCAGAGCTGTACTGCTGCATGAACGTTGCCCGGTCTAGCTGTCGCCGACGCCACCACGACGCCAGACAGCGTCGACCTCCTACGCGAGTCCATCATCGCACATCAGACAACTAATCTCCAGAGCGCCATGCCATCGAGTTCCGACACCATCAATGTGTGTGATGAAGCACCGCTCCTCCTCTTGTCACCTCCAGCCATCACTTGCTCCAAAATGGTGCCCTCATGAGGGAAAGCGCTACTAAGAACGCCATCATCGTCTGATCTGGGAGACCCAGATCTAGGGTTTCCCCCGGAGCATCCCGAGCCTGATGACGCCAACTGCAACAACGATGCCTCGACAAGGAAACGACATCAATGACGCCGCCATCGTCCACAATGACCGTAGTCGGCGCGATTTTCATCGGCAATTGCGTCACCGGGCGTACGCCGCCGGCCTCGCTGGTTCCTTCGACCGTAGCAAACTCCAGAACGATGCCCTGAAGAGGGACTGCGGCGCAAGAGCATCGTCATCGCTCGATCCCATGGAGATCTAGGGTTCCTCCCAGAGTTGCCCGGGTTATCAAGGACCAGACAAAGATGGAATCCCGCAGATCCATCCAGATGCCGACGTATCGCACTCGCCATCGCGTCGACCGTGACCCGGAGGCCAAGCTCACGCCTGAGCCGAGATCCGGCCGCGCCACCGCCGATCTGGTCACACCGCCGCCGTCCCTGACGACTGTGGCGCCCCAGATCTTGAAGCCGCCTGCCATGAGGACTGGGATCGCCAGAGCGCCGCCAGCCCCGTCGTGACGTCCGACCGCACGTCACGCTCCGACCCGGAGGTGCCGGCCCGCCCCAGCTCCTCACGAGCGGGAGGGCACCGAGTCCTCACCGCCGCCGGTGACGGCAAGGCTTTGCCTGGCCGCACCCTCAGGCGGCGGCGAGGAAGGAGAAGGACGAGAGGGGGAGTCGGGGGCGACGGGATCTGGGAACCTCCCAGCCGCCGCATGGGGGCGACTCGGGAGGCACAGGAGGCATAGACTGGGACACAGGGCAACGACCCAATGGCTACCCACGTCATGTAGTTAGTAATAGTAATAGTTTCATTTTTATAGTGAAAAGCAAAAAGGGGAAATGTTCTTCCGTCTAGACCATATGTCCGCTATGGGAGATCTTAGATTTGTGCAGCTTTGATCTCCTATACTTGTTTCTACCGGAAACCCATGGCTCTCGCAGAAACTCTCCCGTTCAAGAGTGTGGCGTTGCAAAGACTGGGCTCTGTGGAGCTCGTTTTTCAAAGAAAAAATCAAAATATATTTAGAGGTTTCAAAATATGAAATTTTATGTACATGCATATTCATATTTTTCAAGTATGTATAAAATTTCAGCAACTAATTTGATCATTTGTATGCTACACAAAAAAGACGAATATCTTTCCCAAATACAACAGAAAAAGACTATTTTAATTCGTGTATTTGTCTTTTTGGTGTACATCACATATGACTACATATACTCATGAAAAATTACATGTATACTACAACTATATGTCTACAAGTATACTCTTTTTACATTGTTTTGAGGTGTGGAAAAAAGTATTTTGTATGAAAAAAAAAGCTCTATGGAGCTCTACCTCGGGTGCAATTTTTGCCCCTCCTCCCCCCTCCTCCCTCTCTCTTTGTATACATATTATCGTGACAACATATCCAAGCGGACTTCTCTAATTTGAGTCTCTATATGTCTACGGACACGTCCAACTAGATCCGAACATGACAACTTTGAACCCTCATTTGTTCATGCACACAGTCGTCTCCCAAATTATCCAGACAAATGCATAGCATTGGTGATGATGGAGAGAGAGAGAAAAGAAAATAAGAAAAAAGGAAAGTGCAAAATGATCAAGGGTGGTCCTTATTCGAGCCCTCGTTTCTTCCCCACATGTGGACTGGATTTCAAGGTCTGGACAACTCTAACATATGATGTTGATCTAAGGATTCTGATTACACTAATAGAAAATGCCCATTTGTCCCGGTTCGTAAGGTCCATTTGTTCCGGTTCTGAAACCGGGACTAAAGGGTCGGGACTAAAGCCCAAAACCTTTGGTCCCGGTTCGCTTATCAATCGGGACAGAAGGGGCTCCACGTGGCCGGTGCTGGGAGCCCAGGCAGGAGGACCTTTAGTCCCCGTTGGTAACACCAACCGGGACCAAAAGGCATCCATGCATCTAGTAGTTGCTAGTTTTTTTTGAAAGGGGGGCGGGTTAGGGGGTTTTGGACGGTTAATTTAGGGGTTTTATATTGTTTTAGCTAGCTAATTGATAGAGAGAAGTGTCTTCTCTTTCTCCGTGCTTGGTCGACGCTAGCTACTATAGAGAAAACTCGACACGCTAGCTAGTAAGCAAATGAAGGAACCATTAAGTACAGAAGATCGTCATGAACATATAGAGATAGAAGTGATCGACCTCTCTCTCTCTCCAAGAGATTGGTCGTATAACAAGTTTTCGTATATATATCCGACGCTACTAGCTACATATATACAATATAAGATCTCTTACAATTCCTAACATCTAATGTCAACTTTCAGATGGTATTCTCCGGCTTTATTTATGACGTGGTCAAAAAAAATTCCACCAATTCTTCTTGAATTGCTCGTATGCGATCATGTGGTAGGAGTTCATCCCGCATCTGCCACATCTAATTTGAAAAAGGGGGACAATACATATATATGGTAATAAAATAAAATTATAAATATTATGCTTACGCACTTGAAATTGTTTTTCAGAGTAGCCCCGCTTAGGGGTCGTCGCGCTGTAGATGAACTCGCAAACGTAGTATCGACATAAATTATTTCAGGTTTCCTGCCACAAGCACTTTACGAGAAATAGAGTTCAATCAAACTGATAATCAAGCATGATAAATGATATTGATGAAACTAGAACCAATGGGAGATGTGCGGAACTAGCTAGTAGTACTTACTTTCGGGTGTGTAAATCGTAGCTTCCTCGGCAATGCCGGAACAATTATTGTGAACTCTTTCCAAACCCTGTCAGACAAAGAAAATAATTACTTGATATCAGGAAATGAACAAAGTTGCCGATATGATGCGATAATGATCGATTGAACTTACTTCTGGAGAATTTCAGCCATGTCCGCATATTCCTGGGGATCTTTTTGTTTTGAGTCTAAAACGGTCACCACTCCCGCTCAAGCTGAATTTCTAGCAGAATAAAGTGGAAACTACGCACGCATGCATAACTCATCAATTACATTACTATAAACCTCGAGTAATAAGGGAAACCGAATATGCACAAGACAATAACACTCACACGAGCCATGCCAACCAGCCAAGCTAGCCTACGCAGTCAAATCCATTGGCTATGTTAGCTAGCTAGCTAGCCAGGTGCAAGCGTGTGCACGTACAGGGGCCGAGGAGCAGCACGGTGGTGCGGCCTGCCGCACGGCAGCAGCGTGGCCGGTGGTGGTTGAGATGCGCTGTGCGAACACGAGCAGAAGAGCAGCGAGTGGACGAGCGATGCGGTGCCATGGGCGTGCTGCCGGAGCGGCCGTGGAGGGGCAAGGTCGAGGCCTCCGGCATGGAGGAGCAATGGGCACCAAGTGCGCACGGCCGGGGCAATCGAGGCGACGCGTCGACGACCGCGCCGGAGCAAAACGCAGCGCGGGGCGGCGCCCGGCCCTGGCGATGAACGTAGACGGAGGGACGGTGGCGACGTCGCGATGGTGTCGAGGACGATGGCCGGGAGCGAGTTGATGTCGAGCCCTCGAGCGTGGCCGGAGAGGCGACGGCGACACCACAGCAGAGCTGGCGAAGATGGCGAGGACGACGACGAAGGCGCGCCGCCTCGTGCGGCCGCCCCGGGGGCGAGTTGATGTCGAGCCCTCGAGCGCGGCTGGAGAGGCGACGGCGACGCCACGGCGGAGTTGGCGAAGATGGTCCCGCCCAGACCGCGAAACCAATAGCAGCTTGCCCCACGGTGGGCGCCAACTGTCGTCGTTTTCTCATGGGGGGTCACGTGAGACGGCAGATGCCATGGGATGGCTTATCGAGGTGAGAGCAAGGCTGCCGTGGGTGATCCAGGACGGGTATGCAGATGGCACGCAGCGATTTATCCAGGTTCGGGGCTCTCCAGAGAGATAATACCCCTACTCCTGCATGTCTGTATATCTGTAATATATCTGGTACATGGTTGCTCCTGGAGCTGTATGGCGGAGGAGAGCCATGAGGCTTCTTGCCTCGTGTGTGTGTGAGCACGTGAGAGAGGGAGAATGAGTGGGCCGCCGACCCCTTGCATGGGGGTGGCCCGGGGGGGTTTATAGGCCAACCCCCCGGATCACAATACAAATGGAAGGTCATGAGGGCCCCAGCCGGCAGCCTCTTTGGCCAGCTGCGGGGGCTACGGGCTGTGGGGTCCTGTTGCCGGTAGGTTCCGCCTGCTGAAGGGTCCCGTCAGGAACCGACGGGGCCCGCGCGGCGGGCCCCGACGCCGGTCATGTCACGGCACGGGCCGCCCCTTGTGGCGTCGTCTTGCGGCTGTCGACCGGGGTCAGCGGTACGGCCGGCCACCCTGTAGCCATGCCGGGGCAGGTAATGGAGCGGTTGAGGCTTGCCGGCACTATTGGAAACCCAGTCACCATCCGCCAGGGTCAGAGGCCCTGACGCCTTTGCTGTGGCCATATCAGCGCTGACCCCCGATGGGATGGGGGCCACTATTGCCACGCATGCCCTAACGACGGTATCCAATGCGTGGCCGGATGGGGGGGCCAGGCGGCCACGCCCCTAGTCGGCCGGCACGTCATAACCGGCGGGGCGTAGCCGGCGGGCTCTGGCCGAAGGGCCGCTACCTGCAGGGCATAGCCGGACCGCAGGGGGAGGCGGCCCGTCCTTTGATTGCGTTAGAAGTCCAGAGCAAGGGGGCGCTTGGGGTACTCGGGGGTCATCCCCCCGACAGTAGCCTCCGAGCCTTCGGTCGACTCGCAAAGTCGGGCGGAGGGTTTTCGCAGTTGTTGTCGTTGTTGTTGTTGTTGCAGAAGTTGTCGATGACGGTCGATCACGGGTCGGGGACGACGCGGCTTGCTTCCAGCGGGGGCGCACCAGCGCACCCGCTGGGTGTAGCCTCCGAGCCTCTGGGCGACTCGAGAAGTCGGGCGAAGGGTCTTTGCTGTTGCTCAAGCAGACGATGGCGTCGAGGATGCCGGTCGTGGACGCGGAGTCTGTCGGCTAGCGGTTTCCAGTGGGAGCGCGCTAGCGCACCCGCTGGGTGTAGCCTCCGAGCCTCCGGGCGACTCGACGAGTCGGGCGGAGGGTCTTTGCCGTTGCTGAAGTAGACGGTGGCGTCGAGGATACCGGGCGCGGACAGAGGGCCCGCCGGCTGTCGAGCGCGAAGCATTGCCGGACGCAGACGGAGGGTCTGCTGGCTGATGGGCATGGAGCCCTGTCAAAGGCGGACACGGGTTCCGCCAGCTGTCGAGCACAAGGCGCTGCCGGGCATGGACAGAGGGTCCGCCGGCTGATGGGCGCGGAGCCCTGCCGAAGGCGGACACGGGGTCCGCCGGCTGTCGAGCGCAAGGCGCTTCCGGCCGCGGACGGAGGGTCCGCCGGCTGATGGGTGCGAGGTGTTGCCGGGCACGGATGAAGGGTCCGCCGGCTGATGGGCATGCAGCCCTGTCGAAGGCGGACACGGGGTCCGCTGGCTCATGGGCGTGGAGCCCTGTCGAAGGCGGAAACGGGGTCCGCCGGCTGATGGGCGTGGAGCCCTGTCGAAGGCAGACGCGGGGTCCGCCGGCTGTCGAGCGCGGGGCGCTGCCGGGCGCGAACGGAGGGTCCGCCGGCTGATGGGCGTGGAGCCATGTCGAAGGGTAGCCTTCGAGCCTCTGCGTGAGGAGGTTCCTCATGGACGATCGTGCAAAAGACAAGGTTAAGTCGGCACAGGTATATCAAATATTTGATTTTGGTAATGCATGAGCTTTATGCGAAGGGTGCCGACTCGGTTTCGCCCGAACCCCCTTAAGTCTTTTTCATGTTCTCTCCGCTCTTTGGCTTTTGCTCTTGCTAGCCAGACAGTCGGTAACCGGTCTGTAGCTGAGACAAAGAATGGGCCGCGGAATGGAGCGTACAATACTCGGACTCTGGGAGCGATCTCGACCGAGCAGATACTCATACATGAGACGACCAGGTCGCTCAAGCCGTTTTCTCCCCAAATGCTTTTCACGTGTGGTGACCTCCAGCTTTTGCTCTTGCTAGCCGGACAGCCACGGTGCGGTCTGTAGCTGAGACGAGTGGGCCTTTGGTCCTAGGCATGCTACTAAGCCATCCCATGGGAACGAACGTATCGGGCCAAGCGTCCAGCCCCAGGCCGAGACTAGCCGGTGCCGGGGTGAACAGTAAAGTGTAGAATAAATGCCGAGATGGCCTCCGAGGGCCGCTCGGGGTTATTTGTTTTGTGTGTACGGTGCAAGGGTATGCGCATGGAGATCTCACATTGCTTTTGGGTGCCGGCGAGGCGATTTTGTCGTCGACGTGGTCCTGCTGACGCGCACGAAGCGCTGCCGGATGCGGACGTGGGGTCTGTCGGCTGGTGAGCACAGGGTGCTTCCGAGGGCGGTCGCGGGGTCCGTCAGCAGATTTGCACGAGACGCTGCTGCGAGCGGATGCGGGGTTCGCCGGCCAGAGTGCGTGAGGTGCTGCCGAGGGCGGACGCAGGGTCCGCCGACTGGAGTGCTCCAGGCACTGCCGAGGCCAGACGCGAGGTCCGCCGGTTGGAGTGCGCGAGGCGCTGCCGAGGGCGGACGCGGGGTCTACCGGCTGGTGTGCGCAAGGCGCTGCCGAGGGTGGACGCGGCGTCCGCAGGCTGGAGTGCACGAGGCGCTGTCGAGGGCGGACGCGGGGTCCGCCGGCTTGAGTGCGCGAGACGCTGCCGAGGGCGGATGCGGGGTCCGCCGGCTGGAGTGCCCGAGGCGCGACCGAGGGCGGACGCGGGGTCCGCCGGCTAGAGTGCGCGAGACGCTGCCGAGGGCGGACGCGGGGTCCACCGGCTGGAGTGCCCGAGGCGCTGCCGAGGGCGGACGCAGGGTCTACCGGCTGGTGTGCGCGAGGCGCTGCCGAGGGCGGACGCGGGGTCCGCCGGCTGGAGTGCGCGAGGCGCTGCCGAGGGCAGACGTAGGGTCCGCCGGCTGGTGTGCGCAAGGCGCTGCCGAGGGCGGACTCGGGGTCCGCCGGCTGGTGTGCGCGAGGCGTTGCGGAGGGCGGACGCGGGGTCCGCCGACTAGTGTGCGCGAGGCGTTGCGGAGGGCGGACGCGGGGTCCGCCGGCTGGTGTGCGCGAGGAGTTGCGGAGGGCGGACGCGGGGTCCGCCGGCTGGTGTGCGTGAGGCGTTGCGGAGGGCGGACGCGGGGTCCACCGGCTGGTGTGCGCGAGGCGCTGCCGAGGGCGGACAAGGGGTCCGCCGGCTGGAGTGCACGAGGCACTGCCGAGGGATAGCCTCCGAGCCTCCGAGCAAGGAGGTGCATTGCTTTTTTTGACGTCGCTGAGATGGTTGTTGGCGAGGACAGCCGGCATGGTTTGGCGCTTGCGGAGCGCGCCGGCACACCCGCTGGGTGTAGCCATTGAGCCTCCGGGTGCTCGAAGGGGGTCCTGGCAGGTCAGGTTCGACTGAGCGAACGTCGTGGCGGACGAGCGGTCGGGCCAAGTCCTCAGCCGACCACGCGATGCAGGCGACAGGTGGACCGGGAGGGCCGCGACAGGCCACCCGAGTGGCGAAGCAGGCAGACGGTCATGCAGAAGGTGTTTTCTTTTTTCTTTTTTCTTTTCACCAGCCGGCCGCCGCCTTCCCTCCACGTGGGCGACCGGCGCAGCAGTTAAGCGATAGGGTGGCTGCCGGCCAAGGGGCGGGAGTCGGCGTTGCCGGGGGTGGAGCCGAGGCCGGCGGGGCGAGGCGTGGCGCACGGGCTGGCGCGAGGTGGAGCCGTCGGTGGGGGCCGCGCCCGAGGCGTGCGCACGACCGCGGTCGGCCAGAGGAGGCGAAGCCGGTGGCCGGGGGTCGGCCGGGCGATGCGGAGCCCGTAGCGCCGGGGGCCGCGGCGGCGGCAGCGGAGCCGGCAGTAGCCGTGGGAGGAGGAGCCGGCCAAGGTTGTGGCCGCCCGAGCGAGGGGCGGCCAGCAGCGCTGAGGGCCGAGGGAGGCGAGGCCGGCAGGGGCCACGGCGGGAGCCAGCCGGGGCTATGGCCGGCCGGGCGAGGGGACGTGGAGGGCCGGCTGGCACGCCCAGCCGGCGACGGGACGTGGAGCGACGAGACGCGGAGGGCCGGCCGACTCGTCCAGCCGGCGACGAGACGCGGAGCGACGGGACGCGGAGGGCCGACCGGCGTGCCCAGTCGGCGACGGGACGCAGAGGGATGGGACACGGAGGGCCGACCGGCGCGCCCAGCCGGCGACGGGACGCGGAGGGCCGGCCGGTGTAGACGCGGGTCGGTGAGCCGGCGGTCGCGGGAGTCGACTGAGCTTGGAGAATCCGGCAGGGGCAGATGGAGGCAGCCGAGCACGGCCGCCGGACTGGCGTGGAGACGCCAGGGTGCGGGGGACGCGGACGCCCAGGCTGGCGGGGGCGGCGCGGAGACGCTGGCCGGCCGGGCGACGACGAGGACGCGAGCCGGCCAGTGACGGGCGGAGCCGACCGCAGGCCGGAACGGAGCGAGGCCGAGGCGAGCTCGAGCAGGCCGGCCACAGCCCGACGTGGACGGAGCAAGGCTAGAGCGAGGCGAAGCCGCGAGCGCGCGTCCGCTGGAAATGGTGGTGGAGACGACCGTGCATGGAGACGGCCCGAAGCGCGAAGACCCACCGCGTGCACACGAGCCATGCCAACCAGCCAAGCTAGCCTACGCAGCCAAATCCATTGGCTATGTTAGCTAGCTAGCTAGCTAGGTGCAAGCGCGTGCACGTACAGGGGCCGAGGAGCAGCACGGTGGCGCGGCCTGCCGCATGGCAGCAGCCGTGGGCGATGGTGGTTGAGATGCGTTGTGCGAACACGAACAGAAGAGCAGCGAGTGGACGAGCGACGCGGCGCCATGGGCGCGCTGCCGGAGCAGCCGTGGAGGGGCGACGTCGAGGCCTTCGGCATGAAGGAGCAACGGGCATCGAGCGCGCACGGCCGGGGCAACCGAGGCGACGCGTCGATGACCGCGCCGGAGCAAGACGCAGCGCGGGGCGGCGCCCGACCCTGGCGATGAACGCAGACGGAGGGACGGTGGCGACGTCGCGATGGTGTCGAGGCCGATGGCCGGGGGCAAGTTGATGTCGAGCCCTCGAGCGCGGCCGGAGAGGCGACGGCGATGTCACAACGGAGGTGGCGAAGATGGCGAGGCCAACGACGAAGGCGCACCGCCTTGTGTGGCCACCCCGGGGCGAGTTGATGTCGAGCCCTCGAGCGCGGCCAGAGAGGCGACGGTGACGCCACGGCGGAGATGGCGAAGATGGTCCCGCCCAGACCGCGGAACCAACAACAGCTTGCCCCACGATGGGCGCCAACTACCGTCATTTTCTCAAGGGGGTCACGCGAGACGGCAGATGCCATGGGATGGCTTATCGAGGTGAGAGCAAGGCTGTCGTGGGTGATCCGGGATGGGTATGCGGATGGCACGCAACGATTTACCCAGGTTCGGGGCTCTCCGGAGAGATAATACCCCTACTCTTGCATGTCTGTATATCTGTAATATATCTGGTACATGGTTGCTCCTGGAGCTGTATGGGAGAGGAGAGCCATGAGGCTTCTTGCCTCGTGTGTGTGTGAGCACGTGAGAGAGGGAGAACAAGTGGGCCGCCGACCCCTTGCATGGGGTGGCCCGGGGGGTATTATAAGCCAACCCCCCGGATCACAATACAAGAAGGTCATGGGGGCCCCAGCCGGCAGCCTCTCTGGCCTACTGCGAGGGTCGCCATCTGTGGGGTCCTGTCGCCGGTAGGTCCCGCCGGCTGAAGGGTCCCATCAGGAACCGGCACGGGCCGCCCCTTGTGGCGTCATCTTGTGGCGGCCGTCCGGGGTCAGCGGTACGGCCGACCACCCTTTAGCCATGCCGGGGTAGGTAATGGAGCGGTTGAGGCGTGCCGGCACTGTTGGAAGCCTGGTCACCATCCGCAGGGTCAGAGGCCCTGATGCCTTTGCTGTGGCCATATCAGCGCTGACCCCCGATGGGATGGGGGCCATTGTTGCCACACATGCCCTGACGACGGTATCCAATGCGCGGCCGGCTGGGGGGGGCAGGTGGCAATGCCCCGAGCCGGCCGAAACGTCGTAACCGGCGGGGCGTAGCCGGCGGGCTCTGGCCGGAGGGCTGCTACCGGCAGGGCGTAGCCAGACCGCAGGGTGAGGCGGCATGCCCTTTATTGCGTTAGAAGGCCGGAGCAAGGGGGCGCTTGGGGTACCCGAGGGTCATCCCCCCGACACCGCGCATCTTGATATGTCTTTTTAATACAACAGTCAAAGTTGGAATCAAGCGGAGGCGGTGGTGGTCACTTCAGGGCATCGATAGTGCGCATCGCTTTCACCGGATCTATCTTCTCCTTCGGAGGTGGAGTTTTATTTGCAAAATGGACCCTCAATTCGGCCTGACATATCTCCTCGTTTTCAGACTTGGTCCTCTCATATGGTAACTTTTCCAGAGGCTTGAGAGATGGACCGTATCTATATCCCCTCTTGCCTATGCTTGTACTGCTAGCCGCCGGTGCACGGCTCCCTTCCGTCGCTGCTTACTAGGCGCTGGAGGAGCCAGAGCGGGGAGGCTGTCTTCCGCCGTTGCCGACGAGGCTGAGGAGGAGGCGTACTGCTTTGACGTGCCGGAGTAGGCGAAGGACGAGGCGGAGTGCCCCCACGCGTCCGAGGAGCCGGAGAAGGAGGCGATGTGCCCTGATCACTCGCCGGAGGAGGAGGAGGAGCCGGAGTGCCCTGATTCGCCTGAGGAGAAGGAGGAGGCGGAGGCGTCTAGTTTGGAAGCTTGATGTACTCCTCCTGCCATAGACATGTACTCCTCAGGGCACGAACCAGCTTATTCTGTCCTTCACCTGTACAGTGGTCAAGCTCGAGCTTCTCAAATTCCTTCATTACTTCATCAACCATCACAACAGCATAGCCATGTGAAATCGGACGACGGTGAAAAGTTCCATTGGGTTGAGGAGGTGCAACAGACCCGACAACCGCCTTGAAAGTGAGGTTCCGGCATTTCGTCATAAGCTCGCAATGTTGAGCCTCCGTGATAGTATCCACGGGGTAGCTAGGAGACGTGAAGTCAGGCTGAACGGGCTCCGTGGAAGCGACGCTGCTTCTTCGCTGAGGTGGCGGGGTAGCTTCGTGCCACTGAGATGGTTGGCCGGCAGCTCGCTGGCTCTCAGCTTCCTCTAGCTTTTGTAGTCTTGCATTGAGCTTCTGAATTTCGCTCAGCTCCGCTTTCCTCTTTCTCTCCCGGCTTCTATAACCGCCTGCGTTGGGAAACCCAACCTTCCACGGAACGAAGCCTGGTGTGCCTCGTGTTCGTCCAGGGTGCTCAGTATTCCCTATTGGAAATATGCCCTAGACGCAATAATAAAATGTTTATTATTGTATTTCCTAGTTCATGATAATTGTCTATTGTTCATGCTATAATTGTGTTAACCGGAAACCGTAATACATGTGTGAATACATGGACCACAACATGTCCCTAGTAAGCCTCTAGTTGGCTATCTCGTTGATCAATAGATGGTCACGGTTTCATGGCCATGGACCTTGGATGTCATCGATAACGGGATCACATCATTAGGAGAATGATGTGATGGACAAGACCCAATCCTAAGCATAGCACAAGATCGTATAGTTCGTTTGCTAAAGCTTTTCAATGTCAAGTATCGTTTCCTTAGACCATGAGATTGTGCAACTCCCGGATATCGTAGGAATTCTTTGGGTGTGCCAAACGTCAAAACGTAACTGGGTGGCTACAAAAATTGCACTACGGGTATCTCCGAAAGTGTCTGTTGGGTTGGCACGAAGGTTGTTCGGAATCCCGGATGAGATCCCGGACGTCACGAGGAGCTCCGGAATGGTCCGGAGGTAAAAATTGATATATATGAAGTCCAGTTTTGGTCACCGAAAAGTTTTCGGGCTCATCGGTAGTGTACCGGGAGTGTCGGGAGGGTGCCGGAGGACCCCCGGGAGGGGTGTGACGACCATAGGAATTTGTTGGTCCTTAGACGAGGTGTGCCAGCCCTTATTGGGCTGGCCAAGACCTTCTAGAAAGGCCCATGCGGCTGGGATCAAGAGATAAAGGGCAAAAGGGTTTAAAAAGAGGAGATCCACCTCCCTTGTGGGAGGTGGACTCTATCCCTGGTTCGGCCGAACCTCTCCTCCTTGGAGGAGAGGCCAAGGCAGACCTCCCTCTCCCTCCTCCTATACATATGCAAGGGTTTGGGATGATTTGAGACACAACTTCTCTCTCTCGCGCGCGCGGCAGCCCTACCCTTCCTCTTCCTCGTTCCCTGTAGCGCTTGGCGAAGCCCTGCCGGAGTCCACGTAGCTCCACCGTCACCATGCCATCGAGCTGCCGCAGCTCTCCCTCAACCTCTCCTTCCTCCTTGCTGGATCAAGGCGTAGGAGACGTCATCGGGCTGCGCATGTGTTGAACGCGGAGGCGCCGTTGTTCGGTGCTGAGATCGGAATCCACCGCGATCTGAATCGCTGCGAGTATGACTGCACCAACTGCGTTCTTGTAACGCTTCCGCTTAGCAATCTTCAAAGGTATGAAGATGCAATATCTCCCCACTCGTTGCTGGTTTCTCCATGGATAGATCTTGGTGATCGTAGGAATTTTTTTGATTTACTACTATGTCTACCAACAGGGCATCATGAGCTAGGTCTATGCGTAGAATCTATGCACGAGTAGAACACAAGTTGTTGTGGGCGTCGATTTTGTTAATATGCTTACCACTACTAGTATTATCTTGATTCGGCGGTATTGTGGGATGAAGCGGCCCGGACCGACTTTACATGTACGCTTACGTGAGACTGGTTCCACCGCCTGACATGCACTAGTTGCATAAGGTGGCTAGCGGGTGTCTGTCTCTCCCACCTTAGTCGGATTGGATTCGATGAAAAGGGTCCTTATGAAGGGTAAATAGCAATTGGCATATCACGTTGTGGTTTTGGCATAGGTAAGAAACGTTCTTGATAGAAACCTATAGCAGCCACGTAAAAACTTGCAACTACAAATTAGAGGACGTCTAACTTGTTTTTGCAGCATATGCCTTGTGATGTGATATGGCCAAAAGGATGTGATGAGATGCATTGTGATGTATGAGATTGATCATGTTCTTGTAATAGGATTCACGACTTGCATGTCGATGAGTATGACAACCGGCAGGAGCCATAGGAGTTGTCTTATTTTATTGTATGACCTGCGTGTCAATCATAAATGCCATGTAATTACTTTACTTTATTGCTAAACGTTAGCCATAGTAGTAGAAGTAATAGTTGGCGAGACAACTTCATGAAGACACAATGATGGAGATCATGGTGTTGTGCCGGTGATAGTGATGATCATGGTGCCCCGAAGATGGAGATCAAAGGAGCAAGATGATATTGGCCATATCATGTCACTATATTGATTGCATGTGATGTTTATCATGTTTACATCTTATTTGCTTAGAACAACGGTAGTAAATAAGATGATCTCTCAATAAAATTTCAAGAGAAGTGTTCACCCTAACTGTGCACCGTTGCTAAGGATCGTCGTTCCGAAGCACCACGTGATGATCGGGTGTGATAGGTTCTAACGTTCGCATACAATAGGTGTAAGCCAGATTTACACACGCGGAACACTTAGGTTGACTTGACGATCCTAGCATGTACAGACATGGCCTCGGAACACGGAAGACCGAAAGGTCGAACATGATTCGTATAGAAGATACGATCAACATGGAGATGTTCACCATGGATGACTAGTCCGTCTCACGTGATGATCGGACACGGGCTAGTTGACATAGATCATGTGTCACTTGGATGACTAGAGAGATGTCTATCTAAGTGGGAGTTCATTAAATAATTTGATTATGTGAACTTAATTATCATGAAGTTAGTCTAAAATTATCTTTCCAATCTATATTGTAGATCCAATGGCCAACGCGAATGTCACCCTCAATTTGAACGTGTTCCTAGAGAAAACCAAGCTGAAAGATGATGGAAGCAACTATGCCGACTGGGTCCGTGGCTTGAGGATCATCCTCATAGCTTCCAAGAAATTGTATGTCCTTGATGCACCACTAGGTGACCCACCCCTTCTCCCAGCTGAGCAAGACGTTGTGAACGCTTGGCATTCTCGCTGCGATGATTACTCCCTTGTTCAGTGTGGCATGTTTTACAATTTAGAACCGGGGCTCCAAAAGCGTTTTGAGCAACACGGAGCATATGAGATGTTCCAAGAGCTGAAACTGGTTTTTCAAGCTCATGCCCGGGTCGAGAGATATGACGTCTCTGACAAGTTCTTCAGCTATAAGATGGAGGAGAACAGTTCTGTTAGTGAGCACATCCTCAAGATGTCTGGGCTACACAACCGCTTGACTCAGCTGGGAGTTAATCTCCCAGATGACTCGGTCATTGACAGAATCCTCCAGTCTCTTCCACCTAGCTACAAGAGCTTTGTGATGAACTACAACATGCAAGGGATTGAGAAGTCCATTCCTGAGTTGTACTCGATGCTGAAATCAGCGGAGGTCGAGATAAAAAAGGAGCATCAAGTGTTGATGGTGAATAAGACCACTAGTTTCAAGAAAGGCAAGGGTAAGAAGAACTTCAAGAAGGACGACAAAGTTGTTGCTGCGCCCGGTAAGCAAGTTGCCGAGAAGAAGAAGAACAAGAATGGACCCAAGCCTGAGACTAAGTGTTTTTACTGCAAGGGTACCAGTCGCTGGAAGCGGAACTGCCCCAAGTACTTAGCGGATAAGAAGGACGGCAACGTTAAAGGTATATGTGATAACTTGTTATTGATGTGTACCCAACCAGCGCTCGTAGTAGCTCCTGGGTATTTGATACCGATGCAGTTGTTCACATTTGTAACTCCAAGCAGGAGCTGCGGAATAAGCGGAGGCTGGCAAAGGACGAGGTGACGATGCACGTCGGGAATGGTTCCAAGGTCGATGTGATCGCCGTCGGCATGCTACCTCTACATCTACCTTCGGGATTAGTGTTGAACCTTAATAATTGTTATTTAGTACCAGCTTTGAGCATGAACATTGTATCTGGATCTCGCTTGATGCGAGATGGCTACTCATTTAAATCTGAGAATAATGGTTGTTCTATTTATATGAGAGAAATGTTTTATGGTCATGCCCCGCTGGTCAATGGTTTATTTTTGTTGAATCTCGAACGTGATGTTACACATGTCCATAGTGTGAGTACCAAAAAGTGTAAGGTTGATAACGATAGTCCCACTTACATGTGGCACTGCCGCCTTGGTTATATTGGTGTCAAACGCACGAAGAAGTTCCATACTGATGGACTTTTGGAGTCTCTTGATTTCGAATCATTTGACACGTGCGAACCATGCCTCATGGGCAAGATGACCAAGACTCCGTTCTCCGGAACAATGGAGTGAGGAACTGACTTGCTCGAAATAATACATACCGATGTATGCGGTCCAATGAGTGTCGAGGCTCGTGGAGGCTATCGTTATGTTCTTACCCTCACTGATGACTTGCGTAGATATGGGTATGTCTACTTAATGAAACATAAGTCTGAAACTTTTGAAAGGTTCAAGGAATTTCAGAGTGAGGAAGAGAATCAACGTGACAGGAAAATAAAGTGCCTACGATCTGATCGTGGCGAAGAATATTTGAGTCACGAGTTTGGCACGCACCTAAGGAAATGTGGAATTGTTTCACAACTCACGCCGCCTGGCACACCTCAGGGAAATGGTGTGTCTGAACGTCGTAAACGCACTCTATTAGATATGGTACGACCTATGATGTCTCTTACCGACTTACCGCTATTATTTTGGGGATATGCATTAGAGACTGCCGCATTCACTTTAAATAGGGCACCGTCAAAATCCGTTGAGACGACACCGTATGAATTATGGTTTGGAAAGAAACCTAAGCTGTCGTTTCTAAAAGTTTGGGGATGCGATGCTTATGTGAAGAAACTTCAACCTGAGAAGCTCGAACCCAAAGCGGAAAAGTGCGTCTTCATAGGATACCCCAAAGAGACTATTGGGTATACCTTCTAGCTACGATCCGAGGGCAAAGTCTTTGTTGCCAAGAATGGATCCTTTCTCGAGAAAGAGTTTCTTTCGGAAGAAGTAAGTGGGAGGAAAATAGAACTTGAAGAGGTAATTGTACCTCCACTCGAACCGGAGAGTAGCGCAGCACAGGAAGTTGTTTCTGTGGAGCCTGCACCGGCTGGAGAGGAAGTTAATAATGATGATCATGAAACTTCAGATCAAGTTACTGTTGAATGTCGAAGGTCCACTAGGACACGTTCCGCACCAGAGTGGTACGACAACCCTATCCTGGAGATCATGTTGCTGGACAACGGTGAACCTTCGAACTATGAAGAAGCAATGGCAGGCCCGGATTCCAACAAATGGCTTGAGGCCATGAAATCCGAGATAGGATCCATGTATGAGAACAAAGTATGGACTTTGGTGGACTTGCCTGATGATAAGCGAGCCATTGAAAATAAATGGATCTTTAAGAAGAAGACTGACGCGGATGGTAATGTGACCATCTATAAGGCTCGACTTGTCGCTAATGGTTATCGACAAGTTCAAGGAGTTGGCTATGATGAGACTTTCTCACCCGTAGCGATGCTGAAGTCTGTCCGAATCATGTTAGCAATTGCCGCATTTTATGATTATGAGATCTGGCAAATGGATGTCAAAACGGCATTCCTTAATGGTTTCGTTAAGGAAGAACTGTATATGATGCAGCCGGAAGGTTTTTTCGATCCTAAAGATGCTAACAAGGTATGCAAGCTCCAGCGCTCCATCTATGGGCTGGTGCAAGCATCTCGGAGTTGGAACATTCGCTTTAATGAAGTGATTAAAGCATTTGGGTTTGTACAGGTTTACGGAGAACCTTGTATTTACAAGAAAGTGAGTGGGAGCTCTGTAGCATTTCTCATATTATATGTGGATGACATACTGATAATGGGAAATGATATAGAACTCTTGGAAAGTATAAAGGCCTACTTGAATAAGTGTTTTTCAATGAAGGACCTTGGAGTAGCTGCTTACATATTAGGTATTAAGATCTATAGAGCTAGATCGAGACGCCTCATAGGTCTTTCACAAAGCACATACCTTGAAAAGATATTGAAGAAGTTCAATATGGATAAGTCCAAGAAGGGGTTCTTGCCTGTGTTACAGGGTGTGAGATTGAGTACGACTCAATGCCCGGCCACGTCAAAGGATAGAGAAGAGATGAGTGTCATCCCCTATGCTTCAGCCATAGACTCTATTATGTATGCCATGCTGTGTACCAGACCTAATGTGAACCTTGGCATAAGTTTGGTAGGGAGGTACCAAAGTGATCCCGGAGCGGAATACTAGACAGCGGTCAAGAATATCCTGAAGTACCTGAAAAGGACAAAGGACATGTTTCTCGTATATGGAGGTGCCAAAGAGCTCGTCGTAAAGGGTTACGTCGATGCTAGCTTCGACACAGATCCGCACAACTCCAAGTCGCAAACCGAATACGTGTATGTTTTGAACGGAGGGGCAGTCAGCTGGTGTAGCAGCAAGCAAAGCGTCGTGGCGGCATCTACATGTGAAGCGGAGTACATAGATGCTTCAGAAGCAGCAAAGGAAGGAGTCTGGATGAAGGAGTTCATCACCGACCTAGAAGTAATTCTAAGTGTGTCAGGCCCGATGACTCTATTCTGTGACAACACGGGAGCTATTGCCCTTCCGAAGGAGCCCGGGTTTCACAAGAAGACAAGACACATCAAGCGCCGCTTCAACTCCATCCATGATTACATTTAGGAGGGAGATATAGATATTTGTAAAGTGCATACATATCTGAATGTTGCAGATCCGTTGACTAAACCTCTCTCACGAGCAAAACATGATCAACACCAGATTGCTATGGTTGTTCGATTCATCACAATGTAACTAGATTATTGACTCTAGTGCAAGTGGGAGACTGTTGGAAATATGCCCTAGAGGCAATAATAAAATTGTTATTATTGTATTTCCTAGTTCATGATAATTGTCTATTGTTCATGCTATAATTGTATTAACCGGAAACCGTAATACATGTGTGAATATATAGACCACAACATGTACCTAGTAAGCCTCTAGTTGGCTAGCTCGTTGATCAATAGATGGTCATGGTTTCATTGCCATGGACATTGGATGTCATTGATAACGGGATCACATCATTAGGAGAATGATGTGATGGACAAGACCCAATCCTAAGCATAGTACAAGATCGTATAGTTCGTTTGCTAAAGCTTTTCAATGTCAAGTATCGTTTCCTTAGACCATGAGATTGCGCAACTCCTGGATACCGTAGGAATGCTTTGGGTGTGCCAAATGTCAAAACGTAACTGGGTGGCTATAAAGGTGCACTACGGGTATCTCCGAAAATGTCTGTTGGGTTGGCACGAATCGAGACTGGGATTTGTCACTCTGTGTGACAGAGAGGTATCTCTAGGCCCACTCGGTAAGACATCATCATAATGAGCTCAATGTGACTAAGGAGTTAGCCACGGGATGATGTGTTATAGAACGAGTAAAGAGACTTGCCGGTAATGAGATTGAACAAGGTATAGAGATACCGACGATCGAATCTCGGGCAAGTATCATACCGATAGACAAAGGGAATTGTATACGGGATTGATTGAATCCCCGACATCGTGGTTCATCCGATGAGATCATCGTGGACCATGTGGGAGACAACATGGGTATCCAGATCCCTCTGTTGGTTATTGACCGGAGAGGTGTCTCGGTCATATCTACGTGTCTCCCGAACCCGTAGGGTCTACACACTTAAGGTTCGATGACGCTAGGGTTATAGGGAACTGCTATACGTGATTACCGAAGGTTGTTCGGAGTCCCAGATGAGATGTATGTCACGAGGAGCTCCGGAATGGTCCGGAGGTAAAGATTGATATATAGGAAGTCCAGTTTTGGTCACCGGAAAGTTTTTGGGCTCATCGGTAGTGTACTGGGAGTGCCGGGAGGGTGCCGGAGGACCCCCGGGAGGGGTGTGACGACCATAGGACTTTGTGGGCCCTTATAGGAGGTGTGCCAGCCCTTATTTGGCTGGCCAAGACCTTCTAGAAAGTCCCATGCGGCTGGGATCAAGAGATAAAGGGCGAAAGGGTTTTAAAAGAGGAGATCCACCTCCCTTGTGGGAGGTGGACTCTATCCCTGGTTCGGCCGAACCTCTCCTCCTTGGAGGAGAGGCCAAGGCAGCCCTCCCTCTCCCTCCTCCTATATATATGCAAGGGTTTGGGATGATTTGAGACACGACTTATCTCTCTCTCGGCGCTGCCCTACCCTTCCTCTTCTTCGTTCTCCGTAGCGCTTGGCAAAGCCCTGCCGGAGTCCACGTAGCTCCACCGTCACCACGCCGTCGTGCTCATGGAGCTCTCCCTCAACCTCTCCTTCCTCCATTCTGGATCAAGGCGTAGGATACGTCATCGGGCTGCACATGTGTTGAACGCGGAGGCGCCGTTGTTCGATGCTGAGATCGGAATCCACCACGATCTGAATCGCTGCGAGTACGACTCCACCAACCGCGTTCTCGTAACGCTTCCGCTTAGCGATCTTCAAAGGTTTGAAGATGCTATCTCTCCCCACTCATTGCTGGTTTATCCATGGATAGATCTTGGTGATCGTAGGAAATTTTTTGATTTACTACTACGTCTACCAACATTCCCTAGGGCCTCAGTCAGCTCGTCCTTCTCTCTGTCTGGAATGAACGTCCCTTTCTGCGCTGTGGTGATATACTTCTGAAGCTTGTTCATGGGTATTGCAAGTTTCTCGTCCATCCAACAGCACTTCCCTGTTTCAGGGTCCAAAGTTCCCCCAACCCCGAAGAACCAAGTCCTTGAACGGTCTAGCCAGTTCGATGTTTCTGGTATGATGTTTTTAGCAATCAGGTTATTCTCAGCTTTGTCCCACAACGGCCGGGCTTTGAGGTAGCCACCTGACCCCGTGTGATGGTGATACTGCTTCTTTGCAGCATTGACCTTGTTTGTCTCTGACATTTTCTTACTCTTGTCAGATGTCCTGTAGTCCACAAATGCGGGTCAGTAATCTCTTATCTTCTCAAATCGGCCGGTGAATTCTGGAGTCTTCCCTTTGTCGACAAACTTTGATTTCAACTCATTCTTCCACCTCCTGAATAGATCTGCCATCTTCTTAAGAGCACACGCCTTGACCAGTGGCTCTATAACTGGCTTATTCGGATCCTCCTCTGGCGGTAGGGTGAAATTTGCCTTCAGTGCAGTCCAAAGATCATCTTTCTGTCTATCGGTGACATAATCACCTTCAGGGGCGCCGTCCTTAGGCTTATTCCATTGCTTGATGCTGATCGGGATGTTGTCCCTAACAATAGCTCTGCACTGAGCAGAAAATGCGTTCTTGGTCCGCTTGGGTTCAATCGGATGGACATCATTCGCGAGTGCTGTGATCGTGAACTTTTCATCCTTGCGCAACCTCTTCTTCAGGCCTCGTCTCGTTACCGAAGTTTGGCTCGATCAGGAGGGCTATAAAAGAAGAAAGAAGAGTTAATTAATATATGTACATACCAAAATAATTAATGCATCAATTAGCTAGTCAGCACAAGCTTAATTAATATATATACCTCGCCGGACTTTGCAACAGCTCCCTCCTCCGATCAGTCATCGGAGCCGTCATCATGGTCTCCTTCTTCCTCCGGCGTTCGGTCATCGGAGCCATCATGATCATGTCCTTCCTCCTCGGGGACGCAATGGGGCCGACAACGGGGAGGCGACGAGGACGGGGCCGGCGATGAGGATGGCGGCTCGGGGAGGCGACGGGGCCGGCGGCGAGGACGGCGGTTCGGGAGGCGATGGGGATGAGGACGGCGGCTCGGGGCAACTGGTAGATGAAACCTGCGAAATTTCCTATGTGCTTCTTATATACAAGAAGCATTGGTCCCGGTTGGTGGCACCAACCGGGACCAATGCCAACCTTTAGTCCCGGTTGGTGCCACCAACCGGGACCAAAGGTCTCTTTTCGGCAGCCCAAAGGGAGGGAAGCAGAGACCTTTGGTCTCGGTTGGTGGCACCAACCGGGACTAAAGGTGGGCATTGGTACCGGTTGGTGCCACCAACCGGGACGAAATTGCTGCATTGGTCCTGGTTGTAGCCACCAACCGGGACTAAATGGTTGGTCCTGGCTGTGGTGAGAGTTTAGTCGCACCTTGCCAAGCGAGGCGCTCGCACCGGTTTATAAGCCCACCATCCCTACCTTGTTGAGTTCCTATCAAATTGAAAATGATGCCCTTATGTGGAAAATTTGACGTGAAATCAAACTGAATTTCAGTCTGATTTCCAGTCGAATTTTACTTACATAAGCGCATCTATGTTCATTTCTGTTATTTTTTATGTTATCTAAAGGGATTTCATTTTTTTGAACTTATTTGAACTCCATACTTTTTATGTGTTCAAAATGCACCATTCAAAGCCACATCATCAATTTTCAACCCTTTCTGACTTCATTTGGTATTTTCATGCACTTACTCATTTTTTGAGCTAAATAACCCTGAAATTGAAAAGCACTTCAAATGAACTCTAAAAAGATTGAAAGTTGGCATGATATCATCATTTTACCCACATAGCATGTGCTAAAAAGTTGAGAGGGTTACAACAAAAATTGGATGCACTTTGTTTACAAAATGGACAATCTCTTTCGAAGTATCATGGTTTCGGACGAAAACTCATCTATTACAAATGGATTTCATTTTTTAAATTATTTGAACTCCATACTTTTCGTGTGTTCAAAATGCACCATTCAAAGCCACATCATCAATTTTTAGCCCTTTCTGACTTCATTTGGTATTTTTCATGCACTTACTCGGTTTTTTGAGCTAAATAACCCTGAAATTGAAAAACACTTCAAATGAACTCTGAACACGTTGAAAGTTGGCATGGTATCATCATTTCACCTAGATAGCATGTTATAAAAAATTGAGAGGGTTACGGCAAAAACTGGACGCACTTCGTGTACAAAATGGACAATCTCTTTCGAAGTATCACAGTTTCGGACGAAAACTCATCTGTTACAAAGGGATTTCCTTTTTTTGAACTTATTTGAACTCTATAATTTTTGTGTTCAAAATGCACCATTCAAAGCCACATCATCAATTTTTAGCCCTTTCTGACTTCATTTGATATATTTCATGCACTTACTCGGTTTTTTGAGCTAAATAACCCTGAAATTGAAAAACACTTCAAGTGAACTCTGAAAAGGTTGAAAGTTCGCATGGTATCATCGTTTCACCCACATAGAATGTGCTAAAAATTTGAGAGCGTTACGGCAAAAACTGTATGCACTTCGTGTACAAAATGGACAATCTTTGCGAAGTATCACGGTTTCGGACGAAAACTCATCTGTTACAAAGGGATTTCCTTTTTTTGAACTTATTTGAACTCCATACTTTTCGTGTGTTCAAAATGCACCATTCAAAGCCACATCATCAATTTTTAGCCCTTTCTGACTTCATTTGATATATTTCATGCACTTACTCGGTTTTTTGAGCTAAATAACCCTGAAATTGAAAAACACTTCAAGTGAACTCTGAAACGGTTGAAAGTTCGCATGGTATCATCGTTTCACCCACATAGAATGTGCTAAAAATTTGAGAGCGTTACGGCAAAAACTGTATGCACTTCGTGTACAAAATGGACAATCTTTGCGAAGTATCACGGTTTCGGACGAAAACTCATCTGTTACAAAGGGATTTCCTTTTTTTGAACTTATTTGAACTCCATACTTTTTGTGTGTTCAAAATGCACCATTCAGAGCCACATCATCAAATTTCAACCCTTTCTAACTTCATTTGGTATTTTTCATGCACATACTGATTTTTTGAGCTAAATAACCCTAAAAATGAAAAGCACTTCAAATGAACTCTGAAAAGGTTGAAAGTTGGCATGGCATCATCATTTCACCCACATAGCATGTGCTAAAAAGTTGAGATGGTTACGGCAAAAACTGGATGCACTTCGTGTACAAAATGGACAATCTCTTTCGAAGTATCACGATTTCGGACGAAAACTCATCTGTTACAAAGGGATTTCATTTTTTTGAACTTATTTGAACTCCATACTTTGTGTGTGTTTAAAATGCACCATTCAATGCCACATCATCAATTTTCAACCCTTTCTGACTTCATTTGGTATTTTTCATGCACTTACTAGTTTTAATGAGCTAAATGACCCTGAAATTGAAAAGCACTTCAATTGAACTCTGAAAAGGTTGAAAGTTGGCATGGTATCATCATTTCACCCACATAGCATGTCATAAAAAGTTGAGAGGGTTACGGCAAAAACTGGATGCACTTCGTGTACAAAACGAAAAATCTCTTTCGAAGTATTAGGGTTTCGGACGAAAACTCATGTGTTACAAAAGACATTTCATTTCTTCACATGTCACTGCAATGATATAGTTGTGGAGAGAAAGTCTTCACTTTTTCTTCGCTTGTGTCCTTTGCTTATTGCGTCGTAACCATGGATAATCTTCATCATTTAACAGGGTGCTTGGGTTAGCCTTGACTTTGAAGGGAGGAATTTCATGAAACTTTTCATAATCTTCAGACATGTCTGTCTTGCCCTCCAATCCCACGATCTCTCTTTTTCCTGAAAGAACTATGTGGCGCTTTGGCTCATCGTATGATGTATTCGCTTCCTTATCTTTTCTTTTTCTCGGTATGGTAGACATGTCCTTCACATAGAAATTCTACGCCACATCATTGGCTAGGACGAATGGTTCGTCTGTGTACCCAAGATTGTTCAGATCCACTTTTGTCATTCCGTACTGTGGGTCTTCCTGTACCCTGCCTCTTGATAGATTGACAAATTTGCACTGAAACAAAGGGACCTTGAAATCATATCCATAGTCAAGTTCCCGTATGTCCACTATGTAACCATAATATGTGTCCTTTCCCCTCTTGGCTGCTGCATCAAAGCGGACACCCCTGTTTTGGTTGGTGCTCTTTTCATCTTGGGCGATCGTGTAAAATGTATTCTGATTTATCTCGTACCCTTTGTAAGTCAATACAGTCAAAGATGGTCCCCTGGCCAACGAGTACAACTCATCAGAAACAGTGTTGTCACCCATGAGACGTGTTTGCAACCAATTGTCGAAAGTCCTGATGTGTTCATATGTAATCCAGTCGTCACACTGCTCCGGGTGTTTGGAGCGCAGAATATTCTTGTGTTCATCGACATACGGGGTCGCCAAGGTGGAATTCTATAGAACTGTGTAGTGTGCTTGAGACCAAGAATGCCCGTCCCTACATATTATTGAGTCTGCTCCTAGCGTGCCTTTTCCAGTCAGTCTCCCCTCATACCACGATTGAGGGAGACCAATCTTCTTCAGGTCAGGAATGAAGTCAACACAAAACCCAATGCCATCCTCTGTTTGATGGCCCATGGAGATGCTTGCTTCTAGCCTAGTGCGGTTACGAACATATTTCTTTAAGACTCCCATGAACCTCTCAAAGGGGAACATATTGTGTAGAAATACAGGGCCCAGAACGACAATCTCGTCGACTAGATGAACTAGGACGTGCATCATGATATTGAAGAAGGACGGTGGGAACACCAGCTCAAAACTAACAAGACATTGCACCAAATCACTCCTAAACCTTGGCAGGATTTCTGGATCGATCACCTTTTGAGAGATTGCATTGAGGAATGCACATAGCTTCACAATGGCTAATCGAACGTTTTTCGGTAGAAGCCCCCTCAATGCAACCGGCAGCAATTGCGTCATAATCAGGTGGCAGTCATGAGACTTTAGGTTCTGGAACTTTTTCTCTGCCACATTTATTATTCCCATTATATTCGACGAGAAGCCAGAGAGGACCTTCATACTGAGCAGGCATTCAAAGAAGATTTCCTTCTCTTCTTTGGTAAGAGCGTAGCTGGCAGGACCTTCATACTGCTTTGGATGCATGCCGTCTTTTTCATGCACACGTTGTTGTTCCTCCCGTGCCTCCGGTGTATCTTTTGTCTTTCCATACACTCCCAAGAAGCCTAGCAGGTTCACGTAAAGATTCTTCGTCACGTGCATCACGTCAATTGCAGAGCGGACCTCTAGGTCTTTTCAATAGGGTAGGTTCCAAAATATAGATTTCTTCTTCCACATGGGTTCGCGTTTGTCAGCGTCATTTGGAACAGATAGTCTGTGAGGACCCATTCCAAATATTACTTGTAAATCATTGACCATATCAAGTATGTGATCACCAGTACGAAGGGTGGGCTTCTACCGGTGATCTTCCTCACCTTTGAAATGCTTTCCTTTCTTTCGACATTGATGGTTGGTCGGAAGAAATCAACAATGCTCCAGGTACACATTCTTCCTGCATTTGTCCAAATATATACTGTCAGTGTCATCTAAACAGTGTGTGCATGCATGGTATCCCTTGTTTGTCTGTCCTGAAAGGTTACTAAGAGCAGGCCAATCGTTGATGGTTACAAACAGCAACGCATGTAGGTCAAATTCCTCCTGTTCATTCTCATCCCACACACATACACCTCTTCCATTCCATAGCTGTAAAAGTTCATCAACTAATGGCCTTAGGTATACATCAATGTCATTGTCGGGTTGCTTAGGGCCTTGGATGAGCACTGGCATCATAATGAACTTTCGCTTCATGCACAACCAAGGAGGTAGGTTATACATACATAGAGTCACAGGCCATGAGCTATGCTGGCTGCTCTGCTCTCCAAAAAGATTAACACCATCTGCACTTAAACCAAACCATACGTTCCTCGGGTCACCTGTAAAGTCGCTCCACTTTCTCTCGATCTTTCTCCACTGCGACCCGTCAGCGGGTGCTCTCAACTTCCTGTCTTTCTTACGGTCTTTTTTGTGCCATTGCATCAACTCGGCATGCTTTTTGTTTCTGAACAGGCGTTTCAACCGTGGTATTATAGGAGCATACCACATCACCTTGGCAGGAACCCTCTTCCCGGTGCGCTGGCCCTCAACATCACCAGGGGCATCTCTTCTGACCTTTTACCGCAATGCACCGCATACCGGGCATGCGTTCCGTTCCTCGTACTCAACACGGTAGAGGATGCAATCATTAGGGCATGCATGTATGTTCTGCACCTTCAATCCTAGAGGGCATACAACCTTCTTTGCTGCGTACATACTGTCGGGCAATTTGTTATCCTTTGGAAGCTTCTTCTTCATTATTTTTAGTAGCGAACTAAATCCCTTGTCAGATACACCATTGTCTGCCTTCCATTGCAGCAATTCCAGTGTGGTACCGAGCTTTTTGTTGTCATCTTCGCAATTTGGGTACAACCCTTTTTTATGATCCTCTAACATGCGATCGAACTTCAACTTCTCCCTTTCACTTTCGCATTCTCTCTGTGTATCAACAATGACCCGGCGAAGATCATCATTGGGCACATCGTCTGGTTCCTCTTGATCTTCAGCTTCCCCCATTACAGCATCACCGTATTTAGGGGGAGGGTAGTTGTCGTCATCCTCTTCTTTTTCGTTGTCTTCCATCATAACCCCTCTTTCTCCGTGCTTGGTCCAAACATTATAGTGTGGCATAAAACCCTTCACTTCAAGTGAAGGGTTTTAGAGTTGAAGAAAGACTTCGTATTCTCACAGACAGTACATGGACAAGGCATAAAACCATTCTGCTTATTTGCCTCAGCCGCTTTGAGAAAATTATGCAGGCCCTTAATATACTCGGAGGTGCGTCGTTCACCGTACATCCATTGCCGGTTCATCTGCGTGCTTATATAATAAAGTGTATTAAAAACCATTACAACATATCATGAATAGAGAAGTGAACAATAATAAAAGTAAGAAAATCATACGAGTAAGTATATTTCTTTTAGCAAGAAGATAAGATCAAGAGGCTCACCACGCACGGACGATCGACGGCGGTTTCAGGACGGGAACGGGACATGACTGACCGCCAAACCTAGACAAATCTTGAGAAAAATGGAGTTTGGACAAGGAGCTTCGAGAGGAGAAAGCTTAAGTTTGGCTTAGGCATTTCATCAAACACCTCATGTGCATAGGAGGTGAGCTAGAGCACCAGAAAGCTCTCCCCTGCCCAGCCAAAAAAACAGAGTAGTGTGGAGTGCTCTGCTCGCTGGCGAGGGGGTATATATAGGCATTTCATTGGTCCCGATTCGTGACTGGAACAGCCACTAAAGGACCCCTTTTGGTCACGGATCCAGCCACGAACCGGGACTAATGGTTGTGGGCCAGGAGCGAGACACGTTGGTCCCGGTTCGTGTCTGGAATCGGAACCAAAGGTTCCAGACGAACCGGGACCAATGCCCCACATGGCCCGTCCGGCCCCCTGGCCTCATGAATCGGGACTGTTGTCCTCATTGATCCCGATTCATGACTGAACCGGGACTAATGTGCCGGCACGGCACGAACCAATGCCCTATTTTCTACTAGTGTTAGGTAGGCTTTTATCTTTTTTGTCCGGACACATATAAGGAATTTGAGGCCCCGATTGAAGATGCTCACAGTGTGGTATCTTAGCTTGCTGAAGAAGGACACACATAAGGCTGAATTAAAACTCAAAACTCGCAAACTAAACGAGTAGCACGTGACTCAGCTTGCGTCGACTTTAATTTGATGACTAACGAGTCAAGCCGAGCTTTAATAAGACCATCTACGTAGTGAATAAATGAGACGAATCAATGAGTCCTTGCTTAACACACTAAGCTCGTCAAAATCAGTCCATATCAGCATCTATCCCAAGTGCTTAGATCAACTCCTGCAAAGCCCTGCCCTTATTGGCCGTTGTCGCACTTGCACAAGAGAGTAGGGACGGTGATGCGCTCCATTCCACTCCCGGCCTCATCTCTACTGTGGGTTAATGGCGAGGGAGGCGACTCAATTTTTTCCATATGTGCAAATTATAACTAGTCATGTAGATTATACATGCTTAATATCTATACATTACACACTTCAGTAATCATTTGTCGGGCTCCAGCGAAGAAGGAACGATGACGATGATACATCTTCTGCTTGTTTCAGTACTTGTAGTCGTTGCTATGTGTTCTATAAAAATATATATACTTTTTTTAATGCTCGTTATACTGTTCTGATTGAAAATGAATAGATTGAAAGTTTTTCCCACAAACAAAATTCATTTGTATAACCATTACCACAAAAATGTTAAATTCGAACAACAAATCTAATGACTATACAGATGAATTTAATGAGTGGAGTTTATTGCGCAAAAAGAAAACGAGTCGAGTTTAAAATTGAGGTCATTTTATTAACCAGTCGAGTGCAGCTAGCTCCCTATCCAACCGAGTTCTAGGGAGTCGAGCCGAGCTGACTCGACTCGTCTAGACTTCCACCTCTAGATCACTTAGATGTACACACAAAGAAGACTGGAGCTCTCCGATTACATTTTTTCAACACACCATATATTGCTACATTTTGTTTTTGAGACATCGATATATTGCTACATGGGTTTGGCCAAGGAGGACCAGGGAGCCCGGAGGGCCGAGTCAATAATCTGCCTGCCCATGTGGAGGCGGGACGCCATATGTTTTTTTGGATCATTTTTTGCTTTTTGTTTTTTATTTTCCGTTTTCATTTTCTTCTATAAAATAATTCCGGATTCCAAAAAATTCCTGATTTCAAAAGATAGCGAATTTTTAAAAACATGTTCGCATATTCAAGAAATGTACATAATATTTAATAAATGATTACAAAAATAAAAATATTAACATTTTCAAAATTATTCAAGAATTTAATAATAATAATAATAATAATAAATGTGCATGAATTTGTATAATTTTCCCCAATTTCCACAACAGTTCATTAATTCGAATTTTTTTTTTCTGATTCAACATATGTCTATGCATTTAAATAATGTGTTTAATTAAAACTCATCAATTTCAGAAAGTGTTCCCAAAATAGAAAATGTTCCTTGATTTAAAAATGTTTGTCGATTCCAAAAAATGTTTAGGATTTAACTCTTTTCGAAAACTTGTAGATAAAATGTTTGTTGATAAAAAAAGGGTCACGATTTCCAAGAAAGGCCTGCAAATTTGACGATTAATCATGCTTTTCAGAAATGTTCAAGATTTCAAAAAATGTTTATGAATTTTTAATATGTTCACGAAGTGAAAATTAAAGTAAGTAAGAAAGTAAGAAATGTAAAAATAATATAAGAAAATGATTTACTTTTTTGAAAATTATAAGTTATTTTAGAATATTATAAAAAATATAAAGAAATAACAGAAAACGAAAAGGAAAAAACTAAAAAGAGAAAATAGAAAAACACAAAAGGAGAAAAAACATGACACAAAAATTTGTTTTGTCATGATTGCGAAATAATAAAAATACCATGACATTACGAATAAAAAAGCCATGGTAAAATATATTTAAAAAGCCATGCTCTAATGTTCTCTTTGTCATACAATTCCAAGCACTAAAACATTAAAAAATGTGATGCTCTAAAAAATGCCATGCATGTAAAAAATAACATGCTCTTGAAAATAAATAAAAATGTCATGGCAGTACATAAAAAATGCCACACTCTTCAAAACAACTGCCATGCTTCTACAAAATAAATATGACATGCTCTTCATAATAAAAAATGTCTTGGTCTGTATACAAAAAATGTCATGCTTCTACAATAAAATTTCCATCCTTCTACAATAAAATTGCCATGCTCTTCAAAATAAAAATGCCATGCTCTTCGTAATAATAAAAATATCATGCTTAATATACTAAAAATGTCAAGCTTCTACAATAAAAATGACATGCTCTTCAAAATAAATATCCCATGCTTCTACAAAGAAATGCCATGCTCTTTATACTAATTTTTTTATGCTTGTACAATAAATTTCATGTTCTTTATTATAAAATGGCAATGCCACAGTTGGTAAAATCTTGTCCGAAAAGACGACACGGACTATCTCTACTCCTAATGGGACAGTTGGTATGTAGTCGTGTCTCTTTATACCCCATCCCATCGATAGATACCAGCTCCCCCGATTTTTTCACCGTCGAAGAAAAACGTCGCCAGGCCCCGTCCACCTCCACCCACCGATTTTTCCACTTCAAGCCCACTGATCATCTAGTTTTTTCTCTAACAAAAAAAAGTCTGACCTAATAATCTCTCCCCTCCCAGATCGCGCTGCCAGCTTCCCTCCACGCACCGCGCCGCCACCAGCCTGCCCTGCGAACCTTCCCGCCCCCGCTCGCCTCCACGCATCCGGTGCCGCAGGACGACCTCGCCGCCGCCAAGTGCCTCCATGATAACGATGTGCAGTGGTAATTTCAACCACGGCGGTGTCTTCCACCTCACCGTCCACGCGCTCAAACTCCTCACCGTCCACACTCGCATTCCTCTTCGGCAACTCCTTGTCCAAGTTTGCGACAGCCGCGTCCCGCATCAACGACGAGGAGAGGAATCAGAGGAGAGATGGGAGAGACGGGGATATGGGAGGAGGAAGGAAGGAAATAGGCGAAGGGCTCAGACCCGGAGGTGCTCACCAGAGGTTGGTTGGCGGCGGGGTCACAAGGCAACGGCGAGGCGCGTGTGGCACCCTCCCTGGCGACACGAGCGGGAGCGTGAAGGTGCACGGGGGGCGTAGGTGCTGCGGCGAGATGGGCTTCGGAGCGCCGAGATCGGGCTGCAGCGGGCCCTAGCGCTACTGGTGGCTTGGGTGAGCTGACCTCGACGTCAACTTCTATTTCACGTACAACAACAATCTGTACCAGACAGGGATGACAGTTTTGCCCATGGGTATGGATCCTCGCGGGTATCCTACCCAAAAACAATGGACATGGACATGACTCGAAAAGATTTTATACCCACGGATAATGGGTATCCATACCCGCAAAATATATGGATAGAGTATGGGTACGAAATTACGTCCATGGATAACCCAACGGATACCCAGAAAAAGTTAATAGATGAAAATAACTCCTACGACATGTGGGGTCAACATCCAACTCCTTGGCACATCCTAAATCTTGATTCCTTAAACCGGCCATAGCTCATAGACCCGTAATCACATGCTTGCTACTCCTCTTACGTCCTATGGGACTCCTGAAAAAGGTGAAATCTCGACTCTTTGCTATTGGATTCCTGTCCAACTCTCGATCCAACGACCCCCCATTCCCACCACCACCTCCCATTGAAACGGACTTTCACCACCCACCGCTCATGCTCCCTTGATGCCTCCAAGAGGTCACCATCGTAGAAGTTTGTGTCAGTGCTATACTGCTCGTCCATCATCATTTGAATTTCAAAGCTGTTTATCTACCTTTAAAAATGTTATATATTGTACCCACTGGATACCCATTGGGTATAGGGTACCCGATGGGTATGGGCATGGGTTCCAATTTATACCCATGGGTATTGAAATGGGTGGGTACAGAAAGTTTCTCTAGGTATGGGTTGGGGCAGAAAAAGGTTGTACCCGCCCATACCCTACCCATTGCCATCCCTAGTACCAGAGAAGGTTCATGATGCAAATGCCTACTCCCTTACTCTGTTTTATCAGTTTCATCTTATCGTATTGGTTGGGTTAGAACATATTTGTTTTGTATGCCAATGCCTTCTCCTTTTCTCTGTTATATGTGTTTCTTCTTTTGTCGGTAAACTTCAGTTTGAAGTGGACATTGGCAACCTATCCACTGAACTGCTAACTGGAAACATAAGGATCCTATAATTTAACAGAAAAAGTGGTAATTGAAATAGGAGCAATGTGAATTTATGTGTTGTTTGTTCTTGTAGTTGGGGATGACCGTGAGCCCCAGACGACGAGATAGAAGCGACCTTGGCTCAGCCATATCCGCCACTCGAACTGATGATAATGCTTCTCTACGGAGTTAGGTAATAAATGGTAATGAAAGGACGTGGATGTCGCCTAGAGGGGGGTGAATAGGCGCTTAGGCTTGAACAAATGCGGAATAAAACTAACGTTTAATTAGTCAAGCACAAAACCTAGAACAACTAGGCTCACCTATGTGCACCAACAACTTATGCTAAGCAAGATAAATAACTACTCCATCCGTTCCTAAATATAAGACCTTCTAGAGATTTCACTATAGAGTACATATGGAGCAAAATGAGTGAATTTACACTCTAAAATATGTCTATATACATCTGTATGTACTTCATAGTGAAAGCTCTAAAAGGTCTTATATTTAGGAACGGAGGGAATAAATTATAGCAAGATATATAACATGAAACAATATAGCTATAACAACGTAAAGTGCATAATTAAAGGGCTAGGATAAAAGTGTTGGAAATATGCCCTAGAGACAATAATAAAATGGTTATTATTGTATTTCCTAGTTCATGATAATTGTCTATTTCTCATGCTATAATTGTGTTAACTAGAAGCCGTAATACATGTGCGAATACATAGACCACAACATGTCCCTAGTAAGCCTCTAGTTGGCTAGCTTGTTGATCAATAGATGGTCGCGGTTTCATGACCATGGACATTGGATGTCGATTGATAACGGGATCACATCATTAGGAGAATGATGTGATGGACAAGACCCAATCCTAAGCATAGCGCAAGATCGTGTAGTTCGTTTGGTAAAGCTTTTCAATGTCAAGTATCGTTTCCTTAGACCATGAGATTGTGCAACTCCCAGATACCGTAGGAATGCTTTGGGTGTGTCAAACGTCACAACGTAACTGGGTGGCTATAAAGGTGCACTACGGGTATCTCCGAAAGTGTCTGTTGGGTTGGCACGAATCGAGACTCGGATTTGTCACTCCGTGTGACGGAGAGGTATCTCTGGGCCCACTCGGTAAGACATCATCATAATGAGCTCAATGTGACTAAGGAGTTAGTCATGGGATGATGTGTTACAGAACGAGTAAAGAGACTTGCCAGTAACGAGATTGAACAAGGTATAGAGATACCGTCGATCGAATCTCGCGCAAGTATCATACCGATAGACAAAGGGAATTGTATACGGGATTGATTGAATCCCCGACATCGTGGTTCATCCGACGAGATCATCGTGGAGCATGTGAGAGCCAACATGGGTATCCAGATCCCTTTGTTGGTTATTTACCAGAGAGGTGTCTCGGTCATGTCTACGTGACTCCCGAACCCGTAGGGTCTACACACTTAAGGTTCGATGACGCTAGGGTTATAGGGAAATAGTATACGTGGTTACCGAACATACTTCGGAGTCCCGGATGAGATCCCGGATGTCACGAGGAGTCCCGGAATGGTCCGGAGACGAAGATTGATATATAGGATGTGAGGTTTTGGTTACCGAAAGTGTTTTGGGCGTCACCAGTAGTGTACCGGGACCACCGGAAGGGCTCCGGGGGTCCACCAAGTGGGCCCACTGGCCTCAGATGGCTCCATGGTCCTGAGGTGGAGGGAACCAGCCCCTAGGTTGGCTGGTATGCCTCCATAAGAGGCCCAAGGCACTGGAAATAGAGGAGGGAGGGGAAACCCTAGACCCAGATGGGCCTAAGGCCCACTAGGGCTGCGCCCTCCTCCTCTCCTCCCTGTGGCCGCCAGCCAGATTGCCATCTGGTGGCTGTCGCACCACCCTAGGGTGGGAACCCTAGGGTGCAGACCTACCTCCTCCTCCTCCTATTTATAGAGGTGCCCTTGGGGCTGTTTTGAGACACGGTTCTCTCTTCTTCTCGACGCAGCCCCACCTCTCCCTATCCTCGTTCTCCGTAGTGCTTAGCGAAGCTTTGCCGGAGTACCACGCAGCTCCACCGTCACCATGCCGTCGTGCTGCCGGAGCTCTCCCTCAACCTCTCCTTCCTCCTTGCTGGATCAAGGCATAGGAGACGTCACCGGGCTGCACGTGTGTTGAACGCGGAGGCGCCGCCGTTCGATGCTAAGATCGGAGTCCACCGCGATCTGAATCGCTGCGAGTACGACTCAACCATCCGCGTTCTTGCAACGCTTTCGCTTAGTGATCTTCAAAGGTATGAATATGCAATCTCTCCCCTCTCGTTGCTGGTTTCTCCATAGATGGATCTCTCCCCTCTCGTTGCTGGTTTCTCCGCTTAACGTCGAAGGTCCACTAGGACACGTTCCGCACCCTGTTCTGGAGGTCATGTTGTTGGACAACGGTGAACCTTCGAACTATGAAGAAGCGATGGCGGGCCCGGATTCCAACAAATGGCTTGAAGCCATGAAATCCGAGATAGGGTCCATGTATGAGAACAAAGTGTGGACTTTGGTAGACTTGCCTGATGATAAGCGAGCCATTGAAAATAAATGGATCTTTAAGAAGAAGACTAATGCAGATGGTAATGTGACCGTCTATAAGGCTCGGCTTGTCGCTAAGGGTTATCGACAAGTTCAAGGAGTTGACTACGATGAGACTTTCTCACCCATAGCGATGCTGAAGTCTATCCGAATCATGTTAGCAATTGCCGCATTTTATGATTATGAGATCTGGCAAATGGATGTCAAAAGGGCATTCCTTAATGGCTTCCTCAAGGAAGAACTGTATATGATGCAGCCGGAAGGTTTTGTCGATCCTAAAGATGCTAACAAGGTATGCAAGCTCCAGCGCTCCATCTATGGGCTGGTGCAAGCATCTCGGAGTTGGAACATTCGCTTTAACAAGGTGATTAAAGCGTTTGGGTTTGTACAGGTTTATGGAGAACCCTGTATTTACAAGAAAGTGAGTGGGAGCTCTGTAGCATTTCTCATATTATATGTGGATGACATACTGATAATGGGAAATGATATAGAACTCTTAGAAAGTATAAAGGCCTACTTGAATAAGTGTTTTTCAATGAAGGACCTTGGAGAAGCTGCTTACATATTAGGTATTAAGATCTATAGAGATAGATCGAGACGCCTCATAGGTCTTTCACAAAGCACATACCTTGACAAGATATTGAAGAAGTTCAATATGGATCAGTCCAAGAAGGGGTTCTTGCCTGTGTTACAAGGTGTGAGATTGAGTACGACTCAATGCCCAACCACGGCAAAAGATAGAGAAGAGATGAGTGTCATCCCTTATGATTCAACCATAGGCTCTATTATGTATGCCATGCTGTGTAGCAGACCTGATGTGAACCTTGCCATAAGTTTGGTAGGGAGGTACCAAAGTGATCCCGGAGCGGAACACTGGACAGCGGTCAAGAATATCCTGAAGTACCTGAAAAGGACAAAGGACATGTTTCTCGTATATGGAGGTGTCTAAGTGCTCGTCGTAAAGGGTTACGTCAATGCTAGCTTCTACACAGATCCGGACGACTCCAAGTCGCAAACCGGATACATGTATGTTTTGAACGGAGGGGCAGTCAGCTGGTGCAGCAGCAAGCAAAGCGTCGTGGCGGCATCTACATGTGAAGCGGAGTACATAGCTGCTTCGGAAGCAGCAAAGGAAGGAGTCTGGATGAAGGAGTTCATCACCGACCTAGGAGTAATTCCAAGTGCGTCGGGCCCGATGACTCTATTCCGTGACAACACTGGAGCTATTGCCCTTGCGAAGGAGCCCAGGTTTCACAAGAAGACAAGACACATCAAGCGCCACTTCAACTCCATCCTGATTACATTCAGGAGGGAGATATAGATATTTGTAAAGTGCATACAGATCTAAATGTCACAGATCCGTTGACTCAACCTCTCTCACAAGCAAAACATGATCAACACCAGAATGCTATGGGTGTTCGATTCATCACAATGTAACTAGATTATTGACTCTAGTGCAAGTGGGAGACTGTTGGAAATATGCTCTAGAGGCAATAATAAAATGGTTATTATTGTATTACCTAGTTCATGATAATTGTCTATTGTTCATGCTATAATTGTGTTAACCGGAAACCGTAATACATGTGTGAATAAATAGACCACAACATGTCCCTAGTAAGCCTCTAGTTGGCTAGCTCGTTGATCAATAGATGGTCGCGGTTTCATGACCATGGACATTGGATGTCGATTGATAACGGGATCACATCATTAGGAGAATGATGTGATGGACAAGATCCAATCCTAAGCATAGCGCAAGATTGTGTAGTTCGTTGGCTAAAGCTTTTCAATGTCAAGTATCATTTCCTTAGACCATGAGATTGTGCAACTCCAGAATACCGTAGGAATGCTTTGGGTGTGCCAAACTTCATAGCGTAACTGGGTGGCTATAAAGGTGCACTGCGGGTATCTCCGAAAGTGTCTGTTGGGTTGGCACGAATCGAGACTGGGATTTGTCACTCCGTGTGACGGAGAGGTATCTCTGGGCCCACTCGGTAAGACATCATCATAATGAGCTCAATGTGACTAAGGAGTTAGTCATGGGATGATGTGTTACGGAACGAGTAAAGAGACTTGCCGGTAACGAGATTGAACAAGGTATAGAGATACTGATGATTGAATCTCGGGCAAGTATCATACCGATAGATAAAGGGAATTGTATACGGGATTGATTGAATCCCCGACATCGTGGTTCATCCGATGAGACCATCGTGAAGCATGTGGGAGCCAACATGGGTATCCAGATCCCCCTGTTGGTTATTGACCAGAGAGGTGTCTCGGTCATGTCTACGTGTCTCCCGAATCCGTAGGGCCTACACACTTAAGGTTCGATGACGCTAGGGTTATAGGGAAATAGTGTATGTGGTTACCGAAGGTAGTTTGGAGTCCCGGATGAGATCCCGGACGTCACAAGGAGTCCCGGAATGGTCCGGAGACGAAGATTGATATATAGGATGTGAGGTTTTGGTTACCGGAAGTGTTTCGGGCGTCACTGGTAGGGTACCGGGACCACCGGAAGGGTTCCGGGGGTCCACCAAGTGGGCCCACCGGCCCCAGAGGGCTCCATGGGCCTGAGGTGGAGGGACAAGCCCCTAGATGGGCTGGTGCGCCTCCACAAGAGGCCCAAGGCGCAGGAAATAGAGGAGGGAGGGGAAACCCTAGACCCAGATGGGCCTAAGGCCCACTAGGGCTGCACCCTCCTCCTCTCCTCCCTCTGGCTGCCGGCCAGATTGCCATCTGGTGGCTGCCGCACCACCCTAGGGTGGGAACCCTAGGGTGTATCCCTACCTCCTCCTCCTCCTATATATAGAGGTGCCCTTGGGGCTGTTTTGAGACACGGTTCTCTCTTCCTCTCGGTGCAGCCCCACCTTTCCCTATCCTTGTTCTCCGTAGTGCTTAGCAAAGCTCTGCCGGAGTACCACAGAGCTCCATAGTCACCACGTCGTCATGATGTTGGAGCTCTCCCTCAACCTCTCCTTCCTCCTTGCTGGATCAAGGCGTAGGAGACGTCACCGGGCTGCACGTGTGTTGAACGCGGAGGCGCCGTCGTTCGGCGCTAAGATCGGAGTCCACCACGATCTGAATCGCTACGAGTACGACTCCACCAATCGCGTTCTTGCAATGCTTCCGCTTAGCGATCTTCAAAGGTATGAAGATGCAATATCTCCCCTCTCGTTGCTGGTTTCTCCATAGATGGATCTTGGCGACACGTAGGAATTTTTTTTGATTTACTACTACGTCTCCCGACAAAAAGATAATCAAGGCACACGGAGGCGACGATTGATCCGGAAGTTCACACCCTTGCGGATGCTAATCTCCGTTTGGAGCGGTGTGGAGGCACAATACTCCCAATGAAGCCACTAGGGTCACCGTAATCTCCTCACACCCTCGCACAATGCAACATGTCGTGATTCCACTAAGGGACCCTTGAGGGTGTTCATTGAACCCGTACAAATGGCAACCCTTGGGGGTGGTCACCGTACCCATACACTTTGGCAACCCTTGGGGCGGTCACCAAAACCCGTACAAATTGCTCAGGGCAACCTCCCCAAACTAATTGGAGACCCCAACACTTGCCCGGAGCTTTACACCACAATGATTGGGCTCCGAGGCACCAACAACCGTCTAGGGCGCTAAAGCACCCAAGAGGAACAATCTCTAGGGTACCAAGCACCCAAGAGGAACAATCTCTAGGGTACCAAGCACCCAAGAGGAACAATCCCTAGAGTACCAAGCACCCAAGAGTAATAAGCTTCTCAACTTCGCTTCCATGTATCACCATGGAGAACTCAAATCTATGCGTGAAATGCAATGGCAAGGCCACACTGAGTGGTCAAGTCCTCCTCTCCCAAATCCCACCACAACAACTAATGCTATGGGAGAAAATGACTGGAGGAATGAAGAACTCCAAGATCTAGATCCAAGGGGTTCCCCTCACATGGAGGAGAAAGTGATTGGTGGAAATGTGGATCTAGATCTCTTCTCTCTTTTCCCTCTAGAACTAGCAAGAATCATTGGAGGAATTGATAGTTAGCAAGATCGAAGAAGGTCAACAATGGGGGAAGAACATGAGCTCAAAGGATGGGGAACCATTGGGGAAGAAGGCCCCTTTATATAGGTTCCCTCAAATCCAACTGTTATGCCATACAGTCTGTGCATAAGCAGTAGTACCGCTAGGGGCAACGATACTTCCGCTGGCACGGGAGTTACTCCCACCCAATGTAACTGAGAGCTCAAAGGAGGCGGTAGTGCCGCTGGAGCGGTACTACTTCTCTCACAAGCGGTACTTCCATTTAGTGATCCATGAGTGAGAGAACAGGCGGCAGAAGCATAAAGTAGCATGATAGTACAACTCGAAGCGGTAGTACCGCCCTCTACTACCGCTCAAGTACCGCCCAGAAAACCAATCCAGAAGCAAAATATAGGCGGAAGTAGAAGCAGTAGTATACAACGGAAGTACCGCCCCAGCGGTACTACCGCCTGATCAGAGAAAACTGCTCCCGCACTAAAACTGCCATAACTTTTGCATACGAGCTCCGAATTGAGCAAACTCGGGCTTGTTGGATAGCATACGACAAGTATTATCTTAAGAATAGACAGTATGAAAATTCTTACGATATAGAGATGTGAAACCTCAATGAATGAAGAACTAGCAAAAACTCTAAAAGTGCGTTATATCGACTAGAGGGGGGTGAATAGGCGATTTTTACAAATTCATCACTTGAGGAATTTCAACTTTGAGGAATTTAAAATGTGATGAATAACTAGCAGCGGAATAAGTACTCAAGTGCATGAGGAACATAGTAACAACATAGTCTTCATGATGAAATGAAACATGCACAAATAGTAAGTAGCATGATACAGGATAAGCAGTGATGAACAAGGTAACTTGAAGAATTTGAGGTGAGGAATTTGTGAAAGTCTTCAGTCAAATTCTTCAAACAATAACAATCAATTTTATCAACAGGTATATGAGGAATAGAGGGGTTGAGGAAATAGAACCAGATAGCTTGATGAATACAATGGTTTGATGACCCAGTTCCAACTGTTGCGACAGTCGTATGTCTGGTTTGGAGTGGCCTGGTATTTAAACCAAAGGACACACAGTCCCAGGACACATAGTCCTTACCGTATTCTCCTTGAGCTAAGGTCACACAGTCCTTGCCCAACACTCGTGGTAAGTCTTCAGGGTAGACTTCCAAAACCCTCACAAACTGGTCACCTGGCGATCCACAATTTACTGCTGCATGCTCTAGACCAAGGTCACTTCGTGATCCCCAATTGACTGCAGGAGCACTAGACCATGACGCCTAACCGCCTAAAGGATGCACAGTCCTCAAAGGTAACAAGCGTCGGATCCACACAGGAATTTCTTCAGTGATGCTCAATCACTATGGGTTTGGTGGTTTGGTTGTGGGTTTTTCCTCACTGATGATTTTCTCTCAAAGTCCTGAGAGGATGGGTTGCTCTCAAATGACAAGTGTCAGTTCTCTCTCAGAGCAGCCAACCAACTAGTGGTTGTGGGGGTGGCAATTTATATCTAGGGTGCAACCTGACATGATAAGACATAAATGCCCCCAATAATATGACCGTTATGTGGATAAGAATGATTGGGGACAGCTGGCGCTAAGCACAACAACGGTCGGAATTTCGAACTATGAAAGTCCTCAGGCTTATCATGTTCCTCACTTGTAGGCAATTCGCACTGGCGAAATCCTAACTCCTCAGTCAAATCAATTTCTTCAGAGACCAGAAGAACTTCATCTCTGTCATTGAAGAACTTGTCTGAACCATAAGAGGTTTCCAAAGGCTTCACTCGAAGGATTGTATAGGTTGAGGATTTTGGAGTTGAGCATCAGTTGGAAATTTTCCTTAGTATTACCTCGTCCCCCTTTAACAGTACGGTGTTTCCTAAGACTCCAATAAGGAAATGAAACTACGAAAACAAAAGTCTTCACGCTTCATATTCCTCGTTCATATCTTCAAGGTCACACCAACTTCTTCATTTTGAAATTCTTCACAAAGTCTTCACCAAAGTCTTCACAAAGTCTTCAGTTGAAGACATACATTTTTAGGGGTCAATAATCTCCGAATATATCAAACTCCTCATTGACTTATAGAGCCTGTGTACACTCACAAACGCATTAGAACCTTAACCTATAAGTCTTCAATACACCAAAATCACTAAGGGGCACTAGATGGACTAACAATCTCCCCTTTTTTGGTGATTGATGACAAATAGGTTAAGTTTTCAATGGGGATAAACATATGAAGTGATAGTACTGAGTTTGAGGAATTTGATTGCAAGATATAGAAGAACTCCCCCTGAAGATGTGCATATTTAAGGAATTTGCTTTGGACTGCAAATGCACATGGCAGGTTAAAACATGGAGAACTCCCCCTATATCTTGTGATTCATACATGCATTTGAACATATGATATGAAGAATTTGAAATGCGTGAGAAAGATGGTGTCTGACCAAGTTCAGCATGTATGCATTAAGGTACTTGTGAAAATAAACATGCGAGGAAATAGTTCAAAAAGTGTCAGACCACCATCGGACTTAAGTTTACAACTCAATCAACAAAAGCTTTAGAAGAGCGAGAGTTGTAACTTGAACAAAAATAGCCCATATATAGAGACCCGCTTGAAGACTAACTCAATTTTTCTCCCCTTTGTCATCGAAGACCAAAAGGGACGAAAAAGTGAGGACTAATGCCCTTTGAAGAATTTCATTGTGTTGGTGAGGAAGGAGCGCCAGCGTTGTCGGGGTCATTTGTCGATGCAGGGCCTGCCACAGTGTCGTCAATGTCTTCATCCTCATCGCGCTTTCGAGATGAAGAATATGAACTTGTGACCATCAAAGGAACTTGGACTTTCTTGAATTTCTTCTGTGGTCGACGAGTCCAGTCGGGATGTTCGTCAAGATCCAGCTCATTCAGTTCTGCAGAAGACTTGAGGTGAGACAATATGGCCCAAGTGCGGTTGAGGTTTTCATGCGCATAGTAGTGATTCCTCTTCATAGTGTTCTACGTCACAGTCATGTTTTGCACAATGTAACCAAGTTGACGCTTCACCCACTTGTGATTGCGATCGACCTTCTGATGAAGACTTATTAGCAGCTCGTGATCAGTCATCACACGAGGGGCAGACTCTTGAGGTTTGTGAGCTGAGGCCTTTGCTTTGGAGTTCTGAGTTGCAGTGTCATCATTGGTGGAGAAGGAAGCAGCTTTGCGAAACTGTCCATCCAATGGACGAGTGCCTTCATCAATGACAACCTTGCCTTTTCCTTCTACTGAGTCAATTGCGCTCTTGATGACTTCGATTGGAGGCAGGAAGCCAAAGTGATTCTGGAAATCAGCCTTGAAGGGAACTGAGGACTTTGCCCTGATGAATTTCATGATCCAAGGCGCATAAGGCTTCTGTTCAAATGGAGCTAAAGCAGCATTGGCCAATGTCCTCATGAAGAAATCGTGTAAGTCTATGGGAATCCCATGAATGATGTTGAAGAGCATATTCTTCATGACTCCCTCCACTTCTTCTTCTTCAGAATTGTGGCCCTTCTTAGGACATAGAGTATTTGTGAGTATGCGGTAGACCATCCTGGGCACATATAGAAAATCCTTCACAAGGAAGGTTTTCCATTGAGGCTTTCCAGGAGGCAATGTCTTCATCAGCACTTGCATCAGCTGATTCGGAAGTGCAGGTTCATCAAACAGTTTGCGAGCTTCATCTGAGGGAATTGGAACTGGTACACACTAAAGCAATTCAGAAGCTTGAGCAATGAAGTGTGTTGATCCTATCATCCAGTCCAAAACCCAGGAGTTGATGTCTGAAGCATTTCCACTAATATGCAGTGTGGCATAGAACTGAAGGATGATTTCCTCATTCTAGTCGCAGATGTCGACACAGAAAGGAAGAATGCCTGCATCATGAAGAACTTGGAGCACCGGTGTGAACGATGGAAGTGTTTCCATGTCCCCGTGAGGAATTTGGTGGTGCACGAAGACTTTCTTCTTCTCGAACAGGACTGATGCATAGTAGTTGAGTTGAGTTGTCGTCCAGAATCTGCTATGATCGGCCCTTGCAGAGTCATAAGGATTTGGACCTCTGAAGAACATGCACTCATTAAAGAAATTGATCTTGAGGAATTTGGGGCGCATTGAGCCTTTGAATGGCATCCTTGGCTTCGGTTGAAGATTTGGCTTGAAGCGGCCCTTGATCTCCTTTGGCATGGGAGGAACTTGAACAATCTGAAGGGTTGGTTCCTTAGTTACAGGTGGAGCAACAAAGTCATTAGCTATTGCAGCTAGAATTACTTCAGTGACTTGGGTGGTCAAATCGGTAGATTCTTCATGTAGTTCTTCAGTCGGAGCAGGTGACTGAGGAATCTTTGTCAAAGTAGTCATTGGTGAATTTGGGTGTGCTGATTCCCAATATTCATCATTGATGACATGCGTTGTATTGCCAATGTCTACGTCCTCATCAATTTCTTCAACTCCAGCCTCTTCAACAGTGAACTGAGGCTGGGGATGATACCTTTGGAGTTGAAGCAATGTCTTCAACTTCAATTTCTTCATCAATCTGCTCTGTCGAAGCAGCAGAATGATCTTCATCTTCTTCATCTGGGATGACATAGTCAACCCCAAATGGTACAAGCTCATAAGCAGGTGTAGATGAGAGTGGCGTAGCATCAGTGGGTCTAATTGAAGAACCTGGCATAGTCTTCAACTTCTTCACAGCTGAGGATACTGTACCGGATGCTTTTCTCTTAAGAGTCTTCTCTTCTGCAGCTTTAGCTTCTTCAGGCATGATTGACGCAGTTGCCCTAGTGGGTTCAGGTTCTTCAGGCGTAGCAAAAGCTTTAGCTGGCCTTTCAGTTTCTTCAGGCACAACAATGATGGTTGTCCTGGCATGGTCATCAGTGGTCTAAGTTTCCTCAACAGCACTGGTCGTTACTTCTGGTGCAGAAGCATTCTCATCAGCAATCACATCGGGCTGAGCAGTTTCATCAACAGCCTGAGGAATTTCATCAGACTAAGGATTTTGTGATTGCGATCGAGCTGCAACCCTAGTGTTGTGATCCTTCACAACAGCTTGAGCAGCCCTGACGAATCTCACCTTGGTGCCCTTCCATTCAGCACCATACCTTTCTTGATACTCAGAGAGTGTGCGAATTTCAGACTGAACTATGACGAGTTTATTTGGGGTCAATTTCATCACATTGTCTCTCAGAAACTTTTCTTTCCGAACCCTGTTTCTCTTAGCTCTCAGAACTTGATCTCTCTTCCATTTTTCTTCAGATATGAAGTGGGTGAGGACATGATCCACACCAAGAGGCAGATTCAGTGAAGAAAGTGGGGTGTTTGGATCTTCATGCCATATATCGATGAAGTTGAGGATCATCTTGGGATCCAGCATGAGAGGAATAGAGCTGCCCTTGGCTATAGCAGCCCTCTACTGACTTTGCCTAATGATTTCCTCCAATTCTTCATCATCATCTTCATCATCATCATCCTCAGATCCTGAGGGTATGGTTACTACGGCCTTGCTTGAGTGATGACTTGGTCTTTGACCTCGTCCAGCAGTTTTCTTCAGCTTCAACACTATAGGGCTAGTTGAAGACTTTGCTACAGTAGAGGGGCTTGCCGGGATCTTTGGAACTTTTTTGAATCCCTTAGTCCTCTTACATGATGCCAGATGCACTGGGGTTGAAGACTTTGCAGTTGCAGCTCAGGACTTAGCAGCAACAGTACCAGCATCTGAGGCCTTTGTAGGTTGAGGCCTTTGGACTTGAGGAATCTGCTGCGATGGTTTTGAGGTTGAAGAACTTGTCTTCATAGCAGCTTTATTCATCATTGATTTCTTCGGAGCACTTGCAGAGGCTCCAATAGAGGCAACAGCAGCAGAATCTTCATTGAATTTCTTCACTGCCTCTTTGGCTTTCCTCGCTAGCTTGGCTTGCTGCTTCTCCCACATATGAGGAAAGTCCTCACTAGTCTTGAGGCTAGTGGGATCAACAATTTAATTTTGAGCCAGGGGAGGCCTGCTGCAAGGAGGTTTTACAGCGAATTTCATCATGTATTTAGGAGTTACATAACGATATTCCTTCCATTCCCTTGCCCATCTCCTCTCAATTTTCTAGAGACGAATTTTTCTCTGCTTGGTCGTTTCTTTGCCATGAGTTTCTTCATCGGGTGTGCAGTATTCCTCGTACAAATCATCTGGAATCTCAAAAGCAGTGTGCACATCTGGCTTCTTTCCACCTTTCTGAGGTTTCTTCCCATCAGCCATTTTCTTCACCTGAGGAATTTGAACTCTTGAGGACTCTGAAGAAGTACACAGTTTTTCCTCAAGGAACGCTGCAAATGAGTTAAGTTGATGAGAACCTAGTGATTCATCAGCGGACATGTTGTACCTGTGAATAGAGTATAGGTGCGAGGAATTTGAAGAGGTCATGTGCGTTCTCAAAATTTTTTAAATAGAAATAGGTGAGGAATTCGACCATGGGTGTCATGAGGAATTTCACTAAGTGTTCTTTGTCTTAGGTTCCAGAGTTGTGTAAATTTTGAGGATTCACACAATTGAGGAATCTTGAAGAAAATCATTACATAGGGAAAATCATCAAGTATATGAAGATGTAAGGTGCTTTAGAATAAGATTCATGAAGAATAAACACCTTTTGAGGAATATGAAGAGCATTCGAAGATCAAACAAGGACAGTAAAAAAATATTTACCCTAGTGAAGAACATGACGAACTGAGAGATGAGATTGGGAAGTTCGTCAGTTCAGATCTCCCACGCCTTCGCTTGGCAAAGGGAGACAACTACAACGGCGGTGGGATGAGGACTTCCGCGGTCGATGCGAGTATGGCGATGGTGAGGTCGAGGCAGTGAATCTCTTCCACACCGGCGGCGATGATTTCAGCGGCCGCACTGGGTTGGAGCTCGGGAGAGAGAGGGTAGAGTATTGGGGAACGTCGCATGGGAAACAAAAAATTTCCTACGCTCACGCAAGACCTATCCATGGTGATGAGCATCTACGAGAGGGAGAGTGGATCTACATACCCTTGTAGATCACTAAGCAGGAAGCATTAAGAAACGCGGTTGGTGTAGTTAAACGTCTTTGCGATCCAAATCGCCGAGCGTCCCGCGATCCAATCACGACTCGTCCCGGTCAAGCACCAAACGGACGGCACCTCTGCGTTCAGCACACGTACAGCTTGATGACAATCTCCACCTTCTTGATCCAGCAAGAGGGAGAAGAAAGGTAGATGAGTTCTCCAGCAGCGTGACGGTGCCACGGCGATGGTGGTGGAGCTATTTCAGCAGGGCTTCGCCTAAGCACTGCAGAAATCCGATCTAGAGGAGAAACTATGCACTGGAGGAACGGGTAGCACGTGGCTAAAAATCTAGTGCCAAAACCCCTAAAACCTCCAGTATATGTAGGAGGAACAGAGGAGGAGGCTTGGCCCGCAAGGAACCAGCCCTTGGTTTGGCCGAATCAAGGAGGAAAGGAGGACTCCTCCTCCAATCCTAGTAGGACTAGGATTCCTCCCTATTTTGCCTTTTTTTTCCACCTTTTCTCTTTGGGTTTTCTCTCCCAGCCGTATGGGCCTTGCGTGGGACTTCCACCAGCCCACTAAGGGCTGGTATTCACTCTCCCACAGCCCATGTAGCCTCTTGGGTCGAAATACCCCTCCCGATGGTCTCCCAGTACACTACCGGCACTCCTGGTACACTACCGATGAGCCCGAAACTTTTCCGGCGACCAAAATAGGACTTCATATATATCAATATTTACCTCCAGACCATTCCAGAGCTCCTCGTGATGTCCAGGATCTCATTCGGGACTCCGAACAACCTTCGGTCACCACCATGCATAACTCTATACTACTGAAACGTCACCAAACCTTAAGTGTGCAGACCCTGCGGGTTCGAGAACTATGTAGACATGACCGAGACACCTCTATGGTCAATAACCAATAGCGGGACTTGGATGTCCATATTGGTTCCTACATATTCTACGAAGATCTTTATCGGTCGAACCTCTATGTCAAGGATTCAGTTAATCCCGTATGATGTTCCCTTTGTTCTTCGGTATGTTACTTGCCCGAGATTCGATCGTCGGTATCTCCATACCTAGTTCAACTCGTTACCGGCAAGTCTCTTTACTCGTTTGGTAATACAAGATCCCGTGACTAAAATTTGTCACATTACTTGCAAGGCTTATTGTGATGTTGTATTACCGAGTGAGCCCTGAGATACCTCTCCATCACACGGAGTAACAAATCCCAGTCTTGATCCATGCCAACCCAACAGACATCTTCGGAGATACCTTTAGAGCACCTTTATAGTCATCCAGTTACGTTGCGACGTTTGATACACACAAGGCACTCTTCCGGTGTCCGTGAGTTACATGATCTCATGGTCATAGGAACATATACTTGACATGCAGAAAACAGTAGCAATAAACTGACATGATCATATGCTACGTTTGTAGTTTGGGCTTGTCCATCACATCATTCTTATAATGATGTGATCCCGTTATCAAATGACATCACATCTTAATGGCTAGGAAACCGTGACCATCTTTGATCAACGAGCTAGTTCACTAGAGGCATACTAGGGACAAAGTGTTGTCTATACCCACACATGTAATGTGTTTCCAACCAATACAATTATAGCATGGATAATAAACGATTATCATGAACAAGGAAATATTATAATAAACACTTTATTTATTGCCTCTAGGGCATATTTCCAACATAGAGATGAGGAGTAACTGAGCACAGTTGAAGGGGAGGGGGTATTTATTGTGGAAGTGAATACCAATCCGCTCGAAGATTTTGGATAGGATTGCCCCTGACCCTTGCTCTCCACGCGACAGGTGTCACCCATGTACTGAGAAGTGGCGATAGTGGGGGATCGTGGGTTATCCAATCACGGGAATCGGAACCATTTGAGCGGGAACCGCTGAAAATTTGATTGAGAAAATGTCAAAGTTTTTGTTCGCAAATTCTTCAGCTGTCAAGGACACAGTGAAGACTTTGAACAAGTTTCAAACTAGAACGTATATGAAGAATTTGTGAATAGACTGGGTTGAGTTTAGCATACAGGGGAAAGGGTCCGATCACATTCACTTAGATGAAAATCAACTTGAATAATTTAGCAATAATTGAATGTTGTTGAGGACATAAAAAAACTCAAATATATATATATATATATACTCAATGAAGAACATGAGTTTCAAAGTTTGAAGAATTTGAAAAATTGAGGAATTTGCAAATTTGAGGAAATTGAAAATTTGAAGAATTTGCAAAATGACGAAAAACTCAACTTTGAAGAATTTCAACTATTGTTGGTGGCGTGACCCACCATATAAGAATAATGATTTCAGACACTGCGTACAATTGTCGTAGGGTTCTGAGAATCAAATTATTCATTAATTTCTTCACACTTAGAGTGAAGAAAAACGTTACTTCGTGTGTTGCACATCTAAGTCATCAGTTTTGCATAAGTGTTAGGATATGTGTCCTTTTTCAAAGAACATTCGAAGATTCTAAGATATTTAGCTCACACCGCAACTTGCAAAATCTCTTTTCATCCAAGTGATTTGTAAAGATATCGGCCAGTTGTTCTTCAGTGGGGATGTGGTCGATGGAGATGTCGCCCTTGAGTACATTATCTCGAACAAAGTGATGACGAATGTGGATGTGCTTGGTCTTGGAGTGCTGAACTAGGTTGTAAGCAATCTTAATGGCACTCTCGTTGTCGCAGTAGAGAGGCACGTTCTTCAACTTGATGTCGTAGTCCTTGAGGGTTTGCTTCATCCATAGTAATTGAGCACAACATGAGCCAGAGGCAATGTACTCAGCTTCAGCAGTAGAGAATGAGACGCAGTTCTGCTTCTTCGAGGACCAACAGACTAAGGATCGTCCGAGGAAATGACATGTGCCTGAGGCTGACTTGCGATCCACACGATCTCCAGCATAGTCAGCATCAGAGTATCCGACGAGGTGAAGATTTGAGCCCTTGGGATACCATAATCCAAGTGTTGGTGTGTGAGCTAAGTATCGAAGAATATGTTTCATAGCCTTATGGTGTGATTCCTTCGGTGTTGCTTGGAATCGGGCACACATGCAAACACTCAGCATAATATCAGGCCTAGATGCACATAGATACAATAATGAACCAATCATGGAGCGGTATACCTTCTGATCGAAATCTTTACCATTTTCATCAGTGCAGAGGTGGTTTTTTGAAGACATTGGTGTTTTGACGGCTTTGCAATCTTGCCTGTTGAATTTCCTCAAAACATCCTTGAGCTACTTCTCTTGGGAGATGAAGCTGCCATTGTCTTGCTGACGAATTTGAAGGCCTAAGAAGAATTTCAACTCTCCCATCATAGACATTTGATATTCTTCATCATCATATAGGTAAATTCATCATTGTAACGTTTGTCAGTACAGCCAAAGATAATATCATCTACGTATATTTGGCATATGAATAGTTCATTGTCATAGGATTTTGTGAAAAGAGTAGGGTCGAGTGAACCGGGTTTGAAGCCTTTCTTCATGAGGAATTCCTTCAGAGTGTCGTACCACGCCCGAGGGGCCTTATTGAGGCTATAGATGGCCTTGTTGAGTCTGAAGACTTTGTCAGGATGCTTAGGGTCTTCAAAACCTGGGGGTTCAGCAACATATACTTCTTCCTCAAGCTTACCATTGAGGAATGCACTTGTAACATCCATTTGATATAAGATGATATTATGATGGTTAGCATAAGCAAGCAATATGAGAATAGCTTCAAGTCTAGCAACAGGTGCAAACATTTCATCAAAGTCAATTCCTTCAACCTGTGTGTAGCCTTGAGCTACAAGACGAGCCTTATTCCTCACCACAAGGCCGTTTTCATATTGCTTGTTGTGGTAGATCCACTTGGTACCTATGATGTTATGTTTGCGAGGATCTGGCCGCTTGACAAGTTCCCACACGTTGTTGAGCTTGAACTGATGCAATTCCTCTTGCATAGCTTGAATCCACTCAGGCTCCTTGAATGCTTCATCAACTTTGGTGGGCTCTATGATAGATACAAAGGCAAAGTGCCCACAAAATTTAGTTAAATGTGAAGCTTTTGAGCAAGTGAGAGGACCTGGTGCATTCATGTCATCGATGATTTTGTCAATCTGCACTTCATTTGCAACTCTAGGATGAGCAGGTTGACATGGCTGAGGACTTTCTTCAGCACCACTTTCTTCAGGTGTATCAACATGAAAGTCTTCATTCGTTGGAATGACTTCCTCAGTGGGTATGATATCTTCAGTTGCCTTTAGCTTAATGGATTCCTCAGGAGACTGTTCATCTAACACAGAAGGCAGGTGCTCTCTTTGCGAGCCATTAGTTTCATCCAACTGCACATCTACAGTTTCAACAACCTTGTGATGGTAGGTGTTGAAGACTCTGTAGGTGTGCGAGTCCTTTCCATAACCAAGCATAAAACCTTCATGTGCTTTCGGTGCAAATTTAGAATTGTGCTGAGGATCTCTAATCCAGCATTTTGCACCGAAGACTTTGAGATAACTTACATTGGGTTTCTTGCCAGTCATAAGTTCATACGAAGTCTTCTTGAAGAATTTGTGAAGATATACCCTATAGATAATGTGGCATGCAATATCAATTGCCTCAGGCCAGAAGCAACGAGGAGTCTTGTATTCATCAAGCATGCTGCGAGCCATCTCAACTAGAGTCCTGTTCTTGCGCTCCATGATGCCATTCTGTTGAGGAGTATAAGGGGCAGATAAATCATGAGTAACACCAAGTTCATCAAGATATTCATCAAGATTAGTGTTCTTGAACTCAGTCCCATTATCACTCCTAATATCCTTGATCTTGATGCTGAAGTTGGTGGAGGCCCTTGAAGCAAATCGTCTGAAGACATCCTGCACTTCATTTTTGTACAGAATAATATGTACCCAAGTGTATCGAGAGTAATCATCAACAATCACAAAGCCATACAAACTTGAAGAATTTGTTAGTATGGAGTACTGAGTGGGGCCAAAGAGATCCATGTGAAGTAATTCAAAGGGTCGAGTTGTGGTCATGATTGTCTTTGAGGGATGCTTGGATCTGGTCATCTTCCTAGATTCACATGCACCGCAGAGGTGGTCCTTGAGGAATTTGACACCCTCGATGCCAATGACGTGCTTTTTCTTCATGAGCATGTGCAAGTTCCTCATACCCGCATGTCCAAGTCATCGATGCCACAGCCAGCCTTCTGAAGACTTTGCAAGTAAGCATGTGGCAGGCTGAGGACCTATAGAGAAATCAACAATATACAAGTCTCCTCTCCTAAAGCCTTCGAAGACTTTGGAATTGTTAGATTCCATGATGACAACACAACGATATTTTCCAAATACGACGATCATATCAAGATCACAAAGCATTGAGACAAACATAAGGTTGAACCCAAGGGATTCAACAAGCATCACCTTATCCATGGTTCGGTCCTTTGAGATAGCAACCTTACCAAGTCCCAATACCTTGCTTTTTTCCTTTGTCTGCGTAGGTGATATACTTCAGAGGAGATGGAGTGAGTGGCAAATTCATCAGTAGATTCTTGTCACCAATCAGGTGGTTTGTGCATCCACTACCCACTCAACAGCTTTTGGAGTATCATCCTTTGATCCTTTTGCCATGAAGCAATAGTGGGAGCATAATCATCATCGCCGACGTCAGAGTCATTTGAGTAGTCATATTCTTCATTGTTGAAGATGGACTTGTTGAAGTAGTAGCGAGAGCAAGGCTAGCGACACCAGATTCTGATTCCTCCTCAGATTCTTCCTATTCTTCATATTCTTCAGATTCTTCCTTGGAATCCATTTCCTTGCCGATGAATGCACGAGCCTTTCTGGGACAATCCTTGTTGTGTTTTGAGGACTTTGAAGATGAGGACTTTGCAGATGAGGACTTTGAAGATTTCTTCTTTTTCTTCGAGTCATCAGAACTATCCTCCTTGTACTTCTTCTTCTTCTTTGAATCTTTTTCCCAGAGAGGACAGTCAGAGATAAAGTGACCAGGCTTCTTGCAACGATGACAGGTTCTTTTCTTGTAGTCTTCGGAGGAATCTGATTTCCTCAAGCCACTTTTTGATGACTTTCCAAATCCACTTCTCCTTGAGAACTTCTGGAATTTCCTCACGAGCATTGCTAATTCCTGACTTAGTTCTTCAGGATCACCAAGGCTGCTGTCAGAATCTTCTTCTTCAGATGAGGAAATTGCTTTCGCCTTCAGAGCACGAGATCTTCCATAGTTTGGCCCGTTGAGGTCTCTCTTCTTAGCTTGTTGGAATTCATGAGTATTGAGTCTCTCAAGAATATCACCAGGATCAAGTGACTTGTAGTCTCCACGTTCCTGAATCATCAAAGCTAGAGTATCGAATGATGAGTCAAGAGATCTTAGCAGTTTCTTCACCACTTCATGGTCAGTGATATCGGTGGCACCCAGTGCTTGAAGCTCATTGGAGATATCAGTGAGACGATCAAAAGTTTGTTGAACATTTTCATTGTCAAGTCTCTTGAAGTAGTTGAAGAGATTGTGAAGAACATCAACACGATAGTCACGTTCAGTGGAAACACCTTCGTTGACTTTGGACAGCCTATCCCAGATAAGCTTAGCAGTCTCCAAAGCACTCACTCTGCCATACTGACCTTTGCTCAGATGGCCACAGATGATATTGTTCGCTTGAGAGTCAAGTTTCTTGAATCTCTTCACATCGGCAACAGTAACAGTGGGAGTGACAGAGGGCACACCGTTTTCCACAACGTACCAGAGATCGTTGTCAATAGCTTCAAGGTGCATACGCATCTTGTTCTTCTAGTAGGGGTAGTCCATCCCATCGAAGGTAGGACACCCCGTGGAAACCTTGATCATACCTGCAGTCGACATAACTAGAACTCCAGGTGGTTAAACCAAAATCACACAGAGCGAGGGAGTACCTGCTCTGATACCAATTGAAATTGCGTTATATCGACTGGAGGGGGGTGAATAGGCAGTTTTTACAAATTCATCACTTGAGGAATTTCAACTTTGAGGAATTTGAAATGTGATGAATAACTAGCAGCGGAATAAGTACTCAAGTGCATGAGGAACGTAGTAACAACATAGTCTTCATGATGAAATGAAACATGCACAAATAGTAAGTAGCGTGATACAGGATAAGCAGTGATGAACAAGGTAACTTGAAGAATTTTAGGTGAGGAATTTGTGAAAGTCTTCAGTCAAATTCTTCAAACAGTAACAATCAATTTCATCAATAGGTATATGAGGAATAGAGGGGTTGAGGAAATAGAACCAGATAACTTGATGAAGACAATGGTTTGATGACCCAGTTCCAACTGCTATGACAGTCGTACGTCTGGTTTGGAGCGGCCTGGTATTTCAACCAGAGGACACACAGTCCTAGGACACATAGTCCTTATCGTATTCTCCTTGAACTAAGGTCACACAATCCTCACCCAACACTCGTGGTAAGTCTTCAGGGTAGACTTCCAAAACCCTTACAAACTGGTCACCCAGCAATCCACAATTTACTGTTGGATGCTCTAGATCAAGGTCACTTCGTGATCCCCAATTGACTGCAGGAGCATTAGACCATGACGCCAGACTGTCTGGAGGATGCACAGTCCTCAAAGGTAACAAGCGTCGGATCCACACAGGAATTTCTTCAGTGATGCTCAATCACTATTGGTTTGGTGGTTTGGTTGTGGGTTTTTCCTCATTGATGATTTTCTCTCAAAGTCCTCGAAGGATGGGTGCTCTCAAATGACAAGTGTGAGTTCTCTCTCGGAGCAGCCAACCAACTACTGGTTGTGGGGGTGGAAATTTATAGCCAGGGTGCAACCTGACATGATATGACATAAATGCCCCCAATAATATGACCGTTATGTGGATAAGAATGATTGGGGATAGCTGGCGCTAAGCACAACAATGGTCAGAAGTTTGAACTATGAAAGTCCTCAGGCTTATCATGTTCCTCACTTGTAGGCAATTCGCACTGGCGAAATCCTAACTCCTCAGTCAGATCAATTTCCTTAGAGACCAGAAGAACTTCGTATCTGTCACTGAAGAACTTTTCTGAAGAATAAGAGATTTCCAAAGGCTTCACTCAAAGGATTGTATAGGTTGAGGATTTTGGAGTTGAGCATCAGTTGGAAATTTTCCTTAGTATTACCTCGGCCCCCTTTAACAGTACGGTGTTTCCTATGACTCAAATAAGGAAATGAAACTACGAAAACAAAAGTCTTCACGCTTCATATTCCTCGTTCATATCTTCAAGGTCACACCAACTTCTTCATTTTCAAAGTCTTCACAAAGTCTTCAGCAAAGTCTTCAGTTGAAGACATACATTTTTAGGGGTCGATAATCTCCGAATATATCAAACTCCTCATTAACTTATAGAGCCTGTGTACACTCACATACGCATTAGAACCTTAACCTATAAGTCTTCAATACACCAAAATCACTAAGGGGCACTAGATGCACTAACAAACTCCAACATCGAAAACATCATAGAAGATGCATATGGACTCCGTTTTTTATGAACTCGAGCTTGTCATGAAGCTTACCATAATATCAAGAACCCACATAGAGAAAAGCCAACTAACAACCAAGAAAGATGATGATGCCAAGAATGTAATGGTTTGATCTCTCAAGGAACGATACGATGAAGCTACTCACTTGAGAGCCCCCCTTGATAGTACGGCAATTGATTCGATAACCCGGTCTTCTAACTAACACACTGAGACGAGTAAAATAGAAAACCTATCAAGGACAAACCTTTGCCTTGCACATAGTCCACTTGAGCTAGATGACAACGATCTTGTCCTCGTTAAGATGGACCACCTTTCTTGATTGCGTTGAGTCGATGAAGACACGTAGATTGGTCCCCCATCCTCCACTATAGCCGAGCCACTCTTCGACACATCTTCACAAGTCCATTGTCACCACAATGGACGGCAAGATTCAAGCCTGGTCACTTAGTGATGCTTCACTCGAACTTACGCACCGCAACCTTGATGATGATCATGTTGGAAATATGCCCTAGAGGCAATAATAAATTAGTTATTATCATATTTCCTTGTTCATGATAATTGTTTATTATCCATGCTAGAATTGTATTGATCAAAAACTCAGATACATGTGTGGATGCATAGATAACACCATGTCCCTAGTATGCCTCTAATAGACTAGCTCGTTAATCAAAGATGGTCAAGGTTTCCTAGCCATGGACATGAGATGTCATTTGATAACGGGATCACATCACTAGGAGAATGATGTGATGGACAAGACCCAAACTATAAACATAGCATATGATCGTGTCGGTTTATTGTTATAGTTTTCTGCATGTCAAGTATCTGTTCCTATGACCATGCGATCATGCAACTCACTAGCACTGTAGGAGTGCCTTGTGTGTATCAAACGTCGCAACATAACTGGGCGAATATAAAGGTGCTCTACAGGTATCTTCGAGAGTATCTGTTGAGTGGGTGTGGATCAAGTCTAGGATTTGTTACTCCGTGTGATGGAGAGGTATCTCAGGGCCCACTCGGTAATACAACATCACAACAAGCCTTGCAAGCAATGTGAGTAAAGTGTTAGCCATGGGATCTTGTATTACAGAACGAGTAAATAGACTTGCTGGTAACGAGATTGAACTAGGTATAGAGATACCGACGATCGAATCTCGGGCAAGTAACATACCGAAGAACAAAGGGTAGAACGTACAGGGTTACCTGAATCCTTGACATAGAGGTTTAACCATTAAAGATCTTCGTAGAATATGTAGGAACCAATATGGGCATCCAGGTTCCGCTATTGGTTATTGACCGTAGAGGTGTCTCGGTCATGTCTACATAGTTCTCGAACCCGGAGGGTCTGCACACTTAAGGTTCAGTGATGTTTCGGTAGTATAGAGTTATGTATGGTGGTGATCGAAGGTTGTTCAAAGTCCCGGATGAGATCTCGAACATCAGGAGGAGCTCCGGAATGGTCCGGAGGTAAATACGGGCTCATCGGTAGTGTGCCAGGAGTGCCGGGAGGGTACCCGGGGACCATCGGGAGGGGTGTCTCGACCCAAGGGGCTACATGGGCTGTGGGAGGAGGTAAACCAGACCCTAGTGGGCTAGCCGAAGCCCCACTAGAGGCCACGTGCTACCCTCTCCTTTAGATCGTAGTTTCTCCTCTAGATCGTTTCAGCGGTGCTTCGGCGAAGCCCTGCCGGAATTGTTCCACCACCATCGCTGACACGCCGTCACACTGCCGGAGAACTCATCTACCTCTCTGCTCCCTCTTGTTGGATCAAGAAGGCGGAGATCGTCATCGAGCTGTACGTGTGCTGAACGCGGAGGTGTCATCCGTTTGGTGCTAGATCGAAAGGACCGTGATCAAGACCGTGGGACGATTCGTGATTGGATCACGGGACGGATCCTGATGAGATCGCGGGATGGATCGTGATTGGATCGTGGGTCGGATCGTGATGGGATCACGGGACGCTCGGTGATTTGGATCGCGAAGACATTCGACTACATCAACCGCGTTTCTTAATGCTTCCCACCTAGCGATCTACAAGGGTATGTAGATCCACTCTCCTTCTCGTAGATGCTCATCACCATGGATAGGTCTTGCGTGTGCGTAGGAATTTTTTTGTTTCCCCTTGCAACGTTCCCCAGCACGAACACCATAGTTGATAGTGGTGCTCTATGAAATAATGAAATGTAGGTACTCCAGCGGTTGTTGATTGATATTATGTATCTTTTCCTTGCATACATTAGCAACCACTTATACATGTTGCCACATATGATAAGCTGGCAATGAACTTTCAAATACATGTGAAAAATCTTGAAAAATATTATTGTAATACTGTGACAAAGAGATAAGATAGAAGAGAGAGATGTTGGGAGACGTAGTAGTAAATCAAAAAATTTCCTACGTCTCACCAAGATCTATCTATGGAGAAACCAGCAACGAGAGGGTAGAGATTGCATCTTCATACCTTTGAATATTGCTAAGCGGAAGCGTTACAAGAACGCGGTTGGTGGAGTCGTACTCGCAGCGATTCAGATCGCGGTGGATTCCGATCTCAGCGCCAAACAACGGCGCCTCCGCGTTCAACACACGTGTAGCCCGATGACGTCTCCTACGCCTTGATCCATCAAGGAGGAAGGAGAGGTTGAGGGAGAGCTCAGGCAGCACGACGGCGCGGTGACGGTGAAGCTACGTGGACTCCGGCAGGGCTTCGCCAAGCGCTACAGAGAACGAGGAAGAGGAAGGTTTGGGCTGCGTCGAGAGAGAGAGAACTTGTGTCTCAAATCAGCCCACACCCTTGGGTATATATAGGAGGAGGGAGAGGGAGGTCTGCCCTATCTCCTTATATCCAGCCGCATGGGCCCTTCCAGAAGGTCTTGGCCAGCCTAATAAGGGCTGGTACACATCTTCTAAGGGCCCACGAAGTCCTTCGGTCATCACACCCCTCCCGGGGGTCCTCCGGCACCCTCCCGACACTCCCGGTACACTACCGATGAGCCCGAAAACTTTCCAGTGCTGGACTTCCTATATATCAATCTTTACCTCCGGACCATTCCGGTGCTCCTCGTGATGTCCGGGATCTCATCTAGGACTCTGAACAACCTTCATAACCACGTACAACATTTCCCTATAACCCTAGCGTTATCGAACCTTAAGTGTGTAGACCCTAAGGGTTCGGGAGACATGTAGACATAACCAAGCCACCTTTCCGATCCATAACCAACAGAGGGATCTAGATACCCATGTTGGCTCCCACATGCGCCACGATAATCTCATCAGATGAACCACGATATCGGCGATTCAATCAATCCAGTATACAATTCCCTTTGTCTATCGGTATGATACTTGCCCGAGATTCGATCGTCCGTATCTCTATACCTTGTTCAATCTCGTTACCGGCAAGTCTCTTTACTCGTTCCGTAATACATCATCCCGTGGCTAACTCCTTAGTTACATTGAGATCATTATGATGATGTCTTACCAAGTGGGCCCAGAGATACCTCTCCGTCACACGGAGTGACAAATCCCAGTCTCGATTCGTGCCAACCCAACAGACACCATTGGAGATACCCGTAGTGCACCGTTATAGCCACCCAGTTACGTTGTGATGTTTGGCACACCCAAAGCATTCCTACGGTATCCGGGAGTTGCACAATCTCATGGTCTAAGGAAATGATACTTGACATTGAAAAGCTTTAGCAAACGAACTACACGATCTTGTGTTAGGCTTAGGATTGGCTCTTGTCCATCACATGATTCTCCTAATGATGTGATCCCGTTATCAATGACATTCAATGTCCATGGTCATGAAACCGTGACCATCTATTGATCAACGAGCTAGTCAACTAGAGGCTCACTAGGGACATGTTGTGGTCTATGTCTTCACACATGTATTACGGTTTCCGGTTAACACAATTATAGCATGAACAATAGACAATTATCATGAACTAGGAAATACAATAATAACCATTTTATTATTGCCTCTAGTGCATATTTCCAACAGTCTCCCACTTGCACTAGAGTTAACAGTCTAGTTACATTGCGATGAATCGAACACCCATAACATTCTGGTGTTGATCATGTTTTGCTCGTGAGAGAGGTTTAGTCAACGGATCTACGACATTCAGATCCGTATGCACTTTACAAATATCTATATCTCCCTCCTAAATGTAATCACGGATGGAGTTGAAGCGGTGCTCCATGTGTCTTGTCTTCTTGTGAAACCTGGGCTCCTTCACAAGGGCAATAGCTCCAGTGTTGTCACAGAATAGAGTCATCGGGCCCGACGCACTTGGAATTACTCCTAGGTCGATGATGAACTCCTTCATCCAGACTCCTTCCTTTGCTTCTTCCAAAGCAGCTATGTACTCCGCTTCACATGTAGATGCCGCCACGACGCTTTTCTTGTTGTTGCACCAGCTGACTGCCCCTCCGTTCAAAATATACATGTATCCGGTTTGCGACTTGGAGTCGTCCGGATCTGTGTTGGAGCTAGCATCGACGTAACCCTTTACGACGAGCTCTTCGGCACCTCCATATACGAGAAACATGTCCTTTGTCCTTTTCAGGTACTTTAGGATATTCTTGACCGTTGTCCAGTGTTCCGCTCCAGGATCACTTTGGTACCTCCCTACGAAACTTATGGCAAGGTTCACATCAGGTCTGGTACACAGCATGGCATACATAATAGAGCCTATGGCTATAGCATAGGGGATGACACTCATCTCTTCTCTATCTTTCGCCGTGGCCGGGCATTGAGTCGTACTCAATCTCACACCCTGTAACACAGGCAAGAACCCCTTCTTGGACTGATCCATATTGAACTTCTTCAATATCGTTTCAAGGTATGTGCTTTGTGAAAGACCTATGAGGCGTCTCAATCTATCTCTATAGATCTTAATACCTAATATGTAAGCAGCTTCTCCAAGGTCCTTCATTGAAAAACACTTATTCAAGTAGGCCTTTATACTTTCCAAGAGTTCTATATCATTTCCCATTATCAGTATGTCATCCACATATAATATAAGAAATGCTACAGAGCTCCCACTCACTTTCTTGTAATACAGGGTTCTCCATAAACCTATACAAACCCAAACGCTTTAATCACCTCATTAAAGCAAATGTTCCAACTCCGAGATGCTTGCACCAGCCCATAGATGGAGCGCTGGAGCTTGCATACCTTGTTAGAATCTTTAGGATCGACAAAACCTTCTGGCTGCATCGTATAAAGTTCTTCCTTGAGGAAGCCATTAAGGAATGCCGTTTTGACGTCCATTTGGCAGATCTCATAATCATAAAATGCGGCAATTGCTAACATGATTCGGACTGACTTCAGCATCGCTACGGGTGAGAAAGTCTCATCGTAGTCAACTCCTTGAACTTGTCGATAACCCTTAGCAACAGGTCGAGCCTTATAGACGGTCACATTACCATCCGCGTGAGTCTTCTTCTTAAAGATCCATTTATTTTCAATGGCTCACTTATCATGAGGCAAGTCCACCAAAGTTCACACTTTGTTCTCATACATGGATCCTATCTCGGATTTCATGGCTTCAAGCCATTAGTTGGAATCTGGGCCCGCCATCGCTTCTTCATAGTTCGAAGGTTCACCGTTGTCTAACAACATGATCTCCAAGACAGGGTTGCCATACCACTCTGGTGCGGAACGTGTCCTAGTGGACCTTCGACGTTCAATAGTAACTTGATCTGAAGTTTCATGATCATCATCATTAACTTCCTCTCCAGCCGGTGTAGGCTCCACAGAAACAACTTCCTGTGCTGCGCTACTCTCCGGTTCGAGTGGAGGTACAGTTACCTCATCAAGTTCTATTTTCCTCCCACTTACTTCTTTCGAGAGAAACTCTTTCTCGAGAAAGGATCCATTCTTGGAAACAAACACTTTGCCTTCGGATCTGAGGTAGAAGGTATACCCAATAGTCTCTTTGGGATATCCTATGAAGACACACTTTTCCGCTTTGGGGTCGAGCTTCTCAGGTTGAAGTTTCTTCACATAAGCATCACATCCCCAAACTTTTAGAAACGACAGCTTAGGTTTCTTTCCAAACCATAATTCATACGGTGTCGTCTCAACGGATTTTGACGGTGCCCTATTTAAAGTGAATGCGACAGTCTCTAATGCGTATCCCCAAAATGATAGCAGCAAGTCGATAAGAGACATCATAGATCACACCATATCTAATAGAGTGCGATTACGACGTTCAGACACACCATTTCGCTGAGGTGTGCCAGGCGGCGTGAGTTGTGAAACAATTCCACATTTCCTTAGGTGCGTGCCAAACTCGTCACTTAAATATTCTCCGCCATGATCAGATCATAGGCATTTTATTTTCCTGTCATGTTGATTCTCTACCTCACTCTGAAATTCCTTGAACCTTTCAAAAGTTTTAGACTTATGTTTCATTAAGTAGACATACCCATATCTACTCAAGTCATCAGTGAGGGTGAGAACATAACGGTAGCCACCACGAGCCTCGACACTCATTGGACCGCATACATCGGTATGTATTATTTCCATCAAGTCAGTTGCTCGCTCCATTGTTCCGGAGAATGGAGTCTTGGTCATCTTGCTCATGAGGCATGGTTCACACGTGTCAAATGATTCGAAATCAAGTGACTCCAAAAGTCCATCAGTATGGAGCTTCTTCATGCGTTTGACACCAATATGACCAAGGCGGCAGTGCCACATGTAAGTGGGACTATCGTTATCAACCTTACACTTTTTGGTACTCACATTATGGACATGTGTAACATCACGTTCGAGATTCAACAAAAATAAACCATTGACCAGCGGGGCATGACCATAAAACATTTCTCTCATATAAATAGAACAACCATTATTCTCAAATTTAAATGAGTAGCCATCTCGCATCAAGCGAGATCCAGATACAATGTTCATGCTCAAAGCTGGTACTAAATAACAATTATTAAGGTTCAATACTAATCCCGAAGGTAGATGTAGAGGTAGCATGCCGACGGCGATCACATCGACCTTGGAACCATTCCCGACGTGCATCGTCACCTCGTCCTTTGCCAGCCTCCGCTTATTCCGCAGCTCCTGCTTGGAGTTACAAATGTGAGCAACTACACCGGTATCAAATACCCAGGAGCTACTACGAGCGCTGGTTAGGTACACATCAATAACAAGTATATCACATATACCTTTAACGTTGTCGTCCTTCTTATCCGCTAAGTACTTGGGGCAGTTCCGCTTCCAGTGACCGGTACCCTTGCAATAAAAACACTCAATCTCAGACTTGGGTCCATTCTTGTTCTTCCTCTTCCCGGCAACTTGCTTACCAGGCGCGGCAATAGCTTTGTCATCCTTCTTGAAGTTCTTCTTACCCTTGCCTTTCTTGAAACTAGTGGTCTTATTCACAATCAACACTTGATGCTCCTTTTTGATCTCGACCTCTGCTGATTTCAGCATCGAGTACAACTCAAGAATGGACTTCTCCATCCCTTTCATGTTGTAGTTCATCACAAGTCTCTTGTAGCTTGGTGGAAGCGACTGGAGGATTCTGTCAATGACCGAGTCATCCGGGAGATTAACTTCCAGCTGAGACAAGCGGTTGTGAAGCCCACACATCTTGAGGATGTGCTCACTGACAGAACTATTCTCCTCCATCTTACAGCTGAAGAACTTGTCGGAGACGTCATATCTCTCGACCCGGGCATGAGCTCGGAAAACCAGTTTCAGCTCTTGGAACATCTCATATGCTCCATGTTGCTCAAAACACTTTTGGAGCCCCGGTTCTAAATTGTAAAGCATGCCGCACTAAACAAGGGAGTAATCATCGCAGCAGGAATGCCAAGCGTTCGCAACGTCTTGCTCTGCTGGGAGAAGGGGTGGGTCACCTAGTGGTGCATCAAGGACATACAATTTCTTGGAAGCTATGAGGATGATCCTCAAGCTATGGACCCAGTCCGCATAGTTGCTTCCATCATCTTTCAGCTTGGTTTTCTCTAGGAACGCATTGAAATTGAGGGTGACATTCGCGTTGGCCATTGGATCTACAATATAGATTGTAAATATAATTTTAGACTAAGTTCATGATAATTAAGTTCACATAATCAAATTATTTAATGAACTCCCACTTAGATAGACATCTCTCTAGTCATCCAAGTGACACATGATCCATGTCAAGTAGCCCGTGTCCGATCATCACGTCAGACGGACTAGTCATCCATGGTGAACATCTCCATGTTGATCGTATCTTCTATACGACTCATGTTCGACCTTTCGGTCTTCCGTGTTCCGAGGCCATGTCTGTACATGCTAGGCTGGTCAAGTCAACCTAAGTGTTCCGCGTGTGTAAATCTGGCTTACACCTGTTGTATGCGAACATTAGAACCTATCACACCCGATCATCACGTGGTGCTTCTGAACGATGATCCTTAGCAACGGTGCACAGTTAGGGTGAACACTTCTCTTGAAATTTTATTGAGAGATCATCTTATTTACTGCCGTCGTTCTAAGAAAATAAGATGTAAACATGATAAACATCACATGCAATCAATATAGTGACATGATATGGCCAATATCATCTTGCTCCTTTGATCTCCATCTTCGGGGCACCATGATCATCACTGTCACAGGCACGACACCATGATCTCCATCATCATGATGTTCATCATTGTGTCTTCATGAAGTTGTCTCGCCAACTATTACTTCTACTAGTATGGCTAATGTTTAGCAATAAAGTAAAGAAATTACATGGCGTTTATGATTGACACGCCGGTCATACAATAAAATAAGACAACTCCTATGGCTCCTGCCGGTTGTCATACTCATCGACATGCAAGTCGTGAATCCTATTACAAGAACATGATCAATCTCATACATCACAATGCATCACATCACATTCTTTGGCCATATCACATCACAAGGCATATGCTGCAAAAACAAGTTAGACTTCCTCTAATTTGTAGTTGCAAGTTTTTACGTGGCTGCTATAGGTTTCTAGCAAGAACGTTTCTTACCTACGCCAAAACCACAATGTGATATGCCAATTGCTATTTACCCTTCATAAGGACCCTTTTCATTGAATCCAATCCGACTAAGGTGGGAGAGACAGACACCCGCTAGCCACCTTATGCAACAAGTGCATGTTAGGCGGTGGAACCAGTCTCACGTAAGCGTACGTGTAAAGTCGGTCCGGGCCGCTTCATCCCACAATACCGCCAAATCAAGATAAGACTAGTAGTGGTAAGCATATTAACAAAATCGACGCCCACAACAACTTGTGTTCTACTCATGCATAGATTCTACGCATAGACCTAGCTCTGATACCACTATTGGGAGACATAGTACTAAGTCAAAAAAATTCCTACGTGTCACCAAGATCTATCTATGGAAAAACCAGCAACGAGAGGGGAGAGATTGCATCTTCATATCTTTGAAGATCGCTAAGCGGAAGCGTTACAAGAAAGCGGATGGTGGAGTCGTACTCGCAGCGATTCAGATCGCTGTGGATTCCGATCGCAGCGCCGAACAACGGCGCCTCCGCGTTCAACACACATGCAGCCCGATGACGTCTCCTATGCCTTGATCCAGCAAGGAGGAAGGAGAGGTTGAGGGAGAGCTCCGACAGCACGACGACGTGGTGATGGTGCAGCTATGTGGACTCCGGCAGGGCTTCGCCAAGCGCTACGGAGAACGAGGAAGAGGAAGGGTAGGGCTGCGCCGAGAGAGAGAGAGAAGTTGTGTTTCAAATCAGCCCAAACCCTTGGGTATATATAGGAGGAGGGAGAGGGAGGTCTGCCTTGGCCCCTCCTCCAAGGAGGAGAGGTTCGGCCGAACTAGGGGAAGAGTCGACCTCCCACAAGGGAGGTGGATCTCCTCCTTTTCGAACTCCTTTGCCCTATCTCCTTATCTCCAGCCGCATGGGCCATTCTAGAAGGTCTAGGCCAGCCCAATAAGGGCTGGTACACCTCTTCTAAGGGCCCACGAAGTACTTTGGTCGTCACACCCCTCCCGGGGGTCCTCTGGCACCCTCCCGGCACTCCCGATACACTACCGATGAGCCCAAAAACTTTCCGGTGACCAAAACTGGACTTCATATATATCAATCTTTACCTCCGGACCATTCCGGAGCTCCTCGTGGCATCCGGGATCTCATCCGGGACTCCGAACAATCTTCAGTAACCACGTACAACATTTCCCTATAACCCTAGCATCATCGAACCTTAAGTGTGTAGACCCTACGGGTTCGGGAGACATGTAGACAAGACCGAGACACCTTTCCGGTCAATAACCAACAGTGGGATCCGGATACCATGTTGGCTCCCACTATTGGAAATATGAACTAGAGGCAATAAATAAAGTGTTTATTATTGTATTTCCTTGTTCATGATAATCTTTTATTATCCATGCTATAATTGTATTAATTGGAAACATGGATACATGTGTGGATACAGAGACAAACACAATGTCCCTAGTATACCTCTAGTGAACTAGCTCGTTGATTGAAAGATGGTTAAGGTTTCCTAACCATGGACATGAGATGTCATTTGATAATGGGATCACATCATTAGGAGAATGATGTGATGGACAAGACCCAAACTACAAACGTAGCTTATGATCGTGTCAGTTTATTGCTACTGTTTTCTGCATGTCAAGTATATGTTCCTATGACCATGAGATCATGCAACTCACAGATATCGGAGGAGTACCTTGTGTGTATCAAACGTCGCAACGTAACTAGGTGACTATAAAGGTGCTCTACAGGTGTCTCCTAGGGTGTCTGTTGAGTTGACATGGATCGAGACTGGGATTTGTTACTCCGTGTGACGGAGAGGTATCTCAGGGCCCACTCGGTAATACAACATCACAATGAGCCTTGCAAGCAATGTGACTAATTGTTAGTTGCAGGATCTTGTATTATGGAACGAGTAAAGAGACTTGCCGTTAACGAGATTGAACTAGGTATGGAGATACCGACGATCGAATCTCAGGCAAGTATCCTACCGAAGAACAAAGGGAACATCATACGGGATTAACTGAATCCTTGACACAGAGGTTTGACCGATAAAGATCTTCGTAGAATATGTAGGAACCAATGTGGACATCCAGGTCCAGCCATTGGTTATTGACCATAGAGGTGTCTCGGTCATGTCTACATAGTTCTCGAACCCGCAGGGTCTGCACACTTAAGGTTTGGTGACGTTTCGGTAGTGTAGAGTTATGTATGGTGGTGACCGAAGTTTTTTTGGAGTCCCGGATGAGATCTTGGACGTCACGAGGAGCTCCGGAATGGTCCGTAGGTAAAGATTCATATATAGGAAGTCTCAGTTTGGTCACCGGAAAAGTTTCGGGCTCATCGGTAGTGTACCGGGAGTGCCGATAGTGTACCGGGAGACCTCCGGGAGGGGTATTTCGACTCTAGAGGGTCCATGGGCTGTGGGAGATTAATAACCAACCCTTAGGGGCTGGTGGAAGAGCCACAAAAGGCCCATGGCGCCAAGAGGAAAAAAGGCCTAAAGAAAAAGGTGGAAAAAGGGCCAATAGGGAGCAATCCTAGTCCAACTAGGATTGGAGAAGGAGAGTCCTTCTCTCCCTCCCTCTTGCGGCCGAATTGGCTTGGCCCTTGCACCAAGCCAGCCCTCCTCCCTCCCTCCTTTATATACTGGTGGATTTGGGGCTGTTTGCACTAGTTTTTCCGGCCACGTGCTACCCGTTCCACCGATGCATAGTTTCTCCTCTAGATCATATTTCCGCAGTGCTTAGGCGAAGCCCTGCCGGAATTGCTCCACCACCGTCGCCGGAGCGCCGTCACGCTGCCGGCGAACTCTTCCTCCTCTCCACTTCTTCTTGCTGGATCAAGACAGTGGAGATCGTCATCAAGCTGCACGTGTGCTGACCGCGGAGGTGGCATCCGTTCGGTACTAGATCGGAAGGACAGTGATCAAAGCCACGGGACGGTTCGTGATTGGATCGCGGGACGGATCGTGACGAGATCGCGGGACAGATCGCGATTGGATCGTGGGACGCTCGGCGATTTGAATCGCGAAGACGTTCGACTACACCAATCGCGTTTCTTAACGCTTCCCGCTTAGCGATCTACAAGGGTACGTAGATCCACTCCCCCTCTCGTAGATGCTCATCACCATGGATAGATTTGCGTGTGCGTAGGAAATTTTTTGTTTCCCATGCAACGTTCCCCAACAGTGGCATCATGAGCTAGGTTGATGGTTCGATGAGATCTCGAGTAGAACACAAAAGGTTTGTGGGCGTTGATGCTTAGATTGCTTCCTTCCTTGGTCGGATTTTGGTTCAGCGGTATTGTGAGATGAAGCGGCCCGGACCAACATTACTCGTACGCTTACGAGAGACCGGTTCCCTCGGCGCAGCTTGTTGCCTAGATGGCTTGCGGGTGGTAGTTTCTCTCACTTTAGTGGAATCGGATTCGACAAAGGCGGTCCTTGAGAAGGTTGAAAAGAAAATTATGTATCACCGTTGTGGTTAATGCGTAGGTGAGAATCGTTCTTGCTAGAAACCCATAGCAGCCACGTAAATAATGCAACAACAATTAGAGGACATCTAACTTGTGTTTGCAGGGTATGTTTGTTGGGGAACGTCGCATGAGAAGCAAAAAATTTCCTACGCACACGCAAACCTATCCATGGTGATGAGCATCTACGAGAGGGAGAGTGGATCTACGTACCCTTGTAGATCGCTAAGCGGGAAGCGTTAACAAACACGGTTGGTGTAGTCGAACATCTTCGCGATCCAAATTGCCGAGCGTCCCGCGATCTCATCACGATCCGTCCCGCAATCCCATCATGATCCGTCCCGCGATCTCATCACGATCCGTCTCACGATCTTGATCACGATCTGTCCCGCGAGATCATCACGATTCGTCCCGCAATCTCATCACGAACTGTCTCGCGATCTCGATCACGGTCCTTCCGATCTAGCGCCGAATGGACGGCACCTCCGCGTTCAGCACACGTGCAGCTTGATGACGATCTCCACAATCTTGATCCAGCAAGAGGAGGTGGAGAGGAGAGAGAGTTCACCGGCAGTGTGACGACGCTCCGGTGATGGTGGTGGAGTGATTCCGGCAGGGCTTCTCCTAAGCTCTGCAGAAAACCGATCTAGAGGAGCACCGGTGGAACGGGTAGCACGTGGCCATAAAATCTATGCAAAAACCCTCTATTCCACCAGTATATATAGGAGGGAGGGAGAGGAAGGCGCAGCCTTGGCCTCCAAGGCCTGCTGGCTCGGCCGAACCAAGTGGAGGATGAGTCCTCCTCCACCTGAGAGTCCACCTCTCACACGAGAGGTGGAACTTGGGGAGGACTCCAGCCCATTTCGGTTTGGGCCTCTCTCCCTGCGCCCAGGCCACCTTGGCCGAACCCACCAGCCCACTAGGGGCTGGTGGGTCTCCACTTTGGCCCATGGGGTGGGTGGGCCCCACTGGTGGACCCCCGGGACCCATTCGTCACTCCCGGTACACTACCGAAAGTGCCCGAAATCTTTCCGGAGTCCAAACACCACCTTCCTATATATAAATCTTTACCATCGGACCATTCCTGAGCTCCTCGTGATGTCCGGGATCTCATCCGGGACTCCGAACAACCTTCGGTCACCACCATACATAACTCTACACTACCGAAACGTCACCGAACCTTAAGTGTGCAGACCCTACGGGTTCGAGAACTATGTAGACATGACCGAGACACCTCTACGGTCAATAACCAATGGCGGGACCTAGACGTCCACATTAGTTCCTACATATTCCACGAAGATCTTTATCGGTCGAACCTTTATGTCAAGGATTCAGTCAATCCCGTATAACGTTCCCTTTGTTCTTCGGTATGTTACTTGCCCGAGATTCGATCGTCGATATCTCCATACCTAGTTCAATCTCGTTACTGGCAAGTCTCTTTACTCGTTCCGTAACACAAGATCCCGCAACTAACAATTAGTCACATTGCTTGCAAGGCTCATTGTGATGTTGTATTACCGAGTGGGCCCTGAGATACCTCTTCGTCACACGGAGTAACATATCCCAGTCTCGATCCATGCCAACTCAACAGACACCATCGGAGATACCTATAGAGCACCTTTATAGTCACCCAGTTACGTTGCGACATTTGATACACACAAGGCACTCCTTCGATATCTGTGAGTTGCATGATCTCATGGTCATAGGAACACATACTTTGCATGCGGAAAACAGTAGCAATAAACTGACACGATCATATGCTACGTTTGTAGTTTGGGTCTTGTCCATCACATCATTCTCCTAATGATGTGACCCCGTTATCAAATGACATATCATGTCCATGGCTAGGAAACCATAACCATCTTTTGATCAACGAGCTAGTCTATTAGAGGCATACTAGGGACATGGTTTTGTCAATGTATCCACACATGCATCTAAGTCTCCGATCAACACAATTATAGCATGGATAATAAACGATTATCATGAACAAGGAAATATGATAATAACTAATTTATTATTGCCTCTAGGGCATATTTCCAACAGTCTCCCACTTGCACTAGAGTCAATAATCTAGTTCACATCACCATGTGATTCGCATTGTTATGAATCTAACACCCAACGAGTTCTGGGGCTCGATCATGCCTTGCATGTGAGAGAGGTCTTATAGTCAACGGGTCTGTGATATTCAGATCCGTGTGTACTTTGCAAATCTCTAAGTTAAACCGTAAACACTGCACCACACTCCACTTGGTACTAATTCCAAATGGCTGCTCCACTATACGTATCCAGATTGCTACTACGAGTCATCCGGATTAGTGTTAAAGCTTGCATCGACGTAACTCCTTACGACGAACCCTTTATCACCCCCATAATCGAGAAACAATTCCTTTAGTATTTTAGTCACTAAGGATAATGTTGACCGCTGTCCAGTGATCCACTCCTGGATCACTCTTGTACCCCTTGACGGACTCATGGCAAGCCACACACAAGTACGGTACACAGCATGGCATACTATATAGAGCCTATGGCTAGAGCATAGGGGACGACATTCGTCCTTTCTCTTTCTTCTGCCGTGGTCGAGCTTTGAGTCTCACTCAACTTCATACCCTACAAATCAGGTGAGAACTCTTTCTCTGACTAATCCATTTTGAACTCTTTCAAAATCTTTGTCAAGGTATGTACTCATTGAAAGTCTCATCAAGTCATCTTTGATCTATCTCTATAGACCTTGATGCTCAATAGGTAGTTTTATCCAGGTTTTACTTTGAAAATCACTTTCCAAATAACCGCTTATGCTTTCCATAAATTCTACATTATTTCCGATCAATAACATGTCATCTACATATACTTATCAGAAATTCTATAGTGCTCCCACTCACTTTGTTGTAAATACAAGTTTCTCGTAAACTTCGTATAAACTCAAAAACTTTGATCAACTCATCAAAGCATATATTCCAACTCCAAGATGCTTGCTTCAGTCGATAGAAGGATCACTGAAGCTTGCTCACCTTTTAGCATCCTTAGGACTGACAAAACCTTCTGGTTGTATCACATACAACCGTTCCTCAAGTAAACCGTTAAGGAAACGATGTTTTGACATCCATCTGCCAGATTTCATAATTGAAAAATGCAGCAACTGCTAACATAATTTCAATAGACTTTAGCACCGCTACGAGTGAGAGAGTCTCATCGTAGTCAACTCCTTTGAACTTGTCACAAACATCTTTGCAACAAGTCGAGCTTTACAAATGGTGACATTTACCATCAGTGCCTGTCTTCATTTTAAAGATCCATTTGTATTCAACGACCTGTTGTCCAACGAGCAAGTCTACCAAAATCTATACTTGGTTCTCATACATGGATCCTATCTCAGATTTCATGGCCTCCAACCATTTGTCGGAATCTGGGCCCATCATCGCTTCTCCATAGCTCGTAGGTTCATCGTTGTCCAACAACATGACCTCCAAGACAGGGTTGCCGTATCGCTCAGGAGCAGTACACATCCTTGTCGACCAACGAAGTTTGATAGTAACTTGATCCTGAAGCTTCATGATCATCATCATTAACTTCCTCTTCAACTAACGTAGGCTTCACAGAAACATCTTTCTGCGCTGCGCTACTCTCTGGTTGAACAAAGGTGTAACAACCTCATCAAGTTCTATCTTCCTCCCACTCAATTCTTTCGAGAGAAACTTTTTCTCGAGAAAGGACCCAGTTTTAGCAACAAACACTTTGCACTCGGATCTGAGATAGAAGGTTCACCCAACTGTTCTTAGGTATTCTATGAAGATGCATTTGTCCGCCTTGGGTTCGACCTCATTAGGTGAAAACATTTTCCACACAAGTGTCGCCGCCCCAAACATTAAGAAATGACAGCTTAGGTTTCTATCAAACCATAATTCACACGGTGTCATCTCAACGGATTTAGATGGTGCCCTATTTAAAGTGAATGTAGTTGTCTCTAATGCATAACCCCAAAATTATAGTAGAAAACAATAAGAGATATCATAGCACGCACTATATCCAATAGAGCATGACTATGACGTTCGGACACACCATCACACTATGGTGTTCCAGGTGGCGTTAGTTGTGAAACAAATTTCACATTGTCTTAAGTTGTATGCCAAACTCGTAACTCAGATATTCACCTCCACGATCATATCACAGTTATTTTTATCTTCTTGTCACGATGATCTTAAACTTCACTCTGAATTTGCTTGAACCTTTCAAATGATTCAGACTTGTGTTTCATTAAGTAAATATACACTATATTTACTCAAATCATCAGTGAAGGTAAGAAAATAATGATATCCACTGCACGCTACAAGACTCACTGGATTGCATACATCAACATGTATCATTTCCAATGAATCACTTGCCCGCTCCATCCAAAGGGGTCCTTTAGTCATCTTGCCAAGAGGCATGGTTCGCATGTCCCAACCGATTCGAAATCGAATGAGTCTAAAGATCCATCAGCATGGAGTTTCTTCATGCGCTTTATACCAATATGACATTCTGCGGCAGTGCCACAAATATGTGGTACTATCATTATTAACTTTATATCTTTTGACATCAATGTTATGAACATGTGTATTACTACAATCAAGATTTCAACAAACCATTCTCACTGGGTGCATGACCATTGAAGGTATTATTCATGCAAACAGAATAACCATTATTCTCTAATTCAAATGAATAACCGTACTGCAACAAACATGATCTAATCATGTCCATGCTCAACGCAAAACACCAAATAACATTTACTTAGGTTCGTCACTAAGCCTGAAGGTAGAGAGAGCGTGCGATGTTGATCACATCAACCATGGAAACACTTCCAACACATATCGTCACCTCACCCTTAGCTAGTTCTCCGTTTATTCTATAGCTTTTATTTCGAGTTACTAACATTTAGAAACCGAACTGGTATCCAATACCCAGGTGCTACTAGGAGTACTAGCAAGGTACACATCAATAACTCGTATATAAAATATACTTCTGTCGATGTTGCCAGCCTTCTTATCTACCAAGTATCTAGGGTTGTTTCGCTTCAGCGACCGTTCACCTCATAACAGAAGCACTTAGTCTCGGGTTTGAGTTCAACTTTGGGTTGCTTCACTGGAGCAGCAACTGACTTGCTATCCATGAAGTTTCCCTCCTTGCTCTTGTCCTTCTCGAAACTAGTGGTTTGGTTAACCATCAACACTTGATGCTCCTTCTTGATTTCTACCTTCGCGGTGTCAAAACATCGCGAACAGCTCAGGAATCATTATTTCTATCCCTGGCAATTTACAGTTCATCACTAAGTTCTAGTAGCTTAGTGACAGTGACTTGGAGAACTATGTCAATCACTATCTTATCTGGAAGATCAACTCCCACTTGATTCAAGTGATTGTAGCACCCAGACAATCTGAGTACATGCTCAACGATTGAGCTCTTCTCTTTCATCTTGCAGGCAAAGAATCTTGTTGGAGATCTCATATCTCGCAACACGGGCATGAGCCTGAGATCCTAATTTCAGCTCTTAGAAACATCTCATATGTTCCGTGATGTTCAAAACGTTTTGGAACCTCAATTCTAAGCCGTAACACATGACGCACTAAACTATCAAGTAGTCATCACAACGTGCCTGTCAGATGTTCACAACATCTACAGACGATGCTGGAGGGGTTGGTGCACCGAGCGGTGCATTAAGGACATAAGCCTTCTATGCAGCAATGAGGACAATCCTCAGATCACGGACCCAGTCCGCAATATTACTACCATCATCTTTCAACTCTATTTCTCTAGGAACATATAAAAATACAAGGGAGCTATAGCGTGAGCTAGTAATCTACAACATAATTTGCAAAGACACTTTGACTATGTTCATGATAATGAGTTCAATTAATCATATTACTTAAGAACTCCCACTCAAATTGACATCCCTCAGATCATTCGAGTGATACATGATCCAAATTCACCAACTCAAGTCCGATCATCACGTGAGTTGAGGTGGTTGCAATGGTGAACATCATAATGTTGATCATATCTACTATATGACTCATGTTCGACCTTTCGGTCTCTTGTGTTCCGAGGCCATGTCTGTACATGCTAGGCTCGTCAAGTTTAACCCGAGTGTTCTGCACGTGCAAATATGGCTTGCACCCGTATGTGAATGTAGAGTCTATCACACCCGATCATCACGTGGTGTCTCAACACGACGAACTTTCGCAACGGTGCACACTTGGGGAGAACACAATTTATCTTGAAATTAAGTGAGGGATCACCTTATAATGCTACCGTCGTCCTAAGCAAAACAAGGTGCATAAAAGGATGAACATCACATGCAAATCATAAGTGACATGATATGGCCATGATCTTGTGCTTTTGATCTCCATCATGAAAGCACCGGCATGATCTCCATCATCACCGGCATGACACCATGATCTCCGTCATCTTGATCTCCATCAACGTGTCGCCATCGGGGTTGTCACGCCCTGCATGCTTCTACTACTATTGCTACCATAGCGCTAAAGTAAAGCATTACATAGCGCTTAATGATTCACACGCAGGTCATACAATAATTAAAGACAACCCTATGGCTCCTGCCGGTTGCCGTACTCATCGACATGCAAGTCGTGATAATCTATACATCACATGATCATCTCGTACATCACATATATCACATCATGTAATTGGCCATATCATATCACAACATACCCTGCAAAAACAAGTTAGATGTCCTCTAATTGTTGTTGCATGTTTTACGTAGCTGCTACGGGTATCTAGCAAAAACAATTCTCACCTATGCATAAACCACAACGGTGATACATAGTTTGCTTTTCAACCTTCTCAAGGACCACCTTTGTCGGATCCGATCCAACTAAAGTGAGAGAAACTGTCACCCGCAAGCCATCTAAGCAACAAGTTGTGTCGAGGGAACCGGTCTCTCGTAAGCGTACGAGTAATGTTGGTCCGGGTCGCTTCATCTCACAATACCGCTGAACCAAAATATGACCAAGGGAGGAAGCAATCTAAGCATCAACGCCCACAAACCTTTTGTGTTCTACTCGAGATCTCATCGAACCATCAACCTAGCTCTGATACCACTGTTGGGGAACGTCGCATGGGAAACAAAAATTTTCCTACGCACACGCAAACCTATCCATGGTGATGAGCATCTACGAGAGGGAGAGTGGATCTACGTACCCTTGTAGATCACTAAGCGGGAAGCGTTAAGAAGCGCGGTTGGTGTAGTCGAACATCTTCGCGATCCAAATTGCCGAGCGTCCCGCGATCTCATCACGATTCGTCCCGCGATCCCATCATGATCTGTCCCGCGATCTCATCACGATCCATCTCACGATCTTGATCATGATCTGTCCCGCGAACTCATCACGATCCGTCCCGCGATCTCATCACGAACTGTCTTGCGATCTCGATCACGGTCCTTCCAATCTAGCGCCGAACGGACGGCACCTCCGCGTTCAGCACACGTGCAGCTTGATGACGATCTCCACCGTCTTGATCCAGCAAGAGGAGGTGGAGAGGAGAGAGAGTTCACCGGCAGCGTGACGGCGCTCCGGTGATGGTGGTGGAGTGATTCCGGCAGGGCTTCGCCTAAGCTCTGCAGAAAACCGATCTAGAGGAGCAACGGTGGAACGGGTAGCATGTGGCCATAAAATCTATGCAAAACCCCTCTATTCCACCAGTATATATAGGAGGGAGGGAGAGGAGGGCGCAGCCTTGGCCTCCAAGGCCTGCTGGCTCGGCCGAACCAAGTGGAGGAAGAGTCCTCCTCCACCTGAGAGTCCACCTCTCACACGAGAGGTGGAACTTGGGGAGGACTCCACCCCAATTCGGTTTGGGCCTCTCTCCCTGCGGCCAGGACACCTTGGCCGACCCCACCATCCCACTAGGGGCTGGTGGGTCGCCACTTTGGCCCATGGGGTGGGTGGGCCCCACTGGTGGACCCCCGGGACCCATTCGTCACTCCCGGTACACTACCGAAAGTGCCCGAAATCTTTCCGGAGTCCAAACACCACCTTCCTATATATCAATCTTTACCTCCGGACCATTCCGGTGCTCCTCGTGACGTCCGGGATCTCATCCGGGACTCCGAACAACCTTCGGTCACCACCATACATAACCCTACACTACCGAAATGTCACCGAACCTTAAGTGTGCAGACCCTACGGGTTCGAGAACTATGTAGACATGACCGAGACACCTCTACGGTCAATGACCAATGGCGGGACCTGGACGTCCACATTGGTTCCTACATATTCTACGAAAATCTTTATCGGTCGAACCTCTATGTCAAGGATTCAGTCAATCCCGTATAACGTTCCCTTTGTTCTTCGGTATGTTACTTGCCCGAGATTCGATTGTCGATATCTCCATACCTAGTTCAATCTCGTTACTGGCAAGCCTCTTTACTCGTTCCGTAACACAAGATCCCGCAACTAACAATTAGTCACATTGCTTGCAAGGCTCATTGTGATGTTGTATTACCGAGTGGGCCCTGAGATACCTCTCCGTCACACGGAGTAACAAATCCCAGTCTCGATCCATGCCAACTCAACAGACACCATCGGAGATACCTGTAGAGCACCTTTATAGTCACCTAGTTACGTTGCGACGTTTTATACACACAAGGCACTCCTCCGATATCTGTGAGTTGCATGATCTCATGGTCATAGGAACACATACTTGACATGCTGAAAACAGTAGCAATAAACTGACACGATCATATGCTACGTTTGTAGTTTGGGTCTTTTCCATCACATAATTCTCCTAATGATGTGACCCCGTTATCAAATGACATCTCATGTCTATGGCTAGGAAACCATAACCATCTTTTGATCAACGAGCTAGTCTATTAGAGGCATACTAGGGACATGGTTTTGTCTATGTATCCACACATGCATCTAAGTCTCCGATCAATACAATTATAGCATGGATGATAAACGATTATCATGAACAAGGAAATATGATAGTAACTAATTTATTGTTGCCTCTAGGGCATATTTCCAACAATGTTGTGATGTGATATGGCCAATTACATGATGTGATATATGTGATGTATGAGATGATCATGTGATGTATAGAACTTCATGACTTGCATGTCGATGAGTACGGCAACCGGCAGGAGCCATAGGGTTGTCTTTAATTATTGTAGGACCTGCGTGTCAATCATTAAGCGCTATGTAATGCTTTACTTTATCGCTAAACAGTAGCAATAGTAGTAGAAGCATGAAGGGCGTGACAACCTCGATGGCGACACGTTGATGGAGATCAAGATGATGGAGACCATGGTGTCGTGCCGGTGACGATGAAGATCATGCCGGTGCTTTCAAGATGGAGATCTAAAGTACAAGTTCATGGCCATCTCATGTCACTCATGAATTGCATGTGATGTTAATCCTTTTATGCACCTTGTTATGCTTAGTACGGCGGTAGCATTATAAGGTGATCCCTCACTTAAATTTCAAGATAAAATTGTGTTCTCCCCGAGTGTGCACTATTGCGAAAGTTCGTCGTGTTGAGACACCACGCGATGATCGGGTGTGATAGACTCTACGTTCACATACAACAGGTGCAAGCCAGTGTTACACGCGCAGAACACTTGGGTTAAACTTGACGAGCCTAGCATGTACAGACATGGCCTCGGAACACAAGAGACCGAAAGGTCGAACATGAGTCATATAGTAGATATGATCAACATAATGATGTTCACCATTGAAGCCACCTCAACTCACGTGATGATCGGACTTGAGTTGGTGGATTTGGATCATGTGACACTCAGATGACCTGAGGGATATCAATTTGAGTGGGAGCTCTAGTAATTTGATTAACTAAACTCATTATCTTGAACAATAGTCTAAATGAACTTTGCATATTTATGTTGTAGATCAATGGCTCGCACAGTAGCACCCCTGAATTTTAATGCGTTCCTAGAGAAAGCTAAACTGAAAGATGATGGAAGTAACTTTGTTTACTGGGCCCGTAATCTGAGGATTATCCTCACGGCTTCCCAGAAATAATATGTCCTTGATGCACCGCTTGGTGACCAACCAGAAGACATGACCTCCGAAGACGTTAAGAACGCTTGGGAGGCACGTACTGGAGATTACTCAATAGTTCAGTGTGCAACATTGTATGGCTTAGAACCGGGACTTCAAAGACGTTTTGAACATCATGGAGCATATGAGATGTTCCAGGAGTTGAAGTTTATCTTTCAGAAGAACGCCCGGATCGAGAGGTATGAAACCTCCGATAAGTTCTATGCTTGCAAGATGGAGGAGAACGGGTCTATCAATGAACATAAACTCAGAATGTCTGGGTATTCAACTCGTCTAGCGGAGTTGGGAATTGCCCTTCTGCCAGAGGCGACCACTGACAGAGTTCTTCAATCACTGCCACCTAGTTACAAGAGCTTTGTGATGAACTATAACATGCACGGGATGAACAAGTCAGTCGCCGAGCTGTTTGCGATGTTAAAAGTCGCTGAGTCTGAAATCCATAAAGAACATCAAGTGTTGATGGTCAATAAAACCACTAGTTTCAAGAAAAATGGCAAAGTCAAAGGCAAGGGCAAGAAGGGTAAAACCAAGAAGGACGGCAAAGCAGTTGCTACTCCTGCAAAGAAGCCCAAGCATGGACCCAAGCCAGAAACTGAGTGCTTTCATTGGAAAGGAACTGGTCACTAGAAGCGGAATTGCCCCAAGTATCTGGCTGACAAGAAGGTGGCCAACGACAAACAAGGTATATATGATATACATGTTATTGATGTGTACCTTACTAGCTCTCGTAGTAGTGCCTAGGTATTTGATACCGGTTCGGTTGCTCACATTTGCAACTCAAAGCAGGAACTACGGAATAAACGAAGGCTGGCAAAGGACGAAGTGATGATGCGCGTGGGAAATGGTTCCAAGGTTGCTGTGATCGCCGTCGGCATGCTCTCTCTTCGATTACCATCGGGATTAGTGATGAACCTGAATAATTGTTATTTAGTGCCTGCGTTAAGCATGAACATTATATCTGGATCTTGTTTATTGTGAGACGGTTACTCATTTAAATCAGAGAATAAAGGTTGTTCTATTTATATGAGTAATATCTTTTATGGGCATGCACCCAATGTTAGGGGTTTATTTATATTGAATCTTGATAGTGATGACACACATGTTCATAACATTGATGCCAAAAGATGTAGAATTGATAATGATAGTACCACATTCTTGTGGCACTGCCGTTTAGGTCATATTGGTGTAAAACGCATGAGGAAGCTCCATGCTGATGGACTTTTGGAGTCACTTGATTTTGAATCACTTGACACATGTGAACCATGCCGCATGGGCAAGATGACTAAAACGCCGTTCTCTGGAACAATGGAACGGGCGAGTGACTTATTGGAAATCATACACACTGATGTGTGCGGTCCAATGAATGTTACAGCGCGTGGTGGATATCGTTATTTTCTCACCTTCACTGATGACTTAAGTAGATATGGGTATATTTACTTAATGAAACACAAGTCTGAAACGTTTGAAAAGTTCAAGCAATTTCAGAGTGAATTTGAGAATCATCGTAACAAGAAGATTAAGTTCCTACGATCTGATCGAGGAGGTGAATATCTGAGTTATGAGTTTGGCTGTCACTTAAGACAATGTGGAATTGTTTCACAGTTGACACCGCCCGGAACACAACAGCGTAATGGTGTGTCCGAACGTCGTAATCGAACCTTATTAGATATGGTGCGCTCTATGATGTCTCTTGCTGATTTGCCACTATCGATTTGGGGTTATGCATTAGAGACAGCTGCATTCACTTTAAATAGGGCACCATCAAAATCTGTTGAGACGACGCCATATGAACTGTAATTTGGCAAGAAGCCAAAGTTGTCGTTTCTTAAAGTTTGGGGATGTGATGCTTATGTCAAAAAGCTTCAGCCTGAAAAGCTGGAACCCAAAGCGAAGAAATGCGTCTTCATAGGATACCCGAAAGAGACAGTCGAGTATATCTTCTATCTCAGATCCGAAGGCAAAGTGTTTGTCGCTAAAAACGGAACAGTTCTTGAGAAAGAGTTTCTCTCGAAAGAATTGAGTGGGAGGAAAATAGAGCTTGATGACGTTATTGAACATTTACTTCAACCAGAAAGTAGCACAGCGCAGAAAGATGTTTATGTGGAACCTACGACGATAGAAGAGGAAGTTAATGATGATGATCATGAAGCTTCGGATCAAGCAGCTATTGAACCTCGTAGGTCGACAAGGCCGCGTACTACCCCTGAGTGGTACGGAGACCCTGTCTTGGAGGTCATGTTGTTGGACAACAATGAACCTACGAGCTATGGAGGAGCAGTGATGGGCCCGGATTCCGAGAAATGGTTAGAGGCCATGAAATCCGAGATGGGATCCATGTATGAAAACAAAGTATGGACTTTGGAAGTATTACCTGAAGGGCGAAAGGCCATTCAGAACAAATGGATCTTTAAGAAGAAGACAGACGCAGACGGCAATGTCACCGTCTATAAAGCTTGACTTGTGGCAAAGGGCTTTTCACAAGTTCAAGGAGTTGACTACGATGAGACTTTCTCACCCGTAGCGATGCTTAAGTCTGACAAAATCATGTTAGCAATAGTTGCCTATTTCGACTATGAAATTTGGCAAATGGATGTAAAAACAGCGTTCCTCAACGGTTTCCTTGAGGAAGAGTTGTATATGATGCAACCTAAAGGTTTTGTCGATCCAGAGAATGCTGACAAAGTTTGCAAACTCGAGTGATCCATTTATGGACTGGTGCAAGCATCTGGGAGTTGGAATAAGCGCTTTGATGAGGTGATCAAAGCGTTTGAGTTTATACAAGTTTACGGAGAAGCTTGTATTTACAAGAAAGTGAGTGGGAGCTCTATAGCGTTTCTAGTATTATATGTGGATGACATATTGCTGATTGGAAACAATATAGAAATGCTGGAAAGCGTGAAGGAATATTTGAACAAGAGTTTTTCAATGAAGGACCTAGGAGAAGCTGCTTTCATATTAGGCATTAAGATCTATAGAGATAGATCGAGACGCTTAATAGCACTTTCACAAAGCACATACCTTGATAAAGTTTTGAAGAAGTTCAAAATGGAACAGTCCAAGAAGGGGTTCTTGCCTGTATTACAAGGTGTGAAGTTGAGTAAGACTCAATGCCCAGTAACTGTAGAAGATAGAGAAAAGATGAGTGTCATCCCCTATGCTTCAGCCATAGGCTCTATCATGTATGTAATGTTGTGCACAAGACCCAATGTCAGCCTTGCCATAAGTATGGCCGGAAGGTTTCAAAGTGATCCTGGAATGGAGCACTGGCAAGCGGTCAAGAATATCCTTAAGTACCTAAAAAGGACTAAGGAAATGTTTCTCGTTTATGGAGGTGATGAAGAGCTCGTCGTAAAGGGTTACGTCGATGCAAGCTTTGACACTGATCCGGAGGACTCTAAGTCGCTAACCGGATACGTATTTATTCTTAACGGGGGAGCGGTAAGCTGGTGCAGTTCCAAGCAAAGCCTGGTAGCTGATTCTACATGTGAAGCAGAATACATCACAGCCTCGGAGGTGGCGAAGGAAGGTGTCTGGATGAAGCAGTTCATGACAGATCTTGGAGTAGTGCCCAGTGCACTGAATCCAATGAACCTGTTCTGTGACAACACTGGTGCCATTGCTCTGGCCAAGGAACCAAGGTTTCACAAGAGGACCAGACACATAAAGCGACGCTTCAACTCCTTCCGCGATTACATCTTGGAGAAAGACATAAATATTTGCAAAGTGCACATGGATCTGAATGTTGCAGACCCGTTGACTAAACCTCTTCCGAAGGCTAAACATGATCAACACTAGAACTGCATGGGTGTTCGATTCATTACAATGTAAATCACATACTGATGTGAACTAGATTATTGACTCTAGTGCAAGTGGGAGACTGTTGGAAATATGCCCTAGAGGCAATAAATAAAGTGTTTATTATTGTATTTCCTTGTTCATGATAATCGTTTATTATCCATGCTATAATTGTATTAATTGGAAACAAGGATACATGTGTGGATACATAGACAAACACAATGTCCCTAGTATACCTCTAGTGAACTAGCTCGTTGATTGAAAGATGGTTAAGGTTTCCTATCCATGGACACGAGATGTCATTTGATAACGGGATCACATCATTAGGAGAATGATGTGATGGACAAGACCCAAACTACAAACGTAGCTTATGATCGTGTCAGTTTATTGCTACTGTTTTCTGCATGTCAAGTATATGTTCCTATGACCATGATATCATGCAACTCACAGATATCGGAGGAGTACCTTGTGTGTATCAAACGTCGCAACGTAACTGGGTGACTATGAAGGTGTTGGAAATATGCCCTAGAGGCAATAATAAATTAGTTATTATCATATTTCCTTGTTCATGATAATCGTTTATTATCCATGCTATAATTGTATTGATCGGAGACTTAAATGCATGTGTGGATACATAGACAAAACTATGTCCCTAGTATGCCTCTAATGGACTAGCTCGTTGATCAAAGGATGGTTAAGGTTTCCTAGCCATGGACATGAGATGTCATTTGATAACGGGATCACATCATTAGGAGAATGATGTGATGGATAAGACCCAAACTACAAATATAGCATATGATCGTGTCAGTTTATTGCTACTGTTTTCTGCATGTCAAGTATATGTTCCTATGACCATGAGATCATGCAACTCACGGATATTGGAGGAGTGCCTTGTGTGTATCAAACGTCGCAACGTAACTGGGTGACTATAAAGGTGCTCTACAGGTATCTCCGATGGTGTCTGTTGAGTTGACATGGATCGAGACTGGGATTTGTTACTCCGTGTGACGGAGAGGTATCTCAGGGCCCACTCGGTAATACAACATCACAATGAGCCTTGCAAGCAATGTGACTAATTGTTAGTTGCGGGATCTTGTATTATGGAACGAGTAAAGAGACTTGCTGGTAACGAGGTTGAACTAGGTATGGAGATACCGACGATCGAATCTCGGGCAAGTAACATACCGAAGAACAAAGGGAACGTTATACGGGATTAACTGAATCCTTGATATAGAGGTTCGACCGATAAAGATCTTTGTAGAATATGTAGGAACCAATGTGGACGTACAGGTCCCGCCATTGGTTATTGACCGTAGAGGTGTCTCGGTCATGTCTACATAGTTCTCGAACCCGCAGGGTTTGCACACTTAAGGTTCGGTGACGTTTCGGTAGTGTAGAGTTATGTATGGTGGTGACCGAAGGTTGTTCGGAGTCCCAGATGAGATCCCGGACGTCACGAGGAGCTCCGGAATGGTCCGGAGGTAAAGATTCATATATAGGATGTCCCAGTTTGGTCGCCGGAAAAGTTTCGTGCTCATCGGTAGTGTACCGGGAGTATCATGTTGACAAGTTACTATCGAACTTTGTGGGTCGACAAGGATGTGTACTGTCTTGGAGATCATGTTGTTGGACAACGATGAACCTACGAGCTATGGAGAAGCGATGATGGGCCCGGATTCCGACGAATGGTTAGAGGCCATGAAATCCGAGATAGGATCCATGTATGAAAACCAAGTATAGACTTTGGTAGACTTGCTCGTTAGACGGCAGGTCGTTGAGTACAAATGGACCTTTAAAATGAAGACAGACACTGATGGTGAATGTCACTATTTGTAAAGATCGACTTGTTGCAAAGATGTTTGTGACAAGTTCAAGGAGTTGACTACGATGAGACTTTCTCATTCGTAGTGGTGCCAAAGTCTGTTGGAATTATGTTAGCAGTTGCTGTGTTTTCAATTATGAAATCTGGCAGATGGATGTCAAAACATCGTTTCCGTAACGGTTTATTTGAGGAAAGGTTGTATGTGATACAACCAGAAGGTTTTGTCAGTCCTAAGGATGCTAAAAGGTGTGCAAGCTTTGGTGATCCTTCCATGGACTGAACCAAGCATCTCGGAATTGGAATATACGCTTTGATGAGTTGATCAAAGTTTTTGAGTTTATACAAAGTTTACGAGAAACTTGTATTTGCAACAAAGTGAGTGGGAGCACTATCGAATTTCTGATAAGTATATGTGGATGACATATTGTTGATCGGAAATAATGTAGGATTTCTGAAAAGCATAAATGGTTGTTTGGAAAGTGATTTTCAAAGGAAGACTTGGATAAAGCTACCAAATTGTTGAGCATCAAGATCTATAGAGATAGATCAAGATGACTTGATGAGACTTTCAATGAGTACATACCTTGACAAAGATTTTGAAAGAGTTCAAAATGGATCAGTCAGAGAAAGAGTTCTCGCCTGATTTGTAAGGTGTGAAGTTGAGTGAGACTCAAAGCTCGACCACGGCAAAAGGAAGAGAAAGGACGAACGTCGTCCCCTATGCCTTAGCCATAGGCTCTGTATAGTATGCCATGCTGTGTACCGCACCTGTGTGTGCCTTGCCATGAGTCTGTCAAGGGGTACAAGTGTGGTCCAGGAGTGGATCACTGGACAACGGTCGAAATTATCCTTAGTAACCAGAGGACTAAGGAAATGTTTCTTGATTATGGAGGTGATAAAGAGTTCGTCGCAAAGAGTTACGTCGATGCAAGCTTTAACACCTATCCGTATGACTAGTATAGCAATCTGGATACGTATAGTGGAGCAGCCATTTGGAAATAGTACCAAGTGGAGTGTGGTAGCAGTGTTTACGGTTTGACATAGAGATTTGCAAAGTACACACGGATCTAAATATCGCAGACCCGTTGACTATAAGACCTCTCTCACATGCAAAGCATGATCGAGCCCCAAAACTCATTGGGTGTTAGATTCATAACAATGCGAATCACATGGTGATGTGAACTAGATTATTGACTCTAGTGCAAGTGGGAGACTGTTGGAAATATGCCCTAGAGGCAATAATAAATTAGTTATTATCATATTTCCTTGTTCATGATAATCGTTTATTATCCATGCTATAATTGTATTGATCGGAGACTTAAATGCATGTGTGGATACATAGACAAAACTATGTCCCTAGTATGCCTCTAATGGACTAGCTCGTTGATCAAAGGATGGTTAAGGTTTCCTAGCCATGGACATGAGATGTCATTTGATAACGGGATCACATCATTAGGAGAATGATGTGATGGATAAGACCCAAACTACAAACATAGCATATGATCGTGTCAGTTTATTGCTACTGTTTTCTGCATGTCAAGTATATGTTCCTATGACCATGAGATCATGCAACTCACGGATATCGGAGGAGTGCCTTGTGTGTATCAAACGTCGCAACGTAAATGGGTGACTATAAAGGTTCTCTACAGGTATCTCCGATGGTGTCTGTTGAGTTGGCATGGATCGAGACTGGGATTTGTTACTCCGTGTGACGGAGAGGTATCTCAGGGCCAACTCGGTAATACAACATCACAATGAGCCTTGCAAGCAATCTGACTAATTGTTAGTTGCAGGATCTTGTATTATGGAACGAGTAAAGAGACTTGCCGGTAACGAGGTTGAAATAGGTATGGAGATACCGACGATCGAATCTCGGGCAAGTAACATACCGAAGAACAAAGGGAACGTTATACGGGATTAACTGAATCCTTGACATAGAGGTTCGACCGATAAAGATCTTCGTAGAATATGTAGGAACCAATGTGGACGTCCATGTCCCGCCATTGGTTATTGACCGTAGAGGTGTCTCGGTCATGTCTACATAGTTCTCGAACCCGCAGGGTCTGCACACTTAAGGTTCGATGACGTTTCGGTAGTGTAGAGTTATGTATGGTGGTGACCAAAGGTTGTTCGGAGTCCCGGATGAGATACCGGACGTCACGAGGATCTCCAGAATGGTCCGGAGGTAAAGATTCATATATAGGATGTCCCAGTTTGGTCGCCGGAAAAGTTTCGGGCTCATCGGTAGTGTACCGGGAGTATCAGTAGTGTACCGGGAGTGTCGGTAGTGTACCGGGGGACCTCCGGGAGGGGTATTTAGACCCCAAGAGGTCCATGGGCTGTGGGAGAATAATAACCAGCCCTTAGTGGGCTGGGAAAACAGCCACAAAGGCCCATGGCGCAGGAGAGAAAGTCCTAAAGCAAAAAGTGGAAAATCAGCCAATAGGAGGCAATCCTACTCCAACTAGGATTGGAGGTGAAGTAGGATTGCTCCCACCTCCTATTTCGACCGACCCAAAGGCCTTGTCTGCCTCTCCTCTCCTCTCCTCCTATATATACTAGTGGATTGGGTGGTTTTTGGACAGAATTTCCGGCCACATGCTACTCGTTCCACCGGTGCATAGTTTCTCCTCTAGATCGTAGTTCCGCAGCGCTTAGGCGAAGCCCTGCCAGAATTGCTCCACCACCATCACCGGAGCGCCGTCACGCTGCCAGTGAACTCTCTCTCCTCTCCACCTCCTCTCGCTGGATCGAGACGGTGGAGATCGTCATCAAGCTGCACGTGTGCTGAACGCGGAGGTGCCGTCCGTTCGGCGCTAGATCGGAAGGACCGTGATCGAGATCGCGAGACGGTTCGTGATGTGATCACGGAACGGATCATGATGAGTTTGCGGGACAGATCGTGATCAAGATCGTGAGACGGATCGTGATGAGTTCACGGGACAGATCATGATGTGTTCGCGGGACGGTTCGTGATTGGATCGGGGGACGCTCGGCGATTTGGATCGCGAAGAAGTTCGACTACACCAACCGCGTTTCTTAACGCTTCCCGCTTAGCGATCTACAAGGGTACGTAGATCCACTCTCCCTCTCGTAGATGCTCATCACCATGGATAGGTTTGCGTGTGCGTAGGAAATTTTTTGTTTCCCATACTGTTTTCTGCATGTCAAGTATATGTTCCTATGACCATGAGATCATGCAACCCACAGATATCGGAGGAGTACCTTGGGTGTATCAAACGTCACAATGTAACTGGGTGACTATAAAGGTGCTCTATAGGTGTCTCCGAGGGTGTCTGTTGAGTTGACATGGATCGAGACTGGGATTTGTTACTCCGTGTGACGGAGAGGTATCTCAGGGCCCACTCGGTAATACAACATCACAATGAGCCTTGCAAGCAATGTGACTAATTGTTAGTTGCGGGATCTTGTATTACTAAACGAGTAAAGAGACTTGCCGGTAACGAGATTGAACTAGGTATGGAGATACCGACGATCGAATCTCGGGCAAGTAACATACCGAAGAACAAAGGGAACATCATACGGGATTAACTGAATCCTTGACATAGAGGTTCGACCGATAAAGATCTTCGTAGAATATTTAGGAACCAATGTGGACATCCAGGTCCCTCCATTGGTTATTGACCATAGAGGTGTCTTGGTCATGTCTACATAGTTCTTGAACCCGCAGGGTCTACACACTTAAGATTTGGTGACGTTTCGATAGTGTAGAGTTATGTATGGTGGTGACCGGAGTTTGTTCGGAGTCCCGGATGAGATCCTGGATGTCACGAAGAGCTCTGGAATGGTCCGGAGGTAAATATTCATATATAGGAAGTCCCAGTTTGGTCGCCAGAAAAGTTTCGGGCTCATCGGTAGTGTACCAGGAGTGCCGGTAGTGTACCGGGAGACCTCCGGGAGAGGTATTTCGACCCTAGAGGGTCCATGGGCTGTGGGAGATTAATAACCAGCCCTTAGTGGGCTGGTGGAACAGCCACAAAAGGCCCATGGTGCCAAGAGGTAAAAAGGCCTAAAGAAAAAGGTGGAAAAAGGGCCAATAGGGAGCAATCCTAGTCCAACTAGGATTGGAGAAGGAGAGTCCTTCTCTCCCTCCCTCTTGCGGCCGAATTGGCTTGGCCCTTGCGCCAAGCCAGCCCTCCTCCCTCCCTCCTTTATATACTGGTGGATTTGGGGCTGTTTGCACTAGTTTTTCTGGCCACGTGTTACCCGTTCCACCGGTGCATAGTTTCTCCTCTAGATCGTATTTCCGCAGTGCTTAGGCGAAGCCCTGCCGGAATTGCTCCACCACCATCGCCGGAGCGCCGTCACGCTGCCGGCGAACTATTCCTCCTCTCCACTTCTTCTTGCTAGATCAAGACGGTGGAGATCGTCATCAAGCTGCACGTGTGCTGAACGCGGAGGTGCCGTCCATTCGGTACTAGATCGGAAGGACCGTGATCAAGGCCATGGGACGGTTTGTGATTGGATCGCGGGACGGATCGTGACGAGATCGTGGAACGGATCGTGATTGGATCGCGGGACGCTCGGCGATTCGAATCGCGAAGACGTTCGACTAACCAAACCGCGTTTCTTAACGCTTCCCGCTTAGCGATCTACAAGGGTACGTAGATCCACTCCCCCTCTCGTAGATGCTCATCACCATGGATAGATTTGCGTGTGCGTAGGAAATTTTTTGTTTCCCATGCAACGTTCCCCAACACCCACATGCGCCACGATGATCTCATCGGATGAACCACGATATCAGGGATTCAATCAATCCCGTATACAATTCCCTTTGTCTATCGGTATGATACTTGCCCGAGATTCGATCGTCGGTATCTCTATACCTTGTTCAATCTCGTTACCGGCAAGTCTCTTTACTCGTTCCGTAATACATCATCCCGTGGCTAACTCCTTAGTCACATTGAGCTCATTATGATGATGTCTTACCGAGTGGGCCCGGAGATACCTCTCCGTCACACGGAGTGACAAATCCCAGTCTCGATTCGTGCCAACCCAACTGACACCTTCGGAGATACCCGTAGTGCACCTTTATAGCCATCCAGTTATGTTGTGACGTTTGGCACACCCAAAGCATTCCTACGGTATCCGGGAGTTGCACAATCTCATGGTATAAGGAAACGATACTTGACATTGAAAAGCTTTAGCAAACGAACTACATGATCTTGTGCTAGGCTTAGGATTGGGTCTTGTCCATCACATCATTCTCCTAATGATGTGATCCCATTATCAATGACATCCAGTGTCCATGGTCATGAAACCGTGACCATCTATTGATCAACGAGCTAGTCAACTAGAGGCTCACTAGGGACATGTTGTGGTCTATGTATTCACACATGTATTATGGTTTCCGGTTAACAAAATTATAGCATGAGCAATAGACAATTATCATGAACTAGGAAATACAATAATAACCATTTTATTATTGCCTCTAGGGCATATTTCCAACAAGAGACATGTAGAGCTAGAGAGAGCTAGAGAGGGAGAGAGATGATGGAGGGAGGGAGAGAGACTCCCGTTTGATTGTTATATTGTAGAGAGAGAGGGGTTGTCGTTGAATTGTAATATTAAAGGGAGCGAATTCAATATGACGTAACGTAAAACAAATTACAAAGCGCATGTGTGTGTGAGGAGTATCTACGTTTGAAGGGGGTTATGAGAAGAAGTGGAGAGACCGGATTAATATTGAGGTTGTGGCACACTGCCTCAATGCCGAGGTGGCAATGCAAGAGGTTGTGGGGAGAAAAGGAGGTGGGCCACGCCATGGCAGGGAGAAGAGGGTGTGGTCAACGCCGTGGATAGAAGGGGTGGCGATGGGGAGAGGAAGGGCATGCTTCACCATGGTCTGGATGGGAACTGTCGGGGGGAGATGGTGTCGACGACGCGTGACAGGAGATGAGATGCGGAGACACCCGGTGGCTCGCTGGCTCTACGGGGAGAACATGAGCCGGTTGTGCGGTGAGCGAGTGAGAGGAGTGGCTGCTTTTTTTCCTTCAAGAAGAGAAGAAACGAGTGGCTGTTATGCGGTGACATAAATGTCACATAGCCTAACAAGTCATTTAAAAAAAGTGATCTATAAATAGCTTACAATATATATCTCAGCAAAATAGGGATGTGACTCACATTATACACACTGTACCATGCAAATGAAGCTAAAGACAACATTCCTCACATTATATGAAAAAAATATTAAACCCATCAAATAGATCTAAGTTTGTAGCAAATAATTAGTTGGATCATTGTTCTCTATATACACAAGTTTCTATTAGATTTTTTATCAGCCTATACCAGAAGTGAAGTGGATTTCATTTTTTTTATTCTTATGGGCTATCATTTTTATATATGTAAGCTTAACATCCATTATGTTCATATATGCAACCATGAAAAAATATATCCATGACCCAAGGCAACACACGGGATTTCTACTAGTCTTGTTAGTTGTCAGGCGATGCCTTTTTTCTTTTGAGCAGAGATACGCGTGGGCAATTAGTTTCAAAAAAGGAAGAAACTCCACCAAAGATAATAACAACATACTTGGCATAGTCCAATAATTAACTGGATCACAGTTTTGACACAAAGTATATAATTAACCACTGCAACCAACCATGGAAACATGGGAAAACTTTACGGTTTTGTTAAATCACATCTAGATGTGACATAAGTATTGCACATCTAAGTCTTATATCATTGATCTTACGTGGAGATTCGTGTTGATATTTTATTTTTCTTTTATGCTTCATTTAATCATTTAGATATGCAATAATTATGTCACATATACATGTGTTCTAGACACACCCAAAACTTTATTAACCCCGTGCAGCGCAGCGCACCACAGAAAGAAGAAGGAAAAAGAAAAACCAAAGCACACCACGAATCCATGCATGTTTCAGCAAATGAAAGCCCCATGGAGGAGCTCATCACAGCAGTAGAGGCCAGGCTCCTGAGTGTACCCTTGTCTGGCCAGCGCCTTCCGTGCTCCCATGACGAGATCCCTGTTGGTCACCTCGCCGTCCTCCCCTTCAAGGATGGTCTGGATGGCGTTGCTGAGCGCGCCGAACGAGTAACCCTGCGCCGTGGTTGCGTCCGCTGACGTCTGGCTGCTCTGGCAGCCGCTGACGAGGATGCCGTTGCTGGGCGCCCAGGACTTGGCCACCGCGTACACCTCCTCCACCCCGCCAACCTCCTGCTCCATGGCTGGCCTGAAAGCATGCCCCTGCTGGTCGCCTTCAAGCTTGGCCCTGAGGAACTTGTAAGCCATGCCGCCAACCATGCCCATGACGCCGTCCTGCTCGCCTAGCTTGCCCTCGCAGTACTTGAGGACCATGACCTTCATGAACTTCTTGATCTTTGGGCTGGCATCATCCCCGAAGAGGTTGAACAGGGTCATCCGGATTGACCCCACATCGACGTCGTCCTTCCCGCTCTGCTGCTTCAGCATCTCGATGAGTGTTGACATCGGCAGCGACCGACTTGTGGTGTAGCCATCCCCAGCTTGTTGTAGCCCTTGTGCATCTGCCTCCTCCTCTTCCTCCTCGTCCTCTCCTCCGTATCGGCTTCGGAAGCGGTGGCTATGGGACTTGAACACGTCACGGACAGTCTCTTTGAGGAAGGACCGGAAGCCAGTTGGCCTGTCAGATGGCTCTTCGGGTTCTCCGGACTGGGTCTCATTCTGCCTGGTGCTGTCGCCTATCTGCTCCTTCGCCTTCTCAAGCAGGCCACCGCTGTGGCATGAGTCAGAGACAATGGTAAATATGCAACCATCGGGGACCTTCTGAACCAGTTCACTGAAATCATCGTCTGCGCATAATAAAAAGTTAGCTACATCCACAGGCGACGGTCTTTAACTCGAAATATGGAATTACAGTGCAATGGTCAAAATGCCTTATCCAGTAAATGTGAGGCACGAGATCATCGGCTTCAGCTAGCTCGAAAGATAAGAGCCTATTAACTATAAAATATAATTATTCACTATTGTGTGGGCTACTTAGGTAGTTTTAAATATTACTTTCCCGTCTTAAAACAAGTGTCTCAATTTTATACCAACTTTAATACATTATAAGGTTGATGCATTTATTTTTGGACGGAGGAAGTATTATCCTTTTCAAAATTACTTTAATGCTACATACATCTGGTTGGTTGAGCGTCAAATAATTCCGAATGGATGTAATATATTCTTCAATGAGGATTACTTCTTGCGGCTCGGCTAGTTTCGATAACCCTTCGTGTTTGCAACTCCCTACCTTTTGTAGGTGGCACCGTCTTTTTTTCTTATATGACCTTAAGCTTGTTAGAATTGTGTCGAATATTGTGTACGAGTTGGGTTATGTTTGGACTTGGTATTGTATTGTGGGTAGGATACGTGTAGTGTCAAAGTCGGACACATTGTATCCTTGGCTTCTTATATATGGGGAGATATCCCACGTTGTAACTTATAACGACTAGATAGCAACAGACTCGCAAGAGGGAGCCGACGGCTTGTGCCGACGCCCGGATGGCCGATGTTACGGTATCTTGGGAAATAACGTCCATAGTCATTGCTTGGGGAACAGACGATTTCGCCGAACCTCGTTAACTAATCTTGGTGTCATCATCGTGCTATGATTGCTTGTTCCTCGATGAATTGACCGCGTATCTTGGGTTTAATTCTAACAAGTGGTATCGCTCTACGAAGAAGTCGTTGTGCGTTGATCCAGAGGACTGGATGACCGAAAAATCGTTCAATGAAGTCGCCGAGGATCAGGTGACAGTCTACAGATAGATCGGTCGGATCGATGGAAGCAGCACGCGGTCCGCGTGCACATATGGCAGTTTTCGGCGAGACGGATTGATCAGCTGATCGGTTCAGGCGACGGCTTGTGCAAGTACGCAAGCGGTGCTGTGGTGGGCCATCAAGGCCTTGCGCGGAGCGGCCCTCGGCACGGGACATTGGCCTGACGTACGCGTACTAAGAGTGTTACCGGAATCAAAGTAATCACTCTCTCTCTCTGTCTCCCTCAAATCACTTACATACCGTAAGGCTACTCCTCTGTTCTTATACTCCGACATAGCTTAGTCATGGACGGTGAAGCCCTGTTGGATTGGTGGGTTCGTATGCATGGATACCGACAGAAAGATTGTGTGTTCAATCTTTTGTTAGAGGGAAACATTTTCGCACTTGGGAGTAATCCCACTTGCAGGAATTTGCATCAACTCCTTTTACCGACCTGTACGACTGTAACCATGCTTCACCTTACGTCGATCAGTCCATCACATCGGCATGTATTGCACGATGCCCAGTAGAACATGGTCCATGCACGACGTACTCCAGGATCCTCCGAGCATTGTGTGTGTATTGTTGTCCTTTCCACACGTGCTCCAAAGCAATCCCAACAAACTTGACACCAGGAAGAAAAACTTCCATGCAATCTTGACGACGGTTTTTTGCTCGGGCGGATGTGGTGCACTGTAAACGATGGCTAGCGAGGGACTGATTCTCCTGGGAGGCGGATGAGGGGAGGACGGGACGGCGAGGCAGGTGCAAGAGCGCCGTCGGCTGCAGGCGGTTCTGCCGATGGTACGTTCAGCTGGAGGAAGAAAGGCCACAGACTGTTGGATTTGCATCCGACGTACCAAACGAATCGACTGATCCTGATTGTGTTTTCAGTCAACTAACCTGTAGCCACGTCTTCTTTCTTGTTTTTTGCCATCAGAACAAGTTAATTTTTGAATTTGAAAACGTATTCGATTATACTAGTTCTTATTCTATGACAACACACGGGCAATCAACTAGTAATAACAGTCGCTGCAAAAAAAAACTAGTAATAACAGTAAAAATGAGAGATACGTATAATACAGTGGACGGAACGGTCGAACCTGTGATGAGATTCATGTCGCTGGGCACGATGCACTCGTCGTACCCAGTGTCGTCGTCCTGCCCAGTCTCGGCCGGCAGCCGCGTACCGTGGCCGCTGAAGTGGAAGAAGAGGAAGTCCCCGGGACAGGCGGCCCCGACGAGCCCGGCCAGCGCGTGACGGATGTTGGCGCCGGTGGGCTGCGGCCCGGAGTCGTCGCGGTCGACGAGGACGCGGATATCGTCCTCGTCGAAGCCGAACCGGTCGACGAGGCAGCGGTGCATGCGGTCAACGTCGTTGTGGCAGCCCCTGAGCTCGGCCTTGGTGCCCGGGTAGTTGATGCCCACCAGGAGCGCGAGCTTGCGGCCCATCGCAGGCGACGCCCGATCGGGGAGTGGGCGCGCTGCGGGTTCCGTCGGCCGGCCGGCGGTGGTAAACTCGCAGTCGGGAATGCTCGGAGTTTTGCGGCGTATGTTGGCGTTTCCGGGATCTGACGGGTGTGGGGGATGGAGCAGGCACACGCAAGTTGGCTAGACGACACGACACTTCTGACACTTCAAACATTAACAAGTCTTTAGCTTAATCGCTAAGGAAGCGGGGGTCATGGTTCATGTAGCCGCTGTTTAGCATGATCGTCACTGTTGGCTCGCCGCACCCGTCCCTTCGCTCGATTCTCTCGGGCAGCGGAAGAAGATTAGTTTCACACAACCACATGTCAGCTGTGCCACTTTAACTCGCAAACCCTAAAGCAAAAAAAAAATTATGTTGTATGAAGAGATAAAAGTGTTTGTGATGGCATAAAATTGTGGTACCGTAACATAATGCATCTCAAGACAAAATACGTCTATATATCTTAATACATTGAAAATGTTATTCAATGTGTAGCAGTAATTCTTTTGTAAAAAATCTGGTTTTTTTTGTATCGAACATTGACAGATCTTGTCATTAATTGCTTGCATAGTTCGTCATGAAATGACATTTCGTGAAAGTGCCAAAAGAAATGACGCTTCAAAATGCTATGTTTTTAAAAATAACATTTTGGAGCATTCATCTTGTTTTTTGCCACATTTTTGAATGTCACCTAATGATGAAATTTTGCAAGCAATCAAACATATGCCAATATTTGGCACAAAAAAATTCAGTTTTTTTAATTGTTTTGATTTTTTGCCTATAATCTGGACTGGTAACATATGCATGTTAAAACACCCCACCAGATACTACCATCGCCTCTCCAAGAAAAAGCTTAAGGTTCTGCCGCCTCCCGTTGGTGCCGCCACTCGTCTGCCTCGCCTCCGGTGGCCGTAGGGTCATGGAGGCACGGTGGACCATGGCCCTTGCAATTTTGAGGGATCTTACTTTGGTTTTAGGTGTTTTTGTGAGTTCATTTAGGGTTTATGTCCTGCTTGGGAAGACAGGACGGTTAGTGCTATCTAAACATGAAATAAGATTCTCTCCGCCTAGCCCCGTTTCGGTGATGCGTCTAGCGTCGTCAGATGGTGTGTGGGTGTGTCTCCCATGAATCTTGCGGGATTCAGTAGGTGCTGTTCTTCGCTGGGTCTACTTGGATCGACTCTTTGCTTGTGTGTTTACAGGTTAGATCCTTTCGATCTATGCTAGAGATTAGGGCGCCACCCGGTGGCGCCTCCTAAGGCGGGCTTGTGCGCGCTTATCATGTCTCTGCACATTCGACTGCCATATTTGGTCATCGGTCTCACTCGTGTACACCAATAGTCATATGTTATAACGTTAGCATCTCTTGTTCTCTTGGATGTAGTCATATAAAATAGATTCATTACCGCCATTCCTAGATAGATCAATAAGAAGGAAAGAAAAATGTGAATAAGCTTTCAACAGAATCATTATTAGTTTGTACCTATGATAGCTTGCTCTGCCATCTACAGAACATAGAGATGGAAGAGAGAGAGAGAGAGCTACACATAGATGGAAACATATTTACACTTTACACCAAGACCATTTTTAAAACATGTTCATAACATACATGGATGGATCGATAAGACCCTAAACTTCTGTAGCGACCCGACCTGAAAGGTCAAGTCTCCGGTGTTTCCGTACCATCCCAAGATCATGCTGGTACACACACGGTACATCAATGTATATATCAAAGGGAAATCACACAGCATTATATTAATCGAAATCTCATATCGAGTCCTTTATTGCATAAAAATTACAATAAAGTGGCTAAAAGCCAACTCATGAGAATATCTAAATCTTGCGGAAGCGTCGAAGGTAGATGAGTCCATCTGACTCCAAGGGCATCTCACTGAGCATAGAACGTGTCCTCACTCCTGGTCGGAAAAGTACTCTGCAACATGATACGTTGCAGCCGTGTAGGTCAGCATATGGAATATGCCGGCAAAGTCACAGTAGAGGTGTGAAAATAATCAGCTAGTCTATATGCATATATGGCAGGTGGGGTGGTAAGTTTTGCGTAAAGCCAAGTTTTTCCTACATCAAGGGAGGGATTAAGCAAAATATTACTAAGTTTGTTGATTAATGAGATGGTTCCACCAACCAATTCTCATTTCCCAAAATTATTAATACCCACATCATCATTATTAATTGTGTTGAGAGTTCCGGAAGTTCCAATTCCTTTGGCTCAAGTCGTCCATGACCGTGGACACGGCTAATCGATTAGGTTTAAGTACTCTGCACAGTTGTACACACGTTCCCCACAAGATTTGGTCGCCTCCGTTTGATTTCTCGCACTTCAGGGTGTTTGAGAAACGGATGACCAAAACATGGTCTTCCAAAGGGTTTCCCTGCGACTCTGTCGGTGCCCATCCTTTCCTACCGTTCTTCTACCTCTCGTAGCACCGCCTGTCCAGGGTCACCACGATATCCAACCAAGCCAGAGCCCATAATGACTTGTGGCTGTGCAGGTAAGCCTTGGGTTTTAAAGCATCCATCCATCTCTTTGTGCCTGGGTGGACCTTTCCGCGTGAATACTGGCCATCTCCAGCATCACCTAGGCAAATCCACTGGTTTCTCCAGGGTGCCGTTCAACCATCATCCACCCAGAGGTATGTTGAAAACTCGGAGTCTTAAATCTTGATCATTATGTAGGTCTTGAAATTATTAACTCTCTCAACTCTCATGAATCACACAACCAACCCCGTCTACTAATAGCATAGCAAAAGGTAAAACAACGTTTCCCGGGGCCAATGTGTCAAGAGGTTGAGGGGGTACCTACCACATGATACTACTACAATGTAACCAAGTTTCCAATTAACCTATCTTGCATGCAATTGGGGAGATGGTAGAACTAATGCATATAAAACATGGGTAAACATGGTCAAAGTGACTTGCCTGATTGCTGATCTTCGTACGTGAGTGACTCTAAGTAACAAGCTTCGCACTCCGGATAATCTAACGAAGCAAACAAGCACTCAATAAGCATACAACAAAATATTGTAACTCACAAACATCAACCAAGAACTAGTAAACAATCAAGACAAAACAATGCACAATCTCAAGTAAGAAAACACACAAAGTTTTGTTTTCAAAAGGTGAGGGATGAAAACACTATTGACATAATGAAACCATTTGTAATAACAAAACATTTGTTGTCAGCAAGGAAACAATAGAATATTTTATTAATAAACAGAATATAATCAATTTAAGTTTGTTGGGAAAAGTTTAGTAAAGTTTATACAAGTTTGTGATAAACACTATGTGAATCAACTATAGTTATATTAACAAAAGAATGAAAAACTAAACTTATTATTTATTTGTAAAACATGTTCTTAACAAAGAATAATTTACAATTAAATCTATCTTAGAAAACAGAATTAAAATATACAAAACTTTGTTTGAAAACAAAACTATTACTAGTTAGTTGTTTTAATCAAATTATGCCTATTTGAAAAGAAGTTGTGATTCCTATGTTAAATAAAATTAAACTAAGAAAATTTATATTTTTATTATCAGTGAGTGAAAACACTAAATTTTTACTAACAGAACCTAATAAACAAATAAAACCAATTCTAAATCAAACTAATTAAAATTGAGTTTATAAAACTATATTATAATACTAAGCAGATTCTGTTTATAGCTAGAACACTATTCAAAATCATCCTAAAAATCCTCAAACTAAACATGGATATACTCCTAACCAATATCAAACAGTAGCAAAAAGAATCATATCAAAATCTATTTTTAAACTCTAGTTATTCAGATTTGAAGATTTTGAGCAAATTTGATTAAATTCAAATTTTATAGTTCAAATTTGAAATTTAAAAGTACATGGTGAAACTACATGAAAAATGTGAGCTATTGCAAAAAAAATCAACTCAAAACACTAAATAGATTAAAAGATATAGCTAAAACAAATTTTGAAAACATTCTGTTAATTAAAACAAAACTGAAAAAGAAACCTGACTTTGCAACGGCCAGGGGGGCTACGTGGCGCGATCCTATTAGCTAGCGAGCGCGTGCGGTAGGTGATTTAGAGCGGGCGACCGGTCGGTAGAGGATACCGGTTCGGATTAAATCCGATCTAATCTGGGTCGTTGGTTTTGGATCGGAGGGAGGGGAATGCTCACGGGGTAAAGTCGCCGGCGTCGGGGGTTCTCCGGTGGATCCGAAGGCGGCGAGGACGACGGCGAGGCGTTCCGGTGGTCGGGGAAGACGGGGAAGTGGTCTGGGCGACGGCGACGGTACTCCGGAGTCGAATGGTGAGGTCGGAGGGGCGAACGGTGGTCAGAAGCGGTGGCTACGGTCGATGGGAGGTCCGGTGAGGGTGGGAGCTCCGGCGAGCAATTGACAGCGTCTCGGCGACGGAAGAGAGGGGCCTCGGGGGGAAATGAAGAGAGGGGAGTGGCCGGTACTTATAGGGGGTGTGGGGAGTGAGAGGGAGTGATGGGGAGGCGAGATCCGGTGAAGGGGAGAAACGGCCGGCGTCGATCTCCGGCGCGTGCGGGGAGAAAAGAGACGACCGTTCGGGGCAACGGTCGGTCGAGGTGGGGTCCAGCGGCAGTGAGAGGGAGAGAGATTAATGCGCGTCGGTCGGCCGGCTTTTAATCTATTCGCGAGTAACTGCCGTGGGCTGGCCCGTTTAATACCGGAAACGGTTACCGTTTTCTTTTAATAATTTTCCAGAGACATTCAAAAGCTTTTAAAGCATTCAAATCGTCTCTAAATATAGGGGTATTATATATCAAAATTAAGAGAATAATAAATTCTATTTAATGAACATTTCTATTCTGTCATTTGAACACTTTGAAAAAAATAATATTTTCAGAAATTGACTAATTGTTTTTAAACCCTTTTTGCAAATATTTTCAAAATAACCCCTGGTTATTAGTGTTCAAATATATCACCAATTAGTCCCTGGTGTGGAGTGTCATGTTACTCCTCTCTTATTTTGAACATTTAACCAAAGTTTCCAATAGGTGAAAGCAACATAGGGAAAAGTAGAAGGGACTTTCAGAAATTTAGAGAAGGCATTTCAACAAATGCATACATTCAAGAAATGATGATGATAGATGCATAGCTATATCATAACATACCAAAATGAAATTTTGGGATGTTACAACTTCATTTTCAGTTCTCCATCTCTTTCAGTTCTTATATTTCTGTCATAGTTCCCATCTATATCCTATATCAGTTTGGATCCACATTTATGTGGTGCCTCCTCATATCACTGGTAATTCGGTAAAAAAAGGCTTGACAACATGTTCCAATAGAATATGCCTCTAATTCAGTAATGCCGAATGTGGCTACATCAGAAATCTTTAAGGGAAAAGGTAGAATAAAAGAAAAAGGCAATAGTTTCAGTCTATTAAAATGGTTGCAGCACCGCGCCCAGCATCACAGATTGTTGGCAAGAAATTCTCAATTCGACAAACAGAAAGTAATATATTTCATGCACATAACAATATTCATGAAGGTTGGTCGCTCACGGTTTCAAAAAGTTCCAAAAACCGTTCCGTGGAAAGAGACGATAACACAACATTGTTACTGCTCTGAAGAGCATAGTCAGATCTCTAAAATAATTGGAAGATAATGTATCCAGCAAAGAAATTATCATATTTGCACTTTGTCAGCAATCATTTTCAATGGCAAAAATGAAGCACATCTAGAAAATCCTGTAAAATATCTATCTGCTGGCCAATGCATTTTGGAATTACAGGAGTCCATTAATATATTATGATCTTATTACGTCCATTTAACTCACAACAAAATACATCGATCTATAAGCAATTGCATCCAACAGGGAACTGAACCTCACCTGTAACAGAAAAAGGGCTGCAAAAACATACCTAACATGGCCTCGCCAGGCTCATTGGCGATGATTGAGCCATCACATGACCAGACCTTACTATTTCTGCCTCCGTAGAATTCATGTTCCAAAGGCTAGCATCTTCAAATTCCCACCCTTCTAACACCATCACATATCTGTTTTGACTCTTCCAAAGCTCCACGGCCTGTCATGGGTGAGAGATCTATGAGCAAACTACAAATTGGTTTATCATTTCAACTATATACAATGAGCTCACGAGTCGAACATTTATTATTATGGTATACTTGCTTTGCTGACGCATACTGGGAAATTTGGAACAATAACGGACAAGAAGATTTTTTAGCTCACCTTTTGATTTCATGGTCGCTTTTTCGTGAGTTCAGCAAGAGTGAATTCAGCTTGCAAAAACAACCATGTATACTGAATCAGTCATTATTCAGCATGAACACCACAAAAACTGGTAAGTTGAATGCACTGGCTTTAGTGACACTCTGCTCTGCTCTGCCGCTTACCCAAATATTTAAATCTTTGTGCTTTCTTATGGTAGATATGCATACATTAACATTACATCGTCTTGCGTGGGTAGTATTACCTCGAGCAGCAGCAGAGATTGGAAGACATCTGGACCTCAGCTGCTGCTTGCTGAAACACTACCACTTCGGTACTGAACATTTCTATTGTGTACTGAGTGACTCTGGACAGAAGTCTACAATTTTTTTATGTGATGAAGATGTGGTATATAGTACTCTGGATAAACAATGTAATGTATATAGACAGTAAATCGTGTACTTATGTATCCATTCATTCCCTGAGATCATCTATCTTATGTTCGACAAGAATAGGAGTCGTGAGGACCATATATATATGGAACTGGAAGGGTACTTCAGGGCCTTGGGAAAAACAAGGTTATCTTTGGATGAAGATGGTCTGATAACAACTACAAAATATTATTATGCGCACAAACAGGGTCATCTTTCTATAATGAAGGGTACACTTTATAACAGCTACCGAATATTTGTTTGAAAAGGCCGTAAGGATGTACAATCATCATTGTTATTTGAGATGAACTCCTGACATGTTGCTTGTTTTTCAGGCAGAGCATATTCAGTTATGTGGATACTCCTTGTTGTCGTTGCCCTTTGTTGTCTAACAGTATTAAGATTTTGAGGAGCAAGAATCAAGTTCAGAATGCAGTGCCAGAACTTTTGATTGTCTGAATGTAACATAGGCTTGTCAACAAAATCATCTTTAAAAAGGTACGTAGTGTAAGATAGATATATAAGAGAGCCACCAACCAGCCTGAGTATTTGATATCAAAATTGCCCGTCTTCCTTTGCACCTGTAGTTTGAACAATTAAACCATCAACGGCAAAAAATCAATCCATGCTCGATTTTGAAGTTATTTCAAAATATTCGTTATGCATATATAATAGAATTTCTCGTAGAACCGATCATATATCATAGAATTTCTCGTACAAACAATCATATGTCATAAAATTTCTCGAACGACCACATGCACACACACACATATATATACACACACACGCACACACAATTTCTCATACAATTTGCAGATCATTACATGCATGCATTAGGTGAAATGGTATTCTTCGCTGGGAGATATGACCTGCTGAAACAAAAATCCCGCAATTTCCTCTTGAATTGCTCATATGCGGTCCGTTGGTAGGAGCTGATCCCGCATCTGCGTCATCTATATATAAAAAAGGAGATCAATCTGAATATGCATGTTAGTTGTGTGTATATGTATTAGATCATGATAAAAAAATATGAGTGGTGTTTATGTATCCAAAGATCTCTTGCACTTTTGTTGCTTTCGGTCATAAAGAGAATGTTCTCGCAAACGTAATATGCACATAGATTAGTCCCCTATGCCTGCCTCATGCACTTTACGAGAATATAATTCAATTAGATTGCAACGACGCATGACAATGATATTGAAACTAGAATTAAAAAGATGCGCGAATGTAGCTAGTGCTACTTAATTATCATGTGCTTTCGCCATCTCAGCTCTGGTTTACATTCACCGGTGACCTCTTTGATGAAACGTTTTCAAACCCTGTCCGGCAAACAAAATGAATAAAGAAATTATTAATTAATTGGTGAACTAATAAAGAAGTCCGCATAGTGTCAATGATTGAAATTACCTTCTAAGGAACGAATGCAAGCTTATGTATTCTTCAGGGTCCTTATTTAACGTGCACAGTACTTCAACAGTTCCATCATCAACTCTAATGATTAGAAGGATCCAGTGAAAGATGTGCACACAATTTGTATAAGCAGGCATGCACAACTCATCAACTACAGTTATATATAGAATTTGTAGTACAAGACAGTAACACTCACTTGAAGTTTCAAGGTAAAAATATTTCTGGTTTGGTATTTAGGGACTTTAAAAACCTTAGAATTTGTTTCTGTATGTCTTTAGGGTGCCTTCTTAACACTTCTTCATTAACGGTATTTGGGTCAATGAACCCAATGCCATAGACTCCATCTCTTTTCAATTCAAAAATCTTCATTTTGCATAATACCACACAAAAGAAAATAGTTAGCATAATTACAGGCAATGAACGAGCTGTGCTAGAGACTTAAATTATAGAAAGAAATCACTTACAAACAATAGCATCTGACGATAGATTTGTCAAGTGCTTTTTGATTGAATAACCGGAAAAATTCTTCATTTTCAATCAACAAATTGTTTTTATGGATGTAATGCTCTTTCTTGACTTTCACCATGAGGCTCTATCGTCGGCGCTTTACTTCTCTCATGTATCAGTCATGGAAGTTGTGCATTTGCGTTGGTAGAAGCTTCTCGTCCTCAGGACTGACCAGTGGGTTCCCGAGGACATATTGCCATGCTAATATTTCCTTCGGATCCAACGGTGGAAATTCCTCGATCTCTAGGAGTTGTTTAACGGTGATACCAAGCAATCTAGCATTCTCTCTATCAGCATCAGTTATTACCATGTTATTGGCACTCACCTTGAGCGGGCTGATCGATTGGGCTGCCTATTCTCCAAGCTGGGAATAGTTTTCCTGCATTTACTCCTACTGCTTGACTTCTGTCTTTTTCCGGATTGATAGGACTTCATAATACAACGTTCATAGCCTGATACCGTCCTTTTCTCTGCCGGTTTAGCTGCATAAATAAAGTGTTGTACGACCTCGTCGGGTACTTTCTCCTTTGGCGGCGGGGGCGGTTTCGGTCCAAAAAAGGCCTTCACTTCGTTAGCCACGTGTTCATAGGTTTCCTAGTCAGTCTTCTCGTAAGCTAACTTCTTTCTGGCAGGAGGCCCGGGTTTCTTTTTTGGTGCTCTCTTCCACTTTGGAGACGGCTGACGTGGCGGAGATCTATATCGCGGACTCGCCATGCGCTCCGTCTCGGGGTGGGATGGATTGAGTTGGCGCGACGGGGATGGATATAGCGGACTCATCCTGCCGCTCCGCCTCGGGGTGGGTTGAAGTCTGTTGACGCGGCGAAGATGGATATGGCGGACTCACCATGCGCTCCATCTCGGGGTGGGTTGGAGTCTGCTGACGCGGCAGACTTGGAGGAGGAGTCGGTGGCCTTGGCGCCGAGTTTGGAAACATGATGCAATCCTTTTTCCACATAATGATACCATGTATGGCTTCTCCTAGTGTCAGCTCCCCTTGACCTCTAGTGTGATCAAGCTCTAGTGTATCATATCCCGACATAACTTGATCCACCCGACACGAGCATATCCAGGTGGAATCGGATTGTCGTGGAGGAGTGCTTCAGGTGCATTCGGTAAAGCAAATTCGTGTGCCACCTTCATGGATATGTTCTTGAGTTTCATGTGTAGCTCACAAGTGTCGACTCTAGGACATCATCCATAGGGTAGCGAGCCAGCAGTGCATCATCGGTCGGGACCCCCGTAGAACCCACGCTGCTTTTCGGCATAGATGATGGAACGGTACCATCCAATGCTGGATCTAATTGCTCCTGCTACTGAGACGCGACTTGCTGGCTAAGTTTGTTGATTTGCTCCTGTTGCATGTTATATTTGCGTTCAAAGTCCTGAATCCGATGTACTTCTTGCTTTTTTCTTTCTGTCATGGCTTCTGTAACTGTCGCTCCAATCTACAAACCCCAGAAGCCACGGAACCATGCCTTTGCCTCGTATTCGTCCTGGGTGTTCAGGATTCTTGAGGATGCGTGAAAGCTCATCCTTCTCTCTGTCCAGCTTGTACACACCCGCTCGAGCTTCTTCTATTGCTTTAATTATCTTGTCTGTGGCTCCTTTAAGACTTGCATGTTCAAGAACCTCCCCTGTCTTTGGGTCCAACTTTCCCCCATGTGCATAAAACCAAGTCCTGCACCTCTTGGGACAAGTCTCTATTACTGGAGTGACCCCTGCAACCTTCATGTTTCTCTCGGATTCATCCCACTTAGGTAACCCAGACTTGTAGCCACCTGGCCCCAGACGATGGTGCCACGTTTTTTTGCCGGCATTTATCTTGTTTATTTTTGGCCATTCCTTAGCTGCTTCTGATTCCTTGAACTTCACAAATGCGTCCCAGTCATCTTGTAACTTCACATATTATCCTGTGAATTTTGGAGCCTTCTTTCAGTCTTTCAAGTAATTGTTCCATAATCTTTTCTTCCAAGACTAGAATTGTGTGGCCATCTTCTTAAGAGCACACTTCTTGACTTTCTCTTGTTGGACATCTTTGAGACCCTCTTGGTTGGTGAAATGTTTCATGAGCGCCTCCCAAAGAAAGTTTTTTGCTCTTTCGCTGACAAAAGGAACTTGGGATCTTTTGGCTAATTCCATTCTTGAACGGTGATCGAGATTTGGTCCCTAACGATAACTCTGCATTGGCGTATAAATTTGATCGCATTGTGTTTCGGAGCAATCGGTTCACCATCTACTCTGATTTGATAGATGTTGTACTTCATGCCTTATTTCAACTTTTTTATCGGGCCACGTTTAACCCTTGTAGAAGTTTTGGTCAATCCGGAGGGCTAAAAGAAGAAAGATTCATTAATATATACAAATCAATCAATACATCTAATGATCACCAGAGGGCAAATTAATACCTCACCGAAATCTGTTAAATGGACAACAAATTCTTTGCCATCATCATTGTCGGCTGGTTCGCCTTCATCATCTCTTGGTTGTTCTTCCTCGATTCCCTCATCGGATGGGTTAAGGTATTCTGAGCGATCATCTACTTCATTCTCTTTGTTTCCGAAGCATATCAGGTCGTACATGGCATTCTCTTGATCACGGTCTCTGTCTCTACCATCCATAGCTTAACTAACCAAGAACAAATATAAAACAATTAGAATGCATTCAATAAGGAGAACGGACATATGCAAATCAATACAAGGCAATGCAACATATGATCATATAATATCACTAATACATCATCGAATAGTATCACTAATACATCATTGAATAATATCAATAATTCATCATCGAATAGTATCACTAATATAGATATAGTTTATGTCTCGCGGCGCAGGCGGTGTACACCCAAAGAGAAGGAACTATGATAGGATCATAGCTCGGGTGAGGTCCCCGAAGAACCTTCCAGGTATTGGAGAACCTGGCGTCCAACGCAACCATGTAGCGTCGGACGTGTTCGTCCTCCTCCCTGACACAGCGACGTACCAGCTTCGCGGGGGTCGGCTCCCTCTGCACCGACAGTGGTCCACGTGACCGCCACCAAAGAACCTCCGAGTCGACGACGGGACCCTGATTCCTCACCAAGCTAGGCGCCCCGAAAGGCAGCACCTCCCAATGCCAGCCCGACGAAGCTCAGTCCTGGACATGGCGCCTCTCAAGCAGGTGGTTGCCACCGAGTCGACGACGAGGATGCTGGCCAAGCATCGTCGACTCAATGGCTATGCTATGAAACTAAACATTTTAACATTTTAACATCATATATCTGCCTAATATAACATCGTCGATATCGTCAGGGACTCTCCGTCACCGACGATCTTCGGGGGGTAATCTCTGTTGGGGAACGTTGCATGGGAAACAAAAAAATTCCTACGCTTCACCAAGATCAAACTAGGAGATGAGAATCTATGAGAGGAGAGATTGGATCCACATACCCTTGTATATTGCTAAGCGGAAGCGTTAAAGAACGCGGTTGATGTAGTCGTATGTCTTCGCGATCCAAATCGCAAGCCGTCCCACGAACTCCCGATCAAGTGCCGAACGGACGGCACCTCCGCGTTCAGCACACGTGAAGCTCGATGACGATCTCCGCCTTCTTTATCCAGCAAGAGGGAGCGGAGAGGTAGATGGGTTCGCCGGCACCACGACGGTGTGGCAGCGGCGATGGTGGAGCTGGTTCGACAGAGCTTCGCTAAGCGTCGCCAAATCAATCTAGAGGAGAGGCTATCGGAGAGGGAGGAAGGGCTACGCCGTGGTTTAAGGTGCGGCTGCCCTCCTCCCTCTCACATATATATTGTAGGGTAACACGGCAGAAAACAAAAAAAATCGACCTACGCACTAGCCTAGGACCACTATGGAGACTGCATACAAGGTTTGATCATTTCGTTACCGACTCGTAGAGCAGCGGAAGTAGAGTCGATGACGATTGGCGGTGCAGATCCCCGCAGCTAGGATTTACAACATCCGAACCGCAAGGATGTATACCCTCATCTGCCCCTTGGACAGCCCTCCGGGAGGGGATCAGACAGTCCCCCGGACGGTGTCGCGGACAGCCCTTCGGGAGGACCTCCAAAACTTGGACTGTCACTCGGACAGCCCTTCAGGAGGACCTTCAAAACTCAGACAGTCACATGGACAGCCCTTTGGGAGGCACTCTCAAACTAAGACCAAAACTACGATCTCTGTACAGAGTTGCACACATACGGTGTCATCTATCCGGCAGGGCTTCGCCGTCCAGAACTAGTTCCTGCCGGAACCCAGCCAGCCTTTCGGCTCTACGAAACTATTTTGTTGGGAGGGAGAGAAGAAGCCAGATCATTGCAATGGCACTTGTATGTGAGAAGGAGTGAGTTTTTGGGCTGCCTCCTCACCCCTATTTATAGGGTGAGAGACTATGGTAAAAAGACCAAAATGCCCTCAGATATATTTCACTATTCATAATAGTGATCCACTATTCATAAATAGTGTTTCCCACTATTCACAATAGTGTTTTCCACTATTTCGTAATAGTGTTTTCACTAGTCATGAGATATTTTCTCCCAATAGTGTTTTCCACTATTCACGAGATATTTTCTCCCAAAAAGCACTTTCACTATTCACGACTACATTTTTCAGCATCCGGTCGAGCTGAAAATATTTATGTGGGCTTAGAACATTTCCAGTACCCCACTAAAATAATTTTCAATGCGATTCGGAACGATTCCGGATTAGTGATTTTCATCTGCGAAAAGCATCTGAAGCGGTTCCGGCAGCTCCGGAACATTTCCGTTTTTTCTTCCGGAAAATTCCCAGAAGTTTCCAGAATGATTCTCGCACCCTCCAAGAATTATCAGGCATGTGTCGAAACCAATTTGACTTAATGGTATCCCCTGAAACAGTTGGGAGACATAGTAGTAAATCAAAAAAATTCTACGTGTCACCAAGATCTATCTATGGAGAAACCAGCAACGAGTGGGGAGAGATTGCATCTTCATACCTTTGAAGATCGCTAAGCGGAAGTGTTACAAGAACGCGGTTGATGGAGTTGTACTCGCAGCGATTCAAATCGCGGTGGATTCCGATCTAAGCGCCGAACAACGGCGCCTCCGCGTTCGACACACGTGCAGCCCGGTGACGTCTCCTACGCCTTGATCCAGTAAGGAGGAAGGAGAGGTTAGGGAAGGGCTCCAATAGCAGCACGGTGGCGCGGTGGTGGTGGAGTAGCAAGGTATTCCAGCAGGGCTTCGCCTAAGCGCTGCGGAGGAGGAAGAAGAGAGGTAGGGCTATGCCGTGAGAGAGAGAGAGAGTTTAGAACTGTTCTCAAAAGGCCAAAACCTCAAGTATATATAGGAGGAGGGACAGGGAGGGCTGGCTTGGACTCTCCTCCAAGGAGGAGAGCTTTGGCTGAATCAAAGGGAGAGTCCACCTCCCACAAGGGAGGTGGATCTCCTCCTTTTCAAACTCCTTTGCCCTTATCTCTACTCCTACAGCCGCATGGGCCTTTCTAGAAGGTCTTGGACAGCCCAATAAGGGCTGGCACACCTCCTCTAAGGTCCCACAAAGTCCTATGGTCATCACACCCCTCCCGGGGGTCCTCCGGCACCCTCCCGACACTCCCGGTATAATACCGATGAGCCCAAAAACTTTCCGGTGACCAAACAGGACTTCCTATGTGTCAATCTTTACCTCCGAACCATTCCGGAGCTCCCCGTGACGTCCGGGATCTCATCCGGGACTCCAAAAAACTATCGTCAATCACGTATACCATTTCCCTATAACCCTAGCATCATCGAACCTTAAGTGTGTAAACCCTACGGGTTCGGGAGACATGTGGACATGACCGAGACACTTCTCCGGCCAATAACCAACAGCGGGATCTGGATACCCATGTTGGCTCCCACATGATCCACGATGATCTCAACGGATGAACCACGATGTCGGGGATTCAATCAATCCCATATACAATTCCCTTTGTCTATCGGTATGATACTAGCCCGAGATTCGATCGTCGGTATCTCTATACCTTGTTCAATCTCGTTACCGGCAAGTCTCTTTACTCGTTCCATAATACATCATCTCATGACTAACTCCTTAGTCACATTGAGCTCATTATGATGATGTCTTACCGAGTGGGCCCAGAGATACGTCTCCGTCACACGGAGTGACAAATCCCAGTCTCGATTCGTGCCAACCCAACAGACACTTTCGGAGATACCCGTAGTGCACCTTTATAGCCATCCAGTTACGTTGTGACGTTTGGCACACCCAAAGCATTCCTACGGTATCTGGGAGTTGCACAATCTCATGGTCTAAGGAAACGATGCTTGACATTGAAAAGCTTTAGCAAACGAACTACACGATCTAGTGCTATGCTTAGGATTGGGTGTTGTCCATCACATCATTCTCCTAATGATGTGATCCCGTTATCAACGACATCCAATGTCCATGGTCATGAAACCGTGACCATCTATTGATCAACGAGCTAGTCAACTAGAGGCTCATTAGGGACATGTTGTGGTCTATGTATTCACACATGTATTACGGTTTCCGGTTAACCCAATTATAGCATGCACAATAGACAATTATCATGAACAAGGAAATACAATAATAACCATTTTATTATTGCCTCCAGGGCATATTTCCAACAGAAACAACTTTTCAGTTTCATCGAAACTGTTCCGGTGTACTCTCTACGGAACTTTTCCGTTGTCCGAAACTTTTCCGGTGTCCAAAACTTTTTCGGTGATTTTCTCTCAAAGTCCCTGTCTAGTATTCGGCAAATAGATGACCGTTGAGCGTGTGACCCTATAGGTTCGGTGAAGCATAGACATGACCCGGAACCCCTTCCGATCAATGATCAACATCGGAGCCGTGGACACCCATATTGACCCCTATACCCACACGAATGAATATTCGAGTGAACCTCCAGTTGTCGTGTGCTATTCCTGTTGCTTCGCGATATGTTACAAATACCCGAGGTGAGACATGTTGGCATCCCCGTGGATCAACGACTTGTCCACTATGCCAGTTACCTCATTACTGGTATTGTTCTCTTTTCTCGTTCCCGTGTTCCGGCATCCCCGTGATCAAATCACAAAGGGCCTAGCTAGACGATGATGGATGTCGTAACACCGAGAGGGCCCAGAGATATCCCTCCATCGTCGGAGGAGCAAATCCCAATCTTGAGCTATCAAGTTACTTGACATACTTTTCCATGAACCCGTAAGCCGTCGTAATAGCCACCCATTTACGGATGATGTTTAACAAACCCCAAAGTTCATGAAGCAAGCATGAAGAAACTTGATACTCTCATGGTCTAAGGAATTATGCAAATATTAACTTCTCTGTGTTATTAACCATTAACTTATGACGAATGTATCTCATAGCATAACATCAATCCGGGTCGATTCAACACAAATGTTCTTCTAACATTGTGCCCTCAAAATTGCCGACATAGCCATGCCCATGATCAGGAAAACAGGATCATCATGCAATACTTGAGCCAGTCTTAGAGGCCAGACTAGGAATACAATTTACCGTTTATTATTCCATACGTTCATATGAGTCTTCCTTCAAGCCTCGTGGTTATTGTAGACTTGAGAACCATAGTAGTTATAGCATGGAACATAAACCTAATTATGGACAGGGAGATAATCAATAACATTTATTATTGCCTCTAGGGCATATCTCCTACACACTCCCACTTGCACTAGAGTCAATAGTCTAGTCAATGCTAATGCACTTTACACCTATGGCATACTGGTGTAAAATATGCTTCGCTTGTGTTATAGCCTAATGTCCAACGGATGTGACAACTTCAGCTCCGTGTGTAACTTTGCATATCCTCGCGTTTTCACGCTATCTCAAAATTCGTATTTTTTGTGAACTTGGCTTTGCATATGTGTGAATCATTGGTCGAAACCTGATTCCTCAGAGTGAGCTATGGAGCAACTATCTGCAATAGTGTCTCATAGACCAAAGCCATCTTGGAACCATACTAAGTTCATGTATGAACTATATGATTCAACTGTTGGGAGACGTAGTAGTAAATCAAAAAAATTCCTACGTGTCACCAAGATCTATCTATGGAGAAACCATCAATGAGTGAGGAGAGATTGCATCTTCATACCTTTGAAGATCGCTAAGCGGAAGCATTACAAGAACGCGGTTGGTGGAGTCGTACTCGTAGCAATTCAGATCGCGGTGGACTCCGATCTAAGCGCTGAACAACGGCGCCTCCGCGTTCAACACATGTGCAGCACGATGACGTATCCTACGCCTTGATCCAGCAAGGAGGAAGGAGAGGTTGAGGGAGAGCTCCGGCAGCATGACGGCGTAGTGACGGTGGAGCTACGTGGACTCTGGCAGGACTTCGCCAAGCGCTATGGAGAACGAGGAAGAGGAAGGGTAGGGCTGCGCCGAGAGAGAGAGAAGTCGTGTCTCAAATCAGCCCAAACCCTTGCATATATATAGGAGGAGGGATAGGGAGGGCTGCCTTGGCCCCTCCTCCAAGGAGGAGAGCTTCGGCCAAAGCTAGGGAAGAGTCCACCTCCCACAAGGGAGGTGGATCTCCCTCCTTTCAAACTCCTTTTGCCTTATCCCTTGATCTCCAGCCGCATGGGCCTTTCTAGAAGGTCTTGGCCAGCCCAATAAGGGCTGGCACACCTCCTATAAGGGCCCACAATGTCCTATGGTCGTCACACCCCTCCCGGGGATCCTCCACCACCCTCCTGGCACTCCCGGTACACTACCAATGAGCCCGAAAACTTTTCGGTGACAAAAACTGGACTTCTATACATCAATCTTTACCTCCGGACCATTCTGGAGCTCCTCGTGATGTCCGGGATCTCATCCTGGTCTCCGAACAACCTTCGGTAATCACGTATACCATTTCCCTATAACCCTAGCATCATCGAACCTTAAGTGTGTAGACCATACGGGTTCGGGAGATACGTAGACATGACCGAGACACCTCTATGGTCAATAACCAACAGTGGGATCTGGATACCCATGTTGGCTCCCACATGCTCCACGATGATCTCATCGGATGAACCACGATGTCGGGATTGAATCAATCCCGTATACAATTCCCTTTGTCTATCGGTATGATACTTGCCCAAGATTCGATCGTCGGTATCTCTATACCTTGTTCAATCTCGTTACCGGCAAGTCTCTTTACTCGTTCCGTAATACATCATCCCATGACTAACTCCTTAGGCACATTGAGCTCATTATGATGACGTCTTACCGAGTGGGCCCAGAGATACCTCTCCGTCACACGGAGTGACAAATCCCAGTCTCGATTCGTGCTAACACAACAGGCACTTTCGGAGATACCTGTAGTGCACCTTTATAGCCACCTAGTTATGTTGTGACGTTTGGCACACCCAAAGCATTCCTACGGTATCCGGGAGTTTCACAATCTCATGGTCTAAGGAAATGATACTTGACATTGAAAAGCTTTAGCAAACGAACTACACGATCTTGTGCTATGCTTAGGATTGGGTCTTGTCCATCACTTCATTCTCCTAATGATGTGATCCCGTTATCAACGACATCCAATGTCCATGGTCATGAAACCGTGACCATCTATTGATCAATGACCTAGTCAACTAGAGGCTCACTAGGGACATGTTGTGGTCTATGTATTCACACATGTATTACGGTTTCCGGTTAACAGAATTATAGCATGAACAATAGACAATTATCATGAACTAGGAAATACAATAATAACCATTTTATTATTGCCTCTAGGGCATATTTCCAACATCAACAACTTCTTTGTCGCTTCCAAAGCGTCAACATACTTAGCCTCTGTTATAGAATTCGCCACAATATCTTGTTTGGAACAATTTCCAACTACCGTGCCATCATATTGTGTATTACACAAAACCCTTAACTTGAATCGAAAATCGCATGGAGCATTGATTGAGACTGTATCGATGTAATTACTTACAACGAGCACTTCATAATCTCTGCTTGCGAGAAAACATGTCATCAGCACTACTCTATTACTTAATGACATGTTTCATTGTTGTCCCATGATCAGTGCTTTGATCACTTTGGTATCTATACTCGCAACAACTTGGGAGTATCGGACATATCTGGTTGTTGTTACATACCATGGAATACATGATTAATCCAAACACTAGAGTGTGTAGAATCTCCATCATGTATTTTACTCGTCAGTGTTTTGGGACACTGAGTCTTGCAAAAACTCTTTCCATGTTACTTCGGCAAGAATCACTCCTTGGCGTTTTAAATGCTAAAAAGTTTTAGCACCTTGTCAATATGTATTCATTGCTTAGCCCCATTAGTTAAATCTATCTCCATAGATCAGCATGCCTAATATTGAGGCTATTTAGCCTAAGCACTTCATCACAAAACTATTTTCAAATGAAGTCCTAATTCGTGTCAAGAAATTTATTTCCAATTAACAATGTGTCAAGAACACAACGTTTTTAGAAATATTATTATGCTCCCACTTACTTTCTTGAATCACAAGCATCTTCGTTACCCATTGATGGACTCAAAAACCATTTTGACCATTTCATCAAACCACGAAGATTCCAACTCCATTTTGCTCTCTTTTGTCCATTGCTGGAACTCTGAAGTTTGCATACTTACTAGCATCCTTTGGATCAACAAATTATTTTGGATTGTATCACATACAAGTCCTAGGTTTCATTTCCATCAGATGGAAATCATTTCTTCATCCATGTTTCATATCTCATGATTGATATATGTATTAATTGCTAGTTCAACCCGATGAAACAACCGCATCGTAGTCAACTCCTTGAACTTGTTATTTCAATAAGTCGAGCTTTATGGATAAAACATTTATATCTGTATCAGTTTTTAGTTCCATAAATATTCGTTAGACTCTAAGTCCTCTGAAAGGTGTATCAAGGTTTTAATCTTGAATCACTTATATGGAAATTATCTCGGATTGTATTGGCATTTAGCCAATCCCGGAGTCAGGGCCCATCAACGCTTCCTTGTGTATTGTAGGTATATTGTCGTCTAACAACAATATCTCATTTACACACCTGACAGGTTTGTACGAGCTTTGCCTACATGGTTCAGCTGCACGTTCGACCGAAGTCCATACATTTTATTGTAGAGACTTCCGTATCAGTCGTAGTAGGAAACAACGGAATCACTTCCAGGGTTTCTTTCCTTTGAACTGATGACAAAGATACTGGTTATCTCGTCGAGTTGCAGTGTCCTCCCACTAACCTTTTGTAAGAACTATTCACTTTAAAAGCATACCGTTTTGTGGAAAAACCCTTTGCCTCGGTATAGTGGTGGGGGAATACCCAATGACTTGGGATAACCATACAAAGTAGCACTTGTCTGATTTGGAATAGGTTTGTAACCTTTTACACAAGCCCCATATTCCAAATGTTTAAGAAAAGATATAACATGGTTGGGCATACCATACCATGGCGTCATTTCAACAGACCTGATGCATCTCTTTTCAGTGTAAAAGCCGCAGTCTCTAAAGCATCACTCTATAAAAGGGATAATGGCAAATCTATTTATGTCATAAATGGTTCAATTACATCTTCACGTACTTTCCACTTGCAGTGGTGTTCCGAGAGGGCAAGTTATGAAACACTTTTCACAACTCATCAGACATTCGCTAAACTTGTAACTCAAATATTCCTTTCCGCAATCAAATTGCAGAAACATAATTTTCTTGGTACAATAACTTCTACTTCATTTCTGAAACCTTTCAAATGATTTCAAAAGATCCAGACTTATGTCTCATCAAGTAAATATCCATATATCTACTTGAGTCGTTTTTGAAGGTAGACAAATCCACTGTTTGCAACAACATTTATCGGACTACATACATCAAATGTATGATCACCAATAAGTTCTTTGCTCGTTCCTTATGGCCTGTGAAAGGTATTTTAGTTAGTTCACCTTTTGGAGGAAAGTTGCAAGTGTTAGATGATTCAAAATCAAACGACTTCAAAATCCATCAATATGGAATTTTCCATGCGGGTTTCTCCAATGTGACCAAATGCAGTGCCACACATATGTGGTATTCTTTTAGTCTTGTGGCATTTAGCGTCAGTGTTATGGATGTATCATCTTTCCATCAATATTCATAACATACATCCCATCTAGGATGGAAGCATGGCCCTTCATGTTATTCATAATACTGAACAACAATTGTTGTTTTTTATGAACAACTCTTTTGCAACAAACATTATGCAATGGGATAGAGTGTATGAAACTCTAAAATGAATTATAAAAGTAAACCCAGAGGTAATGTATTATTATCAATATTCATAACATACATCTCATTCATAATGAAAGTATGGCCCTTATGTTATTCATAACACCGAACATGAAAAGTTCTCTTATGAACAACCTTATTGCAAGATACCTTATGCAAAGGGCTAGAGTGTGAAACTCTAAAATAAATTATGAAACTTAATACATAGGGAATACACCGATGGAAGGCATAGTAACATTTACTATGTTCCCTGCGTGTATCTAAACCTCATCCCTGACTAGTCTTTCAGGCCATAGTAGTTCTTACATCGAGTTACAACAGAATGCAATCGAGCGGGTATCTTTGTGACCAACTCACAATACCCAAAAATTAGTGATTAACATGTTTAACCATAATTCCCAAGAACTATATCTTTGACCAGCCTTCTATACATCAAAAACTTGTATGACATTCATACATGAGCTGGATATTCCGGTCTTCTTTCCTTTTGCCATTATATTTCTAACAGCTTAACTTTTCAGTATTTCTCCTACTCTCAGAAGAAGCACCCAACTTAAGAGTGGCATTAGCCCTGGACTTCCTAGGTGTGAAAGTCTTACTAACACCCTTCGGACACTTCCTTTCTCTTGAAGTTGTTGTTTTATTCACCTTTCATCATATGATAGGCGTTCTCCTAGATCCCTCTCTTATCAGTCTAATGCATAGTAAACTCCTTTACTAATAGTTTGCAAACAAACATTGCTTTGGATATCTCATATCTTTTAGCTTTCGTCTATCTCTTAAAATGATTTTCAGATTCCATGAATATCACATAACTATCCAAACTTTCGAAGTTCCAGTCTCATGGAAACAAACATATTGCACTTTGACTGAAAAGGAATTCTAGATTTTGGATCGAAGGAAGAGAGTCATATGATCCATAGCATTAGCGGGAGAATACCGAAAGCATGTGATAGGACAAAGTCCTTCTCGGCACTCTTGAGGACAACCCTCACATTACGTTACCAACTGTAAAGTTTTAGCCAGATATTTAACAGCTATTCAATTTTAATAGGGAAGGTGGAAACACGAGCCATTATCCTACATCTATTATGCAATCTACACTTAGACAAAGTTCACAATTAATTGCACTAAGAATTAAAAGAATTAATTCTATAGTGCGCTCCCACTCAAATCAATATCTCTCAAAATTGATTGTGAGTGATACAAGACCCGCATTTAAATTGTTCGCCATTGGTGTAACACCACTGATGACGAAAATCTCAACCGGTAGGCCAACTTGCCAATCACATCTCTATGTGACTCTTGTTCATTTTTCGATGCGTGTGTTTTGAGCTCATGACGGTCATGCCTGAACGTCAAGACAACCAAGTGATCTCGCTGCAAGGTCTCAACTCATCTGCCTCACACTTCTCTAATCGTTTGTACCCGTGTGACACGGCGCACCCCAAAAAGATAGGTGCCGTGACGGCGCTACACTTGGGAGAACACTAACTACTTGATATTTTTTGTGAGAGATCCCCCTAATAAAAAGCGACTACCGCACAATCAAGAAGGGTGCATCATAAGGGATAAACATCTCAAGCAATTCATAATAGCATGATGTGGTATAGCCCTTTCTGACGGAGAAGTCTTTCATTTCTTCGTCTTCGGCATTCGCGTCGGTGTTCACCTTCGCGAAGATTGCCACCACCTTGTCGATGCACTAGGTAATATTGCTATGTCTATAGCTAATAAAATACGTGCATTACATAAGGTTGACATGCAGGTCATTAAAGTGTAATCATATGGCTCCAGCAATCATGCCGAATCATGACACGCAGGTCATGTTAATTACATCATATAGTCATCTCATACATAATCAAATTAATATGAGCATTCCTATACCACATCATATGCACATGCAAACCATCCTACAAAACCAAGTTAGACGCTTCTAATCGGTTCATGCAAAAACTTGTTTTACGTGCCTTCTAAGGTTTTGAAACAAACTGAATTTACCAACGTCCATCATCAAGTATGATAATTCAAGTTGCTAGATTAACTTTCCAGGGTGTATGAAACACGAGATAATAAAATTTCGAGCCCCATACTAAACTTTGTCATACGTGTGACCCCCCGTGTAGATCACATCCGCATTGCCCTTTTGTCTGCGAAACATCCATCTTTCTTAACTATGGTGGAACCCAAAGAACTGTTAGCACTTTGTTGATCTGTCAATCAGCATACTCAGGAGCAGCATGAAAGGATCGCGGATTGCCAGAACTTTGTGAGGTTCCACCATGCCGTTAAGATCAGGACTATGCAAATTCCAGGGAAGCAACAAGAACATCGGGTTACAGATTTCATGTGCTACCCGACAAATAATTTTCAGTAATAGATCTCATCTACTACCTAATTATATTGTGCAACACCCATACATCTCTATGTATTCTAGCTCGCAACCTGCATCTATGCATAGCACGGCTCTTGATGCCACTGTAGGGTAACGCAGCAGAAAACAAAAAAATTCGACCTATGCACCAGCCCAGGACCACTATGGAGACTGCATACAAGGTTTGATCATTTCGTTACCGACTCGTAGAGCAGCGGAAGTAGAGTCGATGACGATTGGCGGTGCAGATACCCGTAGCTAGTATTTACAACATCCGAACCGCAAGGATGTATACCCTCATCTGCCCCTCGGACAGCCCTCCGGGAGGGGATCAGACAGTCCCTCGGACGGTGTCGCGGACAGCCCTTCGGGAGGACCTCCAAAACTTGGACTGTCACTCGGACAGCCCTTCGGGAGGACCTTCGAAACTTAGACGGTCACATGGACAGCCCTTCGGGAGGCACTCTCGAACTAAGACCGAAACTATGATCTCTGTACAGAGTTGCACACATACGGTGTCATCTATCCGGCAGGGCTTCGCCGTCCAGAACTAGTTCCTGTCAGAATCCAGACAACCTTTTGGCTCTACGAAACTATTTTGTTGGGAGGGAGAGAAGAAGCCAGATCATTGCAATGACACTTGTATGTGAGAAGGAGTGAGTTTTTGGGCTGCCTCCTCACCCCTATATATAGGGTGAGAGACTATGGTAAAAAGACCAAAATGCCCTCAGATATTTTCACTATTCATAATAGTGATTCCACTATTCATAAATAGTGTTTCCCACTATTCATAATAGTGTTTTCCACTATTTCGTAATAGTGTTTTCACTAGTCATGAGATATTTTCTCCCAATAGTGTTTTCCACTATTCATAAAAATAGTGTTTCCACTATTCGCGAGATATTTTCTCCCCAAAAGCACTTTCACTATTCACGACGACATTTTTCAGCGTCCGGTCGAGCTGAAAATATTTATGTGGGCTTAGAACATTTCTAGTACCCCACTAAAATAATATTCATTGTGATCCCGAACAATTCCGGATTAGTGATTTTCATCTGCGAAAAGCATCTGAAGCGGTTCCGGCAGCTCCGAAACATTTCCGGTTTTTCTTCCGGAAAGTTCCTAGAAGTTTCCAGAATGATTCTAGCACCCTCCAAGAATTATCAAGCATGTGCCGAAACCAATTTGACTTAATGGTATCCCCTGAAACAACTTTTCAGTTTCATCGAAACTGTTCCGGTGTTCTCTCTACGGAACTTGTCCGCTGTCCGAAACTTTTCCGGTGTCCGAAACTTTTTCGGTGATTTTCTCTCAGACTCCCTGTCTAGTATTCAGCAGACGATGACCCTTAAGCATGTGACCCTATAGGTTCGGTGAAGCATAGACATGACCCAGAACCCCTTCCGATCAATGATCAACATCGGAGCCGTGGACACCCATATTGACCCTATACCCACACCAATGAATATTTGAGTGAACCTCCAGTTGTCGTGTGCTATTCCTGTTGCTTCATGATATGTTGCAAATACCCAAGGTGAGACATGTTGGCATCCCCGTGGATCAACAACTTGTCCACTATGCCAGTTACCTCGTTAGCAGTATTGTTCTCTTTTCTCGTTCCCGTGTTCCGGCATCCCCATGATCAAATCACAAAGGGTCTGGCCAAATGATGATGGATGCAGTACCACCGAGAGGGACCAGAGATATCTATCCATCATCGGAGGAGCAAATCCCAATCTTGAGCTATGAAGTTACTTGACATACTTTTCCATGAACCCGTAAGCCGCCTTAATAGCCACCCATTTACGGATGACGTTTAACAAACCCCAAAGTTCATGAAGCAAGCATGAAGAAACTCGATACTCTCATGGTCTAAGGAATTATGCAAATATTAACTTCGCTGTGTTATTAACCATTAACTTATGACGAATGTATATCATAGCATAACATCAATTCGGGTCCAACACAAATGTTCTTCTAACATTGTGCCCTCAAAATTGCCGGCATAGCCATGCCCATGATCAGGAAAACAGGATCATCACGCAATAGTTGAGCCAGGTTTAGAGGCCAGACTAGGAATACAATTTACCGTTTATTATTCCATACATTCATATGAGTCTTCCTTCAAGCGTAGTGGTTATTGTAGACTCGAGAACCATACGAGTTATAGCATGGAACATAAACCTAATTATGAACAGGGAGATAATCAATAACATTTATTATTGCCTCTAGGGCATATCTCCTACATATATAGGGGGAGTGGTGGGGCTCCCAACCCCTAGGGTTTCCCCTTGGGGCCGCGGCCAAGGGTGGAGGCACCCTAGGGTGGTTTGCCACCCAAGGCAAGGTGGCGCCAACCCTAGGGTTGGCCCTCCCACCAACCCCCTGTTGGAAGACGTAGTAGTAAATCAAAAAAATTCCTACGTGTCACCAAGGTCTATCTATGGAGAAACCAACAATGAGTGGGGAGAGATTGCATCTTCATACCTTTGAAGATCGCTAAGCGGAAGCGTTACAAGAACGCGGTTGGTGGAGTCGTACTCGTAGCGATTTAGATCGCGGTGAACACGTCTCTTGACATTTTATTGAGAGATCATCTTATTTACTACCATCGTTCTAAGCAAATAAGATGTAAACATGATAAACATCACATGCAATCAATATAGTGACATGATATGGCCAATATCATCTTGCTCCTTTGATCTCCATCTTCGGGGCACCATGGTCATCACTATCACCGGCACGACACCATGATCTCCATCATTGTGTCTTCATGAAGTTGTCTCTCCAACTATTACTTCTACTACTATGGCTAACGTTTAGCAATAAAGTAAAGTAATTACATGGCGTTTATGATTGACATGCATAGGTCATACAATAAAAATAAGACAACTCCTATGGCTCCTGCCGGTTGTCATACTCATCGACATGCAACTCGTGAATCCTATTACAAGAACATGATCAATCTCATACATCACAATGCATCACATCACATCCTTTGGACATATCACATCACAAGGCATATGCTGCAAAAACAAGTTAGACGTCCTCTAATTTGTAGTTGCGTGTTTTTACGTGGCTGCTATAGGTTTCTAGCAAGAATGTTTCTTACCTATGCCAAAACCACAACGTGATATGCCAATTGCTATTTACACTTCATTTGGACCCATTGCATCGAATCCAATCTGACTAAGGTGGGAGAGACAGACACCCGCTAGCCACCTTATGCAACTAGTGCATGTCAGGCGGTGCAACCGGTCTCACGTAAGCGTACGTGTAAAGTTGGTCCAGGCCGCTTCATCCCACAATACCGCCGAATCAAGATAAGACTAGTAGTGGTAAGAAAATTAACAAGATCGAAGCCCACAACAAGTTTGTGTTCTACTCGTGCATAGATTCTATGCATACACCTAGCTCATGATGCCACTGTTGGGAGACGTAGTAGTAAATCAAAAAAATTCCTACGTGTCACCAAGATCTATCTATGGAGAAACCAGCAACGAGTGGGGAGAGATTGCATCTTCATACCTTTGAAGATCGCTAAGCGAAAGCGTTACAAGAATGCGGTTGGTGGAGTCGTACTCGTAGCGATTCAGACCGCGGTGGACTCCGATCTCAGCGCCGAACAACGGCGCCTCCGCATTCAACACACGTGCAGCCCGGTGACATCTCCTACGCCTTGATCTAGCAAGGAGGAAGGAGAGGTTGGGGAAGAGCTCCGGCAGCACGATGGCGTGGTGACAGTGGAGCTGCGTGGACTCCGGCAGGGCTTCGCCAAGCGCTACAGAGAACAAGGAGAGGGAGGAGTAGGGCTGCGCCGAGAGAGGAAGAAAACCGTGTGTCTGGCAGCCCCAAAACGCCCACTATATATAGGAGGAGGGGAGGGAGGTCTACGCCCTAGGGTTTCCACCCTAGGGTGGTGCGGCAGCCACCAGATGGCAATCTGGTCGGCGGCCAGAGTGGGAGAGGGGAGGGGCGGCGCCCTAGATGGGCCCTAGGGTTTGCCCCCCTCCACCTCTTGCTGCGCCTTGGGCCCCTTGTGGGGGGTGCACCAGCCCACCTAGGGGCTGGTTCCCTCCCACTTGTGGCCCAAGCAGCCCTCTGGTGCCGGTGGCCCCTCCCGGTGGACCCCTGGAACCCTTCCGGTGGTCCCGGTACACTACCGGTGATGCCCGAAACATTTCCGGTGACCGAAACCTCACTTCCTATATATGAATATTTACCTCCGGACAATTCCGGAGCTCCTCGTGACGTCCGGGATCTCATCCGGGACTCCGAACAACCTTCAGTAACCACATACACTATTTCCATATAACCCTAGCATCATCGAACCTTAAGTGTGTAGACCCTACGGGTTCGGGAGACACGTAGACATGACCGAGACACCTCTCTGGTCAATAACCAACAGCAGGATCTGGATACCCATGTTGGCTCCATGATGATCTCATCAGATGAACCATGATGTCAGGGATTCAATCAATCCCGTATTCAATTCCCTTGTCTATCGGTATGATACTTGCCCGAGATTCGATCGTCGGTATCTCTATACCTTGTTCAATCTCGTTACCGGCAAGTCTCATTACTCATTCCGTAATACATCATGCCGTGGCTAACTCCTTAGTCACATTGAGCTCATTATGATGATGTCTTACCGAGTGGGCCCAGAGATACGTCTCCGTCACACGGAGTGACAAATCCCAGTCTCGATTCGTGCCAACCCAATAGACACTTTCGGATATACCCGTAGTGCACCTTTATAGCCACCTAGTTACGTTGTGACGTTTGGAACACCCAAAGCATTCCTACGGTATCTGGGAGTTGCACAATCTCATGGTCTAAGGAAACGGTACTTGACATTGAAAAGCTTTAGCAGACGAACTACACGATCTCATGCTATGCTTAGGATTGGGTCTTGTCCATCACATCATTCTCCTAATGATGTGATCCCGTTATCAATGACATCCAATGTCCATGGTCATGAAACCGTGACCATCTATTGATCAACGAGCTAGCCAACTAGAGGCTCACTAGGGACATGTTGTCGTCTATGTATTCACACATGTGCGGTTTCCGGTTAACACAATTATAGCATGAACAATAGACAACTATCATGAACAGAGAAATACAATAATAACCATTTTATTATTGCCTCTAGGGCATATTTCCAACACCCCCAGGCGCATGGGACCTTGTGGGAGGGGTGGCCAAGCCACCAGAGGCTGGTGCGCCCTCTCTCACAGCCCATGTGTCCCTTCGGGTCTGGTGGCCCCTTCCGGTGGACCCCTAGGACCCTCCCGGCACCCCCGGTACATTACTGGTGATGCCCGAACTTTTCCCGGTGACCAACACGGAACATCCCATATATGTATCTTCACCTCTGGACCATTCTAGAGCTCCTCATCACGTCCAGGATATCATCCGGGACTCCGAACAACCTTCGGTCACCAACACACATAACTCATCTATACTGAAACGTCATCGAACCTTAAGTGTGCACACCCTGCGGGTTCGAGAACTATGTAGACATGACCAAGACACCTCTATAGTCAATAACCAATGGAGGGACCTAGATGCCCATATTGGTTCCTACAGGTTCTATGAAAATCTTTATCGGTCGAACCTCTATGTCAAGGATTCAGACAATCCCGTATGTCGTTCCCTTTGTTCTTTGGTATGTTACTTGCCCGAGATTCGATCGTCGATATATCTATACCTAGATTAATCTCGTTACCGACAAGTCTCTTTACTCGTTCCGTAATACAAGATAGTGTGGCTAACACTTAGTCACATTGCTTGCAAGGCTTGTTGTGATGTTGTATTACCGAGTGGGACCTGAGATACTTCTCCGTCACATGGAGCAACAAATCCCAGTGTTGATCCATGCCAACTCAATAGACACCCTTGGAGATACCTGTAGAGCATCTTTATAGTCACCCAGTTATGTTGCAATGTTTGATAGACACAAGGCACTCTTCCGGTGTCAGTGGGTTGCATGATCTCATGGTCATAGGAACAAATGCTTGACATGCAGAAAACTGTAGCAATAAATGTTGGAAATATGCCCTAGAGGTAATAAATAAAGTGTTTATTATTATATTTCCTTGTTCATGATAATCGTTTATTATCCATGCTATAATTGTATTGATTGGAAACACATTACATGTGTGGGTAAATAAACAACACTATGTCCCTAGCATGCCTCTAGTGAACTAGCTCGTTGATCAAGGATGGTCAAGGTTTCCTAGCCATTGACATGTGATGTCATTTGATAACGGGATCACATCATTAGGAGAATGATGTGATGGATAAGACCCAAACTACAAACGTAGCTTATGATTATGTTAGTTTATTGCTACTGTTTTTTGCATGTCAAGTATATGTTCCTATGACCATGAGATCATGCAACTCATGGACATCGAAGGAGTGCCTTGTGTGTATGAAATGTCGATACGTAACTAGGTGACTATAAAGGTGCTCTACAGGTATCTCTGAGGGTGTCTGTTGAGTTGGCATGGATCAAGACTGGGATTTGTTAATCCATGTGACGGAGAGGTATCTTAGGGCCCACTCGGTAATACAACATCACAATAACCCTTGCAAGCAATGTGACTAAGTGTTAGTCACGGCATCTTGTATTATGGAATGAGAAAAGAGACTTGCCAGTAACGAGGTTGAACTAGGTATGGAGATACTGACGATCGAATCTCGTGCATGTAACATACCGATGAACCTAGGGAACATCATACGGGATTAACTGAATCCTTGACATAAAGGTTCGACCGATAAAAGATCTTCATAGAATATGTAGGAACAAATATGGACATCCAGGTCCCGCTATTTGTTATTGACCGTAGAGGTGTCTCGGTCATGTCTACATAGTTCACGAACCCGCTGGGTCTGCACACTTAAGGTTTGGTGATGTTTTGGTAGTATAGAGTTACGTATGGTGGTGACCTAAGGTTGTTTGGAGTCCCAGATGAGATCCCGAACGTCGCGAGGAGCTCCGGAATAGTTCGGAGGTAAAGATTCATATATAGGAAGTCCTGTTTTGGTCGCCGGAAAAGTTTCGGGCTCATCGGTAGTGTACCAGGAGTGTCGGTAGTGTACCGAGAGGCCTCCGGGAGGGGTATTTCGACCCAAGAGGCTTCATGGGCTGTGGGAGAGTGAATATCAGTCCTTAGTGGGCTGGTGGAAACTCCCACACAAGGCCCATGTGGCTGGAGGAAAAAACCCAATAGGAAAAGGTGGAAAAAGGCAGAAAGGAGCAATCCTAGTCCTACTAGGATTGGAGGAGGAGTCCTCCTCTCCTAGTAGGTTTGGCCGAACCAGCTTGGCTTGGAAGCCAAGGCTACCTCCTCTCCTCCTATCCTCCTATATATACTAGAGGGTTTTGGGTTTTTGCACTAGTTTTGACAGCCACGTGCTACCCGTTCCTCTAGTGCATAGTTTCTCCTCTAGATCGGATTTCTGCAGTGCTTAGGCGAAGCCCTGTTGGAATAGCTCCACCACCATCGCTGGAGCACCGTCACACTGACGGAGAACTCTTCTTCCTCTCCAGTCCGTCTTGCTGGATCAAGATGGTGGAGATCGTCATCAAGTTGTACATGTGCTGAACGCGGAGGTGCCGTCCGTTCAGCGCTAGATCGGAAGGATCGTGATCAAGTTCGTGGGACGGATCGTGATCAAGTTCGTGAGACGGATCATGATAGGATGGCGGGACAGATCATGATTGGATCATGGGACAGATCATGATTGGATCGCGGGACGCACGGCGATTTGGATCGCGAAGACGTTCGACTACACCAACCGCGTTTCTTAACGCTTCCCGGTTAGCGATCTACAAGGGTACGTAGATCCACTCTCCCTCTCGTAGATGCTCATCACCATGGATAGATCTGTGTTTGCGTAGGAATAATTTTGTTTCCCATGCAACGTTCCCCAACAGTGGCATCATGATCTAGGTCTATGTGTAGATGAGATCTCGAGTAGAACACAAAAGGTTTGTGGGCGTTGATGCTTAGATTGCTTCCTCCCTTGGTCGGATTTTGGTTCAGCGGTATTGTGAGATGAAGCGGCCTGGGCCAACATTACTCGTACGCTTACGAGAGACTGGTTCCCTCGACCGCAACTTGTTGCATAGATGGCTTGCGGGTGCCAGTTTCTCTCACTTTAGTTGGATCGGATTCGAGAAAGGCAGTCCTTCAGAAGGTTGAAAAGCAACTAGTGTATCACCGTTGTGGTTTTTGCGAAGATGAGAATTGTTCTTGCTAGATACCCATAGCAGCCACGTAAAACATGCAACAACAATTAGAGGACGTCTAACTTGTTTTTGCAGGGTATATTGTGATGTGATATGGCCAATTACATGATGTGATATATGTGATGTATGAGATGATCATGTGATGTATAGATTATCACGACTTGCATGTCGATGAGTACGACAACCGGCAGGAGCCATAGGGTTGTCTTTAATTATTGTATGACCTGCGTGTCAATCATTATGCGCTATGTAATGCTTTAATTTATTGCTAAGCGTTTGCAATAGTAGTAGTAGCATGTTGGGCACGACAACCCCGATGGCGACACGTTGATGGAGATCAAGATGATGGAGTTCGTGGTGTCTTGCCGGTGATGATGGAGATCATGCCGATGCTTTCTAGATGGAGATCAAAAGCACAAGTTCATGGCCATATCATGTCACTAATGAATTGCATGTGATGTTAATCCTTTTATGCACCTTGTTTTGCTTAGGACGATGATGGCATTATAAGGTGATCCCTCACTTAATTTCAAGATAAATTGTGTTCTCCCCAAGTGTGCACCGTTGCGAAAGTTCGTCATGTTGAGACACCACATGATGATCGGGTGTGATAAACTCTACGTTCACATACAACGGGTGCAAGCTAGTGTTGCACGTGCAGAACACTCGGGTTAAACTTGACGAGCCTAGCATGTACATGTTGGGAGACGTAGTAGTAAATCAAAATTTTCCTACGTTCACCAAGATCTATCTATGGAGAAACCAGCAACGAGAGGGGAGAGATTGCATCTTCATACCTTTGAAGATCGCTAAGCGGAAGCGTTACAAGAACGCGGTTGATGGAGTCGTACTCGCAGCGATTCAGATCGCGGTAGATCCGATCAAGTGCCGAACGGACGGCACCTCCGCGTTCAACACACGTGCAGCCCGGTGACGTCTCCAACACCTTGATACAGCAAGGAGGAAGGAGAGGTTGGGGAAGGGCTCCAACAGCAGCACGACGGCGTGGTGGTGGTGGAGTAGCAAGGTATTCCGACAGGGCTTCGCCTAAGCGCTGCGGAGGAGGAAGAAGAGAGGTAGGGCTTCGCCGTGAGAGAGAGAGATCAAATCTTGTCTCAAAACATCCAAAACCTCAAGTATATATAGGAGGAGGGACGTGGAGGGCTGGCTTGGCCTCTACTCCAAAGAGGAGATGGCCGGCCGAATTAAAGGGAGAGTCCACCTCCCACAAGGGAGGTGGATCTCCTCCTTTTAAATCCTTTTTGCCTTATCTCCTTATCTCCAGCCACATGGGCCTTTAGCAAAAGTATTTCCCAGCCCAATAAGGGCTGACACACTTTATCTAACAGCCCATGAAGTCCTCTGGTCGTCACACCCCTCCCGGGGGTCCTCCGGCACCCTCCCGGCACTCCCGGTACACTACCGATGAGCCCGAAAACTTTCCGGTGACCAAAACTGGACTTCCTATATATCAATCTTTACCTCCGGACCATTCCGGAGCTCCTCGTGACGTCCGGGATCTCATCCGGGACTCCGAACAACCTTCGGTAATCACGTATACCTTTTCCCTATAACCCTAGCGTCATCGAACCTTAAGTGTGTAGACCCTACGGGTTCGGGAGACACGTAGACATGACCGAGACACCTCTCCGGTCAATAACCAACAGCGGGATCTGGATACCCATGTTGGCTCCCACGTACTCCACGATGATCTCATCGGATGAACCACGATGTCAAGGATTCAATCAATCCCGTATACAATTCCCTTTGTCTATCGGTATGATACTTGCCCGAGATTCGATCGTCGGTATCCCCATACCTTGTTCAATCTCGTTACCGGCAAGTCTCTTTACTCGTTCCGTAATACATCATCCCGTGACTAACTCCTTAGTCACATTGAGCTCATAATGATGATGTCTTACCGAGTGGGCCCAGAGATACCTCTCCGTCACACGGAGTGACAAATCCCAGTCTCGATTCATGCCAACCCAACAGATACTTTCGGAGATACCCGTAGTGCACCTTTATAGCCACCCAGTTACGTTGTGACGTTTGGCACACCCAAAGCATTCCTACGGTATCCGGGAGTTGCACAATCTCATGGTCTAAGGAAACGATACTTGACATTGAAAAGCTTTAGCAAACGAACTACACGATCTTGTGCTATGCTTAGAATTGGGTCTTGTCCATCACATCATTCTCCTAATGATGTGATCCCGTTATCAATGACATCCAATGTCCATGGCCATGAAACCGTGACCATCTATTGATCAACGAGCTAGTCAACTAGAGGCTCACTAGGGACATGTTGTGGTCTATGTATTCACACATGTATTATGGTTTCCGGTTAACACAATTATAGCATGAACAATAGACAATTATCATGAACAAGGAAATACAATAATAACCATTTTATTATTGCCTCTAGGGCATATTTCCAACAGTCTCCCACTTGCACTAGAGTCAATAATCTAGTTCACATCACCATGTGATTAACACTTACATCACCATGTGATCATATCATCATGTGATTAACACCCAATAAGTTCTGGGGTTTGTTCATGTCCTGCTCGTGAAAGAGGTTTTAGTCAATGGGTCTGCGACATTCAGATCCGTGTGTACCTTACAAACTTTCCATGTCATATTTGTAGATACTACTCCCATGCTCCACTTGGAGCTATTCCAAATGGCTGCTCCACTATACGTAGCTGGATTTCTACTAAGAGTCATCCGGATTGGTGTTAAAGCTTGCATCATCGTAACCCTTTACGATGAACTCTTTATCACCTCCATAATCGAGAAATATTTCCTTAGTTCTCAAGTTACTAAGGATAACTTTGACCATTGTCCAGTGATCCACTCTTGGATTACTCTTGTACCCCTTGACAGACTCATGGCAAGGCACACACAGGTGCGGTACACAGCATGGCATACTATATAGAGCCTATGGCTAAAGCATAGGAGATGACACTCATCTCTTCTTTATCTTCTGCCGTGGTCGGGTATTGAGTCTTACTCAATTTCACACCTTACAATACAGTCAAGAACTCCTTCTTTGACCCATCTATTTTGAACTCCTTCAAAAACTTGTCAAGGTATGTCTTCGTCGAAAAAACTTATCAAGCGAATAGATCTATCCCTATAGATCTTGATGCTCAATAAAATAGTAGCTTTATCTGGGTCTTCCTTTGAAAAAAAACTTTTCAAACAACCCTTCATGCTCTTCCAGAAATTCTACATCATTTCCGATCAATAATATGTCAACTACATATTCTTATAAGAAATTCTATAGTGCTCCCACTCACTTTCTTGCAAATACAAGTTTCTCATAAACTTTGTATAAACTTAAACACTTTGATCACCTCATCAAAGCATATATTCCAACTCCGAGATTCTTGCTCCAGTCCATAGAAGGATCGCTGGAGTTTGCATATTATTAGCATCCTTAGGATTGACAAAACCTTCTGGTTGTATCACATACAACTCTTCCTCATAGAAACCATTACGGAAACCTTGTTTTGTCATCCATCTGCCAGATTTCATAATCGAAAAATGCAGCAACTGCTAACAAAATTTTAATAGACTTTTAGCATCGCTACAGATGAGACAATCTCATCGTAGTCAACTCCTTGAACTTGGCGGAAACTTCTTTGCGACAAATCGAGCTTTATAAACGGTGACATTTCACCATTAGCGTCTATGTTTATTTCAAAGGTCCATTTGTACTCAATGACCCGCCATTCAACAGGCAAGGCTACCAAAGTCCATACTTGATTTTCATACATGGATCCTTTCTCGGATTTCATGGCTCCTAGCCATTTGTTGGAATCCGGGCCCACCATCGCTTCTCCATAGTTCGTAGGTTCATCGTTGTCCAACAACATGATTTCTAAGACAGGGTTGTCATACTACTCAGGAGCAGTACACGTCCTTGTCGACCTACGAGGTTCGATAGTCACTTGATCCGAAGCTTCATGATCATCATCATTAACTTCCTTTTCAACTGAGTAGGCTCTACAGAAACATCTTTCTGTGTTGCGCTATTCTCTGGTTGAAACAAAGGTTCAACAACCTTATCAAGTTCTATCTTCCTCCCACTCAATTCTTTCGAGAGAAACTCTTTCTCAAGAAAGGACCCATTCTTAGCAACAAACACCTTTTGCGCTTGGATCTGAGATAGAAGGTATACCCAATGTCTCATTAGGGTATTCTATGAAGATGCATTTGTCTGCTTTTGGTTCGAGCTCGCTAGGTGAAAAACCCATTTTCACATAAGCGTCGCAGCCCCAAACATTAAGAAATGACAGCTTAGGCTTCTGTCAAACCATAATTCTCACGGTGTCATCTCAACAGACTTAGATGGTGCCCTGTTAAAGTGAATGGATTTGTCTTTAATGCATAACCCCATAACGATAGTGGTAAAACGATAAGAGACATCATAGTACTCACTATATCCAATAGAGCACGACTACGACGTTCGAACACACCATCACACTATGGTGTTCCAGGAGGCGTGAGCTGTGAAACAATTTCCACATTGTCTAAAATTGCATACCAAACTCGTAACTTAGATATTCACCTCCATGATCATATCATAGACATTTATCTTCTTGTCACGATGATCTTTAACTTCACTCTGAAACTCCTTGAACCTTTCAAACATTTCAGATTCGTGTTTCATTAAGTAAATATCCCCATATTTACTCAAATCATCAGTGAAGGTAAAGAAAAACAACGATATCCACTGTGTGTTTCAACACTCATTGGACCACATACATCAACATGTATTAATTCCAATAAGCCACTTGCCCGCTCCATCATATTGGATGACGGGGTCTCAGTCATCTTGCCCAAGAGGCATGGCTCGCATGTCTCAACCGATTCGAAATCGAGTGAGTCAAAAAACATCCATCATCATGGAGTTTCTTCATGCGATTTATACCAATATGACATTACGTGGCAGTGCCACAAGCATGTGGTACTATCATTATTAACTTTGTATCTTTTGGTACCAATGTTATGAATATGTGTACTACTACGATCATGATTCGATAAACCATTTCGAGTGGGTGCATGACCATTGAAGGCATTATCCATGTAAACAGAATAACCATTATTCTCTAACTTATATGAATAACCGTATCGCACTAATCATGATCTAATCACGTTTATGCTCAACGCAAACACCAAATAACATTTATTTAGGTTTATCACAAATCCTGAAGGTAGAGAGAGCGTGCGATGGTGATCACATCAATCTTGGAAATACTTCCAACACACATCGTCACCTTTCACCTAGCTAGTCTCCATTTACTCCGTAGCTTTTATTTCGAGTTGCTAACACTTAGCAACCGAACCGGTATCTAATACCCAGGTGCTACTAGGAGTACCAGCAAGGTACACATCACTAACACGTATATCAAATATACTTCCATTGACATTACCAGCCTTCTTATCCACCAATCATCTAGGGTTTTTCCGCTTCAGCGAACATTCTCCTCATAACAGAAGCACTTAGTCTCGGGTTCGGGCTCAACCTTGGGTTTCTTCACTAGAGAAACAACTGGCTTGCCATTCCTGAAGTTTTTCCCTTCTTGCCCTTGCCCCTTTTGAAACTAGTGGTTTTCACTTAACCATCAACACTTGATGCTCCTTATTGATTTCTACCTTCGTGGTGTCAAACATCACGAACAACTCAGGGATCATCTTATCCATCCCTGGCATGTTATAGTTCATCACGAAGCTCTAGTAGCTTGGTGGCAGTGACTTGGAGAACTGCATTAATCACTATCTCATCTGGAAGATTAACTCCCACTTGATTCAAGTGATTGTAGCACCCAGACAATCTGAGAACACGCTCACCGATTAAGCTATTCTCCTTTATCTTGCAGGCAAAGAATCTTGTTGGAGGTCTCATACCTCTCAACATAGGCACGAGCTTGAGATCACAATCTCAGCTCCTAGAACATCTCATATGTTCTGTGACGTTCAAAACATTTTGGAGCCTCAATTCTAAGCCGTAATGCATGACGCACTGAACTATCACGTAGTCATCAAAAAGTGCCTGTCATATGTTCACAACATCTACAGACAACGCTTGAGGGAGTGATGCAGTTAGCGGTACATCAAAAACATAAGCTTTCTATGCAGCAATGAGGACAATCCTCAGATCACGGACCCAGTCCGCATTATTGCTACCATCAACTTTCAACTTACTTTTCTCTAGGATTGTATCAATAAAACTGGGGAGCTACAGCGCGAGCTATCTACGACATAATTTGCAAGGACATTTTTAGACTAAGTTCATGATAATTAAGTTCATTTAATCAAATTATTAATGAACTCCCACTTAGATAGACATCTCTCTAGTCTTCCAAGTGATACATGATCCATGTCAACTAGCCCGTGTCCGATCATCACGTGAGACGGACTAGTCATCCATGGTGAACATCTCTATGTTGATCGTATCTTCTATACGACTCATGTTCGACCTTTCGGTCTTCCGTGTTCCGAGGCCATGTCTGTACATGCTAGGCTCGTCAAGTCAACCTAAGTGTTTCGCATGTGTAAATCTGGCTTACACCCGTTGTATGCGAACGTTAGAACCTATCACACCCGATCATCACGTGGTGCTTCGGAACGACGATCCTTAGCAACGGTGCACAGTTAGGGTGAACACCTTTCTTGAAATTTTATTGAGAGATCATCTTATTTACTACCGTCGTTCTATGCAAATAAGATGTAAACATGATAAACATCACATGCAATCAATATAGTGACATGATATGGCCAATATCATTTTGCTCCTATGATCTCCATCTTCGGGGCACCATGATCATCACTGTCACCGGCACGACACCATGATCTCCATCATCATGATCTCCATCATTGTGTCTTCATGAAGTTGTCTCGCCAACTATTACTTCTACTACTACAGCTAACGTTTAGCAATAAAGTAAAGCAATTACATGGCGTTTATGATTGACACGCAGGTCATACAATAATATAAGACAACTCCTATGGCTCCTGCCGGTTGTCATAGTCATCGACATGCAAGTCGTGAACCCTATTACAAGAACATGATCAATCTCATACATCACAATGCATCACATCACATCCTTTTGGCCATATCACATCACACGGCATATGCTGCAAAAACAAGTTAGACGTCCTCTAATTTGTAGTTGCAAGTTTTTACGTGGTTGCTATAGGTTTCTAGCAAGAACGTTTCTTACCTACGTCAAAACCACAACGTGATATGCCAATTGCTATTTACCCTTCATAAGGACCCTTTTCATCGAATCCAATCCGACTAAGGTGGGAGAGACAGACACCCGCTAGCCACCTTATGCAACTAGTGCATGTCAGGCGGTGGAACCGGTCTCACGTAAGCGTACGTGTAAGGTTGGTCCGGGCCGCTTCATCCCACAATACCGTCGAATCAAGATAAGACTAGTAACGGCAAGCAAATTAACAAACTCGACGCCCACAACTGCTTTGTGTTCTACTCGTGCATAGATTCTACGCATAGACCTAGCTCATGATGCCACTGTTGGGAGACGTAGTAGTAAATCAAAATTTTCCTACGTTCACCAAGATCTATCTATGGAGAAACCAGCAACGAGAGGGGAGAGATTGCGTCTTCATACCTTTGAAGATCGCTAAGCGGAAGCGTTACAAGAACGCGGTTGATGGAGTCGTACTCGCAGCGATTCAGATCGCGGTAGATCCGATCAAGTGCCGAACGGACGGCACCTCCGCGTTCAACACACGTGCAGCCCGGTGACGTCTCCAACACCTTGATACAGCAAGGAGGAAGGAGAGGTTGGGGAAGGGCTCCAACAGCAGCACGACGGCGTGGTGGTGGTGGAGTAGCAAGGTATTCCGACAGGGCTTCGCCTAAGCGCTGCGGAGGAGGAAGAAGAGAGGTAGGGCTTCGCCGTGAGAGAGAGAGATCAAATCTTGTCTCAAAACATCCAAAACCTCAAGTATATATAGGAGGAGGGACGTGGAGGGCTGGCTTGGCCTCTACTCCAAAGAGGAGATGGCCGGCCGAATTAAAGGGAGAGTCCACCTCCCACAAGGGAGGTGGATCTCCTCCTTTTAAATCCTTTTTGCCTTATCTCCTTATCTCCAGCCACATGGGCCTTTAGCAAAAGTATTTCCCAGCCCAATAAGGGCTGACACACTTTATCTAACAGCCCATGAAGTCCTCTGGTCGTCACACCCCTCCCGGGGGTCCTCCGGCACCCTCCCGGCACTCCCGGTACACTACCGATGAGCCCGAAAACTTTCCGGTGACCAAAACTGGACTTCCTATATATCAATCTTTACCTCCGGACCATTCCGGAGCTCCTCGTGACGTCCGGGATCTCATCCGGGACTCCGAACAACCTTCGGTAATCACGTATACCTTTTCCCTATAACCCTAGCGTCATCGAACCTTAAGTGTGTAGACCCTACGGGTTCGGGAGACACGTAGACATGACCGAGACACCTCTCCGGTCAATAACCAACAGCGGGATCTGGATACCCATGTTGGCTCCCACGTACTCCACGATGATCTCATCGGATGAACCACGATGTCAAGGATTCAATCAATCCCGTATACAATTCCCTTTGTCTATCGGTATGATACTTGCCCGAGATTCGATCGTCGGTATCCCCATACCTTGTTCAATCTCGTTACCGGCAAGTCTCTTTACTCGTTCCGTAATACATCATCCCGTGACTAACTCCTTAGTCACATTGAGCTCATAATGATGATGTCTTACCGAGTGGGCCCAGAGATACCTCTCCGTCACACGGAGTGACAAATCCCAGTCTCGATTCATGCCAACCCAACAGATACTTTCGGAGATACCCGTAGTGCACCTTTATAGCCACCCAGTTACGTTGTGACGTTTGGCACACCCAAAGCATTCCTACGGTATCCGGGAGTTGCACAATCTCATGGTCTAAGGAAACGATACTTGACATTGAAAAGCTTTAGCAAACGAACTACACGATCTTGTGCTATGCTTAGAATTGGGTCTTGTCCATCACATCATTCTCCTAATGATGTGATCCCGTTATCAATGACATCCAATGTCCATGGCCATGAAACCGTGACCATCTATTGATCAACGAGCTAGTCAACTAGAGGCTCACTAGGGACATGTTGTGGTCTATGTATTCACACATGTATTATGGTTTCCGGTTAACACAATTATAGCATGAACAATAGACAATTATCATGAACAAGGAAATACAATAATAACCATTTTATTATTGCCTCTAGGGCATATTTCCAACAGTACAGACATGACCTCGGAACACAAGAGACCGAAAGGTCGATCATGAGTCATATAGTAGATATGATCAACATAATGTTGTTCACCGTTGAAGCCACCTCAACTCACATGATGATCGGACTTGAGTTGGTGGATTTGGATCATGTGACACTCGAATGACCTGAGGGATGTCAATTTGAGTGGGAGCTTTAGTAATTTGTTTAACTAAACTCATTATCTTGAACAATAGTCTAAGTAAACTTTGCATATTTATGTTGTAGGTCAATGGCTCACGCAGTAGCACCCCTGAATTTTAATGTGTTCCTAGAGAAAGCTAAGTTGAAAGATGATGGAAGTAACTTTGTTGACTGGGCCCGTAATCCGAGGATTATCCTCACGACTTCCCAGAAATCATATGTCCTTGATGCACCGCTTGGTAACCAACCAGAAGACATGACCTCCGAAGACGTTAAGAACGCTTGGGAGGCACGTACTGGAGATTACTCAATAGTTCAGTGTGCAATATTGTATGGCTTAGAACCGGGACTTCAAAGACGTTTTGAACATCATGGAGCATATGAGATGTTCCAGGAGTTGAAGTTTACCTTTCAGAAGAGCACCCGGATCGAGAGGTATGAAACCTCCGATAAGTTCTATGCTTGCAAGATGGAGGAGAACGGGTCTATCAGTGAACATATACTCAGAATGTCTGGGTATTCAACTCGTCTAGCGGAGTTGGGAATTGCCCTTCCGCTAGAGGCGATTACTGACAGAGTTCTTCAATCACTGCCACCTAGTTACAAGAGCTTTGTGATGAACTATAACATGCATGGGATGAACAAGTCAGTCGCCGAGCTGTTTGCGATGCTAAAAGTCGCTGAGTCTGAAATCCAGAAAGAAGATCAAGTGTTGATGGTCAATAAAACCACTAGTTTCAAGAAAAATGGCAAAGTCAAGGGCAAGGGCAAGAAGGGTAAAACCAAGAAGGATGGCAAAGCAGTTGCTACTCCTGTAAAGAAGCCCAAGCATGGACCCAAGCCAGAAACTGAGTGCTTTCATTGCAAGGGAACTGGTCACTGGAAGCGGAACTGCCCCAAGTACCTGGCTGACAAGAAGGCGACCAACGACAAACAAGGTATATATGATATACATGTTATTGATGTGTACCTTACTAGCTCTCGTAGTAGTGCCTGGGTATTTGATACCGGTTCAGTTGCTCACATTTGCAACTCAAAGCAGGAACTACGGAATAAACGAAGGCTGGCAAAGGACGAAGTGACGATGCGCGTGGGAAATGGTTCCAAGGTTGATGTGATCGCCGTCAGCATGCTCTCTCTTTGATTACCATCGGGATTAGTGATAAACCTGAATAATTGTTATTTTGTGCCTGCGTTAAGCATGAACATTATATCTGGATTCATATATAGGAAGTCCTGTTTTGGTTGCCGGAAAAGTTTCAGGCTCATCGGTAGTGTACCGGGAGTGCCGGTAGTGTACCGGGAGGCCTCTAGGAGGGTATTTCGACCCAAGAGGCTTCATGGGCTGTGGGAGAGTGAATATCAGCCCTTAGTGGGCTGGTGGAAACTCCCACTAAAGGCCCATGTGGCTGGAGGAAAAAACCCAATAGGAAAAGGTGGAAAAAAAGGCAAAAAGGAGCAATCCTAGTCCTACTAGGATTGGAGGAGGAGTCCTCCTCTCCTAGTAGGTTCGGCCGAACCAGCTTGGCTTGGAAGCCAAGGCTGCCTCCTCTCCTCCTCTCCTCCTATATATACTAGAGGGTTTTGGGTTTTTGCACTAGTTTTGATAGCCATGTGCTACCCGTTCCTCCAGTGCATAGTTTCTCCTCTAGATCGGATTTCTGCAGTGCTTAGGCGAAGCCCTATCGGAATAGCTCCACCACCATCGCCGAAGCGCTGTCACGCTGCCGGAGAACTCTTATTCCTCTCCACTCCTTCTTGCTGGATCAAGACAGTGGAGATCGTCATCAAGCTGTACGTGTGTTGAACGCGGAGTGATCGTCCGTTCGGCGCTACATCGGAAGGATCGTGATCAAGTTCGTGGGACGGATTGTGATCAAGTTCGTGAGACAGGTCGTGATCGGATCGCGGGACGGTTCGTGATTGGATCGCGGGAAGGATCGTGATTGGATCACGGGACGCACGGCAATTTGGATCGCGAAGACGTTCGACTACACCAACCACGTTTCTTAATGCTTCCCGCTTAGCGATCTACAAGGGTACGTAGATCCACTCTCCCTCTCGTAGATGCTCATCACCATGGATAGATCTGTGTGTGCGTAGGAAAATTTTTGTTACCCATGCAACGTTCCCCAACAATAAACTGACACGATCATATGCTATGTTTATAGTTTGGGTCTTTGTCCATAACATCATTCTCCTAATGATGTGATCCCGTTATCAAATGACATCTCATGTCCATGGCTAGGAAACCTTAACCATCTTTCAATCAACGAGCTAGTTCACTAGAGGTATACTAGGGACATTGTGTTTGTCTATGTATCCACACATGTATCCATGTTTCCAATTAATACAATTATAGCATGGATAATAAACGATTATCATGAACAAGTAAATACAATAATAAACACTTTATTTATTGCCTCTAGGGCATATTTCCAATAGTGGGAGCCAACAAGGTATCCGGATCCCGCTGTTGGTTATTGACCGGAAAGGTGTCTCAGTCATGTCTACATGTCTCCCGAACCCGTAGGGTCTAAGCACTTAAGGTTCGATGACGCTAGGGTTATAGGGAAATGTTATACCTCTCCGTCACGAGCAACAAATCCCAGTGTTGATCCATGCCAACTCAATAGACACCCTCGGAGATACCTGTAGAGCATCTTTATGGTGACCAAGTTATGTTGCGATGTTTGATACACACAAGGCACTCTTCCGGTGTTAGTGAGTTGCATGATCTCATGGTCATAGGAACAAATACTTGACATGCAGAAAACTGTAGCAATAAACTGACACGGTCATATGCTACATTTATAGTTTGGGTCTTTGTCCATCGCATCATTCTCCTAATGATGTGATCCTGTTATCAAATGACATCTCATGTCCATGGCTAGGAAACCTTAACCATCTTTGATCAACGAGCTAGTCTGCTAGAGGCGTACTAGGGACACCGTGTTGTCTATATACCACACATGCATTTAGTTTCCAATCAACACAATTATAGCATGGACAATAAACAATTATCATGAACAAGGAAATATAATAATAAACACATTATTTATTGCCTCTAGGGCATATTTCCAAGAGTCTCCCACTTGCACTAGAGTCAATGATCTAGCTCACATCACCATGTGATTTACATTGTAATGAATCTAACACCCATACGGTTCTGGTTATGATTATGTTTAGCCCTTGGAAGAGGTTTAGTCAACGGGTTTGCAACATTCAGATCCATGTGCACTTTGCTAATATTTATGTCCTCCTCCTTGATGTGATTGCGGATGGCATTAAAGCGTCAGTTTATGTGTCTGGTCCTCTTGTGAAACCATGGTTCCTTGGCTAGAGCAATGGCACCAGTGTTGCCATAGAACAGAGGAATTGGATTCTGTGCACTAGGCACTACTCCAAGATATGTCATGAACTGCTTCATCCAGACACCTTCCTTAACTGTCTCCGAGGCTGCGATGTACTCCGCTTCGCATGTAGAATCAGCTACCATGCTTTGCTTGGAACTACACCAGCTTACCGCTCCCCTGTTGAGAATAAATACGTACCCGGTTTGTGACTTAGAGTCATCCGGATCAGTGTCAAAGCTTGCATCTACGTAACCCTTTACGACGAGCTCTTCATCACCTCCATAAACGAGAAACATTTCCTTAGTACTTTTCAGGTACTTAAGGATATTCTTGACCGCCATCCAGTGCTCCATTCCTGGATCACATTGAAACCTTCCCGCCATATTGATGGCAAGGCTAACATAGGGTCTTGTGCATAGCACTGCATACATGATAGAACCTATGGCTGAAGCATAGGGGATGAGACTCATCTTCTCTCTATCTTCTACAGTCACTGGGCATTGAGTCTTACTCAACTTCACACCTTGTAACACAGGCAAGAACCCCTTCTTGGACTGATCCATTTTGAACTTCTTCAAAACATTATCAAGGTATGTGCTCTGTGAAAGTCCTATTAAGCGTCTTGATCTATCTATATAGATCTTAATGCCTAATATGAAAGCAGCTTCTCCTAGGTCCTTCATTGAAAAACTCTTGTTCAAATATTCCTTCACGCTTTCCAGCATTTCTATATTGTTTCCAATCAGCAATATGTCATCCACATATAATATTAGAACCTCTATAGAGCTCTCACTCACTTTCTTGTAAATACAAGCTTGTCCATAAACTTGTATAAACCCGAACGCTTTGATCACTTCATCAAAGCGCAGATTGTAACTCGGAGATGCTTGCACCAGTCCATAAATGGATCGCTGGAGTTTGCAAACTTTGCCAACATTCTCTGGATCGACAAAACATTTTGGTTGTATCATATACAACTCTTCCTTAAGGAAACCGTTAAGGAACGCTGTTTTGACATCCATCTGCAAAATTTCATAGTCGAAATCTGCAGCTATTGCTAACATGATTTTGAAGGACTTAAGCATCGCTACGGGTGAGAAGGTATCATCATAGTCAACTCCTTGAATTTGTGAAAAAACCTTTTCCACAAGTCGAGCTTAATAGACGGTGACATTACCGTCCGCGTCCGTCTTCTTCTTAAAGATCCATTTGTTCTGAATGGCCTTTCGCCCTTCAGGTAATACTTCCAAAGTCCATACTTTGTTTTCATACATGTATCCCATCTCGTATTGCATGGCCTCTAACCATTTCTTGGAATTCGGGCCCATCATCGCTTCTCCATAGCTCGTACGCTCATTGTTGTCTAACAACATGACATTTGAGACAGGGTTGTCGTACCACTCAGGGCAGCATGCGCCCTTGTCGACCTACGAGGTTCAATAGTAACTTGATCTGAAGCTTCATGATAATCATCATTAACTTCATCTTCAACTGCCGTAGGCTCCACATAAACATCTTTCTGCGATGTGCTACTCTCCGGTTGAATCAGAGGTTCAACAACCTCATCAAGTTCTATCTTCCTCCCACTCAATTCTTTCGAGAGAAACTCTTTCTCAAGAAATGTTCCATTTTTAGCGACAAATACTTTGCCTTCGTATCTGAGATAGAAGGTTTACCCAACTGTCTCTTTTGGGTATCCTATGAAGATGCATTTTCCGCTTTGGGTTCCAGCTTTTCAGGCTGAAGCTTTTTGACATAAGCATCACATCCCCAAACTTTCAGAAACGATAACTTTGGCTTCTTGCCAAACCATAGTTCATATGGCGCCATCTCAACGGATTTCGATAGTGCCCTATTTAAAGTGAATGCAGTTGTCTCTAATGCATAACCCCAAAACGATAGTGGCAAATCGGCAAGAGACATCATAGAATGCACCATATCTAATAAGGTTCGATTACGACGTTCGGACACACCATTATGCTATGGTGTTCCAGGCCGTGTCAACTGTGAAACAATTCCACATTGTCTTAAGTGACTGCCAAACTCATAACTTAGATATTCTCCTCCTCGATAAGATCATAAGAATTTAATCTTGTTGTTATGGTGATTCTCAACTTCACTCTAAAATTGCTTGAACTTTTCAAACATTTCAAACTTGTGTTTCATTAAGTAAATATACTCATATCTACTTAAGTCGTGAGTGAAGGTGAGAAAATAACGATATCCACCGCGCGCCTTAATGCTCATTGGACCGCACACATCAGTATGTATGATTTCCAACAAGTCACTTGCCCGTTCCTTTGTTCCAGAGAATGGGGTTTTAGTCATCTTGTCCGTCTTGGAATAAACAAGATCCAGATATAATGTTCATGCTTAACCCAGGCACTAAACAACAATTATTCAGGTTCATCACTAATCACGATGGTAGTCGAAGAGTGAGTGCACCGACGGCGATCACATCAACCTTGGAACCATTTCCCACGCGTCTCATCACTTAATCCTTAGCCAGCCTCCGTCTATTCCGTAGGTCCTGCTTTGAGTTGCAAATGTGAGCAACCGAACCGGTATCAAATACCCAGGTGATACGTCTCCAACGTATCTACTGTTCCAAACTCTTTTGCCCTTGTTCTGGACTCTAATTTGCACGATTTGAATGGAACTAACACGGACTGACGTTGTTTTCAGCAGAATTGCCTTGGTGTTATTTTTGTGAAGAAATAAAAGTTCTTGGATCGTCCTGAAAATTTACGAAGAATATTTTTCGAATTAATAAAAAATACTGGCGCAAGAAGTAACCAGAGGGGGGCCACCTGCAGGCAACAAGCATGATAGGCGCGGCCACCCCCCTGGGAAACTATTTGTCGAGAAACAAATTAGAGAGAAGAGTTCATCGCGTTTCATGATATGGAGCCGCCGCCATCGCATGTTCTTCCTTGGGAGACTAGATCTGGAGTCCGTTTTGGGCTCCGGAGAGGGGAAATCGACGCCTTCGTCATCACCAACCATCCTTCTTCACCAATTCCATGATGCTCTCCACCATTAGTGAGTAATCTCATCGTAGGCTTGCTGGACGGTGATGAGTTGGATGATATTTATCATGTAATCGAGTTAGTTTTGTTAGGGTTTGATTCCTAGGATCCACTATGTTTTGAGATTGATGTTGCTATGACTTTGCTATGCTTAATTCTTGTCACTAGGGCCCGAGTACCATGATTTTAGATCTGAACCTGTTATGTTTTCATGAATATATGTGTGTTCTTGATCCTATCTTGCAAGTTGTAGACACCTATTACGAGTTATGATCTGCATCCCCCAGGGTGACAATAACTGGGATTCTTTCCGGTGATTACCGTAGTTTGAGGAGTTCATGTATTCACTAAGTGCTAATGCTTTGGTCCGGTTCTCTATTAAAAGGAGGCCTTAATATCCCTTAGTTTCCAATAGGACCCCGCTGCAACGGGACGGTAGGACAAAAGATGCCATGCAAGTTCTCTTCCATCAGCATGTATGACTATATATGGAATACATGCCTACATTACATTGATGAATTGGAGCTAGCTTTGTGTCACTCTATGTTATAACTGTTGCATGATGAATACCATCCGACATAATTATCCATCACTGATCCATTGCGTACGAGCTTTCCATATATTGATCTTCGCTCAGTTACTTTTCCGTTGCTACTATTACAAACACTACAAATTGCTACTATCACTTTGCCATCGTTACTGTTACTACCATATTACTTTGCTACTGGATACTTTGCTGCAGATATTAAGTCTTTCAGGTGTGGTTGAATTGACAACTCAGCTGCTAATACTCGAGAATATTCTTTGGCTCCCCTTGTGTCGAATCAATAAATTTGGGTTGAATACTCTACCCTCAAAAATTGTTGTGATCCCCTATACTTGTGCGTTATCAAGAACTTTTTCTGGTGCCATTGGCGGGGATCATAGCTTTATTCTCTGAGTCACTTGGGATATATATATGTTGATCACTATGAAGAATCTGAAAGATCCAAAAACCAAGATCTATCCTACTACGAGGGGAGGTAAGGAACTGCCATCTAGCTCTGCACTTGATTCACCTTCTATTATGAGTAAGTTTGCGACACCACCACCTGCTAGTAATTCTAATATGTCACAAGTAATTGATGATGCTACTTCTACTATGCATGATGCTTATGATAATACTTTGCTTGATGATATTGTGCCACTTGGTGAATTCCTTGATGAACAAATTGCTAGAGCCAATGCTGAAACTGATAATATTTCTGAATCTGTGAAATTATTGAAACTGAACACTATGATTCACCTGCTAGACCTAGATCTCCTAGATATGAATTGCCTGATATACCTGAGGGTTATGTTATGGAAGGATAAGTAGCTAGGGACTTTCTTGCTTGTCGGGATAGATATGATCTAAAGAAATTGCTTCACAAGTGGAAGGAAAATCTCTGAATGCTAGGATGCAATATGATCCTAAGTTTGCTACTTCACCTATCTTTGTTACTGATAAGGATTATGAATTCTCTGTCGATCCTGAGTTAATTACTTTGGTTGAATCTGATCCTTTCCATGGTTATGAATCTGAAACTGTTGTGGCACATCTTACCAAATTGAATGATATAGCCACCCTATTTACTCAGGAGGAAATTTTTTGCTATTATTATATTCTTAAGTTGTTTCCTTTATCATTAAAGGGTGATGCTAAGATATGGTTTAATTCTCTTGCTCATGGTTGTATGCGTAGTCCCCAGGATATGATTTATTACTTCTTTGAAAAATATTTTCCTGTCCATAAGAAATAAGCTGCCTTGTAGGAAATATTTAACTTTGTGCAAATTGAAGAAGAGAGTATCCCACAAGCTTGGGGGAGGCTTCTCCAATTACTTAATGCTTTGCCTGACCATCCTCTCAAGAAAAATGAAATACTTGATATCATTTATAATGGACTAACCGATGCTTCTAGGGACTGCCTAGATAGTTATGCTGGTTGTGTTTTCAGGGAAAGAATTGTTGAACAAGCTGAATTAGTATTGAATAATATATTGAGCAATGATAATGATTGTACTATTCCCGAACCACCTCCAAAGCCAACTCCAAAGAAAAGAGATATTCTATTCCTAAGTCCTGAAGATATGAAAGAGGCAAAGAAATATATGAAAGAAAAAGGTATTAAAGCTGAAGATGTTAAGAATCTACCACCTATTGAAGAAATACATGGTCTTGATAACCCGACACAGTTGTAGAGGTAAATTCTCTCAGTAGATTTGATGAAGGAGATATCCCTTATAATAAGTCTGCTAGCCAATGCTTGGATGAATTTGATAATTTTATGATGAAGCAAGAAATTTCAATGCCTATGTTAGTAGACACTTGAAACATAATGCTTATATGCTTGATCGCTTGGGTGGTTATTTGAGTAGAACTATCAATGACCTTAAGCTTATTAGTAAACATGCTTCCATGGTAACCACTCAAGTAGAACAAGTACTTAAGGCTCAAAATGATTTGCTTAATGAGAAGAATAGTAAAGACAATGATCATTCTGTTAAAGTTGTGACTAGAGGTGGCAGAATGACTCAAGAACCTTTGTATCCGAGGGCCATCCTAGGAGAATTGAGCAAGATTCTCAGAGAGTGAATACTGATGAAACTATCCGTTCCAATAAGAGTAAGAAAAAGAATGATGGTAGTACTTTGCATGCTGCCAGTGAAGCTGTTATAGATACGTCTGAGAATCCAAATGATATTTATATTTTTGATGCTGAGACACAATCTGGTGATGAACATGGGCCTAGTGATAACATTAATAATGATGTTCATGTTGATGCTCAACCTAGTAATGATAATGATGTGGAGATTGAACCTGCTGATGATCTTGATAACCCACAATCTAAGAATAAAAGATACGATAAAAGAGACTTAATTGCTAGGAAACATGGTAGAGAAAGAGAACTATGGGTTCAGAAACCCATGCCTTTCCTCCTAAACCATTCAAGAGAAAGGATGATGGGGACTTTGAGCACTTTGCTGAAATGCTTAGACCTGTCTTTTTACGTATGTGCTTGACTAATATTTTGAAAATGTCTCCTTATGCTAAGTATATGAAAGATATTGTGACAAATAAAATAAAAATACCGGAAGCTTAGATTTCCACCATGCTTGCTAATTATACTTTTAAAGGTGGAATACCTAAGAAACTAGGAGATCCTGGAGTACCTACTATATCATGCTCTATCAAAGGAAATTATGTTAAAACTGCTTTATGTGATCTTGGAGCTAGTGTTAGTGTTATGCATTTCTCCTTATACCGTAGACTTGATTTGAATAAGTTGACACCTACTGAAATCTCTTTGCAAATGGCTGATAAATCAACTACTCTGCCTATCGATATATGTGAGGATGTACCTGTCGTAGTTGCAAATGCTACTATCTTGGCGGACTTTGTTATTCTTGATATTCCCGAGGATGACAGTATGTCGATCATCCTTGGTAGACCCGTTTTTTAATACTGCAGGGGCTGTTATTGATTGCAACAAGGGCAATGTCACTTTTCATATTAATGGTAATGAGTATATGGTACACTTTCCGAAGAAACAACCTCAAGTTCATAGTATCAACTCTATTGAAAAAATTCCAACAATTATTATTGGAGACTTTGAGTTCCCTCTTCCTACTGTCAAGAAGAAATGCGATATACTTATTGTTGGGGAAATGCATATCCCCATTGAGGTAACTTAGTGTTATTCAAAAATTCTTCTGTTTCATGATATTCGAAATAAGTTTGTTAATAAGACTTGATCAACCTTATTGATGGATTCCTTTTGATAAGCATGAGATGGATAGATTTTGAAAGCACAACTTCCTGCACCTAACTTTTACTTTCTGTTACCTAGATGAAATTAAGTAAAAATGCTATTATTTTTCTGTTTTTTGAGTTTTCCGTGCAATAGAAAAATGACCTGAAAATAAAAGTTCCCAGAATTCCCTGAAAATTTAGTATGATTTTTTCTGGAATATTTAAGAATTTTTGGCACTGAGAATGCATCAGGGGGCTGCACCAGTGGGCCACAAGCCTGCAGGGCATGACCATCCCCCTTGACATGCCCTTGTGGCTTGTGGGTCCCACGTGGCCCCCCTCCACTTATTCCAGCACCCATTCACTTCATCTTCCTCTAGAAAAAATCCCACCATTGCTCAAACCCGTGTTCTAGCTCATCTTGCTGCCATTTTCGATCTCCTTGCTCAAAGCTCCATTTGCAAAACTGTTTTAGGGGATTGCTCATCGGTATGTGACTCCTCCAATGGTACAATTAGCTTTTGTTCTAGTGACTTATATATTGCAAATTTTTGCTATTGTGGTGACTGTGTCTTTGAGCTTGCATGTCAAATTTGTATGGTCCCAAGTAGTTTTGATGCATGATATAGTCTCTAGGCACTTGAGGGAGTAGTTGCTATGAGTTTGGTTAAGTTTTGTTCACCTTCATTTTAGTTCACTTAAAATTTTGGATTTTTTTCATAAATGTTGAGAAGGTTACTAAGAGGTTCTTCAATCCGGGGTTCTAAGGAAGATGAAAATGAAATGAAGGATAAATCCAAATATAAACTTCCTCGCGTCGCAGAAATCCGACCATGTGAATGGCCTGTGATACATTCTTGTGGGCGGCCGGAATTTATGAAGATTTCTATTATTTGGTCGCGAATGTAGGCATCAACGACTTCCTCAATGATAAGTGTGACCAGTACACTGTTATGCCCGATGACATCTACCGATATTGGGATTTGTCGCAACCTCCAGCACCTGAGAAGGCACCGGCTCTGGATCCATATCAGACCCCGGTCTTTCAGTGGGAGCCACAGGAGGTCACTAACAAGTGGAACCCTCAGTGTCCTCCGGAGTATCCCGGAGAAGGTTATTTCCAGCCATGGGCCTAGACCAACTTACGCCAAAAGCCTAAGCTTGGGGGAGTACGTATTTCTCACCGACATTACATTCATGTTCACTCACTTATTTTAGTTGTCGGTGTTCATACTTTTTCATTGTACTATCCATGGTAGTTTAATTCTTGTTTTGCTTTCTTATTGTGTGTTTAATTAACTTTGAGGAAAATACAAAAAAAATTAGTTCTAGCTTTATTTCCTAGTTGCTTAGTTGTAGAATTAAAGAGAAAACCCAAAAAGATTTCTCGTTCTTCTTTTTGCTTGTTGGGAGCTTTCCCATGTAAATAATTTTCCTTTCTTTTCTTTGGGTCGTAAGGAGAAGACCACGATGACGTGTTGAGTGTCTCTCATATGCACTATTGTTTATCTTACAAAGAGCCCACATTACCTTGTCTTCTCCTTTGGTTTATTATTTGCAGATTCTAGCTTAGTCCAATGCACGTGCACTCTTATTGTTATTCACATCATTCGGTCGTGCAAGTGAAAGCCAATAATGACAATATTTGATGAAAAGATTGAGATGGAGAAAAGCTGGTAAGAACTCAACCTATCTTGCTTTTGTAAATATGATTAGCTTATCGTTCCAAATTCAGTACATTATGGTTTGAACATGCTTGCAATGATAATTAGAGATTATAGTTATTCATGCCATGCTTAATTAGCTAATAGTGGATATTGGTTCGTCTTGAGTGCCAACATGCGCATTAAAATGGTTGTGATGTAGTATGATAGAGTGGTATCCTCCTCTAGATGATTCAAGTGGCTTGACTTGGCACATGTTCATGCATGTAGTTAAAACAAATCAACATAGCCTCCACGATATTTATGTTCATAGTGAATTATATCCTACTCCTGCTTGCATTCAATGTTGGTTAATTTCAAAGCATGTTGATGACTCTGTCACTCTCTAGTTGGTCGCCCCCGGTCTTTTGCTAGCCTTCACTTGTACTAAGCGGGAATACTGCTTGTGCATCCATCTCAATAAACCCAAAGTTGTTCCATATGAGTCCACCATATCTACCTATATGTAGTATTTACCTGCCGTTCCAAGTAAATTTGCATGTGCTAAACTTTAAACCTTCAAATAAACTTTATGTTTTGTATGCCCAAATCGCTCATGTGGCGACTGGGGGTTGTCAGTATCTTCCATGCTAGGTGGGTTATTCTCACGATATGTGTTGATTCACTATCATTCACGAGAAAGGGGATGGTAATCGGGATGCCCAATCCCATGCACGAAATAAAAGGCAAAATATAATTAAACAAAACTCCCCCAGAACTGTATTTGTATGGACGGTACCTGTGAATTCGGCCCGCCGGGGAGTGTGGCTGATTGGTGGAGGGGGAGTAAAAACTTTACCATTCTATTTGGGAACCGCCTATAATGTATTTAGCATGGAATATATTGAAAACCTCTTGGTATTTATGTGAGCAACGAAAGCATACCGCTCCAAAATCATTACCTATCTCTGTCTTAAAAGCTTGAGCTCTAGCACCTCTGCAAATCAATGCTTCCCTCTACGAAGGGTCTTTCCATTTTCTTTATTGTTGAGCCATCATCCTCTTATAAAAAGAACCAGTTAGAGAGCACATTGTCATTTGTATGCCTTGCTATTAATTGATATTGGGTATGAGCATGATTGGATCTCTCTCACCGTGAGTTACAATGTTTAGTCAGTCCTCGTTCTCCAGAGGTGCTCTGCATTTATGTTTTGTGGCCTCAGAAAGGGCTAGGGAGATACCATTATGTCATATTGTATCATGATCATTTTGATAAAATGTTGTCATCCTAGACTTGTTATTATTGCTCGCTAGTTTCTTATGTCACTGCTATGAGTAAATGTGAGACCTTATTGTTATTGTGAATGTGGTTAGTTTATAATCTTTGCTGAAAATCTAAACATAAGTTAGACATATTTACAACAGCAAGATCAAACAGAGTTTGTAAAAGTTTTTCTTTATCACTTTCAGTTTATCAACTGAATTTCTTGAGGACAAGCAAAGGTTTAAGCTTGGGGGAGTTGATACGTCTCCAACATATCTACTTTTCCAAACTCTTGTGCCCTTGTTTTGGACTCTAATTTGCATGATTTGAATGAAACTAACCTGGACTGACGTTGTTTTCAGCAGAATTGCCTTGGTGTTATTTTTGGGCAGAAATAAAAGTTCTCGGGTCGTCTTGAAAATTTACAAAGAATATTTTTGGAATTAACAAAAAATACTAGCGCAAGAACTAACTGTAGGGGGGCCACCTGGAGGCCAGAAACCTACTAGGTGCGGCCACCCCCCTGGCCGCGCCTAGAAGGCTTGTGGGGCCCTCGTGGCTCCTCCGACCTCCTCTCCAGCTCCATATAACCCTATTTGTCGAGAAAAAATCAGAGAGAAGAGTTCATCGCGTTTCACAATACAGAGCCGCCGCCATCGCCTGTTCTTCCTTGGGAGACCAGATTTGGAGTCCGTTTTGGGCTCCGGAGAGGGGAAATCGACGCCTTCGTCATCACCAACCATCCTTCATCACCAATTCCTTGATGCTCTCCACCGTTCATGAGTAATCTCATCGTAGGCTTGCTGGACAGTGATGGGTTGGATGAGATTTATCATGTAATCGAGTTAGTTTTGTTAGGGTTTGATCCCTAGTATCCACTATGTTCTGAGATTGATGTCGCTATGCCTTTGCTATGCTTAATGCTTGTCACTAGGGCCCGAGTGCCATGATTTCAGATCTGAACCTATTATGTTTTCACGAATATATGTGTGTTCTTGATCCTATCTTGCAAGTTGTAGACACCTATTATGAGTTATGATCCACATCCCCCAGGGTGATAATAACTAGGATTCTTTCCGGTGATTACCGTAGTTTGAGGAGTTCATGTATTCACTAAGGGCTAATGCTTTGGTCCGGTTCTCTATTAAAAGGAGGCCTTAATATCCCTTAGTTTCCATTAGGACCCCGCTACCATGATAGGGTAGGACAAAAGATGTCATGCAAGTTCTTTTCCATAAGCATGTATGACTATATATGGAATACATGCCTACATTACATTGATGGGAGCTAGTCATGTGTCACTCTATGTTATAACTGTTGCATGATGAATGTCGTCCGACAAATTATCCATCACTGGTCCATTGCCTACGAGCTTTCCATATATTGATCTTCGCTCAGTTACTTTTCCGTTGCTACTATTACAAACACTACAAATTGCTACTATCACTTTGCCATCGTTACTGTTACTACCATATTACTTTGCTACTTAATACTTTGCTACAGATATCAAGTCTTTCAGGTGTGGTTGAATTGACAACTCAACTGCTAATACTCGAGAATATTCTTTGGCTCCCCTTGTGTCGAATCAATAAATTTGGGTTGAATACTCTACCCTCGAAAACTTTTGCGATCCCCTATACTTGTGGGTTATCACCAGCCACTACAACGAGATCTAGTAAGGTACACATCAATAACATGTATATCATATATACCTTGTTTGGTGTTGGCCGCCTTCTTGTTTGCTAGGTACTTGGGGCAATTCCGCTGCTAGTGACTAGTTCCTTGCAATGAAAACACTCAGATTCTGGCTTGAGTCCAGCCTTGGGTTTCTTCACGGGAGGGGCAACTGCTTTGTCACCCTTCTTGGAGCTTCCCTTCTAGCCCTTTCCATTCTTCTTGAAACTAGTGGTTTTGTTGACCATCAACACTTGATGTTCTTTCTGGATTTTAGACTTAGCGACTTTCAGCATCGCAAACAGCTCGGCGACTGACTTGTTCATACCGTGCATGTTATAGTTCAGCACGAAGCTCTTGTAGCTAGGTGGCAATGATTGAAGAACTCTATCACTGATTGCCTTCGGTGGAAGGGGCATCCCTAACTCCACCAGACAGGTCGAATACCCAGACATTCTGAGTATATGTTCATTGATAGACCCGTTCTCCTCCATCTTGCAAGAATAGAACTTATCGGAGGTCTCATACCTCTCGATCTGGCATTCTTCTTAAAGATAAACTCCAACTCCTGGAAGATCTCATATGCTCCATGACGTTCAAAATATCTTTGAAGTCCTGGTTCTAAGCCATACAACATTGCACACTGGACTATTGAGTGATCTCCAGAACGTGCCTCCCAAGCATTCTTAACGTCTTCGGATGACACGGGAGCGGGTGGGTCACCAAGCGGTGCATCAAGGTCATAAGCCTTCTGGGAAGCCGTGAGCATAATCCTCATATTACGGGCCCAGTCCACAAAGTTACTTCCATCATCTTTCAACTTAGCTTTCTCTAGGAACGAATCAAAATTCAGGGGTGCTACTACGCGAGCTATTAATCTACAACATAAATAAGCGAAGGTTACTAAGACTATTGTTCAAGATAATGAGTTTAGTTAATCAAATTACTAAAGCTCCCACTCAAATTCACATCCCTCAGGTCATCTGAGTGATACATGATCCATATTCACCAACTCAAGTCCAATCATCACGTGAGTTAAGGTGGTTTCAATGGCGAACATCATCATGTTGATCATATCTACTATATGACTCATGCTCGACCTTTCGGTCTCTTGTGTTCTGAGGCCATGTGTGTACATGCTAGGCTCTTCAAGTTTAACCCGAGTGTTCTGCATGTGCAACACTGGCTTGCACCCGTTGTATGCGAACGTAGAGTCTATCACACCCGATCATCATGTGGTGTCTCGACACGACGAACTTTCGCAATGGTGCACACTCGGGGATAACACAATTCATCTTGAAATTTAAGTGAGGGATCACCTTATAATGCTACCGTCGTTCTAAGCAAAACAAGGTGCATAAAAGGATTAACATCACATGCAAATCATAAGTGACATGATATGGCCATGAAGTTGTGCTTTTGATATCCATCTCCAAAGCACCGGCATAACACCATGATCTCCATCATCATGATCTCCATCATGGTGTCGCCATCGGGGTTGTTGCGCCCACCATGCTCATACTACCATTGCTACCATTTAGCGATAAATTAAAGCATTACATAGCGCTTAATGATTGACATGTAGGTCATACAATAATCAAAGACAACCCTATGGCTCCTATCGGTTGCCGCACTCATCGACATGCAAGTCGTGATATTATATACAAAACATGATCATCTCATACATCACATATATCTCATCATGTAATTGGCCATATCACATCACAACATACCCTACAAAAACAAGTTAGACGTCCTCTAATTGTTGTTGCATGTTTTACGTGGATGCTATGGGTATCTAGCAAGAACGATTCTTACCTACGCAAAACCACAACGGTGATATGAAGATTGATTTTCAACCTCCTACAAGGACCGCCTTAATCAAATCCGATCCAACTAAAGTGGGAGAGACAGACACCCACCAGCCATCTTTATGCAACAAAGTCACATGTCAGTCGATGGAACATGGTCTCTCGTAAGCGTACGAGTAAAGTCGGTCCGAGCCGCTTCATCCCACAATACCTCTAAACCAAGAAAATACTAAGGGAGGAAGCAATCTGAATATCAACGCCTACAAACTCCTTTGTGTTCTACTCAAGATCTCATCTATGCATAGACCTAGCTCATGATGCCACTGTTGGGGAACGTTGCATGGGAATGAAAAAATTCCTACACTTCACCAAGATCAAACTAGGAGATGAGCATCTATGAGAGGAGATATTGGATCCAAATACCCTTGTATATCGCTAAGCGGAAGCGTTAAAGAATGGGTTGATGTAGTCATACATCTCCGCGATCCAAATCGCAAGTCGTCCCACGAACTCCCGATCAAGTGCCGAACGGACGGCACCTCCGCATTCAGCACACGTGCAGCTCGATGACGATCTCTGCCTTACTGATCCAACAAGAATGAGCAGAGAGGTAGATGGGTTCGCCAGTAGCACGACGGCATGGCGGCCGCGGTGATGGAGCTGATCCGGTAGAGCTTCGCTAAGCGTCGCCAAATCAATCTAGAGGAGAGGCTATCAGAGAGGGATGAAGGGTTGCGCTGTGGCTTAAGGTGCAGCTGCACTCCTCCCTCTCACATATATATAGGAGGGTGGGGCGCCCAAACCCCAGGGTTTCCCCCTTGGGGTGGCGGCCAAGGGTGGAGGCGCCCTAGGGTGGCTTGCCACTCAAGGCAAGGTGGCGCCAACCCTAGGGTTGGCCCTCCCACCAGCCCCCAGCCGCATGGGTCCTTGTGGGAGGGGCAGCCAGCCAACCAGGGGCTGGTGCGCCCTGTCTCATAGCCCATGTGGCCCTTCGGGCCTGGTGGCCCCTTCCGGCAGACCACCGGGACCCTCCCGGCACCCCCACTACGTTACTGGTGACGCCCGGACTTTTCCCGGTGACCAACCCGGAATATCCTATATATGAATCTTCACCTCCGGGCCATTACGGAGCTCCTCGTCACGTCCGGGATCTCATTCGGGACTCCGAACAACCTTCGGTCACCAACACACATAACTCATCTATACTAAAACGTCACCGAACCTTAAGTATGCGGACCCTGTGGGTTAGAGAACTATGTAGACATGACCGAGACACCTCTACAGTCAATAACTAATAGCGAGACCTGGATGCCCATATTGGTTCCTACATGTTCTACGAAGATCTTTATCGGTAAAACCTCTATGTCAAGGATTCAAACAATCCCGTATAGCGTTCCCTTTGTTCTTCGGTATGTTACTTGCCCGAGATTCGATCGTCGATATCTCTATACCTAGTTCAATCTCGTTACCAGCAAGTCTCTTTACTCGTTCCGTAATACAAGATCCCATGGCTAACACTTAGTCACATTGCTTGCAAGGCTTGTTGCGATGTTGTATTACCGAGTGGGCCCTGAGATACCTCTCCGTCACGAGCAACAAATCCCAGTGTTGATCCATGCCAACTCAATAGACACCCTCGGAGATACCTGTAGAGCATCTTTATAGTCACCAAGTTATGTTGCGACATTTGATACACACAAGGCACTCTTCCGGTGTTAGTGAGTTGCATGATCTCATGGTCATAGGAACAAATACTTGACATGTAGAAAACTGTAGCAATAAACTAACACGGTCATATGCTACGTTTATAGTTTGGGTCTTTGTCCATCACATCATTCTCCTAATGATGTGATCCTGTTATCAAATGACATCTCATGTCCATGGCTAGGAAACCTTAACCATCTTTGATCAACGAGCTAGTCTGCTAGAGGCGTACTAGGGACACAGTGTTGTCTATATGCCCACACATGCATTTAGTTTCCAATCAACACAATTATAGCATGGACGATAAACAATTATCATGAACAGGGAAATATAATAATAAACACATTATGTATTGCCTCTAGGGCATATTTCCAACACTCTCCCCCACCGACAACCGACGATAAAACAACTAAATATCTAAACAATAAAAACAACTAAACAATAAAAACAACTAAAATAACTAAATTAGCTAAATTAACTAAACAAATCCATGCGCCATATCAACATACTAAGCATCTACATACATAATGCATATATACATAGATTCATCAAGCATCTAAAAATGAAAAAAATAACACAAATAATTATAAGGGAGAGGAGGAGAGCTCACCGGTCAGGATCGTCGGGGCGGAGGGAGGCGAGGAGGATGTCGTGTTGGGAGACGTAGTAGTAAATCAAAATTTTCTACGCGTTCACCAAGATCTATCTATGGAGAAACCAGCAATGAGAAGGAAGAGATTGCATCTTCATACATTTGAAGATCGCTAAGAGAAAGAGTTACAAGGACGCGATTGGTGGAGTCGTACTCGTAGCGATTCAGATCGCGGTGGACTCCAATCTTTGCGCCGAACAACGGCACCTCCGCGTTCAACACACGTGCAGCCCGGTGATGTCTCCTACGCCTTGATCCAGCAAGGAGGGAGGATAGGTTGAGGGAGAGCTCCAGCAACACGACGAAGTGGTGACGGTGGAGCTGCGTGGTCTCTGTCAGAGCTTCGCCAAGCACTACGGAGAACGAGGAGAGGGAGGAGTAGGGATGCACCGAGAGAGGAAGAAACTATGTGTCTGTCAGCCCCAAAACCCTCCACTATATATAGGAGGACGAGGAGGGAGGGCTGAGCCCTTGGGTTTCCACCCTAGGGGCCGGCGAAAGCCCCAGACCTGATCTGGTGCGGCATCCAGAGGGAGAGAGGGGTGGTCAGCGCCCTAGGTGGGCCTTAGGCCCATCCGAGCCTAGGGTTTGCCCCCTCTCTTCCCTTGTTGCACCTTGGGACCTTGTGCAGGGCACACCAGCCCACCTAGGGGCTGGTTCCCTCCCACTTGTGGCCCACGAAACCCTCTGGGGCTGGTGGCCCCACATGGTGGACCCCCGGAACCCTTCTGTTGGTCTCGGTACGTTACCGGTGACGCCCGAAACATTTCCGGTAACCAAAACCTCACTTCCCATATATCAATCTTTTTCTCCGGACCATTCTGGAACTCCTCGTGATGTCCGGGATCTCATCCAGGACTCTGAACTACCTTCGTTAACCATGTACACTATTTCCCCATAACCGTAGCATCATCGAACCTTAAGTGTGTAGACCCTACGGGTTCGGGAGACACGTAGACATGACCGAGACACCTCTCCGGTCAATAACCAACAACGGGATTTGGATACCCATGTTGGCTCCCACATGCTCCACGATGATCTCATCGGATGAACCATGATGTCGGGGATTCAATCAATCCCGGATACAATTCCCTTTGTCTACCGGTATGATACTTGCCCGAGATTCGATTGTCAGTATCCCTATATCTTGTTCAATCTCGTTACCGGCAAGCCTCTTTACTCATTCCGTAACATCCCGTGGCTAACTCCTTAGTCACTTTGAGATCATTATGATGTTGTCTTACCGAGTGGGCCCAGAGATACCTCTCTGTCACACGGAGTGACAAATCCCAGTCTCGATTCGTGCCAACCCAACAAACACTTTCGGAGATACCTATAGTGTACCTTTATAGCCAGCCAGTTACGTTGTGACATTTGGCACACCCAAAGTATTCCTATGGTATCCGGGAGTTGCACAATCTCATGGTCTAAGGAAATGATACTTGACATTGGAAAAGCTTTAGCAGACGAACTACATGATCTTGTGCTATGCTTAGGATTGGGTCTTTTCCATCACATTATTCTCCTAATGATGTGATCCCGTCATCAACGACATTGTCCATGGTCATGAAACCGTGACCATCTATTGATCAACGAGCTAGCCAACTAGAGGCTCAATAGGGACACGTTGTGGTCTATGTATTCACACATGCATTAGGGTTTCCGGTTAACACGATTATAGCATGAACAATAGACAATTATCATGAACAAGGAAGTACGATAATAACCATTTTATTATTGCCTCTAGGGCATATTGCCAACAGTCTCCCACGTGCACTAGAGTCAATAATCTAGTTACATTGTGTTGAATCGAACACCCATAGCATTCTGGTGTTGATCATGTTTTGCTCGTGAGAGAGGTTTAGTCAACGGATCTGAGATATTTAGATCCGTGTGCACTTTAAAAGTATCTATAGCTCCCTCCTGAATGTAATCATGGATGGAGTTGAAGCGGCGATTGATGTGTTTTGTCTTCTTGTAAAACCTGGGCTCCTTCGTAAGGGCAATAGCTCCAATGTTGTCATAGAATAGAGTCATCAGACCCGATGCACTTGGAATTACTCCTAGGTCGGTGATGAACTCCTTCATCCAGACTCCTTCCTTTGCTGCTTCCGAAGCAGCTATGTACTTCGCTTCACATGTAGATGTCGCCATGACGCTTTGCTTGCTGCTGCACCAGCTTACCACCCCTCCGTTAAAAATATACACGTATCCGGTTTGTGACTTGGAGTCGTCCGGATATGTGTCGAAGCTAGCATCGACGTAACCCTTTACGATGAGCTCTTCGGCACCTCCATATACGAGAAACATGTCCTTTGTCCTTTTCAGGTACTTCGGGATATTCTTGACTGTTATCCAGTGTTCCGCTCCGGGATCACTTTCGTACCTCCCTACCAAACTTATGGCAAGGTTCACATCAGGTCTGGTACACAGCATGGCATACATAATAGAGCCCATGGCTGAAGCATAGGGGATGACACTCATCTCTTCTCTATCCTTTGTCATGATCGGGCATTGAGTCGTACTCAATCTCACACCCTATAACACAAGCAAGAACCCTTTCTTGGATTGATCCATATTGAACTTCTTCAATATCTTTTCAAGGTATGTGCTTTGTGAAAGACCTATGAGGCGTTTTGATCTATCTCTATAGCTCTTAATACCTAATACGTAAGCAACTTCTCCAAGGTCCTTCATTTAAAAACACTTGTTCAAGTAGGCATTTATACTTTCCAAGAGTTCTATATCATTTCCCATTATCAGTATGTCATCCACATATAATATGAGAAATGCTACAGAGCTCCCACTCACTTTCTTGTAAATACAGGGTTCTGCATAAACCTGTACAAACCCAAATGCTTTAATCCCCTCATTAAAGCAAATGTTCCAACTCTGAGATGCTTGCACCAGCCCATAGATGGAGCGTTGGAGCTTGCATACTTTGTTAGCATCTTTAGGATCGACAAAACCTTCCGGCTGCATCATATACAGTTCTTCCTTAAGGAAGCCATTAAGGAATGCCGTTTTGACGTCCATTTGCCAGATCTCATAATCATAACATGCGGCAATTGCTAACATGATTCGGACAGACTTCAGCATCGCTACGGGTGAGAAAGTCTCATTGTAGTCAACTCCTTTAACTTGTTGATAACCCTTAGTGACAAGCCGAACCTTATAGACGGTCACATTACCATCCCCGTCAGTCTTCTTCTCAAAGATCCATTTATTTTCAATGGCTCGCTTATCATCAGGAAAGTCCACCAAAGTCCATACTTTGTTCTCATACATGGATCCTATCTCGGATTTCATGGCTTCAAGCCATTTGTTGGAATCCGAGCCCGCCATCGCTTCTTCATAGTTCGAAGGTTCACCGTTGTCCAACAACATTATCTCCAGGACAGGGTTGTCGTACCACTCTAGTGCGGAACGCGTCCTAGTGGACCTTTGACATTCAATAGTAACTTGATCTGAAGTTTCATGATCATTGTCATTAACTTCCTCTCCAGTTGGGGTAGGCTCCATAGAAACAATTTCCCATGCTACGCTACTCTCCGGTTCGAGTGGAGGTACGATTACCTCGTCAAGTTCTATTTTCCTCCCACTTACTTCTTTCGAGAGAAACTCTTTCTCGAGAAAGGATCCATTCTTGGCAACAAAGACTTTGCCTTCGGATCTGAGGTAGAAGGTATACCCAATAGTCTCTTTGGGATATCCTATGAAGACGCACTTTTCCGCTTTGGGTTCGAGCTTCTCAAATTGAAGTTTCTTCACATAAGCATCGCCTCCCCAAACTTTTAGAAACGATAGCTTAGATTTCTTTCCAAACCATAATTCATATAGTGTCATCTCAACGGATTTTGACGGTGCCCTATTTAAAGTGAATGCGGCAGTCTCTAATGCATATCCCCAAAATGATAGCGGTAAGTCGGTAAGAGACATCATAGATCGCACCATATCTGATAGAGTGCGTTTACGATGTTCAGACACACCATTTCGCTGAGGTGTGCCAGGCGGCATGAGTTGTGAAACAATTCCACATTTCCTTAGGTGCGTGCCAAACTCATGACTTAAATATTCTCCACCACGATCAGATCTTAGTTACTTTATTTTCCTGTCACGTTGATTCTCTACCTCACTCTGAAATCCTTGAACCTTTCAAAGGTTTCAGACTTGTGTTTCATTAAGTAGACATACCCATATCTGCTCAAGTCATCAGTGAGGGTGAGAACATAACGGTAGCCACCATGAGCCTCGATGCTCATTGGACCGCATACATCGGTATGTATTATCTCTAATAAGTCAGTTGCTCGCTCCATTGTTCCGGAGAACGGAGTCTTGGTCATCTTCCCCATGAGGCATGGTTCGCACATGTCAAATGATTCGAAATCAAGAGACTCCAAAAGTCCATCAACATGGAGCTTCTTCATACGTTTGACACCAATATGACCAAGGCGGCAGTGCCATATGTAAGTGGGACTATCGTTATCAACCTTACACTTTTTGGTACTCACACTATGGACATGTGTAACATCACATTCGAGATTCATCAAAAATAAACCATTGACCAGCGGGGCATGACCATAAAACATTTCTCTCATATAAATAGAACAACCATTATTCTCAGATTTAAATGAGTAGCCATCTCGCATCAAGCGAGATCCAGATACAATGTTCATGCTCAAAGCTGGTACCAAATAACAATTATTGAGGTTTACAACTAATCCCGAAGGTAGATGTAGAGGTAGCCTGCCGATGGTGATCACGTCGACCTTGGAACCATTCCCGACGCGCATCGTCACCTCGCCCTTTGCCAGTCTCCGCTTATTCCGCAGCTCCTGCTTGGAGTTACAAATGTGAGCAACTACACCGGTATCAAATACCCAGGAGCTACTACGAGCGCTGGTTAGGTACACATTAATAACAAGTATATCACATATACCTTTAACGTTGCCGGCCTTCTTATTCGCTAAGTATTTGGGGCACTTCTGCTTCCAGTGACCGGTACCCTTGCAATAAAAGCACTCAGTCTTAGGCTTGGGTCCATTCTTGTTCTTCTTCCCGGCAACTTGCTTACCGGGCGCGGAAACAACTTTACCAATCCCGAAGACGCCGCGGTCACCTTCTTCCTCGCGCACGCGCCGCCGTCGCTGGAGATTCATCCTCTCCGGATCTCCCTCCTCTTTCCTTCCCCGACCACCGCTCCGGCCCTATAAATAGCCTCGACCCCTCCGCTCCTCATTCCACCCCCGAGCCCCCACTCTACCTTGCCAGAGCGCTGCCCCACGAGCTTGCCGGAGTTTGGCACTCGACCGAACCCTTCTAGAGCACCTGTCAGTAGCCTCTGTCGTCCCCACTCCCCTCCGACACCACCCAAGCACGCCAGAGACCTGCCGCCGTCGTTTGCACCCCTCGGAAGCCGTCCCCAACCACCAGAGCGCCGCCCCTGATGACCTCGCCGCCTCGGCCTCGCCGGAGAACTCCATTGCCGGTGACCCCTTCTCTGTGAGCCCTGTCCCCCTCTCTTAGCTGTTCGATCCAGATCCGATGCGTAGGATTAGATCGTTTTAAAAGCCGAACCGGTATCCTCTTCAGTTCGGTCGTCCGCTCGATTCGCTAGATCTCGCACACCCCGTAGCCAATCAGAGACCGCCACGTAGCCCCTGTCCGTTCGATCAGCTTTTCTTTTTTTTCTGTTTTTGTTTTAGAAAACAGAATGTTTTCAAATCTTGTTTTTATCATATCTTTTAAACTATTTAGTGTTTTTAGTTGATTCTTTTTTGCATTAGTTCACATATTTGATGTAGTTTATGTCTGTATGCTTAGATTTCAAATTTGAACTTTAAATTTTGAATCTAATCAAATTTGTTTTGGTATTAGTTAAACCTATCATTCTACATGATTTGAGTATTTTTAATAAATTTAGTTACTGTTTTTAACAAAAACAGAATATGTTTAGTTCTTAATGTAGTTTAGTTTACCTAATTTTAATTTAATTTGAACCTGAATTAGTTTAACTTTTGTTAATAGTTTTCATGAGTTTCTGTTGTTTCAAATATTGAGGTAACATTACTTGCTAATATTTAGAATGATTGTTTAGTTTTATACCATGTTGTTATAGGAATCTTTATGTTTTTTTATTAGGTATAGTTTGGTAAAACAATTTAGTTTTACTTTCACAAACTAGATAGATGATTAAGTTAGAATTCTAATAAATAATTATAGTAAATCTATTCTGTTAAGTAATGTGATGATAATAATATTAGTGTTAATAATATCTTTGTTTTGGTTTCCTATTCCAAAGTTATAGGAACATTCTAGTTATTTTCATTTTAGTAGTGTTTCTTCACACAAAAGTTTTTGTGAATTTGAGTCTGTTTACTAAAATTGATTTTCTTTACTATTTCTTTTCTACTAGCTATTGCTTGGTTGTTTTGTCTTGAAGTAGCAATAGTAGAAGTTTTTGACACTAAATATTTTTGTGAGTCAAACTTTTTATTTTGATTTCTTTCTCTTGATTGATACTATTGAATGTTTTAGTATTGTTTGTTTAACCTTGCTGAATTGTGTGAATTGTTTTGTATTTGTGCTTATGGTGTGCTCTTGTTTGATTCGTTAGATCATTCGGAGTGCGAAGCCATTTATCTAGAGTCACTCGAGTACGAGGATCGTCAGCAAGGCAAATCACTTTGACCATGTATACCTATATTTTATTGCATTAGTTCTTCCATCACCCCAATTGCATGCAAAGTAGGTAAATTGGAAACGTGGTTACTTATTGTAGTATCATGTGGTAGGTACCCCTCAACCCCTTTGACACATTGGCCCCGGGAAACGTTGTTTTACATTTTTGCTATGCTATTAGTAGACGGGGTTGGTTGTGTGATTCATGAGAATTCAGAGTTAATAATTTCAAGACCTACCTGATGATCAAGTCTTCAAGACTTCAAGTTTTCAACTTACCTCTGGGTGGATGATGGTTGAATGACGCCCTGGAGAAACCAGTAGTTAGCCTAGATGATGCTGGAGATGTGCCAGTATTCATGCGGAAAGGTCCACCCAGGCACAAAGAGATGGATGGATGCTTCAAGACCCAAGGCTTACCTGCACAGCCACAAGTCATTATGGGCTCTGGCTTGGTTGGATATCGTGGTGACCCTGGACAGGCGGTGCTACGAGATGTAGAAGACTGGTAGGAAAGGATGGGCACCGACAGAGTCGCAGGGAAACCCTTTAGAAGACCATGTTTTGGTCATCAGTTTCTCAAACACCCTGAAGTGCGAGAAATCAAACGGAGGTGACCAAATCTTGTGGGGAACGTGTGCAAAACTCTGCAGAGTACCCAAACCTAATCGATTAGCCGTGTCCACGGTCATGGACAGTTTGAGCCAAAGGAACTGAAACTATCTGGAACTCTCAACACAATTAATTATATTGATGTGGGTTATAAATGTCAACTTGGGTATGAGATTTGGTTGGTGGAACCATCTCATTAATCAACCAACATTGTAGTAATTATGCCTTTGCGCTCTCTTGTTGTAGGAAAAATTTGGCTTTACGCAAAAACTTACTACCCCACCTGCCATATTTGCATATAGACTAGATGATTACTTTACCCCCTCTCTTGTGACTTTGTCGGCATATTCAATATGCTGACCTATACGGCTGCAACATATCACGTTGCAGAGTACTTTTCCGACCAGGAGTGAGGATACGCTCTACGCTCGGTGAGATGCCCTTGGAGTCAGATGGACTCAACTACCTTGAAGCTTCCGCAAGATTTAGTTATTCTCATGAGTTGGCCTTCAGCCACTTTATTGTAATCTTTATTGTAATAAAGGACTTGATATGAGAATTTGATTATTTTAATGTTGTGTTATTTCCCTTTGATATATACATTGATGTACCGTGTCTGTACCAGCATGATCTTGGGATGGTACGGAAACACCGGAGATTCGACCTTTCAGGTCGGGTCGCTACATGCACAGCTAGGGTAAACACCTTTCTTGAAATTTTATTGGGAGATCATCTAATTTACTACCGTCGTTCTAAGCAAATAAGATGTAAACATGATAAATGTCACATGCAATCAATATAGTGACATAATATGGCCAATATCTTCTTGCTCCTTTGATCTCCATCTTCGTGGCACCATGATCATCACTGTCACTGGCACAACACCATGATCTCCATCATCGTGTCTTCATGAAGTTGTCTCGCCAACTATTACTTCTACTACTATGGCTAATGTTTAGCAATAAAGTAAAGTAATTACATGGTGTTTATGATTGACATGCAAGTCATACAATAAAATAAGACAACTCCTATGGCTCCTGTTGGTTGTCATACTCATCGACATGCAAGACGTGAATCCTATTATAAGAACATGATCAATCTCATACATCACAATGCATCACATCACATCCTTTTGGCAATATCACATCACAAGGCATATGCTGCAAAAACAAGTTAGACGTCCTCTAATTTGTAGTTGCAAGTTTTTACGTGGCTGCTATAGGTTTCTAGCAAGAACGTTTCTTACCTACGCCAAAACCACAACGTGATATGCCAATTACTATTTACCCTTCATAAGGACCCTTTTCATCGAATCCAATCCGACTAAGTGGGAGAGACAGACACCCGCTAGACACCTTATGCAACAAGTGCATGTCAGCCGGTGGAACTAGTCTCACGTAAGCGTACGTGTAAAGTTGGTCCGGGCCACTTCATCCCACAATACCGCCGAGTCAAGATAAGACTAGTAGCGGTAAGAAAACTAACAAGATCGACGCCCACAACAACTTTGTGTTCTACTCGTGCATAGATTCTATGCATAGACCTAGCTCATGATGCCACTGTTGGGAGACGTAGTAGTAAATCACAATTTTCTACGCGTTCACCAAGATCTATCTATGGAGAAACCAGCAACGAGAAGGAAGAGATTGCATCTTCATACCTTTGAAGATCGCTAAGCGGAAGCATTACAAGAACACGGTTGGTGGAGTCGTACTCATAGCGATTCAGATCACGATGGACTCCGATCTTAGCGCCGAACAACGGCGCCTCCGCGTTTAACACACGTGCAGCCCGGTGACATCTCCTACGCCTTGATCCAGCAAGGAGGGAGGAGAGGTTGAGGGAGAGCTCCGGCAGCACAACGGCATGGTGACGGTGGAGCTGCGTGGTCCCTAGCAGGGCTTCGCCAAGCACTACGGAGAACGAGGAAAGGGAGGAGTAGGGCTAGGCCGAGAGAGGAAGAAACCGTGTGTCTGGCAGCCCCGAAACCCTCCACTATATACAGGACGAGGAGCAGGGAGGGCTGAGCCCTAGGGTTTCCACCCTAGGGGCCGGTGGCAGCCCCAGATCTGATCTGGTGCGGCGGTCAGAGGCAGAGAGGGGTGGTCGGCGCCCTAGGTGGGCCTTAGGCCCATCTGAGCCTAGGGTTTGCCCCCCCCCCTCTCTTCCCTTGCTACGCCTTAGGCCCTTGTGAGGGGCGCGCCAACCCACTTAGGGGCTGGTTCCCTCCCACTTGTGGCCCATGAAACCCTTTGGGGCTGGTGGCCCCACTTGGTGGACCCCCAGAACCCTTCTGGTGATCCCGGTACATTATCGGTGACGCCTGAAACATTTCCGGTAACTAAAACCTCAACTTCCCATATATCAATCTTTGTCTCCGGACCATTCCGGAACTCCTCGTGACATACGGGATCTCATCCAGGACTCCGAACTACCTTCGGTAACCACGTACACTAGTTCCCTATAACCGTAGCGTCATCGAACCTTAAGTGTGTAGACCCTACGGGTTCGGGAGACACGTAGACATGACCGAGACACCTCTCCGGTCAATAACCAACAACGGGATCTACATACCCATGTTGGCTCCCACATGCTCCACGATGATCTCATCGGATGAACCACGATGTCGGGGATTCAATCAATCCTGTATACAATTCCCTTTGTCTACCGGTATGATACTTGCCCGAGAGTCGATTGTCGGTATCCCTATACCTTGTTCAATCTCATTACCAGCAAGTCTCTTTACTCATTCTGTAACACATCATCCCATGGCTAAATCCTTAGTCACATTGAGCTCATTATGATGTTGTCTTATCGAGTGGGCCCAGAGATACCTCTCCGCCACACGGAGTGACAAATCCCAGTCTCGATTCGTGCCAACCCAACAGACACTTTCGGAGATACCTGTAGTGTGCCTTTATAGCCACCCAGTTACATTGTGATGTTTGGCACACCCAAAGTATTCCTACGGTATCTGGGAGTTGCACAATCTCATGGTCTAAGGAAATGATACTTGACATTGGAAAAGCTTTAGCAGACGAACTACACGATCTTGTGCTATGCTTAGGATTGGGTCTTGTCCATCACATCATTCTCCTAATGATGTGATCCCGTCATCAACGACATCCAATGTCCATGGTCATGAAACCGTGACCATCTATTGATCAACAAGCTAGCCAACTAGAGGCTCACTAGGGACAAGTTGTGGTCTATGTATTCACACATGCATTACGGTTTCTGGTTAACACAATTATAGCATGAACAAGAGACAATTATCATGAACAAGGAAATACAATAATAACAATTTTATTATTGCCTCTAGGGCATATTTCCAACATGTCGGAGATGGAGGAGCGGCGCCGGAGACGGATAAGGATGCTGGAGATGGAGGAGTGTGATGACCCACAAGTATAGGGGATCTATCATAGTCCTTTCGATAAGTAAGAGTGTCGAACCCAACGAGGAGCAGAAGGAAATGACAAGTGGTTCTCAGTAAGGTATTCTCTGCAAGCACTGAAATTATCAGTAACAGATAGTTTTGTGATAAGATAATTTGTAACGGGTAGCAAGTAACAATTGTAACAAAGGTGCAGCAAGGTGGCCCAATCCTTTTTATAGCAAAGGACAAGCCTAGACAAACTCTCATATAAAGAAAAGCGCTCCCGAAGACACATGGGAATTTATGTCAAGCTAGTTTTCATCATGCTCATCTGATTCACGTTCGCTACTTTGATAATTTGATATGTGGCTGGACTGGTGCTTGGGTGCTGCCCTTACTTGGACAAGCCTCCCACTTATTATTAACCCCTCCCACAAGCATCCGCAACTACAAAATAAGAATTAAGATAAATCTAACCATAGCATGAAACATGTGGATCCAAATCAGCTCCTTACGAAGCAACACATAAACTAGGGCTTAAGCTTCTGTCACTCTAGCAACCCATCATATACTTATTACTTCCCAATGCCTTCCTCTAGGACCAAAAAATGGTGAAGTGTTATGTAGTCGATGTTCACATAACACCACTAGAGTAGAGACAACATACATCTCATCAAAATATCGAACGAATACCAAATTCACATGATTACGTATAACACGACTTATCCCATGTCCTCGGGAACAAACGTAACTACTCACAAAGCATATTCATGTTCATAATCAGAGGAGTATTAATGATGATCAAGGATCTGAACATATGATCTTCCACCAAGTAAACCAACTAGCATCAACTACAAGGAGTAATCAACACTACTAGCAACCCACATGTACCAATCTGAGGTTTTGAGACAAAGATCAGATACAAGAGATGAACTAGGGTTTGGAGAGGAGATGGTGCTGATGAAGATGTTGATGGATATTGAACCCCTCTTGATGAGAGGATCGTTGGTGATGACGATGGCTTCGATTTCCCCTGCGGGAGGGAAGTTTTCCCAGCAGGATCGCCCTGCCAGAGCTCTAGATTGGTTCTGCCCAAGTTCCACCTCGAGACGGCGGCGCTTCACCTCGAAAGCTCTGTTATGATTTATTTTTTCAGGACGAAACCCTCAATATAGCAGAAGATGGGCATCGGAGGGCTGCCAGGTGGGCCAAAAGCCCCAGGGGCGTACCCAGGGGGGTAGGGCGTGCCCTGCAGGCTTGTGGCTGCATGGTGGGCCCCCTGGTTATTTCTTTCACCCAATATTTTTTTTATTCCAAAATAATTCTCCTTAGATTTTTAGGACTTTTGGAGTTGCGCAGAATAGGTATCTCAGATTTGCTCCCTTTCCAGTCCAGAACTCCAGCTGCCGGCATTCTCCCTCTTCATGTAAACCTTGTAAAACAAGAGAGAAAAGGCATAAGTGTTGTACCAAAATGTGTAATAACTGCCCATAATGCAATAAATATCAATATGAAATCATGATGCAAAATGGACGTATCAACTCCCCCAAGCTTAGACCTCGCTTGTCCTCAAGCGAAAGCCGAAATCGATAAATATGCCCACATGTTTAGAGATAGAGGTGTCGATAAAATAAAATAAAATACGGACATGAAGGCACCATGATCATCTTTAGAACATCAACATATAATGACATGTAATTTCTTATGCTAAAGTAATAATTCATTCACAATGGCAAAGTATGAATCAAGAACTCTATTGAGAATCGACAAACTATGATCTGAGTCATTGAAGCAATTCCAATTTATCATAACGTAGGAAAGAGTCAATATAAGAGCTTGTAAAGAAAACCCACATACTCAATCATCTTTTAGTCTTTGACAATTGCTAACACTCACGAGGTACCTATGAGTTCAAAGTTTCAATCGGACATAGAGAAAGATAGGGGCTTATAGTGTTGCCTCCCAACTATTTACCTCAAGGGTAATGTCAACAGTAATGACTCATGATCGTCCACTTCCGAGTGGATATATGTGCCTAGATCATTCCCCAACATGTGACACTTGCCAGAAAATAAAGGTGGAAATAGAGAAGGTGATGGAAATCACCACGACTTTGCATAAAGGTAAGAACTAGAAAATAAAAGTAACAGATAGGCCCTTCGCAGAGGGAAGCAGAGGTTGTCATGCGCTTTTATAGTTGGATGCAGAATCTCTTAATGTAAAAGAACATCACTTTATATTTCCCCTTGTGATAGAGAACTTTATTATGCAGTCCGTCGCTTTTATTTCTTCCCTATCACAAGTTCATATAAAGTTTATTTTCCTCACATTAATAGATCACACATATTTAGAGAGCAATTTTATTGCTTGCACCTATCACAACTTACTTGAAGGATCTTATTCTATCCTTAGGTAGGTATGGAGGACTCTCATGGAAAAACTAGGTTAAGGGTGTTTGGAGGCACAAGTAGTATCTCTACTTGGTGCGGAGGTTTTGGCTGATATTAGGTGGAAGCAAGCGACACATGTTGAGGGATCCATAACAATATAGCTTCTGTTCGGAAATAAGCAAACATAAACCATTATGTTGTCTTGCTTGTCCGACATCAACTTCTTAACATAATATTTTAGTGAGTGCTCACAATCATAGAAGATGTCCAAGATAATATATTTATATGTGAACCTCTCTTTCTTTATTACTACCTTTTAATTGCCCCAATGACCAATAGCTATGTTTGTCAACCCACAACAGGTTTCAATCGACATACTTCTTATATGTGAAGCCATCACTCCCCATAAGATCATCATATATACCATTTTCCTTTATTCTATACTTCTATCTACTTCATCTTTATCAAGACCAAGATCATGCCAAACAAGAAAAAGCCCTCAACACAAAAGCAATTTTTATTATATAACTCATGGACTTGCTTACACAGGGGAGATCATAAAGCAAAGAATCGAAACTAGATCACACGAAGACTTTACTCTACTAGATCAAGATATAACCAAAAGGATCGAACTAAGGAAAGATGATAAAAATAAAAATAAAAGATGTGATGGTGATACGATACCGGGGCACCTCTCCCAAGCTTGGCACAAGCCAAGGGGAGTGCCCATACCCATGTGTTTAGTTGTCTTGCTTCGGAGGTGGTGATGCTATGTACTTGGCGATGAGGCCCTTCAGAATACGATTCTCCTCCTCAAGCTTGTTATTTTGCTCTCTGAGATCCATTATTTCCATGTAAAGTTTTACAGCGATGTCTAGAGCGCCTTTAACCCATGGGAGTTTCATTGCTGCGGGGGAAGAAGCAACACTCCTTTTCATATTTTCAAAAGTAAGAAATTTAGCATTGCAAGGGATAACCAAATTCGGAATTGCAGAGCTCTGAAGTTCTTCCAGCATGGCTCCAGGTTGTGGATGAGAGGTAACTTCTTGGTATTCCTCCATGGCATCTATCCTTTTCAAGTCAACCTCCATCTCTTCTTTCGTAGCTTGCCCGAAGCAGTTCTCCCCGACCGACTCTTGGGACAACATCTAGCTCTAAATCTGCTATAGGAACAAATCAAAGAGAAAACAAGAGGTATTGTCGTGATACGAGAATCAAAACCTTTGGGAGATTATATAATGAATTTTTACCGACCCGAAGGAGTATGACATTAAAAAACGGAGTCCGGAAGGTGAAAGGGGTGGCCACAAGCCCAGGGGCGCGCCCAGGTGGGTAGGGCACGCTCTGCAGGCTTGTCGCCTCCTCGTGCACTATTCGGACTACTTTAAATTTTCCTAATTTTTTAAATATTCCAAAACAGATAAAAATTGCCATTGAAAAAGTTTTGGAGTCTTTTTTACTTACCTTACCACATACCTATTCCTTTTTGGAGTCTGAAACGTTCTGGTAAGTATCCCTAATGTACTCCTGAGGAGTTATGGTGTTGATGACATTGGTTTCAACATTTATGGGAGTACCTGAGATATAATGTTTGATTCTTTGACCATTCACCACCTTCGGTTTTGTGCCTTCGACGTTGTTAATCTTGATGGCACCGGAACGGTATACCTCCTCGATAACGTAAGGACCTTCCATTTAGAGAGAAGTTTTCCTGCAAAAAATCTTAAACAAGAATTGTATAGCAAGACATGATCTCCTACATTAAATTCGCGCTTTTGTATCCTTCTATCATGCCATCTCTTAACCTTTTCCTTAAACAACTTGGAATTCTCATAGGCTTGGGTTCTCCATTTGTCAAGTGAGCTAATGTCAAATAACCTCTTCTCACCAGCAAGTTTGAAATCATAATTGAGCTCTTTGATTGTCAATAAGCCTTATGTTCTAGTTCTAGAGGTAAGTGACATGCTTTACCATAAACCATCTTATACGGAGACATACCCATAGGATTTTTGTAAGCAATTCTATAAGCCCACTTTGCATCGTCAAGTTTCTTAGACCAATTCTTCCTAGATCTATTAACGGTCTTCTGCAAAATCAATTTAATTTCTCTATTACTCAATTCTACTTGACCACTAGACTGAGGATGATAAGGAGATGCAATTCTATGATTAACATCGTATTTAGCGAGCAATTTGTGGAAAGCACCATGAATAAAGTGTGAACTACCATCAGTCATCAAATATCTAGGGACTCCAAATCTAGGGAAAATAACTTCTTTAAGCATTTTAATAGAGGTGTTATGATCAGCGCTACTAGTTGGAATAGCTTCTACCCACTTAGTAACATAATCAACCGCAACTAGAATATGAGTATACCCGTTAGATTGTGGAAAAGGCCCCATATAATCAAAACCCCAAACATCAAATAGTTCGATAACAAGAGAGTAATTCATAGGCATTTCCTAACGTCTACTAATATTGCCAATTCTTTGACATCCATCACAAGACAAGACAAACTTACGAGCATCCTTGAAGAGAGTAGGCCAATAAAAACCAGATTATAGTGCCTTATGTACAGTTCGATCTCCAGCGTGGTGTCCTCCGTAGGCTTCGGAATGGCACTTGCGTAAGATTTGTTCATGTTCATGCTCAGGTACACAACTGTTGGGGAACATTGCATGGCAAACAAAAAATTTCCTACGCACACGCAAGATCTAAATGGTGATGAGCATCTATGAGAGGGAGAGTGGATCTATGTACCCATGTAGATTGCTAAGAGGGAAGCATTAAGAAACACGATTGATGTACTCGAACGTCTTCGCGATCCAAATCGCCGAGCGTCTCGCAATCCAATCATGATCAGTCCCGATCAAGTACCGAACAGACGGCACCTCCGCGTTCAGCACACGTACAGCTTGATGACGATCTCCGCCTTCTTGATCCAGCAAGAGGGAGTGGAGAGGTAGATGAGTTCTCTGGCAGTGTGATGACATTGCGGCAATGATGGTGGAGTAATCTCAGCAGGGCTTCGCCTAAGCACAGCTAAAACCGATCTAGAGGAGAAACTACGAACTAGAGGGTAGGGTTGCACGTGGCCGAAAATCTTGTGCCCAAACCCTAAAACCTCTAGTATATATAAGAGTAAGAGAGGAGGAGGCTTGTCCCAAGGGCCAAGCCATCTAGGCTTCGGCCGAAGGGAGGAGAGGAGGAATCCCCCTCCAATCCTAGTAGGACTAGGACTCCTTCCTTATTTGGTCTTTTTCCCTTTTCCACCTTTTTCTCTTTGGGCTTTTCTTCCCAGCCGCATGGGCCTTGTGTGGGACTTCCACCAGCCCACTAAGGGATGGTATTCACCCTCCCACAACCCATGTAGCCTCTTGGTTCGAAATACCCCTCCCGATGGTCTCCCGGTACACTACCGGCACTCCCGGTACACTACCGATGAGCCCGAAATTTTTCCAGCGACCAAAACAGGACTTCCTATATATCAATATTTACCTCCGGACCATTCCGGAGCTCCTCGTGACGTCCGAGATCTCATCCGGGACTCCGAACAACCTTCGGTCACCACCATGCATAACTCTATACTACCGAAATGTCACCAAACCTTAAGTGTGCAGACCCTGCGGGTTCGAGAACTATGTAGACATGACGGAGACACCTCTACGGTCAATAACCAATAGCGGGACCTGGATGCCCATATTGGTGTTGGAAATATGCCCTAGAGGCAATAATAAAATGGTTATTATTGTATTTCCTAGTTCATGATAATTGTCTATTCTTCATGCTATAATTGTGTTAACCGGAAACCGTAATACATGTGTGAATACATACACCACAACATGTCCCTACTAAGCCTCTAGTTGGCTAGCTCGTTGATCAGTAGATGGTCACGGTTTCATGGCCATGGACATTGGATGTCGTTGATAACGGGATCACATCATTAGGAGAATGATGTGATGGACAAGACCCAATCCTAAGCATAGCAAAAGATCATGTAGTTCGTCTGCTAAAGCTTTTCAATGTCAAGTATCGTTTCCTTAGACCATGAGATTGTGAAACTCCCGGATACGATAGGAATTCTTTGGGTGTGCCAAACATCACAACATAACTGGGTGGCTATAAAGGTGCACTACGAGTATATCCAAAAGTGTCTGTTGGGTTGGCACGAATCGAGACTGGGATTTGTCACTCCGTGTGACGGAGAGGTATCTCTGGGCCCACTCAGTAAGACATCATCATCATGAGATCAATGTGACTAAGTAGTTAGTCACGGGATGATGTATTATGGAACGAGTAAAGAGACTTGCCGGTAACGATATTGAACAATGTATAGAGATAGCGATGATCGAATCTCGGGCAAGTATCATACCGATAGACAAAGGGAATTGTATACGGGATTGATTGAATCCCCGACATCGTGGTTCATCCGATGAAATCATCGTGGAGCATGTGGGAGCCAACATGGGTATCCAGATCCCGCTGTTGGTTATTGATCGGAGAGGTGTCTCGGTCATGTCTACATGTCTCCCGAACCCGTAGGGTCTACACACTTAAGGTTCGATGATGCTACGGTTATAGGGAAATGGTATACGTGGTTACCAAAGGTTGTTCGAAGTCCCGGATGAGATCCGAGACGTCACGAGGAGCTCCGGAATGGTCTAGAGGTAATTATTGATATATATACGAAGTCCAGTTTTGGTCACCGGAATGTTTTCGGGCTCATTGGTAGTGTACCGGGAGTGCCGGGAGGGTGCCGGAGGACCCCCGGGAGGGGTGTGACGACCATAGGACTTTGTGGGCCCTTAGAGGAGGTGTGCCAGCCCTTGTTGGGCTGGCCAAGACGTTCTAGAAAGGCCCATGTGGCTGGAGATAAGGAGATAGGGCAAACGAGTTTGAAAAAGAGGAGATCCACCTCCCTTGTGGGAGGTGGACTCTTCCCCTAGGGTCGGCCGAACCTCTCCTCCTTGGAGGAGGGGCCAAGGCAGCCCTCCCTCTCTGTCCTCCTATATATATGCAAGGGTTTGGGATGATTTGAGACACGACTTCTCTCTCTCGGCGCAGCCCTACCCTTCCTCTTCCTCGTTCTCCGTAGCGCTTGGCGAAGCCCTGCCGGAGTTCACGTAGCTCCACCGTCACCACGCCGTCGTGCTGCCGGAGCTCTCCTTCAAACTCTCCTTCCTCCTTTCTGGATCAAGGTGTAGGAGACGTCATGAGGCTGCAGGTGTGTTGAACGCGGAGGCGCCGTTGTTCGGCGCTGAGATCGGAATCCACAGCGATCTGAATCGCTGCGAGTACGACTCCACCAACCGCGTTCTTGTAATGCTTCCGCTTAGCAATCTTCAAAGGTATGAAGATGCAATCTCTCCCCTCTCGTTGCTGGTTTCTCCATAGATAGATCTTGGTGACACGTAGGAAATTTTTTGATTTACTACTACGTCTCCCAACAGTGGTATCAGAGCTAGGTCTATGCGTAGAATCTATACATGAGTAGAACACAAAGCAGTTGTGGGCGTCGATCTTGTTAATTTGCTTACCACTACTAGCCTTATCTTGGTTCGGCGGTATTGTGGGATGAAGCGGCCCGGACCGACTTTACACGTACGCTTACGTGAGACTGGTTCCACCGCCTGACATGCACTTGTTGCATAAGGTGGCTAGCGGGTGTCTGTCTCTCCCACCTTAGTCGGATTGGATTCGATGAAAAGGGTCCTTATGAAGGGTAAATAGCAATTGGCATATCACGTTGTGGTTTTGGCGTAAGTAAGAAACTTGCATGTTGATGAGTATGACAATCGGCAGGAGCCATAGGAGTTGTCTTATTTTATTGTATGACCTGCGTGACCTGCGTGTCAATTATAAACGCCATGTAATTAATTTACTTTATTGCTAAAAGTTAGCCATAGTAGTAGAAGTAATAGTTGGCGAGACAACTTCACGAAGACACAATGATGGAGATCATGATGATGGAGATCATGGTATCGTGCCGGTGATAGTGATGATCATGGTGCCCCGAAGATGGAGATCAAAGGAGCAAGATGATATTGGCCATATCATGTCACTATATTGATTGCATGTGATGTTTATCATGTTTACATCTTATTTGCTTAGAACAACGGTAGTAAATAAGATGATCTCTCAATAAAATTTCAAGAGAAGTGTTCACCCTAACTGTGCACCGTTGCTAAGGATCGTCGTTCCGAAGCACCACGTGATGATCGAGTGTGATAGGTTCTAACATTCGCATACAACGGGTGTAAGCCAGATTTACACACGCGAAACACTTAGGTTGACTTGACGAGCCTAGCATTTACAGACATGGCCTCAGAACACGGAAGACCGAAAGGTCGAACATGAGTTGTATAGAAGATACGATCAACATAGAGATGTTCACCATGGATGACTAGTCCGTCTCACGTGATGATCGGACATGGGCTAGTTGAAATGGATCATGTGTCACTTGGATGACTAGAGAGATGTCTATCTAAGTGGGAGTTCATTAAATAATTTGATTATGTGAACTTAGTCTAAAATTGTCGTTACAATCTATATTGTAGATCCTATGGCCAACGCTAATGTCACCCTCAACTTCAACGCGTTCCTAGAGAAAACCAAGCTGAAAGATGATGGAAGCAACTATGCGGACTGGGTCTGTGGTTTGAGGATCATCCTCATAGCTTCCAAGAAATTGTATGTCCTTGATGCACCACTAGGTGACCCACCCTTTCTCCCAGCAGAGCAAGATGTTGCGAACGCTTGGCATTCTCACTGCGATGATTACTCCCTTGTTCAGTGCAGCATGCTTTACAGTTTAGAACCAGGGCTCCAAAAGCGTTTTGTGCAACACGAAGCATATGAGATGTTCCAAGAGCTGAAACTAGTTTTCCAAGCTCATGCTCGGGTCGAGAGATATGACATCTCCGACAAGTTCTTTAGTTGTAAGATGGAGGAGAACAGTTCTGTTAGTGAGCACATCCTCAACATGTCTGGGCCACACAAAAACTTGACTCAGCTGGGAGTTAATCTCCCGGATGACTCGGTCATTGACAGAATCCTCCAGTCGCTTCCACCTAGCTACAAGAGCTTTGTGATGAACTACAACATGCAAGGGATGGAGAAGTCCATTCCCGAGTTGTACTCAATGCTGAAATCAGCAGAGGTCGAGATCAAAAAGGAGCATCAAGTGTTGATGGTGAATAAGACCACTAGTTTCAAGAAAGGCAAGGGTAAGAAGAACTTCAAGAAGGATGGCAAAGCTGTTGCCGCGCCCGGTAAGCAAGTTGCCGAGAAGAAGAAGAACAAGCATGGACCCAAGCCTGAGACTAAGTGCTTTCACTGCAAGGGTACCGGTCAATGGAAGCGGAACTGCCCCAAGTACTTAGCGGATAAGAAGGACGGCAACATTAAAGGTATATGTGATATACTTGTTATTGATGTGTACCTAACCATCCCTCGTAGTAGCTCCTGGGTATTTGATACCGGTGCAGTTGCTGACATTTGTAACTCCAAGCAGGAGCTGCGAAATAAGCGGAGGCTGGCAAAGGACGAGGTGACGATGCGCGTCGGGAATGGTTCCAAGGTCGATGTGATCGCCGTCGGCACGCTAGCTCTACATGTACCTTCGGGTTAGTGTTAAACCTTAATGATTGTTATTTAGTACCAGCTTTGAGCATGAACGTTGTACCTGGATCTCGCTTGATGCGAGATGGCTACTCATTTAAATCTAAGAATAATGGTTGTTCTATTTATATGAGAGAAATGTTTTATGGTCATGCCCCGCTGGTCAATGGTTTATTTTTGATGAATCTCGAATGTGATGTTACACATGTCCATAGTGTGAGTACCAAAAAGTGTAAGGTTGACAACGATAGTCCCACTTACATGTGGCACTGCCGCCTTGGTCCTATTGGTGTCAAACGCATGAAGAAGCTCCATACTGATGGACTTTTGGAGTCTCTTGATTTCGAATCATTTGACACGTGCAAACCATGCCTCATGGGCAAGATGACCAAGACTCCATTCTCCAGACAATGGAGCGAGCAACTGACTTGTTGGAAATAATACATAGCGATGTATGCGGTCCAATGAGTGTCGAGGATCGTGGTGGCTACCGTTATGTTCTTACCCTCACTGATGACTTGAGTAGATATGGGTATGTCCAGTTAATGAAACAAAAGTCTGAAACTTTTGAAAGGTTCAAGGAATTTTAGAGTGAGGTAGAGAATCAACGTGACAGGAAAATAAAATGCCTACGATCTGATCATGGCGAAGAATATTTAAGTCACGAGTTTGGCACGCACCTAACGAAATGTGGAATTGTTTCACAACTCACGCCGCCTGGCACACTTCAGCGAAATGGTGTGTCCGAACGTCGTAATCGCACTCTATTAGATATGGTACTATCTATGATGTCTCTTACCGACTTAGCGCTATCATTTTGGGGATATGAATTAGAGACTGCCACATTCACTTTAAATAGAGCACCGTCAAAATCGGTTGAGACGACACCTTATGAATTATGGTTTGGAAAGAAACCTAAGCTGTCATTTCTAAAAGTTTGGGGATGCGATGCTTATGTGAAGAAACTTCAACCTGAGAAGCTCGAAACCAAAGCGGAAAATTGCATCTTCATAGGATATCCCAAAGAGACTATTGGGTATACCTTCTACCTCAGATCCGAAGGCAAAGTCTTTGTTGCCAAGAATAGATCCTTTCTCTAGAAAGAGTTTCTCTCGAAAGAAGTAAGTGGGAGGAAAATAGAACTTGATGAGGTAATTGTACCTCCACTCGAACCGGAGAGTATCGCAATACAGGAAGTTGTTTCTGTGGAGCCTACAACGGCTAGAGAGGAAGTTAATGATGATGATCATGAAACTTCAGATCAAGTTACTATTGAACGTCGAAGGTCCACTAGGACACGTTCCACACTAGAGTGGTACAGCAACCCTATCCTGGAGATCATGTTGTTGGACAATGGTGAACCTTCGAACTATGAAGAAGCGATGGCGGACCCGGCTTCCAAAAAATGGCTTGAGGCCATGAAATCCGAGATAGGATCCATGTATGAGAACAAAGTATGGACTTTGGTTGACTTGCCTGATGATAAGCGAGGCATTGAAAATAAATGGATCTTTAAGAAGAAGACTGGCGCAGACGGTAATGTGACTGTCTATAAGGCTCGGCTTGTCGCTAAGGGTTATCGACAAGTTCAAGGAGTTGACTACGATGAGACTTTCTCACCCGTAGCGATGTTGAAGTTTGTCCGAATCATGTTAGCAATTGCCACATTTTATGATTATGAGACCTAGCAAATGGACGTCAAAACGGCATTCCTTAATGGCTTCCTGAAGGAACAATTGTATATGATGCAGCCGGAAGGTTTTGCCAATCCTAAAGATGCTAACAAAGTATGCAAGCTCCAGCGCTCCATCTATGGGCTGGTGCAAGCATCTCGGAGTTGGAACATTCGCTTTAATGAGGTGATTAAAGTGTTTGGGTTTATACAGGTTTATGGAGAACCCTGTATTTACAAGAAAGTGAGCGGGAGCTCCGTAGCATTTCCTATATTATATGTGGATGGCATACTGATAATGGGAAATGATCTAGAACTCTTGGAAAGTATAAAGGCCTACTTGAATAACTGTTTTTCAATGAAGGACCTTGGAGAAGCTACTTACATATTAGGTATTAAGATCTATAGAGATGGATCGAGACGCCTCATAGGTCTTTCACAAAGCACATACCTTGACAAGATATTGAAGAAGTTCAATATGGATCAGTCCAAGAAGGGGTTCTTGCCTGTGTTACAAGGTGTGAGATTGAGTACGACTCAATGCCCGACCACGGCAAAGGATAGAGAAGAGATGAGTGTCATCCCCTATGCTTCAGCCATAGGCTCTATTATGTATGCCATGCTGTGTACCAGACTTGATGTGAACCTTGCCATAAGTTTGGTAGGGAGGTACCAAAGTGATCCCGGAGCGAAACACTGGACAGCGGTCAAGAATATCCTGAAGTACCTGAACAGTACCAAGGAGATGTTTCTCGTATATGGAGGTGCCGAAGAGCTCGTCGTAAAGGGTTACGTCGATGCTAGCTTCGACACAGACCCGGACGACTCCAAGTCGCAAACCGGGTACGTGTATGTTTTGAACGGAGGGGCGGTCAGCTGGTGCAGCAGCAAGCAAAGCGTCATGGCGGTATCTACATGTGAAGCGGAGTACATAGCTGCTTCGGAAGCAGCAAAGGAAGGAGTCTGGATGAAGGAGTTCATCACCGACCTAGGAGTAATTCCAAGTGTGTCGGGCCCGATGAATCTATTCTGTGACAATACTGGAGATATTGCCCTTGTGAAGGAGCCCAAGTTTCACAAGAAGACAAGAAACATCAAGCGCCGCTTCAACTCCATCTGTGATTACATTCTGGAGGGAGATATAGATATTTGTAAAGTGCATACGGATCTGAATGTCGCAGATCCATTGACTAAACCTCTCTCATGAGCAAAACATGATCAACACCAGAATGCTATGGGTGTTCGATTCATCACAATGTAACTAGATTATTGACTCTAGTGCAAGTGGGAGACTGTTGGAAATATGCCCTAGAGGTAATAATAAAATGGTTATTATTGTATTTCCTAGTTCATGATAATTTTCTATTGTTCCTGCTATAATTGTGTTAACCGGAAACCGTAATACATCTGTGAATACATAGACCACAACATGTCCCTAGTAAGCCTCTAGTTGGCTAGCTCGTTGATCAATAGATGGTCATGGTTTCATGGCCATGGACATTGGATGTCGTTGATAATAGGATCACATCATTAGGAGAATGATGTGATGGACAAGACCCAATCCTAAGCATAACACAAGATCGTGTAGTTTCGTCTGCTAAAGCTTTTCAATGTCAAGTATCGTTTCCTTAGACCATGAGATTGTGAAACTCCCAGATACGATAGGAATGCTTTGGGTATGCCAAACGTCACAATGTAACTGGGTGGCTATAAAGGTGCACTACGGGTATCTCTGAAAGTGTCTGTTGGGTTGGCACGAATCGAGACTGGGATTTGTCACTCCGTGTGACGGAGAGGTATCTCTGGGCCCACTCGGTAAGACATCATCATAGTGAGCTCAATGTGATTAAGTATTTAGTCACGGTATGATGTATTACGGAACGAGTAAAGAGACTTGCCGGTAACGAGATAGAACAAGGTATAGAGATATCGATGATCGAATCTTGGGCAAGTATCATACCGGTAGACGAAGAGAATTGTATACGGGATTGATTGAGTCCCCGACATCGTGGTTCATCCGATGAAATCATCATGGAGCATGTGGGAGCCAACATGGGTATCCAAATCCCGTTGTTGGTTATTAACCGGGGAGGTGTCTCGGTAATGTCTACATATCTCCCGAACCCGTAGGGTCTACACACTTAAGGTTTGATGACGCTAGGGTTATAGGGAAATGGTATACGTGGTTACCGAAGGTTTTTTGGAGTCCCGGATGAGATCCCGCATGTCACAAGGAGCTCCGTAACGGTCCGGAGGTAAAGATTGATATATAGGAAGTCCAGTTTTGGTCACCAAAAAGTTTTCGGGCTCATCGGTAGTGTACCAGGAGTGCCGGGAGGGTGCCAGAGGACCCCCGGGAGGGGTGTGACGACCATAGGACTTCGTGGGACCTTAGAGGAGGTGTGATAGCCCTTGTTGGGCTGACCAAGACCTTACAGAAAGGCCCATGCGGCTGGACATAAGGTGATAGGGCAAAGGAGTTTGAAAAAGAGGAGATCCACCTCCCTTGTGGGAGGTGGACTCTTCCCCTAGGGTCGGCCGAACCTCTCCCTCCTCCTATATATATGCAAGGGTTTGGGATGATTTGAGACACGACTTCTCTCTCTCGATGCAGCCCTACCCTTCCTCTTCCTCGTTCTCCGTAGCGCTTGGCGAAGCCCTGCGGAGTTGACGTAGCTCCACCGTCACCATGCCGTCGTGCTCCCGGAGCTCTCCCTCAACCTCTCCTTCCTCCTTGCTGGATCAAGGTGTAGGAGACGTCATCGGGCTGCACGTGTGTTGAACGCAGAAGCGCTGTTGTTCGGTGCTAATATCGGAATCCACCGCGATCTGAATCGCTGCGAGTACGACTCCACCAACCGCGTTCTTGTAACGCTTCCGCTTAGCAATCTTGAAAGGTATGAATATGCAATCTCTCCCCTCTCGTTGTTGGTTTCTCCATAGATAGATCTTGGTGACACGTAGGAATTTTTTTGATTTACTACTACGTGTCCCAACAATTGGTTCCTACATATTCTACGAAGATCTTTATCGGTCGAACCTCTATGTCAAGGATTCAGTTAAGCCCATATGATGTTCCCTTTGTTCTTCGGTATGTTACTTGCCCGAGATTCAAACGTTGGTATCTCCATACCTAGTTCAACCTCGTTATCGGCAAGTCTCTTTACTCGTTCCGTAATACAAGATCCCGTGACTAACACTTAGTCACATTGCTTGCAAGGCTTATTGTGATGTTGTATTACCGAGTGGGCCCTGAGATACCTCTCTATCACACAGAATAACAAATCCCAGTCTTGATCCATGCCAACCCAACAGACACCCTCGAAGATACTTGTAGAGCACCTTTACAGTCACCTAGTTACGTCGCGAGGTTCGATACACACAAGGCACTCCTCCGGTGTCTGTGAGTTGCATGATCTCATGGTCATAGTAACATATACTTTCAGAATATTTATTACATCTTGGCCATCCTCTTGTGAGCATTTGTTTCCAAGGAGTAGTGAGCATTTTGATGGGCTGATCCTCTGACCAGTGGCTCTCTCGTAACTATCGAGGATGTGTTTTACCATGTTTGCTTGATCATTATTTGCTTTAAAAAAGAGAAGGCTATCATCTGCAAATAATAGGTGTGAGATACCGGGGCTTTGACGACAGATTTTTAGCTCATGTAGCTCACCCACTTCGATTCTGCTCTGTATTAGACATGAAAGCCCATCTGCGACAAACAGGAAAAGATATGGGGGAAGTGGATCTCCCTGTCTCAATCCACATGTAGGAGAGAAACTCCGCAAGAGGTTTCCATTGAAACAAACTGAATATTGCACTGATTTTACACACGTCATGATCCATTGTATCCACTTCTCAGCAAAACCTAGCCTTCTCATCGTCCCTTCAAAATAGTTTCTGAATGTGGAGACAGTGAGTTTTGATGAGAAGTATTTAGGCCTACCGGTCCTAGAAGGACGCATGGTTAAGGGCAAATTCAAGTCAACCAAGGATAAGGCGAGGAAAAGAATGAATGATTGGACGGAAAAATATTCATTGAGTGGTGCAAAGGAGACACTGATAAAATCTGTGGCTCAGGCGATCCCCACCTTTGCAATGAGTGTGTTTAAGTTCTCAGCAACACTTTGTGAGGAGCTCATGCACATGACCAGGGACTTCTGGTGGGGAGATGACAGGGACTGCCATCATATTCACTGGTTGAGTTGGGAGAGTACACAACACAAAAACCAGGGAGGTATGGGTTTCAAGGACCTTAGTGTTGGAAATATGCCCTAGAGGCAATAAATAAAGTGTTTATTATTGTATTTCCTTGTTCATGATAATCGTTTATTATCCATGCTATAATTGTATTAATTGGAAACATGGATACATGTGTGGATACATAGACAAACACAATGTCCCTAGTATACCTCCAGTGAACTAGCTCGTTAATTGAAAGATGGTTAAGGTTTCCTAGCCATGGACATGAGATGTCATTTGATAACGGGATCACATCATTAGGATAATGATGTGATGGACAAGACCCAAACTACAAACATAGCTTATGATCGTGTCAGTTTATTGCTACTATTTTCTGCATGTCAAGTATATGTTCCTATGACCATGAGATCATGCAACTCACAGATATCGGAGGAGTACCTTGTGTGTATCAAACGTCGCAACGTAACTGGGTGACTATAAAGGTGCTCTACAGGTGTCTCCGAGGGTGTTTGTTGAGTTGACATGGATCGAGACTGGGATTTGTTACTCCGTGTGACGGAGAGGTATATCAGGGCCCACTCAGTAATACAACATCACAATGAGCCTTGCAAGCAATGTGACTAATTGTTATTTGTGGGATCTTGTATTACAGAACGATTAAAGAGACTTGCCGGTAACGAGATTGAACTAGGTATGGAGATACCGACGATCGAATCTCGGCCAAGTAACATACCGAATAACAAAGGGAACATCATACGGGATTAACTGAATCCTTGACATAGAGGTTCGATCGATAAAGATCATCGTAGAATATGTAGGAACCAATGTGGACATCCAGGTCCCGCCATTGGTTATTGACCATAGAGGTGTCTGGGTCATGTCTACATAGTTCTTGAACCCGCAGGGTCTGCACACTTAAGGTTTGGTGACGTATCGGTAGTATAGAGTTATGTATGGTGGTGACCGAAGTTTGTTAGGAGTCCTAGATGAGATCCTGGATGTCATGAGGAGCTCCGGAATGGTCCGGAGGTAAAGATTCATATATAGGAAATCCCAGTTTGGTCGCCGGAAAAGTTTCGGGCTCACCGGTAGTGTACCGGGAGTGCCGGTAATGTACCGGGAGACCTCCGGGAGGGGTATTTCGACCCTAGAGGGTCCATGGGCTGTGGGAGATTAATAACCAGCCCTTAGTGGGCTGGTGGAACAGCCACAAAAGTCCCATGGCGCCGGGAGGAAAAAAAGGCCTAAAGAAAAGGTGGAAAAAGGGCCAATAGGGAGCAATCCTAGTCCAACTAGGATTGGAGAAGGAGAGTCCTTCTCTCCCTCCCTCTTGCGGCCGAATTGGCTTGGCCCTTGCGCCAAGCCAGCCCTCCTCCCTCCCTCCTTTATATACTGGTGGATTTGGGGCTGTTTGCACTAGTTTTTCCGGCCACGTGCTACCCGTTCCACCGGTGCATAGTTTCTCCTCTAGATTGTATTTCCGCAGTGCTTAGGCGAAGCCCTGCCGGAATTGCTCCACCACCATCGCCGGAGCGCCGTCACGCTACCGGCGAACTCTTCCTCCTCTCCACCTCCTCTTGCTGGATCAAGACGGTGGAGATCGTCATCAAGCTGCACGTGTGCTGAACGCGGAGGTGCCGTCCGTTCGGTACTAGATCGGAAGGATCGTGATCAAGGACACGGGACGTTCGTGATTGGATCGCGGGACAGATCGTGACGAGATCGCGGGACTGTTCGTGATTAGATCGCGGGACGCTTGGTGATTTAGATCGCGAAGACGTTCGACTACACCAACCGCGTTTCTTAACGCTTCCCGCTTAGCGATCTACAAGGGTACGTAGATCCACTCCCCCTCTCGTAGATGCTCATCACCATGGATAGGTTTGCGTGTGCGTAGGAAAATTTTGTTTCCCATGCGACGTTCCCCAACACTTAGAGTCTTTAACCAGGCTCTCCTTGCGAGGCAAGCCTGGCGACTTATCACATATCCGGATAGTTTGTGCGCGAGAGTCCTTAAGGCAAAATATTATCATGGGGCAGACCTGCTTGACACGGCGTTTATTCATAATGCATCGCCGGGTTGGCAAGGCATCATGCACGGTTTGGAACTTCTCAAAGAAGGATGCATATGGCGCATCTGTAATGGAAGGCGTGTCCGCATGTGGAGAGACAATTGGATCCCGAGGGGAAACATGAAAATCAATGTAAATCCAATAAACTCCCGTATCCGGTGGGTTGCGGATCTCATTGACCAAGAAACTCATGCTTGGAAGGTGGACACCATCAGTTATATATTTACACAGCAAGATGCGAATGATATTCTGAGCATTCGGCTACCAAACTATGACGAGGATGATTATATCGCTTGGCAGCCAGAAAAGAATGAAATTTTCACTGTCCGTAGCGCATATAGGCTCGCCATGGATGAGAAGAATGCTCAAATAACCGGGTCCGGCCATAACAGTTCAGGGGACCGTACTATATGGAATACTATCTGGAAAACAAATGTGCCCCAAAAGGTACGTATCTTTACTTAGAGACTAGCAACCGAATCCCTTGCGGTTCAAACAAACAGATTTCGACGTATCCCAGGGCTCACCCCGATTTGTAACGTCTGTGGTGTGGATGACGAAACGGGCTTTCATGTTGTACAGAGATGTACCTTTGCAAGGGCCCTTTGGCATGAAATGAAGGCTGTTTGGAACTTGCCCCTGAACATGAAATAAAATACACAGGAAAGGATTGGGTCCTTGTCCTGTTAGATAAGGCGAGTGATGACCTGAGACAAAAGTTTATGCTGTTTTGGTGGCGGGTATGGCACCATATAAATGATGCGATCTTCACGAAAGGTAAAGCAAAAAATTTCCCATTCTGCTAGATTCTTGCAAAACTACTTACTAAGCCTACGCATGATCGAGAGCGGAAACACTAAGATCGACCGAAAAGGGAAAAGCCCTATGTTTAAATTGCAAAGTTTGAAACAACTTGATGGAATTAAGGTGAATGATTGGCAAAAGCCTGATCTAGGGTGGGCAAAGGTAAATGTTGATGGAAGTTTCTTGGAGGAGAGTAGAACTGGTGCATGGGGAGCTGTGGTCCGAGATCACCATGGAAGAATTCTTTTATCCGCCTGGGACTACATCCTGCGATGCAAAGGAGCTGATTTCGCAGAGGCTACTGCTTGTCTGGAAGGATTACAGAAAGCGATGCTATCTACAAGCCTCCATTTAGTTATTGAGACTGACAGCAGCTCGGTGGCAAGGGCGTTTCACCCCGCATGTGTTGATAGATCAGAAATTGGTGTGATTGCAAAGGAATTCCATACCATCAAGCACGGAAACAGAGAGATTAAAGTTTGTAAAGTAGATAGGAAGGTCAATAAGTTAGCACATAGTCTTGCCCAGTTTGGGCATAGAGAGTTGTGTGGGGGTGTTATGCAAGGGACAGTGCCAATGTGTGTGCTGAGTGTGGCCTTGCAGGATTGTAAGAACAATATTTCTTCCTTTAATTAATACAACTCTCTATTTTCAAAAAAATAGGAACATATACTTGACATGCAGAAAACAGTAGCAATAAACTGACACGATCATATGCTACGTTTATAGTTTGGGTCTTGTCCATCCCATCATTCTCCTAATGATGTGATCCCGTTATCAAATGACATCACATGTCAATGGCTAGGAAACCTTGACCATCTTTGATCAATGACCTAGTTCACTAGAGGCATCCTAGGGACAACGTGTTGTCTATTTATCTACACATGTAATGTGTTTCCAACCAACACAATTATAGCATGGATAATAAACAATTATCATGAACAAGGAAATATAATAATAAACACTTTATTTATTGCCTCTAGGGCATATTTCCAATAGTCTTCCACTTGCACTAGAGTCAATAATCTACTTCACATCACTGTGTGATTTACATTGTAATGAACCGAACACCCATGCAGTGCTGGTGTTGATCATGTTTAGCCCTTGGAAGAGGTTTAGTCAACGGGTCTGCAACATTCAGATCCGTGTGCACTTTGCAAATATTTATGTCCTTCTCCTCGATGTAATCGTGGATGGAATTGAAGCGTCACTTTATGTGTCTGGTCCTCTTGTGAAACCTTGGTTCCTCGGCCAGAACAATGGTAGCAGTGTTGTCACAGAACAGAGTCATTGGATTCAGTGCACTGGGCACTACTCCAACATCTGTTATGAACTGCTTCATCCAGACACCTTCCTTTGCTGTCTCCGAGGCTGCGATGTACTCCACTTCACATGTAGAATCGGCTACCATGCTTTGCTTGGAACTGCACCATCTTACCGCTCCCCCGTTGAGAATAAATACGTACCCGGTTTGTGACTTAGAGTCATCCGGATCAGTGTCGAAGCTTGCATCGATGTAACCCTTTACGACGAGCTCTTCATCACCTCCATAAAAGAGAAACATTTCCTTAGTCCTTTTCAGGTACTTAAGGATATTCTTGACCGCCGCCCAGTGCTCCATTCCAGGATCACTTTGAAACCTTCCGGCCATACTTATGGCAAGGCTGACATCGGGTCTTGTGCACAGCATTGCATACATGATAGAGCCTATGGCTGAAGCATAGGGGATGACACTCATCTTTTCTCTCTCTTCTGCGGTCACTGGGCATTGAGTCTTACTCAACTTCACACCTTGTAACACAGGCAAGAACCCCTTCTTGGACTGATCCATTTTGAACTTCTTCAAAACTTTATCAGGGTATGTGCTCTGTGAAAGTGCTATTAAGTGTCTTGATCTATCTCTATAGATCTTAATGCCTAATATGAAAGCAGCTTCTCCTAGGTCCTTCATTGAAAAACTCTTGTTAAAATATTCCTTCACGCTTTCCAACATTTCTATATTGTTTCCAATCAGCAATATGTCATCCACATATAATACTAGAAACGCTATAGAGCTCCCACTCACCTTCTTGTAAATATAAGCTTCTCCGTAAACTTGTATAAACTCAAACGCTTTGATCACCTCATCAAAGCGCTCATTCCAACTCTGAGATGCTTGCACCAGCCCATAAATGGATCGCTGGAGTTTGGAAACTTTGTCAACATTCTCTGGATCGAAAAAACCTTCTGGTTGCATCATATACAACTCTTCCTCAAGGAAACCATTGAGGAAAGCTGTTTTGACATCCATCTGCCAAATTTCATAGTCAAAATAGGCAGCTATTGCCAACATGATTCTGACAGACTTAAGCATCACTACGGGTTAGAAGGTCTCATCGTAGTCAACTCCTTGAACTTGTGAAAAACCCTTTGCCACAAGTCGAGCTTTATAGACGGTGACATTATCGTCTGCGTCCGTCTTCTTCTTAAAGATCCATTTGTTTTGAATGGCCTTTCGCCCTTTAGGTAATACTTCCAAAGTCCATACTTTGTTTTCATACATGGATCCCATCTCGGATTTTATGGCCTCTAACCATTTCTCAGAATCCGGGCCCATCATCGCTCCTCCATAGCTCGTAGGTTCATTCTTGTCCAACAACATGACCTCCAAGACAGGGTTGTCGTACCACTCAGGAGCAGTGCGCGCCCTTGTCGACCTACGAGTTTCAATAGTAACTTGATCTAAACCCTGAGTATCATCATCATTAACTTCCTCTTCAACCATCATAGGTTCCAAAGAAACATCTTTCTGCACTGTGCTACTCTCTGGTTGACGTAAAGGTTCAGTAACCTCATCAAGCTCTATTTTCCTCCCACTCAATTCTTTCGAGAGAAACTCTTTCTCAAGAAATGTTCCATCCTTAGGGACAAACACTTTGCCTTCGGATCTGAGATAGAAGGTATACCCGACTGTCTCTTTCAGTTATCCTGAAGACGCATTTCTTCGCTTTGGGTTCCAGCCTTTTAGGCTGAAGCTTTTTGACATAAGCATCACATCCCCAAACTTTAAGAAACGATAACTTTGGCCTCTTGACAAACCATAGTTCATATGGTGTCATATCAATGGATTTCGATGGTGCCCTATTTAAAGTGAATGCAGTTGTCTCTAATGCATAACCCCAAAACGATAGTGGCAAATCGGCAAGAGACATCATAGAACGCGCCATATCTAATAAGGTTCGATTACGATGTTCAGACACACCATTACGCTGTGGTGTTCCAGGCGGTGTCAACTATGAAACAATTCCACACTATCTTAAGTGACTACCAAACTCATAACTTAGATATTCACCTCCTCGATCAGATCGCAGGAATTTAATCTTCTTGTTACGATGATTCTCAACTTCACTCTGAAATTGCTTGAACTTTTCAAACGTTTCAGAATTGTGTTTGATTAAGTAAATATACCCATATCTACTTAAGTCATCAGTGAAGGTGATAAAATAACGATATCCACCACGCGATGTAACATTCATTGTGATGGGGAATGTTGCATGGGAAACAAAAAAATTCCTACGCACACGCATGATCTATCCATGGTGATCAGCATCTACGAGAGGGAGAGTGGATCTACGTACCCTTGTAGATCGCTAAGCTGGAAGCATTAAGAAACACGGTTGGTGCAGTCGAACGTCTTTGCGATCCAAATTGTCGAGCGTCCCGCGATCCAATCACGATCTGTCCCGATCAAGCACCGAACGGACGGCACCTCCGCGTTCAGCACACGTACAGCTTGATGATGATCTCCGCCTTCTTGATCTAGCAAGAGGGAGAGGAGAGGTAGACGAGTTCTCCGGCAGCATGATGGTGCCGTGGCGATGGTGGTGGAGCAATTCCGGCAGGGCTTCGCCTAAGCACTGCAGAAAACCGATCTAGAGGAGAAACTATGCACTAGAGGAACGGGTAGCACGTGGCTGAAATCAAGTGCCAAAACCCCTAAAACCTCTAGTATATATAAGAGGAAGAGAGGAGGAGGCTTGGCCCAAGGGCCAAGCCATCTAGGCTTCGGCCGAACCAAGGAGGAGAGGAGGATTCCTCCTCCAATCCTAGTAGGACTAGGACTCCTCCTTATTTTCGTCTTTTTGCCCTTTTCCACCTTTTTCACTTTGGGCTTTTCTTCCCAGCCGCATGGGCCTTATGTGGGACTTCCACCAGCCCACTAAGGGCTGGTATTCACTCTCCCACATCCCATGTAGCCTCTTGGGTCGAAATACCCCTCCCGATGGTCTCCCGGTACACTACCGGCACTCCCGGTACACTACCGATGAGCACGAAACTTTTCCGGTGACCAAAATAGGACTTCCTATATATCAATCTTTACCTCCGGACCATTCTGGAGCTCCTCGAGATGTCTGGAATCTCATCCGGGACTCCAAACAACCTTCGGTAACCACCATACATAACTTTATACTACCGAAATGTCACCGAACCTTAAGTGTGCAAACCCTGCGGGTTCGAGAACTATGTAGACATGACGGAGACACCTCTACGGTCCATAACCAATAGCGGGACCTGGATGCCCATATTGGTTACTACATATTCTATGAAGATCTTTATCAATCGAACCTCTATGTCAAGGATTCAGTTAATCCCGTATGATGTTCGCTTTGTTCTTCGGTACGTTACTTGCCCGAGATTCGATCGTTGGTATCTCCATACCTAGTTCAACCTCGTTACCGGCAAGTCTCTTTACTCATTCCATAATATAAGATACCATGACTAACACTTAGTCACATTGCTTGCAAGGCTTATCGTGATGTTGTATTACCAAGTGGGCCCTGAGATACCTCTCCGTCACACGGAGTAACAAATCCCAGTCTTGATTCATGCCAGCCCAACAGAGACACTCGGAGATACCTGTAGAGCACCTTTATAGTCACCCAGTTACGTTGCGACATTTGATACACACAAGGCACTCTTCCGGTGTCCGTAAGTTGCATGATCTCATGGTCATAGGAACATATACTTGACATGCAGAAAACAGTAGCAATAAACTGACACGATCATATGCTACATTTGTAGTTTGGTCTTGTCCATCACATCATTCTCCTAATGATGTGATCCCATTATCAAATGACATCACATGTCAATGGCTAGGAAACCTTGACCATCTTTTATCAATGAGCTAGTTCACTAGAGGCATACTAGGGACAAAGTGTTGTCTATTTACCCACACATGTAATGTGTTTCCAATCAATACAATTATAGCATGGATAATAAACGATTATCATGAACAAGAAAATATAATAATAAACACTTTATTTATTGCCTCTAGGGCATATTTCGAACAGTCTCCCACTTGCGCTAGAGTCAATAATCTAGTTCACATCACTATGTGATTTACATTGTAATGAATCGAACACCCATGCAGTTCTGGTGTTGATCATGTTTAGCCCTTGGAAGAGGTTTAGTCAACGGGTCTGCAACATTCAGATCCATGTGCACTTTGCAAATATTTATGTCCTTCTCCTCGATGTAATCGCGGATGGAGTTGTTGCATCGCTTTATGTGTCTTGTCCTCTTGTGAAACCTTGGTTCCTTAGCCAGAGCAATGGCACCACTGTTATCACAGAACAGGTTCATTGGATTCAATGCACTGGGCACTACTCCAAGATCTGTCATGAACTGCTTCATCCAGACACCTTCCTTTGCTACCTTTGAGGCTGCGATGTACTCTGCTTTGCACGTAGAATCGACTACCACGCTTTGCTTGGAACTGCACCAGCTTACCGCTCCCCCGTTGAGAATAAATACGTATCCGGTTTGCAACTTAGAGTCATCCAGATCAGTGTCAAAGCTTGCATCAACGTAACCCTTTACGACGAGCTCTTCATCACCTCCATAAACGAGAAACATCTCCTTAGTCCTTTTCAGGTACTTAAGGATATTCTTTACCGCTGCCTAGTGCTCCATTCCAAGATCACTTTGAAACCTTCCGGCCATACTTATGGCAAGGCTGACATCGGGTCTTGTTCACAGCATTGCATACATGATAGAGCCTATGGCTGAAGCATAGGGGGTGACACTCATCTTTTCTCTATCTTCTGCAGTCACTGGGCATTGAGTCTGTTGACAAAAGAACATGTCACTGTGTACCCTCGACATCGGGGGTGATGCACAGCGGCTCACGTCGAAGGAGGTCCGTCCGGCAGCGCGATACGCAAGATAGTCGGCGGACGCTTTTTTAGACCCGAAACCCCACACGCCCGGGAGGTACCCCGTCAGGGAGTGCGGCGGCTATGGACTGCCCTAGGTCGATTCGCTCGCCCCTAGAGCCTCGGGATTCACAGCTCCCAAACAATGAGCAGCGAAGAACGAGAGAAAAACGAAGAAAGTAGATGAAAAAGTAGTATAGATTGATTTGTTCGATTGTGTGTTGTTCAATCGGTCGTCACTCCCAACATATATAAGAGACGGCTGGACTTCCCGTACAAGCAAAGAATTCATCTAGGCTTTCCTTACAAGAAAATTACATCAATTCATGTCCTAGAGTCCTAGTTCTAGTTCCACTCGGATTCAGCCCAAATCTGTATATGACCTCCGATGGAGACGGTCCAAACATCAATTTGGTGTGCCTCAACGAGGCCAACAATCCGTATGGTGATCACTTTCCCAAATAAAGCCATCTTGAATACTCCACGAGGTCATCTTTAACTTCGAACCGGACTCGATCACGTAGCAGACTGGACTATCCGAGTGTTGTAGCGTCTCTCCAGGCCGTATACTATATCATATGATAATGACCTTAAAAGCAAAGTTGACTGTATTGTCATTTCGAACAACTTTCATGTTGAAAATTTTTCTATCTGAGGCCATTTTAAACTTTCACTCGACCGAAACTTTCATTCGACCGAAATTGTCACTCGACCGATATTTTTCACTCAGACGGTGATGTTCACTCGGACGGCAACTGCACTCGGCCAGTACTTTCGCTCGACCGATATTTTTTACTCGGACAGCGATTTTCACTCGGATGGGAATCTCACTCGGCCAGCGATTTTCACTCGGATCGCAATTTCACTCGGCATGATGGAACACTTTTCACTCGACCGGACGGCAAACGTTTCCCTCGGTCAACAAACTTTCACTTGGAAATCCCGAGTGAAACTCCAGGCTGATTTTTTTTTTGCCTCTCCAGGTCGCATACGACCTCGGATTGAGAAGATTTATATATAAAAATCAATCACCTCGACGACGCGAAACTTTTTCATGTTGTAAGTTTTTCCACACGAGGACGTCTTGAGGGCCGAATGACTCGCACGTCCCATCACACATGTGTCTGGTCTCCTACGCCATATTTTGCTTTGTGGTAGGGCTGCACTCTGGTTGCTCTAACTTTTGCATACGACCTCAGATTGAGATGATTTATATATCAAAATTGATCAACTCGACGATATGAAGACAATACATGTAGAACATTCCTTCATTAGAGGTTGTCTTGGAGGCGTAATAGACCAAAAGGCACTCAGAACATCTACATGACAGTCAAAGTGTGATTTGGCCTTTGAAATGATGTCGAATGGTGATGGCCTAAACATCAAGGCTGTTTCACTCGGCAATATGAACTTTCTCGTAGAAAAGACCTTTTCGTTTGAGTCCATCTTTATTACATTTTTGCACCGTGCCAAAATCCAGTGTCAACAGAGTCTTACTCAACTTCACACCATGTAACACACGCAAGAACCCCTTCTTGGACTGATCCATTTTGAACTTCTTCAAAACTTTATCAAGGTATGTGCTTTGTGAAAGTGCTATTAAGCGTCTCGATCTATCTCTATAGATTTAATGCCTAATATGAAAGCCGCTTCTCCTAGGTCCTTCATTGAAAAACTCTTGTTCAAATATTCCTTCACGCTTTCCAGTATTTCTATATTGTTTCCAATCAGCAATATGTCATCCACATATAATATTAGAAACGCTATAGAGCTCCCACTCACTTTCTTGTAAATACAAGCTTCTCCATAAACTTGTATAAAGTCAAACGCTTTGATCACCTCATCAAAGCACTTATTCCAACTCCGAGATGCTTGCACCAGCCCATAAATGGATCGCCGGAGTTTGCAAACTTTGTCAGCATTCTCTAGATCGGCAAAATCTTCTGGTCGCATCATATACAACTCTTCCTCAAGGAAACCAATGAGGAACGCTGTTTTGACATCCATCTGCCAAATTTCATAGTTGAAATAAGCAGCTATTGCCAACATGATTCTGACAGACTTAACCATCGCTATGGGTGAGAATGTCTCATCGTAGTCAACTCCTTGAACTTGTGAAAAACCCTTTGCCACAAGTCGAGCTTTATAGACGGTGACATTATCGTCTGCGTCCGTCTTCTTCTTAAAGAACCATTTGTTCTAAATGACCTTTCGCCCTTCAGGTAATACTTCCAAAGTCCATACTTTGTTTTCATACATAGATCCCATCTCGGATTTCATGGCCTCTAACCATTTCTCAGAATCCGGGCCCATCACCGCTCCTCCATAGCTCGTAGGTTCATTGTTGACCAACAACATGACCTCCAAGACAGGGTTGTCGTACCACTCAGGAGCAGTACGCGCCCTTGTCGACCTACGAGGTTCAATAGTAACTTCATCCGAAGCTTCATGATCATCATCATTAACTTCCTCTTCAACTGTCGTAGGCTCCATAGAAACATCTTTCTGCGTTGCGCTACTCACTGGTTGAAGTAACGGTTCAATAACCTCATCAAGCTCTATTTTCCTCCCACTCAATTCTTTGGAGAGAAACTCTTTCTCAAGAAATGTTCCATTCTTAGTGACAAACACTTTGCCTTCGGATCTAAGATAGAAGGTATACCCGACTGTCTCTTTCGGATATCCTATGAAGACGCATTTCTCCGCTTTGGGTTCCAGCTTTTCAAGCTGAAGCTTTTTGACATAAGCATCACATCCCCAAACTTTAAGAAACGACAACTTTGGCCTCTTGCCAAACCATAGTTCATATGGAGTTGTCTCAATGGATTTCGATGGTGCCCTATTTAAAGTGAATACAGCTGTCTCTAATGCATAACCCCAAAACGATAGTGGCAAATCAGCAAGAGACATCATAGAACACACCATATCTAATAAGGTTCGATTACGACGTTCGGACACACCATTACGTTGTGGTGTTCCAAGCGGTGTCAACTGTGAAACAATTCCACACTGTCTTAAGTGACTGCCAAACTCATAACTCAGATATTCACCTCCTCGATCATATCGTAGGAATTTAATCTTCTTATTACGATGATTCTCAACTTCACTCTGAAATTGCTTGAACTTTTCAAACGTTTCAGACTTGTCTTTCACTAAGTAAATATACCCATGTCTACTTAAGTCATCGGTGAAGGTGAGCAAATAACGATATCCACCACGTGTTGTAACATTCATTGGACCGCACACATCAGTATGTATGATTTCCAATAAGTCACTTGCCCGTTCCATTGTTCCAGAGAACGGCGTTTTAGTCAGCTTGCCCATGAGGCATGGTTCACATGTGTCAAGTGATTCAAAATCAAGTGACTCCAAAAGTCCATCAGCATGGAGCTTCCCCATGCGTTTTACACCAATATGACCTAAACGGTAGTGCCACAAGAAAGTGGTACTATCATTTTCAACTCTACATCTTTTGGCATCAATGTTATGAACATGTGTATCATCACTATCGAGATTCAATATGAATAAACCCCTCACATTGGGTGCATGACCATAAAAGATATTACTCATATAAATAGAACAACATTTATTCTCTGATTTAAATGAGTAACCGTCTCGCAATAAACAAGATCCAGATATAATGTTCATGCTTAATGCATGCACTAAATAACAATTATTCAGGTTCATCACTACTCCCGATGGTAATCGAAGAGAGAGCGTGCCAACGGCGATCACATCAACCTTGGAACCATTTCCCATGTGCATTGTCACTTCATCCTTTGCCAGCCTTCGTCTATTCCGTAGTTCCTGTTTTGAGTTGCAAATGTGAGCAACCGAACCGGTACCAAATACCCAGGCACTACAACGAGAGCTAGTAAGGTACACATCAATAACATGTATATTATATATACCTTGTTTGTCGTTGGCCGCCTTCTTGTCAGCCAGGTACTTGGGGCAGTTCCGCTTCCAGTGACTAGTTCCCTTGCAATGAAAGCACTCAGTTTCTGGCTTGGGTCCATGCTTGGGCTTCTTTACAAGAATAGCAACTGCTTTGCCATCCTTCTTGGTTTTACCCTTCTTGCCCTTGCCCTTGTCATTCTTCTTGAAACTAGTGGTTTTATTGACCATCAACACTTGATGTTCTTTCTAGATTTCAGACTCAGTGACTTTTAGCATCACAAATAGCTCGACGACTGACTTGTTCATCCTGTGCATGTTATAGTTCATCACAAAGCTCTAGTAACTAGGTGGCAGTGATTGAAGAATTCTGTCAGTGATCGCCTCTAGCGTCAGGGCAATTCCCAACTCTGCAAGACGATTCGAATACCGAGACATTCTGAGTATATGCTCACTGATAGACCGTTCTCCTCCATTTTGCAAGCATAGAACTTATCGGAGGTCTCATACCTCTCGATCCGGGCATTCTTTTGAAAGATAAACTTCAACTCCTAGAACATCTCATATGCTCCATGATGTTCAAAACGTCTTTGAAGTCCCGGTTCTAAGCCATACAATATTGCACACTGAACTATTGAGTAATCTCCAGAACGTGCCTCCCAAGCGCTCTTAACGTCTTCAGACGACAAGTCTTCTGGTTGGTCACCAAGCGGTGCATCAAGGACATATGATTTCTGGGAAGCCATGAGGATAATCCTCAGATTACGGGCTCAGTCAACAAAGTTACTTCCATCATCTTTCAACTTAGCTTTCTCTAGGAACGCATTAAAATTTAGGGGTGCTACTACGCGAGCCATTGATCTACAACATAAATATGCAAAGATTACGTAGCCTATTGTTCAAGATAATGAGTTTATTTAATAAAATTACTAAAGCTCCCACCCAAATTGACATCCCTCCGGTCATCTGAGTGATACATGATCTAAATTCACCAACTCCAGTCTGACATCACGTGAGTTGAGGTGGTTTCAATGGTGAACATCATCATGTTGATCATATCTACTATATGACTCATGTTCGACCTTTCAGTCTCTTGTGTTCCAAGGCCATGTCTGTACATGCTAGGCTCGTCAAGTTTAACCCGAGTGTTCTGCATGCGCAACACTGGCTTGCACCCATTGTATGTGAACGTAGAGTCTATCACACCCGATAATCACGTGGTGTCTCAACACGACGAACTTTCGCAACAGTGCACACTCGGGGAGAACACAATTCATCTTGGAATTTAAGTGAGGGATCACCTTATAATGCTACCGCCGTCCTAAGCAAAACAAGCTGCATAAAAGGATTACCATCACATGCAAATCATAAGTGACATGATATGGCCATGAACTTGTGCTTTTGATCTCCATCTAGATAGCACTGGCATGATCTCCATCGTCACCGGCACGACACCATGATCTCCATAATCTTTATCTCCATCAACGTGTCGCCATCGGGGTTGTCGCGCCCACCATGCTTCTACTACTATTGCTACCGTTTAGCGATAAGGTAAAGCATTACATAGCGCTTAATGATTGACACACAGGTCATATAATAATTAAAGACAATCCTATGGCTCCTGCCGGTTGCCGTACTCATCAACATGCAAGTCGTGATATTCTATATAACACATGATCATCTCATACATCACATATATCACATCATGTAATTGTCCATATCACATCACAACATACCCTGCAAAAACAAGTTAGACGTCCTCTAATTGTTGTTGCATGTTTTATGTGGCTGCTATGGGTATCTAGCAAGAACAATTCTCACCTACGCATAAACCACAATGGTGATACATTAGTTGCTTTTCAACCTTCTCAAGGACCGCCTTTGTCGAATCCGATCCAACTAAAGTAGGAGAAACTGGCACCCGCCAGCCATCTATGCAACAAGTTCTGTTGAGGGAACCGGTCTTTCGTAAGCGTACGAGTAATGTTGGTTCGGGCCGCTTCATCCCACAATACCGTTGAACCAAAACACGACCAAGGAAGGAAGCAATCTAAGCATCAATGCCCACAAACTCTTTGTGTTCTACTCGAGATCTCATCTACACATAGACCTAGCTCATGATGCCATTGATGAGGAATGTTGCACGGGAAACAAAAAAATTCCTACGCACACGCAAGATCTATCCATGGTGATGAGCATCTACGAGAGGGAGAGTGGATCTACGTATCTTTGTAGATCGCTAAGAGGGAAGCGTTAAGAAACGCGGTTGGTGTAGTCGAACGTCTTCGCGATCCAAATCGCCGAGCGTCCCGCGATCCAATCACGATCCGTCCCGATCAAGCACCGAACACACGGCACCTCCGCATTCAGCACACGTACAGCTTGATGATGATTTCCGCCTTATTGATACAGAAAGAGGGAGCGGAGAGGTAGACGAGTTCTCCGGCAGCATGACGGTGCCGCGGTGATGGTGGTGGAGCAATTCCGGCAGGACTTCGCCTAAGCACTGCAGAAAATCGATCTAGAGGAGAAACTATGCACTAGAGGAACGGGTAGCATGTGGCTGAAAATCAAGTGCCAAAAACCCTAAAACCTCTAGTATATATAAGAGGAACAGAGGAGGAGGCTTGGCCCTTGCATCTAGGCTTCGGCCGAACCAAGGAGGAGAGGAGGATTCCTCCTCCAATCCTAGTAGGACTAGGACTCCTCCTTGTTTTGGTCTTTTTGCCTTTTCCACCTTTTTCTCTTTGTGCTTTTCTTCCCAGTTGTATGGGCCTTATGTGGGACTTCCACCAGCCCACTAAGGGCTGGTATTCACTCTCCCACAGCCCATGTAGCCTCTTGGGTCGAAATACCCCTCCCGATGGTCTCCCGGTACACTACTGGCACTCCCGGTACACTACTAATGAGCCCAAAACTTTTCCGGCGACCAAAATAGGACTTCCTATATATCAATATTTACCTCCAGACCATTCCGGAGCTCGTCGTGATGTCCGGGATCTCATTCGGGACTCCGAACAGCCTTAAGTAACCACCATACATAACTCTATACTACCGAAACGTCACCGAACCTTAAGTGTGCAGACCCTGCGGGTTCAAGAACTATGTAGACATGACCGAGACACCTCTACGGTCAATAACCAATAGCGGGACCTGGATGCCCATGTTGGTTCCTACATATTCTACGAAGATCTTTATCGGTCGAACCTCTATGTCAAGGATTCAGTTAATCCCGTATGATGTTCCCTTTGTTCTTCAGTATGTTACTTGCCCGAGATTCGATCGTCGGTATCTCCATACCTAGTTCAACCTCATTACCGTCAAGTCTCTTTACTCGTTCCGTAATACAAGATCCCGTGACTAACACTTAGTCACATTGCTTGCAAGGCATATTGTGATGTTGTATTATCGAGTGGGCCCTGAGATACCTCTCCGTCACACGGGGTAACAAATCCCAGTCTTGATTCATGCCAACCCAACAGACACCCTCGGAGATACCTGTAGAGCACCTTTATAGTCACCCAGTTATGTTGTGACGTTTGATACGAACAAGGCACTCTTCTGGTGTCCGTAAGTTGCATGATCTCATGGTCATAGGAACTTGCTTCTGCTCGCCGCTGGCGCACCTCTCCTAACTATTGCCCATTTATTCTGGAATAATTTTTTTAGGAGGGACAATTTTACATATTTCTGCCAAATCCTTCTATTATTAAGTACGGCTGGTACCATTTCGATGTGTTTCGATTTTTTCGAACATACACTTCACATGCAGAAAACAGTAGCAATAAACTGACATGATCATATACTACGTTTGTACTTTGGGTCTTGTCCATCACATCATTATCCAAATGATGTGATCCCATTATCAAATGACATCACATGTCAATGGCTAGGAAACCTTGACCATCTTTGATCAACGAGCTAGTTCACTAGAAGCATACTAGGGACAAAGCGTTGTCTATTTACCCACACATGCAATGTGTTTCCGATCAATACAATTATAGCATGGATAATAAACGATTATCATGAACAAGGAAATATAATAATAAACACTTTATTTATTGCCTCTAGGGCATATTTCCAACACATTGGACCGCACACATCAGTATGTATGATTTCCAATAAGTCACTTGCCCGTTCCATTGTTCCAAAGAACGGCGTTTTAGTCATCTTGCCCATTAGGCATGGTTCACATGTGTCAAGTGATTAAAAATCAAGTGACTTCAAAATTCCTTCAGCATGGAGCTTCCTCATGCATTTTACAACAATATGACCCAAACGGCAGTGCCACAAGAAAGTGGTACTATCATTTTCAACTCTACATCTTTTGGCATCAATGTTATGAACATGTGTATCATCACTATCAAGATTCAATATGAATAAACCCCTCACATTGGGTGCATGACCATAAAAGATATTACTCATATAAATAGAACAACCATTATTCTTTGATTTAAATGAGTAAACGTCTCGCAATAAACAAGATCCAGATATAATGTTCATGCTGAACACAGGCACTAAATAACAATTATTCAAGTTCATCACTAATCCCGATGGTAATCGAAGAGAGAGCGTGCCGACGGCGATCACATCAACCTTGGAACCATTTCCCACGCGCATCGTCACTTCGTCCTTTGCCAGCCATCGTCTATTCCGTAGTTCCTGTTTTGAGTTGCAAATGTGAGCAACCGAACCGGTATCAAATACCCAGGCACTACAACGAGAGTTAGTAAGGTACACATCAATAACATGTATATCATATATACCTTGTTTGTCGTTGGCCGCCTTCTTGTCAGCCAGGTACTTGGGGCAGTTCCACTTCCAGTGACCAGTTCCCTTATAATGAAAGCACTCAGTTTTTGGCTTGGGTCCATGCTTGGGCTTCTTTACAGGATTAGCAACTGCATTTCCATCCTTCTTGGTTTTACCCTTATTGCCCTTGCCCTTGCCATTCTTCTTGAAACTAGTGGTTTTATTGACCATCAACACTTGATGTTCTTTCTGGATTTTAGACTCGGCGACTTTTAGCATCGCAAACAGCTCGGCGACTGACTTGTTCATCCCGTGCATGTTATAGTTCATCACAAAGCTCTTGTAACTAGGTGGCAATGATTGAAGAACTCTGTCAGTGATCGCATCTGGTGGAAGGGCAATTCCCAACTCCGCCAGACGAGTCGAGTACCGAGACATTCTGAGTATATGTTCACTGATAGACCCGTTCTCCTCCATTTTGCAAGCATAGAACTTATCGGAAATCTCATACCTCTCGATCCGGGCATTCTTTTGAAAGATAAACTTCAACTCCTAGAACATCTCATATGCTCCATGATGTTCAAAACGTCTTTGAAGTCCCGGTTCTAAGCCATACAATATTGCACACTGAACTATTGAGTAATCTCCAGAACGTGCCTCCCAAGCGCTCTTAACGTCTTCAGACGACAAGTCTTCTGGTTGGTCACCAAGCGGTGCATCAAGGACATATGATTTCTGGGAAGCCATGAGGATAATCCTCAGATTACGGGCTCAGTCAACAAAGTTACTTCCATCATCTTTCAACTTAGCTTTCTCTAGGAACGCATTAAAATTTAGGGGTGCTACTACGCGAGCCATTGATCTACAACATAAATATGCAAAGATTACGTAGCCTATTGTTCAAGATAATTAGTTTAGTTAATAAAATTACTAAAGCTCCCACTCAAATTGACATCCCTCGGGTCATCTGAGTGTCACATGATCCAAATTCACCAACTCAAGTCCGATCATCACGTGAGTTGAGGTGGTTTCAATGGTGAACATCATCATGTTGATCATATCTACTATATGAATCATGTTCAACCTTTCGGTCTCTTGTGTTTGAAGGCCATGTTTGTACATGTTAGACTCGTCAAGTTTAACCCGAGTGTTCTGCATGTGCAACACTAGCTTGCACCTGTTGTATGTGAACGTAGAGTCTATCACACCCGATCATCATGTGGTGTCTCGACACGACGAACTTTCGCAATGGTGCACACTCAGGGAGAACACAATTCATCTTGAAATTTAAGTGAGGGATCACCTTATAATGCTACCGCCGTCCTAAGCAAAACAAGGTGAATAAAAGGATTAACATCACATGCAAATCATAAGTGACATGATATGGCCATGAACTTGTGATTTTGATCTCCATCTAGAAAGCATCGACATGATCTCCATCGTCGCGGGCACGACACCATGATCTCCATCATCTTGATCTCCATCAATGTATCTGTTGGAAATATGCCCTAGAGGCAATAATAAAATGGTTATTATTGTATTTCCTTGTTCATGATAATTGTCTATTGTTCATGCTATAATTGTGTTAACCGGAAACCATAATACATGTGTGAATACATAGATCACAATATGTCCCTAGTGAGCCTCTAGTTGACTAGCTCGTTGATCAATAGATTGTCACGGTTTCATGACCATGGACATTGGATGCCGTTGATAATGGGATCACATCATTAGAAGAACGATGTGATGGACAAGACCCAGTCCTAAGCATAGCACTAGATCGTGTAGTTCGTTTGCTAAAGCTTTTCAATGTCAAGTATCGTTTCCTTAGACCAGGAGATTGTGTAACTCCCGGATACCGTAGGAATGCTTTGGGTGTGCCAAACGTCACAACGTAACTGGGTGGCTATAAAGGTGCACTACGGGTATCTCCGAAAGTGTCTGTTGGGTTGGCACGAATCGAGACTGGGATTTGTCACTCCGTGTGACGGAGAGGTATCTCTGGGCCCACTCGGTAAGACATCATCATAATGAGCTCAATGTGACTAAGGAGTTAGCCACGGGGTGATGTATTATGGAACGAGTAAAGAGACTTGCCGGTAACGAGATTGAACAAGGTATAGAGATACCGACGATCGAATATCAGGCAAGTATCATACCGATAGACAAAGGGAATTGTATACGGGATTGATTGAATCCCCGACATCATGGTTCATCCGATGAGATCATCGTGGAGCATGTGGGAGCCAACATGGGTATCTAGATCCCGCTGTTGGTTATTGGCCGGAGAAGTGTCTCGGTCATGTCCACGTGTCTCCCGAACCCGTAGGGTCTACACACTTAAGGTTCGCTGACACTAGGGTTGTAGGGAAATGGTATACGTGATTACCTAAAGTTGTTCGGAGTCCCGGATGAGATCCCAGATGTCACGAGGAGCTCCGGAATGGTCCGGAGGTAAAGATTGATATATAGGAAGTCCAGTTTTGGTCACCGAAAAGTTTTCGGGCTCATCGGTATTGTACCGGGAGTGCCGGGAGGGTGCCGGAGGACCCCCGGGAGGGGTGTGACGACCATAGGACCTTGTGGGCCCTTAGAGGAGGTGTGCCAGCCCTTATTGGTCTGGCCAAGACCTTCTAGAAAGGCCCATGCGGCTGGAGGAGTAGAGATAAGGGCAAAGGAGTTTGAAAAGGAGGAGATCCACCTCCCTTGTGGGAGGTGGACTCTCCCTTTGATTCGGCCGAAGCTCTCCTCCTTGGAGGAGAGGCCAAGGAATCCCTCCCTCTCCCTCCTCCTATATATACTTGAGGTTTTGGCCTTTTGAGAACAGCTCTGAACTCTCTCTCTCTCACGGCTAAGCCCTACCTCTCTTCTTCCTCCTCCGCAGCGCTTAGGCGAAGCCCTGTCGGAATACCTTGCTACTCCACCACCACCACGCCGTCGTGCTGCTGTTGGAGCTCTTCCCCAACCTCTCCTTCCTCCTTGCTGGATCAAGGCATAGGAGACGTCACCGGGATGCATGTGTGTTGAACGCGGAGGCGCCGTTGTTTGGCGCTTAGATCGGAATCCACCGCGATCTGAATCGCTGCGAGTACGACTCCACCAACCGTGTTCTTGTAACGCTTCCGCTTAGCGATCTTCAAAGGTATGAAGATGAAATCTCTCCCCACTCGTTGCTGGTTTCTCCATAGATAGATCTTGGTGACACGTAGGAAAATTTTGATTTACTACTACGTCTCCCAACAGTGGCATCATGAGCTAGGTCTATGCGTAGAATCTATGCACGAGAAGAACACAAAGCAGTTGTGGGCGTCGATTTTGTTAATTTGCTTACCACTACTAGTCTTATCTTGATTCGGCGGTATTGTGGGATGAAGCGACCCAGACCGACTTTACACGTACGCTTACGTGAGACTGGTTCCACCGCCTGACATGCACTTGTTGCATAAGGTGGCTAGTGGGTGTCTGTCTCTCCCACCTTAGTCGGATTGGATTCGATGAAAAGGGTCCTTACGAAGGGTAAATAGCAATTGCCATATCACGTTGTGGTTTTGACGTAGGTAAGAAATGTTCTTGCTAGTAACCTATAGCAGCCACGTAAAAACTTGCAACTACAAATTAGAGGACGTCTAACTTGTTTTTGGAGCATATGCCTTGTGATGTGATATGGCCAAAGGATGTGATGTGATGCATTGTGATGTATGAGATTGATCGTGTTCTTGTAATAGGATTCACGACTTGCATGTCGATGAGTATGACAACCGGCAGGAGCCATAGGAGTTGTCTTATTTTATTGTATGACCTGCGTGTCAATCATAAACGCCATGTAATTACTTTACTTTATTGCTAAACGTTAGCCATAGTAGTAGAAGTAATAGTTGGCGAGACAACTTCATGAAGACACAGTGATGGAGATCATGATGATGGAGATCATGGTGTCGTGACTGTGACAGTGATGATCATGGTGCCCCGAAGATGGAGATCAAAGGAGCAAGATGATAATGGCCATATCATGTCACTATATTTATTGCATGTGATGTTTATCATGTTTACATCTTATTTGCCTAGAACGACGGTAGTAAATAAGATGATCTCTCACTAAAATTTCAAGAAAATTGTTCACCCTAACTGTGCACCGTTGCTAAGGATCGTTGTTCAGAAGCACCACGTGATGATCGGGTGTGATAGGTTCTAACGTTTGCATACAACGGGTGTAAGCCAGATTATGTGAACTTAATTATCATGAACTTAGTCTAAAATTATCTTTACAATCTATATTGTAGATCCAATGGCCAACGCGAATGCCACCCTCAATTTCAACACGTTCCTAGAGAAAACCAAGCTGAAAGATGATGGAAGCAACTATGCGGACTGGGTCCATGGCTTGAGGATCATCCTCATAGCTTCCAAGAAATTCTATGTCCTTGATGCACCACTAGGTGACCCACCCCTTCTCCCAGCAAAGCAAGACGTTGCAAACGCTTGGCATTCTCGCTTCAATGATTACTCCATTGTTCAGTGTGGCATGCTTTACAGTTTAGAACCAGGGCTCCAAAAGCATTTTGAGCAACACGGAGCATATGAGATGTTCCAAGAGCTGAAACTGGTTTTCCAAGCTCATGCCCGGGTCGAGAGATATGACGTCTCCGACAAGTTCTTCAGCTGTAAGATGGAGGAGAATAGTTCTGTCAGTGAGCACATCCTCAAGATGTCTGGGCTACCCAACCACTTGACTCAGCTGGGAGTTAATCTCCCGGATGACTCGGTCATTGACAGAATCCTCCAGTCGCTTCCACCTAGCTACAAGAGCTTTGTGATGAACTACAACATGCAAGGGATGGAGAAGTCCATTCCTGAGTTGTACTCGATGCTGAAATCAGCAGAGGTCGAGATCAGAAAGGAGCATCAAGTGTTGATGGTAAATAAGACCACTAGTTTCAAGAAAGGCAAGGGTAAGAAGAACTTCAAGAAGGACGGCAAAGCTGTTGCCGCACCCGATAAGCAAGTTGTCGGGAAGAAGAAGAACAAGCATGGACCCAAGCCTGAGACTGAGTGCTTTTACTGCAAGGGTACCGGTCACTGGAAGCGGAACCGCCCCAAGTACTTAGCGAATAAGAAGGGCGGCAACATTAAAGGTATATGTGATATACTTGTTATTGATGTGTACCTAACCAACGCTCGTAGTAGCTCCTGGGTATTTGATACCGGTGCAGTTGCTCACATTTGTAACTCCAAGCAGGAGTTGCGGAATAAGCGGAGGCTGGCAAAGGACGAGGTGACGATGCGCGTCGGGAATGGTTCCAAGGTCGATGTGATCGCCTTCGGCACGCTACCTCTACATCTACCTTCGGGATTAGTGTTAAACCTTAATAATTGTTATTTAGTACCAGCTTTGAGCATGAACATTGTATCTGGATCTCGCTTGATGCGAGATGGCTACTCATTTAAATCTGAGAATAATGGTTGTTCTATTTATATGAGAGAAATGTTTTATGGTCATGCCTCGCTGGTCAATGGTTTATTTTTTGATGAATCTCGAACGTGATGTTACACATGTCCATAGTGTGAGTACCAAAAAGTGTAAGGTTGATAACGATAGTCCCACTTACATGTGGCACTGCCGCCTTGGTCATATTGGTGTCAAACGTATGAAGAAGCTCCATACTGATGGACTTTTGGAGTCTCTTGATTTTGAATCATTTGACACGTGCGAACCATGTCTCATGGGCAAGATGACCAAGACTCTGTTCTCCGGAAAAATGGAGCAAGCAACTGACTTGTTGGAAATAGTACATACCGATGTATGCGGTCCAATGAGTGTCGAGGCTCGTGGTGGCTACCGTTATGTTCTCACCCTCACTGATGACTTGAGTAGATATGAGGTATGTCTACTTAATGAAATATAAGTCTGAAACTTTTGAAAGGTTCAAGGAATTTCAGAGTGAGGTAGAGAATCAACGTGATAGGAAAATAAAGTGCCTACGATCTGATCGTGGCGGAGAATATTTAAGTCACGAGTTTGGCATGCACCTAAGGAAATGTGGAATTGTTTCACAACTCACGCCGCCTGGCACACCTCAGCGAAATGGTGTCTCTAAACGTCGTAATCGCACTCTATTAGATATGGTACGATCTATGATGTCTCTTACCGACTTACCGCTATCATTTTGGGGATATGCATTAGAGACTGCCGCATTCACTTTAAATAGGGCACCGTCAAAATCCGTTGAGACGACACCATATGAATTATGGTTTGGAAAGAAACCTAAGATGTCGTTTCTAAAAGTTTGGGGATGCGATGCTTATGTGAAGAAACTTCAACCTGAGAAGCTCGAACCCAAAGCAGAAAAGTGCGTCTTCATAGGATATCCCAAAGAGACTATTGGGTATACCTTCTACCTATGATCCGAGGGCAAAGTCTTTGTTGCCAAGAATGGATCCTTTCTCGAGAAAGAGTTTCTCTCGAAAGAAGTAAGTGGGAGGAAAATAGAACTTGATGAGGTAATTGTACCTCCACTCGAACCGGAGAGTAGCGCAACACAGGAAGTTGTTTCTGTGAAGCCTACACTGGCTGGAGAGGAAGATAATGATGATGATCATGAAACTTCAGATCAAGTTACTATTGAATGTCGAAGGTCCACTAGGACACGTTCCACACTAGAGTGGTATGGCAACCCTATCCTGGAGATCATGTTGTTGGACAACGGTGAACCTTCGAACTATGAAGAAGCGATGGCGGACCCGGATTCCAACAAATGGCTTGAGGCCATGAAATCCGAGATAGGATCCATGTATGAGAACAAAGTATGGACTTTGGTTGACTTTCCTGATGATAAGCGAGCCATTGAAAATAAATGGATCTTTAAGAAGAAGACTGACGCGGATGGTAATGTGACCGTCTATAAGGCTCGGCTTGTCGCTAAGGGTTATCGACAAGTTCAAGGAGTTGACTACGATGAGACTTTCTCACCCGTAGCGATGCTGAAGTCTGTCCGAATCATGTTAGTAATTGCCGCATTTTATGATTACGAGATCTGGCAAATGGACGTCAAAATGGCATTCCTCAATGGCTTCCTCAAGGAAGAACTGTATATGACGCAGCCGGAAGGTTTTGTCGATCCTAAAGATGCTAAAAAGGTATGCAAGCTCCAGCACTCCATCTATGGGCTGGTGCAAGCATCTCGGAGTTGGAACATTCGCTTTAATAAAGTGATTAAAGCGTTTGGGTTTGTACAGGTTTATGGAGAACCATGTATTTACAAGAAAGTGAGTGGGAGCTCTGTAGCATTTCTCGTATTATATGTGGATGACATACTGATAATGGGAAATGATATAGAACTCTTGGAAAGTGTAAAGGCCTACTTGATTAAGTGTTTTTCAATGAAGGACCTTGGAGAAGCTACTTACATATTAGGTATTAAAATCTATAGAGATAGATCGATACGCCTCATAGGTCTTTCACAAAGCACATACCTTGATAAGATATTGAAGAAGTTCAATATGGATCAGTCCAAGAAGGGGTTCTTGCCTGTGTTACAAGGTGTGAGATTGAGAACGACTCAATGCCCGACCACGACAAAGGATAGAGAAGAGATGAGTGTCATCCCCTATGCTTCAGCCATAGGCTCTATTATGTATGACATGCTGTGTACCAGGCCTAATGTGAACCTTGCCATAAGTTTGGTAGGGAGGTACCAAAGTGATCCCTGAGCGGAACACTGGACAACGGTCAAGAATATTCTGAACTACCTGAAAAGGACAAAGGACATGTTTCTTGTATATGGAGGTGACGAAGAGCTCGTCGTAAAGGGTTACGTCGATGCTAGCTTCGACACAGATCCGGACAACTCCAAGTCGCAAACCGGATACGTGTATGTTTTGAACGGAGGGGCAGTCAGCTGGTGCAGCAGCAAGCAAAGCGCCATGGCGGCATCTACATGTGAAGTGGAGTACATAGCTGCTTCAGAAGTAGCAAAGGAAGGAGTCTGGATGAAGGAGTTCATCACCGACCTAGGAGTAATTCCAAGTGCGTCGGGCCCGATGACTCTATTCTGTGACAACACTGGAGCTATTGCCCTTGCGAAGGAGCCCAGGTTTCACAAGAAGACAAGACACATCAAGCGCCGCTTCAACTCCATCCGTGATTACATTCAGGAGGGAGATATAGATATTTGTAAAGTGCATACGGATTTGAATGTCGCAGATCCGTTGACTAAACCTCTCTCACGAGCAAAACATGATCAACACCAGAATACTATGGGTGTACGATTCATCACAATATAACTAGATTATTGACTCTAGTGCAAGTGGGAGACTGTTGGAAATATGCCCTAGAGGCAATAATAAAATGGTTATTATTGTATTTCCTTGTTCATGATAATTTTCTATTGTTCATGCTATAATTGTGTTAACCGGAAACCGTAATACATGTGTGAATACATAGACCACAACATGTCCCTAGTGAGCCTCTAGTTGACTAGCTCATTGATCAATAGATGGTCACGGTTTCATGACCATGGACATTGGATGTCGTTGATAACGGGATCACATCATTAGGAGAATGATGTGATGGACAAGACCCAATCCTAAGCATAGCACTAGATCGTGTAGTTCGTTTGCTAAAGCTTTTCAATGTGAAGTATCGTTTCCTTAGACCATGAGATTGTGACCCTCCCAGATACCATAGGAATGCTTTGGGTGTGCCAAACGTCACAACGTAACTGGGTGGCTATAAAGGTGCACTACGGGTATCTCCGAAAGTGTCTGTTGGGTTGGCACGAACCGAGACTGGGATTTGTCACTCCGTGTGACGGAGAGGTATCTCTGGGCCCACTCGGTAAGACATCATCATAATGAGCTCAATGTGACTACGGAGTTAGCCACGGGATGATGTATTATGTAACAAGTAAAGAGACTTGCCGGTAACGAGATTGAACAAGGTATAGAGATGTCGACGATCGAATCTCGGGCAAGTATCATACCGATAGACAAAGGGAATTGTATACGGGATTGATTGAATCCTCGACATCGTGGTTCATCCGATGAGATCATCATGGAGCATGTGGGAGCCAACATGGGAATCCAGATCCCACTGTTGGTTATTGGCCGGAGAAGTGTCTCGGTCATGTCCACGTGTCTCCCAAACCCGTAGGGTCTACACACTTAAGGTTCGATGATGCTAGGGTTGTAGGGAAATGGTATATGTGATTACCAAAAGTTTTTCGGAGTCCCGGATGAGATCTCGGACATCATGAGGAGCTCCGGAATGGTCCGGAGATAAAGATTGATATATAGGAAGTCGAGTTTTGGTCACAGGAATGTTTTCGGGCTCATCGGTATTGTACCGGGAGTGCCGGGAGGGTGCCGGAGGACCCCCGGGAGGGGTGTGACGACCATAGGACCTTGTGGGCCCTTATAGGAGGTGTGCCAGCCCTTATTGGTCTGGCCAAGACCTTCTAGAAAGGCCCATGCGGCTGGAGGAGTAGAGATAAGGGCAAAGGAGTTTGAAAAGGAGGAGATCCACCTCCCTTGTGGGAGGTGGACTCTCCCTTTGATTCGGCCGAAGCTCTCCTCCTTGGAGGAGAGGCCAAGGAAGCCCTCCCTCTCCCTCCTCCTATATATACTTGAGGTTTTGGCCTTTTGATAACAGCTCTGAACTCTCTATCTCTCACGGCTAAGCCCTACCTCTCTTCTTCCTCCTCCGCAGCGCTTAGGCGAAGCCCTGCCGGAATACCTTGCTACTCCACCACCACCACGTTGTCCTGCTACTGTTGGAGCTCTTCCCCAACCTATCCTTCCTCCTTGATGGATCAAGGCGTAGGAGACATCACCGGGCTGCACGTGTGTTGAACGCGGAGACGCCGTTGTTCGGCGCTTAGATCGGAATCCACCGCGATCTGAATCGCTGCGAGTATGACTCCACCAACCGCGTTCTTGTAACGCTTCCGCTTAGCGATCTTCAAAGGTATGAAGATGCAATCTCTCCCCACTCATTGTTGGTTTCTCCAAAGATAGATCTTGGTGACACGTAGGAAAATTTTGATTTACTACTACGTCTCCCAACAGTATCGCCATCGGGGTTGTCGCGCCCACCATGCTTCTACTACTATTGCTACCGTTTAGCGATAAAGTAAAGCATTACATAGCGCTTAATGATTGACACGCAGGTCATACAATAATTAAAGACAACCCTATGGCTCCTGCTGGTTACCGTACTCATCGGCATGCAAGTCATGATATTCTATACACCACATGATCATCTCATACATCACATATATCACATCATGTAATTGGCCATATCACATCACAACATACCCTGCAAAAACAAGTTAGTCGTCCTCTAATTGTTGTTGCATGTTTTACATGGCTGCTATAGGTATCTAGCAAGAACAATTCTCACCTACGCATAAACCACAATGGTGATACATAAGTTGCTTTTCAACCTTCTCAAGGACCGCCTTTGTCGAATCCGATCCAACTAAAGTAGGAGAAACAGGCACCCGCCAGCCATCTTTGTGCAACGAGGTTACACGTCAGTTGATGGAACCGGTCTCTCGTAAGCATACGAGTAAGGTTGGTCCAGGCCGCTTCATCCCACAATACCGCTGAACCAAAACACGACCAAGGGAGGAAGCAATCTAAGCATCAACGCCCACAAACTCTTTGTGTTCTACTCGAGATCTCATCTACACATAGACCTAGCTCATGATGCACTGTTGGGGAACGTTGCATGGGAAACAAAAAATTTCCTACGCACACGCAAGATCTATCCATGGTGATGAGCATCTACGAGAGGGAGAGTGGATCTACGTAACCTTGTAGATCACTACGTGGGAAGCATTAAGAAACGCGGTTTGATGTAGTCGAACGTCTTCGCGATCCAAATCGTCGAGCGTCCCGCGATCCAATCACGATCCCTCCCGATCAAGTACCGAACGGACGGCACCTCCGCATTCAACACACGTACAGCTTGATGACAATCTCAGCCTTCTTGATCCGGAAGGAGGGAGAGGAGAGGTAGATGAGTTCTCCAGTAGGGTGACGTCGTTGCGTCGATGGTGGTGGAGTAATCTCAGCAGGGCTTCGCCTAATCACAGCTAAAACCGATCTAGAGGAGAAACTACGAACTAGAGGGTAGGGTTGCACGTGGCTGAAAATCTTGTGCCAAAACCCTAAAACCTCTAGTATATATAAGAGGAAGAGAGGAGGAGGCTTGGCCCTAGGGCCAAGCCATCTAGGCTTCGGCCGAAGGGAGGAGAGGAGGAATCCTCCTCCAATCCTAGTAGGACTAGGACTCCTTCCTTATTTGATTGCCTTTTTCCACCTTTTTCTCTTTGGGATTTTCTTCCCAGCCGCATGGGCCTTGTGTGGGACTTCCACCAGCCCACTAAGGGCTGGTATTCACCCTCCCACAGCCCATTTAGACTCTTGGGTCTAAATACCCCTCCCGATGGTCTCCCGGTACACTACCGGCACTCCCGGTACACTATCGATGAGCCCGAAACTTTTCCGGCGATCAAAACAGGACTTCCTATATGTCAATATTTACCTTTGGACCATTCCAGAGCTCCTCGTGACATCCGAGATCTCATCCGGGACACCAAAAAACCTTCGGTCACCACCATGCATAACTCTATACTACCGAAACATCACCAAACCTTAAGTGTGCAGACCCTGCGGGTTCGAGAACTATGTAGACATGACCGAGACACCTCTACGGTCAATAACCAATAGAGGGACCTAGATGCCCATATTGGTTCCTACATATTCTATGAAGATCTTTATCGGTTGAACCTCTATGTCAAGGATTCAGTTAATCCCGTATGATGTTCCCTTTGTTCTTCGGTATGTTACTTGCCCGAGATTCGATCGTCGGTATCTCCATACCTAGTTCAACCTTGTTACTGGCAAGTCTCTTTACTCGTTCCGTAATACAAGATCTCGTGACTAACACTTAGTCACATTGCTTGCAAGGCTTATTGTGATGTTGTATTACCGAGTGGGCCCTGAGATACCTCTCAGTCACACGGAGTAACAAATCCCAGTCTTGATCCATGCCAACCCAACAAACACTCTCGGAGATACCTATAGAGAACCTTTATAGTCACCCAGTTACGTTGCGGTGTTTTATACACACAAGGCACTCCTTTGGTGTCCGTGAGTTGAATGATCTCATGGTCATAGGAACATATACTTGACATGCAAAAAACTGTAGCAATAAACTGACACGATCATATGCTATTTATAATTTGGGTCTTGTCCATCCCATCATTCTCCTAATGATGTGATCTCGTTATCAAATGACATCACATGTCAATGGCTAGGAAACCTTGACCATCTTTGATCAACGAGCTAGTTCACTAGAGGCATACTAGGGACAAAGTGTTGTCTATTTATCCACACATGTAATGTGTTTCCAACTAATACAATTATAGCATGGATAATAAACAATTATCATGAACAAGGAAATATAATAATAAACACTTTATTTATTGCCTCTAGGGCATATTTCCAACAACAACGTCTAATAATACCATCTACTCCTTCTTTATAAATGTGTGGATCATCCCAAAAGTAATGCCTTTGATATTCATAGGGCACGACATTTTTTCAATAGCATCAACTTTAGCCTTATCAACTTCAATACCTCTTTCGGAGACCTTGTGCCCCAAGACAATACCTTCGTTAACCATAAAGTGGCACTTTTCCTAGTTCAAGACAAGATTAGTTTCTTCACATCTCTGCAAAACTAGATCAAGGTTTCTCAAACAATCATAAAATGAAGTTCCATAGACGGAAAAATCATCCATGAAAACCTCAAGAATCTTTTCACAAAAGTCAGAGAATATGGCCATCGTACATCTTTGAAATGTAGCAGGTGGATTGCATAAACCAAATGGCATACGTCTATAAGCAAAGGTACCGAAAGGGCAAGTAAAAGTGGTTTTTTCTTGATCCTGGCTTGATACGGGTATTTGAAAGAAACCAGAGTAACCATATAGAAAGCAAAAATGAGTATGTTTGGATAATCTTTCTAGCATTTGATCAATAAAAGGTAAAGGGTAATGATCTTTATTAGTAGCTTTATTCAATTTCCTAAAATCAATTACCATTCTATGACCTGTAACAATTCTTTGCGGGATTAATTCATTTTTATCATTAGGAACAACGGTAATACCTCCCTTCTTAGGGACACAATGGATGGGACTAACCCATCTACTACCAGCAACAGGATAAATTATACCTACCTCCAGAAGCTTTAGTATTTCTTTTCTTACCACTTCTTTCATCTTAGGGTTCAATCGTTGTTGGTGATCAACAACTGGTTTGGCATCAGGTTCCATATTAATTTTATGCTGACATGGAGAGGGACTAATGCCCTTAAGATCATCAAGAGTATAACCATATAATCACGGTGCTTCCTCAGAGTTTTCAATAATCTCTTTTCTTCATGCTTTGAAAGGTTAGCACTAATAATAACAGGATATATCTCCTTTTCATCAAGATAAGCATATTTCAATGTATCAGGTAACTGCTTGAGCTCAAACATGGAATCACCCTTGGGTGGAGGAGGATCCCCAAGTATTTCAACGGGTAAGTTGTGTTTCAAAATAGGTTGATGTTCAAAGAAAATTTCATCTATTTCATTCCTCTCATTCATATGCATATCATTTTCATGGTCTAGCAGATATTGTTCTAAAGGATCAGTAGGAGGCACATCAATAGAAGCGAGACCAAAAATTTCATATTTACTAGGCAATTCTTTGTCATGGGGTTGTCTACGAAATTTAGAGAAATTAAAATCATGAGACACATCCCCAAAACTCACAGTAACTATTTCTTTCTCACAATCAATCCTAGCATTAACAATATTTAAGAAGGGTCTGCCAAATATAATGGGACAAAAATTATCTTGTGGGGAACCAAGAACAAGAAAATCAGTAGGATATTTTGTTTTCCCACACAAGACTTCAACATCTCTAACAATCCCCATCGGTGCAATAGTGTCTCTATTAGCAAGCTTAATAGTAACATCAATTTCCTCTAGTTCAACTAGTGCAATATCATGCATGATTTCTTTGTATAAGGAAAATGGAACTGCACTTACGCTAGCACCCATATCACACAAGACATGATAACATTGATCTCCTATTTTAACAGAAATAACAGGCACACCAACAACTGGTCTATGTTTACTCTTAGTATCGGGTCTAGCAATTCTAGCCGCTTCATCACAGAGATGAATAACATGCCTGTCAATATTATCAACCAAGAGATCTTTAACCATAGCAATTCTAGGTTCAACTTTAATTTGTTCAGTGGGTGTAGGTGCTCTAATACAACTCTTACGAACCACAGTTGATGCTTTATCATGTTCCTTTATCCTAATAGGCAAGGGTGGTTTCTCAATGTAAGCAGTAGGAATAACAGGATAAACATTATAAGTAATAGTTTCCTCTTCAACTTTAATAGGTTCAACTACTTTCACTTCCATGGGAGGATGATATTTATACCACTTCTCCTTAGGGAGATCAACATGGGTAGAAAAAGATTCACAGAAAGAAGCTACTATCTTAGAGTCAAGTCCATATTTAGTGCTAAATTCACGAAAAGCATTAGTGTCTACGAAGGATTTAACACAATCAAACTTAAGGTTCATACCTGACTCCCTACCTTCGTCGAGTTCCCAATCTTCAGAGTTGCATTTAATTATTTCCAATAAATTCCATTTGAATTCAATATATTTCTTCATAAAAGAACCAGCACAAGAAGTATCGAGCATGGATTGATCATTACGAGAAAGCCGAGCATAAAAATTCTGAATAATAATTTCTCTCGAGAGATCATGATTAGGGCATGAATATAACATTGACTTAAGACTCCCCCAAGCTTGAGCGATTCTTTCTCCTTCACGAGGCCAAAAATTGTAAACATAATTCCGATCATGATGAACCAAATGCATAGGATAGAACTTCTGATGAAATTTCATTTTCAGTCGGTTGTAGTTCCATGATCCAATATCATCACATAGACTATACCATGCCAATGCCTTTTCATTCAAAGATAAAGGAAAGACCTTCTTATTGACAACATCCTTGGGCAAACCTACAAGCTTAAATAATCCACAAAACTTCATCCACATAGATTAGATGCAAATCTGGATGTAGTGCTCCATCTCCTCTATAAGGATTAGCTTGCAGTTTCTCTATCATACCCAAAGGAATTTCATAATAAATATTTTCAGTAGGCTCAGTAGGTTGAGGGACAACTCTTTGTGTTTTCGGTCAAGGTGAAGATACCCCGAACAAACCCCTCAAAGGATTACTTTCCATAGTAACAGGTGACAGTAAATTTCAGCACACTATAAATTTTTCCTTACCAAGTTCCACTCACCAAAGGTGCTTCACTCCCCGGCAACGGCGCCAGAAAAGAGTCTTGATGACCCACAAGTATAGGGTATCTATCATAGTCCTTTCGATAAGTAAGAATGTCGAACCCAACGAGGAGCAGAAGGAAATGACAAGCGGTTCTTAGTAAGGTATTCTCTGCAAGCACTGAAATTATCGGTAACATATAGTTTTGTGATAAGATAATTTGTAGCGGGTAGCAAGTAACAATTGTAACAAAGGTGCAACAAGGTGGCCCAATCCTTTTTATAGCAAAGGACAAGCCTGGACAAACTCTTATATAAAGCAAAGCGCTCCCGAGGACACATGGGAATTTATGTCAAGCTAGTTTTCATCATGCTCATCTGATTCGCGTTCGCTACTTTGATAATTTGATATATGGGTGGACCGATGCTTGGGTGCTGCCATTACTTGGACAAGCCTCCCACTTATGATTAACCCCTCCTGCAAGCATTCGCAACTATGAAAGAAGAATTAAGATAAATCTAACCATAGCATGAAACATGTGGATCCAAATCAGCCCCTTACGAAGCAACGCATAAACTATGGCTTAAGCTTCTATCACTCTAACAACCCATCATCTACTTATTACTACCCAATGCCTTTCTCTAGGCCCAAACAATGGTGAAGTGTTATGTAGTCGGCGTTCACATAACACCACTAGTGGAGAGACAACATACATCTCGTCAGAATATTGAACGAATACCAAATTCACATGATTACTTATAACCAGACTTATCCCATGTCCTCGGGAACAAATGTAACTACTCACAAAGCATATTCATGTTCATAATCAGCGGAGTATTAATGATGATCAAGGATCTGAACATATGATCTTCCACCAAGTAAACCAACTAGCATCAACTACAAGGAGTAATCAACACTACTAGCAACCCATAGGTACCAATCTGAGGTTTTGAGACAAAGATCGGATACAAGAGATGAAGTAGGGTTTGGAGAGGAGATGGTGCTGATCAAGATGTTCATGTATATTGACCCCCTATCGATGAGAGGATCTTTGGTGATGACAATAGCTTCGATTTCCCCCTCCGAGAGGGATGTTTCCCCGTTAGGATCGCCCTGTCGGAGCTCTAGATTGGTTCTGCCCAAGTTCCGCCTCGAGACGGCGGTACTTCGTCCCGAAAGCTCTGTTATGATTTTTTTCAGGACAAAACCCTCAATATAGCATAAGATGGGTATCGGAGGGCTGCCAGGTGGGCCACAAGCCCGAGGGGCGCGCCCAAGGGGGTAGGGCGCACCCTGCAGGCTTGTGGCTGCTTAGTGGGTCGCTTGATGTATTTCCTTCGCCCAATATTTTTTATATATTCCAAAATAATTCTCTGTAGATTTTCAGGACTTTTGGAGTTGCACAGAATAGGTATCTCGGATTTTCTCCTTTTCGAGTCCGGAACTCCAGTTGCTGGCATTCTCCCTCTTCATGTAAACCTTGTAAAATAAGAGAGAAAAGGCATAAGTGTTGTACCAAAATGTGTAATAATAGCCCATAATGCAATAAATATCAATATAAAATCATGATACAAAATGGACGTATCAGAGCGGCGCCGGAGACGGAGGAGGACGCCGGATGGGAGGAGCTAGCGGCGCCGGCGTGGGCTCGGGCGACGGCGGCGGCGCGTGGAGGAGGAGAGCGGCAGCAGTGCATGGGCAGAGCGGACGGACAATGACGTCGATAGAGGGCGCGGGCAGGACAGCCTGGTAGTGTCGTCGAAGCGAGTGAAGACATAGTGATTTGGCGGAGGAAGAAGTCGTTGCTAACATAGGAAGGACCTTTAGTCCCGGTTGGTAGCACTAACCAGGACTAAAGACCCTTTAGTCCCGGTTGGTATACCTTTAGTCCCGGTTGGTGATACGAACGCGGCCTAAAGAGGCCTTTTCGGCGGCCCAAATTCGCGCAGGAATGGACCTTTAGTCCCGGATGGTGGATCCAACCGGGACTAAAGGTCTATTTTTTTGTTTTTTTGTTTTTATATTTGGAATGACTATTTTTATATTTGGAATGACTCTTAGAATATTTATAGTTTTCTGATGAATCGTTTTGCTTTAGGTCAAAACAATTACAAACTTTCTATTAGTGCCAATAGTTTTCAAATTTAAATAGTTTTAATTTGAATCCTTTTGAAATTTTTGTGAATCGCTAGTTTGTGAATAACTTTAGTTTAAAAATAAATTTTTGAGTGATTTTTTTGTTGTTGTTTAATATTAGTATGTTTTATCATTATGTTAAATTTTGGAATTTTTAAGATATTTTAAATAGGTGTTTTAATCAAAACCAGATTCTGTTTAACTCTTTTTAGTTTTATACCTTCATTTGTTTTAATCAAAATCACTATTAATGAAATCTGAAAAGGTTGAAACTTGGCATGGTATCATCATTTCACCCACATAGCAAGTGGTAAAAAGTTGAGAGGGTTACGGAAAAACTGGATGCACTTCGTGTACAAAACTAGACCATCTACTTCGAAGTATGAGGGTTTCGGATGAAAACTCATCTGATACGAAGGCATTTCATTTTTTAACTTATTTCAACTCTAGAATTTGTGTGTATTCAATATGAACCATTCTAAGACACATCCTCAACTTATAACCCTTTCTAACTTCATTTGCTATTTTCATCCATTTAATGAATTGTTTTGAGCTAAATGACCCTGAAGTTAAAAAGCACTACAAATGAAGTCTGAAAAGGTTGAAACTTGGCATGGTATCATCATTTCACCCATATAGTAAGTGGTATTAAGTTGAGAGGGTTACTGCAAAAACTGGATGCACTTCGTGTACAAACTAGACCATCTACTTCGAAGAATCAGGTTTTCGCACGAAAACTCATGTGTTACAAGGGCATTTCATTTTTTAAATTATTTCAACTCCAAACTTTTTGTGCATTCAATATGAACCATTCTAAGCCACATCCTCAAATTTCAACCCTTTCTAACTTCATTTGCTATTTTTTCATCCATTTAATGAATTGTTTTGAGCTAAATGACCCTAAAATTAAAATGCACTACAAATGAAGTTTGAAAAGGTTGAAACTTGGCATGGTATCATCATTTCACCCACGTAGCAAGTGGTAAAAAGTTGAGAGGGTTACAACAAAAACTGGATGTACTTCGTGTACAAACTGGACCATCCTGGCTACTCACTAGAGAAGGAAAGTGATGACGGTGAAGCCAATCACATCCTACAGTGGGATCTTGGGGTATTAAACTTTTACTTCACGTGTGTCCCTTGATTATTGTACTGTAACCATGGACAATCTTCATTATTTAACATGATACTTGGGTCAGTCTTCACTGTGAAGGGAGGAATTTCATCAAACTTTTGATAATCTCTTGACATGTTTGTCTTGTCCTCCACTCCCATGATGTTTCTTTTCCCAGAAAGAACTATGTGGCACTTTGGCTCATCGTATGATGTATCCGCTTTCTTATCTTTCCTTTTTCTCGGTTTGGTAGAAATGTCCTTCACATAGAAAACTCGTGCCACATCATTGGCTAGAACGAATGGTTCGTCTGTGTGCCTAAGATTGTTGAGATCCACTGTTGTCATTACGTACTACGGGTCTACCATTACCCCTCCTCCAGTCAGATTGGCCCATTTGCACCAGAACAAAAGGACTTTCAAATCACCTCCATAGTCAAGTTCCCATGTCTCCTCTATGTAACCATAATATGTGTCCTTTTCAAAGCGGACACCACTGTTTTGGTTGGTGCTCTTTTTATCTTGCGCAATCGTGTAAAATCTACTCCCATTTATCCCGTACCCTTGGAAAGTCAATATAGTCGAAGATAGTCTCTTGGCCAACAAGTACAAGTCATCTTCAACATTGTCGTCATTCATGAGATGTGTTCGCAACCAACCGCTGAAAGCCTCAATGTGTGTATGTTGAATCCAGGTGTCAGACTTCTCTGGGTTCTTTGAGCATATAATATCCATGTGTTTCTCGATATACGGGGTCACCAAGGTAGAATTCTATAGAACTACGTAGTGTGCTTGCACCCAAGAATGCCCGTCCCTACATATTATTGATTTTGGTCCAAGCGTGCCTTTTCCATGCAGTCTCCCCTCATGTCGCGATTGAGGAACACCAATCGGCTTAATGTCAAGAATAAAGTCAACACAAAACTCAATAACCTCCTCTATTTCATGGCCCTTGGATATGCTTCCTTCTGGCCTAGCACGGTTACGAATATATTTCTTTAAGACTCCCATGAATCTCTCACAGGGGAACATACTGTGTAGAAATACAGGACCCAGAATGGCAATCTCTTCGACTAGGTGAACTAGGACATGCGTCATAATATTGAAGAAGAATGGTGGGAACACCAACTCGAAACTGACAAGACAATGGACCAAATCATTCTGTAAGCTTGGTAGGATTTCCGGATCGATTACCTTCCGAGAAATTGCATTGAGGAATGAACATAGCTTCACAATGGCTAATCGAACATTTTCGGGTAGAAGCCCCCTCAACGCAACCAGAAGCAATTGTGTCATGATCACGTGGCAGTCATGAGACTTTAGGTTCTAGAATTTTTTTCTCTGCCATATTTATTATTCCCTTTATATTCGATGAGAAGCCAGACGGGACCTTCATACCGAGTAGGCATTCAAAGAAGATATCCTTCTTTGCTTTGGTAAGAGCATAGCTGGCAGGACCTTGATACTGCTTTGGATGCATGCCATCGTTTTCGTGCACACGTTGCTGGTCCTCCCGTGCCTCCAGTGTATCTTTTTCTTCCCATACACGCCTAGGAAGCCTAGCAGGTTCACGCAAATATTCTTCGTCACATGCATCACGTCGATTGAAGAGCGGACCTCTAGGACTTTCCAATATTCTAGCTCCCAAAATATATATTTCTTCTTCCACATGGGTGCGCGTCCCTCGGCGTCAGTCGGAACAGATTGTCCGCCAAGACCCTTTCCAAATATTACTTGTAAATCCTTGACCATATCAAGTATGTCATCACCAGTATGGAGGATGGGCTTCTTCCGATGATCTACCTCACCTTTGAAATGCTTGCCTTTCTTTCTTAAGGCATGCTTGGTCGAAAGAAATTGACGATGTCCCTGGTACACATTCTTCTTGCATTTGTCCAAATATATACTTTGAGTCTCATCTAAATAGTATGTGCATGCACGGTATCCCTTGTTTGTCTGTCCTGAAAGGTTACTAAGAGCAGGGCAATCATTGATGGTTACAAACAGCAATGCTCGCAGGTCAAATTTCTGCTATTTGTGCTCATCCCACACACGTACACCTTTTTTATTCCACAGTTGTAAAATTTCATCAAATAATGGCCTTAGTTACACATCAATGTCGTTGCCGGGTTGCTTAGGGCCTTGGATGAGCACTGGCATCATAATGAGCTTTCGCTTCATGCACAACCAAGGAGGAAGGTTATAGATACATGGAGTCACATGCCATGTGCTATGCTTGCTACTCTGCTCCCCAAATGGATTAATGTCATCTACACTTAAACCAAACCATAAGTTCCTTGGGTCATCTGCAAACTCCAGCCACTCTCTCTCAATTTTTCTCCACTGCGACCCATCAGTGGGTACTCTCAACTTCCCGTCTTTCTTACGGTCTTCTTTGTGCCATAACAACGGCTTGGCATGCTCTTTGTTTTGGGATAAACATTTCAACCGTGGTATTATAGGAGCATACCACATCACCTTGGCAGGAATCCTCTTCCTGGAGCGCTCGCCCTGAACATCGTCACCAGGGTCATCACGACCAATCTTATATTGCAATGCATTGCATACCCGCCATGCATTAAAATTCTCATACTCACTGTGGTAGAGGATGCAGTCATTAGGGCATGCATGTATCTTCTGCACCTCCAATCCTAGAGGGCAGATAACCTTCTTTGCTTCGTATGTACTGTCGGGCAATTCATTGTCCTTTGGAAGCTTATTCTTCATTATTTTCAGCAACTTTTCAAATCCCTTGCCAGATACACCATTCTCTGCCTTCCATTGCAACAATTCCAGTGTGGTACCGAGCTTTGTGTTGTCATCTTCACAATTTGGGTACAACCCTTTTTTATGATCCTCTAACAGCGCTGCAACTTCAACTTCTCCTTTTCACTTTCGCGGTTTCTCTTTGCATCAGCAATGGCCCGATCAAGATCATCAGTGGGCTAATCTGATGCCTTTGCTTCTTCTTCTTCATTCTCTTCCCCCATTGTAGTACCATCATATTCAGGACACCCAGGATAGTTGTCGTCATCCTCTTCTTCTTCATTCTCTTCCATTAGAACCCCTCTTTCTCTGTGCTTGGTCCAACAATTATAGCCGAACATAAAACCCGACGTAAACAGGTGGACATGAATCTGTTTTGAGCTAGAGTAAGTCTTATCATTCTTACACACACCACATGGACAACACATAAAACCATCCTGCTTGTTTCCCTCAGCCACATGCAAAAAACTATGCACACCATTAATGAACTGGGGAGAGCGTCGATCATCGTACATCCATTGCCGGTTCGTCTTCATTACAAAACACCGAAAAGACCAAATTAATACAAGTTCATACATATGTTCATACACACTTATTCTCATAAAACAACATACAACTATGTAGCTAAAACATTTTAAATGCGACAAGAAATCCAATCAAAATCGCAACTAAGGTAAAAATTGATCCAACAACATAATGATACCAAGCCTCTTTATTAATGGCATATTTTCTAATCATTCCAATATTCAAATGCATTGCATCCATCTTGATCTCATGATGATCGACGACATCGGCAATGTAGAACTCCAATTTCATCTTCTCTTCTTCAACTCTTTTCAATTTTCCTTTCAAATCCTCGTTTTCTTTTTCAACTAAATTTAACTTCTCGACAATAGGGTCGGTTGGCATTTACGGTTCAACTACCTCCTAGATAAAAATATCTATGTCAACTTGATGGGCATAATTATCATTAACATGAAATGTAACAAGTAGTTATAAAAGAGAATATACCACATCTGAATCATAAACCGAACGAGAGCCGACGGACACGGATATCATAACCATGGCACTATATATAACAACAATCATACAAGTAAGAAAATTATGCAAGTAACTATCTAAATCATACAAATATGATATTTTTTTATAAAAAGGATAAGAACACAAGAAGAGGCTCACCAAGGTGGTGCTGACGACAGGACGGTGCGGGCGATCCACAGTGATTAGGACGGGGAAGGGAAGACACACTAAGTAAACCACACCTACACATATGCAAACTAAGGAGTTAATTTGACCTCAAATTGCATATAAATCAAAAAAAACTACCACATAATTACACCCAAACTAAAACCCACAGATCACTATACTTATAAAGCATTACACGAGCTGATCTAGCAATAAGAGATGAAAGGACAAAGTTGCTAACCTTTGTGGACACTTGGATGGATTGGGGTGCCTCAAATCTTGACAAATCTTGGCAAAATGGAGGGAGGAGCTCGAGCTAGGAGAAGAACAGAGAGGGGAATTCGAATGGAGAAAACAGAGAAATGGAGTCGGGCTGGACAAAGGGTTTATATAGGGAAAGCTTTAGTCCCGGTTGGTATAACCAACCAGGACTAAAGGTCCACCTATAGCTCCGGTTTGTATCACAAACCGGGACTAAAATGTCTCGTGGGGGCCCCAGCCTGACACCAACCCTTTAGTCTCGTTTTGTGATACAAACCGAGACTATAGGTCCCAAATGAACTGGGACTAATGGTGCCCGTGCTCCCCGACCGCTCCTAGCCATTGGAACCGGGATTACTGTTCACATTAGTCCCGATCCAAAGCCAAACCGGGACTAAAGGGTCAAACAGAAGGCATGTTTTGTACTAGTGAAGGAGAGGGGAGATCCACGACGTTGGCGTCATCTTCAAGCCGGCACAGAACGAGGTCAATAGCCATGACCCTTGGGATGGTCGGGTCCTCTTCATCGGCAGCGCCAACAACCCTCTTCTCGCCGGGTTTTTCTCCACGCACGACATGCACTATGCGGGTAACCCCCACTTTAAGCTCTCAAATCTCCTTTGCTTTCGTACTTAATGTTGTGTTCTAGGATAGTAGATTGGACCAGATTTGATCTGATTCAACTGGATTCACCCAGATTTGATAAGACTCCATTGTTTTGGGGATGAACTAGAGTGCATGCGTACCATGTACATCCCACATGGCTAGATTGTTCATAATGCAGTGCTAGTTTGCATCAATTTAGTGGCACATTGTTACTTTCTACTGCCACATTGTTAGTTTGTAGTGGCGCATTGTTACTTTCTACTACTACATTGTTAGTTTCTAGTAGCACATTGCTAGTTTATAATAGCATTTTGTACTCCACATTGATAGCTTGTAGTACCACATTGTTACTTTGCCGGTGTAGATAGTTCTTAGTGCTCCTCTTGCTCTTGTTTCTAGGGTACACGAGTGCATTTTCCATGCAAGTAGGAAATAGTTGTAAGCCAAAAATAGTAGGTGCAAGTAGGACAAACATGATTGGAGTAGGACATGTGAGTGGTGGCTTGATCTGATCATTGGTAGCTCTGACTAGGGTAGCTTCGATCACTGTTAACACTGACCGTTTTTAGCTTTTGATCAATGCTATCATTGATCATTGCTATCTCTGATTAGTGTTAGCACTGATAACTGTAAGCAGTTCTCATGTGTTAGTAGTGATGTACTACTTATTAGCTTTGATCATGTGTCATATGTTTCTAACTAATGTCCATCTTGCTCACAAGATACCGAACATGGAGTGGGACAGAGCCGACGGTGGTGCGCAGGTCATCACCAGCATAGAGGGGGCGGAGGAACTCATCCCCACGAACTGGTGGCTATAGAGGGTGGTGCTCCCTGGCAGGGTGGACTACATGAGGATGCCCAAGGGCGCTGGAGGGAGGCCAAGGACCGCCCATGTGGAGGGTGCACTGGAACCTATCAGGTTCTACTTGCAGATCATGGACCAGGAGGACATCACCATGCTCATCATCCCGCCTAAATTCAGGTCGGTGATGAAGCAATGGCTGGTCACCGATCCTCCTTGCGTCGTTAGCCTCTTCGCCAACAATGGTGCTAGTTCTGGGTTCAGGTGCAGTATTTCAAGGGGCACATGGTGTTGGGACGCGGCTGTGAGTACTTCTGATCCTGACACAAGATTGTCCCCCACGACCTTGTAGTCTTCAGGCTCTCTGGCCAGGGGCTCAAGGTGCAGATCTTGAAGGCCAACATCTCCGACATATGTAGGGTCCGGTGCTCTAGGCACAGCTGCGTCGTCGACAGAGCTCATGCTATGTAGTTTGTTCCTCCTAGTCTAAACTAAGTAGTGTAGGTTTGAACTGAAGCTGATCGACACTTTTGTTGTGTGATTGTCTATATTTTGTCCAGGGAGCAGCACCCTGGGGTCCAACAGGGACATGGTAAGCCATGTTGTTTTAAATCATATCTTGCTGTTGTTGGTCAGTGTGTTGTGTGTGCTATGTGCTGACAAATGGGTGGTAAGTCCACCACATTTGAAAGGGGTGAGCAGACCAAGTACTTGCACATAACCAAATAGTTGTGTTTTGCATCTGCTCACACCCAAAGCACAAACACAAGCAACCAAACAACATGCACCCAGCTAGGCCTTGATGCAATGCAGGGAACCAATCAACATGTAGATGTTGGTTTTTGCCTGCATTTGCTCAATCAGGCCCAACTAGGTCAAGCATGCAAATGGGCAAAAAACCATGCAGGTAACCAAACACGCCCTAAACTACCGGTGAAGCCCTTCGAGTGGCCCTAATTCCGCATCATAAACAACCGGTGTAGTGCCGATGGCAACAAGTTGTGGAAGACCCATACATGCCCATGCAGCTCGTGCGCCTAGGACGACATCATTGGCAAAGATTGGATGTAGATGAGTAGGAGGCCGGGAGCGACATTGCTTGCCTGGTCGGTGCCTCAAGGACCTTCTCAACCGCGGTTGACAATGTGGGCCATGCTCTTACCAAGGCTGCCCCACCTTGCAGCCATGTAGTGTCATCATAGTGACGGTGGATGGCCAGGCATCACGATGGGTATAACGATGGCGCCAAGATAGGATCACCTTCAACGTCAACCCGCAAACCCCCTGCAACCGTCCAGAGACCATGGAAGCCATCCAACGCAGTCCTGTATCGGTCCGCGGCGCAGTCTGGGCATGATTTCTCCCATAAATTGGAGAGAAACGTCTCTATCTAACCTGGCCCACCCAATCCCCCCTCCCGGTCCCATTTCCTTGCACTTTGCCCCTCCCCCTTGCTTTGCATCTGCGCCCTCCACCTCCACCGCCGCTCCTTGTACGTCTCCAACCGTCACAGAGGCATTGTCGGATGACCGACAACCAGCACCGACGCGCCCGCTTGCCGTTATGACAGAGCTTTCTACCATGGATCTGTTTATACCCAGGTACACTCCGCCCCCCTGTCGACGACCTCCATGGCGTTTGCAATGAAGCTGAAGGGGCAATATATGTGGGACGACATGATCTGTTGATCAAAAACTTGTTGGACATCTGGTTAATGTAGTCGAATTTAAGACCTTGTTGTACTATACTTAATTTGCACGGTATGCATAGATGATTTATACTTTTTTCTATCCGAAGTTTGATGAATATCATCTAGTTTGCATGAATTTCGTCCGGCTTGTTAAAATGTAGGTTGAAATGTAAACAATAATGATTAAGTGACGTCCTGCCACATCATGTTCGGACTGATTGTCGTCAGAGATGCCCTTAGGAAATGATACAAGCATTATCACGTCGTTGTACACCATGGGGAGTAGGAAGGGCGTCGGGCCTGGTGAGAAGGTAAAAAACACTTACAATCCTTTCATGTTTGCCTCCTTGCCCATTTTCACCGTTGTTATAATCTGTTATAACATACATACGGTAATTTTTGTTTAGTAAAAGCATAAATAAACATCGGCAGCGAATCACGCGCGTCAATCAACCAACGGTAAGAGCATCTCCAGCCGTCCCCCAAGAAGCCCCCGAAGGCCGTTTTTTGTGCCGACGGTCGAAAATCAGTCCAGTCGTGGCCCCACGTGTCCATTTTTCACCGGTTAGGGCCTAATTTAGCGCCGACGTACCCAGGCCGAACCTGGCGCGCTGGGGGGCGCCTAGGTGCGCCGGGCGAAACGATTTGGCATGAAAATGGGGGTGGGTCCGCCGAGTCAGCGACCCCGAGCGCGCGCCGTCGTCCTCATCGCCTCGGTTTCCCCATGAGGAATCGAATCAATGCAAGGTTGCCGCCGGTCAGCCTTCCATTGATGTCGCGCCTTCATGAGCCGACGTTCACGGGCGGCGCAGTCAGTATGACGACGCGCGTCCACACCTCGCCTCCCACGCGTTCGCACGGTGCCGCCCGCTCACCGCTATAAAAGGCGACCTTGCCGGTGTTCGCCACACCTCGTCGCCTGCCCCCAATCCCACCAGCGACGCCCTCTCTCTTCCCGGTGATCTCCTCTCTCCCTCTCCCCCCGTAATGGCCGAGCGCTACCCTGGCGACGGTGCGGCCCGCAACGGCTTCGGCTGTCGGCACCTCCACGGGGACGAGGCCCGCCTGCTGTTCGAGGCGGAGTACCCAACGCCGCCGGACATGCGGGCGCACGGCGCCTGGAGGCTTAGCGCGAGCGGCGTCCCCGTGCCACCGGTGCCCACCGGAGCCGAGCAGCTCTCCGAGATCGCCCGGATCCGGTCCACCCTGTCCGAGGAGGATCGCCGACAACCAAGGTACGCCTCGGACAGCACCTCCCTCTAGACGACCTACTTCGAGCGCCGCCACGAGGAGCAGCTTGCCTCCACCAACGGCGGCCCCGCGCTCGGCCGCAACAACAACGATGGTCGCCGTCTTTGGTGGGGCGTCCCCGGATGCACTCTTGAGGCCGTCCTCGAGCACATCGAGGGCGGCACGAGCCGCGCCTCGGGTACCCGGAGGCGAGGTCTGTCTCCCGCCGGAGGGGCTCGTCGTGGCAGCCCCGGCGTACGGAGGCTCCGTCGTCGTCGTCCTCGTACTCCTCCGGCTCCCAGTCCTCCCACTCCTCCGACGCAACGCGCACGTCGCTCGTCGCCGTTAAGGCCGAGCCCGACTTGTTGTCGCCGCTCCGACGCAGCGGTCGCAATGGACGCGGCAGCGGCGGCATCACTATCAACGAGGGCCGTCGCCGCGAGCCCTTGCCTCCCCGAGGCCACCTCCATCTTGTCAGGCCGAAGACGGAGCCTGGCACGCCGGCGGGGGTCAAGCAGGAGCACTGGCCATGGCCACCGCCGCCGACGAGGCCGCCCTGAAGTGGGCGCGGGACGACTACGTCCGGGAGGAGGTGGAGCGGCAGTGTCGGGCCCTCGAGGAGATCGAGGCTCGTCACCGCGCCCGCCGCGAGGAGGAGATCGCCGACCTCATCATCCTCGACGATGACAGCGACGGGGAGGCGCCCGGGCCCTCCAACCCCGACCTGCACCATCTCGGCGACGCAGGGCAGGGCTGCAACAGGGACGGCGCCCGCGGCACGCCGGACGGCGACGGCAGCGACGGGGACGGGGACGACAGCGGGGACTACACCAACTTTTATAAGCTCCTCGGCATGTAGAATGCGACGCGCGGCGACGGGACGGCAGCGACAGGACGAGGTAGTCTTTTATTTTATTTTAGCTTTTGTATTATATTTCAATAAAAAATCAAATCTTTTAAACGTTTTCGGGCCGATTCTACGTCCATAATAGGCTCAAAGCGACGGTTCGGGGGCGACCACGAAAACGCGGCTGAAAAGCCGAGCCGCTCCAGACCGATTTTAGCGCCGACTGTCCCATAGACGGCATTAAAATCGGTCCGGAGGCAACGGGCTGGAGATGCTCTAATTAGTGCAACGCCGCGCCGTGAGCATTCACCGCCCCGTTTCCTTCCGCCGCAAGATATCCTCCCTCAGCCTTTTTCCAAAATCCAAACCTCCCAGCCAATCCGAACGTTTCCTGTCCCGCTCCACGAGCCCCCGCCGACACCCGGGCCCCCACGCGCCGGCCCCACCAGACAGTGACCCGAGGGGGGCGACGGTCGTCGCCCGTTAAGTCCCAGGCCACGCCCCACCCCCGCTCGGCCCGCCCGCCCGCCCGCCGCCACCAACGAACCGCTCGCCCCTCCTCCCTAAATCCCCTCGCCCACGATCCGATTGGCGCAGCCAGCCGGGCCCTCCTCCCGGCCCCTCCGCTCCGCCGCGCCTCCGGCGATCTCCGCCCGCCGCCCGCGCGGCCCGATCCACCAGGCGGCCCGGCGCGGGTTCCGGCCGGCCTCTCCCCGCCGTCGCTTTCTTGGGGGTGAGCTTTTTTGAATCTTGGTTCGGGCGGAATGGTGTCGCGACGCGTTTTTGAATTCTTCTCCACGGAGGAGCTGGGATTGGTCGGTGTTTCGGGGCGGTGCCGGATCCTTCCGCGGTGAAAAGCCGCGGGCTTAATCCGATTTCGCCTAGGTCGGGCGCTCTGAAGGAACCGGTCGCGTCGGCGGCTGCGGAGCTCTTGCCGATCGTCGCCGTGACCGACTAGGATTGTACGTCCCGTAGATTAGTGCGCGACCCGGTTCTCCCGATTGCTCCATCGTTTCTTTAAATTAGTCGGCCGCGACGTAGTTTGCCACATGTGCTTGTCTGACGACACTGTCCTGTTCGTGTTATGCCTTTGGTTTGAAAAAAAAAAAACAGTTACGGTTTCAGTGTAGTTCTTTGTTGAATTTGCGACTGCGTTTCCCGTCACTGTTTGTGGCTTTAGAACGCATTGCTGTTGGAGAGGTTTGTCCACCTGCTTCTTGAGCAGTTTTATCTTGCCCACATTTGTTTGCTATTTAGTACAGGTGTTATTATTTGCGCTAACGTGTGCTTGGCTTCTTGCAGGATTTAGACACTTCGATTGACAAGACCGCCCTGGCCGTTGCGCAAGATAGCTGACAAGTTTGCATAGTCACCAACATGGAGATTATTGACCTGTGTTCAGATAGTGAGGACGATGTTAAATTGTGTTCAAAAGGCAAAGACATCACTCATCTGTGCTCGGAGGACAGAAAAGACAATCTTGTTCTTATTGATAGAGTTGACTCCTCTCTTCTTTTACTCAACACGCCGTTTGCCAAGAATAATGCACAACAGCCAATCACTTTGGATGATGATGATTGGTTAAGTAGCAATCACGCTTCATGCTCTTACAGATCTCCGGCTGGTTCATCACACAGGATCTATCCTCTCTCAAGTTCTTCGCTGATGCTATATGATTCCTCATACGGTAAAACCAAGCAGGAAATTGATGATGGTGAGTACACTGCATTTATCCTTGATTAACTTTGATAATTAACAATTTTTAAAAGGGCAACGCTGGAGCCTGTGACTAGTAGCAAGGTTAATGTTTCTTCACTGTTCAAATTTGTCAGACGATGATGTCTATATGTATTCGGTTCCGCCTCAATCATTTCCAACCAGTCATCCAAGTTTGAGTGACGAGGAGGATCTTACTGCAAGGTTTAATTATGTTGGAACAAGTGCTGATGATGGAACTGGGATGTTTTCATCTGCAACGTCAGTAGATTGGAAACTACCTTTTGGTAGCGGCCAGGTCAAAATTGATAGCGATAATGGTGTGTAGTATGTACCTTATTCCTTTATAATACTATAATAGGTGTAACTGAACAAAAATAATCATGCTGGTGCAAACCGTGATTAAGATGCCTTTTTGCCTTTTGTAACTGTCAGATGATGTCTACACATATGAAGGCCCACATTCACATAGGATGTTTCCTCCATCAGTGCCGTCCTTCAATCCAGTTAATGGCCCTGAAGTTTCCAATGGCTTTGGCGCGCAAAGTCATCCAACCGTAGAAAAAAGGCCTCTTGGTTGTGACGAGAGAGCTATATATGAAGAAGCCCTACAGGTATATAATGTTACAAGTCACTGTGAAGATCATATATGCTTTAATTGGTGACTTTGATCGGATTCTAATTACTATGGATTGTAAACAAAACTATGCAGCATATCAGTCAGGAAACAAAGGAAGAAGATCTGCCTGAAGGTGTTTTGTCCATATCACTCCTTAAGCACCAGGTAAACATCATCTTCCAAAATCTCAGCTGTTGTAATTGGAATGTTTGCTCTGGATATCCTGTTCACTGCTATGTTCTTTTATGTTTGGCAGAGAATAGCACTAGCTTGGATGCTCTCCAAGGAGAATAGTTCACATTGTCCAGGTGGAATTTTGGCAGATGATCAGGTTATTTTCATTTCCTAGCTTATTGCACTTTCTGTTAATTATTTTACCACTTGTCCTTTTCTTAGCGCCCGATAATTTTCCATGTTGTAGGGTCTTGGGAAGACAATATCAACAATTTCCCTAATACAAAAGGAGAGGGTTCAGCAGTCTAACTTCATGTCTGCTGATTCCGACAGTAAAAATTCTGTGCCATTAGACCTTGATGATGATGATATAGTGATGGCAATGGACAAGAAGGAACCCTCAGACAGGCTTGATCACGAGCTCTGTTCTAGTTTGTCGGGGAGTGCTTTTAATAGAATGGCCAAGACTGTTAAAGTTGAGCCCAGGAAGAAGGCCAGAGTGGGTTCTGCATCAACCTTGAGGTCTGCTACTAGACCATCTGCAGGAACACTGGTGGTTTGTCCGGCTAGCATTCTTAAGCAGTGGGCTAGTGAGATCAAAGCCAAGGTTACTGAAAGTTCTAGATTATCTGTTTTGGTTTATCATGGAAGTTCAAGGACTACAAAACCAACTGAGTTGGCAAAATATGATGTTGTTGTCACCACATATACTATTGTAGGCCAAGAAGTGCCCGAACAAGACTCTGATGATGACATGGAGCCAAATATCGATGAAAAGTATGGGATATGTCCAGATTTTGCTGCTCGTAAGAAAAGAAAACCGTCTAAACAGACCAAGGAAAAGTCAATAAAGAAAAAGAAGCTTAGCAGTTCAGACGCTGACCTGGATGGTGGCCCACTTGCCAGAGTGAGATGGTTTAGAGTTGTGCTTGATGAAGCTCAAACAATAAAAAATCACCGGACTAAATCTGCTAGAGCCTGTTGTGGACTAAGAGCAAAAAGGAGATGGTGCTTATCGGGTACACCTATGCAAAATACAATTGACGATCTGTACAGTTATTTCCGCTTTTTGAAATATGAGCCGTATTCTTCATTTAGTTTGTTCCGCTCAATGATAAAGGGCCCAATATCTAGAGGCTCAAGTCAGGGATATAAGAAACTTCAAACTGTCCTGAAGATAATTCTGCTGCGGCGTACAAAAGGTGAAATAAAATACTTTGACAGTTTGTCTACTTATATCTGTCTGCAATTGTGTACGTTTTTGCTATCTATATGCTGTAAAGGTGTAAGATCCACTCACCTTGGCCTACAGAACCAAATTCATCATAATAACCATATATTTGTTTGACTGACATTCTACTCCCTCCGTTCCTAAATATAAGTCTTTTTAGAGGTTTCACTAGGAGACTACATACGGATGTATATAGACATACTTTAGAGTATAGATTCACTCATTTTGCTCCGTATCTAGTCTCCTAGTGAAATCTCTAAAAAGACTTATATTTAGGAACGGATGGAGTATATGGCAACATGAATTTATCTCTTTTGTCTTGGAAAATGCATTTTCTCGTATGTATATTTATTAGCATAAATGTCTCCTGTTCTGCCAGCCATTAAATACATAAGAAAACTAGAAACTAAATGAGGGGGAACAAAGTACAGAATTATAGGGAACCAACCATCTAGGCAGTAATCACCTTTCGATTTTATTTATTTGCTGTTTGCGTATAGTAATCCATTTCCTTGGAAACCAGATCCATCATGTTTTGTGTCTTTAACCTTGTATAAGCTGCTCTTAAAGTACTCATAACTGTAAATTGGTTCTTCGTTGGCTGAGGTATTCTGGCACTGATTCACTTCTGAACTGTTTCCATTAGAAACACTACTTGATGGAGAACCAATTATAAAAGTACCTCCAAAGACAATAGAGCTGAAGAAAATAAATTTCACACAAGAGGAGCGGTATTTCTATTTGGCTCTTGAAGAAGGTTCCCGGGAAAAGTTCAAGGTAGGTTCAAGTTTACGAACTTAATTTTATTCAGTTTTTATATCCTTGGTCATTCAGTTGCATATTGTGTTTAGATCATATCTAAACTTTTGGCAATTATGGTGCATTAATGTTGTCTAATCTCAAAAGCAGCATCTCCTGTGCACTTTTTGAAGTCAAAAAACAGCTCAGTTTGAGTTATCACAACTCAGCTGTGGCTTTTAAGAATATATCTTAGAATAGTATGATTATATATTGTCTATTGATACTTCCCAAACTATTTGTTTTCCCGGTTGTCCTATATTATCTGATAGAACCTTTGGATCCAGTGAGCTTTTTAAGCTGTATTGGGCTCAGAGGGATTGTTCGGTACCTTAGCTATTTTCTTCATGAACATAATCAAAATATTTGCATTAACATTATAGCTATTATATTTAGCAGTCATTTTAACATTGAATGCTCTTAATAATTTATACCTTTATTTTTTCCCCACAAAATATCCTTTTGTTTGTGGTTCCTGCAGGAATTTGCTGCTGCTGGAACAATAAAGCAAAACTATGCAAACATTCTTGTATTGCTGCTGCGGCTTCGGCAAGCTTGTGATCACCCTTATCTTTTGAAGGACGATAATCAAGCAAATTATACTGACCCAGCTTCCATAGAAATTGCAAAACAACTTCCTAGGGAAATAGTGATGAATTTGCTCGAAAAGCTGGAAGTACGGCGACCAATTTGTATGATATGTGTGGTAAGCAGCCTGGTCACTCAACATTTGTACGTGTAAAATTTACTCAACATCTGTATGTGTAACAACTGTTACCTTGCCTCTGGAATATTCATTTTTCTGCAGGAGCATAGAAAGAATGAGATGAACTCTCGCACAGGACCAAAGGTTGTTGTTTTTATTTAGCTGAAGTATTTGTTCTTTCACAACTATTTTAATGAGTATAGAATAATTTAGTTTGTCCCCTCATTTTGCAGGAACCACCTGAGAATGCTGTTATAACAACATGCTGCCATATTTTCTGCTATGAATGTGTACAAGAGAGCTTAAGTGAAGAGGAAGTCTGCCCTGTTTGCAAACAGAAATTAAGTTCTGAATTGCTTTTCTCACGCCCAGTATTAAGGCTCTGTATCTCTGATGAGTTGGAGTCATATGCAATAACTAGCTCTGCAGCAGCAGCAGCAGATAGTTCCGCAGCAGCAGCAGACGCAGATAGTTCCGCAGCAGCAGCAGACGCAGATAGTTCCGCAGCAGCAGCAGCTGCAGATAGTTCTGCAGTGGTTGCAGCAGCTGCAGATAGTTCTGCAGTGGTAGCAGCAGCAGCTGATGAATCATCCTCGATTTGCGAAGCCAGTTACATCTCCTCAAAGATCAAGGGTGCCGTTGACACGCTGAAATCAATCTTCAACACACATGGCCCTGCTAATAGTGATACTCCTAAGGCAATAGTCTTCTCCCAGTGGACTGGTATGCTGAACGTCCTGGAGCTTTCACTGAATAGCAATTTCATAAACTTCAGAAGGCTTGATGGGTCAATGTCCCTTGACGATAGAGAAGAAGCAGTACAAGAGTTTAAGGCTGACCCGGAGGTATGTTCCACTCTTTTTCTTTTTCAGCGTTATTACATTAGAAACTAATACTATTCATCTCCACCATTCAAACAACAAATAATCAGAAAAAAAACTCTTTACGTTCCTCATTCAGGTTAGAGTGATGCTCATGTCACTGAAGGCTGGTAATCTTGGTCTAAACATGATAGCTGCTAGCCATGTGATCATGCTCGATCCCTGGTGGAACCCTTACGCTGAGGACCAGGCAGTTGATAGAGCCCACAGAATCGGTCAGACACGTCCTGTGACTGTCACTCGTTTCACAGTCAATGGCACGGTGGAAGATCGAATCTTGGCTCTGCAGGTAATACTTTGGCCGGACATGTTGGCACTCTACTTGTTTGTATGTCCACCCTTTATACTTCTCCCCGTGTTTTTGTTGTGACAAATTGTGTATGTTTCTGTTGCCAGGCGAAAAAAAGAGAGATGGTGGAATCAGCTTTCGGCGAGAAATCAGGTGGCATCTCAACTCGGCTCACGGTGGAAGATCTGGGATATCTCTTCAACATATAGGGAGCTGATCTCGGGCCTTGGCATCAGCAATCGTGCAAAGCTTGTTTTGCACAGGTTTTTGGAGCACCTGTCGTTTAGGATTATTATGCAGGTTGCCACCATGTTCTGAACTTCTGATGCCTTGAGCCAAGTTTTGCACCGGTGTTATTGTTGAGCCGGTTGGTTCATGTAATTAATTTACGGCCGCAGGTCTGCTGACACTAGAAAGTCTCGCGTATCTAGATAAGAAACACGTGTCTCTTGATATGCGGGCACGATGATTCGTTTTGATTTGGATGCTCTCATTTGAGAGAACATGATGTTATGGTCGTACCTTTGGTCAAACTTGATGACTTTGATGATAAACATAAACTTGTGTCTATTGGGTATCCCTCCGCTCCACGGCCAGGAGTGGACGGAGCTGTAGTTAAATTTTTTGGAGCGAGCAAACAGAAGCTCCGCAGATCCTAGAATTTGAAGGAGCTGGTGGACTGCCAAACATGTCCTAAGTTATGTGTGCAGGCAGTTGCCACCTTGTTTGATTTGGCAGAGGCTGAACGAAACTCGTTAGAGTCTGGTTTGTATTTAACTGGTCCCTTGTTGGGTCATCATGTATTGTTGCTATCAAACTACACGTTCTTTTCGTTTTCAAAACCCTAGGTAGTTGAACTCTTATCACACCAAGAATCTGCAGGAAACATTTTCCTAGGGTTTGGTGGCTGGAGGTTGGAGGAACCCTGGATCTGAGCTTTAGTCACGGTGGGTCTCTAGTCTTTGATGGCTGGAGGTTGGAGGAACCCTGGATCTGAGCTTTAGTCACGGTGGGTCTCTAGTCTTTGATGGCTGGAGGTTGGAGGAACCCTGGATCTGAGCTTTAGTCACGGTGGGTCTCTAGTCTTTGATGGCTGGAGGTTGGAGGAACCATGGATCTGAGCTTTAGTCACGGTGGGTCTCTAGTCTTTGATGGCTGGAGGTTGGAGGAACCCTGGATCTGAGCTTTAGTCACGGTGGGTCTCTATTCTTTGATGGCTGGAGGTTGGAGGAACCATGGATCTAAGCTTTAGTCACGGTGGGTCTCTATTCTTTGATGGCTGGAGGTTGGAGGAACCCTGGATCTAAGCTTCGCTAATGGTGGGTCTCTAGTCACACGGAAGAAGATGCCAATTTCTTTAAATTTTGCATGTTATTTCTACTCTTGTAAGGAAGTTCTTGGAAGGGCGGGTTTTATTCAATTTATGACCTTTAGCCCCTCCATAAAACTGATGATATCACAGGACTTGAGAAGAAAAATATAGGTAGTGGTGTACTCCCCTGTTCCATCGTGTAAGATGTTATTAAAACCAATGTGAGATGGAGGGAGTAGGAGAGAAGAGGCTACCAGTATGGGACGAAGGGAGCAGGAGAGAAGAGATTCAGAATGGTCCTGTTCTTTTTTCCTTTTTGAAATGAGACAAATGATTTGCCATTTTCATTGATTAAGAAGAAGAGAATTGCCCAGTTAATTGATGAAAAAACAGGCTAAAACCGATACAAAACTCAACCCACATCACATGGGCACTATCGGCCAACCTGACCACCGACATAGGATACGAAGCTGCAAAGAAGAAAGACGTCCACTGCGAAGTCGCAAGCGTAATCGTCATCACCGGTTGTCTTGAACAAGCGATTCTGACTTCACCATAAAACTCCAACATCAAAGTCATCCCGCAAAACAGTTGCATAGAAGCCACGACGACACATGCCACCGGATGGCCACACGCGCAAGCAACCGACAGCTCCAACTTTGACGACGAGCATCACAAGGAAAATATGTAGGCCCTGCGCCGGCCGTGCTCTTCTCAAACGACCATCGAGCGCCCATCATCATCACCATCCGGACCCGCTCCACAACAGCTCTGACTTCAAAGCAACCAAGCAACACATGGAATACCACCTCGGACACGTCGGGAAGAACCGACTATCAAAGTCCACGCCGTGACCTGAGCTCCTCTCAACGCCATCATCATTGCCAAACAAAAACCTACGCCCCGCCCCCAGCAAACCATACGGGAAGATGCCGCAATCAAGTATTCTCCCGGTCGTAGTCAGCTCCGAGACAATGCCCCAAAGGAGGAGAAAGACGCGAAGATGCCTCATTCGCCCGATCCAACGGATCTGAAGTTTCCCTCCGGAGCCCAAGCCGTGGGAGGAGGAGCACACCTCCACGGCGACGCTCCCCAAGAAAGATCACAACACCCGGGGGCGCCGCCGTCGCCAGTTTCGATGGAGACCAGAGCAAAGATTTCTCATGAAGCTGCACTGAACACCTGCAGCCACTAACCGCCGCCCACGAACCACCAGCTGCCTAGGCTGTTCTCATTCTGGCCGCGGGATCCCACGATCCATGGCGACCAGAGATGCACCACCCCCCCGGCCGAAGCCACCGTCTACCACCGCAACACCACCGCGACCACCACCACTGCAGCAATCAACGCCACATCGCGATGCGCAGCACCCAGATCGAAGCACATGCTCACATTAGATCCAATCGGAGCCGCACTAGCGAAGCAGCCGAGCAGACAAGACGAGCAGGCACTCCCTTCGCAGCACACCTCACATTCCAGAGCAACACTCCCGCCTTGCCCCGTCAGCCACCGCGCCAGACGCGCGCCAGCGGACGCCACACCCGGTCGTCGACCTGTGCCGCAAGCGCACATCTGGAGCCGAGCCGCTGTTGCGCGCACGCATGCCGTCCACGCCCAAGCTGTCCCAGCACCCCACCCACCTCCTGTAGCCGACGTCAGCATCAAACGCCGGCCACGATCAACCGCCCACCGCTGCCAGCTTCCCCTCGCGAGCTATGCAGAAGAAGAGGCCCCACCCCGTCGGATCCGCGCAGGCTTTGCCCCGCGGAGCCCATAGGAGATGGCGAGGGGAGGAGAGTGAGGAGGGGCGCGGTGAAAGAGGGCTAAGCCGCCGCCCGTGCCGCCCCGGGGAGGAAGCGACGCGAGGGCCTCTCGTGCACGAGTGGTAATTTTTGTTATCTGTTTTGGTCCTGGGTTTTGCCTATGACGATGGTTTCTCATGCGAGCAAATTTGGTTGGCATCCAAGACTTTCTTAGATTTTCTGATATCTTTCACACACACGCGCGCAAAAATCCAAACCTAACCAAGATTCCTATACCCTTCACTCACACAAAAAATGAGGTAAATATATCACTGTTTTTTTTCCATGGTAATTCTCAGCAACTTGGGCCCGTTGTTACTGTTTTTAAGGGCTTGAGGGGGTTTGGGTTGTTGGTAGTCAGCTTTTTTGTGCTGCAGGATTTGACCCAAAGCTATATTATATGTGAATTTTTTTGAAATATATCATTTGCAGGACTTGAGGGCATCCCTGCAAATTCATGTGTGACACTGGTTGCCTGTGAGTTTTCTGTTTTTCGGTTTATTTATTTTTTCGAAACATTTTATTTGTTGAATTGTGCGTCCAAATTATGAACAACTTTCACTGTTGCGTTTCTCACTGTAGATTTTATAAACTAGATGTCATGTTAATAGATTTGGACAGATTTCCTTCATAAAATAAGGAAATTAGAAAAAAAGAGTTTTTTTCTGTAAAAGCCCGGAAACCAAAAAAAATACGAAAAGCTGAAAATACTGGAAGCACAATTGTGTTTTTTTTTTTTGCTTTTTTTTGAAAGCACAACTCATCGTAGCAGAACCCGGACCTATCCAACAGAACTGCTTGAGCAATGGCATTCTTCAGTCCCAGTTTCTGTCAAAACCTTCTTCACACATGGACATGTGAATAAACAGTGATGTATGTCTTCCATTCCGCTGCCACGGACTGGGCATTGAAGGCATGTAGGCGTGTGCCTATTTGCCAACATTGCATAGCAAGGTAACACACCATGTAAGCATGTCCTTATAATTAGTGGCGGAACTACAGGAAAAAAAACATGGATGAGCCAAAGCAGACCAAGCTTAAGGAAACACATATATTTTCTCTCTCAAAAGCCCAATTTTGCCTATACTCTTTAATGCTTAGGCCATGGGTTGGGTGGGCCATGGCCCATTTGGCCTAGCTGTAGCTCCGCCCGTGCTTATAAGGGTTGGTCAACTTTAATGCATGAACAATGGCCTTTTCACAGAAAAAAATGATGGACTTACTCTCGCCTTTTGTTCTAATTAATATTGATCCGTAAAGACAACGTCTTGACTGTCATTTTTCTTGCCAATGTGCGGTTTTGTGTGAACAAATCTAGCGTCGTGAGTCATATGAAAGCACCTTTTACATATGACTGTGATTTTGCATCGCATAAGCTATACATTAAGCCTGTTTGAGAATGCTTCGCTCCCTAAAACCCAGCTTCACTCTTAGAAACGCAAGCCAACCGGAATAGCTTTTCGATGTCCCGCTCCACAAAAAAACTATAAGTTGAGGCACAACCTCTTGTTTTTCATGAAGGTCTCGAGCGGTGCTCCAAAAACTCCAGTTTGAAAAGTCTTCGTGAAGTTGGGGAAAGGTTACCATCACTATCGTCGGCAAGTGGATACCACTTCATATATTTTTTTCCATGTCACGCGGCCCCAATAGACATTTCCCACAAAATTTTCTCATATTTGAAGATAGAGGTAGCTGGAAGCCAAACATAATAAATTGCCCTATGGTGAAGCTGCAACTCTTAGGTGAAGCTGATTCAAAGTATTTGATGGAATGAAACTGATTTTGATGGAGTAAAGTAGTCCCAAATAGAGGTGTGAACTTCAAAAAGTGTCAATGAAGGACGGGCTCCAGTGATCCTATTTTTTAAATACCATGTGTTCCATTGAGCAAAAAATAGAAAAAAGTTTATACACATAGAAATACATGTATAACATGTTCGAGAAAATTTTCATAATAATATACTTTCATATGTGACATACACAGAAAATACAGATACATATGGGAAATGAGCCCATTTTTTTGTTGGCCTTTTTTTTGTTTTTGCTGTCAAAACACAATATTTTTGAACGAAGATTTAGGGATCTGGCACAAATATGTATAATTTTTCACAGATTTTTTTCTCAACTTTTAAGAACTTGGAAATATATTTTTCAAAATTAAAGAAAAGACACGGACAAAGGTCACATGTGTGGCACGAACACATGACAACTCCAAATATTTTTTATGGCAAGTTTAGTGACGCGACGATGACAACTTTAATTGTCAATCATAGCAACTTCCTTTCCGGATGCCAGGTTTCAATTTTTTTAACAATTTTAATTGTAAAAAACATCAGAACCAGAATGTTTCGTGCCACACGTATGTCACTTATCATTTGCGTAAAATAAAAAAGCTCCAATTCGGCCAAAACTTCGCTCTCAGGATAAACTTCATTTCGGTGCAGCAGAAGTGGCGCCTCACGTTTTCCGCAGTTGAAAGCGTATTCCTGGCTGAGCACCAATCTTGTCCCCAACGTAACCTACTTTACGCCTTCGCTGCCCAAACACCAATCTTGGCCCCAACGAAACCTACCAGCAGTACAAAACCCACAAAACCCAACTGCAAGAGAGAGGGGCAGCAGCAACCAGCGGCGGCAGGACCGGCCGCAACCGCAACCGCAACCGCAGAGAAGCACCAGCCAAACGCCGGCGGCATGGCTCGGAGCGGCAGCGGCAGCGGCGCCAGCCCGTGCGACCTGGACAGGGAGTTCGGCCCCCAGATCGCCCAGCTCCTCGCCGCCCCGCCTCCCCAGTCCGCCCAGGTACTTTCCCCCTTCCATTCCACTCCGCCCCTTCTCCCTGTTCTTGGTCTGGTGCGTCTGGCTTCCTGAGGATTTGTTTATTCTGCCTAGCTGTGTTGCGGCGTATGAATTTTCGGTGGAAAAGCTCGGATTGGGCTCTTCCGTGGTGCCAATGTCGGGAATTTCGGTCAGGGAGCGCTGTTTGGGTGGTGCTATTTGTGGTCTCTGTTTTTATCCAGTCTCGCTAACATAGGAGGATCTTACTTTCTCGTACAGACGTGAGAGTCGAAATGCTTGGTCCTCAATTAGTTTGCAGCATTGAACCTCTGGTTTAAATATATTTTCACTGAGGTGCGAATTTGAGATCCAAGGTGCCTCCTTTTTTAGCATTCCAGTAATTACTGTGTGTAATGAATTTAGTTCATGCTGATGTTAGGATTATGACAGCATGGAATAATCTTAAGTTTGTGATTCGTGGTTTTGTTCAATCTTACTTATACTATAACAGTATATTAATGTTTCAGAGGAACATGAGATTTCAAATGTGTGTGGTTCTTTGTTAGTTTGCACGATTAGCCCTATGATTTAAGTATTTTCTTCACCGAGGTGCAAATTTAAGATCTAATGTGCCTCTTTTTTTAGCATTCCAGTAGTTAGCCTGTTTAATCAATTCAGTTCATAGTGTGTGTAATTATCATGACAGAATGGAAACAATCTTGTGTGCTCCTTGCCGTGTGACAGTTATAAGCCTACAAAAACATCTTATATTTTTGTACGGAGGTAGTAGCTTGTAAGCTGGTTGGTTAGTCGTTGAGGCTAACAAAGTTGGAGAAGTAAATTTTATGCTAAGTTTTCATGGGTGGATTTTAGGTTTATTTCTCTGCTCCGCTTTGTCATTTAGATGAAGTATTGTTGATGGTTTCTGGCTCACATTCGACAACATAAACTATGTTCATTTTTCAGGCATACTATGAGGAGCTCATACAGTCTAAGAAACATGACGGCATAAGAGTCAACTACAAAGGCGATCATGGAAAAGGTACTGCTGCTGAATAAATACTTACCTTATGGCCTACGGACTAGCAATCCTGCAAACATGATGCTTGTATACTACTAAGATGTATGAACCTACTGATTCTTGCAGGTGTTTGTGCAAACAAGGATTTTGCTGAAGGAGACCTTATTCTGAAGGATCAAATATTGGTTGGTGCGCAACACAGCCTTAACAAGGTGCGCATGCTATTGAAGTTGGTCCAACATCACTCTTTGTTAATTTTTTATGTGAACTGTTCCTCCCTGGAAGTATTACATCCGTTTTATGTGTTCTGTTGCAGATTGACTGCGTCGTGTGTAGTTATTGCTTCCGCTTCATTGGTTCTGTAGAGTTCCAGATTGGACATAGACTGTATTTTCAAAGCATTGCTTCAAGCATTGGCTGCAGCAGTGAGAGGCACTGTCATGGAAGTGATGTGGGATCAAGCACTTGCTCTTCTGGTGTAACAAAGGAAAAGAGCAATACTTTGCCACAAGAGGCCATAGAATCACTTATAACTGGCGATGTGTCACTGCCTTTCTCAGACCACTTTGCTTTACCAGAAATTATTGCTTGTCAAGGATGTGAGGAAGAACGCTACTGCAGGTTTGAGTTCATAATAGCTATGCAATTTCACCTTTCTTTTTTGAGGCATACATCTTTTGACTATTAAGTGTTTGGTATCCAATTTTTCATCATGTTTCTAACTGTCAATCATGATAAAATTCGAACCTGATTGCATCATGTGTAACTTGCATTTATAGACCATATAACTCTGTTTTCATTGTTCATTGAGTAACTTGTTATTCCAAGAAAGCATTTAAATCGCTATTGTTTTTGGATGTTTGAGAAAATTTTAACTTGTTCGTTTCTGTGTAGCCAATCATGTGCAGATTCTGACTGGGAATCCTACCATTCTTTGCTCTGTGCTGGCCCCAACACTGAACCACCCCGAAGATCTGCTCTTCACAAATTTGTGGAGCATGCTAATGGTAAGCCTTCAATACTCCTTGAATCTGTATCATCATAGTGGTATGTTCATCATTCATTGCATCTATGCTATATTAATTCATTCATGATCAATGATGGTTGCGATTGAGGTCCTGAAGCTGTTATCTGATAATACCCGCTCTTTATTTTCAGAAACCAATGATATTTTCTTGGTTGCAGCCAAGGTATGTGATAGAAAATCTTTAATATGTTCTGGGAACTTTTTTTTTTCTTATTTAGTGACACAAATGTTCATTTTAGTTTCTTGGTTGTCAGAATAAGCACCAAATATTGACATAAATAACCATGTTACTTTCTCAGTTTCTAACATTCTTGGGGAGCTGTTTTATTATGCATTAGAAGACCATCATCAATTTAAAAGCTGTTGTCTTCAAATTTGAGTTGATATAAATGCCTTTAGTGTTTGTCTAGAAAGTGGTTGCACCCTTCCCCAGACCCTGCGCAAGCGGGAGCTACATGCACCGGGTTCCCCCCCCCCCCCCCCCTAGTGTTTGGCTAAAAAAAACATTCAAACTGCAATTTTCTGATTAGAACCTTATTGTACAAGACAGTAACTAGCTACGTCAATTGTACCAGATAGAACAAACAAAAGAATAAATGCACTCCCCTTATGTACCAACTGCAACTCATCTAAGGTTTCCTGATTCTCATGCATATGAGTTCATGCTTTTTATATGCCAGGCTATCACTTTCACCATGTTGAGGTACAAGAAACTCAAAAGACAGAACGACTTGCAAAAAAAATCAGCTGAATCAAAGTTTTCTTTGCTTATGGAAGCCTGGAAACCACTTTCAATGGGCTTCAAAAAGAGGTAAGGGCATGACTTCGAAGTAATTACTTCTCTTCTGATAACCACTTGTTTTTTTACGGGATGATCAGTTGTTCTTAGTGGGACTAGTTAGCAGTTTTGTCTAATTGTGCAACTAGTGTTAAGCATGACTTTTGAAGGTTCTTTTCTCATGGTGTTAGCAACAATTTGATGGTAATGGTATTTGTAACAATCAATAAGATAAGATACCTGTGGCCGGATGTGTCATTTTTTTTCTCCTACGTTTTGGGTTACACTTTGATACCTATGGTTAGACGTGTCATTTCTTCTTCCTTGTTTTGGGTACACTGGTATATATGTTCTGAGCTCCATAAACTACCGAAATGCTACTTTATAACTACCCTGATTTGTGCAAAAATATCTTGTGATTGCAGATGGTGGGATTATGTTGCTTTGCCTGAGGATGTTGATGCTTCCGATGAAGTTTCATTTAGGCAGGAAATAAGGGATCTAGCATTTACGGTAACTATGTCGACATATTACTTGAAAAACTGTACATTGATGACACGCAATGAGGGGACAAATTTATATTGAAAAGATTCCATGTTTTACTCTCTAGATCTTATTTCAGCCAGTGATAGGCTGATGATGGTTTCTCTTTATTTTGCAGTCACTACAGCTTCTCAAGGATGCGATCTTCGATGCTGAGTGTGCACCATGTATCCTTTTTGGCAGTCACATGACTTGTTTCAAACTTTCCTACCATGAGTTACCTTAACTTGCTCTAGTGTTTTCCCTTGAGGTGTATGGCCATATAATTGGCATGTTTGAGCTGAACAATCTGTAAGTAAACATATTTTCCCTGTTTCATTTTGATGACTGTATATACTCTGTCATTGTTTCTCTCCCTGCCTGAAGCAAATGCCGGTGCCGCATTTGACCTAAATAGTTGTTCCTCTAGTCATACTTCCACCTTTTTCATTCCAGTGATTTGGTCGTTGCATCGCCTGTTGAAGACTATTTCATACACATTGATGATCTTCCAGATGATAAGAAGGTTTGTTTGATGGTTGTCTTAATTTGTGTCACGTAAGATGTTTGCTCTTGCTCTTACATAATGGCTTTCTTAATCTGAAATGCAATGTACCCCAGGAGGAAGCTGAAAAGATGACAGCGCCGTTTCTAGATGCTTTAGATGATGACTATGCAGTTCCTTGTGATGGTATGTGCAACATTTTCCTCTCAAATCACTCCTTTCAGAGTACTGCTACGTGTCCTTTTCTATCTGCCCCAACACTAAAAAGAGTGGTTTCCCTGTGAAATTTTTGCTGTCAGGGACGGCGTTTTTTCCTCTGCAAAGCTGTATGAATCATTCGTGCTGTCCAAATGCTAAAGCGTTTAAAAGGGATGAGGTGATGTGCATTTCCCCCTTCAGCTGATTCACCCATTTTCCTACAAAACTGCCAGTCAGCAATGCTGATAAGTATGTGTTGAACTACTGCCGCAGGATAATGATGGTCATGCTGTCATAATCGCTCTGGGGCCTATCAGCAAGGGCGAAGAGGTATGTCATTCCTGGTGCTAATTGTGCAACTAGAGAAAATAAAATCTCTGGCCAAATTGTTAAGCCACCTGCTGACGTACCGTTGCACCGCTGTAGATCACCATCTCCTACATCGATGAAGATCTTCCGTACGAGGAGCGGCAGGCGGAGCTCGCCGACTACGGATTCACGTGTACCTGCTCCAAGTGCCAGGAGGAAAAGCCCAACTGAGCAGCGAGGCGGACTGGACTTGCTGCAAATTTTGGTCGTTATTAGTCGTCGGCGGCCATCGTGTTTGTAGCTTATGCCGCTGGGTAGGGTAGGATTATGAAGAAAGGAGGTTGTGACATTCTGGTTTCAGTGGGCGCTGGATTAATTATGCTTTGTTTTTTTTCGAAACGGAGCCAAAAGATTTGCCTTGTCAATTAATTAAGAAGAGAATTGCCCAATTAATTAACGGAAAACTGAACAAAAAACATGTGAACTACTTGGTAAGAAAGAAACTCCATGACCCAACGAGCAACCCAACAAACATACATAACACGTAACAACCACAATCCCTCCCACTTGTACGTTGCAAAGAAACCTCCAACAAAACCAGAGCTGAAGACAACAGACATCACCACAAAAAATCCACGATGACGAACCAAATGGACGTGGTGCTCGAAGATACTGAGTGTCATCCATGAAGCCGCGGACGCCTTACCAATGACATCACCCTTCTTGCCTATGCTCGAAGATACTGAGTGTCATCCATGAATCCATCACTCTTCACCTTCTTGATTTTGTTCGTGGAAGTCTTCTCCATTAGGAGGCAAGCAATCGTCTTGCCAGACCTAGGGCTAGCTGCCTCCAAGGAGGTGAGCAAGCCGCAAAGCTTTCTCTTGAAGACCGCCTCATCAATACTTGCCAACATACCTTCCCCGGTCAAAGATGAACTTCATCGCCTTAGAATGAGGTGCCAAAGCGCCTACCCCATCATTCTCGGCACTCAGCACATATCACCTTGTCCCTCATAGACACCACCGCAAAAACGTCATCAACCACAGTTACCACAAACATGATGGACTCTGGCGCCTTCAGCTGCCCACATGGCAGAGGCGAACCCTGTGGTTGTCCCTCGAAATTAGGTACCAAAGCACCAACCTCGTCACCCACAGACATCACCTGGCCCATCTCCTTTGAAAGCATCATTGAAAGAGGTGAAGTGGGCACGCCACAACGCTCCTACAGCTATTTCCGTTTTCAAATATTTTGTGACAACATGATGATAGCTGTCCGCGGTTAAACACACACGGCTTGGCTAGTATGGAGAATAAATATTTGAGATGGAGATACTCGAGAGTTTGAGCGAATGCTGGTTTCTTCTTGTGAAACTGCTGTAATATCTGCAATCCAGATCTCAGATTCTGAAATTAATCAGTTTCAGCACTAGCAGTTTTTTTGGCCTGTGCAGCAGAATCGCTAGCAACCAAACCTGAAGTAAAGTTTGACATGTGCTCCATCCATCTAAATGGTGGAGGGCACAGCTGCATCTGCATGATGCATGGCCAACTGCGCTAAAGAGTGCGCGACGACACAAGACAAACTCATGCCTATCAAACTGGAGGACACAATTGCTTCTAGCCTCTGAGATAAAGGGTCCCGCCATGTCAGAATCTCCAGAGTTGAGTTGAGATAAAGGGCAAACCGACCAAGGGCTCCCGCTTACCTATGTTGCAAAAAAAAACCCGTAACATAGCCTCTATTGCAAATATCTCTACAACAAGACATCTGTTACACAAGTTGTTTAACAGATCCGCCGACCGACGCGTAGCACCCCCTTTTTCATTTCTTTCTTTTTTTTTCCTTTTTTTTTCTCTTTCATTGTAAGTTTAATGAACTTCCTTTTTCAATTTCATGATCATTTTCGTGAATTGTTTTTCAAATCCATGAACCTTTTCCAAATTCTCGATCATTTTTCAAATCCGTATGCATTTAAAGGCATGAATGCACACGTAGATACTACATATTATGTGGTCCAGATCATATGTAGCAGTACTACATATTATGCATTTAAAAGACATGAATGAACACATAAATGCGGAGTACTCCCTTCGTCTCAAAATTCTTGTCTTACATTTGTCTACATATGGATGCATGTTTTAGTGTTAGATACATCCATATCTATGTAAATTTTAGACAAGAATTTTGGGACAGAGGTAGTATAATATAAGGATGAACCATGAATATAATATAAGGAGTACTTTCTTATGATCAGGGTGAGGGGAAAGGCAAACCGTGGCCGCCTGGGCTACCAATTTTGAGGAAGATTGGGCTGGCCGTATCACCTTCATTCAAGCTGCGATGTCATGTGTGCTACTGTGAGAATTAATGTAAGCTGCGATCATCCAGATCGATCTAGCGTATTAGCAGATATGAAACAAAATTCATGAATACCTTAAATCGTACTGCATGACAATAGCCATCCGCGGTTAAAAGTGGCAGGCATCACTGGTATGAAATGTTGAGATGGAGACACCCAAGAATTTGACTGAATGTTGATTTTGCTTTTGCTTGCTAAATCGTTCAACGATACATTTCTTCTGAAAGAGTACTGCTGCACCGCCCAGATTGTAGCTGTTGCAAGTTGTTTGATGTGCTGCTGCATACCTATCATCTTGACAGTTAGTAGTCTGCATGTCAAATGCCCAGTGGAGAAAGCAGAGACGCTTGAAGTTGCAGTCTCCCTGCGATCCTATTCCTATCCTGGTATATCAGCACGACACTTACAACTGTCTGGACTTGATACTGAGATTCGACAGGCAACGGACCATTTTTTTCATTTGGTCCCAGTTACTCCCAAAGTAGCAGTGTCATTTCAGCATTTCCCACTTAATTTACCTTCTATGATTCAGTACCAATCAAAATATCATGGACACGCCGAAAGATTTGATAGGAAACCAGCCTTCTTTAATCTAGCAGACCAGCACAATCATGCTCACACATAGTCCAACATATCTGATCATCAAATAACACAATGTTTACACAGGTTCTGGTTCAGTAGATGATGATCACAGGTCATAGAGGATGACATATGCAGGTTTTCGTTCAGAAAGGCAGAAAGCCATAGTCCAACACAAAAGTTTACATCTGGTAATGGAAACATGGATCTGATCTGCCACAAATCATCTCGACAGTTAGCTGTCGACATGTTGAGTGCCCAGTCAAGCAAGCAGAGACACTTTCACATACATAAGACTTAAACAAAAACAAAAACGCCATGGAAAATGCTGGAAGATTTGACAGGCAACCAGCAATCTTCCATTTAACAGGCCACCAAAATGAAGCTCACACATGATCCAACATATATTCATACTAAATAACACCAGCTAATAGATGATCGTCACAAGACATGAAAGGATACCAGTACATGTGAGTGCCATTTCACGCTGAAAAACACAGATAGGGAGAAAGCCAAAACAAAAGTTCACAGCTAGTAATCGCGACAAAATCTGGTTAGCGCATTGTTGGACCCTCCAAATTTAAGCACCAATTAAGCTCCTGCTGACCTGGCCATCAGTAAGCAGCCTGTCAAGTGAGCCTACTTCCGTCACAATTACAGAGGTGATACAACTTTCAGAGAATAACAAAAAAGCAATGCACTAACCACTTCACTCCATGTGTCGGCATGCGCAAGAGCAACTCCAGAGATAGCTAACGGTTCCTGCTACGACCTGCATACAGGCATCACTTCACTCCATGTGTCGGCATGCGCAAGAGCAACTCCAGAGATAGCTAACGGTTCCTGCTACGACCTGCATACAGGCATCAAAGAGTAGGAGACAATGACATAAATAAGTACGTAATTTTTTTGATCCATAAGTTGAAAATATATTTGTTCATTGGTCACAGAAGACAGACCTAGTGATGCTGCAGCAAGGAATTCTTCATCTTCAGGGAACAGCTGCAGGTTCTTTGACTTCAGAAGGTACTCGACAGCGGCACCGTGGAAGTCCATCAAGCTACCAATCTTAATGAGCTCGGCAAGCAAAGGGATCTGATCTGCCTTCTCAAAGAGCAGCCCCTGAGATATCGCATCCGCAAAATTCGTCGCAAACTCCAACTTTTCCTTGTAGCTCGGTGCACGCTTGCTCTTCTGCATGTACAGTTTTGAGCTCTCCCTCTCCCACCGGAGCTTCCGTGTGGCCTTCACATCCAAAACGACCCCAGAGGACAGCTTCACGCTGTATCCCACCATGATTGGCTCGCTGGTCTCTAGAACCGTCACATCAAGCAGGCAGGAAACTATCTTGTGCCGCTGTTCAGCAGAAATGTCGTGAGCAGGATCGGCAAGAAAAGCAAGGACCAGTTTGGTCATACCAACATTGATCACCTTACCCCAAGCAGCTTTTGTTGGACTGACATTTTCCAATGTGAGTGAATCATCCTTCCCAACAGCTTTGTATATTGCCTGGACTCCAATGCTACCGTAGATGTTGTTCAGCTTTGCTCGAGACATGGAAGGCAAGCTTGAAGGAGGATACCAGATGAACAATGACTGTTTAGGAAGCTTGTCAAACAAATCCTTGAGAAGTCGATCATCAGGAATAAACACATCCTCCTTCTTTGACAGAACGATATTTCCATTGGTACAAACCGGAACCTTGACGCAAGCAGAAAGAAGCTTCTCCGTGTTTTTGCTCCAGTTCTTGGCAATGAAGTGCCAGAAAGCAGAGCAGTCAGCTGGAGATATCGCATCGACAGAGCTCTCCGATGTGCTCCATAGTTTGCAATGATCTTCAGTGCTAGGGCCATGCCTCACGCCAAAAACATGCGAAAAGAAGTCCAGCAACTGCTTGCCATAATATTTGTCCAAGACATGCATCTGCAAGCTGAAAAGGTTGTCCTTATCATGAAGAACACAACTTGGAGGGCTCACCCACTCTCCACTTTTCTTTTTATTTGGTACCCAAATCCAATCACTCGTCTTGTTTACAGGCTCCCAATTGCACTCCTTAAGGTATGTGTAGATGCGAGAAATAGTAGCCCTGTTTTTGTGGCTCCTAAGATGCCGAGCAACAAGTTCATGCCCGCGTGTAATATCCACAGATACTCCGATGGCCGCAAGTGCGTCTTTGAATGAGGCTATCTCCGAGCCATAGAATGCTTCATCAATGAAAGGGCCATCTTCTATACGGATGGAAGAATTCTTTGGATCAAACAGGATCAACTCATCAGGACATCGGAACCCCACTTTTGTCCTCAACCAACTGCAGCCTTTGATTTTCTCTAGAAAGCCCTAAGCAATGAATGGACCTAAGCAATGACAACACAGTAGCTGCAGACATGTGTAAAGGATCCTTAGGAATGTTGATGCCATTTATGACAAACCTTGCACCAGTTTTTACTTCAGTAGTAACACCAAGTAACTTGAGCTCATCTTTATAACCATGTATTTCCTTGCTTAAACCGTGGTGAGTGTCACCATCATCTATGAAAGGCAAGTTTGCTACTGATGACAGAGTCTGCCATTCTGCATTAAATAAGATTGCATCTGAGGGGGATCTGAAACCCAACGATGTGCACAACCACTTCTCACACAGCTTGCAACTCATAAGCTCAACGGGAAGTGCGCCCTGTGTTTTCAGCTGCCGATAACATGCTAGCAGAGCTAGGACACTCGCCTTTGGAAGTGATGAATTCAGAACCATCTGCTTGAACAAGTTAGCTATAGCCTTCGATGCTGCCTCCAGTCTTGTTATCAACCCAGTCTTCTCCAACTCTTCTTTGTAGGGACCAATCTTACTCCCAAAAAATCTGAAATCAACTACAGGAACCCCATCAAAGACATTAAGAAGGGACTCCCATCGAGGATCCACAAGAAAAGATTCATTAGGAGCACGGAACCCTACACTGGTCTTCACCCATTTCAAGTCTTTGAGCTTTCTTATGAAGGCTTCACATACCGGATGCATTTGAGGATTAGTACAGTAGCCTCAGGAGTAACAGCAGCCGAACTGAACTTGAAATTATCAATCACAAGTTTGTAGCTGTCTTCAAATCCAACAAGAACACCAAGCAACTTGAGTTCTGGTTTGTAGGTCAGGATGTCCTCGCCATAGAACTTGACATCAAGGAACGGCTGGCTACTGATACAGGATGCAACTGCCCAGTCTGAATCATAGATGATACAACCAACCGGAGACCTGTAACCAAGAGTACTCTTCATCCACTGTCCATCTTTGACACTGTTGATGAGATTGCTGGGAGATAGAACTTTCTGTCGAAGAAACCGAATCAGCCGAAGCAGTGAGTACACATTCTCTCTGGTCAGCGTATTGCTTGCAGCCATGGACATGAGGCGGCTGCCAATGTACGCCGATGCCTCCTGAAATTCAAATCTAACTCCAATCGCCTTGAGGTCCTCCTTGTACAAATGCAGCTTGTTTTGATAGAACTTTTGGTCAATCATCGGTATATCAACAAAGGAAGATCCATTTTGCAAAAGAACTCCCCACTCAGAACTGGACAGAAAGGATTCATTTGGTGGCTTGTACCCAACTGATGTCCTCAGCCAACTTCCCTGTTTTACACAAGCCAGAAATCTAGCTGGTAATGGTACTCTCCTCGACTTGAGACTCTGTATCCATTGCAACAGCAAGATGGCATTGTCAACGGTTAGAGGCGACGAGACCGTAGGGAAGCTTGCATCTGGAGGGTGTATGAATGGAATGTCCAAGGCCGGCAGTTGTGTCTTCAGGAAAGCCAAGAGCTGGTCTTCAGGTGCATAGATCCCAGCGTAACTGCCTGCCGACTTATAGTCTGTCGATAGTTCGATGTAATTCTGCTGCCTCCATGGGTTAGTGCCCATCAATCCTACCCATTTACTGCCCTTTGCAGGAACTAGAATGCTGCTTCTTTTCTTGACCAAGTTGCCATAACTGTCAATTACCGGCATGACACGACACAGTTCTGCTACGCAATAGTTCTCTATGTGACCCTTCTGAGATGAGTGGTACAAAAAGTGAGCAAAAGCAATAACAGGCCTCCTATCAATATTCAAGTTATCAACAACAACCAGTCCATAACTGTAGGCAGATACAAACTCCACGTTTGCATAGCTCTGAAGCCATTGTGTCACTGTTGTTTTCTGTGCAAAGTTTTGCAGAGCTTCCTGTGTGCTGGGAGGCACAAAAAGGCGGTTGGAAGACAGGAACTCCCGGTTCCAGCTCATAAGCCAAGGTATGCACTTCTTCTCGGATGCAATGCACAATCTGTCACTCCATTGAGTAGCCCTAGAAATGCTCCAGAAAGAGAGAGCATTGTTCCGATCAACATACTTCAGCAGGGGAATAGACATCATGTTTGTACCGGAAAAACAGTTCTGCCAATTGTCGGCAACAAAGGATAAAACTTCCAGATATCAGGAAAACACTCTTGAACCCAATACCTGAATCAACGAAACATGTCATCACAACGTTGAAGTTATAATATAAGAGATACAAATGGTAAAGTAGGTAAATAACTTTTTTATGGTAATTGTTAAAATGAAATGGGTTAACAAGGATGAGTGCTTATAAATAAATAAAGGCATTTCTGGATCAATAAGGATGACTGCTGAAATAAATAAATAAATGCATTTGTAGATCTTTTCACATCTTATAATGCTAGGCATGCATAAACTTGAAAATCAAAGTAACATTGCATGAACTTTCGACCATGTTCTAAATCTGGTTCAACCTGTCAAAGTTAAAAAATATATAGTCTAAACCATCACAACCACATGGTTCAAAATGGAATTTTACTTATATACTATGTATTTGAGAAGTCAGTACTCCAGACCGAATTAAAAGTTTTAAGAATCTCCAAGCTATTGATGCAGAATAAAGTTTTTTTTTTGTTAAAAGCATCGTAGTTAAATGAGGGTATTGTTGCACTTAAAATAATAATCAAGTTGTAACAAGTTATCCCATTATTGTCCAACCACGGAACATTCAGTTAGCAGTGCAATGATGTTAATCAATGTGATGAAATGACGTTTAAACAAACCATGATGGGAGAGTCTATTTGGATTTCCATAATAGGCAGTCTTGCTATGTGGCATAATTTGTTTGGCAAATTTAGGAAGTTCCATGACTACTCCCAGAAATACAGCCGAGAAAGGCTAGGAGGGCAATAGTTCCAAAATTTTCTACAGCAACAGTAAGAAAAGAAATTACAACTTAACATTCAATAAGAATCAAAATTATTGATATATAGGGTTCCGCTACATAGTATGACGCCTAGAATGTTAAGTACTTGTCTTAAGTTTTGCCTTCTTCTGACATGGATACCAACCTATGTCTATGAACTTGGATGTATCAAACAATTTTATTTCATTTAATTGAAACAGAGCTAGGAGCTCTCCTTATTTTCATGTCAAAAAAATGAAGTAGCTGTGATGGATTATCGGTCTTCTTTAGAACCAATGGAGCATAAAAACTGAATCTTGTTCGTCACCATCCTAATTAAGTACTGAATAATATTCAATAATTTTACATGTCATCTAAAACATATGTCAGTTATCATAGTGCTTGAGAAGAAAGTTCTAAAAACTGATTCCTTGCTGAAATTCAAGGAATAACATCAAAGAGTAAATTCTCTCATTTGACAAAACAGAACACAAAGATGTACCTTTCTCTCCAATGTAACCCTTATCCCTGTTTCCCTTTTTGGTTGACCTACCAACACGACAAATGGACTCAACATTGGATGGAGAGAAGCCTTTCTCATTGTTGAAGATGAGCGAAGTAGATGATGCACCAGACCCAGTAACATCATTGGATGTTACTAGAAACTCCAAAGATGGCGCTACTCCACTAGGGTAATCATTATCTTCAGCATTCTAGTTTTAGAGGAAGAAAATATTAAACTTAAAATATGGCACTAAAATTTATTCACTAACAGGAGAGCATACAAGTGAAACAATGCGATTCTGCTAGTCTTAAATCTGATGGCTAAATAAGATTGAGAAAGGTTCCTTACAAAGCGACATAATGTAATTGCACTTATATCTGTTGGCTAAATAAGATTGAGAAAACAAGCAGATCCAGTGAAACACTAGTTCAGCGAATTGTTGTTGCATTTCACCATTCTTAGTAGCAAGCTTCTGAATTACAGTTACAAGGAAAATAAAAAAACTAAGTATTGCTATGGAATTTCATGTCATTCTATCATGTTTTGGTGCACCACAAAATAGCATGGTGGGATACCTGTCTGCTTCAGCGCCAATCATTGTACTATCAATATAAAGAACAAATTTGAGCGTTGTGAAGAAATTTCACACCAACGGCTCACTTCTTAGAAACAACATCCAATTTTGTCTAAGTATGCATTATGAAGATGGTCTAATGTTGAAGCAATTATTCAACATGAAAATCTATATACCTACACATATGACAATGAATATGACGGAACGAAAAATGTAGTCCCTGCATCTGATTAGAGAAGGTTTGCCATCACTATGTATATTATGCAGTTCATGGAATTCAAGTTGTCCATTATTCATATTACTATTAGAAGTAATATAATGTTCTCATTATTTACCATATTATCATAAATATTAACTGATATATGGCATGCAAGCACAATTATGCACTTATTTGTTGTTTAAAGTTGTTCACTAAATCCATCATATAGAAAGCAGGGACACAAGATTAATTCTTCATTACTGCTCGATCATGTTTGTTTTAAATGGTGTTGTTTGCAGCATATATGAGTACACCACAATCGTTGGATGGTTATCAGGAAAAAAAGTCAAGGTGGGATGATGAATCCGATGTAACATGGACCAGCATCTCGCGGTTGATTCTCATTAAGGACACAATTCATCCATTTCTCTCAAGAAATATTTCATTCACGAGAAGTGTGAAGTATACAAGTGATGCATCCATGCAATAACTAACGAAAATACGGAATGGGTGTTATTGCAAGAAAAATATGGCATAAAACAGAAGCTATGCTGCAAGCAAAGACTAGCAATTCACCAATCCAGATGTGGCGTTTATCTGTTTCACTGATTGGAAAAGATGGTAAATATTCCGAAATTCGACCTGGGCCAATAAAATCTCAATGGTTTCACCAGACCAATCAAGATTTTGCACAGTTGACATATCTTCAAGGGACTATGAGTATTCAAGATTGATTTCATTGTAGATGGCAGGGATGAAAACTATGGCCAACAAAATGAGAAGAGAAGTCCTCATCAAAGATTCTTCGTCTTCGTTTACTCTAAAAAGACCTTGCCATGTCACATCCATTCGGGTAGATAGCTCACAGCTCTCGGAAATGATCGCTTTCAGAAGTATAGACGCAAGAGCAGATTTTAAAAGGGTGGAAATCTCCTTCAAACTAAAATGTTAAGTTGAATCTGAATCTAATCTTTTTCACAAGTATGGACGCATTTCTAACAATGATGTATTCCCAAGAAAACTCTTGTGATGAGCAGAAAACAAGAGTGACTTAGCATCTACAACATGCAAAAATTAGGAGAAATACTCTCAATGAAATACAAGAACAGGACATAACACTTTGTATGCTAGTATAAGCAATGTAAATCATTTTATTCAATTTAGTAAAATCGTTTGCATACTGTATCGCCTCTTATTGGAGAGAGAAATAATGCATACATAAAAAAGGAAGCAAAAAAAGAAAAAGGGACTCGCCGGAATAATCATTAGAAAATTGATCTAGTACAGGAAATGAAAGTCACTTGAAGACATTGAAGTGAAGAGTAGATTAAATCTAGTACAGGAAATGAAAGTCACTTGAAGACATTGAAGTGAAGAGTAGATTAAAAGAAAAATGAAGTTCTCAATGCACTTAGCAATGCAGAGGGGTCCAAAGGTAAATTTGGTGGGAAAAGGACAGTTCATACTTTTAACAAGCTTTTGGTAGCCGATGAACGCATGGATATCCATTTATTTACAATCCAAAAAGGTGGGTAAAAAATGTACCAGTTTGTTTTACTGGGTTGAGACTGCTCACCACACCCACCGTGTCCGTGTAAGGTACTAAGTCGCCTCATCATTTGTAGGCTAGTGTGGAATTAAAACCACGATAGTGGAGTCGAATTTGATTGATTCCTACACTTTCTTCTTGAAAATGCGTGCGTATCATAAATATATGACAAATCATATAGTCCTGATAGAAAAAGTAGACTACGAGAAAGGGGGGAAAGGAAGCGATGGAGATTAGTCACCTGCACGAGCTCCATGAGGAAGTGGACGTCCCGGGAGTAGAGCTCCTGGCTGAGGTAGTTGACGGCCTGGTGCATGTCCTCGGCCAGCGGGTTCTGCTCGGCGCGGCCAATGTGGTAGCGGTCGCGCCGGATCCTCTCCACGTGCTCCCTGGCAGCAGCCGCCATCGCCGCCGGCGACGACATCGGCGCGGCTACGGAAGGAGACCCACCGCGCTGCGCTGCGCTCCGAAGGGGAAGAGATGGTTGGGGTTTTTGATTTGGGAGTGTGGAGGCGGAGGGTGGGGGGGGGGGTTTCTGGCTGGTTTGGAGGTGGGGAGTGGAGGAACCGAGGCGGTGGTGGTGCGCCGTCGTGGTGCTGCGTGGGCGTCTTCGCCGGTATTTACAGCGTTGTTGGGAACTTGGGATCTTCCTTTTTCTACGGAGTGGAACGTGGAAAGGTCGCTGCCGCCTTCCCTTCGTTTTCTCGCCCTTTTACATTCCATTTTTAATGACGCAATCAAAAATTCTGTTGAATAACCTAAATCTTAAAAACCCAGCAAGTATAATAATGAGCTTATAGCTGTCTACATGACATTTTAACATTTTTGCCTATGTAAATAAAAGCCATGTTTGGTTACAGGGACTAGACTAGAAAAAATTTCTTTTAGTCCCTATGTAATCAAACATGTAGGATTTTTCTTAAGGGACTAGAAAAAGACTTTACTATAAGGTCTTTTTTCTTTAGTCTCTGAAACTAAAAAATGTCTAGTATCTTGCAACCAAACACCCCCTAAAAGAAACATTAAAAATTGATGAAAGTGGGCTTTTATGCAGGAGCTTAGCTATATGCGTGTTCTAGCCAAAAGTAAAGTAGTTTAATAGCCAGCCATATTGTATAAGTGACTACACATAATGGTTGACAACTGGATATTTTTTTTCAAAACTAGGTCGTTTTCTGTAGCAAATTTGAAAAGTAGCAGTGCGAACACGTTATTTTCAAAGGTAGCACCCGTCGATCAACCGTTGGTCAAAGGGAACTCTTTGGTCATCCGTTGGCCGAAGACGACCTCTTCGACCAACCAAAGACCAAAGAGTACTCTTCGGCCAACCAAAGACCAAAGAGTACTCTTCGGCCCAACACAGCAGGTCTTCGGCCAATGCCTGACCGAAGAGGTCGTCTTCGGCCAACGGATGACCAAAGAGTCCTCTTCGGTCAACGGTTGACCGACGGGTGCTACTTTTGAAAATAACGTGTACGCACTGCTACTTTTCAAATTTGCTATAAAAACAACCTAGTTTTGAAAAAAAATCTGACAACTGCATATATAGCCAGCAGTTGACTATAGTATCAACCATGCTCCTAGTAGTCTGTTCCTCTATTTCAATTCAACAAACCTATAATATTTAGTCTTATAGTCTGCCTATGCCAAGCATGGTTAACTATATAGCCAGCTGATGGCTATAAGAATCTGACATGTCATCTATAACTATCATTTATAGTCACTCATATAGTAATGTGGGCTACAAGGTTGGTTATAACATTAGGGGGGAGGCGTTTTGGCTCTCGGGACCATTTGCTCCCGGGTAAACAGTAACACAAACAATGTTTCAAAAAAATCTGATTTTTTTTTGTGGGTACAAGCATGCCTATCAAATTTCGTGCAAAACGGAGCAGTAGTGTTTCGTCAGTAAAAAACAAATTTGGAATGACATTTTGGGGTAACATTTGGTGCTTCATTTTTTTTGCACAGACCAAAAAAATTAAGCTTTTTGCATAAAAAATTTCAGGTAGCATTTGAATGTGACGAAGAACACATAAACTTTTTGTTATGATTTTTTTGACATTTCAAAAATTATTTTCCACAAGCAGGAGCACGTGCTCCCGGGAGCCGGATCGCATTTCCGATAACATTAGTACTTTTTTTTCTTTCTTCACATTTATTATATTGTCTAGAAACGTATGCAGCTAGTCTTTTATATGAGAGCCCACTCTTATTTTTTCGTCTTTCCTACACGTAGGCAAAACTGGCATGTAAGCGAGCCATGAACTCACTATTATACTTGTTCTGAATGAGGCGACCAAATTTATAGTTTTGCTTGACATATAAGGCAACTAAATTACCTGTATATTCCTTTTTTATATAGCCATGTACTCGAAGGAAGCATAATATGATGATGTTAACAGGTAAGTCGCCATATTATATTTTTCTTAGGTCGGGACAAGGGAACGTGGAGACGGAAGAGAGGTGGGATGTAGCTAGCTGCATCACGGACTATTCTAGAGAGCGAGAAATGCAACAAAGGCTCGTAAAAATATTATGAGAGAATAAAATAGGTCATATACTAGTAGTATGCATATCTATAGTATTATACATGTTTGACTATTAATGATATGACACTAAGGGTTTATGGTTTAGTGTTTAGGGATTAATGGCATGCCACAACTGTTCATTTTTCTTGTGCACAAGCGAGCGATATATTATTGTCTTTGTTATTTCTGCATGCTATATGTGTTTGTCTGTTCATAAACCCTAAACCCTAACTCTAACCCTAAGATATATTTAGCAGTTGGTTATCCTTGCTCTAAGGCGTCATTTGATGTTGTTGAGAAATTGGTCGTCACCCCATACATTGGATTGACTTAAGCCGGATCATGAGCCATCCAACCTATGCAACATAAATCCTTCACATACAACATGTATGTTGTGTGTTATTTGCAATGCAACATTTTTCTCCGCATATTTGAGAAAATTGTGAGAAAGCCATTCCAACATTTTGACACGCATAAAAAAGAGGCATACAACCTTATCCTTATTGATTGTGGTAGCTATCTTGTAAAAAATAAGTCGGACCATGAAGAGATAAACACGTCTAGCATGCAGAAATAACAAAGACAATAATATTGTGTGCACAAAAAATGAACGTTTGTGGACATACCCATATAGAGGCAAGCAAGTGTCCCTCATCCCACGTAAAGGCATCTTCAATGCTAACCTGTAAATTTATGTCAGTATCTGTTTGCGGATATGTGATTAGTCCACGGACACCGATGTAATTAAGAGTTAGCCATCCAATGTTGTTTGCATATATTTTAATCACTATTTCAATTCACCGGACGAAAATCATGCAAACACGACGGATTTCATCAAAGTTCGAATAAAAATAGCACAAATCATTTACACATAACGTGCAAATAAGTCTACAACAATAGTTTAAATTAAACAAGATTAAATGGATGTTCAACAAGTTTTTCATGCACGGAACATGTCCTCTCACACATACTGCCCCTTCAGTTTTATCCAACAATGCATGTGCATAAATGGTCGTCCCGCTATCATGTGATACATCACGGTAACACGTGCGAGCTACACAATATGAATAGTAACATTTAATGAATAAATGAATCAATGAACAAGTTGAGGAAAAAAAAGCTAAACCTACGACTCTCCTTCTATGTCACGTGCAATGGTCACCTTGCCTCTAGCATATCAAATGTGCCAAAAAATTAGCGACCGAGGTCTGGATGGCGTATCATTGATACGATAACGACATGAGATTGCAATCATATATGATGTACATGTTGTAGGATGTGTTTTCGTGTATGAAATGATTCATGCACTTGTTGCCAAAAAGTCCCTCCTCTGCTCCTGCCTACGAAATCCACGGATACGACCAACCACGCATCATCGACAACAACTCATCCTCCATGGTGAGTAATCCACCATCCTTCTTACTCTAAAAAACGACATGACTTTTGAAGTTCAGTGGCATTTGGCCGAACACCTACTAGGCGTGGTGTGTGCCATGGACGACGTCTACAGGGGGGCAGAGTGTACGTGCCTACGGACGAGTCCTGGGTGGGCGACGCCGTCGTGAAAAGCAAGCGGGCGGGTTGGTGCTGGTTGCAAAGGTTCGGCAATGCATGTGCCGCCCAGAGAAGTACATCCGCGACATCGAAGGAGGAGGTGCGGATACAAAGCATGTGAGGAGTGTTGGGAGACGTAGTAGTAAATCAAAAAATTTCCTACGTGTTACCAAGATCTATCTATGGAGAAACCAACAACGAGTGGGGAGAGTTTGCATCTTCATACCTTTGAATATCGCTAAGCGGAAGCGTTACAAGAACGCGGTTGGTGGAGTTGTACTCGTAGAGATTCAAATCGCGGTGGACTCCGATCTTAGCGCCGAACAACAGTGCCTCCGCGTTCAACACACGTGCAGCCCGGTGACGTCTTCTACGCCTTGATCCAACAAGGAGGAAGGAGAGGTTGAGGGAGAGCTCCGGTAGCACGACGGCGTGGTGACGGTGGATCTGCGTGGTACTCCGACAGAGCTTCGCTAAGCACTACGGAGAACGAGGAGAGGGAGAGGTAGGGTTGCGCCGAGAGGAAGAGAGAACCGTGTCTCAAAACAACCCCAAGGGCACCTCTATATATAGGAGGAGGAGGAGGTAGGGCTGCACCCTAGGGTTTCCACCCTAGGGTGGTGCGACAGCCACCAGATGCATCTGGTGCGGTGGCCAGAGGGAGGGGAGGAGGTGCGGCTGCCCTAGCCACCTTGGGCCAGGTGGGAGGGGCGCACCAGCCCACCCAAGGGCTGGTTCCCTCCATCTATGGCCCATGAAGCCCTCTGGGTCCGGTGGGCCCACTTGGTGGACCCCCGGAACCCGGTTCCGGGGGTCCCGGTACACTACCGGTGACGCCCGAAACACTTCCGGTAACCAAAACCTCACATCCTATATATCAATCTTCGTCTCCGGACCATTCCGGGACTCCTCGTGACGTCCGGGATCTCATCCGGGACTCCGATCTACCTTCGGTAACCACATACACTATTTTCCTATAACCCTAGCGTCATCGAACCTTAAGTGTGTAGACCCTACGGGTTCGGGAGACACGTAGACATGACCGAGACACCTCTCTGGTCAATAACCAACAGCGGGATCTGGATACCCATGTTGGATCCTTTATAGCCACCCAGTTACGTTGTGACGTTTGGCACACCCAAAGAATTCCTACGGTATCCGGAAGTTGCACAATCTCATGGTCTAAGGAAACGATACTTGACATTGAAAAGCTTTAGCAAACGAACTACACGATCTTGTGCTATGCTTAGGATTGGGTCGTGTCCATCACATCATTCTCCTAATGATGTGATCCCGTTATCAACGACATCCAATGTCCATGGTCATGAAACCGTGACCATCTATTGATCAACGAGCTAGTCAACTAGAGGCTCACTAGGGACATGTTGTGGTCTATGTATTCACACATGTATTACGGTTTCCGGTTAACACAATTATAGCATGAACAATAGACAATTATCATGAACTAGGAAATACAATAATAACCATTTTATTATTGCCTCTAGGGCATATTTCCAACAGTCTCCCACTTGCACTAGAGTCAATAATCTAGTTACATTGTGATGAATCATACACCCATAGCATTCTGGTGTTGATCATGTTTTGCTCGTGAGAGAGGTTCAGTCAACGGATCTGCGACATTCAGATCCGTATGCACTTTACAAATATCTATATCTCCCTCCTGAATGTAATCACGGATGGAATTGAAGCGGCGCTTGATGTGTCTTGTCTTCTTGTGAAACCTGGTCTCCTTCGCAAGGGCAATAGCTCCAGTGTTGTCACAGAATAAAGTCATCGGGCCCGACGCACTTGGAATTACTCCTAGGTCGGTGATGAACTCCTTCATACAGACTCCTTCCTTTACTGCTTCCGAAGCAGCTATGTACTCCGCTTCACATGTAGATGCCGCCACGACGCTTTGCTTGCTGCTGCACCAGCTGACCGCCCCTCCGTTCAAAATATACACGTATCCGGTTTGCGACTTGGAGTCGTCTGGATCTGTGTCGAAGCTAGCATCGACGTAACCCTTTATGGCGAGCGGCACCTCCATATACGAGAAACATGTCCTTTGTCCTTTTCAGGTACTTCAGGATACTCTTGACCGATGTCCAGTGTTCCACTCCGGGATCACTTTGGTACCTCCCTACCAAACTTATGGCAAGGTTCACATCAGGTCTGGTACACATCATGGCATACATAATAGAGCCTATGGCTGAAGCATAGGGGATGACACTCATCTCTTCTCTATCCTTTGTCGTGGTCGGGCATTGAGTCATACTCAATGTCACACCCTGTAAGACAGGCAAGAACCCCTTCTTGGACTGATCCATATTGAACTTGTTCAATATCTTTTCAAGGTATGTGCTTTGTGAAAGACCTATGAGGCGTCTCGATCTATCTCTATAGATCTTAATACCTAATATGTAAGCAGCTTCTCCAAGGTCCTTCATTGAAAAACACTTATTCAAGTAGGCCTTTACACTTTCCAAGAGTTCTATGTCATTTCCCATTATCAGTATGTCATCCACATATAATACGAGAAATGCTATAGAGCTCTCACTCACTTTCTTGTAAATACAGGGTTCTCCATAAACCTGTACAAACCCAAACGCTTTAATCACCTCATTAAAGCGAATGTTCCAACTCCGAGATGCTTGCACCAGCCCATAGATGGAGCGCTGGAGCTTGCATACTTTGTTAGCATCTTTAGGATCGATAAAACCTTACGGCTGCATCATATACAGTTCTTCCTTGAGGAAGCCATTAAGGAATGCCGTTTTGACGTCCATTTGCCAAATCTCATAATCATAAAATGCGGCAATTGCTAACATGATTCAGACAGACTTCAGCATCGCTACGGATGAGAAAGTCTCATCGTAGTCAACTCCTTGAACTAGTCGATAACCCTTAGCGACAAGCCGAGCCTTATAGACGGTCACATTATCATCCGCGTCAGTCTTCTGCTTAAAGATCCATTTATTTTCAATGGCTCGCTTATCATCAGGCAAGTCCACCAAAGTGCACACTTTGTTCTCATACATGGATCCTATCTCGGATTTCATGGCTTCAAGCCATTTGTTGGAATCCGGGCCCGCCATCGCTTCTTCATAGTTCGAAGGTTCACCGGACAGGGTTGTTGTACCACTCTGGTGCGAAACGTGTCCTAGTGGACCTTCGACGTTCAATAGTAACTTGATCTGAAGTTTCATGATCATCATCATTAACTTCCTCTCCAGCTGGTGTAGGCTCCACAGAAACAACTTCCTGTGCTACGCTACTCTCCGGTTCGAGTGGAGGTACAATTACCTCATCAAGTTCTATTTTCCTCCCGCTTTCTTCTTTCGAGAGAAACTCTTTCTCGAGAAAGGATCCATTCTTGGCAACAAAGACTTTGCCCTCGGATCGTAGGTAGAAGGTATACCCAATAGTCTCTTTGGGATATCCTATGAAGACGCACTTTTCCGCTTTGGGTTCGAGCTTCTCAGGTTGAAGTTTCTTCACATAAGCATCGCATCCCCAAACTTTTAGAAATGATAGCTTAGGTTTCTTTCCAAACCATAATTCATACGGTGTCGTCTCAACGGATTTTGACGGTGCCCTATTTAAAGTGAATGCGGCAGTCTCTAATGCATATCCCCAAAATGATAGCGGTAAGTCGGTAAGAGACATCATAGATCGTACCATATCTAATAGAGTGCGATTATGACGTTCAGACACACCATTTCGTTGAGGTGTGCCAGGCGGTGTGAGTTGTGAAACAATTCCACATTTCCTTAGGTGCGTGCCAAACTCGTGACTTAAATATTCTCCGCCACGATCAGATCGTAGGCACTTTATTTTCCTGTCACGTTGATTCTCTACCTCACTCTGAAATTTCTTGAACCTTTCAAAAGTTTCAGACTTATGTTTCATTAAGTACACATACCCATATCTACTCAAGTCCTTAGTGAGGGTGAGAACATAACGGTAGCCACCACGAGCCTCGACACTCATTGGACTGCATACATCGGTATGTATTATTTCCAACAAGTCAGTTGCTTGCTCCATTGTTCCGGAGAACATTGTCTTGGTCATCTTGCCCATGAGGCTGTTGGGAGACGTAGTAGTAAATCAAAATTTTCCTACGTTCACCAAGATCTATCTATGGAGAAACCAGCAACGAGAGGGGAGAGATTGCATCTTCATACCTTTGAAGATCGCTAAGAGGAAGCGTTACAAGAACGCGGTTGATGGAGTCGTACTCGCAGCGATTCAGATCGCGGTAGATCCGATCAAGTGCCGAACGGACGGCACCTCCGCGTTCAACACACGTGCAACCCGGTGACGTCTCCAACACCTTGATCCAGCAAGGAGGAAGGAGAGGTTGGGGAAGGGCTCCAACAGCAGCACGACGGCGTGGTGGTGGTGGAGTAGCAAGGTATTCCGACAGGGCTTCGCCTAAGCGCTGCGGAGGAGGAAGAAGAGAGGTAGGGCTTCGCCGTGAGAGAGAGAGATCAAATCTTGTCTCAAAACATCCAAAACCTCAAGTATATATAGGAGGAGGGACGTGGAGGGCTGGCTTGGCCTCTACTCCAAAGAGGAGATGGCCGGCCGAATTAAAGGGAGAGTCCACCTCCCACAAGGGAGGTGGATCTCCTCCTTTTAAATCCTTTTTGCCTTATCTCCTTATCTCCAGCCGCATGGGCCTTTAGCAAAAGTCTTGCCCAGCCCAATAAGGGCTGGCACACTTTATCTAACAGCCCATGTGGTCCTTTGGTCGTCACACCCCTCCCGGGGGTTATCCGGCACCCTCCCGGCACTCCCGGTACACTACCGATGAGCCCGAAAACTTTCCGGTGACCAAAACTGGACTTCCTATATATCAATCTTTACCTCCGGACCATTCCGGAGCTCCTCGTGACGTCCGGGATCTCATCCGGGACTCCGAACAACCTTCGGTAATCACGTATACCTTTTCCCTATAACCCTAGCGTCATCGAACCTTAAGTGTGTAGACCCTACGGGTTCGGGAGACACGTAGACATGACCGAGACACCTCTCCGGTCAATAACCAACAGCGGGATCTGGATACCCATGTTGGCTCCCACGTACTCCATGATGATCTCATCGGATGAACCACGATGTCAAGGATTCAATCAATCCCGTATACAATTCCCTTTGTCTATCGGTATGATACTTGCCCGAGATTCGATCATCGGTATCCCCATACCTTGTTCAATCTCGTTACCGGCAAGTCTCTTTACTCGTTCCGTAATACATCATCCCGTGACTAACTCCTTAGTCACATTGAGCTCATAATGATGATGTCTTACCGAGTGGGCCCAGAGATACCTCTCCGTCACACGGAGTGACAAATCCCAGTCTCGATTCATGCCAACCCAACAGATACTTTCGGAGATACCCGTAGTGCACCTTTATAGCCACCCAGTTACGTTGTGACGTTCGGCACACCCAAAGCATTCCTACGGTATCCGGGAGTTGCACAATCTCATGGTCTAAGGAAACGATACTTGACATTGAAAAGCTTTAGCAAACGAACTACACGATCTTGTGCTATGCTTAGAATTGGGTCTTGTCCATCACATCATTCTCCTAATGATGTGATCCCGTTATCAATGACATCCAATGTCCATGGCCATGAAACCGTGACCATCTATTGATCAACGAGCTAGTCAACTAGAGGCTCACTAGGGACATGTTGTGGTCTATGTATTCACACATGTATTATGGTTTCCGGTTAACACAATTATAGCATGAACAATAGACAATTATCATGAACAAGGAAATACAATAATAACCATTTTATTATTGCCTCTAGGGCATATTTCCAACAGTCTCCCACTTGCACTAGAGTCAATAATCTAGTTCACATCACCATGTGATTAACACTTACATCACCATGTGATCATATCATCATGTGATTAACACCCAATAAGTTCTGGCGTTTGTTCATGTCCTGCTCGTGAAAGAGGTTTTAGTCAACGGGTCTGCGACATTCAGATCCGTGTGTACCTTACAAACTTTCCATGTCATATTTGTAGATACTACTCCCATGCTCCACTTGGAGCTATTCCAAATGGCTGCTCCACTATACGTAGCTGGATTTCTACTAAGAGTCATCCGGATTGGTTTTAAAGCTTGCATCATCGTAACACTTTACGATGAACTCTTTATCACCTCCATAATCGAGAAATATTTCCTTAGTTCTCAAGTTACTAAGGCTAACTTTGACCGCTGTCTAGTGATCCACTCTTGGATTACTCTTGTACCCCTTGACAGACTCATGGCAAGGCACACACAGGTGCGGTACACAGCATGGCATACTATATAGAGCCTATGGCTAAAGCATAGGAGATGACACTCATCTCTTCTTTATCTTCTGCCGTGGTCGGGTATTGAGTCTTACTCAATTTCACACCTTACAATACAGTCAAGAACTCCTTCTTTGACCCATCTATTTTGAACTCCTTCAAAAACTTGTCAAGGTATGTCTTCGTCGAAAAAACTTATCAAGCGAATAGATCTATCCCTATAGATCTTGATGCTCAATAAAATAGTAGCTTTATCTGGGTCTTCCTTTGAAAAACAAAACTTTTCAAACAACCCTTCATGCTCTTCCAGAAATTCTACATCATTTCCGATCAATAATATGTCAACTACATATTCTTATAAGAAATTCCATAGTGCTCCCACTCACTTTCTTGCAAATACAAGTTTCTCATAAACTTTGTATAAACTTAAACACTTTGATCACCTCATCAAAGCATATATTCCAACTCCGAGATGCTTGCTCCAGTCCATAGAAGGATCGCTGGAGTTTGCATATTATTAGCATCCTTAGGATTGACAAAACCTTCTGGTTGTATCACATACAACTCTTCCTCACAGAAACCATTACGGAAACCTTGTTTTGTCATCCATCTGCCAGATTTCATAATCGAAAAATGCAGCAACTGCTAACAAAATTTTAATAGACTTTTAGCATCGCTACAGATGAGACAATTTCATTGCAGTCAACTCCTTGAACTTGGCGGAAACTTCTTTGCGACAAGTCGAGCTTTATAAACGGTGACATTTCACCATTAGCGTCTATGTTTATCTCAAAGGTCCATTTGTACTCAATGACCCGCCATTCAACAGGCAAGTCTACCAAAGTCCATACTTGGTTTTCATACATGGATCCTTTCTCGGATTTCATGGCTCCTAGCCATTTGTTGGAATCCGGGCCCACCATCGCTTCTCCATAGTTCGTAGGTTCATCGTTGTCCAACAACATGATTTCCAAGACAGGGTTGTCGTACTACTCAGGAGCAGTACGCGTCCTTGTCGACCTACGAGGTTCGATAGTGACTTGATCCGAAGCTTCATGATCATCATCATTAACTTCCTTTTCAACTAAGTAGGCTCTACAGAAACATCTTTCTGTGTTGCGCTATTCTCTGGTTGAAACAAAGGTTCAACAACCTTATCAAGTTCTATCTTCCTCCCACTCAATTCTTTCGAGAGAAACTCCTTCTCAAAAAGGACCCGTTCTTAGCAACAAACACCTTTTGCGCTTGGATCTGAGATAGAAGGTATACCCAATGTCTCATTAGGGTATTCTATGAAGATGCATTTGTCTGCTTTGAGTTCGAGCTCGCTAGGTGAAAAACCCATTTTCACATAAGCGTCGCAGCCCCAAACATTAAGAAATGACAGCTTAGGCTTCTGTCAAACCATAATTCTCACGGTGTCATCTCAACAGACTTAGATGGTGCCCTGTTAAAGTGAATGGATTTGTCTTTAATGCATAACCCCATAACGATAGTGGTAAAACAATAAGAGACATCATAGTACTCACTATATCCAATAGAGCACGACTACGACGTTCGAACACACCATCACACTATGGTGTTCCAGGAGGCGTGAGCTGTGAAACAATTTCCACATTGTCTAAAATTGCATACCAAACTCGTAACTTAGATATTCACCTCCATGATCATATCATAGACATTTATCTTCTTGTCACGATGATCTTTAACTTCACTCTGAAACTCCTTGAACCTTTCAAACATTTCAGATTCGTGTTTCATTAAGTAAATATCCCCATATTTACTCAAATCATCAGTGAAGGTAAAGAAAAACAACGATATCCACTGTGTGTTTCAACACTCATTGGACCACATACATCAACATGTATTAATTCCAATAAGCCACTTGCCCGCTCCATCATATTGGATGACGGGGTCTCAGTCATCTTGCCCAAGAGGCATGGCTCGCATGTCTCAACCGATTCGAAATCGAGTGAGTCAAAAAACATCCATCATCATGGAGTTTCTTCATGCGATTTATACCAATATGACATTACGTGGCAGTGCCACAAGCATGTGGTACTATCATTATTAACTTTGTATCTTTTGGTACCAATGTTATGAATATGTGTACTACTACGATCATGATTCGATAAACCATTTCGAGTGGGTGCATGACCATTGAAGGCATTATCCATGTAAACAGAATAACCATTATTCTCTAACTTATATGAATAACCGTATCGCACTAATCATGATCTAATCACGTTTATGCTCAACGCAAACACCAAATAACATTTATTTAGGTTTATCACAAATCCTGAAGGTAGAGAGAGCGTGCGATGGTGATCACATCAATCTTGGAAATACTTCCAACACACATCGTCACCTTTCACCTAGCTAGTCTCCATTTACTCCGTAGCTTTTATTTCGAGTTGCTAACACTTAGCAACCGAACCGGTATCTAATACCCAGGTGCTACTAGGAGTACCAGCAAGGTACACATCACTAACACGTATATCAAATATACTTCCATTGACATTACCAGCCTTCTTATCTACCAATCATCTAGGGTTTTTCCGCTTCAGCGAACATTCTCCTCATAACAGAAGCACTTAGTCTCGGGTTCGGGCTCAACCTTGGGTTTCTTCACTAGAGCAACAACTGGCTTGCCATTCCTGAAGTTTTTCCCTTCTTGCCCTTGCCCCTTTTGAAACTAGTGGTTTTCACTTAACCATCAACACTTGATGCTCCTTATTGATTTCTACCTTCGTGGTGTCAAACATCACGAACAACTCAGGGATCATCTTATCCATCCCTGGCATGTTATAGTTCATCACGAAGCTCTAGTAGCTTGGTGGCAGTGACTTGGAGAACTGCATTAATCACTATCTCATCTGGAAGATTAACTCCCACTTGATTCAAGTGATTGTAGCACCCAGACAATCTGAGAACACGCTCACCGATTAAGCTATTCTCCTTTATCTTGCAGGCAAAGAATCTTGTTGGAGGTCTCATACCTCTCAACATAGGCACGAGCTTGAGATCACAATCTCAGCTCCTAGAACATCTCATATGTTCTGTGACGTTCAAAACATTTTGAAGCCTCAATTCTAAGCCGTAATGCATGACGCACTGAACTATCACGTAGTCATCAAAAAGTGCCTGTCATATGTTCACAACATCTACAGACAACGCTTGAGGGAGTGATGCAGTTAGCGGTACATCAAAAACATAAGCTTTCTGTGCAGCAATGAGGACAATCCTCAGATCACGGACCCAGTCCGCATTATTGCTACCATCAACTTTCAACTTACTTTTCTCTAGGATTGTATCAATAAAACTGGGGAGCTACAGCGCGAGCTATCTACGACATAATTTGCAAGGACATTTTTAGACTAAGTTCATGATAATTAAGTTCATTTAATCAAATTATTAATGAACTCCCACTTAGATAGACATCTCTCTAGTCTTCCAAGTGATACATGATCCATGTCAACTAGCCCGTGTCCGATCATCACGTGAGACGGACTAGTCATCCATGGTGAACATCTCTATGTTGATCGTATCTTCTATACGACTCATGTTCGACCTTTCGGTCTTCCGTGTTCCGAGGCCATGTCTGTACATGCTAGGCTCGTCAAGTCAACCTAAGTGTTTCGCATGTGTAAATCTGGCTTACACCCGTTGTATGCGAACGTTAGAACCTATCACACCTGATCATCACGTGGTGCTTCGGAACGACGATCCTTAGCAACGGTGCACAGTTAGGGTGAACACCTTTCTTGAAATTTTATTGAGAGATCATCTTATTTACTACCGTCGTTCTATGCAAATAAGATGTAAACATGATAAACATCACATGCAATCAATATAGTGACATGATATGGCCAATATCATTTTGCTCCTATGATCTCCATCTTCGGGGCACCATGATCATCACTGTCACCGGCACGACACCATGATCTCCATCATCATGATCTCCATCATTGTGTCTTCATGAAGTTGTCTCGCCAACTATTACTTCTACTACTATGGCTAACGCTTAGCAATAAAGTAAAGTAATTACATGGCGTTTATGATTGACACGCAGGTCATACAATAAATAAGACAACTCCTATGGCTCCTGCCGGTTGTCATAATCATCGACATGCAAGTCGTGAATCCTATTACAAGAACATGATCAATTCATACATCACAATGCATCACATCACATCCTCTGGCCATATCACATCACAAGGCACATGCTGCAAAAACAAGTTAGACGTCCTCTAATTTGTAGTTGCAAGTTTTTACGTGGCTGCTATAGGTTACTAGCAAGAACGTTTCTTACCTACGTCAACACCACAACGTGATTTGACAATTGCTATTTACCCTTCATAAGGACCCTTTTCATCGAATCCGATCCGACTAAGGTAGGAGAGACAGACACCCGCTAGCCACCTTATGCATCTAGTGCATGTCAGGCGGTGGAACCGGTCTCACGTAAGCGTACGTGTAAAGTTGGTCCGGGCCGCTTCATCCCACAATACCGCCGAATCAAGATAAGACTAGTAGCGGCAAGCAAATTAACAAACTCGACACCCACAACTGCTTTGTGTTCTACTCGTGCATAGATTCTACGCATAGACCTAGCTCATGATGCCACTGTTGGGAGACGTAGTAGTAAATCAAAATTTTCCTACGTTCACCAAGATCTATCTATGGAGAAACCAGCAACGAGAGGGGAGAGATTGCATCTTCATACCTTTGAAGATCGCTAAGCGGAAGCGTTACAAGAACGCGGTTGATGGAGTCATACTCGCAGCGATTCAGATCGCGGTAGATCCGATCAAGTGCCGAACGGACGGCACCTCCGCGTTCAACACACGTGCAGCCCGGTGACGTCTCCAACACCTTGATCCAGCAAGGAGGAAGGAGAGGTTGGGGAAGGGCTCCAACAGCAGCACGACGGCGTGGTGGTGGTGGAGTAGCAAGGTATTCCGACAGGGCTTCGCCTAAGCGCTGCGGAGGAGGAAGAAGAGAGGTAGGGCTTCGCCGTGAGAGAGAGAGATCAAATCTTGTCTCAAAACATCCAAAACCTCAAGTATATATAGGAGGAGGGACGTGGAGGGCTGGCTTGGCCTCTACTCCAAAGAGGAGATGGCCGGCCGAATTAAAGGGAGAGTCCACCTCCCACAAGGGAGGTGGATCTCCTCCTTTTAAATCCTTTTTGCCTTATCTCCTTATCTCCAGCCGCATGGGCCTTTAGCAAAAGTCTTGCCCAGCCCAATAAGGGCTGGCACACTTTATCTAACAGCCCATGTGGTCCTTTGGTCGTCACACCCCTCCCGGGGGTTATCCGGCACCCTCCCGGCACTCCCGGTACACTACCGATGAGCCCGAAAACTTTCCGGTGACCAAAACTGGACTTCCTATATATCAATCTTTACCTCCGGACCATTCCGGAGCTCCTCGTGACGTCCGGGATCTCATCCGGGACTCCGAACAACCTTCGGTAATCACGTATACCTTTTCCCTATAACCCTAGCGTCATCGAACCTTAAGTGTGTAGACCCTACGGGTTCGGGAGACACGTAGACATGACCGAGACACCTCTCCGGTCAATAACCAACAGCGGGATCTGGATACCCATGTTGGCTCCCACGTACTCCATGATGATCTCATCGGATGAACCACGATGTCAAGGATTCAATCAATCCCGTATACAATTCCCTTTGTCTATCGGTATGATACTTGCCCGAGATTCGATCGTCGGTATCCCCATACCTTGTTCAATCTCGTTACCGGCAAGTCTCTTTACTCGTTCCGTAATACATCATCCCGTGACTAACTCCTTAGTCACATTGAGCTCATAATGATGATGTCTTACCGAGTGGGCCCAGAGATACCTCTCCGTCACACGGAGTGACAAATCCCAGTCTCGATTCATGCCAACCCAACAGATACTTTCGGAGATACCCGTAGTGCACCTTTATAGCCACCCAGTTACGTTGTGACGTTCGGCACACCCAAAGCATTCCTACGGTATCCGGGAGTTGCACAATCTCATGGTCTAAGGAAACGATACTTGACATTGAAAAGCTTTAGCAAACGAACTACACGATCTTGTGCTATGCTTAGAATTGGGTCTTGTCCATCACATCATTCTCCTAATGATGTGATCCCGTTATCAATGACATCCAATGTCCATGGCCATGAAACCGTGACCATCTATTGATCAACGAGCTAGTCAACTAGAGGCTCACTAGGGACATGTTGTGGTCTATGTATTCACACATGTATTATGGTTTCCGGTTAACACAATTATAGCATGAACAATAGACAATTATCATGAACAAGGAAATACAATAATAACCATTTTATTATTGCCTCTAGGGCATATTTCCAACAGAGGCATGGTTCACACATGTCAAATGATTCGAAATCAAGAGACTCCCAAAGTCCATCAATATGGAGCTTCTTCATGCGTTTGACACCAATATGACCAAGGCGGCAGTGCCACATGTAAGTGGGACTATCATTATCAACCTTACACTTTTGGTACTCACACTATGGACATGTGTAACATCACATTCGAGATTCATCAAAAATAAACCATTGACCAACGGAGCATGACCATAAAACATTTCTCTCATATAAATAGAACAACCATTATTCTCAGATTTAAATGAGTAGCCATCTCGCATCAAGCGAGATCCAGATACAATGTTCATGCTCAAAGATGGTACTAAATAACAATTATTAAGGTTTAACACTAATCCCGAAGGTAGATGTAGAGGTAGCGTGCCGACGGCGATCACATCGACCTTGGAACCATTCCCGACGCGCATCGTCACCTCGTCCTTTGCCAGCCTCCGCTTATTCCGCAGCTCCTGCTTGGAGTTACAAATGTGAGCAACTGCACCGGTATCAAATACCCAGGAGCTACTACGAATGCTGGTTAGGTACACATCAATAACAAGTATATCACATATACCTTTAATGTTGTCGTCCTTCTTATCCGCTAAGTACTTGGGGCAGTTCCGCTTCCAGTGACCGGTACCCTTGCAATAAAAACAGTCAGTCTGAGGCTTGGGTCCATTCTTCTTCTTCTTCTTCCCGGCAACTTGCTTACCGGGTGCGGCAACAGCTTTGCCGTCCTTCTTGAAGTTCTTCTTACCCTTGCCTTTCTTGAAACTAGTGGTCTTATTCACCATCAACACTTGATGCTCCTTTTTGATCTCAACCTCTGCTGATTTCAGCATCGAGTACAACTCAGGAATGGACTTCTCCATCCCTTGCATGTTGTAGTTCATCACAAAGTTCTTGTAGCTAGGTGGAAGAGACTGGAGGATTCTGTCAAAGACCGAGTCATCTGGGAGATTAACTCCCAGCTGAGTCAAGCGGTTGTGTAGCCCAGACATCTTGAGGATGTGCTCACTGACAGAACTATTCTCCTCCATCTTACAGCTGAAGAACTTGTCGGAGACGTCATATCTCTCGACCCGGGCATGAGCTTGGAAAACCAGTTTCAGCTCTTGGAACATCTCATATGCTCCGTGTTGCTCAAAACGCTTTTGGAGCCCCAGTTCTAAACTGTAAAGCATGCCGCACTGAACAAGGGAGTAATCATCGCAGCGAGAATGCCAAGCATTCGCAACGTCTTGCTCTGCTAGGAGAAGGGGTGGGTCACCTAGTGGTGCATCAAGGACATACAATTTCTTGGAAGCTATGAGGATGATCCTCAAGCCACGGACCCAGTCCGCATAGTTGCTTCCATCATCTTTCAGCTTGGTTTTCTCTAGGAACGCGTTGAAGTTTAGGGTGACATTCGCGTTGGCCATTGGATCTACAATATAGATTGTAAAGACAATTTTAGACTAAGTTCATGATAATTAAGTCCACATAATCAAATTATTTAACGAACCCCCACTTAGATAGACATCTCTCTAGTCATCCAAGTGACACATGATCCATGTCAACTAGCACGTGTCCGATCATCACGTGAGACGGACTAGTCATCCATGGTGAACATCTCCATGTTGATCGTATCTTCTATACGACTCATGTTTGACCTTTCGGTCTTTCGTGTTTCGAGGCCATGTCTATACATGCTAGGCTCGTCAAGTCAACCTAAGTGTATCGCGTGTGTAAATCTGGCTTACACCTGTTGTATGCGAACGTTAGAACCTATCACACCCAATCATCACGTGGTGCTTCGGAACAACGATCCTTAGCAACGGTGCACAGTTAGGGTGAACACTTTTCTTGAAATTTTATTGAGAGATCATCTTATTTACTACCGTCGTTCTAAGCAAATAAGATGTAAACATGATAAACATCACATGCAATCAATATAGTGACATGATATGGCCAATATCATCTTGCTCCTTTGATCTCCATCTTCGGGGCACCATGATCATCACTGCCACCGGCACGACACCATGATCTCCATCATCATGATCTCCATCATCGTGTCTTCATGAAGTTGTCTCGCCAACTATTACTTCTACTACTATACCTAACGGTTAGCAATAAAGTAAAGTAATTACATGGCGTTTATGATTGACACGCAGGTCATACAATAAAATAAGACAACTCCTATGGCTCCTGCCGGTTGTCATACTCATCGACATGCAAGTCGTGAATCCTATTACAAGAACATGATCAATCTCATACATCACAATGCATCACATCACATCGTTTGGCCATATCACATCACAAGGCATATGCTGCAAAAACAAGTTAGACGTCCTCTAATTTGTAGTTGCAAGTTTTTACGTGGCTGCTATAGGTTACTAGCAAGAACGTTTCTTACCTACGCCAAAACCACAACGTGATATGCCAATTGCTATTTACTCTTCATAAGGACCCTTTTCATCGAATCCAATCCGACTAAGGTGGGAGAGACAGACACCTGCTAGCCACCTTATGCAACAAGTGCATGTCAGGCGGTGGAACCAGTCTCACGTAAGCGTACGTGTAAAGTCGGTCCGGGCCGCTTCATCCCACAATACCGTCGAATCAAGATAAGACTAGTAGTGGTAAGCAAATTAACAAGATCGACGCCCACAACTGCTTTGTGTTCTACTCGTGCATAGATTCTACGCATAGACCTAGCTCATGATGCCACTGTTGGGAGACGTAGTAGTAAATCAAAAAAATTCCTACGTGTCACCAAGATCTATCTATGGAGAAACCAGCAACGAGTGGGGAGAGATTGCATCTTCATACCTTTGAACATCGCTAAGCGGAAGCGTTGCAAGAACGCGGTTGGTGGAGTCGTACTCGTAGCGATTCAGATCGCGGTGGACTCCGATCTCAGCGCCGAACAACGGCGCATCCGCGTTCACTCCGACAGAGCTTCGCTAAGCACTACGAAGAACGAGGAGAGGGAGAGGTAGGGCTGCGCCGAGAGAAAGAGAGAACCGTGTCTCAAAACAGCCCCAAGGGCACCTCTATATAGGAGGAGGAGGAGGTAGGGCTGCACCCTAGGGTTTCCACCCTAGGGTGGTGCGGCAACCACCAGATGCATCTGGTGCGGGGGCCAGAGGGAGAGGAGGAGGTGCGGCTGCCCTAGCCGCCCTAGGGTGGGCCTAGGGCCCATCTAGGGCTAGGGTTTGCCCCCTCTCTCCCCTTGTTGCGCCTTGGGCCAGGTGGGAGGGGTGCACCAGCCCACCCAGGGGCTGGTTCCCTCCACCTACGGCCCATGAAGCCCTCTGGGTCTGGTGGGCCCACTTGGTGGACCCCCGGAACCCTTCCGGTGGTCCCGGTACACTACCGGTGACGCCCGAAACACTTCCGGTAACCAAAACCTCACATCCTATATATCAATCTTCGTCTCCGGACCATTCCGGGACTCCTCGTGACGTCTGAGATCTCATCCGGGACTCCGAACTACCTTCGGTAACCACGTACACTATTTCCCTATAACCCTAGCGTCATCGAACCTTAAGTGTGTAGACCCTACGGGTTCGGGAGACACGTAGACATGACTGAGACACCTCTCTGGTCAATAACCAACAGCGGGATCTAGATACCCATGTTGGCTCCTACATGCTCCACGATGATCTCATCGGATGAACCACTATGTCGGGGATTCAATCAATCCCGTATTCAATTCCCTTTGTCTATCGGTATGATACTTGCCCGAGATTCGATCGTCGGTATCTCTATACCTTGTTCAATCTCGTTACCGACAAGTCTCTTTACTCGTTCCGTAATACATCATCACGTGGCTAACTCCTTAGTCACATTGAGCTCATTATGATGATGTCTTACCGAGTGGGCCCAGAGATACCTCTCCGTCACACGGAGTGACAAATCCCAGTCTCGATTCGTGCCAACCCAACAGACACTTTCGGAGATACCCATAGTGCACCTTTATAGCCACCCAGTTACGTTGTGACGTTTGGCACACCCAAAGCATTCCTACGGGATCCGAGAGTTGCACAATCTCATGGTCTAAGGAAACGATACTTGACATTGAAAAGCTTTAGCAGACGAACTACACGATCTTGTGCTATGCTTAGGATTGGGTCTTGTCCATCACATCATTCTCCTAATGATGTGATCCCGTTATCAACGACATCCAATGTTCATGGTCATGAAACCGTGACCATCTATTGATCAACGAGCTAGTCAACTAGAGGCTCACTAGGGACATGTTGTGGTCTATGTATTCACACATGTATTACGGTTTCTGGTTAACACAATTATAGCATGAACAATAGACAATTATCATGAACAAGGAAATACAATAATAACCATTTTATTATTGCCTCTAGGGCATATTTCCAACAAGGAGAAAGGGTGAAATGAAAGAAAATAGGACCGAGAGGGAGGTTTTAGTGGGTTGGGGGTGTCGGAGTCCTATGTGGATGATGCTCGAACCTTGCAAAGCCCCACCATTTTGCTTCCACTTTGCGGGAAAAAGTACGTCTAGACCGCTCGATGGATCGATACAGTTTGTGTTGGATGGCAAAACAGACCCTGGCGTATGAGGACAATTTAAATGTTAACGTTAGAGGTGCCCCAGGTAGAAAAGGAGTTCAAACTAAGCTAGATTTGAATATGGGAAAGTTATACGTATCTACTTGTACTATGATGAAGCCAGGCGGAACGGAGGCGCCGCTCTGCCAACGATTAAGTATTGTTGCTCGCCCAATGATTTCGTCGACACAAAAAGGCATGCACCCAAACCCGGTGGGTATCTTTGCCCCATGGATACACGCATCAGGTATGTCAGGTTATATGCGTGTGTGTGTATATATAAACGCTTGCATTTGTACTGTATTGAAAGAAAAACAAGTTTAATTGTCCAAAAAAAACTTAGCAAGTTTAGTAGTAAACAAAAGATTGATCTTGAAAATATAATGCAATGTTGACAGGAAGAGGATCCTTATATATACATTCAATGATTCAACCACATCATGTTGAACGATTCAATTCATCAAGCTTATGCAAAGTGAGTGTAGATTGTTAGGTTACTTGGGCGCATTTTTTTGGATTTAAGAACGACTGTATGTGCATATATATGGACATTTACGTTTGTACTGTGTAAAAAAACATGTTTGGCAAAACATATTACATGTTGATATTATTATTTTTATAAATGTGTGTTTAGTATTAAATAACATGTTACTTCCTCCGTCTCAAAATAAGTGACTCAAAAATGACTCAACTTTATACTATCTTTAGTATAAAGTTAAGTCATTTTTAAGTCACTTAATTTGAGACTAAGGAAGTATTTTGTATAGGCCACAAAAAGACAAATCATGGTTTAAAAAAGCCAATTTAGATCTATGTATTTGTTTTACACACCACATATAAAAACATATATACATTTTATATTAGATCCTTTCAAGGCACCGAAATAATGTTTTTGATTTTTTTTGGGTCAATAGAAAGGCTACATGTAGCCCAGGCCTCAGAACTGTGGAGGTCGAGGGGTGGCTTCAAGCCCTCAATACCATCTATCTTTGCGGAGCGCTAGCGTTGGTCTTTTCGACAATACATATCATCTTGACAGCTGTTTACTTTGGTTATACAGGGACAATGTTGGTACATGAATCTACAGGTGCTATCTTTCTATTCATAGCTTATGGGGCATTGCAGAACAAGTTTAGTACTAGCCACAACAAGACTTTTACACACAATACAAGAAAAACGAATTGCACCATTCATCAAGAAAATAAATTGAACAATGATGTTCCTCTGAGTTCTCTCTCTGTGCCACGGCTCGCTTGACTTTAATCTGCAATGTTTGCACATTCAAGAGATCAGAGCATCTCAGGTAGAATCATAGGTTCATACCATACATAGAACATATATAAGATGAATCGAACCAATTATAAAAACACGCAAATGCACGTGTAGATCTGTATATTAGTTCCTGCTCTACCTCACTTTGTCATCTCTGGTCAAGAACTCCAAAGAACTGTTCCAAGCTTGCAGAGCTGAAAACATTGGGGGACACCCTTTCCATTTGCTGTTGCGAAATGTGCAGCTGATACTTGATAAACCTCTGCAATGGAGATAGGAAATCAAACCCTGTTCCTAGAAAATGGCAATACTGCATGGTGCATTTGTGACTTACAGATAACTGGTGAACAATTTCAGGACTCGAGTCAATGTGCCAGTCAGGTTCCAGTTGCCGGACAAAAGAGGTGCGGCCATTTTCCGTACTGCAGAAGAGAACCTACAGATTTCAGGAAAGAGTTATATTTCAAACACCTATTTCCATGTATCCAAAACTAAAGTAGTGACAAATGTCTGTCCGCAAGGTCTTATTATGAAGCTTACCTTCTCTCTCACCAAACAGCCACTGGTAAAAAGCCCAGCTTCACTTAGGGCAGACAACACCTTTTCCTGCATCATAATTGAATGTGTGAGGGTCAAGCTAAAATGGTCTGCTCCAAACACTAAAGTAGGTAACGTAAGCACATACTTGTAATAATGCAATCTCTAAATTCCAAAACAATGGGCTGTAGTGAAATGAAAACTTTATTTGGTATGCATATGATGATGGGAGTATACTGGTGCAGAACATAAAGTAACAAAGGAACAAAGGAGCTCTTTCTAGATCTACCTCACTTTCATCATCGAGAACGTGCTCCATCAGATAGACGTCACAAACTTTTGCAATTTCTAGAAGAACCTCCAAGACAGAAGGTCTCACTGTGACATGATTCTGAAGAAAGACATACATCCATGAATTCATTAGTTAGTCAATAGAAGTCAATACCAAAATTTGCTGAAGCATTTCTGCCCACCTGGAGCTCCTCTGGAGTTGTTTCCTCCAAAATCACACCAAGTAACCGGCAGGTAACCTGAAATAGTTTTTCCCACATTAGTGAAACACATGCATTGGTCCAACAGGACGCTTGAAATTTTGTAACAACACTAAAAGCAGTAGTTTGTGTAGTACCCTTCGCCCTTCGCTCAGTTTATGCCTGACAAGCTGCTCAAGAGTCAGCTGAAGAAGAAACAGGCAACCATCAACCTAAGGTTATTTAACGCTTAACATCATTTTATAAATCAACAAAGAAAGGAAGCAATACATTTAATGGTTGGAAAAGCTGATTGATCGCTTCATGTGCTCTTGAATCTGCCGATGAGCAGGCATCCGGTCCGGCCAAAGCACTTGGCTGTGATCTACTGCTTGTGTTGCTAGATGATGGAGCATCCCGTCTCCGTGGCCTCCGAGGTTGCTCTAGAGGAGCTCTCAACAGTTTCCAGGCAAATACAATTGTGATGGCAATTGCAGCAAGTGTAGTAAGCGAGCGAAGCTTCTAAACAAGGAAATGAAAGAAGTACTTCAATAATTCTGGCAACAAGGATTCAAAAATAACATATCATAAAAATGGCAAGTCATGGGACTTGGCACTTGAGAACCCACAAAACTTGTGATGGCAATTGCAGAAAGTGTAGTAAGCTAGCGAAGCAAAGTTTCTAAACGAGGAAATGAAAGAAGTACTTCAATAATTCTGGCAACAAGGACTCAAAATAACATATCATAAAAATGTCAAGTCATGGGACTTGGCACTTGAGAACCCACAAAACTTGTGATGGCAATTGCAGCAAGTGTTGTAAGCTAGTGAAGTTTCTAAACAAGGAAATGAAAGAAGTACTTCAATAATTCTGTCAACAAGGACTCATATCATAAAAATGGTAAGTCATGGGACTTCTTGAGAACCCACAAAACTTGCTATATCCTTTTGTTCTAGCCAAGTAAAATACAATGCACTAATCAGTCCACTGTTTGCACCAAGCACTTATACTTTGTGGAATCATATCATTGTTCAAACAATGTTAAGTTGCAATTATGGACCTCACAGGCCTTCATGTCTTGCATGAAGTGCTTACTTATGTTTGCTCCTTAATTAATTAATTCTCAATTCCATTCTGAACGTCATTCTAGCTTTGGTGAACGGAACGTCTCGTTACCAGAGCATTACGTTTCGTTTGAGACATATTAATTAATGTGTATTTAATTTATAGACTCCAGGCATATAATTAAAAGAAAGAGAAAACGTGGAAAAAAGGATGAAAGGGTGAATAGTAGCAAGGCCTAGCATTGTTTAAAAAAAGAGAACAGCAGGCTATGCATGCAAGTGCAACATGCCTACAAAGCACCAGGTCAAATACTCCATGTATACAGGCTCTCGGTAAAGTAGAACCTCAGGACAATAGTACGACCTCGCTCTGTTGCACCGATATGTCCGGCAACCAGTGTGTCCGTCCAAATACCGTATCTGATAAGGATAGATTCCCGATATGTATCAGCAGAGCATCGGTGAGTATGGCAATAATAAATTATCTTAATTTAGATACATTTCAGAAGCTTCCTGATCCTTTCTTGTACGGACCGGCCCGGCCCGGCAAAAACCGAGTAAGGGGCATATCCTAACCCTAGCCTATCCCCATCCCTTATGTCCAGCCTCCACTCCCAGTCCTCTTCCCCCCTGCTGTACCTACTATTGGCGGCGCCACCAGATCTAGCAGGCAAACAGGCGACAAGCCGGCGGTGGGCCACTCGCCTCCTCCTCCTCCTCTCAGGCTCTAGCAGCAGCGCACTGGCCGCAAGATGGCGTTGTGCTCCCCGCATCCTCCCCTTCTCAGGTTCGAATAGCAGGCCAATAGCTCGCCACGGCAAGCCGGTGGTGGCTCCTCGACTCTTCCCCCTCTCAGGCTCCAAAAGCAACTCACCGCCCTGCTCCCTGCCTCCGGTCCCCCTTAGGCTCCAGCAGTAGCTCGCCGGCGGTGGGATCCTTGACCCCTTCCCCTCTCAGGCTCAGCAGCAAAGTATGCTCCAGTGCACCTGCTCCTCTCCTACAGATTTCTATCTAATGGCAGCTCCCATCCTGTAGGCTAAAAACTTCTCCATTTTTGCGTTCTTTTGCGCGCTTTTCTACCTAATCTGCACCTTCACTATGAATGGGAAAAGAGCAAAACATCAAGCTAATCAGCTTTTCCTAGTAAAAAACTGTTTGTTGCTAATTATTGGCTGCTTTGCAGTGTCCTGGCTGGAATTGCCAGAATTGTGGCCAGTGCAGAATGCAAGTTGCTGCGTGCTATTTTGGTGATGAAGCACAATGATCAGGTAATTCTGGCCGGAATGCAAGGGGTTAAATGGGTATGCTCTATTGATCTAGGACATCATATTCTATTAAGTACAGAATATTTGCCATTTGGGAGTCTGACCTTAATATAAACCAAATTCTAGGAATAGCAAAAAAAAAAAACATCACTATCCGCCCACAGCGGTATATATATCATCTCTCGAACCACATAGTATCCATGCGAAGGTTTGCATCTTTCTGACTAACCAGCAATCCTACATAGCAGCACTAACTGATTCTTTCAGCCAGGGAGACATCAAAATCACAAGGACCACAACAATCCCCTGACCTTTTGCCGAAACCGATCCCACATTACCCTGCAAAAATAGGAGCCATGCTTTACAGTGAACAGTGAAGGGCTGCGAAACCCCACCCGGATGTTCACCTGGTACATGCCCGAAGCTTGCACAGCAGCTAACAACAGATTACTCATTACTGAATCGATGTTTGGCAACGTACGCAGTAGAACGCGCAGCAGATACACAGCTAAAAAATAGCCTTTCCCCAAATAGGGAGGCAGCTTTCAAGGCCAAGCCACCAACAAAAAGGAATTCCTCAGCTACGAGGTACTACTACCGACAGACATTCAGGCATCATCAGTTCACGGGAGGGGACCGAGGCCACAGATCCGAGCGGAAACCTGGCGGTCGAGGTCGAAGGGGAGGCGATCGGAGTAGCGAGAGAGGACGTCGACGATGCGCCGCACCAGATCGGACAGCTCGTCGTCCTTCCCGCCCCCGGCCCGCGCCGCCGGGGACGAAGCCGATGCTGCCGCCGCGGCGGACTCCGACGCCATCGCCGCCGGCGAGACGGGGAGGGGACAGGCGGCACAGACAAACCCTAGGGGGCTCCCTGCTAGGCGCTCGTCGGTCGCGGCGAGGCGAGGCGGGGGCGGAAGTGTAATTTGAGGTGGGAAGGAAGGAGAGGGAGGGGGAAGCGGCTGCTTCGTGCTGTTTTTGTCACGACCTGGCGTGGGAAAGCTCGTTTTCGCATTGAAGGCCTTGGGCAGGGGAACTATTCCGGTTATACCCTGGGGGCCGACCCCGGGCCGGGCTTGGAAAAGCCCTACCTGAAAATGCCACGCCCGGCCCGGGACCAAAATACAATTTTGTATTTAAATAATAGTATAATTCCTTCATATTAACGAATAGGGCGTGCACGTATCTCAAAAATAAATTTTGATCGTAAATTAGACCAACCAATGTGATCGTATGTGATAAAATTTATCCCGTTGAATTCATATCGAAAAGAAGTTTTCGACGGTTGTAATCTTTAGGTCACAAAAATATGTATTATTGACCTTGTTTGTGGTTAAGGTTGGATTTTAAAAAGCATGTGTCTTATTCATTAGAATGGAGGGATTATGCATACTTCCTCCGATCCATATTACTTTTGCTCAAATGGATTTATCTAAATGTATTTTAGCGTTAGAGTATCCATTTGAGTAATAAGTAATATTGATCGGGGGAGTAGATGATTTTAGGACTGAATAGTAGAAGATTATACAAGTGTTTTAAAATAATTCTAAAGACCATATTATTCTCCATATCTACGGATTCTCTGCGTTGATTAAGAAATCAACTCTCTCTACCATTTGCTCACTCATGCGCTTGTTCTCTCTTTAGACTCTCTTCTTCACATTGGCTCTTTTACTCTCAATGCAATGAATAGAGTAGCAGTAAGAGCGCCCTATTTAGGGTTGCTTTAAAGGAGTTTCATAGAAATTTTGGAAGATCTAGAACCTCATATTGTTTGTCTACATACATCATTTGGTTCACTGGAATGCAAATACTTAGGAAAAAATCGCCAGGATTGATTTGCATGTTATTTTAGAGGAAAAATCCCATCCTCTCAAACCACTCTATATAACTGCTTTGTTTTTCTTATGACATCAAGCACTCTTTTGATTCAAATTCATGTGGTTTTCTAATCATGTAGGATTCAATATGACATGCCATTTCTAATCTTGTGTTTTTCTTATTCCTACATCTTGAAAAGTCCACAAATTAAAAAGGCTATTATATAAGAGACGAACGTTTGTTGCTAGCTAAAATATTTGAAGTGCAATGACCCTCGAGATCCTGGAGCTGGTAAGAATCATTGACCGACTTCTCGTTCAATTGATAAAATGGTAGATTATTGTTGCCTAGACAACATGTCGACGCAAGAGATACGTCCAAAACCAGGCTTCCTACAACTTATCTATCCATCCTAAATCCATAAGCTGTTTGATTATGATTTAGTTTTGTGCAACTCGTCTGACCCAGTTACATATCCAACACAACACGTAACTTGCCCCAATGTTTACCCAGTTGCAGATCCATTCTTGATACATAACTTGATCATAATTGACCCAGATGTATGTCCACTTTTCACACGTAACTGGTCTGACCTAGTTGCATGTCTAGCTCAACACATGTTTTGCCCGACTCCAACCTATTTGTGTGTTCACACTTAGACACACAACTCGCAACTCCGACTCAGTTGTATGTCCACCTTGGCATGCAACTTCTCCCCGATACCTAACCAGTTGCATGTCCATCCTTAACACACAACTTGCTCGACTTTGATCTACTTGCATGTCCATTGTTGACACGTAACTCACTTGTCTCAGTTGCATGTCCACTACTCGACATGCAACTGTTGGAAATATGCCTTAGAGGCAATAATAAAATGGTTATTATTGTATTTCCTTGTTCATGATAATTTTCTATTGTTCATGCTATAATTGTGTTAACCGGAAACCGTAATACATGTGTGAATACATAGACCACAACATGTCCCTAGTGAGCCTCTAGTTGGCTAGCTCGTTGATCAATAGATGGTCACGGTTTCATGACCATGGACATTGGATGGCGTTGATAACGGGATCACATCATTAGGAGAATGATGTGATGGACAAGACCCAATCCTAAGCATAGCACAAGATCGTGTAGTTCGTCTGCTAAAGCTTTTCTAATGTCAAGTGTCATTTCCTTAGACCATGATTGTGTAGCTCCCGGATACCGTCGGAATGCTTTGGGTGTGCCAAACGCCACAACGTAACTGGGTGGCTATAAAGGTGAACTACGGGTATCTCCGAAAGTGTCTGTTGGGTTGGCACGAATCGAGATTGAGATTTGTCACTCCGTGTGACAGAGAGGTATCTCTGGGCCCACTCGGTAAGACATCATCATAATGAGCTCAATGTGACTAAGGAGTTAGTCACGGGATGATGTGTTACAGAACGAGTAAAGAGACTTGCCGGTAACGAGATTGAACAAGGTATAGGGATACCGACGATCGAATCTCGGGCAAGTATCATACCGGTAGACAAAGGGAATTGTATATGGGATTGATTGAATCCCCGACATCGTGGTTCATCTGATGAGATCATCGCAGAGCATGTGGGAGCCAACATGGGTATCCAGATCCTGCTATTGGTTATTGACTGGAGAGGTGTCTCGGTCATGTCTACGTGTCTCCCGAACCCGTAGGGTCTACACACTTACGGTTCGATGATGCTAGGGTTATAGGGAAATATTGTACATGGTTACCGAAGGTTGTTCGGAGTCCCGGATGAGATCCCGGGCGTCACGAGGAGCTCCGGAATGGTCCGGAGGTAAAGATTCATATACAGGAAGTGAGGTTTTGGTCATCGAAAGTGTTTCGGGGATTACCGATAACGTACCGAGACCACCGGAAGGGTTCCGGGGGTCCACCAAGTGGGGCCACTAGCACCAGAGGGCTGCATGGGTCGCAAGTGGGAGGGAACCATCCCCTAGGTGGGCTGGTGCGCCCCCTACAAGGGCCCAAGGCGCAGTTGAAGGTGGGAGGGGGCAAACCCTAAGGCAGATGGGCCCTAAGGCCCACCCTAGGGCAGCCACACCCTCTCCCTCTGTGGCCGCCGGCCAGACGGGATCTGGGAGCTGCCGCGCCACCCTAGGGTGGGAACCCTAGGGTGCAACCCTCCCTCCTCCTCCTATAAATAGAGGAGCCCTTGGGGCTACTGGGGACACACATCTCTCTCTCCCACGGCGCAACCCTACTCCTCCCTCTCCTCGTTCTCCGTAGTGCTTGGCGAAGCCCTGCCGGAGACCACGCAGCTCCACCTTCATCATGCTGTCGTGCTGCCGGAGCTCTCCCTCAACCTCTCCTTCCTCTTTGCTGGATCAAGGCGTAGGATACGTCGCTGGGCTGCACGTGTGTTGAACGCGGAGGCGCCGTTGTTAGGCGCTTAGATCGGATTCCACCGCGATCTGAATCGCTGCAAGTACGACTCCACCAACCGTGTTCTAGTAACGCTTCCGCTTTGCGATCTTCAAAGGTATGAAGATGCACTCTCCCCTTACTCGTTGCTGGTTTCTCCATAGATGGATCACTACTGGAATCAGGACATTTGCCGTCTACCATGGCAGACGACAAAGGGCAGAAAGCAGACGGCAAAGACCTTTGCCGTCCGCTAGCGGACGGCACAATTTTGGGCCCAGTGAACTCCGACAAAGGGGTCCTTTGCCGTCTGCTTCGGCCAAGCGGACGACAAAGATTCTTTGCCGTCCGCTTGCAAACGGCAAAGGAACCGGACGGCGTACTGCTGACGGCGCCACCATTAGGCGGTTAACAGACCCCAAGCGTTTGTCGTCTGCCCCCCAGCTGGTCTTTGCCATCTGCCGTGGACGGCAAAGAGGCCGTTGCCGTCTGCCTCCAGCCCCTCTTTGTCATTTGTCGCAGACGGCAAAGAGGCAAAGCGCCCAGCCTGGAAACAGGCCAGCCTTTGCCGTCTGCCTCCAGTCCCTCTTTGTCGTCAGCCGCGGACAGCAAAGAGGCTTCCCAGATTTACAGGTGGGCGCCACGTGGCAACTTTGCCGTCCGCGGCAGACATCAAAGGGGCTGTATTGCCACTTTTTATTCTGTTTTTTGTTATATCAAAGCAATTTCAATGCAAATATATGATATATATATATATATATATATATTTCACATAATAAGGCAAACAATAGTCTCATCCAACACATAATAAACTATATCCAACACATATAACAAATCAAATCCGCAAATCATATCCAACACATATACCATATATGTGTTGAAAATATGCCCTAGAGGCAATAATAAAATGGTTATTATTGTATTTCCTAGTTCATGATAATTGTCTATTGTTCATGCTATAATGTTATTAACCGGAAACTGTAGTACATGTGTGAATACATAGACCACAACATGTCCCTAGTGAGCCTCTAGTTGACTAGCTCGTTGATCAATAGATGGTCACGGTTTCATGACCATGGACATTGGATGTCGTTGATAACGGGATCACATCATTAGGAGAATGATGTGATGGACAAGACCCAATCCTAAGCATAGCACAAGATCGTGTAGTTCGTTTGCTAAAGCTTTTCAATGTCAAGTATCGTTTCCTTAGACCATGAGATTGTGCAACTCCCGGATACCGTTGGAATGCTTTGGGTGTGCCAAACGTCACAACGTAACTGAGTGGCTATAAAGGTGCACTACGGGTATCTCCGAAAGTGTCTGTTGGGTTGGCACGAATCGAGACTGGGATTTGTCACTCCGTGTGACGGAGAGGTATCTCTGGGCCCACTCGGTAAGACATCATCATAATGAGCTCAATGTGACTAAGGAGTTAGCCATGGGATGATGTATTACGGAATGAGTAAAGAGACTTGCCGGTAACGAGATTGAACAAGGTATAGAGATACCGACGATCGAATCTCGGGCAAGTATCATACCGATAGACAAAGGGAATTGTATACGGGATTGATTGAATCCCCGACATCGTGGTTCATCTGATGAGATCATCGTGGAGCATGTGGGAGCCAACATGGGTATCCAGATCCCGCTGTTGGTTATTGACCGGAGAGGTGTCTCGGTCATGTCTACATGTCTCCCGAACCCGTAGGTCTACACACTTAAGGTTCAATGATGCTAGGGTTATAGGGAAATGGTATACGTGATTACCGAAAGTTGTTCAGAGTCCCGGATGAGATCCCAGACATCACGAGGAGCTCCAGAATGGTCCGGAGGTAAATATTGATATATAGGAAGTCCAGTTTTGGTCATCGGAAAGTTTTCGGGCTCATCGGTATTGTACTGGGAGTGCCGGGAGGGTGCCGGAGGATCCCCGAGAGGGGTGTGACGACCATAGGACTTTGTGGGCCCTTAGAGGAGGTGTGCCATCCCTTAGTGGTCTTGCCAAGACCTTCTAGAAAGGCCCATGCGGCTAGAGATCTGGAGATAAAGGGCAAAGGGTTTTAAAAGAGGAGATCCACCTCCCTTATGGGAGGTGGACTCTATCCCCACTTCGGCCGAAGCCCTCCTCTTTGGAGGAGGGGCCAAGGCAGCCCTCCCTCTCCCTCCTCCTATATATACTTGAGGTTTTGGCCTTTTGAGAACAGTTCTGAACTCTCTCTCTCTCACGGCAAAGCCCTACCTCTCTTCTTCCTCCTCCGCAGCGCTTAGGCGAAGCCCTACCGGAATACCTTGCTACTCCACCACCACCACGTCATCGTGCTGCTGTTGGAGACCTTCCCCAACCTCTCCTTCCTCCTTGCTGGATCAAGGCGTAGGAGATGTCACCGGGCTGCACGTGTGTTGAACGCGGAGGCGCCGTTATTCGGCGCTTAGATCGGAATCCACCGCGATCTGAATCGCTGCGAGTACGACGCCATCAACCGCGTTCTTGTAATGCTTCCTCTTAGCGATGTTCAAAGGTATGAAGATGCAATCTCTCCCCACTCGTTTCTGGTTTCTCCATAGATAGATCTTGGTGACACGTAGGAAATTTTTGATTTACTACTACGTCTCCCAACAATATGATCATCCAACACATATACCAAATCAAAACATACGCAAGTTCCACCATATTACAATAGTTTCACACTGTTCATCCTACAAAATCAAAACAAAAAAGGAAGGACAAGGACTCCATGAACACAAGCTTCCGTGAAGTGAATCAAAACTGCAAAATGGGAAATAAGAAAGTTAGAAGAAGAAGAAGAGAAGAAGAAGAAGAGAAGAAGAAGAAGAAGAAGAAGAAGACTAGAAGAAGAAGAAAAAGGAGAAGAAGAAGAAGGAGAAGAAGAGAAGAAGAAGAAGAACTTCTCCTTCTTCTTCTTATTATTCTTCTATTCCTTTTTTTATCCTCTTCCTTGTTTTTCTTCATCTTATTCCTTATTTGTGTCATTTTAGAGCTAACCTATGTAAGCACGCCATTTTTTTGTGCTAACCTAGGAAAAATTAGGTAAGTATAGGTCATTTTTGTGCTAACCTAGGTAATGATGCCATCTTTGAGCCAAATTATGTAAGTATAGGTCATTTGAGAGCTAACTTAGGTAATTATGTCATTTTGGAGAATAATAAGCTAAGTATATGACATTTATGAGGTAACCATGGTTATTATGCCATTTTTTAAACGAATAAGCTAATTATGTCATAAATGGACTAAATAAGCTAATTATGTCATTGTGGAGGATAATTAGCTATATAAGTATGTCTTTTTTGGGGAAATAACCTAAGAAGAAGAAGAAGAAGAAGAAGACTAGAAGAAGAAGAAGAAGAAGAGGAAGAAGAAGAAGAAGACTAGAAGAAGAAGAAGAAAAACAACAAGAAGAAGAAGACTAGAAGAAGAAGAATAAGAAGAAGAATAAGAAGACTAGAAGAAGAAGAAGAAGGAAGAAGAAGAAGAAGAAGACTAGAAGAAGAAGAAGAAGAAGAAGAAGACTAGAAGAAGAAGAAGAAGAAGAAGAAGAAGAAGAAGAAGAAGAAGAAGAGAAGAAGAAGAAGACGAGAAGAAGAAGAATACGAGAGAAGAAGAAGAAGAAGAAGAAGAAGAAGAATAAGACTAGAAGAAGAAGAAGAAAAAAGAATAATAGAAGAAGAATAAAAGAAAGAAGAGAGAAGAAGAAGAAGAAGAAGAAGAAAGAAGAAGAATAAGAAAATAAGAATAGAATAAAACTAGAAGAAAGAAGAAGAAGAAAGAAGATAAGATAGAAGAAGAAGAATAAGAAAAGAAGACTAGAAGAAGAAGAAAAGAAAAAGAAGAAGACTAGAAGAAGAAAGAAGAAGAAGAAGAAGAAGAAGAAGAAGAAGAAGAAGAATTTCTTCTTCTTCTTCTTCTCTTCTTCTTCTTCTTCTAGTCTTCTTCTTTTTCTTCTTATTCTTCTATTCCTTTTTTCTCCTCTTCCTTGTTTTTCTTCATCTTATTCCTTATTTGTGTCATTTTAGAGCTAACCTATGTAAGTATGCCATTTTTGTGCTAACCTAGGAAAATTAGGTAAGTATAGGTCATTTTTGTGCTAACCTAGGTAATGATGCCATCTTTGAGCTAAATTATGTAAGTATAGGTCATTTGAGAGCTAACTTAGGTAATTATGTCATTTTGGAGAATAATAAGCTAAGAATATGACATTTATGAGGTAACCATGGTTATTATGCCATTTTTTAAACGAATAAGCTAATTATGTCATAAATGGACTAAATAAGCTAATTATGTCATTGTGGAGGATAATTAGCTATATAAGTATGTCTTTTTTGGGGGAAAATAACCTAAGAAGAAGAGAAGACTAGAAGAAGAAGAAGAAGAAGAAGAAGACTAGAAGAAGAAGAAGAAGACTAGAAGAAGAAGAAGAAGAAGAAGAAGACTAGAAGAAGAAGAAGAAGAAGAAGAAGAAGAGAAGAAGAACAAGACTAGAAGAAGAAGAAGAAGAAGAAGAAGACTAGAAGAAGAAGAAGAAGAAGAAGAAGAAGAAGAAAAAGAAGAAGACTAGAAGAAGAAGAAGAAGAATTCTTCTAGTCTTCTTCTTTTTCTTCTTATTCTTCTATTCCTTTTTTTCTCCTCTTCCTTGTTTTTCTTCATCTTATTCCTTATTTGTGTCATTTTAGAGCTAACCTATGTAAGTATGCCACTTTTGTGCTAACCTAGGAAAATTAGGTAAGTATAGGTAATTTTTGTGCTAACCTAGGTAATGATGACATCTTTGAGCTAAATTATGTAAGTATAGGTCATTTTAGAGCTAACTTAGGTAATTATGTCATTTTGGAGAATAATAAGCTAAGAATATGACATTTATGAGGTAACCATGGTTATTATGCCATTTTTGAAACGAATAAGCTAATTATGTCATAAATGGACTAAATAAGCTAATTATGTCGTTGTGGAGGATAAGCTAATTGTGCTAAGTTTTTCTAAGTGCTATGTTTGTCTTTGTTTGAGAAAATGAGCCAAGTAAGTGGCATATTAGGGCTTACCATCCTCGTCATCAGGGACATGAAACACCGGGGGTGCTCGGGTCGTGCGATGCGGCTCGGGAGTTATGCTGTACCAAAGATCATTTGCGTTAGAATGATGATGCTGAAATGTTAAGACTAGTAAATAATGAACATTGAAATGAAACTCATCGTTCCAGCCATGGTAATGACTGGCATTGGCGGAGGGGTCTGGCCATTCTGCGCGTACATAGTCTGCACATTTGGTTTTCACAAGTCAAACATATTGGTTATTAATGAAAAGAACATGTAGTGCAAGATTTGGCTAATATGAAGAAGAAACTTACCACGATGAGGTCGTACATGGCCCGGTTAGACGCATCGTTACGTGCCCTCTCGTCCTCCACCAACTTTGCCGTCCTCTCCTCCAGATCCCTCTTATCCTCCGCCACCTGCCGGGCCTGCTCCGCCAGAAGCGCCTGGGTTTTCTCTCTCTCTTTCTGCAAAGCATCCTGCAACACAAATCGTCGTTAGCATTGTAATCATCTTTTTCGCACACATTGTAATGGAGGAAAGATATCTGAGTCCATATGACTAACCTCGAGGCGAGCTCGATTGGCCGTGGACGAGGCGACATCGCAGGACAGGAGCTCGTTTGGCGCGCCTTGATCTCTCGGAGAGTGCTCGAAGACCATATATGCCCGTCTCCAATGGCTATCGAGCCACGGGGCCTCCCGTGGCCAGCTATCATCACCAGGTCTGGATCAATAGGATGCTGGCTCGGGTTGAAGTCCTCCTCATTCACCGCCTTCCCCACATCTCTGTACCTCACGAGCTTGTTGTGGGAGGAGATATTGGTGAAGTTCTCGGGATCATCGAGGTCAGACTCAGGAATGCCTTGACCTTCTTGTATGAGGCCGTATGGTCCATGGCATAGACATCGTACAACTCTGGCACCTCCGTCTTATTGTGATGAGCCTACAAGAGAGGAACAAAGTATTAATAAAGGGGTCCAGGCTAGCATCAAGAATGAATTGCAGGAATCATGAAGCAAACCACATACCCAGTTGCGCCCAAAATGATATATGTTGGCGTTGCCTTGATGGTGTGGCACACCTCCCATTTGGGCACGCCGTGCCTTGGCGTCATCGTGGAGAACTCGCCATTGGTCAGAGCACCATTCATTCACCAACGCCTCCCAACAATCCATCTTATCCGCACACCATCTCGGGGGCACCTAATTTAGTAAAGAGAAATTTGAGAGCTACGCCTATGAATCAAAGGAAGGAAACTAAGTACAAGGCCTTAAGAATAGGTAATTACCTTCATGTACTACTCCTTGTCCAGAAACTTTCGGCGGGACGATGACTTGGCCTTCTTAATACGCTGCGAGGCGTAGTAGTCTCGA